>CAMRHE010000092.1:977500-2405000 GCA_947044405.1 Leptodactylus fallax | reverse complement strand
AGAGAGAGAGAGAGAGAGAGAGAGCGCGAGAGAGGAGCGAGAGCGCGAGAAGGAGAGAGAGCGCGAGAGAGGAGAGAGAGCGCGAGCGCGAGAAGGAGAGAGAGAGCGCGAGAAGGAGAGAGAGCGCGAGAGGAGAGAGAGAGAGAGAGAGAGAGAGAGAGAGAGAGAGAGAGGAGAGAGCGAGAGACAAAAAGATACAGACAAGATAACATCAAGATCTTTCTCACCAGAGAGCTTTGCTCACATCTGTACCGCTAATTTACTTCTTAAAACTTATTAGGCTGCAGAAGGACATGTGTGTCTGTCTAGGCACCTGATTTCTATGTATCCTGATCCATCTGCGAACTGGTAACCTATCTTCACTGAAGACGAACCTGATCTTTGAACCAAGTAGTTCAGCGGGAGCGGGAAGAGGAGAGAAACCTGATAAACGGAGCATTTTCCTTTAACAATTTATATTATGCTTTGTTCACCCTTGCGTCTGGTATCCGTCCGTTGTGAATCCGCCTTAAGATCACAAAAACTGTTTGGAAATGGTATGTTTAAAAACCCATTCATTTCAATGGGTTTTTAAAATAATCCACAGGTGTATATTTTGAGTCTTTCCGCCGTGTATCTGCTCTTTTGAATGGAGACTAAAGTCAGACTTGCAGGACTTTATGTCTGTACAAAAAATAGGATACACAACGGACTGCCTCAAAACCATTTTTTTTTTTTTTTTAACATTGAGGTCTACGGAAGGCGGATTACAAACAGATAGCAACCAGATTGTGTCCGTTTTTCATTCCGTTTTTCCCTCTGCGCATGCTCAGAATGAAGGAGGAAATAAGAAAAAAAAAAAAAAAGGATTGGTCAAAAACCCAAACTGACAGAAAACAGACAGCAAACTGTCCGTTTTTTGACGGACACCCATTGATTATCCGTCTAAAACGACGGATTCGGGTATCCGCTGTGTAAGGCTGGGTTCACATCTGGATCTGGTATCTGTTCGCTTGCAAACCGTTTAAAGAGAAAAACGGTTTGGTACAAAAAAAGATTCCAAACAGTTACACAGTGGATACCCGAATCCGTTTTTTTAGACGGATTAGTCAATGGGTGTCCATTTTTAGTACGGAGACAAAGTCCTGTAAGTTCTACTCTTCTCTCCGCACAAAAAAGCGGAAATCAGAGGGAAATGGCACAAACTGAAACATGCAGATTACTTTTAAAACCCATTGAAATCGGAGTGGGTTTACACTTGCACCCGGAGTCCGTCCGCCGCGAATCTGATCTAAATGTTGGAAAAAAGGATAGGGAAAGGTTTGAGACTTTGTTTCTGACGAAAAAAAAACGGCTTCACGGCGCAGAGGGTGCAATCGGACACCCGCGCATTGCTTTAAAAACCCATAGAAGTGAATGGGTTTTAAGCAATGAGTCTCAAACCTTTCCCTATCCTTTTTTCCAACATTTAGGTCGGATTCGCGGCGGACGGACTCCGGGCGCAAGTGTGAACCCACCCTTAATGGGTTTTAATCCAGACCGTTCAAGATCAGTTTTTGAAGATTTCAAATACTGATTTCGAGCGAATTGACGAACGCAGATGTGAACCCAGCCAATGGCTGCTTTTCATCAATGATTGTGTGCCAAAACTAAGAGTGGGTTAAAAACACAGAACAGGTACAAATATTTCTATTATACCTGATCTCTGTGTAGCCTCCACTCCTAATTTTGGCTCACAATCACTGGACAAAATCACTGCCCAAACACTGCCATGTAAAAGCAGCCTAACCATTTGGAATCCTTTTTGTACCAAACCATTTTTTATTTTTAAACGGTTTGCAAGCGGATGGATACCAGACGCAAGTGTGAACGAAGCATTACAAGGTTTCTTATATTTGCCTTTACTATTAATTTATGAAATATAAAAATGTAAATGACAGACTTGTTCTTGATAACTGAACTGTGGAAATGTGTCAGTGATCACCTAACATATAAGCAAACACAGTTTTTGTTAGGCGACTACAGTTTTTTTCAGCCACAAACAAAAATCATTGTTTGCCGGTATCACATTGGTTTGTGTAAAGATTGATGTGCTTTCAAGAAACAAGGAAAGATCACTTTATAAATCAATGCTTCCCTTTGAAAATAGCATCTGCCTGACACAAAAAGCGCCAATCGGTGTGCTATCATCGGCATACACCTTCCCAGGCATTGACTGTAAACAGGATCTTATATTTTTCTTTACTCCTATGCACTCTTTGTGCTACAAAGTTATGCAAAGGTTCACATTTTTCCATCATAAAAAAAAAAAAAAAAAAAAATAAAATATCGAGATAGAATTTATTGCAATACCTGTATATCAATTCCTTCAAACAGCACAAGAGGAAGGTGGTTTGCTATAGCACGAACAAAACTACGTCTGCGGGTAAACCGTTCCCATACTGGCACAAGCTATTAAAAAATAAATAAACACAAATCATTTGTGAGTCAAAAGCAAACAATTTTAAAGATAATCTCAATCTATAAGGCTAGGGATTCATGAGACAGGTCCATAGCAGACATCCCACAACCAGAGGTTGCAGTAACATCTGTACAAGCATCAAATTTACGCTCAAAGTAAGTCTCCTGCTTATTAATACACAAGACTTTTCCCTGGTCTTCAGGAGAGCTATGGACAGCACAGGCAGCACACCAATAATACTGGTGCCCGAAATGTCCAATAACAAAGCACCTTACTTGTAGGCAATGGTATACAGAAAATGAGGAGCTTTCTTATTAGTAAAGAGGCTGCAGAGGCTGATAAGCCCAGATGGGAGAGAGACCGATATGGAAGGGCCAAGGAGGATGCAGCGGCAGAGGAGTGGTTATATTTCACTGTGTTATTCAATGTATTCCTATGGAACTCAGAACGAGGCTCTCATAGGAATACACTGAAAGACCAAGTTCTGCTTCAGTGAATAATGGAATGACCAAAGGCAGCTTGGTGGACAAGTTATTGTTGATCTGGGTGCCTGACTGGGGTTTATTAGATCCTGGGTGAGGTCAATGCACAGCAGGCAGCCTGAGACAAGTATAGCCAAGTGATAAAGTATAGTGTCAGATACACTGTATTGGGCTGTCTGTGCCACAGTCTCATATATAGTATCTGACTCTTAATGGGCTGCTGTGCATTTATTCAATCAGGGGCTTATTATCCCCAGCCCGTGCCACCCAGGGTCTTAGTGAACATATCTTGGATACGTTCACACTGTCAGTTTAGAAATAGATTTTGAAGTGTTTTCAGCCCCATAATTTGCTAGAAAACACCCCCCCCCCCAATCTGCTTCCTCTTGTTTTCTATGGGAGGCTGTGACCACTTTTTTTTTTTTTTTTGAGTATGCTGAAAAAAGAATTGTCCTCCCTTGCCACGGTTTCAGTGTCGGAATCACATCTTAAACCACAGTGGCCATGTACTGATATACTGCAAAAAATTGCACAAGCAAAATACTTTTCTGATGAGTATTTTAACCAAAAAATGCAGTGTGAACATAGCTTTTGGCGCAGGTATATTAAGGAGTTGCAGTGAAGCTGCGGTTTTTACTGTTATTGCCTCATGAATTTAAAATACCATGTCATTAACATTTTGACACATAACTCTGGCTGTTGCTGTGAAAATGGTGACTTGACTACACTGCATGAATGTACCCTAAAAGAAGGTTTACATGGGCTATTGACTGGTGGGGGGAGGGGTATAGCATTAGAAACTCTTGAGTTCCTTCTTCTCATCACTATTCATGCATGAAAAACAATTTTATTAATGATTCCCTGCATCAGGGGCGTTGCTATAGGGGATGCAGCGGTAGCAGTTGCTACCGAGCCCTGGACCTTGTGGGGGCACCAAAGATCCTTCTGCAACTTAAAATATACCACTATGCTAAATAGGTAGGAGCCCCATTTCAGATTTTGCCTCTGTCCTTCATAAATAGCTCAGCTTTCAACCTTTACATTTGAAAGGTTAAAAATCACAACAGAACCTGCGTGCAAGATAACCAACCTCCTGTTCACACAGGATACACTGTGTGTATCAGAGGAGCAGATAGGTGGTCAGTGCTTCCAGAAGAGCACAGAACTTCACAATAAAGCTGTAACTTATTCAGTAACATTACTCTACAGACAGGTCTTTCAAATGGAGGGGGGAATACAATTGTTAATGGAGTCATGCCCTAACTTTGTTTTCTTTTGATGTACACTGATATGTAGCTGTTATGTGGATGTGAATGACAAGTGCGTGCACCTATCACCTCATACTCCACTCTTGGCAACAACGAATACATCTGTACTAACCTGTTCAGCTGGTACACCAAGATATTCTAATAGTTGTCTAATAAGCTCCAGAAGCAGAGACATTGCTACACCTTGTAGATGATCAGTACCCGCTAGGATGTATTCCTTCACATCCCACACATGACCTGTTCCTGAAAAGCAACAATGAAAAGTTATTTAGGAAGGTGCTGCAGTTATCTTTGCCCGTACCTCATCGATTGCTCCCTGTTATCAGCCAGTATAAAAGTAATCTATTGCACCGTTATAAGCCAGTGTAGCATCACCTATTTCTCCCTAGCCAGCGTAGACGTCATCTAGTGTTCTGTGTTATCAGCCAGTGTCCACTGTTCTCTGATCATCAGTGTAGATGTCATCTATTGCTCCTTGTTAGCGGGACACTAAGTCTAGGTTCAGTTCTGCATTGGAGCCTCCATAGAAGGATTAGCAGATTGAGTCTAAAATCACTGGCGGAAAAACAACAGACCCCATTATGGTCTATGAGGTTCACAGGTAACCGCTTTTTTTTTTTTTTTTAGCGGACAGGCTCTCGGTCTTTTGGGTTCCCCATACAGACCCAAACGATGGAGAGATGTACACTAGTGTGAACCTAGTGTAAGCCCTTAAAACACACATGACATCTGCCATAGAGAAGAATATATTGTTTTTCTTAATTTAGTTTTCATACTTTGTAATTATGACATAAGAGAAAAGAAGAGCACGAAAAATCAGGAGAGGATGTGAGACGTCATATAGGGAATTTATTCTTTTAACTGTTTGGGTTCTATGTTTAGTGTTCTTTTAACAGATGATATTTACAATGACTGATAACAGTCAGTGTCCCATTGTCCCCTGATATCAGTCAATGTAGATGTCATCTATTGCTCCCTATTATCAGTCACTGTAAAAGTAATCTATCAGTCAGTGTCCATTGTGTTCAGTCAGTGACGATGCTATTACTCTCAGTTATTATTATTATATTATCAACCACTTCAGAGGGAAGCTGACTGTAGTGTAAAACTGAGCTACTGACAGGAAACTCAGCAGGATGTCTGTCCCGTGATGTCCATCCAAACCTTACCTCCTCCCCAGCCAGCAAAAGAGTGCTTGACACCAGGGCGCCACAGGCTGGTCTAGTGTAAACGGAATATGGCGACAGTCGGGCACGTACCCCACAGCACATGACCAAATACCCTGTACCCAAATCACCTGTATACAGGACGTTACATGCATTGGCTGATCACTGTAGGCAGCGCACATTTATGTACTATATAAAGATCGTATGATCAGAGTACACTAAACATTACACACGGAGTGCAATAATCACTCACAGTCCCAAGCTCTTCGTGTACCGTCGCGGTACAGTTCTAGTGTGTCCGCTTCTTAACCGCAGCGTCCTAACCAGTGACAGTTCTCGGTGCTCTCCGCTCAGTCTCGGTGGTGAAGCAATACAAGCAGAGCAGACGAGAGTTATTCAAACGCAGCGCTGCGAGATCACGTTCTGCACTACGATTGGACAGTTCGTTTGGTCAGGACACGTGACAGACTCGCGAACCAATCAGTTTGTGGAATCGCTGTGGGCTGGGTAAGGTAACGGCTGCTGAGAGTCCCTGAGGCAGTAGAAGAGTTCTGACGGCGGCTCCGGAGTGTGTAGGGACCAGTGTGACGCGTCCATTATAGTGAGCTTGGTGAGATATAAGCGTATGTATGTATTTATCTATCTATCTATGTATATATACATACATTGTGGCACAGTACTGTATTGCATTGTGTGAGTTCAGTCTACTTGTGTCATGTGGTGTGTGTGCTTGTATTGTACACAGATATCACAGGGTCCCACATATCTGCATGTCCGACTTTGTTTCCAATGAAAAAAACTGGCTTCGCGGCGCAGAGGGTGTAAGCGCACACCCGCGCATTTTTTTAAAAACCCATTGAAGTGAATGGGTTTTGAAGCAAACCATCTTAAACCTTTCCCTATCCTGTCCCAATCCTTTTTTCTGACATTTAGGTCGGATTCACGGCGGACGGAGTGCCGGCGCAAGTGTGAACCCACCCTTATAAGGGACAGTATAACGGACACCCGTCAGTTACCCATAGACTTTAATGTTAAAAAATAACGGACGCTTGGTATCCGTCATGAAACCGTTTTTTTTAGCGGACACAAAAGTACTTCATGTAGGATTTTTTTGTCCGCAAAAAAAAATGGACATGACGGATTGGGTGTATAATGGACACAAACGGTCACAAGATAAAATTCCATTGAAATGTATGGAAATTTTAAAGGATTTGTGACGGTTCAGCTAGTGTCCTTTGCCAAAATCTTGTAATGGACAATAGTAAAAGACACTACTGACGGTCACCCTAAGAACTTGAATTGGTGGAGGTGGTGAAAGGTTCTTTGTAAGTTTGGACATAAGGCAAAATGTCTGTCTCTTGTTCACAATATAAATACTTTTGGAATTGCTATTTTCTTTATCTTTTAACAAGTAGAAATAAAAGTGAAGTTTTAAAACTAATTTTATTTATCTGCCCGTTTCATCTAGCAGGCATGCCATATTATGATTTCCTCCAAATCACTTTTCTCGTTGTATTCACTGGGGGACACAGCACCATGGGTATAGACCCAGCCAGTAGGAGGCTGACACTAGGAGAATGAAAAGATGTTGGCTCCGCCTCATAGTATATACCCTTTCACAGATAGTGTGCTAAGCCAGTTTAAACTTAGTGTCCGTAGGAGGCAGTTCTTTCTGTCTTGCATTGTTTTTAGTTTTTATTTTCTTTCTGGTGCAGGGGGGTCTTCAGCATGTACGCCACACTAGTCATACCCCCTGCGGGCGCAGCACTCTTCCAGAGCACCTCACCAGTCACCTAGTCCCCACACATCGCTTGCCACGTCGGCGGCTGGATTGCCGGTGACCCCACTCCCATGTGCGAGGTCCACCGAGGGGGTGACCCTGCAGCGCCTGAAGACGAGCCCAGACCTGCCTGGCAGTCCCGCACCAAGTCCTCCAGGCCTTCTGCTTCCAAGCCCTACTCGACATGAAGGTCTTCACCCACTCGGGGTCCCTCAGGTGGGGGAACGTATGCTCTCCTTCCGGGAGATCTGGCTTGCCAGCATTGACAACTCCTGGGTCCGAGAAGTGGTGTCGACCGGCTACTCCATAGAATTCTCCTCCCTTCTAGTCGGAAGATTTTTTCCGTCCACTTTGCCTTCTTTCCCCACTCACGGCTGCGCTTCTTCAGGCTGTCTCCAATCTCCAGCAGCAAGGATTCATCAGTTCTCTTCACCCTATCCTGGATCTGAAGGGGCTCAACAGGTTCGTCCGTGTCCACAGGTTCCGCATGGAGTCCCTGCAGTCAGTGGTGGGATCCCTTGAGATGGGTGAATTTCTTTCGTTCATCGACATCCGTGATGCTTACCTCCACATTCCCATTGCGCTGGGCCATCAGTGTTTTCTTCGTTTTGCGGTGGGTTCGCGTCATTTCCAGTTTGTCGCTCTTCCCTTTGGGCTGGCCTCCGCTCCCCAGGTCTTTACCAAGGTGACGAAGTCTCTCATGGCCATCCCCAACTCCATAGGAGTTGCCATGATTTCATACTTGGATGACCTCCTGGTCAAAGCTCCCTCCAAGGCAGACAATCTCTCCAGCTTGCGGATCACCATGGACCTCCTTTGCTGGTTTGGCTGGCTAATCAACGAGGAAAAGTCCTGTCTTGAGCCTTGTCAGCGCATGGAATTCCTGGGAGTGATCCTCGACACACACCAGGGCAAGATTCTCCTTCCGGAGTCCAAGATTCTGACCCTTTGGTCCAGCGTGTCCCGCCTTCAGAGGACCTCTCCTTGTTCGCTTTGGTTCTGCATGCGGGTCCTGGGGACGATGGTCTTGACCTTCGAGGCCATCCCCTTTGCCCAGTTTCAATCGCTTCCTCTACAGATGGCGATTCTGGCACGCTGGGACAGTTCTCCTTCCAGCCTCGACTGCCTGATTCTCCTGCCTCTTAAAGTCCGTTGAGAGCTTCTTTGGTGGATCTCCTCCCCAGGAATCTCCCAGGGGAAGTCCTTTTTTCTCCTTCGTTGACAGGTGATTACCACTGATGCAAGCCTTTCCAGCTGGGGAGCAGTCTTTGGTGCCTTGACTGTTCAGGGCCTGTGGTCCAGGGCAGAGTCCTCCCTCCAGATCAGCCTGCTGGAACTGAGGGCCATCTTCCTAGCCCTGTCTCATTGGACCTCTCTCCTCCAGGGTCATCCAGATCGACATCTCCACCGCGGTCGCCTATCTGAACCTTCAGAGGGGCACCAGGACCTGCGCAGCCCTTCTAGAAGCCTCCCACTCTCTTCTGTGGGCGGATCATCACGTTCCGGCTCTTTCAGCGGTCCACATTCTGGGCGTAGACAGTTGGGCGGCAGACTACCTAAGCTGAGAAAAACTCGACCCAGGCAAGTATTCTCTTCATCAGGAAGTCTTCTTCCAGCTGTGCTCCCGGTGGGGCTGCCCGACGTCCACCTCTTCGCCTCCCGCCTGAACCACAAGGTTCCCCGGTACGTGGCCACGTCCCTGGACCCTAGAGCAATCTGGTTGGACTTCCACCTTCTGTGCCTGTTCCCTCCTCTTCCTCTTCTCCCTCGGATTCTCAAGAAGCTCAAGACGGAGCTTCTTGAGAATCCCACCATCTTGGTGGCTCCAGATTGGCCCCGCCAGGCCTGGTACACGGATCTCATGTTTCTGCTGGCGGACACTCCTTGGCCTCTTTCCCTGCAGGCAGACCTGTCTCAAGGACAGCTGCCCATCCCCCCTTCCCCCATATTACATTAGCTGCGTTTAACGGTGTGGCTGTTGAAGCCAAGCTTCTGAGGCGTTGTGGGTTTTCACAGCCTGTTATCCAGACCATGCTTAAGGACCGGAAACCCTAGTCGGCCAAGATCTACCATCGCACGTGGAATGCTTATGTCTGCTGGTGTGAGGGTAACTATTATCATCCACTCTCCTTCTCTCTTCCCAGGATCCTAGCTTTTCTCCAGACAGGTTTCTGCCCTTTCTGTTCTTTTTCAGAAGACCCTGGCCTTCTGACCTCAGGTTAAGACCTTTCTACAGGGTGTGGCACACTGTGCCCCCTCCCCTTATCATCCACCTGTGGGATCTTAAACTCATCCTTGAGGTGCTTCAGGCTACCTCCCCCCCCCCCCCCCTCGAGCCTTTGCGGGAGATTCCGCTTCGCCTTTTGTCCTGGAAGGTCGCTTTTCTGGTGGCCATTACTTCCATTCGCAGGGTCTCCGAGTTTGCGGCCCTGTCCTGGCAGCCTCCTTTTCTGATTCTCCACAGGGACAAGGTTCATCCGCCACTGTCTTTTCTACCTAAGATGGTTTCCTCTTCTCTTATCAACGAGGACATAGTCTTGCCATTCTTCTGTCCGTACCCCAATCATCCTCGCACACATTCCCTTCACTGCCTGGATGTTGTCCGGGCGAATCAGGTCTACTTGTCTCTCACTGACCATCTCTGAGGGCCCTCGCAAGGGCTTGCCTGCTTCCAAGGCTTACACGTCCAGATGGATCTGGTCTGCGATCCAGGAGGCCTATCGGCTTAAAGGGGTTTTCCAGACAAAAAATGTTTAAAAAAAAAAAAAAAAAGTTTATTAGTGCTATTAAAGGGTTAATAAATGCACCCATATACCTTTAGCCGTGTTTTGAGTGATTTCTGGGTGTCTCTGGGAGCTCCTGGTATCTCCTGCATTTGTTTACATGGTTCAGCTTACTGCTATGTAACTTCCACACTAACCCCTCTCACCTCACTGCCTCCCTTCTCTCTCTTTCTCTCTCTCGCCCTACTCAGCCCAACCCCTGGCCCCATTATATACTTACCGCTCTTCCTTTCATGGCTTCTTCCTGGGGGACGACCCCTCCTTCTTTACTGATTCTGCAGGTGCACACTCTTCTCCAGCACTGCTCTGTTCTCTGCAGCGATGATCCACCTCTGCTACGCATGTGTGGAAGCTACGCAGTAGAGGTGGATTATTGGCAGCAGTGGGCAGAGCAGCGCTTGTACAAGAGGGCAACCCTACAGAATCGGTAAAGAAGGAGCCATCCCCCAGGAAGAAGCATGGAAAGTATGGGGTGGATGGGGGGGGGGGGGGGTAATAGTGACGATCCGTTTCCGGAAATGGGGAAACAGATCGTCACCGAATAATCAGAAAATGTCTCCGCCCCAGGGATATGGGTAAATATACATTTTTGATTGTTATTTAGAAAGTGGGGGGGGGGGGGGTTAGATTATTGTAGGGATTTAGAGTTATCCCGGACAACCCCTTTAAGGGTAGGGACCTGCTCTTCCATGTGACAGCTCACTCCACTAGGGCTGTCGGAGCCACCTGAGCTGTTTGGCATCAGGCTTCTACCGCCCAGGTCTGCAAGGCTGCAACCTGGGCTTTCATCCACACTCACTAAGTTCTAACAGATCCATTCTGTGGCTTCTGCCACTGCCAGTTTGGGTCGTAAGGTTCTGCAAGCGACTATGCACTAGGTTGTTCACATGGCTGTGTGTTTCCCACCCTCTGGGACTGCTTTAGGACATCCCACTGTGCTGTGTCCCCCACTGAAACAAGCGAGAAAATGAGTTGTGTTTTTTTTGTTTTTGTTTTTTGTACTCACCTTAAAATCCTTTTCTCGTTGTGTTCAGTGGGGGACACAGATCCCTTCCTTGTTATTTTTATTGTTGTTTCTGCCCGTGCTGTTTTCTTTTTTTTTGGGGTTCAGAACATGGTGGTGGTGTTGGTTCTATTTTTTTTTTTTTTTTTGTCTCTCTCCTACTGCTACAGTACAAACTGGCTTAGCACACTGTCTGTGAAAGGTTATAGACTATGAGGCGGAGCCAACATCTTTTGTTATTCCTAGTGTCAGCCTCCTAGTGGCCGGGTCTGTACCCATGGTGCTGTGTCCCCTAGTGAATACAACGAGAAAAGGATTTTACAGTGAGTACAAAAAATCCAATTTTTCATATAACTATACGGACCCACATAGTAAGCACTGATAGGACGGAATGGTAGTGTTTAAGGATACCACTTCAACCATTCAGTCTTAATTAAATTAAGATTGAAGGGGGAGGAAGGCAAACAGAAGCCAAAGCTTTGCCTTTTTTTGTACTTTTTATAACTAAAAAGAATTAATAGTGATGGCTATTGGCTCAGATTGTTGTCACTTTTTGGGTTTGACACTGTATCCAGAAAATGCAGTTTTTCACTCTAGGGCACATTCTGACAGAAATGCTGCTCACAGTGGATTCCACAGTGCAAATCCTTGGCAATGTACAATACAATATATGTAGATGGGACTTAAAAAAAAAAAAAAACCCTATCCAGAAGTAGCAGAAATATGAATATGCTGTGGACTTTTACATGCAGAAAATGTTTATTCATTTGTGAAAAACTCATAGGCTTTGCCCTTTCAGCGCAAATGTGGATTTTGCCATGGATTTACTGCTGATCTGTGGCATTATCTGTGCCAGGAATAGCCTGTTACATGTGGTGTCATCCATTTTATCACACGTCTGCTCCTCTAATTTTTATTTTTTTTTTATTTTCTCTCATCTGATTTGCAGATTCAATCCAAAATGGATGCTGTGTCTGTTGTTACCCATCTGAGGAAACTGGCGTCTGATCCACAGAACAGAGCAAGTATTGTGAGGGATAGGAGTTGTCTGGCAGGTCTCATCCTTTTCTTTAGTCATCAGGATACTCATGTGGTTGAAGCTGCTCTCCAGGTGAGTATTTTCGTACACACAAGTTTGATCACAAATTAGGGTATTTCTTATTAAAGGGGTATTCCCTATTAAAGGGATATTCCCACAAACCTAATCATATTTAGATTTATAGACCATTAAAAGTCAAACATTTTTGCAAGTATAAACTATTTAAAATATTTGTCTTAAAGATTTTTTCTAACCATCTTAATTGTTAAATTTTTTTGTTATGATCAGTTGCCAGTGGATACGAACATGAATGCAGGAACTTTCTATGGTCTGGGACTTTTCAGAAACACAACCATGATATCCTTATTATGGCCAGGTTATCAGACATGGACAGTGAATGCGCAAGAAGATAATTTGGTTACAACAAGGAAATCGAGCCTGGGTTTGAGTATAGAAAGTTCATGTTCATATCCATTGCCAACTGTTCAAGACAAAAGACTGTCACCAGTGAGATCATTAGAGGAAAATCTTTAAAGAGTATCTGTCATCAGGAATAAGCAAATTAAACGAAATATATTGTCTCATACCTTATGTTCAGCTGAATATAAAGTTCCTTTTTGCTTTTTTTTTTCAAATGTGATCCTTCGTTGTCTGATAATTTTAATAAACCTTATTACAGTGGGTACGGAAAGTATTCAGACCCCTTTAAAATTTTTCACTCTTTGTTTCATTGCAGCCATTTGCTAAAAGCAAAAAAGTTTGTGATATTTCAGTTTTTCTTTTTTAATAAATTTGCAAAAATATCTACATTTCTGTTTTTTTTCTGTCAAGATGGGGTTCTGAGTGTACATTAATGAGAAATAAAATGTACTTTTTTGCTTTTAACAAATGGCTGCAATGAAACGAGTGAAAAATTTAAAGGGGTCTGAATACTTTCAGTATCCACAGTATGCAAATGAGCAGTTTGGACTACTGAGGGCTGCTCACACCTCCTGCATTTTGATTGACCTCCTGGCTGCAGTACATCGGACAATGACTGTGCCAGGCAGAGATGCCAAAGTCTTGCTTGGCCCTGTACTCTCGCGGTTGTGCCAGTAGTTTCCCCATGGCATCTCTGTCTGGCCCAGTCATTATCCGATCTACTGTAGCCAAGAGGCCAAGCAAAATGCAGGGGGTGTGAGCAGCCTGGAACACCTTTACGACCTCGGTGCTCCAAACTGCTCATTTGCATAATAAGGAACCTTTTATTCAGCTAAACATAAGGTATGAGACAAAATGTTTAGTTTAATTTCCTCATTCCTGGTGACAGGTTCTCATGACGTATGGTTAAATATATCGCTAGAAAGTTGGCTTTTGATATCTCCCCACTGTCAGAAGGGCGTTCGTCATAGCTCAGCGTCATTGCTGCTCTTTGAGGATGTAGTATACAAAATAACTGGAGATAAACCTGCTTTAAGAGTGAAGCTTACAAGTGTATGTTACTGAGTTGCATTGTCTACAAGTTTCCAAACTGGCAACTGTAGGCAAGAAAAATTGAAAAGTGTAATCTTTATCTGATCTTTCTTTCACAGACAGTTCACTACTTATGTGACAATTCCAATCACTGTGAAATAATGAGACATGAGCTTGGTATGATGGTGAGTCTGGAGAACATAAGGAACAGGTAAACTGAATACTCATATTTCTAATTTATTTTCCAAGTGTTGTAAAAAGAAATATAGAATTTTTTTTAAGCTTTGTTAGGAATGGTAGGATATCTCTCTTTTATGGCTCTATATGTCATGTTTAATAAAAATTAAATTAAAAAAAAAAAGTTCTACCAATCGACACCCCTGTGAAACTTGCTGTACTGCAAGTTGGGGAATGTTGAGTGCCACTGTTGACCATCATATGAGAGATCTGTCATAGTGTTGTGGCTTCTGTTTATAATGGAACCCATGTCACCGATATAAACACAGCCTAATTGTGTTTTGGACCATGTCCTGTGTAGCAGATCCCCCACTGATAAGCAGGAATAGTTCTACAGTTGAATGATTTCCTTTGTATGCAAAATGTAAAAATAGAAATTATAAAATTACATTTATGATGTGCAGCAATAGGTATAATATCAGCAGGTACTTGTATTAAAAAGAAAACAAATATAACAACAACAAAAAACCATGAACAGCAAATACTATTAATCTATAACATGCTATAAAGAAACGTATTAAAAAATACTGCAACCGTTACTGTAGATAGCGTGAATACAAAAACGACTCCCTAGGAAAACCTAATCTTACAAAAAAGAAGACAGATCATTTCTGTCATTCATGCCTAAGGGTCCCAGAGCATCAGTGTTAATAATTTTTACATGTTACATGTAGAATGACTGGAAATATACTCATTTAAAAGCTCTATACTAACTGTTTTTGTTTGCCTGTGCTGATGGGTTACGGCTCTTGGGCATGAGCAAATTCGTTATTAGAGTAAGACGCTGTCTAGTATAGCAATGTCATCTCTCTGTTGTTGAGAATTTAGAATGTAAGTGTTTTCTGGGAGACTGTGTTGGTGATGTTGCGGCGCTGCCTCCACAACCATTGGCTGACGCATCAGAGGTGGCAATAAAGGACGGCTTGAGTAAGCATGGCTTACACACAAAACAGCCGTTGTCTGTGAGTCCCCATTTTATCCTGTTTTTATGGTATAGATTCAGTAAACTGGGCATTTTATCTAATTGATGAGTGCTGCCCCCTTTCTTCTGCATGACTGAATTATTTTTCATTTAGTAATATTTTATCGGTGTACAGGAAATAAAATAAGCAGTCTCAACTGCACACACCAATAATAACACAGAACACACAAAATTTAAAACATACTTGTTCATACTTATTGAAAATACCATTAAAAATCAAGCAACATTGAAATGGAGACAAAGTAGAGCTACTGGGTATATGCATATTCTAGATCTAGGTAATTATGACCTAAATCCAAATCGTGATTAATTGGGCATTTTACGATTATTGACAATTATTTTAGTCTATACTCCCTTCTTAAAAAGCCATGCCCCCAGGTGGCAGATTGTAAGGGGGAAATGTCTTGTAGCCTGCGGTGTAAAAGCAAGTAATTATCTATATATCCCAGCGATAAATCCACACATTCCAGAAGAATTTCCAAAACCACTGCATTTTTAGAAATCGCAGCATGTCAGTTATAGCTAGGGAAACTGCCAGCGTTTCCATATAGGTATGATTGCGGCAGAAAGTCCACAAAGTAAAACTCTGCCAACTTTCTGGGAAAAACCACGATGCGTTTCCACCGCGGCTTTTCCCGTAGCGCTTTTTCACTGCGGCCCACAACATGGTGACTTACCCTAATACTGGTTTTATTGTTTATCTCCAATGAGCCTCTGCTAATTATACTCTGGGGTCTGAAGAGACCCCAGAGTTAATAGCAGTTTCTGCTTGGTTCGAACAATACCGCCAGGTGAACTTTGCGAGGTTCTCCCAACACATACTCAATATCTTTTAGACCCCCCTGCTCCACAAGAGTAATTAACTGTTATAATGTTGGATTATAATGGGGGCAAATGGGCAATTAATTGCCGTTGGGCCCCGTGCTACAACCCATTTCCCTCCTTATAAAATAATTGTCATTAATTATAATCGAAGTAAATTGCCCAATTAATTTAATTTTGATTTAGGTCATAATCACCTAGCCCTAGAATATGCATATTTACCCAGTAGCTCTGCTTGGTCTCCATTTTCATTTGGCTTGTTTTTAGTAGTATTTTCAATAAATATGTATGATGATGTTTTAAATTTTTATGTTCTGTGTTTTGTTATTGGTGTGTGCAGGTTTCATATACAGTTCTCAAATAAATTAAAGGACCGTTAAAAGCGTACCTTCAGTTATTAACAACTTTTCATAATTGAATAGTACAGGATAAAATATGAAACTTTGTAACCTTATTAAAGAATATGTATTCTCCACTTTTCAGGCTCAGTTACTTTCTACATACCAGAATTAGTGTATAAAGAGGAGAATGTGGATAGAAAAGACAAGCAAATAATTGTTGCTTGTTCACTCTGCTACTTAATAACACTGCTGGGTTGTAGATAAGAGGCTACCAGTGCACAGAATGAGGCAATAAATAAACTAACCAGATGGCAGGAGAATCCCACTCCACCCATCCCTACTTCATTGAGCTCTGTTGTGGCTGAATAGAGCGATGAATAGAATAGCAAGCAAGCAGATCGAAGACAAGGAGCAGGAGAGCAGTTTAATAAGTGGAGAAGGAAACTGATCTCATTAATACGATATATTAGAGAGTGCTTGTGCATGTGAGTCTTTAAAAAACAAAAAAAACATAAAACTGCCAAACAAAAAAGTCAAGAGTTTTCATCCAGTCATTTTTGACGGTCACTGCGACAGTCTCCAAATATAGATTCCAATGCAGATGAGAACCCAGCCTAAGTCAACAAAATGCCATAAAAATGTAAACAAAATTCTTAATATCTGTGAGTCTGCATTTTTATGTTGATCTTTCGCAAGATGAGAACAAGGTATCCCTGTGATGTATGTATTACGTTTTCTGTTTATTTAGTGATACAAGTAATCATATCAAACTACTTGCCCAGCGGATTTATATGTTGCTAAGTGTGCCAAGTCACTTGCACACACCAGAAACAAAGAACACACAAAACAACCTGCAGTTCTTCATTTCAAGTGCAAACAAAAGAGCAAAAACCATAACTCTCCATATCCATGGTCTAGACAATCTGGTGAGGATAATGTGATTTATCTGGCAATTCTCAAAATGACTTAATCTAATCATAGTATTTTGTAATTATGCACTTCGAGGTAAGTGAAGCTAATCTCCTCACTAGCTTTTGTAGATTATATTTTCATTATAACTGGACATCTTAGCTGTAATACTGCTGGTCCTAAAGAGATTGAATCCAGCATTAGCTACTGTCATATTAGTACTTTTTCTAAAACTTCCTACAGCTTCTTGTGTTTAGGCTATGCTACGTACCACTGATGTTGTCCCTTATCTGCTTTAGACTACCCTTTCACGTATGTTCTGTTGGAGAATGTGGATGTAATATATGTACCGCTGTAAAAAGCTTTCCACCCTCTCACCAACAAAGACACTCAAACCAGAATTAAAACTTTTAATCATGCTCCCCAATATTTTTCCTTTGAAAGCTCGAGCTCTGGTTACTGCAGTTCTGGTTACAGCAGTCAATAAATCCTGGTATATTGCATATAACCTTGGCAGTGCAGGGGTTGAAGTTCTTTTTTCAATTTTTAGCTGGCACAATTACAATCTTTTTTTTTTTTTTTTTTGTTTGTTTTGTAAAATAAAATAATTTAAGGATATTTCCCAGATTTTTTTCCCCTCTTAATTCCTATGTCTTCCTCCAGTCCTCGCTGTTGCTGTTTCTTTATATAGCTGCATCGGTGATGAGGACTATACCACGGAGGCCAGTGATTCCATTTAATGTAATGTATACAGGTACATTATTGTTGCAAGACCAGAGCATGGCAATGGTAGCATCAGGGGAGAAAATCTCTTCATTTACAGTGGGTACGGAAAGTATTCAGACACCTTTTAAATTTTTCACTCTTTGTTTCATTGCAGCCATTTGCTAAAAGCAAAAAAGGTCATTTTATTTCTCATTAATGTACACTCAGCACCCCATCTTGACAGAAAAAAAACATAAATGTAGATATTCTTGCAAATTTATTAAAATAGAAAAACTGAAATATCACATGGTCATAAGTATTCAGACCCCTTGCTCAGTATTGAGTAGAAGCACCCTTTTGAGCTAGTACAGCCATGAGTCTTCTTGGGAATGATGCAACAAGTTTTTCACATATGGATTTCAGGATCCTCTGCCATTCTTCCTTGCATATCCTCTCCAGTTCCGTCAGGTTGGATGGTGAACATTGGTGGACAGCCATTTTCAGGTCTCTCCAGAGATGCTCAATTGGGTTGAGGTCAGGGCTCTGGCTGGGCCAGTCAAGAATGGTCACAGAGTTGTTCCAAAGCCACTCCTTTGTTATTTTAGCTGTGTGCTTAGGGTCATTGTCTTGTTGGAAGGTGAACCTTCGGCCCAGTCTGAGGTCCAGAGCACTCTGGAAGAGGTTTTCTTCCAGGATATCTCTGTACTTGGCCGCATTCATCTTTCCTTCAATTGCAACCAGTCATCCTGTCCCTGCAGGCAGTGGTGAACCTAGCCTCTTTGCTGCCTGAGGCAGACTATAGAAAGACACCACCCCCCCCCCCCCCAAAAAAAAAAAAAAAAAAAAATTGAGTTTCCATGCTACTAGTTTAACACACTGTTATAGTCGCACAATATACACAATACACAAAGTTATAAAAGAGTTTTTAAGAATTCTTCTTCCTGTATTACTTCAGTATCAGATCAACAACACGGTATTAACAATGAAAGTAACTTCACATATCTTCTGCTTGGTGGATGGATGAGCCCACGTGGCCCCCATTCTCTTTAATAGGAGCGCCGCAGATAGCTGAGCACTGGACTTCAGGTATCTTTGGCACTCCCATTGAAGTGAATGAGAGCCACATGGGTTCGTCCATCCACCAAGTGACACACCTATATATATGGCTGTGGTCAGGCTGAATTCCCACCCAGTGGGGGATAAAACCCAATTATCAGGTTCAGTGGGGCTCTCAGCAGACAGACCCCATCAATCAGGTATTTATCCTCTATCATTTAGGTGAATACAGGGCAGTAACATTTTGTGACTTACAGGTGACGTCTGACTAATCCTTCACATTTCCTTTCTCTTTCCTTTGTACCACCATGACCATTTCTTCCAGCTGTGACTTCTCTGTAAAGTCTGCAACACAGAAATCTTTGGCTCCTCACTTTTCCAGGCGTCCTCACCTGCACACCCATCCTGCTGCTACCCCAATTATAAAATATATGATATAACACCCCATAATGAAATATACTCCCAAGTGCATCTTTATATTAATAATGTCCGTGTGTACCCTGTATAAATAGTGCCCCTTATTAATAATGCTCCAGGTGTTAACTAATGAAAATTTTTCCAGGTCATTAATAAACTAATCAGTGGGGCTCAAAAACCCAGAAACAACTGATCAGCTGTTTGAATGGTACCTGTGTAAGCACTATGACCGCTTCTCTGTTTACATAGTGTCATTCATCTCATAGCGGCCATGTAATGTAACTACAGCCTCATCCTGTACATGTCTACAGTATGTGACAAGGCTGGAATTACATCACACGGCCACTATAAACAGACAGCGTATAATATAAACAGGCGCCATGGCCCCTGTTTATAGCGCCCCCTTTACACACACTATAATGTTCCACAGCAGCCCCTGCACACAGTATTACTCAGTATTATGGCCCGCATACAGTGTGCAGGGGCCACTATGGAGCATAATACCGTGTGCAGGGGCCCCTGCGAGGCATAATACAGTGTGCAAGGGCCACTATGGAGCATACTTTATTATGCCTCCCAGCGGCCCTTGCACACGGTATTATACTCCATAGTGGCCCCTGCACACGGTATTATGCTCCATATTGGCCCCTGCACACGGAATTATGCTCCATATTGGCCCCTGCACACGGTATTATGCTCCATAGTGGCCCCTGCATGGTATTATGCTCCATAGTGACCCCTGTACTGGTATTATGCTCCATAGTGGCCCCTGCACTTGTATTATGCTCCATAATGGCCCCATAGTGGCCCACCCATGAACTATTATTATACTCTGAGGTCTTTTCAGACCCCAGAGTATAATGATTGGAGACCCAGGGGAGGTGACAAACATAAAAACCAGTGTTACTTACTTATCCTGGACACCAGTGCACTCCTTGCAGCTTTCGACCCTGTTTAATTGCGCACACACGTCACGTGATCAGGCCGGCGACGCAACCTGATGACATCACCAGAGGCCCCAAGCCTGCTCGGAGTAACACCGATTGCAGGAGAGGTAAGTAGCATTGGTTTTTATGTTCCCTCCCCTCCTCTGGGTCTCCGATTATTATACTCCGGGGTCTGAAAAGACCCCGGAGTATAACAATAGTAGTATTTGAGGCCCGCGGCCTCACTTACCGAAAGCCCGCGGCTGCTCACAGCGGCATCCACTTCCCTTTCTGCGTCCCATATCAGAAGGGGAAGCGGAGGCGGCCACGAGCAGACGCAGGGTAGGTAAATAAATAGGCCGTTACCTGCTGGGGTTACTCCAGCAGGTTACGGCCTATTTATATTTAAAAAAAAAAAAGTTATACTCACCTGTGATCCCTTGATGGAGCCGGCGCCTCCTCTTCTTGTCCGCGACGTCTGTGTCTCAGCGTAGGCGGCGCGATAACGTCATTGTATCGCCGCCTGCGCTGTGATGCGGACGTCTCGTAAACCAGCCCCGCTCAGCTTTGTTTTTTTTTTTTTTAAAGCGGCCTGTCCTGGGCTGGTTTACATTGAATAGTAAAAATGCCGCCCCCCCAGACAGTGACGGACAGTGCCGCCTGAGGCGGCCGCCTCATTGGTGGTGCGCCCCTGCCTGCAGGTGAAAAACACCCCCATAGCATGATGCTACCACCACCATGTTTCACTGTTGAGACTGTAGTGGGCAGGTGATGAGCAGTGTCTGGTTTTCCCGACACATACCGCTTAGAATTAGCGCCAAAAAGTTCAATCTTTGTCTCATCAGACCAGAGAATCTTATTTCTCATAGTCTGGGAGTCCTTCATGTGTTTTTTGGCAAACTCTATGTGGGCTTTCATATGTCTTGCACTGAGGAGAGGCTTCCTTCGGACCACTCTACCGTAAAGCCCCGACTGGTGGAGGGCTGCAGTGATAGTTGACTTTGTGGAACTTTCTCCCATCTCCCTATTGCATCTTTGGAGTTTAGCCACAGTGATCTTTGGGTTTTTCTTTACCTCTCTCACCAAGGCTCTTCTCCCTTGATTGCTCAGTTTGGCTGGACGGCCAGGTCTAGGAAGAGTTCTGGTCGTCCCAAACCTCTTCCATTTAAGGATTATGGAGGCCACTGTGCTCTTAGGAACCTTGAGTGCTGCAGAAATTCTTTTGTACCTTGCCACAATTCTGTCTCTGAGCTCCTTGGGCAGTTCCTTTGACCTCATGATTCTCATTTGCTCTGACATGCACTGTGAGCTGTGAGGTCTTATATAGACAGGTGTGTGCCTTTCCTAATCAAGTACAATCAGTTTAATTAAACACAGCTGGACTCCAATGAAGGCGTAGAACCATCTCAAGGAGGATCAGAAGGAAATGGACAGCTTGTGAGTTAAATATGAGTGTCACAGCAAAGGGTCTGAATACTTATGACCATGTGATATTTCAGTTTTTCTTTTTTAATAAATTTTCAAAAATATCTACATTTCTGGTTTTTTTCTGTCAAGATGGGGTGCTGAGTGTACATTAATGAGAAATAAAATGACCTTTTTTGCTTTTAGCAAATGGCTGCAATGAAAGAGAGTGAAAAATTTAAAAGGGGTCTGAATACTTTCCGTACCCACTGTATTTTATTACTTGTACTTGTGCTGGTCCTTTTTTAAAATAACTCAGAAAAGCTTTTTAAGGCTGAGGCCACACATTGCATAAAAGCTGTACTTTTGTTTTAGATTTAGCTGTGTCTATGTGAGCTAAAGGCAAGAGTGGCTTCGAAAGGAATGGGAAATATAAAGGAAGCTCTTATACTTTTTCCCTTCTGCTAAATACACTCTTGGCTTTGGCTCAAAAAACCACAGCAAAATCTGAAACAAAAAATGCAGCTTTTTGTGAGGCCTCAGCCTAACAGGGTTTTCAAGGCAAACTGTAAAACTGGGGCGAGTCGAATAAAGAAAAACACTTAAAAAAATAAAAATTAAGGCCAATCACTGACCTCATAGGTCACATTTGGGGTACTGGTGTTGATACTGCTAATACATCACTGGTTTTCAACTTGTTACCAATAAGGCCAATGATTGGATATTTAACTGGAGCCACTTTACTTCTGCCTCCCCTTCCCAGCCTTCCCTCTTAAAGTAGAAAGCTGAAACAGACTACAAACAATGCTGAACAATTTGCTTAGTGATCATTCTTACTGGCGTACTACTTCATTTACAGGAAAGAAAATCCCTATGTGAAGAGACATTATTGAAGGTGAAAGGTGTCATCAGCTTTACATTTCAGATGTCTATCAGGAGGTGCACTGTAAGAGTAAAGCCAGACCTGGCAACAGAGGTAGGAGCTAGGAAAACTTATTTTCTGATAAAACATTGCCAAATACTGTACTTGTATAATTTAGTAATACGAATATGAACTTCTCATGAACCTCACTGGAGAGGGGCGCACATACGTGAGTGTTTTTAGATGGGGCTGTGCAGTTGGATTTCCCGCTTCAGTGCTGCAACTAGCGCTGGGTGATTACATTGATTTAATTTGATTCCTTCACCCTGAGGCTTTCTGATCATTCAGTTTTTTAATAGAATTGTTAAATTCCATGTTTCCTGACATTTGTCGTAAAGTCCCATGCACACAGTGGAACCTGCCACTGATTCCGCCCTGATTCTTCCTCACCTGGTTTTCAATGGGAGTCAGAGATTGCAGCAGGATGCTGAAAAAAATAAGCGTCCTGCTCGATTTTGCCACGGATTTGAGACCCGTTCATTATGTCCATCAGTTTTGAGGCAGAAAATGAAGAAGAATCAGATGTGGATGTTTGCCTCAAATTCCTCTTCATTTTCTGCCATGTGAACATACACACATAAAGTAGTATTGTAGTCTATGGTACAAGCATTGTAATGATAGCGGGTTTAGGCAAAGGTGGGTCCAGAAATATTGGGATAGTGACACAGTCTTCAGGATTTGGTCTCTGCATGCCACCACATTAGATTTGGAATGAAACAACGGAGATGCAATTGAAATGTATATTTTCAAAACTGGCATGTCATTTTATATAGGAATAACTTGAAGACGCTTTAACGTGAGTGATTTTGAAATTGGTTTTTCGTGACACATTGTACTTAATGTTAATGGTAAACACTGATCAATATTTTTGTGTTTATTAAAAAAAAAAAAACTGGAAATTTGATGGAAAATTGCAATTTTCAAAATGTGAAATGCTCTGCTTTTCACAGTCATACCACCTACATACATTAATAAACATAATCTACCTTATCTCTGCTTTATATTGGCATCATCTTTTAATCGTCCTTTAATTTATTTTGGATGTTAGAAGGCTTACAATTGTAACAGCGATTTTTCCAGATTTAGAAGAAAATTTCCCAAACTAATTTTTAGGAACCACTTTAGTTATTGAGGGGATTATAAAGGCCTATATATTATAAACCCCCATAAAGCACCCCATTTTCAAAACTGCACCCCTCAAATAATTCAAAACAGCATTTGGGAAGTTTAACCCTTTAAGCATTTGATGGGAATTAAAACAATATCAATTTTATCAATAATCTCTTCTTTTAGCCCTAAAATTAACACATTCACAAAGGTTAAAGGAGAAAATGCATCTCACAGATTGTTATGCAATTTCTCTCTAAATACCCCACATGTGGGTGTAAACTGATGTTTGGGCACACGGCAGCACGTGGCAGGGAAGGAGTGACACTGGGTGTTTGAAAAGCAGATTTTGCTGGAATAGTTTTCAGGTGTCATGTCTCATTTGCAGAGCCCCTAGAGTACCAGTACAATGGAACCCCCCCCCCCAAAAAAAAAAGTGACCCCATTTTGTAAACTACACCCCGGACAGAATTAATCTGGGGGTTTACTGAGCATTTTGACCCCACAGCCTTTTCACAGATTTTATAAACATTGGGATGTATAAATGAAAAAGTACTAAAACGTCACTTTATCCCCAAAGTTTTAGTTTTCAAAAGGGGTTTAAGGAGAAAAAGAACCACACAAGTTGTGAAACAATAGCTCCTGAACATGGCAATACCCCATATGTGGTTGTAATCTGCTGTATGGGTATATGGCGGGGCACGGAATGGAAAGCGCGCTATTTGGCTTTTGTAGTGCAGATTTTGCTGGAATAGTTTTCGGCTGCCATGTCATATTTGCAGAGCCCCCTAAAGTACCAGTACAATGGAAACCCCCAAAAAGTGACCCCATTTTGAAAACTACAACCCTCTATAGAATTTGTCAAGGGGTATGCTGAACATTTTGACCTCACAGTTGTTTCACAGGTTTTATTAACATTGGGACATGAAAATGAAAAATTACTTTCTTTCCAATAAACCGTCAATTTAGTCCCAAATTTTTCATTTTCACAAGAGGATAAAGGAGAAAAAGCTCCACAAAGTTTGTTACACAGTTTCTCCTGAATACAGGAATACTCCCCATGTGGTTGTAATCTTCTGTATGGTACATGGTGGAGCTCAGAATAGAAAGAGCGCTATTTGGCTTTTGGAGTGCAGATTTTGCTGGAATAGTTTTCAGGTGCCATGTCGTATTTGCAGAGCTCCTAAAGTACCAATACAATGGAAATCCCCAAAAAGTGACCCCATTTTGGAAACTACACCCCTCAAGGAATTTCTCAAGGGGTATGGTGAGCATTTTGACCATACAGCAGTTTCACAGATTATATTAGCATTGGGATGTAAATATTAAAAATTACTTTTTTCTCCAATAAACCATCCATTTAGTCCATATTTTTAATTTTTACAAGGGGATAAAGAAGAAAAAACACACCGTAGTTACACAATTTCTCCTGAACACAGAAATGCTCCATATGTGGTTGTAAACTGCTGTAGGGGTACATGGTGGGGCTCAGAATGGAAAGAGCTCTATTTGGCTTTTGGAGGGCAGATTTTGCTGGAATAGTTTTCAGGTACCATATTGCATTTGCAGAGCCCCTAAAGTATCAATACAGTGTAAACCCTTCAAAAGTGACCCCATTTTAGAAACTACACCCCTCAAGGAATTTCTCAAGGGGTATTATCGTTTTGAGCCTAAAAATGCTTCCCAAAAATTAATGTGCAAAGTGAAAATTGAAATTTTTAAATATCCATTTTGGTGCCCAATATGTTGTACCCACTAAGTGGGCTATCCTGGGTACAAAAAAATTATATATGTGGGTGTAAACTGCTGCTTGGGCACACAGCAGGGCTCAGAAGGGAAGGAGCACTGCGCTTTTTAGCTTTTGGAGTACAGATTGAGAGGGACTTTCTAGACACCATGTTGTTTTTGCAGATCCCTGTAGGTGCCAGTAATTTGGAATTCCCCAAGAAGTGACCCTATTTTGTAGGGGCAATGTTAGGGTCTCTGCAAATAGGAAATGGCATCCAAAATCCAACAATCTAAATCTACGCTCCAAAAGCCACATAGCGCTCCTTCACATCTGCCCCCTGCTGTGTACCGAACGGCGGTTTACGCCCACATGTATGACACTGGTGTACCCAGGATAATGTACTTAATGTCATATGTGGGTATAAACTGCTGCTTGGGCACAGAAGGGAAGGAGCGCTATTTTGATTTTTGAAGCACAGTTTGGTTTTTGGACACCTTGCCACTTTTGCAGAGCCCCTGAATTGTTAGTAAAGTGGAATCCGCAGACTTGTGGCCCAAGTTTCGATACTACACCCCTGAAGGGATTTATCAAGTGTGGTAGTGAGCATTTTTAACCCTTGAGTATTGCATTCATTTAATTTGAATAAATGAATGCGCAGTTGATAATGAAAAGTGAAAATTTCAATTTTTCCAGAGATTCGCCACTTCATTGCCCGATATTTTGTGCCCAGCTTATGTCAGCAGACACAAACACTCCAAAAATGTTAAGTGGGTATCACGGGCACAACATCTTTTGGAGCATTCATATCTGATAGAAGCTGGGCACAACGTATTATGCATTGAAATTACATATTCCTGGAAAAATTGCCATTTTCACCTTTCACAATCAGCTGCGTATTCATTTCTGGAGAATAAATTTATAGCAACACTTGGAGGTTAAAAATGTTCCCTGTACCCCTGGATAAATTCCTTTGGAGGGGTGTAGTTTCCAAAATGGGGACACATGTCGGGGGATTCCACTTTACTGGCGTTTCAGGAGCTCTGCAAATGTGTAATGACGTCCAAAAGCTAAACTGTCTAAATCTGCGCGCCAAAAAACAAATATCGCTCATTCCATTCTGTGCCCGGCTGTGCCCAAACAGCAGTTTATATCCAGATATGACATTAAGTACCTTATCCTGGGTACACCAGTGTCATACATGTGGGCATAAACTGCAGTTTGGGCACACAGCAGGGCACAGAAGGGAAGGAGCGCTATGTGGCTTTTGTAGTACAGATTCAGATGTTTGGGATCTGGACGCCATGTCATGTTTGCAGTGCCTCTAAGATACCAGTATAGTGGAATCCCCTAGGGAATGACCCCATTTTGAAAACTGCACCCCTCAAAGAATTTATCAGGGGGTGTAATAAGCATTATTATTATTATTATTTTTATTATTATTATAGATATAGGCAGCCCCCGATCTCGCCGCCAGGGGGGCAGTAACATGGCGGACCCCCTTGGATGCTGCGGTAATGTTTGACTGCAGCATCCAAGGGGTTAAAAACCCCGATCGGAACTCAGTTACAGCTAACACCCGCTCTCGCTCACTGTGTCTCTGTCAGACGCATAGGCTAACTTTCAGAGGTCCCGTCAGGATCAACCAGGTACTGGGGGCTCCAGGCACCCTGGGGTCACTGGCCAGACCCCGGGCTGCAAAACATAGAAAACGGCACCCCCCCCCCCCCATCTCGCCGGGGGGATGGGGGGGCGGCAACATGGTGGAACCCCTTGGATGCCACGGTCATGTTTGACCGTGGCATCCAAGGGCTTAAAATCTCCGATTGGAGCTCAGCTACGATCGGGGTTTAAGAAGCAGGGTGTTAGCTGTAAGAGTGAAAGACTTGCAGGCTTCTATTTGCTAATGCAGGTCATTTTTTGGGAATACTGTATCTCGGGAACGGTACATCCTAGAGAGCTGAGACCCTGATGTACCTGTGTGCCAAATTTGGTGAGGATCGGTCCAGTCGTTTGTTTGACAGACAAACTCATATATATATATATATATATATATATATATATATATATATAGATATATAGTACAGACCAAAAGTTTGGACACACCTTCTCATTCCAAGAGTTTTCTGTATTTTCATGACTATAAAAATTGTAGATTCACACTGAAGGCATCAAAACTATGAATTAACACATGTGGAATTATATACTTAACAAAAAAGTGTGAAACAACTGAAAATATGTCTTATATTCTAGGTTCTTCAAAGTAGCCACCTTTTGCTTTGATTACTGCTTTGCACACTCTTGGCATTCTCTTGATGAGCTTCAAGAGGTAGTCACCTGAAATGGTCTTCCAACAGTCTTGAAGGAGTTCCCAGAGATGCTTAGTACTTGTTGGCCCTTTTGCCTTCACTCTGCGGTCCAGTTCACCCCAAACGATCTCGATTGGGTTCAGGTCTGGTGACTGTGGAGGCCAGGTCATCTGGCTTAGCACCCCATCACTCTCCTTCTTGGTCAAATAGCCCTTACACAGACTGGAGGTGTGTTTGGGGTCATTGTCCTGTTGAAAAATAAATGATGGTCCAACTAAACGCAAACCGGATGGAATAGCATGTCGCTGAAAGATGCTGTGGTAACCATGCTGGTTCAGTATTCCTTCAATTTTGAATAAATCCCCAACAGTGTCACCAACAAAGCACCCCCACACCATCACACCTCCTCCTCCATGCTTCACGGTGGGAACCAGGCATGTAGAGTCCATTCGTTCACCTTTTCTGCATCGCACAAAGACACGGTGGTTGGAACCAAAGATCTCCAATTTGGACTCATCAGACCAAAGCACAGATTTCCACAGGTCTAATGTCCATTCCTTGTGTTCTTTAGCCCAAACAAGTTTCTTCTGCTTGTTGCCTGTCCTTAGCAGTGGTTTCCTAGCAGCTATTTTACCATGAAGGCCTGCTGCACACAGTCTCCTCTTAACAGTTGTTGTAGAGATGTGTCTGCTGATAGAACTCTGTGTGGCATTGACCTGGTCTCTAATCTGAGCTGCTGTTAACCTGCGATTTCTGAGGCTGGTGACTCGGATGAACTTATCCTCTGCAGCAGAGGTGACTCTTGGTCTTCCTTTCCTGGGGCGGTCCTCATGTGAGCCAGTTTCTTTGTAGAGCTTGATGGTTTTGGCCACTGCACTTGGGGACACTTTCAAAGTTTTCCCAATTTTTCGGACTGACTGACCTTCATTTCTTAAAGTAATGATGGCCACTCATTTTTCTTTACTTAGCTGCTTTTTTCTTGCCATAATACAAATTCTAACACTCCATTCAGTAGGACTATCAGCTGTGTATCCACCTGACTTCTGAACAATACAACTGATGGTCCCAACCCCATTTATAAGGCAAGAAATCCCACTTATTAAACCTGACAGGGCACACCTGTCAAGTGAAAACCATTTCAGGTGACTACCTCTTGAAGCTCATCAAGAGAATGCCAAGAGTGTGCAAAGCAGTAATCAAAGCAAAAGGTGGCTACTTTGAAGAACCTAGAATATAAGACATATTTTCAGTTGTTTCACACTTTTTTGTTAAGTATATAATTCCACATGTGTTAATTCATAGTTTTGATGCCTTCAGTGTGAATCTACAATTTTTATAGTCATGAAAATACAGAAAACTCTTGGAATGAGAAGGTGTGTCCAAACTTTTGGTCTGTACTGTATATATATATGAGATATCTATCTATCTATCTATCTATCTATCTATCTATCTATCTATCTATCACAAAACAATAGTTTAGTAATGTATATTACAAAAAATGTTGAGCAAACCCCTCCTATACAATAGTGCATTGCCAGATTCAGTGCACAATAGGCAATTGCCAGACTGTTAATTTATGTTTATTCGAGGTAGAAACAAACAAAACAGCGGTATTAAACTTCGGACATCGGTTACAGTCTGACTCTCTGAGCAATAAAACAGCAAGGGACAAAGCCCAGTGTGAGGTTGTTGAGAGAACACCTCATGAAATCTAGAACTCTGGAGTTTCCAAAACCTAGTCCTGGGGAATGGGTATGGTGAGTGCTGAAATCGGCTGCGCTCATGAGACCCAGGGACCCGTGGCCAAGGCACTACAGGAACAACAACCAAAACTAAGGGGGAGGAGGGTAATCAAAAGGAAAGGAGAGCAAGGAGGAGGAAGCTGAGGAGAAAAGAACTTGCCATGGCATCAGTTAAGAGGAGAGGTAATCTGTATAGCAGCCCAGGAATCCCTACAAATGGACGTACCTAGGACAATAGGTTAAGAAACTCGCTGGATTCCTAGAACAGGATCAATGGTATTGATTTATAATCTGGTCCATGGGTTCTGTTGAGGTTTCTGTTTTGAATGGAAAACCAGTGCTGAATGTACACTATTTTTCCCTATCCAAAATGAAAGACTCAGCGATAGAGGCTCCAAACTGAGCCTAAGCCATGCAATGTTAGTCTAATTTCTAGGTACAATGCATACATGGATTACTTTAATGTTATTGTTTACAGTGTTTAACATCCGCAGTCGCAGAAACAAAAGTTCTGAAGGCACAGCAGGTGATCAAGAATGAATGTGGAAAAGAGGTATGCACTGTCAGAAACATACTTTAACTAAACTAAGGTGATAACATTTAGCCCTAAATACAGTTTTTCACTTATTTCCTTGGGGGAAGCAGCACCATGGGTATTGTCCTGGCCTCTAGCAGGCTGACACTAGGAATATCAAAAGAAGTCTTCACCGCCTCCAGGCTATACTCTCTTCACTGTGCTAGTCCATTTTAACCTAGTGTCAGTATGAGGCAAACACCACCTAACTCATGGGTTCTGTCTTACATAGTTTTTATTTTTCTTTCAGGTGCAGGGGTGTCTTCAGCGTGTACGCCACACTAGTCATTAACCCCCCACCCCTACTGCCGCAAGCACAGCGCTCTGCAAAAGAGTGTCTCACCGGTCACCCAGTCAATGAAATAAGAGAGAAAAAATGGATTTTTGTACTCGCCGTAAAATAATTCTCCATTTTATACATTGGGGGACACAGATTCCACCCTTGTTTTCTTGCTGTTCCTGTCCCAGGCCTTTTTTTGGTTAGTTTTCGGGTTCAGGACATGGTGGTGGTTGGTTCTGTGCTCTTTTTTGGTTATTTGTGTCACTCTCCTACTGCTGTAGTACAAACTGACTAGCAGATTGTCTGTGAAGAGGGTATAGCCTGGAGGCAGAGCCAACTTCTTTTGATATTCCTAGTGTCAGCCTCCTTGTGGCCACGTCTATACCCATGGTGCTCCCCCCCCCCCCCAAATGAATACAACGAGAAAAGTATTTTACAGGGAGTACAGAAATCCAGTTTTCAACCACAGTACATTTAGTCTGGCACTTGGAAACTAAATAGTTATATTACTATTTCTTGGTGCTACACAGAGGCATTTACTCTCTACAATATTAATGAAAAATTCTTATATGTGAATAGAAGAATTTCAGAAATCTTCATAGCTACGGCACCCCTGCTTGTTAAAGGGTATGTGCTATCTTAGACATTTATGATATATCCACAGTTGAGAAGCTATAAATGTATGATAGATGTGGGTGCTATTTCTTGGACCAACACTCCTATCTAGAATACTGGAGTACTTACTTGTCTGTTCTCTGAACCCCCATAGAAGTGAAGGAACAGAGTTGAACATGCACTGCCATCTATCCATTCACAGGGAGCCAGGGGACCTGTATTCTAGAGATAGATGTGAATTCCATAGGTGGGCCGGCATCTATCATATATTTTTTTTTTTTAAACTCGTTTTATTGAAAATTGCGTATCAGACAAAGGAAAAGAAATCAAAACAAATACATAACATGTTGCGCACCAAAAAACGAGAATTTCAATGTAAATTCACTCAACGCACCACATCCCACCTCGCCAGGTCCTCGTCCCATCCGGACCATATAACGTAGACTCGGTACAGAAAGAATATAATCAGGACATGCGTAATACTGTATACATCAGTTATCATGTACAAAACATGCAGTCAATAAGTCAAGGGTAACAACAAGGATACACTCCAAAATGAGAGGTCGTGGATACTCCTGGTGTCTCGCACCCCTCACGGCATGAGTAAATTAATGGCAGAGCGCAATGAGGGAGCCGTATATTGGGTTACCGGAGAATTGCACCATGTTCCCCACACCTTATGGAATTTCTGAGGGCACCCTCTCCCTTTATACACAATCTGGTTATAAGGAAGAACAGTATTAACAAGTTTCTTCCACTGAGATACTGATGGGGGTTTCGGAGCCATCCATCGCAGTGCGATAGCTTTACTAGCATAAAATAAAGACTCCCTCAAAAGGATTCTAACATGGTGTTGCCATATTTCTTCATCTAATACGCCGAAAAGGCATATCTCTGGGGTTAATGGTATAGGTTTAGCCAGAACTTCCGCCAGGAGATCCACGACCCCTTTCCAAAAACATTGTATGATCGGACATTCCCAAATCATATGCCAAAAGTCTGCCTGTGGACAAAGACACCTAAGGCATCCGGGGTTGGGCAGACGTCCCATTTTGTATAGACGGGAAGGTGTCAAGTAACATTGGTGTAGAATATACGTTTGAATCAGTTTGTTGTTAGCTGAAGGTGACACATGTTGAGGAGATTCAAGGATATCTTGAAACATCTCATCTGTGAGAGTTGGGATATTTATGCTCCATCGCGTCAAGGCCGGGGCGTCCAAAGTGGACACCTTGGCCTGTATCAGATGTGCATATAAAGTAGATATCAAACCCCCAGGGCCCTGTGAGCGAAGTATGCCGATAAGCGGATACTCAGATATATTGTCCAATCGATCCGGGAACTGAGAAGAAAGTGCATGTCTAATCTGTAGATATCTAAAGAACTGCGTTCTAGGGATGCCATAGGAGGAGCTTAGCGAGTCAAACGTTTTAAAAACCCCTTGTATGTACAGGTCACTAAGAGAGGACACGCCATACTGCGACCAGGCCCGGGCGCCAGGCAGGGCAAATAACGTCGGCAGACCAGGGTTGTGCCAAAGCGGGGTCTCCGCAGGTATATCAGAATAAGTGGACACCTTTTTCGCCTGACGCCAGACCTGTCCCGCCAGGGCATGGATGGGCAACAATTTCCCCCTAAACAAGGCCGGGTGTTCCAACACCGGCCACAGATTATGCAGACCCAGGTGGTGAGCCAGATGTGCCTCGGACCTCGGTAGGGGATCAGATGAGAGCCACTTCCTAATAAAACGGAGCTGTCCTGCCAGGTAGTAAAGAAACAGATCAGGGAGTGATGTGCCCCCGAGCTGCTTTGGTCGTTGTAGAGATGACAACCTAAGCTTAGATCTAGAGTTTCCCCATATAAAGGAGATAATGAGGGAGTCCATTTGTTTAAAAAATCTAAGGGGCACGGACACAGCAGAATGGCTTATAGCATATAGACATTTGGGTAGTACTATCATTTTAACTAGGTTGATTCTACCAGCCACCGACAAAGGCAGTGTAGCCCAAAGATTAAACTTAACCCTAAAGTGCGAGATGAGCGGAAAGATGTTCTGTTCCAAAAAACACCTATGGTCCCTAGATATAAAGATGCCCAGATATTTGCAGGTTGAGACTGTAGTCAATCCACATACCACATTCCCCTCAGCTACGCTTGACGCACGGCCAATATGCATGTATGAGGACTTAGTCCAATTGGTCCGTAGGCCAGAATAATTACCAAATTCATCAATTATAGCCATGGCTCTGGGCAGAGACCGGGAGGGGTCGCTCATAAACAGGAGTAAGTCATCGGCATATTGTGCTGTTCTCTCCTCCCGGGTGCCTATCACTATGCCTTTATATATGGGGTCATTCCGAAGCAGTATTGCCAAGGGTTCCACCGCCAGAGCAAACAGTAGCGGTGACAATGGACATCCTTGTCTTGTACCCCTACCCAAAGGAAAGTAGGAAGACAACGCGCCATTAATGGACAGTGCCGCTCTAGGGGAACAGTATAGAAGGGAAATCCAGGTAACAAACCCCTCTCCAAATCCGTATCCTCGCAACACCTGCAATAGAAAAGGCCACTCGACAGAGTCGAACGCCTTTGTTGCATCTAAAGAAGCCATCGCCCAGTCATGTGAGGATGATGCCCCAATCTGAGTTATCACCTGAGCCCTTCTAAGATTATCCGATGTGGATTTTCCAGGCATAAAGCCTGTCTGATCCGGATGGACAAGGTCGAGAACAACAGAATTTAGCCTTTTCGCCAACATTTTAGTAAGGAGTTTATAATCTATATTAAGCAGTGATATAGGCCTATATGAGCCACAGTCCAGCGGATCCTTGTCAGGCTTAAGTAACAGGATAATGGTGGCGTCATAAAAGGACTCCGGGAGACTGGGACCCACAAAGGCAGCGTTATAACAGTCAAGCAACACCGGGAGAAGCAGGCCCCCATACTGGGCATAAACCTCCACCGGGATGCCGTCCGGACCCGGCGATTTGCCCCTTGCCATATCTGCCAGGGCACCCGATAGCTCCTCTAGCGTAAAAGGGGAATCTAAAAATTCACGTTGGTCTTCTGACAATGTAGGAAGGGGGATCAAGCCCAAATAGGTGGCAAGCTCTCCGTCAGTGACTCTAAGCTTGGAGAGGTATAACTCACTGTAATACCTATAAAATCTGTCACTAATGGCCAAGCTATTGGACAGTACCTCCCCCGTCTCTGAATGTACTCGTAGTATTGCAGGTGAGGCTGTGTTTTGATGTATTAGTTGAGCTAGAAAGCTGCTCGACTGGTTGCCGAGTTCGTAAAACTTCTGTTTGCTAAAAAACAGAGACCTACGTGCCTTGTCATGCAGTATATGCAGATATTGTCTACCTGTCTGCAACCATTGAGACCTAGCCTCATCAGTTGGATTAGCCACGTATGCGGCTTCGAGCGAGGCACACTGGGTCGCCAAGGTGGTCTCCAACAGCGAGGATTCCCTCTTTACAAAGGAAATGGAGGACTTAATACAACCCCTAAGATATGCCTTCATAGTTTCCCATAAGAGGAGCGGAGAAGTGTTTGGGGAATTAATGGTCAAAAACGTCTGAAGTTGATCAGGTATTCGATCATGTGGTACAAATAGTTTCAACCAAAATGGGTGGATTCGCCAACCCTGTCGTGGCTTAGCAGCCGTACTACTATTTAATTGGACCAACAACGGGGAATGATCAGACACTGCCCTGGGTAAATAGGATATGGTCTGCAACAAAGAATATGCTTTAGTATTTCCAAAAGCATGGTCAATCCTGGACAGAGTATGTCTGTTGGCAGAGTGACAGGAAAAGGTGCGGGCCTCCGGAAACCGGACCCGCCACAAATCCAACCACCCCAATTCACGGATCACTCCGGCCATTGTAGTAGGGCGAGGCAGAGAGGGGGGAACCTGGCTCCGCGGAGAACCGATCCAATGCAATATCCATAACTTTGTTAAAGTCACCCAAACATAATGCAATAGCCCCAGGGAATCGGGTCGCAAACTGCGCAGCCTGCTGGAGCACAGCAAGATCAGACGCCGGTGGCAAGTACACACCCAGGATAACATACAGGACAGAGTCAACCCAGGCCTGGACAAAAACGTATCGTCCCTCGGGGTCCCTTACAATGAGGCCTGGCTCCCACCTGAGTCTACGATGCACCAAGATGGACACCCCCCTGGAATAGGAAGTGTGTGTAGAGTGAGCCGCCCACTGAACCCATGGCTTCTGAAGTCGCCTGGAATTATCTGGAACCAAATGAGTTTCCTGAAGGCATATGAGGTGTGGGTCAGCCCTCCTAATCTGAGAGAAAACCAACGACCTCTTTCGTGGGCTACCCAGGCCCCTCACATTCCAAGATAGTACACTAAAGGACGCCATGGTCGTCTAAGAGTGTAATGTAATCATGGCAATTCAGGACCCCAAAAGTGACCCGCCTATGAGTGTGTAGCACGTGGCTGAGTGAAACACAAAGTGGTGTGCAGCAACCTAAGAACCATATACAAACGAAATGAACCATTACACCCCTAAAGGGTGTGAGACATACTACTGGCATAAACAAACAATATTTGTTAAATTAACCGTGGCTACAATTAACGGGGGAAGAAGTGCACCCACAGTGGTTGGTATACGGGGCACTGTCTTAAAGGTATGGATAATCACTAGGCTAGGAGATATACTATTCAACAGAGCCAGGTTCACATGAGTAAATGAGATACACCGGCGCCCCGGGGGTCGCCAGCCCAGGTAACTATAAGACTACAGGATACTATAATAACAGAACCGCACTTTTCATAAAACTACTTATGCAATAAACAAGAGCATCCCGTAATACATAAGTCCTTATGTATGGTCCGATCGGACCTCTCACCACACGCCGTCAGGATCATCGTCTCGGAGATCGAGGAAGAAGAGATAGCCAGTCCTCCACATCCCTCGGTGAAGTAAAGAAAAGGGACCTGCCGTCATGGACGACCCGAAGACGTGCTGGGTAAATCATGGAGTATTGTATAGCCTTTTCTCTCAACCGCCTCTTAACGGCCACGAAGGATGCTCGGGTCTTCTGGAGAGCCGCCGAGAAATCTGGAAACATGGCCACTGCTGCTCCGTTGTACTTAAGCTCGCCGGCCTGGCGCGCAGCCCGCAACGCCGTATCCCGATCCGTGCTGTTAATCAGACGGGCCAACAAGGGTCGAGGAGGTGCGCCCTGAGGCGGCGGTTTAGCCGGAACCCTATGGGCCCGTTCCACTGCAAATATTGGTGAGAAGTGAGCCTCCGGCAGGACATTTTTCAGCCACCCCTCCACAAAGGCCCGAGGATCTTCACCCTCCGCCCGCTCCGGCAGGCCCAGGATACGGAGGTTGTTTCGTCGCAATCTATTCTCCAAGTCATCCGCACGCTGGGTCCACAAACTTGCAGCTCTCTCCAGCTCCTGGAGTTTGGCAGGAAGTGGGTTAACAGTGTCCTCTACCTGAGAGACCCGATCCTCCACCTCACACACCCTGCCTCGCAAGGTCTGAAAGTCCTGACGGAGCAGGCCCAGGTCGATTTTTACCTCCTCAATTTTCCCGGTCAGCGAGGAAGTGCCGGCATGGATCGCCTCCAGTAGCTGTCCAGTAACTTGCTTTAAAGTGGGCTCGGGGTCCTCCTCTGGAAGGGCAGGAGAGGCTGCCTCAAGCGATGGTGATGTAGAAGAGGATGCTGCCCTGGAGAACCCCCTCAGGCGATCAGAGACAGAGGTTGATTGCGGGCGACTCATTTTAGAGAGTCGGCGGCCGCTCTTCCTGCGTTCCGTACGGGTGGATATGTTGGCAGAGGAGGAGGTGTGATTGTAGCAAGACCTGGCCGGCCCCAGAGGATTATAGACAAGGTCTCTGGCTAATAGCAGTTGCACAGTAGGAGCCTCTATGTCAGGCCACAAGGGCCAATAAGCCAGCCGAGGACAGACAGTAACTCAACAGTCCAATAGTATCGATGGCAACAGACTCTGGATTATAAGCGATGTCTCCAAGAGAGAGCCGTCAGCAGAGTAATGAAATAAATAGATTGCCAGGAGGAACTAAGAGGGAACGGATGGCAACTCAGCGATCCAATAGTGCCGATAGCAACAGTCACTGGATTATAAGTAAGGCCTCCAAGAAGGCCAGTAGCGAAGTGATGGAGTAGATAGATTGCCAGGAGGAACTAGAGGAGGACAGATGGTAACTCAACAGTCCAATAGCACATACAGCAACCGTCACTGGATTATAAGTAAAGCCTTCCAGAGAAGCAGTCAGCAGGACGATAAATCGTACAGAGGCACACACCTTCAATGGGTCAGAGACAGTTGATGGCTGCCACAGATATTGCCTTGCACTACTGCCCAGAGGAGCCAAGGGATGGTCCTATCGTGCCCAGCAGCAAGGAGGAGAGAGGAATGCCGGCTCCCAAACTTCCAGGCAGGGATAGAGGGAACCGTCAGAGATAGGCTCAGCTCGCCAGGAACGCCAGACTCAGCGCCCCCTCATCAGCAGATGGCCAAACCGGTCAGGGTTAAAATGGCCGCCCGCCACGTGGAGAGAGGGGAGACCGCCGTCCGGGTGCCAGCAGGACCAGCGGCCCCAGCGGTGCCTGCACAGCCCAGGCCGGCCCACGAGCGCAGCCCCAGAACAGCAGCTCCACCCCAGCTCCAGGCCACAGCAGCGCGGGACAGAGCGGCTCCGGCAGCGGCGGTGGGAGTGTATGGCCGCCGGCCACGTGTAGCGATCACCGACTACTACCCAACGGAGAAGGACACCGGCAGAACGGGAGCTCTGGAACCAGGAGGAGGGCCTCAGAAGTGCGTTCCAGCGGACAGCGAACCCGGGCACCGGTAAGCAAGGATGGATTTCAGGATGGATGAGCGGCTCTAGCCGGAGCTCCGCTCACATGCGACCGTCCATGTCGCGCGCTAGCCACGCCCCCCATCTATCATATATTTATAGCATATGCTGTGGATATACCTTGTCAGAAATGGACTACCCTGCTTACATGTAAATAACTTAGGTTATTGAATGAATGTAACTGTGAACATTTTGCTAGCATATGCCGTCCACTGCTAATCGCTGGGGATCATGCCACTGTTTCCTATTAAAGTGCTGCTTCTCTGAGCCTCTATGTGAGTGTAGCTAATACAGCCTGAGACAGTTACCCAGACTTATAGCACATGTACGGAACAGGCAGCATATGCAGACTGTTGGCTTGTCACTTCCATTAAAGAAAAACAAAAAAAAAAACCCACAACTTTATAAAGAAAGTTTCTGCTTTATTTATTGGTTAGGCTGAGAGGTACATTGCCTTGCAAAAGTATTCATCCCCCTTGAATTTTTTTCACATTTTGTCACCTTACAACCACAAACTTAAATGTATTTTATTGAGATTTTAAGTGATAGACCAAGACAAAGTAGCAGATAATTGTGAAGTGGAAATATAAAAATATAATTCAGTCCGTACGGCCACCGATATATGACCAGTTGGGAGGAAACCTTGGGGCGTTCAATTTCCCCTGCTTAATGGCTAATTATATGGTCGCGGGCACCTAAATCTTCTACCTGTGTGACTTTCAGGGAAGTGCAATATAAGATTCTCATGTATTGGTACCATACCCCTTCCCTTCTCCACAACCTGAACCCCACAATCCTCTCCATCTGCTGGAGATGTAATTCGTCCCTAGGCGCGCTATATCATATATTTTGGGACTGTCCCCTTATCCGAGGCTATTGGAGAGAGGTCAAGGCACCACCACAGCAGCAAATGGGAAAGAAGTCAGCTAATTTTTTTCTTTACTTTTGTACAGCGGCTAAACCCCCTCATAGCCTTGAACTGGAAATCAGTTTCACCCCCATCTACCTCCACTTTTATTGCCTTAGTTAAGAATATTCGTACCTTGGAATATCTGACGGCTAATCTGAATAACACAGTAGTGGCTTTCAATTCAGGTTTCCATGGGATACCTATTGTACACTGCAGGATCTCTGACTTCTCCAGCCCCCCTTTCCCCACCCTTCTAAACCATGTATAGTGCCTTGCAAAAGTATTTATAGCTCTTGAACTTTTTCACATTTTGTCACCTTACAACCACAAACTTAAATGTATTTTATTGAGATTTTAAGTGATAGACCAACACAAAGTGGCAGATAATTGTGAAGTGGAACGAAAATGATACATGATTTTCACTCCAATTACAGCTGCAAGTCTTTTGGGGTATGTTTCTACCAGCTTTGCGCATCTAGAGACTGAGATTTTTGCCCATTCTTCTTTGCAAAATAGCTCAAGCTCAGCCAGATTGGATGGAGAGCGTCGGTGAACAGCAATTTTGATGTCTTGCCACAGATGCTCAATTTGATTTAGGTCTGGACTTTGGGCCATTCTAACACATGAACATTCTTTGATCTAAACCATTCCACTGTAGCTCTGGCTGTGTGTTTAGGGTCATTGTCTTGCTGGAATGTGAATCTCCTTCCCAGTCTCAGGTCTTTTGCAGCCTCCAACAGGTTTTCTTCCAGGATTTCCCTCTATTTAGCTTCATCCGTCTTCCCATCAACTCTGACCATCTTCCCTGTCCCTAGTGAAGATAAGCATCCCCACAGCATGATGATGCCACCACCACCATGTTTCACATTGGGGATGGTGTGTTCAGGGTGATGAGCAGTGTTACTTTTCCACCACACACAGCACTTTTCATTTAGGTCAAAAGTTCAACTTTAGTCTAATCTGACCAGAGCACCTTCTTCCACATGTTTGCTGTGTCCCCTATATGGCTTGTGGCAAACTACAAACGGCACTTATGTTTTTCTTTTCAACAATGGTTTTCTTCTTGCCACGCTTCCAAAAAGGCCAGACTTGTGGAGTGCACATTCTATATTTGTCTTGTGGACAGATTCTCCCACCTGAGCTGTGGATTTCTGCAGCTCCTCCAGAGTGACCATGGTCCTCTTGGCTGCTTCTCTGACCAGTGTTCTCCTTGCTCAATCTGTTAGTTTAGGTGGACGACCTTGTCTTGGTAGGTTTGCAGTTTTAGAATACTTTTTCCATTTTTGGATGATGGATCGAACAGTGCTCCTTGGTGTGCTCAAAGCTTGGGATATGTTTTTATAACCTAACCCTGCTTTCAACTTCTCCATAACTTTATCTCTGACCTGTCTGGTGAGTTTCTTGGTCTTCATGATGCGATTTGTTCACTAGGGTTCTCTAACAACCCACTGAGGCCTTCATAGTACAGGCATATTTATACTGAGACTAAATTAAACACAGCTGGACTCTATTAACTAATTAAGTGCCTTCTGAAGGCTATTGATTGCACTGTGTAAAATAATATCCTGCTAATTGTAAAATACTTTACAATCGAATGAAATCCTTACTCACGTGTTGACCCATAAGGTAACATTATTAGAGGATTCAGATTCTTATGAAAACATGGAAATTTATCGAAGTCTTCATGGAAAAACAGATACATGGAAACCTTCCAGCATAACAGAAATATCAGTCAATGTCTTACATCATAGGAGAAGTTCAGCGTTAGGTTTCTTCAAGATGGTTCTCTTGCAGATATCTTGGTTCATGCTTATTCATCAGTGTGTGTTGGTCTTCTGTAGGACAATTCTGCCATCCTTCCAAGGTGTCAGAGGAAGTAAGACAGGCCGAAAGAGACAGGTCGGAAGAGAGACACCCAGACGTGTGTCTGTCAATCATTTATATTCATGAGAGGGGGTGTTCCCCAACATCCTTATACTTTCTACTACTGTATTTGGACAGTACTAGAATAGTATACCCTAACCACACCCATGTACCATAAGATACAAGAGTTTTGTCAGCAGAATAGCCTTAACACTATGAATATTGCACTCTAATATTTAACACACTGTATATTATTTAGGGGTATCCGAGTACAGGGGGCTGAATACTTTTGCACGTCACACTTTTCAGATTTTTATTTGATTAAAATTTTGAAAACCATGCATCATTTTCGTTCCACTTCACAATAATGTGCTACTTTTTGTGTTGGTATATCACTTAAGATCTCAATAAAATACATTTAAGTTTGTGGTTGTAAGGTGACAAAATGTGAAAAAATTCAAGAGGTATGAATACTTTTGCAAGCCACTGTATATACACTTTACATATTTTCACAGTAACCATTCATAACACAAACTCCAGCTAAATAAATACTTGTCTCGTTGGCACTGGTAGTTCATAATCTGAAATGCTAACACTTTATTGTAAACCTTTGAAGCATCATTAACCTGTGTATTAATCAGTGACACTATTCATATTATAATAAATAATTTGTCTACACAATAATTCCAGTTGATTGGGACAGAAAATCAGGTGCAAATTTAAGTACACCTAGAGTCTTCCCCTGTTTAAAGGGGTTTTCCCATCTCCCTCTCTCTCACTAGTTTGCCTGCTGTCTCATTTTCTGACTTTCTGTATTCTTCAACAAGCTGGTAAGCGGGCTTTGACTGTTTGATGGACAGGATGCTATGAAGTACTTCTGTAGATATAGACATTGCCTTTAGGCCCCTTGCAAACGACCGTGTACTATCCAGTTTTTCCTCAGATAGCACACTGGCCCATTAATTTCTGTCGGCCTACACACACACAACCATGTACACAGTCCCATGTGCTGGCCGACATTCCGGGCAGCAAAACTCAGGACAGATCCTATTCCTGTCTGGTTTTGCGGCCGTGCTTACGCGGCTCCTACTCATTGAATGAATAGGGCCGCGGATGTAGGAGCGGCACAGGGATGACATCCGCTTGCCGCCCATGCATCGGCTGTGCCATTCAGTCATGGCTTGTGGCTAGCACATGGTCGTGTGCAGTTAGCCTTACCCTGAGAGATTATTTATTATGATTACTAGAAATTTAATATAAATAAATATCAAATAATATACACAGTAAATGTATATTACATTACACAGGTTTGGAGAGAGAAAAAAAAACTTACATGCTGCCAGGACAGACAAGGGACGTGCCTGTAAACTCAATGTTTATCTTTATATTTTATCAGCAAAATACAATTAACTGAACTGAACAGGATAAAATGGCTCTAAAAAGTAATTGAGAGAACTCGGCCTCCCTTTGCTCCAGAGAGCAGTCAGTGAGTCATCTGTCCTGGATCAGATAATTGGGTAAACAATGGGATGAATAATTTCACATACCAGGCAAAGGAAGCAGTATTGCTAAAACAATGTGTTTAGGAAAACTCTTGAATTTACATAAGCTAGCAGTATAGATTGGATATTTGAGATTAGAATACCACTTTAAACTGTGTCTACTGTGCTCCATTTACATAGGTTTATGTTCCACTGCCATGTAAGAACAGTCAAGTGGAAAAGAACCAGTGCTTGCCAGACTATTTGCCAGAAGAAGAAAGTCCTCAGAAAGATCTAGAAAAAGCTTTAACCCTTCCAGCATCAAAGGATGAAAGCCGTGGAAGTTGGCTAAATGCAGCTGCTAGTTTTCTTAGTAAAACGTTTTACTGGTGACCTACATGAAATGTTCAGCACTGCATTTTTCCTCCGAGTCTCACATTCTTTATAGTTTTATATGTAATTGAACTACTTTTGAACAGAAACACTAGAAGTTTTCCTAGTCTTTGCCTGAACAGGTGTGTTACACACATACTAGTTTTATTGCTAGATGATATTTGGAAATTTGCAGAAGCAATCCGTTACTAGACAATACACGTTTCTCAAAAGCCAGTCAAACCATATACAGTAAAATTTTAGTCTCAAGTCTCGCCCTGTGGTGCTGTTGGCTTGAGTCATGAGATCCAAACACTGAGATTTGCAGCGGTCACTTTGTCGAAAAAACTACCCTTCGAAACAAGTCTGATGCTGTATTGATCACTGTATCTGAAACCGGCTAAAGGAAATGCATTGTCCTGGCATAGTTCAGATTGTACATGAAGCCAGTACTTCTCAGGACTGCAGTTCTATGCTCTTATAGCACTTATTAATGTATGTAACTGTTATCTAGTCTGTGTTTTTTGGTAGTTTTGTATACATGTCTGTTCTTGGTAAATAAAGAAAAAAATATGTATATTATCAACAACTGAAATCTCTTGCTACGTGTATTGTCAAGCAGATTCTAGCCAGTCAGATCATTAAAATGTCAATCTTGGTAGTAACTGACATTAGCAGGAGCAGTTTTAACAGACAGCTGCAGAGAATTATCAAAACTGATGAAAAGTAAAATAAATAAACAGCTGCAGTCTCAGATCAACCTAACATAGAACATAGCCTCAAAGAACCCTCTAAGCATTGTACAGTCATGGCCAAAAGTTTTGAGAATGACACAAATATTATATTTTCACATGATCTGCTGCCCTCTGGTTTTTATGTGTGTTTGTCAGATGTTTTTATCACATACAGAAATATAATTGCATTCATATTATGAGTAACAGAAGCTTATATTGACAGTTAGAATGAGTTAATGCAGCAAGTCAATATTTGCAGTGTTGACCCTTCTTCTTCAGGACCTCTGCAATTCTCCCTGGCATGCTCTCAATCAACTTCTGGACCAAATCCTGACTGATAGCAGTCCATTCTTGCAGAATCAATGCTTTAATTTTGTCTGAATTTGTTGGTTTTTGTTTGTCCACCCGTCTCTTGATGATTGACCACAAGTTCTCAATGGGATTAAGATCTGGGGAGTTTCCAGGCCATGGACCCAAAATCTCTATGTTTTGTTCCCTGAGCCATTTAGTTATCACCTTTGCTTTATGGCAAGGTGCTCCATCATGCTGGAAAAGGCATTGTTGAGCGCCAAACTGCTCTTGGACGGTTGGGAGAAGTTGCTCTTGGAGGACATTCTGGTACCATTCTTTATTCATGGCTGTGTTTTTAGGCAAGACTGTGAGAGAGCCGATTCCCTTGGCTGAGAAGCAACCCCACACATGAATGGTTTCAGGATGCTTTACAGTTGGCATGAGACAAGACTGGTGGTAGCGCTCACCTCTTCTTCTCCGAATAAGCTGTTTTCCAGATGTTCCAAACAATCGAAAAGGGGATTCATCAGAGAAAATGACTTTAACTCAGTCCTCAGCAGTCCACTCCCTGTACCTTTTGCAGAATATCAGTCTGTCCCTGATGTTTTTTCTGGAGAGAAGTGGCTTCTTTGCTGCCCTCCTTGAGACCAGGCCTTGCTCCAAGAGTCTCCGCCTCACAGTGCGTGCAGATGCACTCACACCTGCCTGCTGCCATTCCTCAGCAAGCTCTGCACTGCTGGTAGCCCGATCCCGCAGCTGAAACACTTTTAAGAGACGGTCCTGCCGCTTGCTGGTCTTTCTTGGGCGCCCTGGAGCCTTTTTGGCACCAATGGAACCTCTCTCCTTGAAGTTCTTGATGATGCGATAGATTGTTGACTGAGGTGCAATCTTTCTAGCTGCAATACTCTTCCCAGTTAGGCCATTTTTGTGCAGTGCAATGATGACTGCACGTGTTTCTTTAGAGATAACCATGGTTAACAGAAGAGAAACAATGATGGCAAGCACCAGCCTCCTTTTAAAGTGTCCAGTGGTGTCATTCTTACTTAATCATGACAGATTGATCTCCAGCCCTGTCCTCATCAACACCCACACCTGTGTTAATGGAGCAATCACTGAAACGATGTTAGGTGGTCCTTTTAAGGCAGGGCTTCAATGATGTTGAAATGTGTTTTGGGGGATAAAGTTCATTTTCTAGGCAAATATTGACTTTGCAAGTAATTGCTGTTAAGCTGATCACTCTTTATAACATTCTGGAGTATATGCAAATTGCCATTAGAAAAACTGAAGCAGTAGACTTTGTAAAAATTAATATTTGTATCATTCTCAAAACTTTTGGCCATGACTGTATAGGCTGCGCAGAAGCAGAAGATCACTACAGTAGGTCTAAGCAGGAGTGGTATAAGGCACACCACCACTGGACTCTGAAGCTTTGAATAACTGTTTACCGGAGCAGTAACTCATGTTTGTCTGATGAAGAGTAATGTTTTTGCTACGGGATACAAAGACTTATTTGACAATAGTATGCTTCCAACGTTTTGGCAATAGTTTGAAACTTTTTTTTTTGTTCCTGTTCTTGCACAAAGCAAGGTATGTAAAGACCTGATTGGACAGCTTCATGTGGAGGACCATGAGCTGCCTGCACAGAGCCCTGACCTCAACCCAAGAAAAGGTGTGAAAAACAAGCGGTTCTGTAGGTTGCTGCAGAAAAAAACACCCAAAATTATGTATGTCTTGCTGCATCTCACTTGCAGGAGTCTCTTTGAATAAGTTCAAAGCTGTGGAAAAAAACCCTCCACAATAATTGACATATTGTAGGTTTAGAAGTTTGAAACTCATGTTCCACTGTGAGTTTGTCATACCATGTGGATGAACTTTTATTTTCATCAACTGTGCTGCTACTGTAGATCACAGGTTATTCACTGCAGAATTTACTACCTGTGTGTCCCCATAGCTAACTAGTTTTTGCAGGCTTTCTTTTACTATAGTAAAACTTTATTCTACAGTTTTTTGTTTTTTTTATATACAAGTAATCTGCTGAATGATATTTATATTATTATTTTTTTTTTTTTTTTTTTTGTGTGTGAAAGCTAATTTAGTGGTTCAGAAAAGTGTTTAAAGGGAAAGTGGTGCCAGGAAATTATCTATTGTTTAAATCTAATTTTTATATTAAATATATTTTTTAAGAATTTTTACTGATACAATTTTTAATTTTCCATGTTTAAGATTTTTTTTTTTTTTTACAATTTTTTTTAAATAAAATCCTAGAAATCTTGCAAATCCAACTTGCCAGTAAGCCAAATTTAGCTTGAGATTTCCTGTATCCTGAAGATATTTTTTTTTTTTTTTAAATATAGATGATGATGATGATAAAAAAAAATCTTTAAAATGTTCAACATGCAGACTCCCTGACCCCTATCCAAATCTGTCGTGGCATTCGCTGCCCCTTGTCACCTGCCTTGTTTGACCTTGAAATAGAGCCCATGGTGATCACTATCTGCTCTAATCATATTTAAGAGGTTGTCCGTGATAAATAATTTCTAAACTAAACACCCCCACAACCTTCTAAATTACTTACTGTACCAACAAGCTATATTTACCTAGATTGCCCCAGGCACATTTCCTGGTGACGTTCTGTTTCTGGAAACAGTGTCACCAATACTAAGCCATCCACCCCCTTCATACTTTCCTGTTTTCCTGTCCGGATCTTCTGGGCACAAAATATCACTTGTTCTGGGCGACTGTCACCTTCTGTTCTTGATGTCTGCCGGCCGCCAATGCCTGCGCAATAGAGCCAGAGTGAGTTAGTTAGGAAGGGCTAGTAGAGGGCGGGCTAGCTAGGGAAACAGGGAGGAGGTGTGAGTGAGAAAGGGAGTGGGAGGGAGTCAGCTTTGAGTGAAGCGCAAGGTATCATGGTAGTAGTAAGAAAACAGGAAGGTGCCGATGTAAACAAATGCAGAAGATGCCAGGAGCTCCCAGAGAAACCCAGAAATCACTCAAAACACTGCTAAAGATATTTGGGTGCACTTATTAACCTATTAATAGCACTAATTGACCTTTTTTAAAAAATGACTTTTTTTTGGCCGGGAAAACCATTTAACTACTTCATATATAAACAAAAGAGGGGAAACGTCTGTTTTTCACTTTTCATTGTTTTATTTAAAAAAAAAAAAAAAAAAAGTGCTACTAAAAAAACTTTATAAAATAGTTTTTCCTCTCCGTTATGGCCATTTTTATTTTGTATGGTGCTGTTGCGGGTGGGGCTATAACCTTTAATAAAGGGTATGTGATTGATATATTTATATTTTTAATTTATTACATTTTTTTTTTTAACATTGTGTTCCCATAAGGTCATAATACACCTTAGGGGACATCTGATCACTTTTTTTTTTGGGGGGGGAGGCTGATTTCCCCTGTAACTGGGGCTGGTACATTTAGACCCAGTTGCTGGAGTAATACAGCCTCTTGCACGTTACTATAGAGCTGATCTGGGTCCTGTAGAACCCAGCAGCTCTAACAAACGCTGATCCCGATGGATCACATGACCGCTGGGTTAGAGGGTAGCCGCAAGATGGCGGCACTCATAGAGGTGTATACAGTGCTCATTGGGAGTTCCAGATGAAGATACAGCCGGCTCCCCGTTTCAGCAGCTGAACAATTTTGTGCAGCTGCTAAAATCTGCTTGGACGTACCGGTACGTCCTTGCAGAACAAGGCAACCACCTTCTGGACGTATATACCCAATGGGCGGTCCGGAAGTGGTTAAAGGTGTGCAGATTGGAGATCACAAGTATATATCAAGCCTCTTTGCAGATGACATGCTGTTAATCTTCACAAATACTCTAGTATTCACTACCAAATCTTATTGCTACCCTCCCGTTTCACATGAATGTCTGGCCTCAAACTGAAAACATCTAAATGAGAAATTTCTACACTGTAATGTCCCACCAGCCACTGATAAATTTATTGCCTTTAATTTTGGCTTCCAGAATAGGGATAAGTATTTGCCTTATCTAGGTATTAATCTGTTACTCTCTAGATGCCCAGTGAAACTATGCCACATTGCTCCAAAAGCTTTTAAAAGACCTAATTGCTTGGCATCGCCCCACCTTCTCTTGGATAGGTAGAGTCCATTCGGTTAAGATGGTTACCTTGCCCTGTATCCTATACTGTATTAGGCCCGGTTCACATCTGTGTTCAGGTTTCCACTCGGGGAGTCCACTTGGGGACACCCCCCCCCCCCGAACAGAAACCTATAAGCATAAAAAAGCTATTTAGCTGGGAAACCCGCAGACCCCATAGACTATAATGGGGTCCGTGTGGTTTCCGCACGAAACACACGGAGAGGAAAGTGCTGTAACTGGGGAGTGTAACTTCTTTAAAGGCCTTACTTTATGCCCCAAGATCAGGGACTCATATAATCCCCACGGCTTCCAAGGTAACCGACTACATGCTGCAAATGTGGCGGAGAGTTAGTTTTAAATATGGTTTTCAAAGCTTGATTTTGCCATTAGTACCACTGTTTTACAATCCCCTTTTCCTTCCAGGCCTGTCCCCTGAGGTGTTTGGCAGAGGCACGCTCAATTTCGCCACCTCAATGACTTCCACTGTAATTGGCGGATCTTCACCCAAGGCTGTTTTGCAGCTACATTTTCCCCATCTCCCTCGGAGGCATTTCAGACTGCACAGGTCTTCCATTTTCTTTGTTCTTATATCCCACCTAATTCAGAGATTACCCCTACTGACTTTGACAGACTATGCCTAAATAGAGCTGCAGGCAGAGATTCTCTCTCTTTCATATATAGCCTGTTGAACACCCCACCTCACGAGACTAAGCTTGACTTTTTGGCGGCCTGGGAGTGAGACCTTCATTCTACCTTGACCTCTGCCCAGTGGTCTGATTGTTGTACATCCGTTAGCAAAGGCAGTTGGCAGGTCACCTTTATGGAATCCTTGAAGATCCTTCATAGGACTTGTTTAGTCCCTCATTGATTACATAGCATCTATCCTACAGTCTCCCCCTGAAAACATTTCCAGCAAAATCTGCCGTACAAAAGCCAAATAGCACTCTTTCCCTTCTGAGTGTCTCCGTGTACGCTTATAGCATTTAAAAATGGGATATTACCTTAAACTACATGCACACGACCATTAGCATGTAGCCGAGCCATGATTGAACAGCATGGATGACATCTGTTTGCCACCTGTGCCTCCACAGCCTTACTCACTGATGTGAGTCCACACCACAAAAAAAGATAGGTAAATAGCATCTGTTCATTGATTATATGTCGTTGATAACATCTGTTCGTTGATATGTCCTAGGTACTGTACAGCGAGGAAACCCTCCCTAGGGGAATTACTTGCTACATCCCCATATTGTGCTGCTGTAGGATGTAAGGGAATCGTTGATTATGATGATAATCTGTTTTCCCTTAGTCCTAACAGCAGCACAATATGGGGTATTTCTGCCCCTGTGTGTTGATAGGACAGGCAGAATTTTTAATTAACATTTATGCATGACTATGGTACCCTATAAGAGGGCAAAAGAGACCTTCCCCCTCATGTTGGTTATAAAGAAAATAATCCTATCTTAGGAGGGAAGCTTGTGCTGCTGTTAAGACTAAGGGAATACAGATTAACATAATAATCAACGATTTTCTTACATCCTACAGTAGTACAATATGGGGATGTAGCAAGTAATTCCCCTAGGGAGGATTTCCTCGCTGTACAGTACCTAGGACTGACTGTACAAAACAGTGGCGTAACAAAGTCTTGTGGGCCCCGGTACAAACATTTGTCCGGGGCCCCCTACCTCATTCCTACAGAGAATTCTTGATAGTGATGGTTACAGCTGCTAAGGAGCTTAATCAACCTTAGTGTGGTTAGGGTAATCTGTGGGTCTCCTTGGTTTATGGGTCAGATGGAAGTTGCAATCTCAATACTGATGCCAGTGCTTACGGGCCCCCTAAGGCTCCTGGGCCCCGCTGCGACTGCACCCCCTCAAGTTACGCCCTTGGTCCAAAGGCAGTCGACTCTCAACTCCGGACATTTAGCCGGTAATGTTTTACAAAGGTCAGCTGAGATCACCAAGAAGCTGCTGCACAAATCTGATCAAGAGGTACCGCACGGCTCTCAGCCCAAGAGGTTGACACAGCTCTAGTAAAGAATGCAGGTGGAGTTAACCCCTGAGCAGAAAAGAAGTTTTAATCGCTTCCTTGATCCATGCATAAGGTAGGTTTGGAAGCTCTGAGACCTTTGTCTCTACCATATACACACGTGGACAAAATTGTTGGTACCCCTCGTTTAATGAAAGGAAAACCCACAATGGTCACAGAAATAACTTGAATCTCACAGACTGGAATTTGCCAAAGTACATGTTGACAAGCCACAAAGCTTCTGGGAGAATGTCCTATGGACAGATGAGACAAAAATCGAAATTTTTGGCAAGGCCCATCAGCTCTATGTTCACAAATGGAAAAATGAAGCATATCTTGAAAAGAACACTGTCTCTACTGTGAAACATGGAGGAGGCTCTGTTATGTTCTGGGGCTGCTTTGCTGCATCTGGCACAGGGTGTCTTGAATCTGTGCAGGGTACAATGAAATCTCAAGACTATCCAGGGATTCTAGAAAGAAATGTGCTGCCCAGCGTCAGAAATCTTGGTCTCAGTCGCAGGTCATGGGTCTTGCAACAGGATAATGACCCAAAACACACAGCTAAAAACACCCAAGAATGGCTAAGAGGAAAACATTGGACTATTCTGAAGTGGCCTTCTATGAGCCCTGACCTAAATCCTATTGAGCATCTTTGGAAAGAGCTTAAACATGCCGTCTGGAAAAGGCACCCTTCAAACCCGAGACAACTGGAGCAGTTTGCTCATGAGGAGTGGGCCAAAATACCTGTTGAGAGGTGCAGAAGTCTCATTGACAGTTACAGAAATATTTTGATTGCAATGATTGCCTCAAAAGGTTGTGCAACAAAATATTAAGTTAAGGGTACCATCATTTCTGTCCAGGCCTGTTTCATGAGTTTTCTTTTTAAAAAAATTCTGTTGAAGCATGGTTGAAAAGCAATGTCTGACTTTCATTTGTTCATTTTCATAGAATTTTTATATATTACTTTTGTCAGATTCAAGTTATTTCTGTGAACATTGTGGGTTTTTCTTTCATTAAACGAGGGGTACCAACAATTTTGTCCACGTGTGTATATTAATAAGGAGATTCTCGGATTTCCTGATAGGTCATGTACGTAGAAGGTAGGTCTGAAGACACCTTACTACATCACAGGAAGGAGCTGGAAAAAACACTGGTAAGGAAACCATCTAGTTGATATTGGCATGAGAAGGCACCTTAGGGTTAAAGCCAGGAAGAAATCTGAGCTGGACCCTATACACAAGAACGAAGTATATGGTTCCTCGGAAGAAAAAGCCTGGAGCTCACCAACTCTCTTTGCTGAAGTGATGGCTAACAAAAAGGTGGTTTTAAAGGCTAAATACTTAATATCCATGTCCTTTAACGGCTCAAATAGAGGACCACAAAGACCTGAGAGAACTGTAGCAAGATCTCATTGGGGAACAGGAGTTAAAACCACCGGTCTAAGTCTCATAGCACCCTTAAGGAACCTAGAAATTAAGGGATTCTGAGACAATCGTCTGCCTAAACAGGCGGATAGGGCTGAAACCTGTACCTTGAGTGTGGCAGGGGAAAGGCCCTTATCCAAGCCATCCTGAAGAAAGCTTTAGAATCTCTCCCGTAGTAGGATTCGAACTGTTAACTTCCTGTTTGGAGCACCATTCTTAGAAGACATTACCTATCCTTAGGTAGCTTTTATTGGTAGACTCTGCTCTGGAGCAGGAAAGAGTCTTCAGGATGGCTTCTGACAGTCCTCTGGATTTGCATAAGTACTGGTCAACCTCCAGGCTGTCAGGTTGAATCTGCTCAGATCCTGGTACTTCTGAGTTCCTTGGGAAACCAGGTTCTGGGTGGGGGAAGCCTCCAATAGATCCTTCGACTCATGTACGTGAGCTGGGAAAACCAAGCTCTTTTTGGCCAGAATGGCTATCACAGAGAATTGGTCCTGTCAGACTTTTATCACTACCCTTGGTATCATGGAAAGTGGAGGGAAGATGTATGCCAGCCTGAACCTCCAAGGGATGGACAGGGCATCCACTGCCAAGGGATAGTCCTCCTGATAAGGTGAGAAGAACATCTCCACCTTGGCGTTGAGTCTGGTCGTCATAAGGTCTACTTCTGGAAGACCCCACTTCAGGGTAATCTGATGGAAGATCTCTGGATTGAGAAACCATTCTGATATGGTGAGACCCCGACTCAACTCATCCGCTACTGACTGCTCTTCCTCGGAGGAGAGGAGAGAAATGAAGTAGTGCAAGATAAACTGCTCTGAGTTCCTTCCAGTTGGACGATGTCCTCTTTTCTAGCCTGCTCCAGACTCCTTGTACGGTCTTCTCGTACAGGTGGGCTCTCCTTCCCGGGAGGGATGCATCGGCAGTCATCAGGGTCCAACGAGGTTGGACCATGGACATCCCGACTTTCAGGTGTAGCCACCATCTGAGGGAAAGACGGGTACTGGGGGAAAGTCTGATCCTCTTGTTGAGACCGAGAGGAGTACGATTCCAGGCCTTTAGAGCTTCAATCTGAAGAGGATGCATATGCCATAAAGCCCAAAGGACTGCCATGGCTGAGGATGAGATTAGGCCTAGGACTCTCATAGTTGTCCTGATAGACACCAGGCGTGTTCTGAGAAGATACCGGACCACTGTGGTTAACCTTTCTTTCCTTGCAGGAGTTAAGGAAATTTTCATGCGGTCTGAGTCCAGGAAAAACCCCAGGAACTTTCTCTGAGTAGAGGGAATCACCTCTAACTTTTCCCAATTTATTAGCCAACCTAGATGTTGAAGAAAGGACACTGCTATTTGCAAATACTGGAACAGGATGGATTTTGACTGAGCTTTTATTAGCCAGTCGTCCAAGTATGGCACTATGAATAGACCTTGAAGTCTCCTGAAAGCGGCTGCTACTGGAGCCCCCACCTTGGTAAAGGTGTGGGGAGCTAAGGGATGCCGAAAGGCTGGAAACTGAGACAGCGATTCTGAGATTCCTTCTGTGCGGAGGATAAAACTGGAATGTGTAGATAGGCATCTTTTAGGTCTAGGGTGACAAGGACCTTGCCCTGCTGTAAAAAGGATGTGACGGATTTCACGGTCTCCATTCGAAAAATGCTTTATCCTTATGAAGAGATTCAGATATCTTAGATCTATAATCATCCTCCAGTCGCCTGATGATTTTAGCACCAGAAAAACTGATGAGTAAACACCGAATCCTTCTTCTGAAGGGGAAATCTGTTCCAAGGCCTCCTTGTAGATATAATTGCGAATGGAACTTACCAGTATAACCTGCCGAGCCACAGGAAGGGAGCGGGTCATAATGAATCAGTCTTGAGCGGATGAAGAAAATCGATCGCATATCCCCGCTGTACTATTTGCAAGACCCAAGGGTGTTGAATCTTCTCCTGCCAGGTGGTGAAAAATTGGGAGAGTCGTCCCCAATAGGAGTCTCTGCCACAGGAAGAAAACAGGTGGCGTCAAAGTTAGGCGGCCTCTTGTCCTCTTCTTTGGGGAGCTTCCGTCCAGAACCCCTAGACTGGTATCTAGGACGCCTCTGGTATTGAGGTCTAGACCTCTGCCCCGGCCAGGAAGTCTTGATATATCTCTAAAAGATTGAGGTAGACTCTTACCCTTCCTGTTGGCTAGACCCTCCATGATTTCATCCAGGCCTCTACCGAAAAGTTTACCCAACTCAAAAGGCAGGGAACACAAGTTATACTTGGAGGCGTTATCAACTCTCCAGGGTTTTAACCATAATGGCCTTCTAGCTGCAGTGGAGAGGGCCATAGATTTTGCGGCCAGCTTAAACTGTTGATGGAAGGCCTCAGATAGGTAATCTGCAGACAAGGAGACTGACCTCAAGAATAATAAGAGGTTATTAAGGAGACTCCAGAGTCGATGTCCCTCTCTTGTTGGGCTAAATCAGAGCGCAACTTGTTTGATAGCTCATTAGAGGCAATGGCCACTGAGGTCAGAGCAGAGGCCACAGAATAAGCCTTTCTGAGGTTGTCCTCATGCGCCTATCCATAGGGTTCTGGAGGTTGGAGCCATCATCCGCAGGGACAATTTAGCTACTGCCACTTTAGGTGGGGGACCCCATCGGTCCAGCTGGGATTCCACAATAGGAAATAAGGCCTTAAACCTCCTGGATAAAATAGTGGCTCTTTCAGGATGTTTCCACTCCAATAGCATGAGTTTATCAGTGTCTCGTCCACTTGGAAGGCCCTAGGCCCCCTATTAGTGGAACTGGAGGCTTCCCCCGTCAACATCTCGGTCCCTTGACCGGATTGACTTCAGCAGCCTATTTATCTTCTCTAGAGGAAAGAGAGGTCTGCTGGAATTCTCTAAGGTATCGTCATCTGATGAGAGCGATTCATCAATCACCTGGAAGTCCTCTTAGAGACTAGAGAGAGAATGTTTCTCAGATCAGGACTTTTCCGAAATCTGAGAAATGGAGTCCCAGCTCTCCTTCATGGAATCTTACATGTACTTACCTTGACCCATACAACAATGTCTCGTATAGACCGTTCATCAGAGGGGGGTCCACGCGCTGACAGCAGCAAGTAATTGCATCCGGTAACGGAGTGTTACAGTCCACACAAGCCAGGCTTTTTTTTTTTTTTTTTTTCACACTCCTTGCATATTTTACCCCTGGCAGGATCTGAACCCAGGACTCTAGCACTAGCAAGGCTGCAGTGCTAACCACTGAGCCACCATGCTGCCAGAGCTGCAGCAGCAAAAACAGTAATCCAAGTGGAGTACTGAGGCCTTCCTGACTACGAGACAAGACATCTCTTGCAGTGAGATGAAGGCTTCTATAGGAGGGGAGGAGGAATGAGCAAGTAGTGCACCACAAATCCAACCCCCCCCAATTTTGCAAACCTTAATTCCTTGTACACAGAATTAAACAAAAACCTAAAATATACACACCAATGCCAGAAAAGAGGCTCAGCAAATATAACCTTGCAAAAAGAGGAAAACTAAGCTGCAAAAAGTTCGTCCGAGGATTCAGTCCCCGGAAAAACTGGAACACAAACAAAGGTTCCGGAGGAAAGAAGTGAATGACATCACTACTGGCGGCCGCGGAGATTGTAAGGTAAGTGAAAAGGTAATGTTCCACATCAAGGCCGCACAAGTGGCCTGCATTACAGGTCTTTGAACATGCAGCATGCAACTACTGCTGCATGTTCTACTGAAATCAACCTTTTCAGAGCAAATGTTGAAAGCTTGGCTAGGCACAAGAAAGTAGCAATCCAATGGAGACCCCCAAAAATTACCACATTTTGTAAACTACACCCCTCAAGGAATTTATCAAGGGTATAGTGAGCATTTTGACTCCACAGCTTTTTTAAACATTGGGACATAAAAATGAAAAATTACCAAAATGTAATTTAGCACCAAATTTCAAATTTTCACATGGGGTTAAAGAAGAAAAAGCAACCCACAGTTTGTTACAAAATTTCTCATGAACACCCATATGTGGCAGGGCTCGGAATGGAAAAAGCGCTATTTGGCTTTAAGAGGGCAGATTTTGTTGGAATAATTTTTGGGTGCCATGTTGCAATTGTAGAGTACCAGTACAATAGAAATACCTAAAAAGTGAATTTAACAAGGGGTATAGTGAGCATTTTGACTTAGAGCTGTATCACAGATTTTATTAACTTTGAGACATGACAATGAAAAATTTCCTTTTTTTTTGTTTTGTTTCTTCTATAAACTGTCCGTTTAGACCCAAATTTTTCATTTTCAGAAGGGGTTAAAGTAGAAAAATCACCTACAGTTCATTACACAACTTCTTAACATGCCAATACACCATATGTGGTCGTAAATTGTTGTATGGGTACATGGTTGGCTCATAATGGAAAGAGCACTATTTGTCTTTTGGAGGGCAGATTTTGCTGGAATAGTTTTCGGGTGCCATGTCATATTTGCAGAGCCCCCAAAGTACCAGTGCAATGTAAACCACCAAAAAGTAACCATTTTGGAAACTACACCCCTCACAGAATTTAGCAAGGGGTAAAATGAGCATTTTGACCCAAGAGATGGTTTCCAAAAAGAAAAGAGCAGTGGACGGTGCACAAGGAAAATTTAAATGTTCCCAGGTATCTGCTATTTCAGGGCTCAGAAGAGAGAGCACTATGCACATTTGAGGTCTAATTTGGACATTTACACTGCATTAGCGGGCATTTGCAGAGGCCCTGAGACAAAATAAATAATTCACCACCAAAATATAACCATTTTGGAAACTACACCCCTCAAGGAATTTCTCTAGGGTATTATCATTTTGCGCCCAAGAGTGCTTCCCAAAAATTAATGTACAAAGTGAAAATTTAAATTTTTTAAGAACTATGCTATTTCCGTACCCAAGATGTTGTGCCCACTTTGTGTCATCAGAGACACACACTCCTAAAACGTTTAAGTGAGTTATCCTGGGTACAAAAAAGAGAACCTGCCACGCCCAAATAGATGTGCGGTATTATATACAGAATTCAGGGCACTGTCACCTTTCCTTGTATGCGCCCCGATGCTGGAGATATCAGTGCCACTGATATCTCCCCACTGTCAGAAGTGCAAGCCTTACAGCCTAGCAACGCAGTGAGGGAACCCCCCCTCCCCAGTACAGCATTCATCCATAGACTAGTACTGCCAGCAGGAGGCATTCTTTGCCGCTCAGCAATGACACTGAGCAGTAAGGCTTGCTCTTCTGACAGTGGGGAGATATTGGTGCGAAAACTAACGGCACGGATATCTCCAGAACCGGAGAGCATATCAGGAAAGCCCACAATGCGCTGAATTCAGCTTTCTAGCGGTATATAATACCGCACATCTATGAGGACATGAAAGGTCTTTTTAAGTATTTTATTCTGGGTACAACATTGTTATATAAATGGGCATAATTTATTATATAAGACTCAAAAATAGATTTTGGACATACTATTACGTCCTGGCCACCTGGTACTTAATGCAAATGGACATAATAGTACGTTCCGGCGTTAAGTGGTCTCTGTGTTGTGATCATTCAATCCAACGACCTGTGCCGGCAGATTACTCGGAGTGAGTCGGCAGTGATTGGTGCTGGCACCAATCACTTCTGAGTAACGGTAACAGTCACTGTTCTGCTCACATCACTCCCATTGGGATTGCAAGCAGAGCAGCCACTGCGCCCGCCCACCTGCATCACTTCTGCCACTGTCCATCCTCCTCCACAACCTTTTTTTAAATTTCTTTTCTAATAGTAGTTAGTATCAGTTGCTATACATATATAGATATAATTCTCTCTCTCTAATATATATGTAAGAGACAGCCAATGTTGTCCTAAGCTTCATTTGTCTGTATAAATTGTTAATGTTGAATGTATTTCTGTGATTCTGTTCCTTTAAGACAGCAGCCATTGTAATTGTGACATGATGCTGGAGTGAGACCCCCCCTTTTATGTCAGCTTGCCTGTTCTGCAGAGAGAATGTGAGCAGAGAAGCAGGAAGTGACGAGACAGAGAGCAGCAGCCATCTTGGCAAGTGTTGTATTGAACTGGTGTGGAGATTTTTCTGTACAGCTAAGCTGTATCTTGGTCCAGAGACAAACAGAGTGTAAAGAGACAACAGGACTAGTGAGTCCACGTGAAAGGAACTGTGCTCAGTGGCTGATCAGTGAGACTGACATTGTGACTGTGTATATGGATACCACAGATAGAGACTCGCAGTGCTGTTGACGTACTGGACGGCACCTGCTAAATCCCGGCTTACATCCCAGCTCAGTGTATGGATTCGGCAGGACTGTCAGTGTGCTGAGTGGAATCTGCTGTTGGATTACATTGCATTCATTGGGTTTCCCTGTTAAAGAGGACTTCATTTCTCCCAAGATCCTGATAACGGTGAGGAGAGGACGCTTCACTATAAAAGAAAGGACCGACTTTGGGCCCCACCGCGCACTTCTACGGACTGTAAGCGGTCCACCTGGACCACTGGGGAAAAGGGGGTGCACCCAAATGTGATGTCAGGGTCAGTTAGGGATAGTTTTGAGTATATTGTTCATTCAGTGTCCATACTGCAGAAGTGGACAGAGTAAAAGTAGAAACCATTGCAGAATTTGCCTTGAAATTGTTCATGCTATATTGTATATTTTGCTTGTCTTTATCCCTGTCATTTTACCTTCAAATAGCCTTTATTAACTTATAGTAAATATATATTCTTTTCTTGAACTACCGCGTGTGCGTTCATTTCTGGTTGCAGAGTCCAAACCACCTGCCTTGCTCTCGGTTCACAAATTGGCGTAGTCGGCAGGATCCGCTTACCAGAATGGACGGTGACGCACCCGTTCGGGAGAATGGTGCTGGAGGAAGAATGCCAGCAGGGGCTATAATAAGTCAGTTAGCTAAATTTGATGGCAATAATATGTCAGTGAGTATGTGGGTGGAACAGATACGAATGATACAGCGAATGTACCAGACCGCACCAGAAGTACTAGTAGATCTAGCAATATTGACATTACAAGGGGATGCTAAGACCACGGTGATATTGAGGCCATTTGAACAAAGGCAGACATTTGAGCAAGTAGTCCAGATTCTAGAAACCATTTATGGAGAAACTGCATTGCTGGGGTCTCTGCAGGCTCGGTTCTTCCAGAGGGTACAACAGGAGAATGAAAGCCTTCCCCAATATGCAAATGCCCTACAAGAACTGCTCCGAGATATTCAAGTGAAGGAAAGAGGGAGCTCGCCAGCCTTCTGTAACCCTGATCGGACTCTCCGTGATCAGTTTGTCCTGGGGATACGTGACGGCAGTTTAACTGTGACTATGCAGGATTTTATACGACGAGAGACTGATGCTAAATTCCATGATGTACAGGTAGAGGCCATCTCCCGTGCCAATAGTATGTTCCCGAAGCCCCAGACCGCAGTTGGAGTTACTTTGTCACAGGGGGCTAGTTCTGGCTCAGAGACAGTAGAAAAGGGGACGGTTAAAGAAATTCTCACAGTAATGCAGAAACTGCAAGAGCAAATGGAACACTTGCACACCCGTTGTGATGAACATTCTATGAAAATTGCAGACTTCCAGAAAACTGGAGGTGAAAGGGTGAGCCGTCCATACCCAGAAAATCAGAATCACCCACCACCCCGCTGGAGGGATGAGGATAGGACCTACCGAAGGGGTCCAAATCAGTTAATGCAGTGCTCAGGAGAAATCGAAGGGGCTTACCGAAGGGGCCCAAACAGATGGCCAGAACGACGGGAGATACGCTGCTGGGAGTGTGGACGGATGGGCCACGTTGCTGCTAGATGTCCAGAGCAGCGACAAACTTATGAGAGACCGCCGTTAAACTGAAGTCCCCTGCTGCTGTAGGGCGTGTAGTAGGGGAGACTGACAAGGAGACTATGTGGGGAGAATGCCCTAATGATGACCTGATCGCTGCAAGTCCTGTTATACAGGTGGAAATGGAGGGTATTCCGGTTACCGGGATGATTGACACGGGTTCCCAAGTAACGACCTTGAGTAGAGACTGTTATGAACGGTACTTCCAGCAACATGTGAAATATGATCCCCATACATTCGTACGAGTGGTCGCAGCTAACCAGTTACCAGTTCCAGTCGTGGGAGTGGCCTGGATGAATGTCCGGGTATGTGGCCAAGATCTAGGTAGGAAAGGCATTGTGGTGGTACAGGAGTCACATGAAGTAAAGGTCCCTGTCATTTTGGGGATGAATGTGTTAAAAGAATTAGATCAGATCCTCTTTGAAAAGAAAGGTCACGGTTATTGGAAAGAAACCACCACCCATCGGCCTACTCAAACAGCTTTCCAGCGGCTGATCCGGACATGTGGCTTACAGAAAAGTTCAGATGCACAGCGTCCTCTGGCTCGAATTTCAGTTCCTTTGCATACAAAAGTTACACTGCCACCCAGTCGGGAGACAATAGTGTCCATGCCCATAGGCACCTGTCGGAAACTAGAGGGCATAGCTGTGTTGGTAGAACCACTGCAGGCAGCCGAAGGAGGTGTTGATCCGCTAGTGGCCCGTTCCTTGGCAATAGTTCGCAATGGAAGAGTACCACTTCGATGTGTAAACACTCAGGACCAGAGTGTGGACCTGACCCCAGGGAGGCTGCTGGCTAACATCTATGTGACTCCGGAGGAAGTAAGGAAAGTAACTCCAATGCAGCTGAAGCCGACTGAAAGGGATGAGTGGACCGTAACTGTGTCCATGGGAGAAGATGAGGAACCCACCTCTGAATGGAATGGCCGTGCAATTCGAGAACAGATGAAGATGGATGCAAGTTCATGTTCTCTGGAATGGGTGCAGAAGGTAGATGAACTGTTGTGGGAGAACCGAGCCGCCTTTTCACGGTATGCTGAAGATTTTGGATGTACCACAGGGATCTACCATGAGATTCCCACAGGAGACACCCCTCCAATTAGAGAGCGCTACCGACAAATTCCTCCACAGTTGTATCAGGAAGTAAAAGAACTGTTAGCTAAGATGCTACAGGGTGGGATCATCCAAGAAAGCCAGAGTCCCTGGGCAGCTCCTGTGGTGTTAGTAAGAAAAAAAAGATGGGTCCATCCGATTTTGCGTAGACTATCGGAAGTTAAACGCTTGCACCGTATGAGATTCCTACCCCTTGCCATGGATTGAGGAGTCCCTCTCAGCGCTAGGGAGAGCCCGGTACTTCTCCTCACTAGATCTGGCTAGTGGGTATTGGCAGGTGCCGATGGCCACAAAAGACAAGGAGAAGACGGCATTCATCTTGCCCATGGGACTATACGAATTTAACCGGATGCCCTTCGGGTTGACAAATGCACCCGGAACGTTTCAGCGGTTGATGGAGAAATGTCTCGGTGACTTCAACTTTGAGTTCACTCTCATCTACTTGGATGACATTATAGTGTATTCTGCGACCTTTGAAGACCATCTCCACCAGTTGGGGCAAGTATTTCGAAGATTGCGGGAACATGGGCTCAAATTGAAACCCAGTAAATGTCGGTTGTTCCAATCTGAAATTGATTACTTGGGTCACCGCGTATCAGGAGAAGGGGTGAGACCATCAAGAGACAAGATAGCGGCTGTTCAAGATTGGCCAATACCGACTACCCTGCGAGAAGTGAGGGCGTTCCTTGGAGTAGCCGGTTACTATCGACGGTTTATTAAGGATTTCGCCAAGGTAGCAGCACCACTTAATGCTCTCCTACGAGGAACATCCGGTGGTCCAAAGAACCGGTCCGTGAAGTGGGGACTTGAACAGGAACAAGCCTTCCAGGCATTAAAGGATGCACTGACAACAGCCCCAATCTTGGCATATGCTGATTACCACTTGCCGTTCCAGCTGTATACGGATGCAAGCCTGTATGGTCTTGGAGCAGTGCTTTCCCAGCTTCAGGATGGCCAGGAGAGGGTCATAGCGTACGGCAGCCGGTCTTTGAGAGATTCTGAAAGAAACCCCGAGAATTATAGTTCATTTAAGTTGGAGCTGTTGGCACTGGTATGGGCCATGACCGAGAAATTCTCTGAATATTTGACCGGTGCTGAAGTTTTAGTACTGACTGACAACAACCCACTAGCTCACCTGGAAAATGCCAAGCTCGGGGCGTTAGAGCAGAGGTGGATAGCCCGAATGACTAAGTTCAATTACCGCATTAAGTATCGGTCCAAGACAGAGAACCAGAATGCTGACGGGCTTTCTAGGGTAACCGCCCAGACCCCCACAGTAGACGTGGATCATGAGTTGGAGCATGTGGAGGTGCCCGACTTCAGCAGATTTTCACAGGCCTTGGCCGCCGCTAATCAGTTTGAGATGGAGGGGACTGAAACGGCTCCTTTCTTTGGTCCCTCACGACAGGAATGGGCACAGATACAACAGACCCATGAGGGGCTGGCACAGATGATCAAGTGTGTTGAGAAAGGCCAGAAGCCCTGTAGAGAGGAAAGAGAACGACTGACACGTGAGATATTATCTGTTCTGAGTCAGTGGGAAAAGTTGGAGATGAAAAATGGAGTGCTATGCCGAAAGGTCTATTTACCTTCTGAGATCGACATTCGATACCAAATTGTGGTGCCTAGTGAACTGGCTCGCTCCTTGGCAGTTGAGGCTCATAATAAGAATGGACATTTTGGTCATGAGAAGACCTTTCGTTGGTTACAGCGACTGATTTACTGCCCTGGTCTTCGTCAAATGGTCGAAGAAGTATGCCGCAGCTGTCGAACTTGTGAGATCCATAAGGCAATAGAACAGAGAGCTCCCCTGCAAACCATCGTGACCCAGGAACCTTTAGAAATCGTCATGATAGACTATCTAATGGTGGGCCCATCCAATAGCGGACACCAGTATTGCCTCGTAATGGTGGATCACTTCACCAAATTTGCGGTGGTAACCGCCACCAAGGACCAGACAGCTGAGTCAGCAGCTCGTGCTCTGTGCCAAGATTTCATTCGAGTATATGGGTGCCCTAAACGCATCCACTCCGACCAGGGTGCCTGCTTTGAGGGACACGTAATGAAAGAAGTTCAACGTATCTACGGGATAAAGAAGTCGCACACGACTCCATACCACCCTCAGGGAAATGGGGCCTGTGAAAGATTCAACAGAACTCTGCTACAGATGCTGCGGACTCTGGAGGAAGACAAGAAGTTACAGTGGCCTCAGTTCTTGTCTGAAATGGTGTGGGCCTATAACAATCAGGTCCATTCTACAACGGGGTACTCTCCTTATACACTTCTCTTTGGGCGGTCTGGGCGAAGTATAGGAGAATTACAGTTGGATGATGTGGATGGGTTCCCTCCGAGGGATCCAACCTCTTGGGTGCGGGCGCACCGGCAGAGACTTGAGACGATCCATCGATTGGTGCGGCAGCGCCTGCAAGAACATCCCCATCCTGATAAGACCCCAGTGCAAGAAGCACCATTGCAACCAGGCGACCTGGTGCTAGTTCGTGTCAAGAAACCCCAAGGGAAATTGGAAAGCCGATGGGAGGCTTTGCCGTATCGTGTTGTTGGCCGCAAGTATGCGAATGGGCCAGTGTACCAGGTCCAGAAAGAAGGAACTGATTGTGTTCGAGTACTTCACCGAAATATGTTGCGCCTGTGTCATTCTGAAGGGACAAATCATGATGGGCCTGCCAATGTGAATGAGCTCCCACAGTCAGAGAATGGAGGTGCGGAATGGGCCTCAGACGAGGAGGATGATTGTTGGCCGATCCCTGCTCCTGGGGATGTTCCACCTGTGACTACTGTATCTCCGGCCTGTGCCCCCTCAGGTGCGGAATCCGCTGGTCCTTCTCAGCCCATAGCTGCAGCACCCCATAATATACCACCGGTCCTCAGACGGACCACTAGGCCAAATGCTGGTATTCCCCCTGTTCGGTATGCGCAGGATGAGTTTGTTTGTCCTGCCATACATCGGTATACTACCACCCTGTGCATAAAAGTACAACCCTCTGGATATACAGTCATAGGCAGGGACTGCCAATCTTAAAGTGGGGGGGAATATGTAAGAGACAGCCAATGTTGTCCTAAGCTTCATTTGTCTGTATAAATTGTTAATGTTGAATGTATTTCTGTGATTCTGTTCCTTTAAGACAGCAGCCATTGTAATTGTGACATGATGCTGGAGTGAGACCCCCCCCTTTTATGTCAGCTTGCCTGTTCTGCAGAGAGAATGTGAGCAGAGAAGCAGGAAGTGACGAGACAGAGAGCAGCAGCCATCTTGGCAAGTGTTGTATTGAACTGGTGTGGAGATTTTTCTGTACAGCTAAGCTGTATCTTGGTCCAGAGACAAACAGAGTGTAAAGAGACAACAGGACTAGTGAGTCCACGTGAAAGGAACTGTGCTCAGTGGCTGATCAGTGAGACTGACATTGTGACTGTGTATATGGATACCACAGATAGAGACTCGCAGTGCTGTTGACGTACTGGACGGCACCTGCTAAATCCCGGCTTACATCCCAGCTCAGTGTATGGATTCGGCAGGACTGTCAGTGTGCTGAGTGGAATCTGCTGTTGGATTACATTGCATTCATTGGGTTTCCCTGTTAAAGAGGACTTCATTTCTCCCAAGATCCTGATAACGGTGAGGAGAGCCAAAAAAAGGGCCCCCCCCCCCCCCCCCCCCCGCCGCGGGCCCCCCCCCCCCCCCGCGCCGGGGGGGGGGGGGGGCGCGGGGGGGGGGGGGGGGGGGGGGGGGGTGTTTTTTTTTTTTTTTTCGCGGGGGGGGGGGGGGGGGGTTTTTTTTTTTTTTTTTTTTTCTTTTTTTTTTTTTTTTTTTTTTTTTTTTTTTTTCCCCCCGCGGGCGTTTTTTTGGGGGGGCGCCCCCCCCCCCCCCCTTTTTTTTTTTTTTTTTTTTTTTTTTTTTTTTTTTTTTTTTTTTTTTTTTTTTTATAAACAACGCCCCAAAAGGGCCCTCCCTGTTTTTTTTTTTTTTTTGTATAAAAATTGGGCCCCCCGGGGGCAAAATTGTTTTAACCAGGGGGTTTTTTTTTAAAAAAGGGGGGGAAAAGAATTTTTTTTTTTTTTTGGTTTTTCCAAGGACCCCCCTTTGTTTTGTTTCGCCTTTGCCCCCTCTGGCTTCTCTTGATGAGCTTCACCCCCCCAGAGGTAGTCACCTGAAATGGTTTTCACTTCACAGGTGTGCCCTGTCAGGTTTAATAAGTGGGATTTCTTGCCTTATAAATGGGGTTGGGACCATCAGTTGCGTTGTTCAGAAGTCAGGTGGATACAAAGCTGATAGTCCGACTGAATGGAGTGTTAGAATTTGTATTATGGCAAGAAAAAAGCAGCTAAGTAAAGAAAAACGAGTGGCCATCATTACTTTAAGAAATGAAGGTCAGTCAGTCCGAAAAATTGGGAAAACTTTGAAAGTGTCCCCAAGTGCAGTGGCCAAAACCATCAAGCGCTACAAAGAAACTGGCTCACATGAGGACCGCCCCAGGAAAGGAAGACCAAAAGCCACCTCTGCTGCGGAGGATAAGTTCATCCGAGTCACCAGCCTCAGAAATTGCAGGTTAACAGCAGCTCAGATTAGAGAGCAGGTCAATGCCACACAGAGTTCTAGAAGCAGTCACATCTCTACAACAACTGTTAAGAGGAAACTGTGTGCAGCAGGCCTTCATGGTAAAATAGCTGCTAGGAAACCACTGCTAAGGACAGGCAACAAGCAGAAAAGACTTGTTTGGGCTAAAGAACACAAGGAATGGACATTAGACCTGTGGAAATCTGTGCTTTGGTCTGATGAGTCCAAATTGGAGATCTTTGGTTCCAACCACCGTGTCTTTGTTCGACACAGAAAAGGTGAACAAATAGACCCTACATGCCTGGTTCCCACCGTGAAGCATGGAGGAGGAGGTGTGATGGTGTGGGGGTGCTTTGCTGGTGACACTGTTGGGGATTTATTCAAAATTGAAGGAATACTGAACCAGCATGGTTACCACAGCATCTTGCAGCGGCATGCTATTCCATCCGGTTTGCGTTTAGTTGGACCATCATTTATTTTTCAACAGGACAATGACCCCAAACACACCTCCAGACTGTGTAAGGGCTATTTGACCAAGAAGGAGAGTGATGGGGTGCTACGCCAGATGACCTGGCCTCCACAGTCACCAGACCTGAACCCAATCGAGATGGTTTGGGGGTGAGCTGGACCGCAGAGTGAAGGCAAAAGGGCCAACAAGTGCTAAGCATCTCTGGGAACTCCTTCAAGACTGTTGGAAGACCATTTCAGGTGACTACCTCTTGAAGCTCATCAAGAGAATGCCAAGAGTGTGCAAAGCAGTAATCAAAGCAAAAGGTGGCTACTTTGAAGAACCTAGAATATAAAACATATTTTCAGTTGTTTCACACTTTTTTGTTAAGTATATAATTCCACATGTGTTAATTCATAGTTTTGATGCCTTCAGTGTAAATCTACAATTTTTATAGTCATGAAAATACAGAAAACTCTTGGAATGAGAAGGTGTGTCCAAACTTTTGGTCTGTACTGTATATACATATACACAGTGGGTACGGAAAGAATTCAGACTCCTTTAAATTTTTCACTCTTAGTTTCATTGCAGCCATTTGCTAAAAGCAAAAAAGTTCATTTTATTTCTCATTAATGTACACTCAGCACCCCATCATGACAGAAAAAAAACAAATGTAGATATTATTGCAAATTTATTAAAAAATAAAAACTGAAATATCACATGGTCATAAGTATTCAGACCCTTTGCTGTGACACTCATATTTAACTCACAAGCTGTCCATTTCCTTCTGACCCTCCTTGAGATGGTTCTACTCCTTCATTGGAGTCCAGCTGTGTTTAATTAAACTGATTGGACTTGATTAGGAAAGGCACACACCTGTCTATATAAGACCTCACAGCTCACAGTGCATGTCAGAGCAAATGAGAATAATGAGGTCAAAGGAACTGCCCAAGGAGCTCAGAGACAGAATTGTGGCAAGGCACAGATCTGGCCAAGGTTACAAAAGAATTTCTGCAGCACTCAAGGTTCCTAAGAGCACAGTGGCCTCCATAATCCTTAAATGGAAGAAGTTTGGGACGACCAGAACTCTTCCTAGACCTGGCCGTCCAGCCAAACTGAGCAATCGTGGGAGAAGAGCCTTGGTGAGAGAGGTAAAAAAGAACCCAAAGATCACTGTGACTAAGCTCCAGAGATGCAGTAGCGAGATGGGAGAAAGTTCCACAAAGTCAATTATCACTGCAGACCTTCACCAGTCAGGGCTTTATGGCAGAGTGGCCCGAAGGAAGCCTCTCCTCAGTGCAACACATATGAAAGCCCGCATAGATTTTGCCAAAAAACTAATGAACGACCCCTGGTCTGATGAGACAAATATTGAACTTTTTGGCGTTAATTTTAAGTGGAATGTGTGGAGAAAAGCAGGCACTGCTCATCACCTGCTCAATACAATCCCAACAGTGAAACATGTTGGTGGCAGCATCATGCTATTGGGGTGTTTTTCAGCTGCAGGGACAGGACGACTGGTTGCAATTGAAGGAAAGATGAATGCGGCCAAGTACAAAGATATCCTGGAAGAAAACCTCTTCCAGAGTGCTTTTTGAACTCAGACTGGGCCGAAGGTTCACCTTCCAACAAGACAAAGACCCTAAGCACACAGCTAAAATAACAAAGGAGTGGCTTCGGAACAACTCTGTGACCATTCTTGAGTGGCCCAGCCAGAGCCCTGACCTCAACCCAATTGAGCATCTCTGGAGAGAGCTGAAAATGGCTGTCCACCAACGTTCACCATCCAACCTGATGGAACTGGAGAGGATCTGTAAGGAAGAATGGCAGAGGATCCCCAAATCCAGATGTGAAAAACTTGTTGCATCACTCCCAAGAAGACTCATGGCTGTACTAGCTCAAAAGGGTACTTCTACTCAATACTGAGCAAAGGGTCTGAATACTTATGATCATGTGATATTTCAGTTTTTCTTTTTTAATAATTTTGCAATAATATCTACATTTGTTTTTTTTCTGTCATGATGAGGTGCTGAGTGTACATTAATGAGAAATAAAATGAACTTTTTTGCTTTTAGCAAATGGCTGCAATGAAACAGAGTGAAACATTTAAAGGGGTCTGAATACTTTCCGTACCCACTGTATATATGTTTAAACTTTTTTTTCTACAGCACAAGCTGTCTTTTTGTGCAGGTCTTGCCGCCACTAAGCACTGGTCAGCGACACATATATACGTTACTGATCACATCTGTGCTCAATTTTTTTGGTGCAAGTTTTTTTTTTTTTTTCCTATTAGTAGTTAGAATCAGTTGCTATATACATAGAGACTTCTGTCTATCTCTATATATAGTTAAATTTTAGGTTCTTTTTTTTCCCTTTTTTTTTTCTTTATTTTGACATCTTTAAATATATACATGAGTAGAAGCACAACATAAACCCCACACTTTCAAGTTTGAAGAAATAAAGTTTATATACACATGTAAAAACACAGCAAATAGAAAAATGTCCCAAAGCTCCCAATCGTTCCAAAGAAGATATTCAGCATAAGAGGTGTATGCGTTACTGACCTCTGAAACAGCTATAGCCAGCAAGGGAGAAGAGGAAAATGCCCCATTCCTCTATTTTTCCTCCTCCTCTCTTCATCATAATTATCCAGTGATGAGCCACCCCAAAGGAGGCGCCCTAGAACAATTGCTGAGGTAAATTCTGAAACTGCAGAACAAATGTGGACCCCACCCGCAGAAAATTATGAGCCTCAGCTTCCTGACTGTTAACAATTTAGATGCCGCAGTCAAACGGGAAATTGCTTAACAAATAATGGATGCTTTTTTCTCCTTTAACCCCTTGTGAAGATGAAAAGTTTGAAAAATTAAAATTAAGTTTTTCGTTTTCACATCCCAATGGTTAAAAATTCTGTGAAACTCATGTAGGGTCAAAGTTCTCACTATACCCCTTGATAAATTCCTTAAGGGGTTTAGTTTCCAAAATGGGGTAAATTTGGGGAGTGGGTTATGGTATCTCAGGGGCTCTGCAAATGCATGGTGCTTGAAACAGATTCCAGCAAAATCTGTCCTCCAAAATCCCAATAGTGCTGTTCTTTACTCTACCGTGTGTCCATACATCAGTTTACATCCTCATGTGGGATAATTTCAGGCTCGGGAGAAATTGCATAACAGATTGTTATGCAATGTGTAAATTCTAGGGCTAAATATATTAGTGACAGAAATTGAAAAGTGTAAATTTTACCTCTATTTTGTTTTAATTGCTGTGAAATGCTGAAAGGGGTAAGAAACTTCCTAAATCCGATTTTGAATTATTTCAGGAGTGCAGTTTTGACAATGGGGTGATTTTTTTGGGGTTACTATTAGAGAGACCTTTCGAGACCACTTCAGAACTGAACTGGTCCCTTGAAAAATATTATCAAAAATTTGGAAAATTACAGCTTGACTTGTAAGCTTTATAATATCTGAAAAAATTTTAATGGTGATTAAAGTTTGATTGCAACACAAAGCAGAGACATGGTAAATTATATTTATGAAGTAATTTGGGAAATATGACTATTTATATGAAAGGCATACAATTTCAAATTTTGAAAACTGCATTTTTTTTTCTAAATTTTCACCAAAATTTCCTATTTTTTTTTATAATTAAAGACAAAAAAATATCGACCAAAATTTATCACTGACACGAAGTACAATGTGTCACAAAAAACAATCTCAGAATCACTTTGATAATTTAACGCGTTTCAAAGTTATTACCACATAAAGTGACACGTCAGATGTGAAAAATGGGGCCTGGTCCTTAAGGTGTTAAAGGGAGTTTGTCAGCAGTAAATTTCTTATACACTACCGTTCAAAAGTTTGGGGTCACCCAGACAATTTTGTGTTTTCCATGAAAACTAACACTTTATCAAATGAGTTGCAAAATGATTAGAAAATATAGTCAAGGCATTGACAAGGTTAGAAATAATGATTTTTATTTGAAATAATTTTCTCCTTCAAACTTTGCTTTCGTCAAAGAATGCTCCATTTGCAACAATTACAGCATTGCAGACCTTTGGCATTCTAGATGTTAATTTGCTGAGGTAATCTGGAGAAATTTCACCCCATGCTTCCAGAAGCCCCTCCCACAAGTTGGATTGGCTTGATGGGCACTTTTTGCGTACCATACGGTCAAGCTGCTCCCACAACAGCTCAATGGGGTTGAGATCTGGTGACTGCGCTGGCCACTCCATTACAGATAGAATACCAGCTGCCTGCTTCTTCCCTAAATAGTTCTTGCATAATTTGGAGGTGTGCTTTGGGTCATTTTCCTGTTGTAGGATGAAATTGTTTCCAAACAAGCGCTGTCCACAGGGTATGGCATGGCATTGAAAAATGGAGTAATAGCCTTCCTTATTCAAAATCCCTTTTACCTTGTACAAATCTCCCACTTTACCAGCACCAAAGCAACCCCAGACTATCACATTACCTGAATCATGTTTGACAGAAGGCGTCAGGCACTCTTCCAGCATCTTTTCCGTTGTTCTGCATCTCACAAATGTTCTTCTGTGTGATCCAAACACCTCAAACTTCGATTCGTCTGTCCATAACACTTTTTTCCAATCTTCCTCTGTCCAATGTCTGTGTTCTTTTGCCCATATTAATCTTTTCCTTTTATTAGCCAGTCTCAGATATGGCTTTTTCTTGGCCACTCTGCCCTGAAGGCCAGCATCCCTGAGTCGCCTCTTCACCGTAGACGTTGACACTGGCGTTTTGCGGGTACTATTTAATGAAGCTGCCAGTTGAGGACCTGTGAGGCGTCGATTTCTCAAACTAGAGACTCTAATGTACTTGTCTTGTTGCTCAGTTGTGCAGCGGGGTCTCCCACTTCTCTTTCTACTCTGGTTAGAACCTGTTTGTGCTGTCCTCTGAAGGGAGTAGTACACACCGTTGTAGGAAATCTTCAGTTTCTTGGCAATTTCTCGCATGGAATAGCCTTCATTTCTAAGAACAAGAATAGATTGTCGAGTTTCACATGAAAGTTCTCTTTTTCTGGCCATTTTAAGAGTTTAATCGAACCAACAAATGTAATGCTCCAGATTTTCAACTAGCTCAAAGGAAGGTCAGTTTTATAGCTTCTCTAACCAGCAAAACTGTTTACAGCTGTGCTAACATACTTGCACAAGGGTTTTCTAAACATCCATTAGCCTTCTTACACAGTTAGCAAACACAATGTACCATTAGAACACTGGAGTGATGGTTGCTGGAAATGGGCCTCTATACACCTATGTAGATATTGCATTAAAAACCAGACGTTTGCAGCTAGAATAGTCATTTACCACATTAACAATGTATAGAGTGTATTTCTGATTCATTTAATGTTATCTTCATTGAAAAAAAACTGTGCTTTTCTTTCAAAAATAAGGAAATTTCTAAGTGACCCTAAACTTTAGAACGGTAGTGTAAATCTAATCCCATTACTTTGTAGAGGTTATTTTCACATCTCCAAATAAATCTGTTATTCAGCTTTGGAGCCCCATTTTTAAGTAAAGTTCCATTTCATTCCTATGCAAACGAGGCGGGAAGTGCAAAAGAATCCAGGTCTGAGACTAAAGTCCTCACAGGCCCCCTCACTCCCTGAGGACATGAGGGAGTTGTCAATCATCCCCAGGTGGTGTGATTAGCAAGCGGACAGTGTGACTAGGCTGAAGCTGCTCACCGCAACTACTTAGGGTAATTTCCATATGGCTTTTTATGCTTTCACACAATTAGAACTTCTCTTTGTGGAAAGGTAAGTACTTCATCTTGCCAGTTTATGGTGCTATTCAATGGAGGCCACAGATGTATGAATCTGGTCAGGTGCCCCTTCACTGGTGGCCATGTTGGGACCAGATCACTGTGTAAACAAGAGAGTCAGTTTTACCACACAAGGGTGTGGTGCTGCTTAGTTGGGGACAACATTGATGGTGGGCTTATTACATTAGATCAGCAAGTTGATCACTTTGCCATTTCCAGCACATTTGTAAATGTTAAGTTAAAGTGGCCAACCCCTTTAAGAGTTTAACTACTGCTACTGCCACTGCCACTGCCACACTAACAGTCCGGAGTATATAGGGGCAGGTAAATAAACCAAAGATAATAAGGGCATCCTTCAGAAATTCTTTTGGAGAAAAAAAATATATCAGACACAGGTGAACTTTTTATCCATGTTATGTTTCACACAACCTCTTTAATATCAAGTCTGTAAATAAAATTCAAATCCAGACAAAACTATACAAGATTCGTGAAATCAAGGAATATTTGCAGGTATCAGTTACAGTCGCATACATTCAAGGTGTGACAAAGCAAATTTTTACTAAAAAAAAAAAAAAAATCACAATCTTCACCATACTACCAAGGCAGACACACTGCATAAACAGAAAGAATTAAAATCCAATTCTTAAAAGTTGTGGTTGTTCAACAATAATCATTCTCTTCCAAAGTCTTGTTGGCATGGATGTACTGCACAGGAAAGTGTTAGATTCTTTAAAACAAAGATCCATTTGTCAATCAGCAACGGAATTAAAATAGAGTCCATATACTGGTGACTAGTGAAATGTAGTCACTAAAAACAAAAAAAAAGTATTGGTCTTCTCCAGATGCACTACTCCTGTGAGGGAAAGAAAAGATTTAAGATGACAAAAGTTGATATACAAGCCTTCTATATAAATGCCCAATTCCACTTTTTTAACTCAATTTCACACATGAAATGAAAAAAGTTAAAAGGGAACCTGTCAGGTCAAAAATGCCTCCCAAATCAATAAATTGTGCCATGTAGGGGCCCATTAATAGGAGCAGAAACATACATTTGTTGCCACAAAATAATAAAGCAATTCAAAGATAATTTTATTAAATTGAAACTATCTATAGGAAAATCTACCAAAGCAGGGCCCACCCCCAATGCACTTGAGGCTGATTTGCATATTCAGGAAAAGGTGACTCTCTCTGCATTGCTTCATATATTTGTGGCCACAAAGATGTTCCATTTAGCAAGTCCCTTTTCTAGCCAGTCACCAGCCAAACATGGAAAAGATTAGTGGGAGATTAAGCCCTGTGGAATTCTACTTTTAGCTCTCATATCTGTCTGTCTTTACAACCATATATTTCAGATTGCTGTTGGTTACAATAGCAAACAGCAGAATGAAGCTAACAACACAATTCTAAGCAAATACCACATTTACAGTCATATGAAAAAGTTTGGGCACCCCTATTAATCTTAATCATTTTTAGTTCTAAATATTTGGGTGTTTGCAACAGCCATTTCAATTTGATATATCTAATAACTGATGGACACAGTAATATTTCAGGATTGAAATGAGGTTTATTGTACTAACAGAAAATGTGCAATATGCATTAAACCAAAATTTGACCGGTGCAAAAGTATGGGCACCTCAACAGAAAAGTAACATTCTTGTACATTATTCTCAAGAATCTGCTGATACTGAGTTGAATCCATGCGACCCTCAACTTTAACAAGATTCCCGGTGCCGGCATTGGTCACACAGCCCCAAAGCATGATGGAACCTCCACCAAATTTTACAGTGGGTAGCAAGTGTTTTTCTTGGAATGCTGTGTTTTTTTGACGCCAACTCAATCTTTGTTTCATCAGTTCACAGGACCTTCTTCCAAAATGAAGCTGGCTTGTCCAAATGTGCTTTTGCATACCTCAGGCGTCTCTGTTTGTGGCAGTGCTTTCAGAAACGGCTTCTTTCGCATCACTCTCCCATACAGCTTCTCCTTGTGCAAAGTGTGCTGTATTGTTGACCGATGCACAGTGACACCATCTGCAGCAAGATGATGCTGCAGCTCTTTGGAGGTGGTCTGTGGATTGTCCTTGACTGTTCTCACCACTCTTCTTCTCTGCCTTTCTGATATTTTTCTTGGCCTGCCACTTCTGGGCTTAACAAGAACTGTCCCTGTGGTCTTCCATTTCCTTACTATGTTCCTCACAGTGGAAACTGACAGGTTAAATCTCTGAGACAACTTTTTGTATCCTTCCCCTGAACAACTATGTTGAACAATCTTTGTTTTCAGATCATTTGAGAGTTGTTTTGAGGAGCCCATGATGCCACTCTTCAGAGGAGATTCAAATAGGAGAACAACTTGCAATTGGCCACCTTAAATACCTTTTCTCATGATTGGATACACCTGGCTATGAAGTTCAAAGCTCAGTGAGGTTACAAAACCAATTTTGTGCTTCAGTAAGTCAGTAAAAAGTAGTTAGGAGTATTCAAATCAATAAAATGATAAGGGTACCCAAATTTTTGCACCGGTCAAATTTTGGTTTAATGCATATTGCACATTTTCTGTTAGTACAATTAACCTCATTTCAATCCTGAAATATTACTGTGTCCATCAGTTATTAGATATATCAAATTGAAATGGCTGTTGCAAACACCCAAATATTTAGAACTAAAAATGATTAAGATTAATAGGGGTGCCCAAACTTTTTCATATGACTGTATGTGAATATAGCCTTTAGTTAGGAGGTCCCAGCAGTGCCAGACCCCCTCCCCCTTTGTCAGGAAAAGAGTTTACAATTTGATGTACCCAATCACAGAGAGCTGTGGAGCTGCGTACTTCTCTCTCCCCCTGCCTGATAGAGACGTGCACAGCAGCAAAAAGACATGAAAGGTAACAATCTTTTCATTATGTCATAAGCATGTGACCAGTCACAGGCTAGGGGGCAGTCAGGACTTTGTCACCAGGAACAGAGAGAGTATTTTGGCAAAACTCTACACTTTGTAGAGATGCATATTTAATAATTCAATTAACGTGCTGTGTACAATAGAGCTGTGTGTGTGCGCCTGCAGTGTATGCAGCAGAGCAATTTGTGTATTGTAGTGTGTGCAGCAGAGCTGTGTGTTTGTAGATACAGCGTATATGCAGCAGAGCTGTATGTGTATGCGTGCAGTAGGACCAGATTGTTACAAATAACCCTCCGTTATCTACCCAAGAATACCAAAGTAAGGCCCGGTTCACATCTGCGTTCGGATTTCCGTTCAGGGAGTCTGCTTGGGGACCCCCCCAAACGGAAACCTATACGCATAGAAAAGCAGTTTACCTGGAAAACTCGCAGACTATAATAGCTTCCGCACGAAGCAAGTGGAGAGGAAAGTGCTGCTTGCAGGACGCAGATGTGAACCGGGCCTAAGCGACACTGACCCCTCCACTCCTTTCCACCACCAGGGATGGTTAAATAGTTTGAATTTTATTTTTTCTATATTTGTTGCCTAAACCTAGGGTGTGTCTTATAAAATAGATATACAGTGGGGCAAAAAGTATTTAGTCAGCCACCAATTGTGCAAGTTCTCCCACTTAAAAAGATGAGAGAGGCCTGTAATTGACATCATAGGCAGACCTCAACTATGAGACAAAATGAGAAAACATATCTAGAAAATCACATTGTCTGATTTTTTTAAGAATTTATTTGCAAATTATGGTAGAAAATAAGTATTTGGTCACCTACAAACAAACAAGATTTCTGGCTCTCACAGACCTGTAACTTCTTCTTTAAGAGGCTCCTCTGTCCTCCACTCATGACCTGTAGTAATGGCTCCTGTTTGAAATTGTTATCAGTATAAAAGACACCTGTCCACAATCGCAAACAGTCACACTCCAAACTCCACTATGGTGAAGACCAAAGAGCTGTGGAAGGACACCAGAAACAAAATTGTAGACCTGCACCAGGCTGGGAAGACTGAATCTGCAATAGGCAAGCAGCTTGGTGTGAAGAAATCAATCGTGGGAGCAATAATTAGAAAATGGAAGACATACAAGACCACTGATAATCTCCCTCGATCAGGGGCTCCACGGAAGATCTCACCCCGTGGGGTCAAAACAATTACAAGAACAGTGAGCAAAAATCCCAGAACCACACGGGGGGACCTAGTGAATGACCTGCAGAAAGCTGGGACTAACGTAACAAAGGCTACCGTCAGTAACACACTAAGCCGCCAGGGACTCAGATCCTGCAGTGCCAGACGTGTTCCCCTACTTAAGCCAGTACATATCCGGGCCCGTCTGAAGTTTGGTAGAGAGCATTTGGATGTTCCAGAAGAGTATTGGGAGAATATCACAACTCGTTTTGTTTGGAGGAGAGTGAATGCTGAGTTGCATCCAAAGAACACCATACCTACTGTGAAGCATGGGGGTGGCAACATCATGCTTTGGGGCTGTTTCTCTGCAAAGGGACGAGGACGACTGATCCATGTACATGAAAGAATGAATGGGGCCATGGATTGTGAGAGTTTGAGTGCAAACCTCCTTCCATCAGTAAGGGCACTGAAGATGAAACGTGGCTGGGTCTTTCAGCATGACAATGATCCCAAGCCACCGCCAAGGCAACGAAGGAGTGGCTTTGTAAGAAGCATTTCAAGGTCCTGGAGTGGCCAAGCCAGTCTCCAGATCTCAACCCCATAGAAAACCTTTGGAGGGAGTTGAAAGTCCGTGTTGCCCAGCGACAGCCCCAAAACATCACTGTTCTAGAGGAGATCTGCATGGAGGAATGGGCCAACATACCAGCAACAGTGTGTACCAACCTTGTGAAGACTTACAGAAAACGTTTACCTCTGTCATTGCCAACAAAGGATATATAACAAAGTATTGAGATGAACTTTTGTTTTTGACCAAATACTTATTTTCCACCATAATTTGCAAATAAATTCTTTAAAAATCAGACAATGTGATTTTCTGGATATGTTTTCTCATTTTGTCTCTCATAGTTGAGGTCTACCTATGATGTCAATTACAGGCCGGCCTCATCTTTTTAAGTGGGAGAACTTGCACAATTGCTGGCTGACTAAATACTTTTTTTTCCCCACTGTAACTGTTATTTGAGCTCCCACAATACACTGCTCTACGGTAACAAAAAGCCAATTGAACTCTGAACTAAAAACATCAGCACACAGGCGAGTAACTTCGTTGTGTAAATATAGCCTTAAAGGGGTTGTCCAGTTTTAGCAAATCTTATTGTTTGTATGTTTTTCTAGATATCTGTTTGCGGTCATTCTTTGCATACTTCGGGTAGATAAAAATCAGTCCATGGTCAAACAGGTGCAAAGTACGTTACAAGACTGATCTCCAATTACTGGGCTGTGACTAAAACAAGTTGCGCACCTTTGTGTCATATATGCCCATTGAGATGAATGGGTCCGTTAAAAAAAAACAGATTCCACGCGGGTCCGTGAAAACCTGGCCAAAAATCTGCTCAGTTGTGTGACTATAGCTTAAAATTGGTACAAGTTAAGTAAAGAAAACAAAACAATCTATGATTGATTAAGTTCACATATACTGTTGGAACGAATGCAACTGGTAACCAGTATGCACAAAAGCTATACAGCTATATGCCTAAGATGTTGCTTACATCTATATAAGTGTATACCATATTGTACCTTTTCATCTTTGCGCCTGTCTTCCATTGCTTCATCTTCCTCATCTACAAGACCATCTCCTTGGTACTTGTCATGTGTCCATTTTGGACTGCTCCCAGACTTCTTAAAAGGAAACCTTCCTCTTCCGCGTTGGAAATTGCCACGTCCCCTTGCTCTCCTTGCCCAGTAATCCACTCCATCATCTCGATCATCATGCTAGACAAACACATTTTGTTATTCTGTTATTTTGTGGTCAACAAGAGATTATCTTATTGATAAAGAACATTTGTAAATCATCATGTCAAATTCTCATTGTTACAAGTGGCTTCATGTTCCATTCTTAAAATAACACAGATATTTATCAAAATTCACTGCCAACAGCTAGGTTCACCAAAAACAAAAAATGGCATCATGGTATATTCATTTTACAAAATAGAGAGAAACTTTTCAGAATAATACTGTAACTGCTAAAATTCTGACCATATGACTTAAAGGGGTTGTCCAGGATTAAATAAAAACTAATCCCTAAACTAAACCCACTCCCCCCACCTAACTTCTAATTTACTTGTATTAAAAAAAAAAAAAAAATCTATAATTACCCATATGCCTGGGGTGGTCATGTGACTGCCCCAGGAACACTTTCTAATAATCCTGTGATGTTCCGTTTCGTCGTTTCCATTACATCACCATTACTCCACCGCCCCAACCCCATCATACTTATGTATCTTCCTCTCCGAGAACGGCTCTTCCCCTCTTCCAGTGCTTGTGCAGTCTGGAGGTGCCTGCAACACATGCGCAGTAGAGATGGCACTCCATCTCTACTGCGCAGGAGTCAGATGTACTTCCAGTCTGTGTACACGCTTGCAGAAAGGAAGACAGGCGTCTCCAGCTTGCGTACAGAGAAAGAAAGAGGAGCCGTCTCCCAGAGAGGAAGACAGGTAAGTATGAGGCGGTGGGGGGGGTGGGCTGAGCTAGTTAGTTGGGAAGGGCTAGTAGTGGGCGGGATAGCTAGGGAAACAGGGAGGTAGTGTGAAAGGTACACAGGAAGGTACACCATGTAAACAAATGCAGAAGATGCCAGGAGCTCCCAGAGAAACTCAGTAATCACTCAAAACACTGCTAAAAGGTATATGGATGTACTTATTAACCCATTAATAGCACTAACAGACCTGTTTTTTTTAAAAAAAACAACAAAATAAATAAAATTATTTTTTGCCCGGAAAACCCCTTTAATTTGATATAACAAACAATTAACAGTGTGTGAATTGCACAGATTTATGCAGAACTTCAGGTCATCAGTAGCAAAGTCCCCATCTATCAGCGGTCTGTAAAGGCCTCTGCGTTAGGATGAGCACCATGCCATACCAAGTCCAGCACCGTATGTTATATAGCTGCAGTGATTGGTATAGCTGCAGAATCCCATTCCCTTCAAAGAGACTGAGCTTGAAAAAGGCCATGTGAACCTGAGGACACTTGGCTGAGAAAAGAAAAAAAATGGAGCTCACCTAAGCATAACAGTCTCTAAATATTAGATTGGTGGGGGTCCAACATGAGGCAGACCCACCAATCTGATACTCATTACCTATCCAAACAATAGGTCATCAATATTAGTGTCACAGAAAGGTCTTTAAGAATATAGTCTAAAAATATGCATTAATGAGAAAAACAATCATATGGAAAGTAGGTTTTAATATTCTGTTTTCATAAAAAAGCCAGCTATAATATTGGTTGCTATACAGCCACCTCCACTTTCTTCACATTACCTAGTACCTACTTTCCAATATATTCACTAAGGTACTGGCTGGGGCAGCAGTTCATCTGATAAATATATGTGATATAGTGGGCAGTTTGTTCATGCAAATGTAAAACCTTGAACACCCACCAGAAAGTATTTCTTGCTTTTAGGAGTATATTCTGGATCCCACTCCTCCTCTTTAGATCGCTTTTGAAAACTTGGTGCTGTATTCACAGGAGCAGTACTTGTTCCAGCAAACACTCCTCGAGCACGGCCTCTGCCTCTAATTCGGAACTGCTAAACAATTGGTTTAATTGGTGAAGTGTTCCTTATCGAACATGGAAAGATGATTACGTGGTGAATTTACTTGTGTATGATAGAAAACGCTGGCACGGCCATGGATCACACGCTGCAGGATTGTGTGACTAGTGACCAATTAAGGTTATATTCAGTTGTGGGTCATATTTAATGGTAATCACTGGAAGTAAAAGTCATATTACAAATGCAAAGTACTAAAGCATAGAAACGAAGATGATAGAGGAGTCCCAGAGAACAGAGAATAAACTAGGCAACTTGTACAGCCATAACAAACAGTAAACCTCTACTCTTTAACAGAACATGTGGCACTCCAAAGACAGATGTCATCATTTAGCAACTGCCAACCAACATTTATAGTACTGTAGATCCAGAGGAAAGAGATTCTCAAGTATCAGGGATTGGAACAGGCATTTAGTCTATGGGATACTATAAATTTGTGACAGATTAAAAGGTATTGGAAGACTAGAGCTGAGAAACACAGAGTATGGCGTAAATCTCAAAAGGTGGGAATTTTACCCTTTACACCAGGTTTCCTCTTATTTCTGTAAATACAGGGCAAACAGGGAGGAGAAGACCAGCTACTGTTCATCCAAATCTATGGGAAATGTCAGAAATGTACACTTGTATTGAAGATACAAAAACTGGTTAGAGAGTTGTCATCACTCTCTAGACTTATTCCCTTTGTTTTGATTTTAGAGCAGTAACAGCAGACCCTCCAAGGATCAAACCTTTATGGCAATTCCTATGGATGCCAAAAAATAAGTTGTCAAAGTATCCTTTTAAAGTGCACTCCACAAACCTCCAGCCTCTGATTCAATTCTATCAACCTTTTACCATAAAAAGATGAAGGGATCTGATCCCATAGTTTTAAATGGGAACTAGTTTTCTTCCAAAAGTTTGCTAAAGAGTGTGTTAGAGTTAGAAACTACTCTAACTCCTGTGAAAGAACAAGTGTCATGAGTGATATAACTTATGATACTGTCCATCACTTTCCAAGGATTCTGATGTCATTAACATTTTTGTGAGAGAGGGGAGACCAACTACAAAAAAAAAAAAATTCTCAAAGCTTTCAAACTGACAACGCCCTTGGAAAGGGGACCCAATTATGGCAAATGCATACAAAAAGGCGGCACACAGTGAGCCTTGGATCGGATGCAAGTCCGTTGATTGGAGTCTGATACTGGGTTCTCAGAGATGCAAAATGTGAAGCAACTAGTTAAATCTTCTTGGGATGTACATTCTGCCTTATATGGTCCAATATTTAGTACTAACTGTCCTGTACTGAAAAAGTAAGGGCCCATGGTCGTGTGCATGGGGCCTAAGTCAAGTTAGCATACACTCTACACAGTGTGCGGCAGACTTTACAGGATCCTAATGCTGTATCTTTTAACCTTTGAATCTAGCAGATCTGAAATTTTACATATCTTCTGACTAACTATTTGTCTTCTGCTTAAAAACAGAGCAGACAGCAGCTACGTATATTGGGCATACAAGCTGACAGAGGGACTGTTTCCTGCCCGTTGCCAAAATAAACATCTTATGGATCACACCTCTGCAAATGGTCTGATATTAGTATAATATAATAAAAGAAACTGCATTCAAAACAGAACTTGACTTTAAATTACGCAGAAGAAACAAGAATGCACTGTCCCATCTACTCAACATACTTGGTCATATGCTTGCACTTGTCTGGGATTTACCAAGTACTACTTAGACTGTAACATATGGGGTAGTTGTGAGACTGGGCAGGAGACTGTCATTCCAGTAAAGTACGCAGTTAGCATAGTGTTGGCTTCTAAACATTTTTTAATACGTTACATCTTTATCTTTTTACACCTATATGCTTAACTTCTACTCATTGTATCGATTCTTAAAACTTACAAATGTGCCCCTGGGCCTACTGATGCCTGGAAAACCTGGATATTCTTTTGGTTCCATTGGACCTTTGAATTCCTCATCTTTGCTTTCCTTCTTATTGTCCTTATCATCATCAGACAGAGAAGGAGACGGCTCATGATCTTTTCTTCTTTTGCTGTACAAAACAGAAATCACACATAACACACAAAAAACTCCTCAAAAAAAACACACACACATACTAACAAGACAGACAACATCAGCAAATTTTATCAAGTTAAGTTTTAGTTTTAAAGAGATTTCTGGCTGATACTGCCCAGTTAATTTTGTATATGTGTTAAGAGCTCTCTGGCAATTGGACAAAAAAAAGCAATATCAGGGAACCTGCCCTGTAACAGTATATTTGTAGAGAATTAAAAGTGAAACATGTTTGCAAATATAAGTAGATAAAAAATTCTGCAGCGTTTTAAAGATTTTCTGTAACTATCTTAGTGGTGACATCTGTTGTCTTGATTGGTTGCCACTGGATACGACCACGAATGCAGAAACTTTCTGTGGTCTGGGACTTGTCAGGAACACAGCTATGATTTCCTTATTGTAGCTGGGTTATCAGGCAGGGGCACTATATGTATCAGAAGATATCCCGGCCACAATAAGGAAATCATGGCTGATCCTGCATTGATGGTCGTATCCATTGGCAACCGATCAAGACAACTTGTGGCCACAAGATATTTAGAGAAAATCTGTAAAACTCTGCAAAATGTTAAATTACTTATATTTGCAAAAATGTTTAACTTTTAATTAGCTACAAATATAAAAATAGTTATGTTCATGGGAATACCCCTTTAAGTTAGTTTTACACAAATGTACTACAGGCACATTTTTAAGTGCTGTTGTCTCACTGTGGGTCTACTGACTGAACTCACAGCACACTTTTATGCTTGCTCTTTCTTGGTCCACTTCTGGACTTAGCTCATGTAACTACAAACACTGCAGTGGAGTTTTTCCAATATATGCCATGGTGAAACCACCCTATGGCTGAGGCACCATGTTGTAAAAACGCAGCTTTTCTGTTGCAGATTTTTCTGCAGTTTTTTGAGCCAAGAGTAGCTACAAAACGAAGGGCAAAGATATAGGAAGCACTTATAATTCTACCTTCTGCTCAATACACTACAATACAATACAAAAAAAAAAAAAAAAAAGGCAACAAAAATCTAAGGCCCTGTGTTGCGGAAAAGCTGTACAGAATCTGCAACAAAAAAGGCTGGGGCCTTAGCCTTCGGCTGAAGCCCCACATTGCAAAATCACAGCGGCAAAAAACAAAGCATTTTACAGTACCTGCAAAGTGGATGGGATTCTGGCTAATCCCATCCACATATTGCACAAAAAAAAAAAAAAACTTACAGGGAAAAATCTGTGTTTTTGAAAATCACAGCATATTAATTATGCCTGCGGAAAACGCTGCCATTTTCAGTATAGGTATAATAGAGGCAGAAAGTCCGCAAAAGAAAACTCTAAAATCTCAATTTAAAGTGCGTTTCTGCTGAATTTTTTTTTTTGCTGTGCTTCACTACGTGGGGCCTTAGCCTTAAAGTGCATTTTTAAAGACTACAATAAAGATCAAAATAGAGGCACCTCAACCAATCGGCTAACTGAAGTGACACAACAGCAATTTTAGTAACTGGCTTTGTCTAGTATTTCAACTCAGTGCAGATCAGTCCTACTGAAACTGAACATCTTTCATATTTATATTAATTATACTGCATTAATTAAATGGAAAAATCTATTTATAGAATGTCAATAATGACAAAGGTCCATATAAAGAGTCCTACAATTATAGGAGTACATGAGAGCAGTATTTTCATCTCACAAATGAAAGTCATGGCACTATGATAACATTGTTATTGGTAGGGGGTCTGAACTCTGGGAACCCCGCTGATCATGAGAACAAAAGGAACCACAATCTCCTCAGCCTTTTTCCTGCTAATCAACACTTCCATTTATCCACGCTGCATAGAACCCAACACAGCATCGAACAAATGCATAGGGCTAGGTTGTGGTTTCCTGCATGGTAGGTAGAAGGGAACGCTGCTATGTAGAAGCCACAGAATATAAATAGACCACCACCAATAAGCAAGGAAACGCACGTATGCAAAATGAACAGATTGTTTAGGTTTTGTTTGTACCACACTTCTAGTGAGTGTGTGGATTATACACTGCAAAAACTTGCAACGTATGCAACAGTGTGATATACAGTTGCAAACGCCTACCACTGACTTCCACTGTAAAGAAAACAAAACAAATAAATAAATATATTTCATACATTTTTAGTAGTAAGGTCTTCCTATTGGAAATCATAGAAAACTACACTTTCCAATATTTTAGATTAAAAATCATCCATATAATATTTTGGCATATGTTCAGTTCTTATTAGCGTGTAGACGCTAGTGTATATACTACCTGAGCCATAGGTCACTTTTAAAGATCAGTATTTTACATTAGTATATGTAAGGCTGGATTCACATCTTGGTTTGAGTCTGTAGGAGATTCCGCTGCAAATTCTGCATAAAATCGGTGGAGAGAAAAGTACTGCAAGGAGGAATTTTCTCTTTGCCGGTTTTATACTGAAAACTGGGTGGAAGCTATAATTATATAGTCTATGGGATCCACACATTTCTGCGGGTAACTGCTTTTTAAACGGACAGGGTCTCCGTTTTTTGGATCCCCATGCGGACCCGAATGACAGAGCCTCAGCCAAAACCAGGAGAGAGTCCAAAACAGGGAGGAATCTTTACATAATTTTTTTTCCCCACTGTAGGTTCCAAAATACTGATCAAATAATGTCATGTGAATGTATCCTAACTTGAATAAAACAAGAAAGTGCATAATGGCCTATGACCATTACTTTAAGCACTAGGTACAGATATAAAAGAAACTGACTTTTACCCATGTCGCTGAATACCGCATGACGTACTTGGAAATCAGTTAGTTAATCTGGCATTGCTCTGGTCCCAAGCAGATTGTATCCAGGAAGTCAATTTAATTATATCATCCTCCCACCTATTAATGTCTATTTTTGCACATTTCTGTATATATAAAATATTTGTGTAGTTAAGGAAAAAATACAGAAAACTGATAGCATTCCATTATCTAACTTAAAAAATATCTGCCCACACAACAGGATTCATTGCTAGACTGCAAACAAAAATGTAAAACTAATCACCACAACAAACATTAACAATATACACACAAACAACAAATAGCATCCTGCTGCATCCATCTAAAAAATTTCCTCAAATGTAACAAACATCTCCCAACAGGTATTTATGTCTCCAGGCACAAACTGCAAACAGTGGTGTGAATTCTTGATCACTTCAATATCCTCTGTCGCTTTCAAACAAAATACAATTTTTTTTTCCGTCACTGACATTGAAGAGTCAACAGCAACAAGTGATTTGATCAAACTGCGGTGTTATGAGTGGAAAAAGTGGAATCAAGCAGAAAGAACCAAAGTTCTTACACAAACGGGTTCTAGAAATGCACTGCACTGAAGTCCAACTTCCTGACGTTGCCTGGACAATAGGACACAATAATTTGTCATATTTTTCAGTTAGCTTGCTATTCCAAAGTTTTTGTCCTCATCCACCATTAGTCGTGTAAAAGACAAATACATTTTTGCTGTAAAACAAACAATTGTGATTGTTTATGTTAAAGCGATATTTGAGACAATGTATTCAAAAAGCATTCACAGCTTGCTACTAAATTCATATGCATTCTGCTTACTTGTCATCCTTGAACACTTTCAATTCCTTGTGCTCTTTCTGCGCCTTTTCTCTCTTGCGGGAATCACTGGATTCCCGGGAACACTTGGAGTCCCCACGTTCTTTACTGCGCTCTTTCCTGTGACGGTCTGTTTCACCCCGCAGATCAACCGAGCTACTCTTTACTTTCTTTTCCATCTGTGAGTAAAAGTAGAACACTAACGAAATATCCTTTAATGCTTAGATTAGTCAAATACAGAAAGGAGGTTCATTTTTGACAACGGATGCAAATATTAAAGAAACTTTCTCAGGAAAGACAGTGATGGCGTATTTCTAAGGTATGCCAAAAACGTCCACTCTGATTAGGGCCTAGCTGCTGTAAAGCCCCTGTATTCTAGAACAAAAGAGTACCTACACTTTCAAAGAAGTTTGGACTTTCCGGCAGCATTTATGACATTAATAAGTGCTGCAATATACTTTATTAAATTTTGGGTGCTGTCTGTGAAATCCTGTGCTAAAATCCATGTGCTGTCACGTCTTCATTCATCTCTACTTAATCTGTACACTGTTTTTCACTAGAGTACAGATGACAGGCTCTTGAATAATGCAGGGAAACTGAGGATTTGGGGGGGGGGGTTTATTTCAAACGGATATATCTCAGGCATTATAAATAGTAGAATGGTGGCTCAGAGAAGAGTCTCCGCTTTCATACAGCACCAAGATTGCAGTACCTGCACCATTTCCAGAGATATCACCTGTTAAAAAAACTGTGTACAGATGTAGAAGTAGAATAAAGTAGAAGTGGATTTAAAGGAGTTTTCCAAGAAATAGATAAACACACACTGTACATATATGCAGTATATAGATGTATATCCACACACATATATATGCATACATATATACTCACCCTGTACACATATATGTAGATATATACATATACACGTGTATATAGGTAAATACGTATATGCACATACACATACACAGATATATCTCAGGTAGCAAGAAAGAGAGAGTATTGCACATCAGAAGGTGTACTGGGTGTGAATGAAAAACTGCTAGGAGGTACAGTGGGCTAGGACAGGCTGCTTGGAATATCCCTGACAACCCACAACCAAGAATTATTTTATGAGCCTGAAGTTGTGTTCAGATAGAAACTGCACTTCCCGACATTGTGTCTTAATCTTATGCTTCGCAACATCTATCTTAATGTAATGTTTATTTATTGCACTTCTATGTTGTAAACCTCTTTTTCTACTCAATAAAATTTATTGAAAGTTAAAACCAAAGCACAGGAAATGTCATTTATTGACAGTTGCAGACAGAAAACATCCATCAAAGCAGAAGGGTATTTCACAAAGGGAAATGGCTGCAATTGTCACATTCTAGTTGATTTCAGCTATAACAGTATAGTAAATAACAAAATCTTTGGCTCTTAGCACAAATTTTGGTTTACATACAACAGAACTAACTTGCTTCAAATCAGTCTTTGAGTAAAAGCAATCATTTATCATGTTAGAATTAACCCCTTAAGGACACAGCCCAAAAGTGCGTTAAGGACCAGGCCTTGTTTTTCAAAACTGACATGTGTCACTTTATGTGGCAAGAACTTTGAGACGCTTTAACTTACACAAGTGATTTTGAGATTGTTTTCTTGTGACACATTGTACTTCATGTTAGTGGTAAACACTAATCGATATTTTTGTATTTATTTATAAAAAAATAGGATATTTGATGGAAATTTGGGGAAAAAAAAAAAAAATCGCAATTTTCAAAATGTGAAATTCTCTGCTTTTCAGACGGATAGTCATACCACCCAAATACATTAATAAATATTATCTACCATATCTCTGCTTTATATTGACATCATCTTTTAATTGTTCTTTAATTTATTTTGGATGTTAGAAGGCATACAAGTGTAACAGTGATTTTCCAGACTTACAAGAAAATTTCCCAAACTAATTTTTTAGGGACCACTTCAGTTCTGAAGGGGATTATAAAGGCCTATATATTAGAAACCCCCATAAATCACCCCATTTTCAAAACTGCACCCCTCAAATAATTCAAAACAGCATTTGGGAAGTTTGTTAACCCTTTAAGCATTTCACAAGAATTAAAACAATATCGAGGTGAAATTTAGACATTTCATTTTTTTCCACTAATCCCTTCATTTAGCCCTAAATTTAACACATTCACAAAGGGTTAAAGGAGAAAATGCATCTCCCAGTTTATTATACAATTTCTCCTGAGCACAGAAATACCCCACATGTGGGTGTAAACTGATGTTTGGGCATTCGGCAGTGCACAGAAGGGAAGGAGCGACACTGGACGTTTGAAAAGCAGATTTTTCTGGAATAGTTTTCAGGTGCCATATGTCATTTGCAAAGCCACTAGAGTACCAAAATAATGGAAACCCCCTAAAAGTAACCCCATTTTGGAAACTACACCCCTCACAGAACTCATCAATGGGTATAGTGAGCATTTTCACCCCACAGCTGTTTCACAGATTTTACTAACATTGGGATGTATAAATGAAAAAAATTACTAAAACGTCACTTTATCCCCAAAGTTTTCATTTTCACAAGGGGTTAAAGGAGAAAAAGGACCCCATAGTTTGTTAAACAATTTCTCCTGAACACGGCAATACCCCATATGTGGTCGTAAACTGCTGAATGGGTACATGGTGGGGCTCAGAATGGAAAGAGCGCTATTTGGCTTTTGTAGGGCAGATTTTGCTGGAATAGTTTTCAGGTGCCATGTGTTATTTGCAGAGCCCCCAAAGTACCAATACAATGGAAACCCCTCAAAAGGGACCCCATTTTAGAAACTTTTTAGTTAAAGAAAATCTTTAAAACTCTGCAGAATTTTTAACTACTTATATTTGCAAAAATGTTAAACTTTTACTTATCTACAAATATAGATATGTTCATGGGAATACCCTTTTAAGTGGGCTATCACGGGGGAAAAAAAATTATATATGTGGGTGTAAACTGCTGCTTGGGCACACAGCAGGGCTCAGAAAGGAAGGAGCACTGTGTTTTTTTAGCTTTTGGAGTATAGATTTAGATGGACTTTCTGGTCGCCATGTTATTTTTGCAGAGCCCTGGAGGTGCCAGTAAACCGGAATTCCCCAAGAAGTGACCCCCATTTTGTAGGGGCGGTTTTAGGGTCTCTGCAAATGTGACATGGCATCCAAAAACTAACAATCTAAATCTGTGCTCCAAAAGTACATAGCGCTCCTTCACATCTGCTGTGTGCCCAAATGGCAGTTTATGCCCACATTTATGACACTGGTGTACCCAGGATAACGTACTTAATGCCATATGTGGGTATAAACTGCTGTTTGGGAACAGCCGGGCACAGAAGGGAAGGAGCGCTATTTTGGTTTTTAGAGCACAGTTTGGTTTATGGACACCATGTCACTTTTGCAGAGCCCAAGAATTGCCAGTAAAGTGGAATCCGCAGACTTGTGACCCCATTTTGGAAACTACACCCTTCAAGGGATTTATCAAGTGGTGTAGCGAGCATTATTAACCCTGCATTCTTTTAATTTACAGAAATGAATGCGCAGATGATAATGAATAGTTAAAAATAACATTTTTCCAGGGATACACCATTTCAGTGCCCGATATGTTGTGCCCAGCTTGTGTCTGCAGAGACACACAATCCAAAAAATGTCAAGTGGGGATCATGGGCACAACAGCTTTTGGAAAGTTCATCTCTGATACAAGCCGGGTACAACATGTTACGCACTGGAAAAATTGTCATTTTCACCTTTCACAATCAGCTGCGTATTCATTTATGGATAATAAATTATAGCAACACTTAGGGGTTAAAAATGCTCACTGTACCCCTGGATAAATTCCTTCAGGGGTGTAGTTTCCAAAATGGGGTCACATGTCAGGAGATTCCACTTTACTGGCGTTTCAGCTCTGCAAAAGTGCAATGGCGTCCAAAAACCAAACCGTCAAAGCCTGTGCTCCAAAAACCAAATAGCGCTCCTTCCACTCTGTGCCCAGCTGTGTCCATACAGCAGTTTATACCCACATATGACATTAAGTACCTTATCCTGGGTACGACAAGTGTAATACATGTGGGCATAAACTGCAGTTTGGGCACACAGCAGGGCGCAGAAGAGAAGGAGCGCTATATGTGGCTTTTGGGGTGCAGATTCAGATGTTTGGTATCTGGACGCCATGTCATGTTTGAAGAGCCTGTAAGGTACCATAACAGTGGATTCCCCAAAGGAGTGACCCCATTTTGAAAACTGCACCCCTCAAAGAATTTATCAAGGGGTGTAGTAAGCATTAGTATCCCAGACGTGAATACACAGCAGATGGGGAAAAGTGAATAGGTAAGCTGTGCGGAGTACATTGGGAACACCAAATTCCCTACTATTTCCCCAGTAGTTCCTATTATTGGTGAGGTCACTCTGGGGGTCACTTCTGGTTTATTTTCCCTCATAAGCTCTAAATCTGGGGTGTCCCCTGATATACGCTCGCACAGCTTATACATTCCCTTCCTGCCGCAGCCAGTTATGTTCTAATGATTTGGCGATTTTTGGGGTTTTTGTCTTCACATTGTACGAGCTATATTTTCTTTATTTCTCTGGTGATGTAGCCATATGAGGGCTTGTTGTTTGCGGGGTGAGATGTATTTTGTAATGACATCATCTTTGGGCGCCTATAACTTATTGAATAAATTTTATTAACTCTTTCTTGTTGGATTAAAAAAAAACCCATCAATTCTGGCACTGCGTTTTACCTTTGAAATTTTTCACCATGCAGCATAAAGCATAAGTAACATGTTACCTTTATTCTACGGGTCGGTACGATTACGGAGATACCTCATTTATACTGTTTTTTTTATGCGATACTAATTTTGCAGAACAAAAACCCATTTGGGGACATAAATTAATTGTTTTTGCATCGTCATCTTCTGAGATGCGTAACATTTTTATTTTATGGTTTACAGAGTTGTTTTAGGGCTTATTTTTTGCGGGACAACCTGTGCTTTTTTTGATACTGGGGTACATATGACTTTTTGATCACTTTTTATGGCATATTTTGTAAGGTGAGATGACAAAAAATCATTAGTTTTGGCGAGTTTTTTCCGTTTTTTTTCCCCCGACGTTCACCGTGTACGTTAAATATTGTTTCAGTTTTATTGTACAGGTTGTTACAGACGTGGCGATACCAAATATGCATTGTTTTTATTAATTTTTAGGTTTTTTTTTTTTTATATAATTCATTTTATATAGTGGAAAAGGGAATTTTTGGGGCTTTATTCTTTTATTAATTTTTTTCAAACACTTTATTTTAATTTTTTTTTTCACTTTTTTTTATTTTTTCATGTGTCCTATTAGGACACCTGAGCCAGCAATGCTTTGATTGCTGGCTCAGCACTATAGACTGCAAGACACGAGCTTACAAGTGTCTTGCAGTCTATACAGGAAGTGAGGCTATGCAGACGCATAGCGCTCACTTCCGCAGGTCTCGGCAGGATCAACCAGGTAGTGGGGTCACTGGGCAGACCCCAGGCTGCAGATTATAGATATCGGCACCCCCCGATCTCGCCGCGGGGGGTGCCTATCGGAGCGGCAACATGGCGGAACCCCTTGGATGCCGTGGTCATGTTTGACCGCGGCATCCAAGGGGTTAAAACCTCCGATCGGAACTCAGTTCCGACTGGGGGATATGGAGCAGGGTGTTAGCTGTCAGTTACAGCTAACATCCGGTTCCAATGCCGCCCGCTCACTATTGGACGTCCCAGGGCGTATTATTACGCCCTGTTGCGCTAAGTACCAAGCGCACAGGATGAAATAGTACGTCCAATGTCGTTAAGGGGTTAAACAAAGCTTTATAAAAACATTACGGACTGCTACATAAAATACTTTTTTTTCTGTCACAATTGAGAGACGCACACATTTTTCAATTACACTTGTATCCCTTTAAGTGTGCAAAGAAATGTCTATTCTACTTTGAAAAGAAACAAAATACCTTGGATTGCTCTTCCTTCACTATGAAGACCTTGTCTTCGTTCTGCATATATGCATGTTTTCTCTGAATGTTGGGCGACAGATTTATCCTCCTGCAAGAAGTTAAAAGATGTAGTAAACCTAAAATGCAAATAATTTTCTCCATCTAAGGCTATGCTCAGTTGCACATTACAAAAAAAAAAAATCACCTCAGTGGAAGCTAATGAGCAGCGCTTTTCTCTCCACATTTTTTGCCCTTTTTGGGCGGAAACCAGGCAGACCCCATTATAGTCTATGGGGTCCGCGGGTTTCCATGGGTAACCACTTTTTTAAAACTGATTAGGTTTCCGTTCGGGGGGTGTCCGCTTGGAAACCCGAACGCAGGTGTGAACCTAGCGTAAGGGAAAAAAAAAATTCAGAATGGGGGAATAGAAAAACTGTGTTTATGCATTGTTCTTACAGGCTTTGTTTTTACAATGTTGCACGTGCAACCAAAATGACATCTGCATTCTGTGAGTCAGTATGATTCCAGGGATAGCAAATTTATATAGTTTTTTTTTTACGTTGTAACCCCTTAACAAAAATAGAAAACTTTGCAAAATAAAAAATGTAATTCTGACATCTGCAACTTTTTTATATTTCCATGTACAGGGTCAGATGTATTTTTTATTTATACCATTTTGGGGAATACCTAATGTTTTCGTACACTTTCTATTGAAATTTTTATGGGAGGTGAAAAAAAACCTTTGTTTTTGAACACAAGGATACCTAATGTGTAGGTGTTTATTTATGTACTTTTATATGTGTTCTAAGGAAAGGAGGCGCTTTGAATTCAATTGAATGGTAGTTATTCAGAGCAGCAAGCAAAGCCCCAGAAGGAAAAGAAATGCCCCTAAAGCCCTTTTCAGCTAATCTGCATAAGAATAAAACACTGATTTTAATGAAAATGGAGCTGCAATGCAAAATAAGAAAAGCATATTTGGAAAATGAAAAAAAAAGCAGTCCTACAAGGTACTGTCATTAGTTTAATGCCAATTTTCCTGCTGACAGACTCCCTTTAAATACAATTATGTCCATTCCAGAAAATATTATATATATATATATATATATATATATATATATATATATATATGGAAAACCGCTTTAAGGCTGGGGACACACGTTGCATACTCGCACTGGATTAGCCACTTCTAAATCATTGGTGGCTAAACTGCTGCGAAGTACAGTAACTGTAGTGAATGGGATTTAGGCTGAGGCCCCACGTTGCGGAAACGCAGCTTTTTTTTGTTGCAGATTTTGCTGCAGTTTTTTGATCCAAAGTCAGGAGTGGATTGAGCAGAAGGGAGAAATATAAGTACTTCCTATATATTTCCCATTCCTTCTGTAGTCACTCTTGGCTTTGGCTCAAAAAAATCGCAAGAAAATCTGGAAGAAAAAAAAGCTGCGTTTCCGGAAATAGGAAAACTGTTATAGAACATGTGGTCCGGGTAAGGGAGCGGCCTTCTCAAATAAGGGTTCTTTTGGAGAGGTTTCACTGTACATGTTAATCCAGTACTGAAATGCTCTAATATTAGAAACTGAGCACAGATAATAGAGGATGAAATTTCTCTAAACAATAAAGTGGCTTATTGTGCACTGAAGGAGATGTCCAGGCCTACATATTTATAGTCTATCCTTAGGATACCACATCAATATGAGATTGTGGGGGTCCAATGTTTGGCATTCTCACTACTTAGCTGATATCTGTGATATACAGTTTACAAAGCTGAAAGCAAATAGCTCCATAAACTGTGTAATGCAGCTATTGCAGTTCTACTCTCGTTCTCTGTGCATATACAGTCATATGAAAAAGTTTGGGCACCCCTATTAATCTTAATCATTTTTAGTTCTAAATATTTGGGTGTTTGCAACAGCCATTTCAATTTGATATATCTAATAACTGATGGACACAGTAATATTTCAGGATTGAAATGAGGTTTATTGTACTAACAGAAAATGTGCAATATGCATTAAACCAAAATTTGACCGGTGCAAAAATTTGGGTACTCTTATCATTTTATTGATTTGAATACTCCTAACTACTTTTTACTGACGTACTGAAGCACAAAATTGGTTTTGTAACCTCACTGAGCTTTGAACTTCATAGCCAGGTGTATCCAATCATGAGAAAAGGTATTTAAGGTGGCCAATTGCTAGTTGTTCTCCTATTTGAATCTTCTCTGAAGAGTGGCATCATGGGCTCCTCAAAACAACTCTCAAATGATCTGAAAACAAAGATTGTTCAACATAGTTGTTCAGGGGAAGGATACAAAAAGTTGTCTCAGAGATTTAACCTATCAGTTTCCACTGTGAGGAACATAGTAAGGAAATGGAAGACCACAGGGACAGTTCTTGTTAAGCCCAGAAGTGGCAGGCCAAGAAAAATATCAGAAAGGCAGAGAAGAAGAATGGTGAGAACAGTCAAGGACAATCCACAGACCACCTCCAAAGAGCTGCAGCATCATCTTGCTGCAGATGGTGTCACTGTGCATCGGTCAACAATACAGCACACTTTGCACAAGGAGAAGCTGTATGGGAGAGTGATGCAAAAGAAGCCGTTTCTGAAAGCACGCCACAAACAGAGTCGCCTGAGGTATGCAAAAGCACATTTGGACAAGCCAGCTTCATTTTGGAAGAAGGTCCTGTGGACTGATGAAACAAAGATTGAGTTGTTTGGTCATACAAAAAGGCGTTATGCATGGCGTCCAAAAAACACAGCATTCCAAGAAAAACACTTGCTACCCACTGTAAAATTTGGTGGAGGTTCCATCATGCTTTGGGGCTGTGTGGCCAATGCCGGCACCGGGAATCTTGTTAAAGTTGAGGGTCGCATGGATTCAACTCAGTATCAGCAGATTCTTGAGAATAATGTACAAGAATCAGTGACGAATTTGAAGTTACGCCGGGGATGGATATTTCAGCAAGACAATGATCCAAAACACAGCTCCAAATCTACTCAGGCATTCATGCAGAGGAACAATTACAATGTTCTGGAATGGCCATCCCAGTCCCCAGAAATGAATATCATTGAACATCTGTGGGATAATTTGAAGCGGGCTGTCCATGCTCGGCGACCATCAAACTTAACTGAACTGGAATTGTTTTGTAAAGAGGAATGGTCAAAAATACCTTCATCCAGGAACTGATTAAAAGCTACAGGAAGCGACTAGAGGCTGTTATTTTTGCAAAAGGAGGATCTACTAAATATTAATGTCAATTTTCTGTTGAGGTGCCCATACTTTTGCACCGGTCAAATTTTGGTTTAATGTATATTGCACATTTTCTGTTAGTACAATAAACCTCATTTCAATCCTGAAATATTACTGTGTCCATCAGTTATTAGATATATCAAATTGAAATGGCTGTTGCAAATACTCAAATATTTAGAACTAAAAATGATTAAGATTAATAGGGGTGCCCAAACTTTTTCATATGACTGTATCATCTGATCTTTGGAGGTTGCTTTGACCATCAAACTTATACTGATGTCCAAAATTAAGAATAGGCCAACAACATATGGCCTTGGACAACCCCTTGGGTGTTCTTCCTGAAGGTTCATTAGTCTGAAAAGGGAGTTTTACATATGCTACATAATTTTGGTACCATTTTTGCTAGATTAAAGGAATTTTACTTTATTTGCTGTAAAATGCACCATTATTTGATTTATTTTAGTCATACACAAAAGAATATTGCATTACCTAAATATGGCAGGACTAGCATGAAGAACAGACATTGCTACAGTATTCCTGGTGTATACCTGTGTATTTCCGGGCTTTTTGGATGGCTGGCATGTTCATCTGTCTGATACCCTGCAAACCTCTCATTGAGGGTCTTTCCGTCACCCTTGAAATAATGCTCTGTTGGTTGTAGAGGAGAAAAACTGCCTCATTAGTTTAACTCCCTTTAAACACAAAGCCACAGATCTTAAAGGAACTTGCAGAATGTCAACAAATATTAATAGGTTGAATCCTAACAAAAGATAAAAAAGGGAAAAGTGTATTACATAAAAATATAATACTTCTCATCCATGATCTGTTTGTTCTTCATTATTCATTCATTTTTTACCTCCACATTCATAACTACCCTGCAATTCTCTAACGTACAGTGGACAGTCAGATCTAAGCTGGCATAATCAAGGTTAATTTCAGAGTGCAAACATCCATATTTAAAACATGATCATTTCTACTTAGTATTGAATATGGTTATCAGTACAGAAACGTATCCATTTATTGAAACTGCCTTAAAGACTGAGTCATCCATCAATGCCATCTTTATAATTAAGCCAGTGCATCAAGAACAAAAAAAAAAAAAAAATGAAGAAAATCTTCAAGTTTCTTACTTTATTTTACTTATTTATATAGTACCAACATATTCTGCAGCAATTTACAGTTGTCTTCCTAAGTAGAACTCATAATCTAAATTAGTTATCAGTATAGCTTTTGGAGTGTGGGAGGAAACCAGAGTACCTGGAGAAAACCCACACAAACACGGGACATAGTACAAGTGTCTTAAAGAGGACCTTTCACGTCCTCATGTATATGCTGTTTTACATACCGCTAGAAAGCTGACAGCGCCCTGAATTCAGTGCGCTGTCTGCTTTCCCGTTATGTGGCCTGGGGCTGGAGCTATCGGTGCCGGTAGTTCTGTGCCCCATCGTCAGAAGGGCGTTTCTGACAGTCTAGCTGGGCTGTGAGGAACGCCCTCCCTGACAGTACTCCTCCATAGCGCTGTCATCTTCCCAACCTGAGTTTTGTGGCCTCCTGGCAAGTTTCCAAGACACACCTGGGTGCTGCGGCCCCCCTTCTATCTGTCCACTACTTTTTGCTAAGATTTATTCAGTAGGCCAACAAGAATTAAAATGAAAAGGGAGTACAAATGCAAGAACAGGCTACACAGTTGTAAATACTGCTGGAAACCCCAATGGAATGACCTAGCGTAGAACAATACCATAGAAGCAAAGGGCAAACATTGGAATTTTAAAGGTTTTATTATAGTCTCAAGAATTTATTTTCCACATTTATGTAATTCTTGCATTTATCTGTAGATCTTTACTACATAGTTGTTGAAAAAGCTAGCAAATAGATATCACTGGTAAAATTAGAATCTAAATGACCAAACAACCAAATAGTCAATTCCATAAATAGGGTGAACAGCCAACCAGTGACCTACAAAGTAATTTATTTCTCATGCAAGCACATAATTTTCTTATACTCTGCTGCTACATGTATACACAATTCCTAACAGACCTACTAATAGCACTAATCAAGTAAGGCTGAAGGAGGACACACACAATAGTGGTCTTTTTCAACCTCCTCCTAAATACACACACTGAGTCTTAGAGAAAAGTGCATGTTCAGATGGTGAGATAAATGGTTATCTCTTAAGAAAACAGAATTAAAAAAAAAAAATAAGGTATGTTAAAATCCAATATCAAAAAACTTGCCTCTTCTTACATTCCCTTCAAGGGCAGTCAGGAAGGTTCCATGACATTAATCTAATGTGTGCCTGCAGCTTTGAAGAGAAGCACTTTGTGTAAGTGAGTCTGCTGGGTCTGCCCTACCGCCTCTCAGAGATACCAACAGAGAGATGGGAGATGACTATATACAGCTGAGTATGGAGGGGCAAGTAAGGCATTCAAGTCTCCAGTGTGCACTGACATAGAAAATAACCTGGTACATTATTCAGTGCTTATCACAAATATATTGTAATCAGACACACCACATCACCAGTGGCTGTCAGTACAAAGTAAGAGCGATCCTTTATTGGCATTAAAATAGTTAAGTCAATACAGGAACAAAGATGAGAGAGCTAGCGAAGACCGCATTATCCTGTACACCCGGACCTCAAATTCAGAATGCATTACTTGGAGATTTGAGAAAAGTCTGAAACCAGGAGCAGGGTGCAAGCTACATATCAGGGGAAGTAAAAAAAAAAAAAAAAAAAAAAAAAAGGAGATTATACCCTGAAATAAAAGAGGACCTTTCAGCACCTTCACTAACTCTTTGCATTCAACAGCTGCCACAACAGTGAGAGGTTTTTCTCTATTCCCCACCGTTCCTGCAACCAGTTCTGTTAGACAGACAGCCCATGACAGTAGAGAGCCTAATTAGCATATTGGGTGCAGAAAATATCTGAAATTATTTCTCAGGAATTGTAGGGGCTAAAGAAAAAATTCAAGCTGCACCGAATCAGTGGCATAGCAGCTAGTTGGTGGAGGAGATGAAAAGTCCTCTTTAGGAGCAAACTTTTTAACCCAAGTAAACTAATATATGTAAAAATTATTTTTTATACCCACAGGGCTCATAACTTTTATTTCTATTATTCTAATTGTAAAAAAAAAAAACAACTTTCAACTTCAGCAAATTAGCCTGTTAATCTCTACCCTTCTGTATAAAATGTGATGGTGTCAACAGCCCAGTACATTCTTCATGTAAGCTATTAATAAAAAGCCATATAATGTTTTTTTTTGGGAATTGTTTACTGGAAATGAATTGTCTAATAGTATGCACAGTAAAAAGAGGCAATGCCATAACATATCTTAGTGTTACTGCAATCAGGTACAGCATTATAGAATAAATGGCCGGAGGCACATCTTCTAACGTGGATTCACCTATAAGCATAGTTAGGCAACATGAGACATCATCCTGTGAAAGAAATCAATATACAGCCATGTCCACTTACCGCCCAGTATCCAGTACAAGTCTCAAAATCAAGCAAAACACCTGGAAAAGCCACTACAAGGTAGAGCGTCAAGTTTAATTCCAGCAAACCCAGGAATTTTAGGATATAGCAAGTCAGATTTTTTTTTTTTGCCATTTGTGTCAGGAGGACACAGCAACAATATATTTTATTGTGTTACATGGGTTCTCAAAACATTTTCCAGGACCTAGTCACAATGAAAAAGAAATCAACACTGGCCAGTTCCAACTTCAAGTCAAGAGTGGTATACATGGACAAACATTACAAAACCAAATGAAAAACTTATATAAGCCATCATAAATGTACAACAAGAAATTGACATTTCGAGACAACCAACCACCTTTAGTTAACAGCTTTGGGTTTCAAAGTCCACTATGGACATGGAGGAATGTAGTGTACATAGCATTAAAGGGGTTCTCCTGAATCAAAATACTGATAGTCCCACTAGGACCCCCACCAATCATATTAATTGCTTATACAACCACCATTATTGGAATCCAGAAAACCCCTTTAAACTAGATGTATCTAGTCAAACGCATATTTGCTTCTACCTAACTACAGTTGTGTTATTCTTGACCACCACAAGTAAAGTAAACCATGCTGGCCATACAGGTCAGTGAATATTAGGCAAGTGTGAAAGTTCTAAGTAGTCAGCTCCAAAGTGCTACACTGGTGTTGGGCAAAACATATTACAAGCTAAACCAAAGCAGGAAACTCATTTAGAGACAATTCCAAACTATATGCAATACCTTCCACTGTGATAATTATGCTCATGCCTAACCTAGACCATAGTTTTTTTTTTTGTTTTTGTTTTGTTTTTTTTTAATCAGACCATTTTTATTGAAACCACCCAACACATTTTCCAGTTTTCTAACAGAATGGACCATAGTCTCAGAGTACAGAACAGTCACCTTGGAGATACTGGGCAACAGTAGTACAGAAACTTACCTTATTACTTGAAAACATTCTGAAAAGCAAACTAAATAGAACTAAAAAACTAAAGATGAATTAACCGTTCCCAAATCAATTGCTATTCTTTCCTTTCATAGTAGGTATTGTAAACTATGGACTTCATAAAGCAACCAAAATGGGTGAGTTTTCTATAGCAACTAAACAGATTTTTATCTAACAAACAGTGGAACAAAGGAAGCATTTAATAGAACTGGTGCTAGGAGCTACTGTACAACTTTTGTTTGCACTAGTTTAATATACCATTGGGTTTAGTGAAGTGAGACATATATAGAAAGACATACAAGGTGCAATTTTTAATCACACAATTATACAATTTCTACTCAAGCAAACAATACACCTTACAATAATACAAAGTATGGCATGTTTCTTGAGTTAAAATAGATGCATGCAAGAACTGCTCAACTAATGAAAACTGGAAAAGAATATGCAAATCATCGTAAACATTGTGTATATCTAAATAAATGTAACCACCTTCTACAATTAATATAATAATCCGTTTATCAACATAAAAAGAGAAGCAGTAGCACTCCCCTGACCAAGCCCCTGTCCCTTATGTTCCGACACTGCTGAGCTGGTCTCTGCTTCCTAGTCCCTCTAGACACACAGGAAATGTGATTGCTCAGTCAGTCGCTGGCTAAGATTGGTCATCACTGTGGCTAGTCCCTGGGTGAGTGTTCATTTCCTATGTGTTGTGAGGGACCAGGAAGTAGACACCGACAAAGAAATTGATGAGGCGAGTATTGTACTTTTTTTTTTCTTTTTTGTAACCCATTCTCAACCTGGTTCACCGTCTCTAGCCCATTCAGAAACTTTGCATCTATGCACTCTGAGGAAGTCACACAGAATGGAAAAGGGAGGTTACAAGTGATAGAGGGGCTGTGCACCAGGATGAGAGCTGGGAAAATTGAATCTAAAGAAAAGCCCTAAGTAACACTTGGATAATCATTTGCATATTTATAAAAGCAGGGTTTCCCAACACAAGGAGCATTGGATTCCCATAAGAAGGTGTCATTGCAATCAGTATGAAGTGCCTTACATTTCTAGGTGTTTAGCTCCTGCTGACTCCCCTTTTGGAAAACCCAAACAAAATCATAACCAAGATGCAGGATTTTATGTATCATTGTCATTGCTTACCTTTGACAAACTGTACTAATGACACCACATGGTAGATAAATGACTCAGGAGAGGTTTTGCTGGAGAAGGAAACCTTCATGTGGTCAAAGATGGATCGAAAGTCTTTCTGCCTCTTGACTGAATGTACAAGTGTACTGGCTAGAAGACGGTCATTAGCCAGAGAGGATGGCCTTCATTATAACAGAAAATAATATTAAAATTATATTTCATTAATCTCCTATAACTTTTCTCTAATACCGTCTCCTTACCTGATATCATCAAGGGGAACCGCAGGTATCCGAAGTTTGACCTCAGGATGGTTAGATTCTGTTGCGATCATTCTGATGCTAAGTGGGCTCTCTTCCCTGAACACTACTTTCTCTCTCACATCATCACTTGGGTGTAAAGGAAAATTGCAACTGAATGGGTCTTTTATCTTATCAAACAAATGAACCGGGTCTGGTGATTTGGCTTCCTTTTTACCAGATGACCTTTCATCACCTTTATCATCATCTTTATGTTTCTCTTTGGTGGCCACTTTATGCCCCTTACCCTCTCTGGTCTTTTCACTTTCCTTACTGCCCTTCATTGAGGCTTTGGACTTGTACTTTGTCCCTTCTTCCTCAGCATTCCACTGAGATGTAGAAGAAAAACCTTTGCCTTGATCTGCTAACACAGACTTTCTAAACTGCCTATAATCCTCAGCTTCCTCTAGGTCTTCACCTTCCGAAACTGACAAAAATTGAGATTTCACAGATTCTTTTTCCAAAAGATAATCTAACATATCGCGATCGTCCCAATTTCGTCCCTCCTTTTTAGTCTTATCTATTGTCTTCTCTTTATGGCTTTCCTTCTCTCTATTATTAACTTTTTCAATTGGAAATAACCTGGGTTCTTCCTCTGAATATCTGGAAGAGTAAAATAAACGTATATCAAAAATTGCATATTACACATTGCATGACATAGAATCGTATCACATATCGCTCAATTTTAAAGGTGGGGAACAATGAAATATAACATGTGGTCGCAAACTTGATTTTAACCATAAATAGGAAATCAAGACAGTATGGTAAATGTCTTATTAATAAATTACACAAATCAAGAAAAATATTACAACTTGACAAAAGGTGATAATCTAACTTTTTTATTTTATTATTGTGGTCAGTTTGTGCATTTCCGCACTGAAAATAAATGTAAGACACTCACCTTTTTATAAACTTTGCACTTTTAACAATTTCTTGCTCTGCTGTTTCAGTGAACAAAGAATAATGAGAACGCCCTTCATCATGTGAAGTGTTCTGAGATGCCAAGGTCTTTGCTGGACTCTTCTGAATGGGGATATGAATTGGACTGTTTTGTGAAGGACTGTACCGAGTCGAACCATTACCTCCAGAGCCAGATCCAGACCTTTCAGGGCTATGGGCCATGGAATGTGAATTTTGAGACATAGTGTCTTTACCAGAGTGTACCACACTAAGAATAGGGCCATCAGATTGGGAAGAACTTTCGCTAGGTGGAGACGCAACTGGTGAAGGACTACAAGGGGACCTTGGACTGTTTTCATAGGCAGATAGCCCTGCCCAACTCTCACCATGCAAATCCAATTCTTTTCCAAGTTCATCTAAGGGCTCAGATGGGTCGAAAGCATCTTTGTGCTCATCACCCGATTTCTCATGTGAAGGACTCTTTGATTTTGCAGCTTCTTCAGTTTTTTGTTTAGATTTTTCATGGGAAGCACGAGACTTTCTCTCGGGAGATTTGCTATAGCGTGATGAAGAACGGGATGAAGATGACCTCTGTGACTGAGAAGACTTGTAGGATCTCTGTGAACGGCTTCTGGATCTTTGAGATGATGCAGAACGCCTCTTTGGACTCCTAGAGCGAGATCTTCCACGCCGAGGACTGCGAGAGTACCTACGGTTCCACATTGGCCGATAACCACCACGATGGTACCTGCCACCCCCCGCCTTGATAGTAACCTCTTGCTCTTCCCCTGAAGCCATAGGGGCGCCTCATTCCTCTATTATTCCTATAATCTCTGCGGAAATCTCTATTGTACACACGTTCTCTGCTGCGAGATCGAGAGTATGTTCTTGATCTAGATCTGGAACTTGAAATTAAAATATATTTAGGACACTTTACCGCACTGATGCAAATCAGTTAATAGACAAACAAAACTGAGCGAAATCTGCACTTCTGAAAACTGAGCTCTTTTAAATCTGTAAAACATTCAGCAAGAATTACAGTACTTCAAGTGGCAATTTTATTACAAAAGTGACTTACGTCTATAGCAATGCTTGGTATACCTTGGTAATAATAAGAATGCTTCGGTGAAAAACCTTACAATATTAATGTAAGCAGCACTCTCCTTAGCTTGCAGGTGGGTGCACTTATTCCACCGGTGGCTGACCAGAACCCACCAATTTTAATAGAAGCTTGTTTTAAAGGATGGACAGCACTCCAGGTAGTTGAGCTTGCTTGTAAGTTTTATTTTATTCCATGTTGGAACAATATATCATATACAGAGTGCAGATATTTTAAGAGCAACGTTTCGGGCTGCGAGAGCCCTTCCTCAGGCATTTAGAATCTGAATATGAAGGTGTGATGGCTGCTGCAAATCAAGCACAAATACATTTCTCGTGGGGCCCAGGAGAAATGATCTTGGTAAGGAACCCAAGGATGGGGGAGATGTATGTCTTCCCTTTGCAAGTTCTGGACATACTGATAGGGAATGTAGAGTGTGAACCCTATATGGGACAATGACTGTCAATGTCTGTAAAGCGCTGGGGAATATGATGGTGCTATAAAAGTAAGTTAAATACATAATAAATAAAAATAAGTATATAGGGTGGTGGTGCAAGACCATGCACAGCCTACTAATTAGCAGCATATAGAATACTTAGAGCGTGTTAACATGGAGGAATTTAGCACTGTTTGTGCAAAACATTGTACAATCATAGCATGAGTAAGAGGCGACTGTCTTGAAACACGTAAGCGACTTTTTATCCATTTGTACGTGACATCATTTTATGGTATCCATTTTTTTTTTAAGTAAACGTTACGTTTTATATACATCCTTTCCTCTGGTGCTGGAAAAAATTTTTTTATTATTATTTTTTTCTTACTTGTTTTATATTCTTAGACTGACTAAGTTTACATCTCCTCTTAGTTGGCTTAAAAGTTTTGCCGCATTTTTGGCAACTTAGGCCACACCTCTTTTTTCAGTCAAGTCTAAAAAGTGTCTAAGACACTTGATAAATGGCGCATGGCATACTAGACAGTTTTTGGTGCAAATCATGCCAGAATTTGGGCGTATTTCGCTTAATAAATCTCCCCCATAGTATGTTGCATCGTCAACATGTAAAACAAAACCTCAGTACTGTCTTCTAAATATTGGTAGCACAGATCCTTTATTACCTACCTAGGCCTGTAGTTTGCATCGCATTTATACATATATTAAAAATTACAATAGACAGTCTGCTGTCACATGTTTCCCTGAATGAGCATATATTTTTTTACACAAGCTAACATGAGTAACTTTGTAACCAAGGTTGACTTCAGTCACACGATACCCTATACAGATGTCATATATTCTGTGCCAAGATAAGGTTTGGAAGCTGTCAAAATAAAGTAGGGCACTATTTCCCAAAGTAAGCCTTTCAGAAAGATTCCCTGATCAATCCCACACTTGGCATCAAATTTACAACTCCTGTATGGAGCTGTATAAGAGCCATATGTGAGCAGCTGAAGATTGTATAAAGGAACTTCTTTTGACGTAATGACCTTATGTAATATGAAAAGTAGGCTACATACAAAAACGTAATGTTCTTTAATGTCTTATAGGAGATACTGAGCCATGCTTTTGTTTGATGTATGGAATTCCAAATGGGACACAACTAAGAAAAATGTGCTACTGCACAAGCATGCTTGTATGTGAGAATGTGCGTTACGTCCATTGCTGTACTGTCAGTTGGTTTAAATAGGTCTTCCACTAGTACTGTTTTTGTCTAAAAGAGCTGTCCACAATTATTAAAAATCTGAGGAGGCAAAATTGTATAAAATACAGAAATAATCTATGTTCGCCCGTTTAAACCACTTCCTTTCGATTGGTCCCTGTCAGTCCTTCAGTAATGACATTACATATATCATTAACATGCCTATGGCAGCTAACCACTGGCCTCAGCAGTCTCAGGATGTACTTGTGCAAGTGACTGTTGAGGCATGTAATTGGCTGCACCGCTCACATAATGCAGTATTGCTGGGGACATAGCAGTAGCACAGGAGAAGAGGGTTGTTCTACTTTTATACAATGGTCTATAAAATTCCAGAAAATTTTATACACTTATACTTTTAACATATTCCACTAATAAAGAAATATGAAAACACAATGTGAGTCACTTAGTACCACGGCAAAGGAAACAGTAATGATCAATGCAGAAAGGACGTAATACATAAGCATGTAGTGAATGAGCTGAATCCTTACCTATATCTTTTCTTCCTTGAGTGTGACCTTGACCGTGAGGATGATGGCGATCGTGATCTTGAAGAATGGGACCTAGAATTTGACCGGCCCATTTTCGAAAAACTTAAAGTTAACTGAAAACTGAAAGGGAAAAGAAATAAATTGATTAGTACCAGATATCAATATTTTCCATTCACCCTATTACTGCTGACTTGCCATGTCAAACTTACACATTATGCATTACGGAACTGTATTATTTATTGTACTTTGATCCACTGGTTTATTGCTATGTGGATCAAAGTAGAGTGGATGTGGTCTGATCTAATGAATCATGATACAATTTATTTATTAACTAATACATGGCAATGTGACCATAGTAGTCAATAAGTGGCCATAAATGAGAAGCATCTTCCACAGCATATGACAGCAATATCACAGTGCTTGGCTGGTCACAATCATACGGCATAAACATAACTATGCGGATGAAAAAAAAAAATGATCTGGAGGTGCCACAGTACAAACTATGCAACAATGTGTAATAAATAAGAAGAAACACACAGGAAACTCACAGTCTCCTAGTCATCTACGATGCTGTGAGTTCCATACATGGTAAGATGGCGACTTACATGACAGAGTCCAGATCTCAAAGTGCAGTCTGGGAAATATGGCTGATACATGAACCATATTTTTCAGCCCGTAAATACCCATGTGCAGCTAGCCCAAAAGTGTTTTTTAAAGACTACCTTTACTGTTACTTTACCACCCAATCCAACACTGCTCATGGACAGAAGTATCATGTACAGAACCTATTAAAAGGGTTTTCCAGAATAAAATTATATTTCTACACTAAGCTAAACACCCCCCCCCCCCCACACCTACCTTCTAAGTTACTTAACAAAAAAACCTATATTTACCCAGTTCGCTGGGTTGGTCATGTGACCACCCCAGGCACATTTTCTGGTGACGTTTCGAGAAACGGAACGTCACCTATACTAACCTCCCCCACCCCATCAATACATACTTGTCTTCTTGTCCAGATCTTCTGGGCACGGAACATCACTTCCTTCTTGGGAGCCGGCTCCTCCTCTTCTTGACGTCTGCCGGTCTCCCACGCCTCTGCAATAAAACCCGAGTGTCGGCTACAGCGCATGCTTGCACTCCGGCTCTATTGCGCAGGCAGACGTCAAGAGAAGGAGGAGCAGGCCCCACAGAAAGTGCCCAGAAGATACAGACAGGAAGACAGTCAAGTATAATGGGGTGGGCTGGGTGAGTTAGTGAGGAAGGGCTAGTAGTGAGCTAGGGAAACAGGGTGTAAGGGAGTAAGAGAGGGAGGATGAGGGAGTGAGATAGTGTGAGTCAACTCTGAGTGAAGAGCAATGCATCATGGTAGTTGTAGGAAAAAAGAACAGGAAGCTATGCATGTAAACAAATGCAGAATATGCCAGGAGCTCCCAGAGAAACCCAGAAATCACTCAAAACACTCATAAAGGTATATGGATGCACTTATTAACCTATTAATAGCACTAACTGACCCTTTTTGAAAAAAAAGATTTTTGTCTGGAAAACCCCTTTAATCAGAACCCATGAATAAGACTCACTGGGTGTCAAATGGTTGTCTCAGCTACTGTAACACCCAACATACAGTTGCTCCTCTCAACATAATATCAGATCAGACAAGGGCCTAAAGTTGGCCATACACACAAAATAAATGTTGACCGAACCTGCTGATTTTTAAACAACCAGCCCACATATGGGGACTTCTGGATGTAGAGGTAAACAGGGATCAGGCAGATTAAATTATTAACCTGAATTTGAGAAACCGTCTGACACATCTGAGTTGAAAGCCAGAAATTTTGGTTGGTGGAGGATACTGGATAACTTAACTGGATGTTATTTTTATGGGGAATGCAGAAGTTTAGTAAAAACTGAAAGGATTGTCTTTCATGGCTATCACTAGTTACTATAATATTAGGTAATCTACAGGTGCATCTCAATAAATTAGAATATCTTTGAAACGTTCATTCATTTCAGTAATTCAGTAATACAATTCATAATCAGCGTCTTCCATGATTGTGTGTCCTACTGAACCAGACTGAGGGACCATTTAAAGGCTTAGAAAACCTTGGCAGGTGACACAGTGAATTTACAATACTGAACTTTTTCACAATATTCTAATTTACTTAGATTTGGGTTTTCATTACCTGTAATCCATAATCAACATTTACAGAAATAAAACACTTGAAATAGAACACACTGTATGTAAAGAATCTAGAAAATATAGGAAGTCACTTTTTTAATTTAATTACTGAAAGAAATAAATGGTTCAAAGATATTCTAATTTATTGAGATGCACTTGTATACTGAAATTTCTACCACATTCTCTACACTGGGATGTCAGTCTAGAGGAATTGCCAGCACAATACCAGTAGTTACGGTAACATATATACATACATATACTATTGGTATATCAGGAACGAACAGGCAGATGAGAAGTAGAGCACTGAAATATAATATACATGCGGAGGTCCTCTACATCTAATGATGATAAATACGTATATAAACCCACTCCCCCCCCTCCATTTTCCTGTACATGTGCATCCACATACCAGGCTCTATGGAAGAGCCACACTTATAGACATCAATGTACAATACATAGCATATAGTTCATATCTGGAATGAGTACACATACTGCATAACCGCCGACACAAGTGGACCTCTGTACCACGTACATTACAGGTCATCAGATCTGCTGTTCTATCTAACGAACCATTTTACATCCCTTTAAATCCACATATATTGACTGTGCACGCCAGAGCCTCTTATAGCAGGAAGCGCGTGCTGCACGAGCAAAGGTCTTGCAAGCTCCAGCTCTGTACTAGCGGCCCTGTTTACATCGCAGCGTCAATGCTAGCGGTACAAGGAGCACGATTATTGATAGGATACTGATAAGAGCTTTATTAGCCACATGACTCAGCGCACACCGCGTAACGCACCTGACAGAACAACCTCAGCTCACACAGACATACGCTCGCTGATATTCGCCATTCCTCCTCCTCTTCCTTCTCTGGATGACGTTAAGTTCCGGTAGGAGGCGACAACAGGAAGTGTCAGAACCGGAAGCAGAAGATTGGCCTAAGGACGTCACCGCGCACTAGTCGGACTGAACGTAAGAAAGACGGCAGTGATCTTTATCATTGCTTGTAAGCTTGGAGTGTGTTGGTGTGCCACATATATGTTTATAGCCGCCATTGTGAGCTGCTCTTCCCCCTTACTTTTGTCTCATTTTATCTATTTTTTTTTAGTTTCTTATTCTCCAGTCATATATGTATTTAGGGTTTGTTTGTTTTTTTGCACATAATCCTGCCACAATATTTATGGAGAGTTATTTCCCTGTGATTTAAAGGGGGTTGTATAGGAATTACAGGTTTTGGCAAGTAGGATGGGGGAAGGGAAAAAAACATACTCGCCTGTCCTCAGTGCTTCAGTGTGCTCCACCGCAGTCCTGTTCAGTGGCGCCACAGGGCTAGTTAAAGGAACTAGGACACCACTGGTCCTTTCCTTGGGCTCAGCAGTTATGTGTGGCTAGAACTTCTGCTGGAGCAAGCCCCAAGGTTCTTCTGGACCTGACTGTGGTGAAGCGCATTGGAGACAGATGAGTGTGTTTTTTTGTTTTTTTTTTTGTTCTTTCCGACATCCTTGCCAAAACCTATAATTCCTAGACAACCGTTTTAATCTGTTGTAGGGGGGCACAACACAAAGTTGGACAGACCATTGTTCCATAAACATGTTTTAACCCCTTAAAGACCTGGCTATTTTTCGTTTTTGCATTTTTGTTTTTCCCTCCCCACATTTCAAGAGCCATAACTTTTTCATTTTTCAGGTCACAGAGTCACATGATGGCTTATTGTCTGCGAAACAAATTGTAGTTTGTAATGGCACCATTCATTATGCTGTGCAATGTACTGGGAAGCTGGAAAAAAAATTCAGAATGAGGTGCAATTGGAGAAAAACTGCATTTGCGCTAACTTCATATAGGTTTAATTTTTACGGCGTTCACTGTGTGGTAAAAATGACATATTACCTGTATTCTGCAGGTCAGTACGAACACGACGATACCAAAGTTATATAATATTTGTCATGTTTTGATACCTTTTAAAAAAAATTTAAAACTTTGCGAAATCAAAAAAAAAATTTTGCGTTACCATATTGTGATACCTGTAACTTTTTCACATTTACATGTATGGAGCTGGGTATGGCGTCTTTTTATGCGGGACAACATACCGTTTTTATTGATACCATTTGGGAAAAGATCTGATGGTTTGATCACTTTTTATTACATTTTTTTATAGGAGGCAAAGTGTTGAAAAAAATGCTATTTGGCCATTTTGATTTTTTTTTTCGCCGTATGGGATAAATATTTTAATAGTTCGGGCATTTTGGAGCGCGGGTATTCCTAATGTGTTTATGTTTACTTTTATATGTGATCTAGGGAAAGGGGGGTAATTTGAACTTTTTTTTTTTTTTAGACTTTTTTTAAAAACTTTTTTTTCTACTTTTACGTGTATGATCAGACCCCCTAGGGACCTTTTAAACCTAGGGGGTCTGATTGCTCATACTATCCACTGCAATACTACTGTGCAGTGAATAGCAAAATGCCTTTACTTCTATTAGACCATGCCTCTGGCATCGTGTAATAGATCTAATGTAGTGACAGGCCTGGGAGCCTTCAATAGGCTCCTGGCTGTCATGGCAACCGATCGCCGCCCTCCGATGACGTTCTGGAGGGCGGCAATCGGAGAAAAATGGCGGCGTCCAGGGCGCCTGTGCAATTTAGACACCGTGGTCCCTTTTGACCGTGACATCTAAAGGGTTAACAGCCACGATCGGTGCAGGCACCGATCGCTGCTGTTAGCGGCGGGTCCTGGCTGTATTATACAGCCGGCACCCACCGTGTATGGAGAGAGCTCAGCTCCTGAACTCTCTCCATACATCGTCATGCGACTCAGGACGTACTATTACGCCCTGGGGCGCTAAGGGGTTGAAGGAGTATTCCCATCGCAATTATCATATTCAGATGTTAAAGAGGATCTGCCACCAAGTACAAAATGCTAAATGCCATACATCATTTAACTTTTGCTGTGCTCCTGAATGAGTTGGTGTTTTTCTTTTAAGAATCCATCCTCCCTTTCAAAAGATATCTCATATATATATATATATATATATATATATATATATATATATATATATAAATGAGTTTGTCTGTTCTTTATGTGCGACCAAACGACTGGACTGATTTGGCACACATTTACATCAGGTGTCTGGGAATATTTTAGACTGGGTCTCGGCTCTAAAGGATGTACCATTCCTGAGATACAGTATTCCCAAAAAGTGACCAGCATTAGCTAATACAAGCCTGCAAGTCTTTCACTCATTTTCCAATTGCCAACACATGGGCACATGTCCCTTATCAGCCAATAGAAGCTCGCAGGTGCTTACTCTCCTCAGCCACACAGGTTTCCATAGCAACCAAGCTATGTATGACCTGTATTAATCAAAAGCAGTTCGCATGTCCTTAAATATTCAGTCGTATCACAAGTATCAGCCAATATAAGTTCACATTTAATTTACCAGGTTTTCATAACATCACAGCCTTAAATAGACTGTACCTATACTGGACTCAGTGGCATAACTAGGAATGGCTGGGCCCCAAGGCGAACATTTGACATGGGTAAATAGGGCCCATTACCTGCTGGTGTTACGCCAGCAGGTAATGGCCTATTAAAATAAAAAAACATCAGGGGCCTGCTGGGAACCGTAATGTCTTGGGCCCTGTGGCAGCCGCTACCGCATCTACCCTGATATTTACGCCACTAACTGGACTGCCATACTGGATGTCAGCATTCTTATAAATAGAAACGTTTTTAAACTATTCGTGCGCCCTGCAGCAAAACACATGGCTGCTGCTCGAGCTAATGAAAACTCTCAGCAGACCCAAGCCCGTCTCCAATCTGACAAGGCATTGTCAGCCACATGCACACAGCTGCACTCCATGTTCCATAACAACCCAGCCATTTTTCTTCACTGCTGTGGGTCGGCTTTAAAGGGGCAGGGTGCTGTGGATGACACTGTTATACAAGGTCACATACACACAGCTTTACTCCAGGTTTTCCATGACAACCGATGAGTGTGAGTCAATAGCAGTTCGCAAGTCCTTAAATATTCAGTCATATGACGTGCATCAGCCAATATAAGTTCACATTTAATTTACCAGGTTTCCATAGCAACACAGCAATAAATAGACTATACCTATGCTGGACTGCCATACTGGATGTGAAGTGCAAAACTGGCCAATTCTTATGGGGCCACTACACAAACAAAAAATGAAATGTACCCGTGCGAAGCCGGGTCCTTCTGCTAGTATCATATATATATATATATATATATATATATATATATATATATATATATTACACCTGCGTATAAATATCCTTATCCCAACTGTCTTTTCAACAGTCTCTGGAAAGAATATAGATAACACTGCAACCTTTGTGTCAGAAGAGAATTTCCTTTTTTTCCCATTACCCACAACAGCACCCAGAGAGAGGATCTGCCCCCAGGGACAGGAAACCTACGGTATAAAAAGGTGGAGCCTCTCCTACCCCTCAGTTGTTTCCTGTCCCTGGAGGGAGACCTACGTGCCTGCTTGAGGCAGGCTTACCTGATGGCATAGGAAAGAGTTGGTCCTGGTAGGGGTTGCATCTCTTCTTCCATGGGTGGCTGTTAGCTGTGGCCCGGTCTGGAGTTGGTGCCGTCCCCCCAGCCATGCGCCGCTGGTGTTTCGGGCGCAGGGATTCCGATATCCAGGCAGAAGGAGTGTGTTTCTTCTGCTTTAGGCCGCAGGCGTTCCGGGCCTGCAGGGAGACACATGGAGATGCCAGCCTGAAAGGAAGTAGGCGTAGCTTACTTGTAATGAGGGTGTGGCCTAATGGCTGAATGGCCATAAAATGCAGATTGAAGGACGGTGGAGCTGCACTGAGTCTCCACAGTATGGAAGAGCAGCAGCAGTCACAGTCCCAGCAGCCGCCGCCGGCAAGAGGAGGACCCTATGATGGAGGGCAAGATGAAGGTGCACCTTCGCCTTCCTCGGTATTCTAGGGGGATGTAAGTGGCTGCGTGCCTAGCCTTTATTTTTTATTGATTGATTGGTTCTCCTGTCTTTTGTAGGATAGACCTAGGAAAGCCTTGGCAAAATCTAAGAATAAGGAATGTGCCTTATGTAGAACTAGACTTTCTTCTTATGAGAAATAGCTCTGCCCATCATGCATTGATAGAACTATTGCTGAGGAGTCCCCGTCATTTTTACAGGGTATCGGATCTATGATACAGGAGGAGGTCAGGAGTTCCCTTAAGGGTAAAAGTGGCCAGAAAAAGAAGTCCAGTTCCTCTACCCGGGGTCATGACTCCTCTTCTGAGGAGGAGTCTGTTCAGGGTGAAAGTGGAGAATTATCCGATGATGCCTCTTCTTCCTCCATATCTGATGTAGAGGGAGGACAGTTGTGTTTTCCAGTTGAAGACACTGACAAGTTGCTCAAAGCCATTCGAGCGACTATGGGGATTGAGGACTCTAGACCCTCCCGTTCAATGCAGGATATTATGTTTAGAGGTTCGTCAAAGGAGACACTTTCCAGTCCATAAAAATATTACATCGCTTATCAAGAGGGAATGGAGAAAGCCGGAAAAGAAGGTTTTTATCCCTAGAGGAGTTAAGTGTAAATACCCATTTGAAGATGGAGCTTGCTCTTCTTGGGATAATGTACCAAAAATTGATGTTGCCATAGCCAGAGCCTCCAGGAAATCAGCACGGCCTTTTGAGGACAAGAAAGCAGAAAGCTTCCTAAGGCGTTCTTGGGAGTCAGTAGGAGCGTCCCTCATGCCCAATATAGCGGCTACCTGTACTGCAAGATCCCTTATGATCTGGCTAGGGGAGCTGGAAGATCAATTAAGGGATAAGGCCCCAAGAGAGCAGATAATGTCAGCCCTGCCGACTATTAGAAAAGCTGCAGATTTTTTGGCAGATGCTTCAGGGGACTCTGTAAGATTATCAGCTCGCTCCCTTGCCCTGACCAACTCTGTCAGAAGGGCTATATGGCTGAAGAGTTGGACAGGTGATGTAGGGTCTAAGACCCGGCTGTGTAATCTGCCCTGTGACGGTGAATATCTATTTGGACCAGCCTTGGATGAGTGCCTTCCTCTGGTCGTACACGGAGGTCCTTTCGTCCCTTTGGAGCATACAGAGAGCAGAAATTTGTCAAGTCCAGAGATAATAGCTGGTCAGAATCCAGTAAGAAACACAAGGGGTTTTTATTTAGCAACTCACCCCGAAATAAAGATCCAAAACCCAATAGGCAATGACGCCAGGCCCGGGTTGGGGGGAGACTGAGGAAATTCCTTCCTGCCTGGAGGAAAATTTCATCAAGCCCTTGGATCCTGGTGGGAGTAGGCCTGAAGTTGGAGTTCTCTTCTCCTCCTCCTTCCAGTTTTCAGATTACCAGAACTCAGACTTCCCTAACCTCTCAATTGGCTCTGGAATTGGAACTGAAGAGCCTGATCTTGAAAGGGGTGCTGATTCCAGTTCCCCAGGAAGAGGAGAGGCAGGGGTTTTATTCCCATCTGTTCTTGGTAAGGAAACCCGATGGCTCCTACAGAACCATAATAAATCTAAGGAGGTTAAATCAGTTTCTGTCTTACAAGAAATTCCGGATGGAGACAGTGCAGTCAGCAGTGAGATTGTTAACTCCCAATTGCTGGATGGCGGTGATAGACCTGAAAGATTCTTATTACAATGTTCCAATTTTTCCAGGTCACCAGAGGTTCTTGCGAGTAGCAGTAGAGATGGGAGGGGTGGTTTAACATTACCAATATCAGGCCCTTCCCTTTGGAATCTCCATGGCCCCAAGAGTCTTTACCAAAATAGTGGCAGAAATGGGGGCACATGTAAGAGAAAAAGACGTTCTGTTTATTCCATATCTAGACGACTTTCTCATTGTGGCAAGATCCAGAATAGAATGTTTAGAAAGTGTCAGAGTAGTACTGGACATTCTGGAGGAATTAGGTTGGATGGTGAATCTAGAGAAGTCAAGTTTAGTTCCCTCTCAACAGAAAAAGTTTCTAGGGATCATTCTAAATTCCACAGCTCAGAGATGTTTTCTCCCTCCAGAGAAAATAGAGAGGGTTCTGTTCCTAGTAAAAACCCTGATCCAATCCCCCAGGGTCACTATAAGAAAGGCTATGTCCATCCTGGGGACTCTCATGGCCTGTATTCCAGCAGTACCTTGGGCTCAGAGCCACTCCCGAGACCTGTAGTGGGAAATCCTGTCAGCCTGGCGTCAGGAAGAGAAAATTCTCGACAAATTTATGTGGGTTTCTCGGCCAACAAGAGAAACCCTGGGTTGGTGGTTAGTCAGGGGTCACCTAGAAATTGGAGTTCCATGGAGGATCTCAGACCCCCTAATTATTACCATGGATGCCAGCCCTTGGGGGTGGGGTGCCCACATGGGGGATCAAGTGTTCCAGGGCTGCTGGTCAAGGAGTCTTTCTCAGGCATCCTCGAATCAGAAGGATCTAATGGCGATTTTGGAGACCTTGAAAGTAGTAGGTCAGGATCTTGTCCGACAATATGACTGCAGTTTCATATATAAACAGGCAAGGGGGTACGAGGTCCCTTGCCCTTATGAAAATAATGGCCCGGATTCTACATCTGTCAGAGCCTCTGGTTCTCTCCTTGTCCTCGCTGCATATCAGGGGGTCAGACAATTTCAGGGTAGTTTTTTTGAGCCGTCATAGTCTGAATCAGAGCGAGTGGGAATTGAACCCATCCATCTTTTTAGAAATCACCAGGGTTTGGTGGGTCCCGGAAATAGATCTCTTTGCCAGCCGGTCAAACAAGAAGGTGGAGAGATTTTTTTTTTCCCTAAACCCAGAGGAATCCCCCTTTGGGGTGGATGCTCTGTCCCACAAGTGGGATTTCAATCTAGCTTATGCTTTTCCTCCCTTCTTTCTCATTCCAGCAGTTCTGAGGAAGATCAGGGAGGATCGAGTGAGGGTTATTCTAATTGCCCCCTTTTGGCCAAGGAGAGCCTGGCTTATCTGGCTAAGGATCCTGTCCGTTTCGGACCCTTGGATTCTCCCAGTCAGCCAGGACCTTCTATGTCAGGGCCCCATTCTCCACCCAGAGTCCAGCCACTTACATTTGACGGCCTGGAATTTGAGCGGAGATTACTAGCCTCAAAAGGTTTTCCTCAGAATCTCATTTCCACTCTTCTAAAAAGCAGAAATCCGGTCACTACTAAAATATATGCTAGGACTTGGTTCCGTTTTTTTGAATTTCTAGGGGGTTCTCCGGGGGAGCTTAGGGATATACCTAGAAAACAGATTCTAGAGTTCCTTCAGAATGGGCTAGAAAAGGGGCTTTCTACCAGCACTTTAAGAGTCCAAGTTTCGGCCCTTAGTGCTCTGCTAAACGTTAAATTGGCTGACGATCCCTGGGTGATTAGGTTCATCAAGGTGGCCTCTAGAAGTAGACCGGTTGTTAGGTCCAGAGTTCCTCCCTGGGACTTGAACCTAGTTCTGTCTGCCTTAACTAAACCTCCCTTTTAACCATTGGACTCTCTCCCTATTAAAAATTTATCCCTGAAAGTGATTCTTTTAGTGGCCCTTACCTCGGTACGTCACATAGGAGAATTGCAGGCTCTATCAGTTAATCCACCCTTTACTGTTATTACAGAGGACAGGGTAATAATTAAACCAGACCCAGCTTTTTTGCCTAAATTAGCCTCAAAATTTCATAGATCTCAGGAGATAGTTCTCCCCTCCCTCTGTGCTAACCCAAGTAATGCTAAAGAGCGGGAATACCACTGTTTGGTTGTAAGATGTTGCCTAATCCATTATTTGTCCTCTACTTCCTCCTGGAGGAAATCTACTTCTCTTTTCAGGTCCCAACAAAGGGAAGGCGGCCTCTAAGTGTAGTCTGGCTAGGTGGGTGAGACTAGCAATCTCCCTGGCCTACAGTTCTTTGGGCCTTCCCCCAGTGGGGCTCAAGGCACATTCTACTAGGGCGATTGCCACCTCTTGGGCCGAGAGAGCTGATGCTTCCATGGAATCTATCTGCAAAGCGGCAACCTGGTCTTCACCTTCTACCTTTTTTCGCCATTATAGGCTGGACATTGGGGCTTCTGCTGATCTTTCTTTTGGAAGGAAAGTTTTACAAGTGGTGGTCTCTCCCTAGTTTTTTCCTATTTTATTCTCTCTGGGTGCTGTCGTGGGCGATGGGAAAAAATGGTAATTACTTACCGGTAATTGGATTTTCCAGAACCCATGACAGCACCGTCCTTTATCCCTTCCTTTTTTTCTTGGTGATGGACTTTTGTTTGGCACTGGGTGTAGCAAGCAAAAAAAAAAAAAAAAAGTTTTTGACCTTTAGGGTCATGAGTTACAAGTTAACTGGAGTCTCTCTCTCGCTTCTATAAAACAACTGAGGGGAAGGAGAGGCTCCACCTTTTTATACCGTAGGTTTCCTGTCCCTGGGGGCAGATCCTCTCTCTGGGTGCTGTCATGGGTTCTGGAAAATCCAATTACCGGTAAGTAATTACCATTTTTCATTTGACCCTCCCCCACACTCATTGTCTCTACATTTTACACAGTCTTGTACCCCACACACAGTTACTAAGTGAAAAGCAGTAACAGAGTTTCCTTCTGGTGTCTCTGACAGGGTGTTCTGCAACTGGCGTCACCATGGTTTCTTTAGGTTGGGTCATCTCCGGAACAATTGAGGATGGCGAGTGGGCCCAGGAGTTTCCCCCTCTGACAATCTTCCTCCCCTGGACGCATGGCGTGGATTACACATCTGCCACTTTGTACAATTCTCCCCCCCCCCCCCCCATGGAATTCAAAACAGAGTATACATTTCTAAACCAGTTGTGTGTGGGTGCCGGACCCCTACGGCACTCCTTAGCTACTATTTATAAACTCCTGATAGAACCCCCCACCTGATGATGTCCCTCACTTTATGTTGAAGTGGGAGACTGACCTTAACTTGTCTCTGACTCATGCCCAAAGAGAGCGCATATTCCATCTCACACCTGACACTCCCCTGGAGGCCTGAAAGGCGGCTATGTGTGCACCACACCATTCTTTTCAATGGGAGTGCCTATCCCTGGCTCTCCCATTGAAAGTAATGGAGTGCTGCACACACTGCCCAACCACTGTTGCATTCAGAATGGGAGATGAAAAGTCCCCTGTTCTCCTGATCTGTGCTAGTATGAATGGTCAGACCCCCAATGACCTGCGGGTTATCCTCTATTCTATGGATTGGGCATAACTCACTTTCATGTGAAAAGCCCGTTAAGTAATTTGGTCGATTCCTGTGTCCAATGATTGGCTTCAGTTGTATGCTCCCGTGCTGATGAATCATTATTTTTCTATTAGATATTAGAAATAATGAGCTGTACAGGAGATTTCACTGCCATACTTTTTTACAGATACCCATTGAGGTATTTGATACATTAGTGTCTATTTTTGCTGACCATCTACACCATGAGGACATAAACATGAGGAAGGCCATCAGTCGAACGGAAAGGCTGCTTATCACATTGCGGTAAGTTATAATCTTACTACATTTATTTTAAATCCTTTTATAGTCTTCTTTACCATCTTTAGCAATTTTTTTGTAATTGGGTATGGTCAATATATTGTGTATTCATTTTTGTTTCTTTCTGGTTTTCTTTTTTTTTTTTTTTTTTTTTTTTTTATAGATTTCTGGCAATAGGGAAGAGTTACGCATCACTGCACCTCCAATTCCATACTGGTAAATCTACCATATCTGGAAACTGTGAGGAGCACATGCTACGTGATCAGACAGCACTTGCAGCCTATATCAATGCCCACTTTGATTCAGGAGATTTGGTTGCAGGCAGCAGCAAGCTTTCAATCTGTGACCAATTTCCTGAACTGCATAGCCGCCATTCATGGTAAGCATCTACATGTGCAGCAGACACCACATTCAGGATCACAGTAGTTCATCTACAAGAAGTACTTTTCAGTGGTCCTGATGACAGTGGCTCATGCCACATACAGTTTTATAGCTATTGATGTCGGCACCTATAGTAGTAAATTCACTGACCACAAAAGATATAATCTGTTTCCTCATACATAAACCAATTCACAGAAACATATATCAGAGACAACTAATACATAAAACTTCACTTTTATTAATATTATTCTTTAAAAATGAAATATCAAAAGGACCCTATATACCCAATTGGGATTTAGATTAAAAAAAAAAGAGAAAAATCCACTCACACCACTCTCTGAGCGACTGGATAAATATACTAACAATTGTATGGTGCAGATCCATGCTTCAATACACATGAGACCATTCTTTCAATCATATAACAAATAGCCCTATGCTGATAGTATAATAATGAGAGTCTAACTAAACTGCCTCCATACACAGAACAGTATGCAGATTGAAACAATTGCCCAAAATAAATTTACTATAATGACTTAAGGAATACTGTGTACTCCTATATCCCAAGAATACTGGCCTAATGCCACACCAACAGGACTCAGAAGACCACAGGTTCCCCAGAAAAGGCAATAATTGTATCAATACTGCAACTGTAGTTATAAACTAACTATCCTGCTTGGACAATAGCTGCCCAACACGAACACGTTTCCTCCAACAGATTCATCAGGGGCTAATAATAATAAATTCCAATTCAGCAGTTAAAACCACTCTTTTTAAAGATGTCAGCAGAAATTTTCACAGCATGACCGCTCTGATAATGGCGGTCCAGATATGAGCTCTATGAAGTACTTGCACACCCCACTTTTCAGTTTTTTATTCTTTACAAAAGTTTAAAATAACCAATAAATTTCGTTCCACTTCACAATTGTGTCCCACTTGTTGATTCTTCACCAAAAAATTAAAATTTTATATCTTTATGTTTGAAGCCTGAAATGTGGCAAAAGGTTGAAAAGTTCAAGGGGGCCGAATACTTTCGCAAGGCACTGTATATCCTCATGCACCACCTCAAAAAAGTTGTCTGGCCAATCACCATTAACTCTTCTCACACAACCACCAAGAACACACCGCCCCGTAATCAGGTCGTCAATAAGCTACTCCTCCTTATGTATGGGAGGTTCTCTCTCCTAAATCTTAAACTCCGCCTCCCAAAACAAAAATACATTCAAAAGAAAGTGCTTTCGGCACAAACATGATCAATCATCCAGGATACAACACACGCAAGACCCCTTGCTCATAGGTGACCTGATGCTACACATAACCTCGGGCGATCGTCAGCTATGCGGATAACATTGCCTGCTATACCATTCATATACAACCACTAGCGGTGTGCATAACACGTCATCAGGACTTCCCCTAGCTTACTGGGAACGCCCCATCACTCACATGACGGCTACACTACTGCAAAGAAAACACCACAAGCGGCGCTTCCTTTAAGCTGCAGTCCATAGCGATATACTTTAATTGTCACATAACCGATATATGACAATTAAAGTATATCGCTATGGACCACAAATACTATTTGAAAAAATATATATTGTAAATACCCAAATATATAAATATAGAAAATATGGGATGTGTCACTATCCTAATAAGGCATATTAAAATATATAAATCTTTATTAGATGAAAGTTAAAATAATAAATCTGTCACTTCACAAATATTAAATATAGCACTAATCCATAAAACTGACCAGCATCATATAAACCTAAAGCTGGTCAATAGATGGCGCTGCAAAAACAACAACAGAGTGCCCATATAAGATTCAGCAGGGAAAATACGTCATAGGGCACCTGTCGTCTATCAAAAGACATCTGACTATTGTATCTATATGGCATTCAACAAGTGGCCTACATATATCATAGCACACTTAACATCTATCAAAAAACACCTGATGCGTTTCTAGGATAAAACTAATTTCTATCCCGTTATCAGAGGTGTAGAATTCACTAAACTAATATAGCATCATTTTTTGAGAATAGAAAGCTATATAGCAGCGCTTTTTAAAGAGCTATAGTTTTTCCCGCTCCCAATTCCTGTCATCAAAGGTGTAGAGTTCACTAAACTAATGTAGCACCATTTTTAGCAAAAGAAAACTATATAGCAGCGTTTTTTGAAGAGCTATAGTTCCCCATGCTCCCCGTCGGCTATGATATATGGCCGTAACATGGGAGCACGGGTGCCGGCCTCTTAAAGTAGAAGACACACCCCCTCCAATCAACAATAGCGATTCGAAGGGTGCCACATCGATCGACCTATCACAAAAGAGACCACTGGTGTCATGTAATGCGCCCATTCGCGCATGTGCAGTTAACCACCAATCGCGCGGCTTCGCCCACTGATGACATCATAGGAGACCGCCTATGTCACATAACCGATTATGTGACAATTGAAGTATCTCGCTATGGACTGCAGATCAAGGGAAGCGCCGCTTGTGGTGTTTTCTTTGCAGTAGTGTAGCCGTCATGTGAGTGATGGGGCGTTCCCAGTAAGCTAGGGGAAGTCTTGATGACGTGTTATGCACACCGCTATTGGTTGTATATGAATGGTATAGCAGGCAATGTTATCCACATAGCTGACGATCCCCCGAGGTTATGTGTAGCATCGGGTCACCTATGAGCAAGGGGTCTTGCGTGTGGTGTATCCTGGGTGATCAATCATGTTTGTGCCGAAAGCACTTTCTTTTGAATGTATTTTTGTTTTGGGAGGCGGAGTTTAAGATTTAGGAGAGAGAACCTCCCATACACACAGAGGAGTAGCTTATTGACGACCTGATTACGGGGCGGTGTGTTTTTGGTGGTTGTGTGAGAAGAGTTAATGGTGATTGGCCAGACAACCTTTTTGAGGAGGTGCATGAGGATATATAAGGACTTCATAGAGCTCATATCTGGACCGCCATTATCAGAGCGGTCATGCTGTGAAAATTTCTGCTGACATCTTTAAAAAGAGTGGTTTTAACTGCTGAATTGGAATTTATTATTAGCCCCTGATGAATCTGTTGGAGGAAACGTGTTCGCGTTGGGCAGCTATTGTCCAAGCAGGATAGTTAGTTTATAACTACAGTTGCAGTATTGATACAGTTATCGCCTTTTCTGGGGAACCTGTGGTGTGAGTGGTTTTTTCTTTTTTTTTTTTTTTTTTTTTTTTTTTTGTAACTAAATCCCAATTGGGTATATAGGGTCCTTTTGATATTTCATTTTTAAAGAAAAACATTAATAAAAGTGAAGTTTTATGGATTAGTTGTCTCTGATATATGTTTCTGTGAATTCACCTATAGTAGTACTGGGGACTCCCGGGTACTAATGACATTAGTGTTTGGGCAGCGAGTACTGGTAGATCAGGTGACTGTACCAAGACCACTTCCGAGTGCCACGCATCCAGCCCCCATCGTCATGATATCAGATGAGGCATTTCTACTGATGTTGAACCTGTTACACCCATAACCACAAAGGGGACTAGCTACCCAGAAGAGGTTCTTCAACTTGAGGCTTCCTGGAGTGCACCTTCAGGATCGTAGGTAATAAGTGGAGGATCTTCACTTAAGCACTGCAGTTGGATCCCGACACAGTAGACGTGGTCGTCAAAGCTGCCTGTGTGTTTAACAACTATGTTTGGAACTATGACAGCCCAGACATGAGAGTGGAGTCACAGGCCGCTTTTGGTGAGTTACCAGTCAACTGTTCCTACAATCAGGCATCCAATGCAGCTGTACAGGTGATGGATGCCTTCGCAAACTATTTCATAAGTCCCGAAAGTGGTGAGCCTTAGCAGTTTGCTAGGCTAAGTGGTGAGCAGCCTAACCAGGACTAATTGCTTTTCTCATGGGATTCCGAAAACCCAGAATGCTGATCCTTCCTCTTGGGCTGTTGGTTGCTTGATAGGGCATAACTCTGAGTGGAGGGCCGCTAAGGAAAATTATTCTTTTACAGGGATCTTCAGCATGAAGGGAGGTGGGGTGCTTTGTGAAAAGCCTGAGGCCATGATACTATTAATCTTCCCCTTAAACTTCACAAAGCATGGGGGTCATTATATTATATGTGGTGGACCCTGTAGGAGCCATTTTATTATTACCAGAGACCTCTTCCTGCCTGATGAGCTCAAGCACATAAGGGAAAGGGGACCGGGACCACACAACGGAGCTCTAGGAACAGATGAGTATGCATTGGTTTATCTACATTTGTATTTATTCTATTGGCCTACTCAATACATCTTTGTAGGCCAATAACTTAAATACATTAGCAAATAAAAAAAAAATTACAAACACACTTTTAAAAAAAAGTTATTTTTTTTTTGTTTTGTTTTTTTTTAATCAACACAAAACCTTCCTCTCCTCCAACCCAAACCCCCATATAAATAGAAACAGAAAACCACCCACCTACCATCCCTGAAAAAATGCCCAATAAAAAATATATACAAAAACTCAACAACCAAAAAAAAAAAATACAAATTAGTAAAGGTGGATGGGGAGTCATCCTAGTCAGCAGGCCCACTAGAACTCTGTGAGTAGTTGCTTCTCCTACTTCAGGTTAGGGGGAAGGGATTGGAGGGGTTTTGAGAATAATTAAAAAAAATAATTCTAAACTTCTGCACCAGCTATAAACTTTCCAGCTGTGTCTGGGTGGTGGTGGACAACATCTCGGGCCATTAGTGTTGTGGGATAGGCCCTTCTCTGAGAACCATGGCTTGCCAGAACTGGGTATAAGATAACCCAGTCCGGGCAGGGAGGGAGCAGACTGGAAGTCTGCCCATACGGCATGGACTAAGGCAATAAATCTTCCTTGGTGATCGGGTGGGAGGGGGGCATATGGCGCCAGGAAGATCCCACCCCATAACAAAAGAAGTCAAACCTATTGTCACCGTTCACCCTTTGTATAAGGGACATGGCTTGGCTCTCTACTTCCAGTTTCCTGTCCGTTACCTGGGGGGGGCCTTTTAGTCTGCTCCCATGTAGAAAGTGTTCAGTTGGGGTGGGGGTATGACGTTGCAATGCCAGATGATGGTGGTGCTACAGAAGATTCTGCTGATTCCTCCCCCAGAGATGGTGGTGAAGCCACCCATGATGGTTCTGGCATGTCATTGTTGCCCCTCTCCGGTTCCTGGGGTGAACAGGTGGCATGTAACATGGGTGGGCTCACTTTCCCTCTACTGCAGTTCACTGACGCTGGCTGGTACTTCTGCTGGCTTTCATCTTCAAAATTGCCAAAAGATCTGTAATAACAAAAACATATATAAGTATACATTTTAAGAAAGGCAATACGATCAAAGTCAATGCATTTACAATTTATGGTCATTATCCCCTGCTGGGCAAGATGAACTGCAGCTCATCATCATGCACAATTTTTTTGCATTTAGAGGAGAAGCACCCACTTTTCATTGCCTTCTGCTCCTCCTTCATGAACTGGATCCACACATTCGTCCACCTTTTTCAGACATCACTGTACTGTGAATTGCTTTTGATTAAAGGAGTTGTCTAGGCAAAAATGGACAACCCATTTAAGTTCTAAATCAGTCGGAGGCAGTGGAAAAAAAGAAAAAAAAAAATTCATATTCACCTCTCCCCGATGCTCCGGTGCCTCCCTGCATGGTCCGGTCTTCTCTGTCCCGTGCTGACATGTGGCGGAAGTCACAGCCACACCTGACTGCTGAGACCTGTGACATCACGGGTCTCTTCCTGAGGCGTGCTAAGGCCAATCAGCGTTTAAAAAAAATTTGCCTTTATAACCTCTTTAATTCACATCACTTTCCCACAGATCGGGTTGGGAATACACCTGCAAAATACATAAAACTAAGCAAATAGAGAGGTTACATACAGCCATGACAAAATAGTGAGTAATATCAGTGCAGGGATTCCTTTAGAGCCGAAGTACTCCTTGGTACTCTGGCACCAAAAAATAAAGGGTTTCTAGTGTAACCCCTGCCAGCTCATGTACAGTTAAACCAGCCAATGAGCCACCATTGTCCGCCACCAGTGTCCATTTAGTCTTGACCTGGTGCCTCTTTGCTGAAAGTCCTGCACATCATACCACTGAAACCCAGCAGCTGATGATATGTCACCAGTCCCTGTCAGTGGTCACCTGACAAGAAATATGAACGATAACAGTCATAGAAGGCACTACATTTTTCCTGTACTGTATTTACTTAAACACTAAAGAGTGACAAGAATAAAAACAAAAATATGCATAAGATGAGTTAATCTCTAGTTATGTTTGCAGGACTAAATGCTAAACTTCAGCTCTCATTAGTTAAGCAGAAATCTTGCAGACATAGACTGGGCAGAAAGCAGCTTTCTGCCTCTGTGCAGTGCCATTACTGGCTGGAGACATGCTACATGCACTCACATGATATTGCAGGAAGTTTGTGATGGCGGTGCTTACCACAGAGGGTGAGTGTAATGTGTAGTGAATTGCATCTCCAGAGCATGAATTACACAGGGGAGAGGGGAAGATTATATGTGTATGGTTTTTATGTACTTACCTGAAAGGCAACACTAGCTAGCTGTGTCATAACTTAGAAAGAGGTTTACCTCGTAGATTTTGCTTCAAAAACAGTCTGTATTACAACACTGACTGGTATGTTACCCAGCTTTCTTGAAGGCCTGTGTAGGGAACTGCCATTTCTACTAGTATATAATGTATCTGGCTTCTTTGCCCCTGCAGTTTGGCTTCAGAGACCCCAGGCATTCAGTGCAAGTTTTGTTTTGTAAATACAGTGAGTCAGACACATGTGAGGCAGAGCTGCTGGGGGGAGAGATGTGAGCAGAGCTGCTGAGACAGACATGTTATGTCTGGGGGAGTCTAAGAGCCACTTGTTCCTCTTTACTTCACAGTATATAGTTAGGTATGTGTTACCCCCTATATACTCACAGGACCTAGCTAGTAACCGTAGTTAGGGATCCATATATATATATATATAGTTCAGGGCAGTGATAGGTTAGGCTTCCGAAGGCCAACTAGCTAGTTAGAGGCCCGGTGGCACTAGTAGTTTAGCTGGCAGGTTAAGGACTCAGTGTTAGGGTAGTCAGGCCTGCATCTACTGCCGTCACCGTCGCCCTGTTTGCTGCCTGTGAAGAATCTCACCATCATCATCATCTCCTGGAAGAATCCGAGGAGCCACAGTCATCCACAGGGGCCCCTGCATCTCTTCTGTTGCCTGGAGGTATTGTGCACTGGACTCTTGCTATATATCTATATATATACCCGGGTATATAACCTAAGACGGTTGAGGACTTGCTGGTTGTTGTAGTATTGCTGTGTTCTGAGTATATTTTATGTATGTATTATTACCCTGTTGATTCTTATAAAGCTACTGTTATAACCTTATGTGGTATCTGTATGTATTCTTCAGACTGTGAGATTAGTACAGTGATCCTTGTTAAGGCTACTAACTGTACTTCATGGGTAAGTCCCAGGAAGAGATCCTCCCTGTAATACAGAGGCTCTATCCTGGGTGGAGGCACTGATATATTTCATATATGTTCCCACTCTTCCCTTCAGCGAAGGCTTCAGGTCCCATTATACACACAGGTCAGCGCCAGAGTCTGTTGCGGGAGGGATAATACTCATACCACCCCCCCAAATAGGGCTACACCTGAATGATACATCTGTCAAATTTAAGAACAATTATGGAGAAAGGAAGAGGGTTTAATTGGGTATATTTAGTACTCAGGAGTCCCTAATATAGCATTAACTCGTACGCTATCCAGCTTACCTGAGTCCCTGAAATGCACCTCTGACCTGATATGGCATAGTTATGTTGAGTGGGATTTATTTAGATAAATAAATATAGTATTCAGTATTCTCTATAACAGTTACACATGCTATTCTACATAGCATGCCCAGAACCCTGGAATGCAAACCAAGAAGGCATTGACATGATTTGGGAGCAAGCAGGGGTATTTATTTAGGTATATTTAGTATTCAGCAGTCCCTACTGCTGCATTACCTGGTTTGTTACCCAGCTTTCTCATTATCCTGAAAGAGAAATCCTGGCAAGCTATGGTATGATTATAGTGGAAGGAGGTAGATTTATGTAGGTAAATTATAGTATTCAGTATTCTTTATTACAGCTTCACATGCTATGTTACCCATCTTTCCCTGGAGTCTGTAAATGCAAATCAAGTAAGCTCTGGATCAAGGAGATTTATTTTATGTTATATAACTTTATTTATTATTTAGCAGCCCCACTTACAGCATTACACTAGATTCACACTAGCGTTCGGGTTTCCATTCTTCGGGTCTGCATGGGGACATGAAAAACAGAAACTCTATCCGCTTAAAAAGCTGGGTTTCTGCAAGCAGGACTTTTCTCTCCGCCGATTTCAGGCAAGCAGGACTTTTCTCTCTGCCTATTTTAAGTGGAATGGGGGACAGAGTCCCCAAGCGCTAGTGTGAACCGAACCTTACCTGGTATGTTACCCAGCTTTCCCCAAAGACTGAAAAGCAAATCTGGCATGGTATGCCATACTATGTAGTACATATACATATAGTATCAGCAATAGTGAGGTCTGGTATTCAGAATAAAGATCCATTAGTTATTGCTCAGGTTTCCAAAGCTCCTGAAAAGTTAACACCTTGTGAAAATGAAAAATTTGGGGCTAAAGTGACATTCTATTGGAAAAAAAAAATGAAATTTTTCTTTTTCATGGCCCGATGTAAACCCCAGCTGTAGCATCAAAATGTTCACGATTAGTAAATTCCCCCTTGATTTCTTTAGTGGAGTTGTTTCCAAAATGGGTCACTTTTTGGGGTTTTCTATTATACTGGTACTTTAGACACTCTGTAAATGAGACAAGGCACTCAAAAACTATTCAAACAAAATATGCCCTCCAAAATCTAAATAGTGCTCCTTTCGTTTTGAGCCCCATCTTGTAATCATAAAGCAATTTCTGGCCATATATGGGTATATTGCTGTGTGTTTTCTTCTTTAACCCCTTCTCAACATGAAAAAGTTGTGGCTATAGCTACGTTTTATTGGAAAAAATTCTCATGTTCCAGTGTTAATAAAATTAGTGAAACAGCTATGGGGTCAAAATACTTAGTTTTGGTGTTCTTGGCCCCAGGTGGAAAATTTTTGAGACCACATGGTCTAACTAGGATAGAAGCCATATGTTATGTAAGGCCAGAGCCCCACGTGGCGTAAACGTAGCAGAAACTGCAGCGTTGAATGCTAGGAATGACTCCTTTCCGGCCTTTGTCGATAGTTGGGAGACGGATCTTGGGGCTTCTTTCCCACCAGATGCGTGGCTCTCCACCTTCCAGTCATGCCATATTTCTCCATCTCATATAGAGCTCAGGAGATGAATTACAAAATCTTCTCACACTGGCACAGAGTTCCTTTTGTCCTCCATGTTTCTTTCAGCCTCTGATTGCTGCTGGAGGTGTGGTAATGCCCTCTCCTACACCACTTTTGGCATGAAGTTGACAGAATAGTACCATTAGTCACCAGTGTTTCCCCTTTATTACTCTCCATATTTTCCCGTAAAATTCAGAAACACACACTTAAACTGGTTGGTTTTCTGCTGGTTGCAGCCAGGTCCCTCATACTCAGACTGTAGAAAACCATGTCCATTCCATCCCTGTCGGCTTGACTCCAGGAAATTCTCTATATCCGGCGTATGAAGGATCTGGTTGCAGAACTCAGCGCGAATGACACTGCTCACCAATGAGTGTGGCTCTTGTGGAACACCTTCTACTACTCTACCTCTTTTTAATCTTCCTTCCTTCCCATTCCTTCTTGACTATACTCACCCAGCCTGCCTGCCATCTCTCCCTGTTTTTACTCCCCAGCCCCAGTCCAGCTCCTTCTTCCCCCTTTTCCCTAACCTACCTCTCATGAAGACTCCTGCATTTCCTTAAACATCTGGGGGTTCCCTCCTTTACTCTCTGACATTTTCATGTAATGCTATGTTTTAAACTGTTTACCGTTGCTCTCCTACAACAGAGCTTCCCGCTCCCTTTTTCTCCTGCCCTAGTGTCTTGCCCAACCAAAGTTTTGTACCTCCTTTTATCCTTCCCTGCTATCCTGCACCTCAACCCTGTTATACCTGTTTCTTATTGTACTTTATGAAACAAAAATTCAATAAAACTTTTAATTCAAGTCTAACACTGCAAGTCTAGCATTCACACATTGCAGAAAAATACGCACAGTGGAAATGCTGCGACTTCCAAAAACGTTGTGTATATGGAAATCGCAGCATGTCAGTTATACCTATGGAAACGTTGGTGGTTTCTTTATAGGTATAATAGAAACAGAAAGTCTGCAGACTTTCTGTGAAAAGTGCTGTGGGAAATACCGTGATGTGTTTCTGCCACAGTTTTTCCCACAGCGCTTTTTTGTTGTGGCCTGCTACAAGGTGCTGTTGCCTAAAAGCTATTTTTTTTTCTCTTGCAGATTTTTTTTTTTTTTTTTCTTCTTCCAAAGCCAAGAGTGGATTTAAGATGATTGGCCTCAGCCTAAATGTGTCCAAATGCAGTCCTATGAACCACAATTGTTCATGTACAGATATCTAATGGTTGTACAAAGTTGTGTGGAAATGGCCAGTTGAACTGATGGACTTGTGTCTCATCTGCCACAAAAATGATCTGTTCTGCTTGTGTGTGTAAACCCTGTTGTGGATTTGCTGGCATGTGCAGTTGACATGTTTTATGTCTCAACAAGGCAGCAGTACTTTTTCATGGTTTTCCCTGCAGTGGAGTGGTAATCTGGATGCCATGCACAGCAAACCACAGTGTCAGTTGGAGTCTGATATCCTTGTATGGAGTTTGCACTATTCTTTAGTCTGTTTGCTTTAGATAAATTATGTATTCAACTGCAGTCTGTTGTGTCTTGGCTTGCAAATAACAGAGAAGGCAGGTGTCTGGGTTAGACAAAAGCCAGGTGTCTCTGCGGGGGGGCAGCGTGGCTAAATACTGCCCCTTTTCTGTATATTACTGAAATAGCGTGTCAAAAACACTGCATTTTATAGTTACAGTAAAGTAAATGAGATTTAAAAAAAAAAAGTCATGTTAATTTTAGTTTTAGAAGTCTATAGGAAAAAAAAAACTTTTTTTGCACCAGAAAATGGCAAAACACAATGAAAACACACACAAAGACGGTGTTTTTTTTTTTTTTTTTTTTTTTTGCTTTTTTTTGTCTGCTTTTCTGCTGCATGTAGTTTTACCATAAATGTGGTCATACACATTAAATTAATGTCTGAAGATCCTGGGCTGACATTGTAACATGAAATCTCTGAATACATAGCCCCAAGAACCATTTCCCTTAAAAGGGGTTGTCCAGGATAAATTAAAAATTAAACACTGAACTAAACCCACTCCCCCTGCCTAACTTCTAATTACACTTAGTTAAAAAAAAAAAAAATAAAAATAAATCTATATTTACCCATATCCCTGGGGCGGTCATGTGAACGCCCCAGGCACACTTTCTGATCATGGTAGTTGTAGGCTAAGACAGCAGGAAGCTATCCACGTAAACAAACGCTGAGGATACCAAGAGCTCCCAGATACACTCAGAAACCACTCAAAACACTGCTAAAGGTATATTGGTGCACTTATTAACCCATTAATAGCACTGAAATACATTTAAAAAACAGGAAAAACCCTTTAAGAAATAATCAAAGAACTACAGTTCACCACTTCTTTCTGCAAAGACATAATTAGTCCTGGGCCATGTGACCTCTGCTTCAATTTATATGGACATGCTTCTTTGCTGGTCAAAACTAAAAGGGTCATAGTAATGGATGGCAGGAACATAACTGGAGAGCCCAATGAAAAAGCTGATGTCACACAGCTGTAATCGGAAAAGAAGGCAAAAGACTAGTCTGAGTTGACATACTCTACTCCTGATGCAGCTCTCCTCAGACTGGATAGAACCATCTGAACTAATGTTGCTTCAGAAGAAGATTCTCAAAACAAATAGTCTACAAATGGTGTTATGTATTCTTCAAACTTTCCTCATATGCTTCTTACTTTAGCCTTAGTTGAACTCTCCAGACTGTGTTTGAGTATCTGGATCATCTAGGCAATCCAGGCGAACTTTATTTTTATTTTATTTTAAGGACCACTACATCACTGAAACTTATACCAATAAATAAATGTGTCCCCTATAGATAAGCCTGCAAGAATGCCAGAGATGCAGAGGCAAGCAGAGTTGCTGAAAAATTGTAGTCCAAGATGGAACCCTATTCTTTTAGGCTCTAAAACTTTGGCTGGAGACCAACTGAGCATGAAGTCACTGAAACAGGAAATCATGGTTGCTATGAACACCCTCATTGGAGGTCACGTGAGGTGTGGCTGTGGCTGGGCGATCAGTGCAAAACCAGACGATCAATCTGAATAATGAATATCTCCCCCTCCAGTTGTACCACACATTCACTATCAACAACCTAAAGCTGCCAACAAGATTTGTTTTCTAAGAGTTCACACTCTTTAGGAATCCTTCAGTTACTCCCTCTTATATCCACATAGACCAAAATTATCGTATATAAATACTACTATGCTACCCAAATTATTATCTGAACAGGTAGCATTATGTGCACCAAGCTTAGCACATGCAATTGTTCAAGAACACAAGGCAGAACTTATTAAAAGGAGTTTAATGTGACAAAAAGAGCCACAATGCTTATACATACAAAATGACAAAACAGTTTCAGAACATAAAAGGAAATAAACCAGAAACCTAAACCTCATGTAGATGGGCTTAAGATCTAATGCTGGGGGCAGGCATTGAGAAGCAGGGACAAATCTTCACATTTTATGAGCACCCAAGCAGTGGTATAACTTGAAACCCCTGGGCACCTGGGCAAAATCTGTAATGGGGTGAATATCTACTTTGTGCCATTTAGAATAATGGTAGATTTTATGTAGCAGAGGGACCTTTGGGGCCCCCTCAGGGTCCAGAGCCTGGTGGCAACTGCTACAGCTGCATCCCCTATAGCTACTTCTCTGCTCCCAAGAAATGACAATCTGCACTGTTTTCTCATACATTAAGAAGGTCTATTTTTCTGTAATGTCCATCCCTCTTTCTTCTGATGATATGGGGGTGGGGGTCAGTGTCTTGTACTTTGGGCAAACATTCTAGTCACAGCTTCTTCCACCATAAAACTTATTTATTCTGTGACTTCAGCCATGCAGTTCACAGACCAGTGTCAAAACCAATAGTTCCCCCAGAAGTCCTTTGAAATGACCACATATGACCAATGTTGGAAGAGTCAGGCCCAGGATAACATTAATATTCCTCTTGGATATGTAAAAATCACTACAAGGGTAAAGGAACGGGGTTCAGCCCTGACAAGAATGGAGTTTTTAAATGCAACCCGTGCAGTTAGTGGCCTTTTTTTAGTATTTTTGTAAGAGATTTTAAGGAAAAATATTTTTTCTGCCATTTGAAAAGAAAATTATGGAACAAAAATTGGAAGCAACAGAGTTCAGAAAATGTCACGTGAAAATTCCTTTTCATTATGCAAGTTACAGTACATAATTTTCCCACGTTTATGAAAGGCAAAACTAGCTATCTGTGACACAATGTGGAAATTAGTAGGGGTTTAATTAAATTCAGTAGTTAACATGGTATGTTATCTAACTTTCCGATGACCCTAAATGACTATATCAGGGGTAGGCAACCTTTTTTGTTTGGCGTGCCGATTTTAATTAAAAAATCAAAGATGAGGTACTCGAAGTGCCAGTCAATAATTGTAAGTTTGACAACCCCTAAACTAAAGTCATATACCACAAACCATAACACAGAAATGCTGCCACCAGATGCTTTAGGACGCATGCGTTTACTGCTATTTCCTGGGACGCTCCTGTATTTTCCGATTAGAAGCAATGAAAGTACATGTGCAGCCCCCGATCAGTGGTAAATGTGTCCAGGATCACCTTATGGCAGCACCCTCAGGGTGGTGATACACTATGTATCTGCATGCAGATATAGTCTTAGGCCACTGGAACTTTTACTTCAATGTAAAACTGCGTTCACATGGTGCATTTTTGCACAAAAAAAAAAATGCCTGTGTTTTCTGTGCAAAAACACATCCTTAATGTAGAAAACACACTGTTATACAGAATAATGTCCCATAGCGGCCCCTGCACACGGTATTATGTCCCATAACAGCCTCTGCACACAGTATTATGTCCCATAGTGGCCCCTGCACACGGTGTTAGGTCCCATAGCGGCCCACGCACACGGTGTTAGGTCCCATAGCGGCCCCTGCATACGGTGTTAGGTCCCATAGCGGCCCCGGCACACGGTGTTAGGTCCCATAGCGGCCCCCGCACACGGTGTTAGGTCCCATAGCGGCCCCCGCACACAGTGTTAGGTCCCATAGCGGCCCCCGCACACGGTGTTAGGTCCCATAGCGGCCCCCGCACACGGTGTTAGGTCCCATAGCGGCCCCCGCACACGGTGTTAGGTCCCATAGGGGCCCCCGCACACGGTATTAGGTCCCATTGCGATCACTGCACACGGTATTAGGTCCCATAGTGGTCCCCGCACCCGATATTAGGTCCCATAGCGGCCCCCACACATGGTAGTATGTCACAAAGCGTTCCCTGCACACAGTATTATGTCACATAGTGGTCCCTGCACACGGTATTAGGTCCCATAGTTCTCTTCAGAGGTGACAAACATAAAAAAACAATGTACTCACCATTCCACGCTCTGCAGCCGCTCTGTGTTCTCTTCGGCGCTTCTGCCTGTAGTCAGCGACCGCTGATTGAGTCTCAGGGTTCACGTCGTGTCATTATGCGTAATGACGTCAGACGCAGACGTGACCTCTGAGGCCCTGTCAGCTGTGCCGGCAGATCGCACAGCCGCTGCGGAGCGCAGGGAGCAAGGTGAGTATCATTGTTTTTTATGTTTCATCACTTCTCCTGAGTCTCCGCTTATTATACTCGGGGTCTGAAGAGACCCCACAGTATAATAATAGCAGTTTAGTTTCGACCTTGTTTGGTCCGATCAAATCTGCTGGGTGAGGACTCGGGCTGCCGTGCCAGTGAAATAAGTGGCACGCGTGCCAGGGGTTGCCGACCCCTGGACTATATGGACATAAGTATTGAACACCTTTAGGAGTTTTTATGACACCCTATCCATAGACAATAACTTGGAGCTGCCCTCCCCCTCCTTTGCATTTAAAACACCTTCCAGTCTCCAGGGGTGGGGGAAAATGCTTTCTACAAGATCTTGGAGTATGCCTGTGGGAGTTTTTGACCATTCATCCAAAAAGAGCATTTGTGAGGTCAAGCACTTCTTGTCGTCTTCCACACCAAACTTACCCAACCATGCCTTTTTGGACCTTGCTTTGTGCAATGAGGCACTGTAATGCTGGAACACAAAAGAGCTGTTCCCAGACAAAAGTTAGAACCATGCAATTGTATAAAATGTGGGAATTTACTAATGTCTCTACATCAGAAAACTGCCATAGAAGTGGCACATCTTTGGCCCAGCTTTGCACCAAAGATGCACCACTTCATTTTTGCTCCTTGTTTGACATTTTTTAAGAATGTGTTCTGGATCAAGGCAGTTTGGGGCAAAGTTACCCTGCCCATCAGACTTACTATAACTCGCCTCAGAAGAGGGCAGACTCTCTTAATCATTCTGGTGCATCTAGCACCAGCAGAGGAGTGGGTTAAGGCTTGTATAGAATACATAAGTCTTAATAAAATCACCTTAAAGTTTTGGTATGCTGAAGCATTAAGATTTCTCTATACTGGAACTAAGGGGCCTAGCCCAACCTCTAAAAAACAACCCCATAGCATTGTCCCTCCTTTACCAAACTTTACAGTTGGCCCAATGCAGTCAGGCAGGTAATATTGTGTACAGCTACTCAGCTATGGAAACCCAGGCCATGAAGCTCCTGGCACACAGTTTTTGTGTTCACATTAATGCCAGAGGAGGTTTGGAACTCTACAGTTATTGACATAACAAAGTGTTGGCAACTTTTATTCATTATGCGTCTAAGTGATGGAGGAAATACTGTTTATATAATATTTACATAATACTACAGGGCAACATAGTCTGTGATGAGCATTGCAGCTATTCTGTGCTTCCATCCAGCTTTCCCAGGACCTGGAATAGTAAGGCTAGGTTCACATCTGCGTTCGGGGAGTACACTTGGGGCCCCCTGGAATGGAAACCTAATCTGCATAAAAAAGTAGTTACCTTAGGAAACCCACGGACCCCATAGAATATAATGGGGTCCGTGTGGTTTCCACCCGAAAGGGTGGAAAAATGCAGAGAGAAAAGTCCTGCTTGCAGCGCTTTTCTCTCCGCATTTTTCATGTGGAGAGGGGAACAGAATCCCTGAACATAATGCAAGCGCAGGTGTGAACCCAGCCTCAGTTGAGCTATAAAGAGGCAAGGCTAGGTAACAAATTCTGCAGAGAAATAATGGTGGCAACATTTGATATATACACACTATAGGTTACTTGGGGATTCATTCCAAAAAAATGGCCACAATCTCTGTGTAAACATATGCAGCCTGTACCCAGCCCCCACATCCTAAACTTCCTAACTCAGGAGCAGTAGCAATAGAGGGAGGGGGGAGAAAGCATGACTGCCTCTTAAGAGAAGAATACACTACTTTTCACCAGACCTTAAAGTTTTTTGTTTTTTTTTTGTTCAAGATTGTACTTTTTCTCACCTAAATTCCAAAATAGGAAGAATGAAATACAAAAAAGTACACTTGTATACAGCTTATTCCTGCAAGATCATTCTTAAACAGACAAAAAGTCCTGCAAGTTTATAGACAAATGACCACTTCTTACCAAATCACAGGGTGGCCGCCTGTGCCCTCGTGTCTGCCTTGTATGCCACCTAAGGAACGCCAGAGCTCAAAGTGTTTATTGGTTCCAGACAGGGCCATACATACACCCTAGACCATCAGGAGGAATATCTTATAAGGGTGCTTAATTCTAAAAAATAAATAAATAAGTCCCAAGACATTAATATTTGGACATCTGACCAATATTATACAACTACTCTATGTTCTGCCAAGATGTAAAGCTCAGACAAAGTAGAGGAGAATATGCACAGCAGAATGTGAAGTGTATTAAAAATATGCAGAGCTGAGGTTAGATGTTTACAGCTGTGATAAAAATGGAGGCTATAATACTAATGTAAAATGAGTCTATCTATAGGTAGGTGTAAAGGTGTTCTATGCATGTGTATATCTGTATGGTCCTTGTGAAAATATATGTGTGTAACCGTGTACATACATGTTTGTACATTTGCAGGTATGAAACATAATGTATACTTTACCATGTGTAATAAATAGCAATGACTCTAGCAGTGTAGGAAATCTAGACAACTATCATATCTTAACTGTGTGTTACAGCTGAAGACTTAGCATTATTATTGTTTACAGCCCTTTGTTCATGGTAGAACAGGAATATCCAGTTCTGCTGAGCTGAGCCAGGCATCCTCAAGACCAATTAGAGGAAGGCAAGCAGTCTGGGGGCGGGCTCGCCATTACATCACTGTGTGCTTGTCCTGCAGAGGGGTCCGCTGACTTCACCGTTCTTTGTCTGCTGCCTCCATACATATAGCTCCTGCCGCAGATCATGTGAACTAGTGCATGTTCAGAAGGAGCGGACTGCTTGCCGGCTGATGCAGGCAATGGCTTTCTGAGCAGTTCATTAGCAGGCAGAATTACACAGTATCCACAAGGTCATTCAGACTCCAGCCTTGTCCATCCTTACACCAAACATGGGTCGCCTGTGTCAGAGATGCGCTCAGCTGCTGCAGGATTTTGTGAACTTAGTCCGCAGGTTGTCTTCTTCAATAATGGAACACCTTAAGGAATGTGTGGCTGAACTTAGCGAGTGCTGCTGTCTGAACATCAGGCGCTCCAAAGTCGAGAAGCTGTATGAGCCGGTCCTTCAGAACCATGAGAAGCAAGCTGCCCAGGATTTCCTCAACCACATGGAGACAGGTAATTGTTTGCAGAGCAGGACTTCTACCCCAAATGCTTGCAGCTTCCCTACTGCCCAGAATGTTTGAAGCTTCCCGACTACTAGAAATTATGTTTGTAGTCTGAAAGCAGAAAGGGGCTTTTGCCATGTTGAAGGCTACGTAGGACACAGATCCTGGAGAATAGAGGGGTGGACTTGTTTGTTTTTTTTCTCTTTTTGCACTTGTTTATACACCTGTGTGTGCATTTGTGGCTTATAATAGTAACTGGCAGCAGAGCCGGTGCCTTTAAATAAACTACTTGGGCACTGACAAAAAGGAAAATAAATCTTGCCCTCCTCTTATGTGCTGGCCACTTAATACTTCTAGAACCGTGAGGAATATAGAGACCAAGCTTGTCCATTTTGCTTATGTTTTCTAAGGACTAGTCAGCATTTTGTTTCTGAGATTTACTGTTGATGTCCGTGTTGCTATCATGGGAACCTTTGCCTGTAAATAGATCATATATAAAGATATATAGGTCATATATAAAGATATACTATTAGCAAAGGGTCATTGTTATTTAGCTGTTGGGCTTTGGAAACACAGTAGGATCTTTTGTTTTCCAGATGTGGCTGGATCTGTGTACTTACATAAGCACAGTTTCAATTAAAGATGGCTGGCTTTTCATTTGCATGATCCAGAATTGGAGGCTGCTCCAGCCATTTTAGCAGCATTGGGCTAGAATGTTTTCTATTTTAAGCATTTTGTTGCTTTTATACATTATACAAAGTTCTTTACTGCTAGATACGTTTATAAAAAAAAAAAAAAAAATAGTTTACAAATCCTGTTAGAGCAAAGTTCACACATCAGTGATGATGTCAGCAACACTGATCTTGTATGCTCAAAGTCATTGAAATTGTTACGTCACTTGCTGATGTACTGCACAGGCTTCTCATAGCAAGTAGGATATATGTAACATATATATAGGCTGTTCATAACAGGAAAATATATAGAAAACATATGATAGACATATTATAGTCAGAAGTTTTGTCTTCATAAATGGGTGACTGAAAGGTGGTTGAAAACTGTACGCATATATATGTTGTATAGAGTTTGGAATGCCTATGTATTCAGGTACAATAATAATATTCCCACAAGCAGAACAAATGTAGTAATAGAAATGATGCATACCTTTTGGTGTAGCTAAAATGTAGCTGCAAAGCATAGTACAATTAACTAAATTCAGCTCCTTTTTATCTTTATTAGTCTAATATCTGATAGTACCAGGCTGTGGGCTTGGTAAGCCAAACCACCGACTCCCGCTCCTCTATTTTTACGCAGTCTGACTTTGACTCCTTCATAAATGGCTGACGGCTGTGGTCAGGCAGAGACAGTAAAGCTCGTGATTTGAATTCCAATAAAAGTAAATATTCAACAATATATTAATCTAATTAATTATAAAATATTGCTAATTGTGTAATTAAAAAGAAATATTCTATTTTAAAGCTCAGTCAGTAACTTTTTTTTTCCCAATTCTGACTTCACCCATAACTGAACCAAACTCCATGACTCTTGACTCCATGATTCTGACTTGCTAATACTAACCCATCCCACTCCCCACCCCATCATACTTACCTGTCTTTCTGTCCGGATCTTCTGGGCACGGGACGTCACTTCTGGGCACTATTGTGCAGACATGCTGGCAGACATCAAGGAGGTGCTGGTCACCAAGAACAAGTGAAGTCCCTTGCCTGAGAAGATCCTGCCCTGAAGACAGGTAAGTATGATGTGGTGAGGGGGTGGGAGGTGGTGCGGGTGGGCTAGCTAGGGAAACAGGGAGGGGGTGGGAGGGAGAGGGGGAGGGAGTCAGTTCTGAGTGAAGCACAAGGCATCATGGTAGTTGTAGGAAAACAACAGGAAGCTACCTATGTAAACATGCAGAAGATGCCAGGAGATCCCAGAGAAACCCAGAAATCACTCAAAACACTGCTAAAGGTATTTGGGTGCACTTATTAACCCATTAATAGCACTAACTAACAGACCTTTTTTGAAAAATAATTATTTGCCTGGAAAACCCCTTTAAGTCATACATTGATTGCAATCATTCAAAGTGCCTAAAGTATCTTTCTGTGGGGCAAATTTAATGAAGACTGGCAGTACTCTGGAGTTGGCAGAGATTGTACCTCATATATAAGCAGGTGCATGCCTCCGCATAAATGAGGTGCACCCTCTGCCGACTGTGCCTCTGAGGGGAAATGTACACCAGCTCGTAGCTGGTGTATATTTCCTGTATCATGTATGCCAGATTTCTGGCATAAATAATAATAAATCTGGCAGGGCTGATGCCCCACCCCCTGCATACTCACCATGCCCCCTTTTCAAGTAAGTGTTGAAAGTGTTGCAGATTTTAAAAAGTCACAATTTTTTGCGTAAAACAATGTTTAAAGCAAAAAATTGTGACTTTTTATGCCTTGTAGACCATAAACTAGTGTACAAAGCATAATAAATCTAAGCCATTAACTTTGTATTAAAAAGTTATGCAACTTTCCAAAATACACTTATTGACCAAAAAAATAACGCACCAAGAAGTTGTTGGAATCGAATAAAACATATGTTAATGATGATATACAGTGGGTGCGGAAAGTGTTTAGACCCCTTTAAATTTTTCACTCTTTGTTTTATTGCAGCCATTTGCTAAAAGCAAAAAAGTTCATTTTATTTCTCATTAATGTACACTCAGCACCCCATCTTGACAGAAAAAAAAAAATGTAGATATTTTTGAAAATTTATTAAAAAAGAAAAACTGAAATATCACATGGTCATAAGTATTCAGACCCTTTGTTCAGTGATGAGTAGAAGCACCCTTTTGAGCTAGTACAGCCATGAGTCGTCTTGGGAATGATGCAACAAGTTTTTCACATCTGGATTTGGGGATCCTCTGCCATTCTTCCTTGCAGGTCCTCTCCAGTTCCGTCAGGTTGGATGGTGAATGTTGGTGGACAGCCATTTTCAGGTCTCTCCAGAGATGCTCAATTGGGTTGAGGTCAGGGCTCTGTCTAGGCCAGTCAAGAATGGTCACAGAGTTGTTCCGAAGCCACTCCTTTGTTATTTTAGCTGTGTGCTTAGGGTCATTGTCTTGTCCTGTCTCTGCAGCTGAAAAACACCCCCATAGCATGATGCTGCCACCACCATGTTTCACTGTTGGGATTGTATTGGGCAGGTGATTTATTTTATTTATTATGCTTACTTATATAGCGCCATCATATTCCGCAGCGCTTTACAGACATTGACAGTCACTGTCCCATATAGGGCTCACAATCTACATCTTTGGAGTGTCGGAGGAAACCCACGCAAACACGGGGAGAACATACAAACTCCTTGCAGATGTTGTCCTTGGCAGGATTCGAACCCAGGACTCCAGTGCTGCAAGGCTGCAGTGCTAACCACTGAGCCACCGTGCTGCCCAGTGCCTGTTTTTCTCCACACATACTGCTTAGAATTAACGCCAAAAAGTTAAATCTTCATCTCATCAGACCAGAGAATCTTATTTCTCATAGTCTGGGAATCCTTCATGTGTTTTTTTGGCAAACTCTATGTGGGCTTTCATATGTCTTGCACTGAGGAGAGACTTCCTTTGGGCCACTCTGCCATAAAGCTCCGACTGGTGGAGGGCTGCAATGATAGTTGACTTTGTGGAACTTTCTCCCATCTTCCTACTGCATCTGTGGAGCTCAGCCACAGTGATCTTTGGGTTTTTCTTTACCTCTCTCACCAAGACTCTTCTCCCACGATTGCTCAGTTTGGCTGGACAGCCAGGTCTAGGAAGAGTTCTGGTCATCCCAAACTTCTTCCATTTAAGGATTATGGAGGCCACTGTGCTCTTAGGAACCTTGAGTGCTGCAGAAATTCTTTTGTAACCTTGGCCAGATCTGTGCCTTGCCACAATTCTGTCTCTGAGCTCCTTGGGCAGTTCCTTTCACCTCATGATTCTCATTTCCTCTGACATGCACTGTGAGATGTGAGGTCTTATATAGACAGGTGTGTGCCTTTCCTAATCAAGTCCAATAAGTTTAATTAAACACAGCTGAACTCCAAAGAAGGAGTAGAACCATCTCAAGGAGGATCAGAAGGAAATGGACATCATGTGAGTTAAATGAGTGTCACAGCAAAGGGTCTGAATACTTATGACCATGTGATATTTCAGTTTTTCTTTTTTAATAAATTTGCAAAAATATCTACATTTTTTTTTTTTCTGTCAAGATGGGGTGCTGAGTGTACATTAATGAGAAATAAAATGAACTTTTTTGCTTTTAGCAAATGGCTGCAATGAAACAAAGAGTGAAAAATTTAAAGGGGTCTGAATGCATTCCGTACCCACTGTATGTAAGTGATTGCAATACTAAGCCAAAAGTATGTTTATTGGGGAAAATGGTACAATTGAAAGGAAGCTCTAGTACCCTGTTGGGCTGCCTTTAGCCTGGATAAAAGATGAGATACAGTTAGGCATTGAGGCATACAGGTTCCATATGGTATCCTGTAGCACATTTGCCCACATGTTGCAGCTGGGCCTGTACATCTTGCATACTCATAGGTTGCTAATGCTGGCTTCTCAGTTTGTCCAATAAATGAAATGCTGGATTGTTAATGAATCTGGCATTGTTCTGCTGTTTTATGCTCTGCCGTGAGGTCACTCACAAGGTCTCCATAATCAAACCCAACTGTCATTAGATACCAAACAGAACCTGGATTTGTCACTATAGATACAGTTTCAGTCCGCAGAAATCCAGGATTCTTGATCACAACAACACTGCAAATGAAGGCGATGATGGTAGGCTGTCAATGGAAGGACACATAGTCCATCGCTGGTTCAGGTCCCATAGTGGGACATCACTAAAAAGTAAAAAAAAAAAAAAGTTTTACAGCCATTTTTGGGTCACAAAGTTCGGGTTCCCATTGATTTCATTGGGGTTCGGGTCAAATTCGAGTATCCAAACCGAAGTTTTGGGCAAAGTTCTGCTGATCGCGTCGAACCCAAACGTCGACGGGTTTGTTCAACACTAGGGGTGAGCATACAGGCCATGGAGAAGGATTGCATTACTCGTTTTCTTTGAAACAATTGTACCTGTTGAATTCAGGTCTTTCTGTAGCTCTTCATTGGTGGTCCTTGACTCTCGGACAACGATTCTGATAATTCATTTCACTCCTCTACCTGAAATCTTGTGGTGGAGGGGGAGCACCTGGTCGTGGCCGGTTTATGGTTAAATTATGTTCTTTCCCTTCTTTGATTATTGAGACAGATCACTGGTTTTACCCCTAATTAGAGGTTTCTTTTGTGTGGAACCTTAGTAATGAGACACCTTTTTATAGGCCATCAGTTGAACCAGCTGATATTATTTGTCACTAAGTGGTAGGATTGCTTTCTAATTCCTTATAGATTTCAGACAGTGTCAGGACTTTCCATGGCTTTTTACACCTCTCTTTCTTATTATTAATAATAATAATAACTTTATTTATATAGGTCCAACATATTCCGTAGCACTTTACAAGTCAGAGGACACATGAACAGACAATATGAGACACTACAATGTGACAAAGAAATAATCAGATCAAACAGTAGGAGTGAGGACCCTGCTCGCAAGAGCTTACATTCTATATGTGTTCAATACTTTGTGTCATTTCTCATTATTACACAACTTAATTTATGGACATCTATGGTTTGACCTCCTTGCCTTTGTAGACTGGAAGGGTTATTACCGACATCTGGTGAGAATTTCATGTCAATAGCACCTTTAGAAATATATTTATATATTTACTTAGAAGATTGGTGACTTATAAAAAAAAATACTTATTTCACTCACTGTATGTGTGTGTGTGTGTGTATGTATATATATATATATATATATATATATATATATAATTATTGAATTCAGCAGGTAAGTGGTATGTAAAAGTGCTTTAAGTAAAATATAAGACGGTAACATGTTCTATAAGCATGCAAAAAATTATTTTAGCCACCACTGTATAAGCTGTAGATTTTATGAGGCAATTTTAATGGTGATGTTGAATTTAATTTTTCCTTTTTTTTTTTTTTTTTTTCCTTCTGTATCTCAGTAGTCAGCCTTCGTGTATACATTGGCCTAGGATTTGTGTCTATAATGATGAGAGGATAGTAGTCCCTTGGTGAGGCAGTGACTCAAAGCATAATAGATAACCATGATACTGTGAATCCAGAACTCCATACAGAGTGCAGGCCAGAATATATAGCCAACGTACAAATGTACAGACCATATTTTATTTATGGAAATAGCCAGTGTACAGCTGGCCTAGAAAATGAAATGTATGACATTTTTCTTTAAACTAGCTTCAAATGATTTCACCTACTGTAATGCGCACACACAGACCCTGGTGTACAGACTATACAGAAAGTGCAGGAAGGAAGAGCGTTTCCAATACCAGGGAAAGTTTTCTAAATTAAAAATAAGTAGTTACAACCAAAAAAAAAAGGACCAAGCACATTATTTACTGTCTTGATCACATAGCTATCTCTTATATTTTGTTTTTACTCGATGTTTAAGGAATTAATAAATCACCCGTGGGAAAGGACACACTGGAAGCGCTGAGGATCTTGGCATTTTCAGAAAACACTGACCTCCAACATTCTGCTGCGCTGTATTACTTGCATATGAGTCAGCACAGTGAGTAATACTGTTTATATTTAATTACTGCTATATCTATACCGCACATAAAAACTTCCTTACCAATTCGTAAGTGATATACAGTACTTCCGATAAGATCAAGAAGTACAAAAGTCCCTGAAAATCTTTCAACTTGTTTACACCGTTAAGGCTATAATAGGCAGATTTTTCATGACTCTTAATCAAATTAAAAGAACGATTACAGGGCTGTCTGGTGGAAAACTAATTTTAACAAAAAGCTAAAAAAAAAAAGGGTTAAAAAAAAATAAACTCAGCAATTCTCTCCTTATCATTCCCTGCCACCTTCATTTCACCATTTTCCTGTCCTATGCTGACCTGTGCTTCCTGGTCCCTATCAACACACAGAAAATGCCACCCTGGTTGAGAAGCACTAGAACAAGGGCAGTGGGGTATTGGTGAAGTGAGTATTGCTTGCTATATTTTCATAACACAATCTGGGCTTTTTCTCAAAATTGTTTACTAAGCAAGCCCTTTAACATTCAATTTATTTATTTTCATTGAAATAGTTTTTGTTCTTGGACTTTTATTTCCCATCCTGGTAATACCTACTTTATACTAGGATACTATAAATCCAAAAACTCATGCCCACAAGCAAATTCATGTTTATTTGCTTGTGGGAATGAGTTTTTGGATTTATAGTAGTTTACATGCACCACTATTTTTGTGTATTCATTCCTATATTGGCCCTTTATTTTTGTTGCTATTTTATACCAGGGCCAGAGTTCTGCCTCTTAAAGAAATTAGTAACCATTTTGACATTTGATAGGTGATGGAAAAGTAACTTTGCTTTGTCTCCTATTTACCAATAATAAGACCCGGTTCACATCTGCGTTCGGCCATTCCGTTCGCAATCCGTATTTGAAATCTTCAAAAACTGATTTTGTGCGGTCCGGATGACAACCCATTGATTTCAATGGGTTTTCAAAGCAATCTGCATGTATCTGCATGTGCCATTTCCGTCTGGATTCCGCTTTTTCGTGCGAAGCGAAAAGTAGAACTTGCAGTACTTTCTTTCTGTACTGAAAATAAGGATTCCAGACGGACAGCAACCAATCCATTTTTTTTTTTTTTGAACATTGAGGTCTATGGAAAACAGATTACAAACTGATAGCAATCTGTTTTTCCCTCTGTGCATGCTCAGAATGAAGAAGGGGGAAGGTGAAAAAAAGAGATTGGTCAAAACCAGACACAAACTGATTGCTATCAGTATGTAATCAGTTTTCAAATACTGATTGCAAACGGAATGGCCGAACGCACATGTGGACCAGGCCTTACTATGCATAAGTATATTTTATTGGAGCATCTCTGATCTTCTGAAGTGGGGTTGGGGCTATGGATCCCATTATATAAGAAGGACCGAAAATAGCGTCAGACGTTTGTTAATTGGCTTTTAGTACAGTTTTGCAAGAAAAGAGAAAAGGAAACTGAAAAAACAAAAGACAAAAAATTATTGTAATGGTAAGAGGGGGAAGAGTGGTGGAGAAGTGAGGTGTAAAATGTTCCACTATTGTTCAGACTTCCAGGGTGGCTTGGATGTTAGGGATTAGATAGTTCCTATGGCACAAGAGTGAGAAGCAGAACCAGCTTTTGGTCCTTAATGGGGGAGGAGGGGAAGGATAGGTGCAACAGTAGAATATTTTGAGTGAGAGGCAGATCAGAGCATGTTTAGCTGAAAGATGGAGCATACCTGCTTGACACCACCCTATATGACTTTACAGTCAAGATCAGCAGGATGAAATCAGTAATGTTAAATGAGGATATAAAAACAAGAGAACTATTTTCAAGCCACATGTTATTTCAAAATGTTTCTCAGACGTAGCTTTTAGAAATGGTAGCAGATTGCAGGGATAAATTGATCATTTCAGGCATAACTTTTGTGTTTCAATAATTGTATCTACAGTGAATACACAGCTGCCGCCAGAGTTCCTGGAACCATATCAGCCATTGCTACAGTCAAGTGACTTGGAAGTTCAGAAGATGTCATCTTTATCTCTTTTAAATTTTCTCCTTGAAGGAAATTGTAAGTCCTAAACTAAGTAAACACTATTGGTTATGTATATGTATATCCAAATCCAACATGAGCCTTCTTTGCCTGCCGCCTGGTATTGGTGGAAACACAAGTCACTCCTATACACATTGTCAATTGGTCCCACCCAAATTGTTGGCTTTAGTGGACATTTCTGTCATGTTTATGGCCTCCTTTATAGCTAATGGATCCCCATATTAAGGTGAACCCTGGATAATAATCCAAGTGACCAAGAAAGATGTGAAGGAATCATTGAAGCAGTGAGTTCCTTCATCCATCTTCCTTGTGTACTTAGTATATCAAGTACATGAACAGTGGTGAAGTAGATTTTCATTGAGCTAGAATACAGAACATGGCACCTTTTAACAACATGTTTGAGTATCGTCCGATTTACCCTTATGAGGAGAGATGTGCAAGAGAAACATAACCAGATAATTTGCTATATATTGAAGACACTGCAAATAACATGATACATACCCTCCTGGAAATTAGCTAAATAGGGGCAGTATTAGAATATATGAAAAAAGTTACTGTCTGCTGGTACCTTTTTGATTCTGTGTTTTTACAAAACCGTAAGATTTAATGTATTCAGTTGTAAAACACAAAGGTGATAACCTGTAATCTGCGTTTACAGTAAATAAGGAGCTTGTTGTCCAGGTGGGATTACTTGAGGCAATACTGGAAATGCTGGAGTCCGGTGATTCGGCAGTACAGTGTAATTCCTGTGCATGCATCATGACTTTGGCAGTGTCAGGTAAGGATATGCAATGTTGTTTACAATGTTTTTATTATTTTCTTCTTTTGTACCTAATGAGTATTTTTTAACTTCCAGACTCCAATCGTGAGGCCATTGGAATTGCTGGAGGAACTCTGCCTCTTCTTACGTTGGCAAAGTCCTACGAGCCCAGGGTTCAGCAAAACGCTGTTGGAGCTATTCTGAACTTGACTCGATCAGGTTATTGCTTATTTATATACTTACTTTTGCATAAATGCTTTTAGCTGACAATACTAGTGGCGTAACTAGTGCAGTCGCAGGTGATGCAACCACGACTGGATCTGGAGGGCTAGGGGGCTCATAGCCTGCTGCATCATGACTGTGGTCGGGGTTGACCGATGATAACCCGACTGCTGCACTAGCATCACAATACAGTTGTGGCAGTGAAGGTCGGCACTTACAGGTGCATCTCAATAAATTAGAATATTTTTGAAATGTTCATTCATTTCAGTAATACAATTCATAATCAGCAGTCGTCCATGATTGTGTGTCCTACTGAACCAGACAGAGGGACCATTTAAAGCAGGGGTCTCAAACTCGCGGCCCGCAGGCCAACTGCGGCCCTCGGGACAATAGTTTGCGGCCCCCACCTCAATATCAAAGTTTAACGTTAGTGCGGCCCGAGTTTGATACCAATGGCACCAGGGGCGCACTGTCTGGGGGTCGGCATTTTTAATATTTATTTACCGTAAACCAGCCCAGGACAGGCTGCTTTGAAAAAACAACGCTGAGCGGGACCTGTCCTGGGCTGTCTTACGAGACGTCCGCATCACAGTGCAGGCGGCGATATAATGACGTCATCACGCCTCCTACGCTGAGACACAGACGTCTCGGACAAGAGGAGGAGGCGGCGGCTGCATCAAGGCATCACAGGTAGGTGAAGATAAGTTTTTTTTATATATAAATAGGCCGTGACCTGCTGGAGTATCCCCGGCAGGTCACGGCCTATTTATTTCCCTATACCCGCATCTGCTCGTGGCCGCCCCCGCTTCCCCTTCTGCTATGGGACGCAGAAGAGGAAGTGGATGCTGCTGTGAGCAGCCGTGGGCATCAGTAAGTGAGGCCGCGGGCCTCAAATACTACTATTATTATACTCTGGGGTCTTTTTAGACCCCGGAGTATAATAATCGGAGACCCAGGGGAGGTGAAGGAACATAAAAACATATGCTACTCACCTCTCCTGCGATCCGCTGTCACTCCGAGCAGGCTTGGGCGCTCTGGCGACGTCATCTGGTCGCGTCGCCGGTCTCATCACATGACTTAATTAGACAGGGCCGAAAGCTGCTGGGAGTGCTCCGGTTTCCAGTATAGGTAAGTAACACTAGTTTTTATGTTTGTATCCTCCCCTGGGTCTCCGATCATTATACTCTGGGTTCTGAAAAGAACCCAGAGTATAATAATAGTTCTTGGGTGGGCAACTATGGGGCACAATACCGTGTGCAGGGGCCATTATGGAGCATAATACTGTGTGCAGGGGCCACAATGGAGCATAATACAAGTGCAGGGGCCACTAGGGAGCATAATACAAGTGCAGGGGCCATTATGGAGCCTAATACCAGTGTAGGGGCCACTATGGAGCATAATACCGTGTGCAGGGGCCACTAGGGAGCATAATACCGTGTGCAGGGGCCACTAGGGAGCATAATACAAGTGCAGGGGCCACTAGGGAGCATAATACAAGTGCAGGGGCCACTAGGGAGCATACTACAAGTGCAGGGGCCACTAGGGAGCATACTACAAGTGCAGGGGCCACTAGGGAGCATAATACAAGTGCAGGGGCCACTAGGGAGCATAATACCGTGTGCAGGGGCCAATATGGAGCATATTACCGGTGTGGAAAACCTGATGCGGTGCAGCCTCACCCAGACTCTACCTCCAGCGGCCCCTGGGTAAATTGAGTTTGAGACCCCTGATTTAAAGGCTTAGGAAACCTTGGCAGGTGACACTAAATTTACAATACTGAACTTTTTTACAATATTCTAATTTTCTTAGATTTGGGTTTTCATTACCTGTAATCCATAATCAACATTTGCAGAAATAAAACACTTGAAATAGAACACTCTGTGTGTAAAGAATCTAGAAAATATAGGTCGTCACTTTTTTAATTTAATTACTGAAAGAAATAAACGTTTCAAAGATATTTTAATTTATTGAGATGCACTTGCACTTCTACTGCCTGTACCAATCTTTGCTGGTGTGGCTGCATTGTGATGGTAATGGAGACAGCAGTTGGGCTATCATCAGTCTTACCCTGATCACTGTTATGGTGGTGGAGTAGCAAGTTATCAAAAATCATTAAGTTCAGTGGGGGTCAGACAGCCAGGGCCCCTGCTGATCATCATTGAAGGGGCACTTGCCATTTTTTTTTTTTTTTATAGTGGTCATGTGATGTAATTACAGCATCGTCCATAGGAGTGAATGAGACATGCGGTTGCTTGTTAACAGACAGACTGCAGTGTAAAAAGTGAAGTGGTCACAATGCTCGCACAAGTGCCATAGTCCCTTCAAAAATCTCATCAGCAGGGGTCCCGGCTGATCTTACTGATGACCTACCCTATAATATAAAATGCCTAGATGTAAGTGATAATTTTAGTTAAACGTCTTATGAGATGCTGAGGATATTGCAAATATTGTATGCTTACAGAAAGGATCAAAGGCATCCTGTGCCAAGAGGGGGCTCTGCCAGTTCTCACTCTTCTTCTACAGTCAGCAGACTCAGAAATCCAGGTATTAAACATGAATGTATGGTGATGAATCTGGTGATGGTGGCATGTGTGTAAATCATAGTTCTAGGATTGAAATCCTACAACTGGATGTTTTTCTTATTTTTTTTTTCTAAATAATTGCTTATGTAACTAAATGAAAGGTGTTTTCCGGGCAAAAAAACTTTTTTATAAAATTTTTTTAGTGCTATTTAAGGGTTAATAATACCTTTAGCAGTGTTTTGAGTGATTACTGGCTTTCTCTGGGAGCTTCTGGCATCCTATGCATTTGTTTACATGCTTCCCTAGCTTCCTGCTGTCTTAGCCTACAACTCCCATGATCCCCCTCTCACACCCCCTCCCTGTTTCCCTAGCTAGCCCATGGACTACTAGCCCTATCTACCTACCTACCTCAGCCCCAATCCCCCCCCCTTCCCCCAATTATACTTACTTATACTTATAATTAAAATTATAAAAAAAAAAAAAAAAAATCATTGTTTTACCTTTAAACCACCTGTGAGTGGCTGCAGTTATTGAAGCCTCACTGAGGCTAAAGTCTCAACCAGCGAATTGCAAAAAAAAAACAATGCGGCGGAAAAGACCGCGGTGGCAACGCATTGCGTTTTTTTCCCGCAGTGTTTTCCTCTGTGGACTTTCTGCCTTTATTATACCTATTTGGAAAATGCCAGCATTTCCATAGGTATAATTGATATTCTGTGATTTACAAAAAGGTGATTGTTCTTGAAATTGTGGCATTTTAGCTGCGGATTTTTTTCTACAATGTGCGGATGGGATTAGCCTGAATTCCATTCACTTTGCAGACACTGTCAAACTAAGTGTTTTTTGCTGCAGCATTTCTGCCAAGGCCAAAACGTTGCATTTTCAAAACGTGGGGCCCCGGCCTAACAGTCACATTTTTTAAACTTCCTAGCGCACCCTGCTTATTCATGGTCTGTAGGGAACATGTCTTGCATTCTGAAACTGCATATCTTTGATATATTGTAATGCAGTGTATGAAAACTATCTCTCATAATGTGGTGCAGTACAAAGTACTGCTCTGCAGAGGGGCTCAGCTCTCCTTCATAAGAAAGAAAATTATCTTATACTATGTACAATACATAAATTAACTCAGGATAAGGTACAGGAGAAGTAAAGCAATGTACTAGTAAAATACTCAGTTTTTCATGTAGATTACATTACATATCAACTGTACAATGGGGGTAATAACTTTTATAACGGATACTTCACGACTTCAGAAACCTAGTATGAACCTCTGCGGCTGTGGAACAGAAGTCATAGACATATCAACTTAAGTAATAAAGTGACTAGCATAGTTTACACCAAGGTCTGGTGAATCCTAAAACACAAATGATGTGATTCAAGATTGACACCTAAAGTGTTACACACTTACACATGTTTCAGCAGCCGACTGCAGAGCCCTACCACCTGTGGTGGCCATTGACTGTGCTTTTTTTTTTTTTTTTTTTTTTTTATAAATAAGCCTGAGTTACTAACTTCAAATTTGTGCCATCATTGGTCATCACATATGAGCAGAGCAGATTTTGAAGCCAAATCGTGGAGTGGATTAAAAAAGAAGAGGATTAGCCTCCTGTGCTTTATAGCTTCTATGTCTCTGTGATCCATACCTGGTTATAGCTTCAAAAAGGGCATATAACAGCCTTAGGCCAAGGCCCCACATAGCAAACCAAAATGCGCTGCGGGAAAAAAAACATGACATAAATGCATCGTGGTTTTTCCCACAGCGCTTTTCACAGAAAGTTCGCAGAGTTTTCCTCTGTGGATTTCTTGCTTCTATCACACCTATATGGAAAATCCCAGCATTTCCGTAGGTATAATTGACATGCTGTGATTGACAAAAATGCAAGCATTTTTGAAATTGCTGCATTTGCACTGCGGATATTTTTCTGCAATGTGTGGATGGGATTAGCCAGAAAGCCATCTACTTTGCAGGTACTGTAAAACACTGAGGCCAAATTGTGGCGTTTATGCTATGTGGGGCCCCGGCCTTAGGATGCATTCAAATAGTTCAAAGGGGTGTAGTTAAAACTGTGTCTGAAATACTTGCAGTTCTGATGCTACTTTTGGTGCAGTTTTTGATTTTCAAGTGAAACATGTCAAATAAATGTGTCTAATCTGTAAAATTAAGCAACGCTACCAAAAACAGCATCAAAACTGTTTGCATTTTATTTCCAGTACAGTTTAACTGTCCTGTGTGAATGCACGCTTATTCAAATGAAAAAAGAAATCATTCAGGTAGAAAATTCTGAGATTATATCAATAGACTGCACCCGTAGTCTCCTACTGTTTAGCTCATACTTGTACTTTAGGTTGATCAATAGGTTGCTGTTTGTTTTGGTAAATGAAATCCTTCATCAAATATAGGGTGAATGGACTTTATCCTGTATGTAGTTACTAGTGTCACATGCAAACACCTCTTGGTTTACAATGCTTTATGTTTGTTTTTTTCTTTGATGTTAATGTAAATATAAGTCTTAAAATTACCCAATTATACACTTTGTTATATTATTAAATTTAACAAAGATGTCTGATATGAAAAAAAAAATAGCTACGCATGGGCTAAAGTAAATATGTATAACCCACACCAGCATTAATTCTGTCTTCTCTTGCTGGTGTCTTTTTACATTGACGTTCTGGACAGGAACATTGAACAGGTGAAAATAGCCTTTTTTTATTGCTCACATATGCAGTTGTTTTCTTATTTATTTAAGCTGGGCAACTGGTTTACCAGGACTGTGGGATTAGAGAAACAGTCTAGAGCCTTGTCTTGTTATATTTAATGTGAAGCTTTATATTGCATTGGTATTGTCTCACTGGCATCAATGGTTGGTCAGACACATAGCAATTCACCTAAAGGTGCCCATACACATTAGTGTAAAGTTGATCAAAACAGACATTTTCAGCTAAAACTATAGTTCATCAAGCAAAATATAATTGTGAGCAATTTTTTTAGCCTCATCATCTTTGTATTTCACTTCACAAACAACATAATTTTTCTGTAAAGGATCTGCCTTACCTTTAAACAATGGGCATGGTTGCTCTTGGTACTTTGCATGCTGTGGAAGGATTAAGGTGTCACCATATCTAAAGGAGAACTGCTAGAGCTCTAAAGGTTTAATTTAAGATATAAGGGATTTGTAAGGGATATAAAACATTTTAGGCCGGGGCCCCACGTGGCATAAACTCTGCAGTAAAATCTGCAGAAAAATACGTGCAGCTGAAACGTAGCGGTTTTGAAAATTGCAGCATGTCAATTATACCTATGGAAACCCTGGCGGTTTCCCTATAGGTATAATGAAAGTAGAAAAGTCCTGCGGGAAATACCGTGATGCGGCCCACTATGTGGGTGGGTGCATCTCTCCTGTAACTATTAGTGCTCATTTCCCTTTTATCCGAGTGTTGCCCAGCTTTAAAGTTAGTGCTTTTTTTGGGCCTTTTTCTGCCCTATGCTTACTTTATGAAGCATTTGTGCCTCTTTTTTTTTCGCGTTTTTAAGCTACCCTTGCTGCTTTTGCTTTTTGTCAAGAAAAAGGAGATCCTTTTCATGCTGTATTTATGAATTGCGCCTTTTTAAAAAGGACAAAAAAAAAAAAAAAAAACAGCACAAATGCACTCCAGTCCATGGCCAGCTTAAAAGAGCTCAGAAAGCATTAAAAAGGGGGAACTGCACAAATTTTTTTTTTTTTAGCATTTGCACCTTTTTGAACAAAAAATTAACGTGTGCACAACATTTAACAAAGAGGTGCATCATAAATAAGCACCCCAGTAAAACTAGTCTAAAAGCACACCTGAGAGAAGTATGGCCATAAAAGGGGAAGATAATACATAACCCCCATTGAGAATAGAACATCCTGTTGCCAAAAAGATAATCTGAATGTTTACTGAAGCTGGTACAGTGGGGCAGATAAACTAAAACAGTCTAACTTTTAGACAAAATTTAGTGCGAAGTTAGACCAGACATTCTTAAACTGCACCAGATTTTCCAAAATGTTTAATACTGTTTGATAACTTGGCATACCTTTACGCTGTCTAGTCTATTTTTACACCACTTATTAGTTGGCTCAGTTTCCTGAAGAATTTTGACGCAGCTTCCAAAATTTTGCTGCAATTTATGGTTCACAGTTTAGCATATTAAGCCACACCCCTTTTCAATAATCCAGGTATGCTACATCATTCACACTGTTCACAACATATAGCTTAGCACACCAAAGCACCTAAAACTTGCACTGCAAATTTACTGATCTGTAGTGGGTGTCACGTGTAGTGCAACTGGCAATAACTTAAGTTATTTAAAAATACTTTTCGAAAGCCCCTCCTCTGTTTCTTCCAGTGAGAAACCAGATATCACTGTGACCCAATATATTTCACGTTGTTGAGACCGCATTTCTGCATATGAACATTGTAATATGTAACTTGACCATGCAGTTTTAAAATAAAACACACACCCCATTGAGAACCTAACCTATAATGATTTTACTACAGCTACACAATAGTTCTATTGAATATCTTACCTAACCTTACCATGGACCAAATGTATAAAAAGCTTAGGCTCCATGTACACCAACGTGTGTGTTGTCAGTGTGCTAGCATGTTATTGCCTATTACATGCTGGTCTGTTGGTTTTTCTCTATCAAGAGATTTTAGGCTGTGTATTGTGGATTCTTACACCCCTTCAATGAAATGTGACTACAGTATCTCCCACTCGACAAAAGCAGCTGGGAAAATCAGGAAGTTGTATCGTGGGCAAAAACATTTGTTTTTGAAAAATGCAGCATGTCAATTTTAGCTGCAGAATCGCTCACATTTTCCCTATAAATTTAATAAGGAAAGAAACGCAGCAATAACACTATGAAAAAAATACTGTGGAAAAAACTCAGTTTCTGCTGCATTTTTTCTGCACTGTTTTTTTTTTAGCTGCGTTCCGCAACATAATATACGTATAATATAATAATAAAAAAAAAAAGCAGTCATTAACTTTTTTTTTTTACTCCTCAAAACTGGCCCCGACTACAACTCTACAGCCTTTTACAATGTTTGTGTGCATACAGCCTAAACTATATTGTCTGCTGCATCAAAAACGATCATTTGTTCAGTGAGAAGTTCTTGAAAATGTTTTCTTGATATCATTGTAATTCCATTTGTTTATTTTCATGTATGCATTGAAATGTTGTTAGTGTTAGTTTTATGTAAAGCAATTCCTTTGCTCTTTGCAGTACTACAGCTGTGCTTCTCTGGGTAATATTGCTGCTAATCTAGAGTACCATAAGACTATGCTTGCTATCGGGGACAAGTTTTTGCTTCGAATGCTGGTCTCTCTGATGTCTTCCTCTGTGCAAAAGGTAAAGTCATTCAGGCAGTAAGAGCCAATGTATCACTAGATATTGCGTACATAATATTGTTTCTTGCCCTGAAAGCAAATATGTAATTTTTATCAACAGCAAGTTGTGAATTGTGATAATAGGATCACAGGTCAAGACCTTCTAGTACATTTGTTTACAAAGAAAGAGTAATATTATAAAGAGGTTTATGGCATATTAAATGTATTTTCATTGTTCAGGTGCTCTCATAACAATTGAGAAGATTTATTAAAGATAAATGCAGGATTCTGGCTTCACATGTACCATAAGGTGGACTACATGCTGACTTTTAGACACAGCAGTGGTTTTAGTGGGAAAAGAAAAGGGCTTGACAGAAAAGAGTAGATGTGACCATGTGCTCCAGAATAGCTGGTAATAAGAGTTGGTATACTCTTAGACTACACTGTCTAAACATGCACCAAATTTGCAGTCAAGTTCTAAGTTTGTTTACAATTTCTTCACAATTCTTTTCCTGAAACAAAGCCTGGATCCAGGAAGCACAAGGACTATTAGGGGAACTTTTGTACCCCTGTACCCTGTTGAACTATAAACAAGAAAAAAATAAAAAAAACTCTCTTCCTTTAGTCTTACATTCAGTAAGTTAATGCAGGAATTTGGAAAAGGTATGTAACCAGTAAGATATTAGTAGACACAATGGGGGGTATTTATCAAGATTAGCGTTTAATAGATCAGTCTTGATGATCCCTGTTCTGCAGGAAGATGCACCTTATGTAAGACAAGATGCCCACCACATCAAAAATCAGGAGCACCCTCTGACTGGGCTGTGTGCCTGCAATGAAGTCAATGGCAACTTTCAGATTCATTTACGCCTGTAAACTAGCATAAATCATATATCTGATGGGGCCCTGCCCACCCCATGCCCCCTTTCAGGAAAGTAGTGAGAGTTGCATGAAAGAAATAAAACTTGCAAATTTTTGCGCAAAAAACACAGACTTGTACAAAAATATCTGACACTTTCACACCTTTCTGCCAAAAAAAAGCAATGTACAAAGCATATGTCTTGCTTATTTCTTTGGGAGGCTGACACTAGGAATATCTAGGAGGCTGACACTAGGAGGCTGACACTAGGAATATCAAAAGTTGTCGGATCAACCTCTGGGCTATACCGTCTCCACATTTTTACACTGTATAGACTGTATATATCACATACTATAGAATGATATGGCCAGTTAAAATTTAGAGCCCAGAACCTTTAACATACACCTCTGGCAGTAAAAATAAATCTCTTTGGTGTAAACCTGTTTGTCTGTGATATTTTCTTCCTCCTCATGTTGTACTTTCTATTTTAAACAGGTCTCCAGTCAGGCGTGTCTTTGTTTGAATAACCTAGCTTCAAGTGGTAAGGGATTTTATGTGCTGTTTATTAGGAACTATGAGCATGATTTTATGTCTCGCCTTGCAAGCATTTGCTTGCCCTTATGCGAGTTTTTTTTGTATTCTTTCATTCTTTTTGAGAATAATTTCTACGTCTGGCTTCATGTTGTCTCGTGCATTTCCTCAAATAACTCTGATGTACACTGTTTTGGTGGTTATTCTGTGTACATATATTGAATCATTAATTCTTGTGATACTTTAAAGTGGAAGTTCGGGCTCACCTTCTCAATATGGACATCATGCCTTTAGTCCTCAGTCTGTTGAATTCTAGCAATAAAGATGTCCGACAAGCTTCCATTACTCTTTTGTGCACCATGTCCTATCCTCCAGGAAATTTGGTAAGTATGTGCTGTGTTTTGTATTTCTTATTTGTGCTGTATTGCTCGTAGATTTTCCTAAACCACAGATTTCTTCAAAAGAGTACATCAGCAGGTTTGACCTTTGAAACTGTTGACAATGCAAGATATGTGCAATCTAGTTAAAGAGGACCTTCCAGGTCCTCCTGCACATACGGTTTTATATACTGCTAGAAAGCCGACAGCGCACTGTCTGCTTTCCCGCTATGTGCCCCGGGGCTGTAGATATCGGTGCAGTTACCGATCTCAGCCCACTGTCAGAATGGTGTTCCTGACAGTTTAGCTTGGTGTTCCCTGACTGTACTCGTCCATAGCCCTGTACTGTCAGAGGGGGCGTTCCTTACAGCTCAGCGATGACGCTGAGCTGTGAGGAACGCCCCTCACTACAAGTCTATGGACGAGTACTGTCAGGGAGGGCGTTCCTCACAGCCCAGCTAAACAGTGAGGAACGCCCTTCTGAAGGTGGACGGTGAAACATAAGACCACCAATATCTCCAGCGCCGGGGCACATATCGGAAAAGCCGGCAGTGCGCTGAATTCAGCGCACTTTCGGCTTTCTAGTGGTATGTAAAACCGCATATACATGAGGACATGAAAGATCCTCTTTAAAGCATACCAAGTGTCCAGTGTTGTACTGTGACGTCTTAAGCTCCCTATAGTAAATGCTTCCCTGTGCTCTTTTATGACAACTGTAAGGTCCAGAAGACTGCTAGAGCAATCACCCAAGAGCAGAAGGAGTAGTAGAAAACCATGGCACACAAGGTTCACAAAAGTAGTCACTTTGCGATTTATTTAAAGAGTATGTAGTAGTGAATAAAGCATAAGGTGTGTGTGTGTGTGTATATATATATATATATATATATATATATATATACACACACGCACACAGAGGTATCAGAGTACAGGGGCTGAATACTTTTGCACATCACACTTTTCAGATTTTTATTTGAGAAAAATTTTGAAAACCATGTATCATTTTTCTTCCACTTCACAATTATCTGCTACTTTGTGTTGGTCTATCACTTAAAATCTCAATAAAATACATTTAAGTTTGTGGTTGTAAGGTGACAAAATGTGAAAAATTTCAAGGGGTATGAATAGTTTTGCAAGCCACTGTACGTACATTATATATATATATATATATATATATATATATATATATATATACACACACACACACACACGTTCTTGAGCCCTTAAGTAATTCCACAGAATAGTTGTTCTTAGTTTGCTACTCACACTATCTTTATTAAGCATTTATAGAGACGAATGGCATGCATTCAGAAAATTAAAATCTGTAATATTTTATCTGTTTTATATGTCAGCTGAAGCCAGACTGACATGAAGATGAGCTGAGCTTTCTTTGTTGGAGTTCCATTTTCCTGCATTTGTACCATCTACTGTGTCTTAATCTAAGGCTTTGTTCTCATCTTGTTTTATGCTACCACTGGAGGTACACATTGATGGTATTAACCAATTCATGCTACCAACAAACTGCAGATATATGCCACTGTGTAGGCATATAATGTTATATGATGGCCATTGACTTCCATTATAAAAATTATATACAGAAAAGTGCAGCAAGCTAAGCTTACTATACAGTGAAAAACAAATGTATGGTGTCACATACTGGCCCATCATATGCCAAAGAGACACAATTTTAGCATATGCTCTGTGTGCACGAAAGCTCCCAAAGTATACACCAAACATGAAAGAGTGAACAGAGCCATGGTCTATTTTTGTACTATTTGTAGATGCATACATGATACATCCTTCTGTTTATCTGTCTTGTTTAGGATGCGTTGTTGAGTGAAGAAATGCTTCAACATTTAGCTATGCTGATGCAGATGGAGAGAGCAAACCGTGTGGTTGTTATTCATGCGTCCTGCGCTATCCAGAATCTAAGTCAACCAGAAAACATAGAGGTAGGTTATCCCTCCCAGTGATGCACTGCTTAGCTCTGCATCACAAGTACTGTCACCCTGTGTATTGGAGGTGCCACTATGTTTAGTGGTGTAGTCAAAGACACTAAGCACAAGGTTATACACTACATCAGGGGTTGGCAACCTCCGGCACACGTGCTAAGAGTGGCACGCGAGGCTCATTTCCCTGGCATGGCAGCAGAGTCCTCACCCAGCAGTTTCGATCGGACCAAACACGGCCGAAACGAAACTGCTATTATTATACTGTGGGGTCTCTTCAGACCCCAGAGTATAATAAGCAGAGCCCCCGGGGAGGTGATCAAACAAAAAACAATGTTACTCACCATTCCACGATCCACAGCCGCTGTATGCTCTTCGGGCGCTTTTGCCTGAAGTCAGCTGACAGGGCCTCAGGGGTCGCATCTGTGTCTGAAGTCATTACGCATAATGACGCGACGTGACCCCTGAGACTCAATGAGCGGTCGCTGACTACAGGAGAAGCGCCCGAAGAAAACACAGCGGCTGCGGAGCATGGAATGGTGAGTAACATTGTTTTTTATGTTTGTCTTCTCTCTTCGCCCTCCGCTTATTATATTCTGTGGTCTGAAGAGACCCCAAAGTATAATAATAGCTAGTGAGTGTCCGAAATTGGAATATTATAAAAGTTAGAATATTATACTGTGTGCAGGGGCCGCTATGGGACATAATACCGTGTGCAGGGGCCACTATGGGACATAATACTGTGTGCAGGGACTGCTATGGCTGTGGGACATAATACCATGTGCAGGGACCACTATAGGACATTATTCTGTATAACTGTGTGTTTTCTGTATTAGGGATGTGTTTTTGCACAGAAAACTCAGGATTTTTTTTTTTTTTTCTGCAAAACTGCACCAGTTTTACATCGAAGTAAAAGTTCCAGTGGCCTAAGAATATAGCTGCATCCAGATACATAGTGTTTTTCACCATAAGGATGCTGCCATACGGTGCTCCTGGACACATACATTTACCACTAATTGGCGGCTGCACATGGACTTTCATTGCTTCTAATCAGAAAGTACAGGAGGGTCCCTGGAAATAGCAGTAAACGCATGTGTCCTAAAGCATCTGGTGGCAGCACTTCTGTGTTATGGTTTGTGGTATATGACTTTAGTTTAAGGGTCGTCAGACTTACAATTATTGACCGGCACTCAGAGTACCTCACCTTTGATTTTTTAATTGAAATCGGCACGCCGAACAAAAAAGGTTGCCTACCCCTGCACTACATATTTTAGTTTTATTATATGTGTATTTTTACAGTAATTATTATAAAACAAAATCTGTAGTGGAGCTGGGTGGAGTTTACTTTCAGTTGTGAATGATAAGGATGTTAGATCGCCTAACGTGCAGTGTGAGTGCAAGGTTGTCACACATCACTGTATTAAAATACATAAAGTAGTATGTTTCTTAAAGGGGTTTCACAATTTCAGTATGTGTTGTGACTCAGATTAAATTAGTTAGACTACTAGACAGACTCCTTTAGCTACGTCTTGCAGATTTCCCTAAATCTGTAGTGTGCTTGTGTATATGTAATTTTTAATTTCCACTTATTGCAAGAAAGTGAAACTTGGAAAAGGGGGATTAAGAGGAGTTTTGCTTGTGATCACTATATATCAGGACCTGACAGTCTCATGTGGTGATACTGGGGTGTTACCACAAGCATAAACAGGTTCCCGGGAAGGTGCGTCCACAGCCCAGATGCATAAAACAGCTCATTTGAATCTTGAGTAAAAGTTGATTTTCTCTGCATCAGGATTGTACTATTCCACTAATGGCCCCTACGACACAATAGAATTGGTTTAGAAGTGATTTTGGTGGAAATAGACTCCCTTTAAGGAAATTTTACCCAAGTGTATCTTTTCATTAGGTAAAATTTCCCATTTAATGAGTTGTACCACAGTAAACATATATCACTGGGGGCCCATTGTTGGGACCCCCACTAATCAATAGAATGGAGGTCCCAAGCTACCCATTCCTCCACACTGTACACCCGCGGTGAGAAAGGTTTTGAATGGAGTGAATGATGTTGCTCCATTCAAAATCTATAGGACTAATAGAGACATCAGAGTAAATCTGTGGATAGGTGATTAAATGCCTTTGTGTTACATAATGAAAGGATCTTCCCACAATTGGCATCTATGTCCCAACCATTTTTCTTTATTTAAATCTTGCTAGATTATTGTTGGAAGCCAGTTCTTTGAAGAACTGCTGCTCTCACTTCTTGATCCAAACAATGAAGAAGAATCACTACAGTATGTCGCATCTTGCCTTGCAGAGCTAGCTAACAATGGTAAGTCTTTCATATTTCTGTTCCACACACCTATACTGAAGCATAAGACAAGGAAGGATAAGGCATATACAAGGTCCCCTAAATGGCCAACTTTTACTAATAGACAGTATAAACTTTGAGGCAGTCTGAAAATGCTGACCACAACACCTACGTGGTTTTACAGAAAAAAAAAGACAAATTGGAAAAAATACACAATTGGTGTTGCCACATCCATAACAATCCATAAGTATGTTATTTATCCTGCATGATAAATGTCATAAACCCTAAAATTCAGATGCCAGAATTGATGTCTCTTCATCTCACCTCTCAAAAGCATAAAATAACAAAAATTGATCAAAAAGTCATATGTACTTCTACATTATACCAATAAAAAAAGTAAGAGCAGGCAGATGAATCATGGGAAATGTAGTTTGTCCACTACACTGCATGTAAACAACAGTGATACAAGGAGCAATAAGTAAAATAAAGCGAAGTAAAGGCTGCACAAGTGAACAGTGAATATTTAGCACTGCTATGGATGTATTTGCAGATAATTTTGGAAGCTGGATAACCCCTTTAATGTATTTTCTCAGCCTAAAAGGGGTTTTCATGTTTTATAACACTTATTCTCAGACACTGAATAGGAGTCCTAGTCTCTATCATGGCTGATGCAGAGACCGAGAAGGTGGTAGTTTATATAATTCATTATTAAGCCAGACAGACAGCCCCCACCAAACAAGTCAGTGACACAAAAATTGGGAGAAATCTCTGTTTGTGTTGGAATAAATGTGAAGTGGAACTTCCTGGACTGCAGGAATGGGACTTAAATCTGGACATCAGGGCAGCTTTTGTAATTAAGTTTTATCAATTTCCATCTAAAACTTTTCATGTCCCAGAGCAACCCCTTCTATTAAAATGCTAAGATAGATCTCCCGAAAGTACAATACAGAAGCAAAGCAACAACATTAAATATATATTCACACTGGACCAACACTTAAGATCAGGGCTTCTAAAACTTTTTAGACTCTGGCCTCAACAGTCAATCTTTCATGATGAAGGGTCCCTACTACCATAAAAACAAATACTACCACGAAATGCCCCAATGCAGTGCACATATCTTTAGCAATAATAAATACCACATTGCAGCAAAAAAATACCTTCCCAGAAGCATCAAATAGCAGCATCTAGAAAAAATATCCCTCCAAATGTGATAGTCCTTTTTTCCACCTGTAGCCCATAGGCAGCTGCATTCTCCCCAAATAAAACCTTCCAAACCTGCAGGAAATCATTTCCCACCTCAGAGTTTGAGAAGCACTGATATAGATTATATATTGATCTCTTGCTCTCTTGTATTTATTATTAATAATGTTGTTTTGTGTGCAGGTTTTTGTCCCAAATCAGCTCTGCCAATGTACAAAAATAGCTTTGCTAATCCAGCAGTTACAAAATTGTGTAATTAAACTACAACTTGGTTTTAATCATTAAGAGCTTAAAGGGGTATTCTCATCTGAAGGATCCTATCTATACTGCTAGCTTAAATTCAAGAATTTTCCTAAATATTCCTAAATACCGTGCTTTAGCAATACTACTTCATTTGCTATGTGAAATTATTCTTCCCATTGTTTATATACGTAGTTGTCAAGGCACCTGGCCTGTTATTTGATCAAGGACAGATGACATGACTCACTGCTCTCTGGAGGGGAGGGCGGCTGAATTCTCTGGATTACTTTCAGAGCCATTATCTCCTGCTGAGGTCAACTAATTGCAGTTTGCTGATAAAGGCTTGGTCAGTGTGTGTTATCACTGAATGTAAACACAAAGATAACATTGAGTTAACTTCAAGTCTGTTATCAGTCATTAAAGCATATGTAAGTTTTTCCTCTCCAAACCTGTGTAATGTAATATACATTTACTGTGCATTTTATTTGATCTGCATTATTATAGACTTCTAGTAATCATAATCATCTCTCATAGTAAAAGCAATGTCTATATCTGCTGAGGTACTTCATAGTGTTCTGTTCATCAAACAGTCAAAGTCTGCCCACCAGCTTGTTGAAGAATACAGGAAGTGGGAAAAAGAGACAGCAGGCAAACTAGTGAGAGAGGGAGATGGGATATCCCCTTTAATTCCTATATAATTTACAGTATTAGACATGTTCTTCTAACCTGCAAGTACACTGTATTGTCTAGATTGTACAGAGTACAATGAATATTTAGCAAGGTTTTCTAGAAGGACCACAATGGTGAACCTCTGATAGCTTGCTCCCAAGCAGATTCTCTTCCATTTTAGTTGAGAATTAGAAATATGACTCCTTCGTGATGGAGATCCCAGCTGTCAGAACACACTGACCTACTTAAGATGGACTGTACATGTATTAAGAGTTAATACAATCTTTATTTTTCAGACTTCACACGGGAACAGGTGATTAAAAGGAAGGATAAAGCGCTCATGAGATGCTTGGTGAGACTGGCAGTGCACTTGGAACAAAAAGAACTCTCATTTCATGCTGCTACTGTTATAAAATATCTCTCACATTCAGGTAGTGTATTCAGAAAAAAATCCCTTTATTGTATCCAACATAAGACATGATTATTCTTCCTATGAATATCTCACATACAAGAGAGTGGAAAACCAAGAAGGCAGCTTCATACATTATATTGTCAGTGGTAGGGCCTTGTAATTAATTTTAGACACAAGGTTACAGATGTATGCATAGGTGTATTCACCCTATATCTGTGGAAGCCACATGCTCAATAGGGATCAAAATGGACACCATGCTTAAGTTTAAAATATGGTTTCCAGTTAGGGTATGTTCACATGAGAAATAATGCTCTAATAGGCACAGCCATGCTGTTTCACCCACTTTGATTTAGGATAGGATATAGACCTAAATACATCACCAAACCTGAGAATAGGTTAGTAGCAACGCTTATAACAATCATTTTATTTGATTTTCTGCAATAGGAAAAATTGCTGAAGAATTGAAACCATTTATGAAAGAAGTCCAAGCCTACCTCATGAATTTCCTCAGCCACCCAGAACTGAGATTTCAGCAGTTGGGCATTGCCACCCTGTGTTCCTTATGTGAAGGTATGTAAATTGTCCACGTGTGTTATGAAGTTAAATGCAATTTGTTGCGTTTAAACAGACACTTAAAGACTTATCACCACCTCCACTAACTACAGTTCTTGGCATCTGTTAATAGGCGCTGCTCCACTGATTCTAGCATAGTTGGAATTTTTCTCTAGCTCCCACCAATTCTGAACAAACAGTCCAGCAAGCCTAGATTCACACAACTGTTGTAGAAAACAGCCATGAAAAAAAATGGACATTTTTCAGGGGCTTCTGTTTTTACAGAACCTTCATACAGTTGAGTGCATTGAGAGATCCATGAAAACGGACAAAAATAGGGCATGACCTATTTTTTGACTGTGAGTTAAAACACCACACGGCCAATTTTCACTGTTGTGTGAATGTAGGCTTAGTTTTGGTGTTTGATATGTTATGCATCTCTGTACCATCAGGTTGGTGAGGTAGGTGGTGTCAGGCCAGAGCAGGCAAAGGGGCGAGATTCAGAGGTAGGCAGTGTCAGAGCTCAGAATTTAGCCATGCCCTCTGTTTTTTAAAAAAAAGTTGTCGAGGCAGTCTAATAAATCAGTTCTTTTTGACACATTTCCTTCATAAATGTGTAAAAAAATAATGTGCACCATTTTTTGGTACAAAATAAGATATAAATCTGTTGTAAACTATTGATAAATATGCCCCATTTTGTACATCAGTGAAGCAGAAAAGAGGTCAGTGCTTCAGAGGGGGAGCATATAACTTCAGAATAAAACTGTATGTTATTCAGTTACATTATGCAGGCTCATTTTCAAATTGGAGGGAAGATAAAAAAAAATTACTAGAGTGCTTAACTTTTCCAGATAAATTGTAATGTGTGTATACATTAAGAGTAACCCTATTTCTTGCTCTAACATAACATGATGCCTGCAGAATGGAAAACTGCTAAAAATTACAAAATGTATCTGGAATTTATATTTCTTGTTAAGTTGGTGGGTAGAAATGTCTGTCATACACTGCACACAGCAACTAGAGGAGAATCTGCTACCTAAATAGCCCAATACTATACACACAGAGAGAAGTCGTGATCTGAACTAGTAAATTGATTGTGTCCTATTTAACTCCCACAGCTTAAACCACTGTTTTTCTTATACCGTATCTCTCCCAGCTTGTGCTCACTCCTCCCCTCCCAACAGACATGTGTAATCTGGGTCCTATTACCTTTAGTCCCTTTGAAGACTGATATAGCACTGTTTTTCAGAGTGAAAGTCAGTTTAGCAAATGGAGGGGGAGCAGGAGATGTGCCTGATAAGAGTACAACAGAAGCATTTCTCTATAAGATGTATTGCGATTTTTTTTTTTTATAATTACCTGTACTGTTCATTTATGCACTATTAAAGGGTTACTGTTGGGTCTTCCATGGCATTACTGACAGGAAGTGCAGGAAAATGCCTGCCCACCACTATGATCACTTCATGTGCTAAACATATTATCAGCATGTTTTATGAACTGCTTTTTTTAATAATCTGTGTACTTTAGCAATCCTAGACTGCAAAAATTACATCAGAGCAGTTGTGTGCTTTTAAAAAGTACTATATCCCGCAATTTTTACTCTGGTCATTAAGCTCAATAATAGATGGCCCCCTCCCAATTGTGTAGGGATTTTCTTAGTAGTAGTCACTGTTCACATCACAGACAAGACAGATAACATAAAAATGGAAGATAACAGGTCTATAAATAACAACTATCATTGTATCCACTACTGACAATAGATGATGGCACAGTTTATCTACCTCCCTTCCATATATATATATATATATATATATATATATATATATACACACATATATATACACATACACACACACAGCATATCTAGAGAACTCTCCCATAGACCTCAGTGAATCAGCTTCAGACTACTGCTGCATATGGCCATAACTATGCTGTAAATGCTGTTAATAGAGCAGAAGTGAGGTTCAGGCAAGATGGCAGTCCCTATAATCATGTACAGGAAATGGAATAAAAAAATTAGTCAGAAAATAAACACATTACAAAAAAAGTGATGTATACATTTTTAAGTAAATTTGGAGCTTCAAAAACAAAACGAAACATGAAAATAGACGATAAAGATATTCATCATTGTGAAATACTACAAGTATTGTTTGTTATCAGTGTCTTTGTAATGAGAAAATTTGAAACAAATTTTTATGCTAAACTTATTTAACGTGCAACTCCCATTTCATTTACTCTATAAAAAATTTTTTGCTATTGTTCCGGGGTTGTTTGGTGAACATTTTTGTAATATACTGTATTAATCTATCAAACATCCTTTTAATAGAAAACAGGCTGTAAAGATCTCACGAGCAATGCTCTAAATAAGGGTAGTAGCACATTGTCCTGTATCAATTACAGTATAGGACAGTATGTTGCTGGGAGGCAGGGACTCCTAGCATCATAGATAACTGTATTGCTAGGAGTCCCGCTCCCAACACAAAGTTCAAGCCGGTAAATCTGGCAAAACATGGACCTCGTGTGCTGCTACCCTAAGACTCCGGGAGACTGTCTGTACACCCGTACTTAATGCAGCATGTATCTCCGGTTTTATAACACCTGGATTGAAGTACTAACTGTAAAATAATTAGAGCTATCACTAGTTATTAACACAGTCTAGAATGTGATTTTATATGCACAGCTGCTATAGATGTGACTAGTGATATCTCAGATTCTGTTATAGCTAGTACTTCAATCTTGGCATCATATTTAAACTGAAGACGCAGCCAATTAAAGTGACCCCCCCCCCCCTTTGGTAAATGCTTCAGCTCTTCATATTCACAATACAGCTGTGTAGAGACTTTCCTTAGTAACAGCTCAGAGAGTTGCAAGGAGAATGTTACAGCCTGTTTTATAATAAAAAAGAATTTAGATTGGGTAATAAAGTGCATTACAAAAATGGTCACCCAGAACAATAGCAAAAAATAAAAAATGGGAGTTACACTTTAAGAAATTGGTGGAGTTATTAAATTTTCCATATATATCTATAGTTTAAAAAAATATTATATATGTTTATATAGGTTTTCAAGGTGACTGCTAAGCCTAATAATAGGCTGACTCTTGTTCTGTAGAGAACACTTTTTAGCAGTCATCTCATTAACATCACAGACAGGATTACAATGAAAGGTTAAACTTATAGATATATAACAGAAATCTCTACTGACAATATGAGATGGACACAACTCACCTTCTCACCCTCCATGCACAGGTCTCACAGCATGCATAGACGTTAATGAACATCATCTCTTGTCTATTTGGCTGCTGTAAAGCATATCTGAAAAAACTGTTAAAAGAGATTGTGCAAGCAAATACAAATGGCAATAAGTAAACTGAATTTGCAATTTAGAGTAACTTGGTAAAATATTTTTATTAATTAAGCAAATAATTTTGATATTTATGTGAGCAAACTTTTTTTTTTTTATAGTAGGATCCCCTGATACAAAATGTATAGGTCTGTGCTTGTCATTCTAGTGAGGCTCTGTTAGTCATGCATGCCAAATAGAATACAGTACATTTTGAGACATTTGCTCAGTGAAAGAAGCAGATATATCATTTAGGCTTCTCTAAGACAAAGCCCAGCATGGTCAGCAGCACAGTTGCAGTGTAACCCTGACCATAGAGCAACTAAAGACTGAATTTGGTTTACTTCACGTAAAGGTCCATATAGGCACATTTATGGATCAAAAAGTAATGCATTAGAAAAATGGCACACAGCCTTGCTTGTAATATGAAAGGAGAATAGCAGGATAAGGCTGAACCAAATTTTCATGCAATAGGTCTTAGAGCTTATTCACACGTCTGCGTCAATCACAGACTGGCCATCACATGCCATTCATTTTAAGGACTGCAGGCAGACGTCAGAGAAAAAGAATGGATTTGACATGCTCTATTTTGGTCTGTTTTGCAGAGTCTGTGAAAATTACAGACACCATGTAGATGTCATTTTTCGCAACTCCAAATACACAGAAAAGTAATTTTTAAAAAAAAGATTGTGTGTGTATTAGGGCTTATTTACATGAAAAATAGATCAATGTTTTGCATTAGGCATTGTGAATCAAAATTAGACTAGTCAAAGATTTGCACCTCTTATGTGTTTTCTAGACACTCCAGGTTATGGCACACAATCACTAACCAAAACACTCACCGTGTGAATATGGCTTAATATAGAGAAAGTTAGAGAGGTGTGTTCATTTGGTGCAAATTCTGCCAAGTTAAACTGTATGTTGTCCCTTTTTAAATTGTTAAGAAATATTTCATGCATCAAAAAGGGGAGAAAAAAAAAAGTTAACATTGTCTCTGATTTAGCTGTAAATAACTTTTGTTTTTGCCCTCTTACCAGATCCTGAATTTTCTGAGGCCTTCAATCAAAGTCGACTAAAAGAACAGCTTGAGCAAGTCCGTCAGCAGACAGAAGAGACCCAGGCACTACTCAGACTCGCCATTTGTCAGACAGATAGCTTAAACTTGAAGGAGTGATTGGTTACCACTCTGTATAATATGTTTACATTGTTCCGGCTAGTGGGGTTGGCAACACTGAGCCCCACTGACTGTTTTGTGGTGTTTTACTTTTCCAAATAGGGAAGATATTTTGTGATGTGGATCTTGAGTGTTGGTGCATCTTCCTAACAATAAATATTGATCTTCTATCTGCAGAATATTAACTAGCCATTGCCACTTGACAGAATATTCAAAAAAAGCAGCTGTTCTGCAATGTGGGGCCTTAGCCTTAAGGTACAACTCCACTCAAAATACATGTGTTGTCTAGGATTAGAAACCAACAAACTGTACTGCACTGATTGGTTAAAACTGAGATTTTCTTAGTGGATTTCCACCCTAACTGCATCTTCCAAACACATCACATTCTTCCTTGTTATTTATTATAACTTCAGCGTACTTCTCTTTTAGAAATAGATTTGATATGTTCTACCTTTGTGTTTTATACCCGTTTTATTACTTAGCATTTTTTTCTTAATGCACTGTAACATTAAATATTGATATGGTTATACTGTGAACCTGTGGAAAATTTCATGAGTTATTAAACATTAAACTGGAAACTTGTCTTGTTTTCATTCTCATTGTGAAACACATAAAGCTACCGAGAGAAATAAAAACACATTAAAAATCATTTAAAATTTCTTCAAACAGATTTATTAATTAATGACATGCTAAATAGAATAAAAGAAATAAAAACTACATGATTTAAGCATTAAATATAATGTCTATGTACATGAAAAAAGGACAAACAATAGCCAAACCAAATTCAGTCTATGACACTGTGTGTAAAAAGTGAACCCAATTGTTTTACATTATACCTTCATTGTGACATTACCCCAAATTATTGTTATATAATAGAATGTAGGTTTTCCTTTTAATAGTGTACAAACCCTTTAGCCAAAGTGTTCTAAGCTCAAGGTGCGCAATTCTAGTGCTAAAATGCCCTCTTAAGGCATAGTTTCAGATGTATGCCATTACAGACCTAAGATGTATTTTTAACAACCAGTATTGGGGACCTCTGGGCTAGAAATTTAGAATAGTTCACCTGTCTGAATGCTTTCATTTAAAACATATACATAATTACTGTGATATTTTTTTTTCATAAAAAAGTGCACATTTATAGACCTTCAAGCAAAAGACATAACCACAACGTTCATGAGAAAATGTGTGTGAAGAAAGACACCATAACCAACAAAAAAAAATGAAGATAAATTAATAATAGTTCAGTGTTCTCTTTTGCTCTGAAACGAGCAAAGTTATACTAATTCCTTCTTCCTTTCCACCCATAAATGTATAGAATCTTCAATTTGTGTATAAGAATTTAGTAAGGCAAAAAACATCTATAGTCAAGCAGACATAATTACAATATAGATACTATTTTTTTTCTTCTTTTAAACTTTCGTTATTGTACAACAAATATTCAAGTATGGTAAAAATCAGGTATAATTTACTTTGTGGATATGGGGTCAAACAAAAAAAAATGCATAAAATCATAGGAATTGCTAAATTTGTCATTTATACTTATTAATCAGATTAGGATCCTGACAATTACTTTCCAAGTGATGAGATGATTAATTACATGTCGGAGAACCTGATACAGTAGCCTATACATTAAAGCCCCTTTAAATGGAGTTCTCAGCAATAATATTTAAACCAATTGGTTTAAATGGCACCACTCTCTAGCCCTACATGTAGAGCTCTGAGGGTATTTTCAAGTATTAAACATATACAGTGTAAAAGATTATCAGGTTAAACAATTACGTTTAAAACTGGACAGTCCTGAAAAAGTCCCACAATCTACCTCAATGCATCCTTGTTTTTCTTCCATTCAGGTAGGTAAAACTTTAGAATGCAATCTGTGTGCAAAACGCAGCATTTTACAGAAAAGGCTGTTTAATGCACTCTTAACATGAAGGTCCGTCTGTATTACCATAGAGCAGCAGTCTGGTATCCGGTAATAGTAAAATTTTTCCTTCTGAGTATGAAATATCCCAAAAATTCAAAAACAAAATTCTTTAATTTTCAATCGAATCCCTGGGGCTTTAAGGATGACTTCTAAACCTCAGCTTCGGATGTTCAGATGACCTCTGGGGATAAAAACATAGCATTATGTGCAAAGAAATCACATTAAGAAGTGCTTCATAGAGTAGTCATGCTACTTGTTACCCACTCAAAGCAATAAGGCTGTTTATGCTAGGTTTATGAAAACTTGTTTTATAATTGGAGCAATGCCTAAAAGTGTAATATAAATAATGCTAATCCTGTTTAAAATTTTAGTGAGGCTCTGTTATATTTTGTTAAATTTATTAAGTCCTTAAGATCTCAATACATCTACAGTTACCCAAACATAAGGACAAGATAAAGTAATAATCTAAGTCATCAAAAGTTACTACTGTTCCGTATTATCTTTATAATGAGGCATCTTTACTGTGTAGGATTTTTTATTTATGACCCTAGGCATAAAGGAATTAAAGGGGTATTCCCATGAACAAACATTTTTAAATTTGTAGGTCATTAAAAGTTAAACATTTTTGCAAATATAAGTAATTAAACATTTTGTTGAATTTTAAAGATTATATCTAAATATCTTGTGGTCACAAGTTGTTGTCTTGATCAGTTGCCAGTGGATACAACCATGAATGCAGGACCTTTCTAAGGTCAGAAAATCAGCAATGATTTCCTTATTGTGGCTGGGATATCTTCTGATACATGTAGTGTCCCTGCCTGATAACCCAGCTACAATAAGAAAATCATGGCTGGGTTCCTGACTAGTCCCAAACCATAGAAAGTTTCTGCATTTGTGGTCGTATCCATTGGCAACAGATCAAGACAACAAACGGCCACCACTAAGATAGTTAGAGAAAATCTTTAAAACTCTGCAGAATTTTTAACTACTTATATTTGCAAAAATGTTTGGACTTTTAATTATCTACAAATATAGATATGATTATGTTCATGGGAATACCCCTTTAAGTCAGTTACCCTACATATTTGGCGATTCTTTTTTGGTTCTTGTTCTATAAATGCCTTTACCATCATGTTTGGTTCCAGATCACTTGTCATTTATTGATGTTAATACAAACAGTACAAAATACAGAAGATCTTTTTATTTGGCATTTATCATTATTATTCTACCTGCAGTCTGTGGGGTTTGTACATTATCAACTTCAAAGGCGATAAGGGGATTCAGAGGTGGAAGGTCTTCAATGCTGTTCCCTTCATTGTTTAGAGAATCAAGTTTCATTGGTTTCGATCCAACTGGCAAATTTATGATCTCTTCAAAATTATTGTTCGGCATACGTAAACCATTTTCATTTGGTTGTTTCTCTGTGCTAAAAGCCATAAAAACATATTAAAGTCAAATACATAAAAATCAACAGAAACAGACTGTCCATATATTAAATAGCAATAGATTTAGAACATCATCATTTACCTGTCTACAGATAAAGCTTGGGAAAAAGTTACAATCCTTGGTGATGGCTTCCCTGATTCTCCATTTCGAGGGGTTTCTACATTGCTCTGGAGAAATTCTGATGTCTGCTCCTCTTTTAAGGGGGTGGGTGTAATAGCTAGGCACAGAATGCTTACATTAATATAACAATTATATATACAAATTTTAACCTTTACATCTAAATGCATGCTAGTGTCTTAATGTATTTGTACAGTAAAGCACTAGCTTGCAACCAAAAAAACATTGCTGATTTTTGGTCACCTTGATAAATAAGAATAGATCAAACATAGTATGTACCCCATAAAATACCAATGAAAACTCAACTCACAAAAAATAAACCTTCACACAGATTTAGAGAACAAACAATAGTAATAACTCTCAAAAAATAGCAACACAAAAATATGGTGTTTATTGTGTAAAATAAAAAAATATGCATTTATCCCTAACTGGTACCAATGAAAACTTCAAATCATCCTGCAAGAAATATGTCCTTACACAGATCAGTTGATGAAAAACATCAGCTCTGGCCCTCAGAAAAAAAAAATTCTGACAAAATAGATGCGTATTAAAAATAAAATTGCGGAACGTTGTAAAAGTAGTTAAACTCAAATAAACCTATATGAATTGAGTACTAATGTAATTGTACCAATCCACAGAATAAAATATGTCACTAACACCACACAGTGAATGACAAAAAGATGAAATAGAAAAACAATACCAGAGTTGTTCATTATTGTACCTTATCTTCAAAAATGCTGGATAAAAAGTTATCAAAAAGTGGTATGTAGGGGGCGGAGCCTAGCCGCGATACGACATGGTCGCATAGTTTCTGAGCTCCCAGCCTGAGTCTCAGCAAGCGACATTTGAACAGCGACCAGCCCGTGGAGTGAAACTCTAAAGCTACCCCAGGAACGGGAACTTACCTGGGAAGATGCCTAGGAAGCGCAAATCGGTGGTGAAGCCGCAGAAGCTCCTGGACTACTTCTCTCACGGAGGAGGAGAGGAGCAAGATGGCGACGGCCCGCGCACTGAAGCGACCTCCGGAGCCTCGACTCCTTCTGGAGATCCTCCGGAGGATGCGCTTTCACTTTCGCTATCCGCGCAGAGGAGAGCGCTGTCGGCCCCATCTCTGCATCAGCTGATGGAGCGGGCGGACTCCGGACCACATGGATCTCCCTCCCGGCGGGCCAGGACGGGAGCAGATCCCGGGCCTACACAAAATGGCGCCGCAGGGCCTACAACTGCAGCAAACCTGGGAACGCAGCAATCGCCCACCGCGAGTCCGGTAAGGCAAAAGCCCAAGTTTCAGAGCACTGGTCTGCAAGGAGAGGAGGTGAGCGACACTATACCACATACACCCCCAGCTATTGATTTCTTTGCAGATATCCCGGCGACGGAAAGTTTGTTAACTGAGGCTTCTATGAAAAATATGCTTATGGCCTTTTGTAAGTCATTAAAGACAGACATGTCCCTAATGGTGAAACCGCTAGATAAAGATCTTCAAGAGTTAAAAAGTCGTACGGTACATGTTGAAGCTAAAATGGCGGAATTTGCTGCATCACATAATGTGCTTATAGATGCGCACTACGACGTGGAAAGGGATGTGACCTTTCTTAAAACTAAGATAGCCGACTTAGAAGACCGTTCCAGAAGAAATAACTTAAAATTTAGAGGGATCCCAGAATCAGTTCCTCCAAAAGACTTAACTGTTTTCCTCCAAGATATGATAAGATCGTTACTATTGAATCTCACGAAAATGGACTTAACTATTGATAGGGCTCATAGAGTTCCGAGACCCTCGCATTTAGATGAAACAGTACCCAGGGATGTTCTGGCAAAAATCCATTTTTACCGTACTAAAGAGCTGGTTTTGATGACCTCACGGAAGATGGACCGACTACCTGATCCATATCACAAGATTTCTATTTATTCAGATCTCTCAGCCACGACATTACAAATCCGGCGACAATTCATCCCTCTTACCGCAGCATTACGCCAGCATCACATTTTATACAAATGGGGATTCCCAGTCCGGGTGATCATCTCCCGCAATAATTTGGTACATGTTATCAAGACACTGGAGGAAGGGAAAAAAATTGTTAAGCGCATGGAATATTCCGATGGTTGATCCTCCACTCCACAACCCACCCGGTCCAATATCGGATGGGTGGTGCCAAGCGAAAACCCAAAGACGTCCACAAAGAGGACTACAAAGCTAGAGACTCACCTATCTTGGATTCCATATGTTCACGGTTGTTGAACTTATCCCCCCAAGATCACGACAGCTGCTGGTCCGCTGTACTTTGTCTTTCTTCTCCTTTTTTTTCTTATGTTGCAGCTAAGATGGGTTGCCCATCGGTTCTGTAGTTTATATGGTTTGTTTCCTTTCTGGTTCTGGTACACTGGGCGAAATGAATACAAATGGTGGAGACATTCTCGCCTCCTGAAAACAGGGACATCCTTTGGTATGGGCAAGTGTGGTAAGACTCTTAATGCATTTCTGACTGTGTACTATGGTGCTTAAAATTATGTCTATGAATGTCAGAGGGTTGAACTCTCCTCAAAAAAGGGCCAATTTATGGCGCGAGGTACGGGATCAAGGCTGTGACATTCTTGCAGTGCAGGAGACCCACCTTTTGAAGGCAGACGCCTTTTGCCTTCAACACCCAGCGTACCCAAATGTATTCCATGCTCACTATTCCTCAAAACGTAGAGGGATATTGATTGGAATTAGGGACTCGGTAGCGTTCCAACTACTGTCACAATACGCAGACCCGGGGGGGGCGATTTATAATACTAATTTGCATTCTCAATAATATTACCTATACGCTGGTATCAGCCTACGCCCCCAACAGGAAACAAGTGGCATTCTTAGGTAGACTGGCAAAAGCGGTAGCAAAGAGGAAGCAGGGATGTGTAGTATTGATGGGAGACTTTAATGTGGCTCCGGACCCGATGGTAGACACAACTTCTGGTGTGTCGACACGCCGCCCTTCTCTCTCGCAAGCGCTATGGCGCCATGAATTATTTGACGCCTGGTGTATCCTTCACAATACTGAGAGAGATTATACTTACTTTTCTTCTGCACATAATAGTTATTCACGGATAGATCTATTTTTACTTGAGCAATCCAGCCTCCCTATGGTTTTGCAATCTGATATCTCAGTAATCACCTGGTCAGATCATGCAGCAATAACCTTAACCCTAGCGGAAAAATATGAATGCCCAAGAGAGTTTGTATGGCGGTGCAACAAATTTTTAATGTCACAACTGAAATTAAAAGCAACTTTAGAGAATGATCTGAAGGAATTCTTTATGATTAATGCCCCCTCTGCCCCTGGCCCTGATGTCCTGTGGAACTCTCATAAGGCCTTTATTAGAGGAATGTTCATTCGCTTGGGGAATATAGAAAAGAAAAATAGACTGGCAGAGATAGATAGATTGCTCCACCAAATTAAATCCATCGACAATAGCAATAAAAAATCTCCCTCTCCATCCAATGCAGCAAAATTGATGACATTACGCCACCAACTGACAGCTTGTTTATTGCATAAATATGAGAAAAATCTAAAAAGGACCAAAGCTACATATTATTCTCAGTCCAATAAAGCAAGCAAACTCCTAGCCTCCAAACTCAAACAAAAACATGCAAAATCTAGAATTCAATTCCTTCACAGTAAAGATGGCACTTATAAAATATATGACCCTAGAGGCAAAGCTGATGCCTTTAGGTCATTTTACGAAGGCCTCTACAATATCGTGGAAGACACAGCGGTTGCTCCCCCAACGAGCGATGACATTGAACGCTTTCTTGTAGCTGCCCAATTACCCAAACTCACCGAGTCACAACTGGACTCTTTGAACACACCCATTACTTCAGAGGAGTTGTTGTCAGTTATCAAATCGCTGCCATCTCACAAGTCTCCGGGCCCTGATGGCCTTACCAATGAATACTACAAACGATTTTTCCCAATCCTGAAAGACCCGCTGCTGTCCTTTTTGGCGGCCGCGATGGATTCCGGTACCATCCCAAAAGAGAACCAAGAGGCTTTGGTGGTTACGCTACCAAAGCCGGGAAAACCGACCACTGAGCCCCAAAACTTCCGACCTATCTCTTTGCTAAATTCCGACCTGAAAATCTATGCCAAATTACTAGCAAGCAGATTAGCAGCCTGTCTCCCGAGCTTGATAAATAATCAGGTGGGATTTGTCAAGGGGAGGCAATCTTATGACAATACCAGACGCATTTTGAACCTCATGTATTACATTGACGGTAGGAAAGTAGAGGAGGTGATCCTTGCGTTGGACGCTGAGAAGGCGTTTGATCGCATTTGCTGGTCGTATGCCTTCTCGGTGCTCAGAAATATGGGGTTCTCTGGAGCTATTTTGAGGGCGATAGAGGCGTTATACTCCGCACCCTCTGCGAGAGTGTTCACTAATGGAGTAGTATCGGACCCTTTTCTGATAACAAATGGGACCAGACAGGGATGCCCCCTGTCGCCCCTGATATTTGTTCTTTCCATGGAACCATTGGCCCAAACGCTCTGACTAGATACCAACATAGGGGGCATTGATATAGGGAATAAAACTCATCTTATATCGCTCTACGCTGATGATATTATTATCACCCTGTCTAAGCCACCAACTTCTGTCCCCCGCCTAATGGATATTATTACTAAGTTTGGGCAACTATTGTTTTACAAATTGAATATGGCCAAATCACAGGCGCTACCTTTGAATGTCCCTCCTTCTTTGCTTCATCAAATGAAGTCGAATTATGACTTTGACTGGAGGGAGGACAATTTCCAATACCTGGGGACACAGATGACAACGTCCCCAGGGACCCTTTATAGAAGTAACTACATACCAATGTTAAAACTACTACAAGAAGAGACGGAGCGAATGTCAAAAACAGATACCTCCTGGATAGGCCGAGTAGCGGCCTTTAAAATGTTACTACTACCTAGGCTTTTATATTTGTTTCGCACGCTCCCGATACCCATTCCCGTTTCCTTTTTTGAAACAACACAAAGGGTGATATCAAAATTTATATGGAATGGGAAGAGACCCAGAATAAACAAAAGCTGCCTATTCAAACAAAAGGAGGCAGGAGGGCTGGGAGTTCCGTTGATAAGAAACTACTATATAGCCTCACTGGTCACTCAGTGCGCTAGGTGGAAGTCAATGGACACCTTGGTTCCATGGTTGCACATAGAACAGGCGTTTATCGCTCCTCAAACTGGAAGATGCGCTGTGGTTACCCTTTTGGAACATTTTAGCTCCTAGATCCTTCTCCCCGGTCATGGTTGCCTCATTGGCGGCATGGAAGATAATGCACGGGAAAGCTAACCCTATGAAACACTTTCATATTTCTGAGATGCCTTTGTCACTAATGTCATGGGTAATCGACGACTTGAGAATTTCGGATTGGGAGTCGAGGGGGATCACACAGATTTCTCAATTATATTCTGACACTAAACAACCTATATTGTTTGCAGACTTTAGACAGAAATACGGGCTCCCTATAGGCGACTTCCTTAAATATTTTCAAATATGGCACTTTGTGTCTAAGCATCCCGTGACGCTTTTGACCCACAGTGGCGCCCTTTTCACTTGGCTTTCTACCAAGGTGAGAGAATTGCGCTTTCTGTATGACAAAATGGACGAAATATCGACCTTCACTAGATCTACCCCATTCCGTTAATTGGGAGAGAGATTTGGGGATAGTCATCACCCTTGAGGAATGGCAGCAAGCAATTAGGCTGATCCATCTATCCTTAAAGTGTAGCACGCACATTGAGACGGCCATGAAAATAGTATTACGATGGTATAGGACCCCGACTATGCTACAGTTAGCCTATCCCTCTGAATCAGGAAACTGTTGGAGGGGATGTGGGGGTAGAGGATCCCTTATCCATATTTTGGGGAATTGCCCCATAATTCAAGGATACTGGGACGGGGTCTTCGGAATGCTATCGGAGCTATTCGATTTCCGACTCCCATACACCGCTAGCAAGGCTATCCTGATAATTGGAATTCCTAGTGCACTAAAGGCATACAAAAAACTTATCTGCAAAATTCTGACTATAGCCAAATTGATGCTGGTGCAAAGATGGAGGACAGTAGCTCCTCCGCTCATGTCGGATCTGTTAACAGCCATAAATAGCACATACACTTATGAAAGAATAATCGCCCTGGGAAATAACTCTTTCCACAGCTTTGAGAAAATCTGGGAAGCGTGGATTTACTCTCGATTCATTCTGAAAGAGAACCGGGGGGGGGGTCGCAGGAAGTCCGGGAGGGGGGATGCACTGATGCAATGACTGCAATAAATGGGCCAGGGGGGGGTCAAACCAGTCAAATCTGTCAAACCGGCCAACCTCGGGGTAGAGGAGGCAGAAGAGGGGGGGAATTCAGAAATGACAAAACGGAGTTTTGGTGTCTACACACTAATAGAGGCCTTACAACCAAGGGAAGGTTGATACTGAGGAACATGTTCTAGGAATGATTCAAGATAGCCCGCTGACTGTGCCTGAAAGTTATTGTTATAGTTAAGGTTTACTATGTTAGTACGTTGCATATCTGTCTTATTGATGTATGATTTACAGATGTATTTTGAAAAAGAAAGTAATATGTTATTTTGCATACTATACTATAATGCATACCAATGTACATCATGACATATGTCAATACTGTATTTTACAAAACAAAAGTCTTATAGTTCTCAAAATATGTTGCAAAACAAAAATGTCTTTTGGAAAAGAAAGTAAAAACCCTACATAAATTAGGCATCACCATAAACAAAGTAACATAAACATGTTATTTTGCAAAATGAATACTGTAGAACTGATTGCCGTAAAAAAAAAAAAAAAAAAAAAAAAAAAGGATTAATTATGTATTCTAAATCTCACATTATACACTGAAGCCAGTAACACCCCAAACAAAATTACTACTACTTATACCCCTAGATGAATACCCTAAGGGGTAAAGTTTCTGAAATTAGGTCAATTCGCAAGAGTCTCCATTGTATTGGTCACTCAAGGACTTTAGAAAAATAACATAGTGACTAAAAAATATTACAGTAAAATTTGCATTCCTAAAGCCAAATGACAGATCTTCATTTCTGTGTCCTGTCATGTGCCCAAACAGCAGTTTATGACCTAATAGGGAGTATTGCTGTACTCAGAAGAAATTGCGTAACAATTTTTTCTTATCTTTCTTGTGAAAATGATATGTTTTGGGCTAAAATTACATATTATTGGGAATATTATTATTACTATTTCTTAATTTTATTAGCCCAATGTCATGAAATTCTGTGAAACATCTTTGGATTCAAAATAATCACTACACCCCTATATAAGTTCCTTGAGGGGTGAAGATTCCACTATTTTGGCACTTTAAGGGCCCCAAAAAATCTGCCCAAACCTTGTTCTTTCCCTTCTGAGCCACTTCATGTGCCCATACAGCAGTTTACAACAAAATGGGTATTGCCGTACTCTGTAGAAAATGTTTAATATACTGTGGGGGTCCTTTTTCTCCCATTACAAACTGTGAAAATGAAAAATTTGAGGCTACAGCAATGAGTTGAGATCTCTGTTTTGGATTATAATTCTAAAAATGTAAGCATTCATTTTCATGGTCCAATGTTTATAAATTTTGTTAAACACTTGTACAGTCAAAATAATCTCAACACTCATACATGAATTCCTTGATGGGTTTAGTTTCCAAAATGGAGTCTTTTGAGGGGTGTTTTTATTTTTTATAAAGTATGGCACCTCAAGGATTATACAAACCTGACATCCTAATAAAATCAATGCCCCATAAGGTGCTCCTTCATTTCTGTGTTTGTATAATGCATATAATAGATCCACTTTCAAACTCTACAAACTGCAGAATGATGGTAACAAATATTGAGGTTTGTACTGTTGTTAACCCTTGCAGTGTTACATAATAAAATGTATTAAAATACAAAATATCTTTCTTTAATTCTTATGGAACACCTAAAGCGTTAACAAAGCTGTTTTGAATAGTCTGAGGGGTGCATTTTCTGAAAGGAGTCATTTAAAGGGATTTCTATTGTATAAGTTCCTCAAAGTCACTTCAGAACTGAACTGGTCTCTGAAAAAGTAGGGTTTGCTGCTAATGTCATAAGTCAGGTAACATCCCAAGAATTAAAATGATGTCATCATAAAAGAGATGTATGATAGATAATTAAAAACTATTTTGTGTGGGACAACTGTCTTCATAGCAGAAAAAGGCTACTTTTTGCATAATAGAAGTTATAAAACAGGACATGAAGACTGAAATAACAGCAGTATAAAATGAAAGTGTAGTCAGTAAGAAAAGGCTGTGTTGGACTTTGTTACAAAGGCCAAAACTGGCTGTGGTAGCAAGGGGCTAAGCTTTTCCACTACATTTCATAGGTGTGTTTCATGCTGGTGGCTGGAATAGTTCATATAAATAAGAAATACCTGCATTTTCCACTTGTTTAGGAAGGTCTCCATTTTTCTGAACATTGGACTGCTGAAAAAAATGACATTTTCATTTGATATGGTAGTCTGGAGAGCATAAAAGGGTTAAACATTAATTTTATGCTAACCTTTGGCTAAATTTTCACAGTGACCTTTCACTCCATATGTTGTAATCAATCTAAGCTAGCTACAGTGCCTTGCGAAAGTATTCGGCCCCCTTAAACTTTTCAACCTTTTGCCACATTTCAGGCTTCAAACGTAAAGATATAAAATTTTAATTTTTTGGTGAAGAATCAACAACAAGTGGGACACAATTGTGAAGTGGAACAAAATTTATTGGTTATTTTAACCTTTTGTAAAAAATAAAAAACTGAAAAGTGGGGTGTGCAATATTATTCGGCCCCTTTACTTTCAGTGCAGCAAACTCACTCCAGAAGTTCAGTTAGGATCTCTGAATGATCCAATGTTGTCCTAAATGACTGATGATGATAAATATAATCCACCTGTGTGTAATCAAGTCTCCGTATAAATGCACCTGCTCTGTGATAGTCTCAGGGTTCTGTTTAAAGCGCAGAGAGCATCATGAAGACCAAGGAACACACCAGGCAGGTCCGTGATACTGTTGTGGAGAAGTTTAAAGCCGGATTTGGATACAAAAAGATTTCCCAAACTTTAAACATCCCAAGGAGCACTGTGCAAGCAATCATACTGACCACTGCAAATCTACCAAGACCCGGCCGTCCCTCTAAACTTTCATCTCAAGCAAGTAGAAGACTGATCAGAGATGCAGCCAAGAGGCCCATGATCACTCTGGGTGAACTGCAGAGATCTACAGCTGAGGTGGGAGAGTCTGTCCATAGGACAACAATCAGTCGTACACTGCACAAATCTGGCCTTTATGGAAGAGTGGCAAGAAGAAAGCCATTTCTCAAAGATATCCATAAAAAGTCTCGTTTAAAGTTTGCCATAAGCCACTTGGGAGACACACCAAACATGTGGAAGAAGGTGCTCTGGTCAGATGTAACCAAAATCGAACATTTTGGCCACAATGCAAAACGATATGTTTGGCGTAAAAGCAACACAGCTCATCACCCTGAACACACCATCCCCACTGTCAAACATGGTGGTGGCAGCATCATGGTTTGGGCCTGTTTTTCTTCAGCAGGGACAGGGAAGATGGTTAAAATTGATGGGAAGATGGATGGAGCCAAATACAGGACCATTCTGGAAGAAAACCTGTTGGAGTCTGCAAAAGACCTGAGACTGGGACGGAGATTTATCTTCCAATAAGACAATGATCCCAAACATAAAGCAAAATCTACAATGGAATGGTTCACAAATAAACATATCCAGGTGTTAGAATGGCCAAGTCAAAGTCCAGACCTGAATCCAATCGAGAATCTGTGGAAAGAGCTGAAAACTGCTGTTCAGAAATGCTCTCCATCCAACCTCACTGAGCTCGAGCTGTTTTCCAAGGAAGAATGGGCAAGAATTTCAGTCTCTCGATGTGCAAAACTGATAGAGACATACCCCAAGTGACTTGCAGCTGTAATCGCAGCAAAAGGTGGCGCTACAACGTATTAACTTAAGGGGGCCGAATAATTTGGCACGCCCCACTTTTCAGTTTTTTATTTTTTACAAAAGTTTAAAATAACCAATAAATTTCGTTCCACTTCACGATTGTGTCCCACTTGTTGTTGATTCTTCACCAAAAAATTAAAATTTTATATCCTTATGTTTGCAGCTTGAAATGTGGCAAAAGATTGAAAGGTTCAAGAGGGCCGAATACTTTTGCAAGGCACTGTATTTCTGTTGTCTAGTGCTGTTCATAATAAAATTTGAGTCATAGCATTTTTGGTATCTGTCAGGGGTATTCTGTAAGCAAGCACAATATAGTTAATGTACGCATGCCGCATATGGTATCACAATTCTGATTGTGTCTATTGGGTGGAACTTGGTTGTATATTGTACAGCCTGATACTATATATAAATCAATTACTGTGAGGTCGATCTAGAGACTTCACGCATATGCCATGCATCAAGAGTGTCTGTTATTCAATTTGGCCAAACTGTGCCTACCTGATGGGGTACTTAAGAATTGAACACTCACATACAATGACTTGAAATCTCTGTTTTGGATCATAATGAAATTCTACCATAACACATTCTACCAAAATAGTTTAAGAGTTTTAGAAACTGACCTGAGATGTCATCATTTCATAAAAAAGTTAATTTACATTTGGCCAGTTTGTGTAGATGTGTGGGGTTTTTCTAACCATCAGAGTTTACACAAATACCTTGTCCCCAGTTTCACTGCGTCTTGTTCTCTTCATGATCTCTTCCAGCCTCTGCATATAACATAATGGTAAATCAGAAAGTTGATCCATTTAGGCAACATGGAACATGAAGCTTTGTAGTAATGTGCTTATGAGAACAAAATAACTGTTCACCTTCTTCCTCTCTGAACGCTCCTGCTCTTCTTTTTGGAAATGTTTTTCTCGTTCTAGCCTAATGCGCTCAGCTTCTTCTTTCTAGATTGTTTATAATAACAGGCAGTTGTTATTCACAAGTTTTATTTTGTCATTATTTTATCTCAAAAATGCGTGTTTATGCTTTTTCTGTTTTAAGGTGGTCATACATATAAGCTCAACCCAACATTTTGGAAGCCTTTGCTTTCAAAGGACATTTCAAATTATTTCCCTTTCTATTGAGAATACAGCCACACATGGTTGAACATGTATGTGTATGGGAGGAGGGGGGTGGTTGGTTGATGGTGTATGGCCACCTTTTAGAGTCTGGAGGTTTATAAAACTGAAGGGTAATAACAGAACAACCAGTAAATGGAAATCTATGTTCTGCTTGTCAGTATATGCCATCACACAGATGAACATATACTTGTGAAGGACTTGCCCTTTTTCTTTGACAACCAAAAAACAGATAAAGGTAATGTCATAGCTGTAAGGTGAATAAATGTTCCATTTGTGCCTCAACGTACTTGCTTCTGAAGACGTTCTGCTTCCTCACGCTCTCTCTGCTCCTTTTCTTCTGCTTGTTGTTTCTGCAACCTTTCCTTCTCCTGACGCTCCATTTCCTCTTTCTCTTTTCGTTCTGCCTCTTGTCTTTTTGCCTCCTGCTCTCGACGGGCTCTTTCCATGGCTTGTTTTTGAGCTATTTCCTCCTTTTTCCTTCTGCAAAAATGTCTATTACTAACGTTTACTAACATTTATATGTCTATTACTAACATATATATTCCACAAATATTCTCGCATCCCCTAAAATACAAGTATAAACTATTTAATATAAAATGACTGACTATACATATCAACCAAAAATGTGTCTTGCAATTATATTTTACCGTTCTTCTTCCTCTCTTTCTCTCTTCTCTTGCTCTTCCCGCTCTCTTTGTTCTCGAGCCATCTTTCTCCTTTCAGCAAGAATTCTAGTTGCTTCCTCTGGGTCATTGGTTCCAGCAAATGTCTTGCTTGTCACGCTAGGTGATGCTAGAACAGGTGTTGATGGCAATGATGCTGGCTCTTAGATTTAAGTAAGAAAATCAATATTATATGAGTAGCTTTGAATCATTAAAGTTGTTACTAAGCTGACTTCTAACCATTAGAAACGCAGAATATTTGGTGCATTCATTTGTCCAGTTTCAGCAAATAAATCTTCTTGATTGTATAATGAAAATTTGTACAATTTTCCAGTATACTTTCTGTATCATTTCCTCACAATCTACTGGAAGTAAAGAAAGAAATGAATTGTTATACAAAGTATGATGGAAAACTGCATAACTTTCCATTAAACATACAATACCATTTATATGCTGAAACTGAACTTTAATTTTTTTTTTTTTTTGCGTACTTGACTTATTCACAGCTCCATACACTGTGGTTGACAATGGTACTGCAAGCTCAGTCTCACTGACTTGAGATTAAATGTACTGCAAGCTCAGTCCTATTGGCATGAATTGGCCTCTCTGTTGTCTGAGGCGATCTACAGAAATACCCAAACCAGCAATCTTAGGTTCCGTAATGGGGCACCCGAAATTAAGATTGTAGGCCATATGTTCCCCCCCCTCCATCTGCAGATCTCCTCAGACCATACAGTATAATATGGGGGAGTATAATGGCCTGGGGGAGGTAAGTAAAAATAAAAAAACACTAGTACTCACCTTGCCTCACCTCTTCTGGGCATCTTTGCAGCAGTGGCAGTACCTGATGTCCTCTTCAGGCCTCTGTCTGACGTCACACGCAGTGAGGGTCACTCCTGAAACCTCAGAGGTGACCCCAGGGCATGCGAGTCAGACACAGGCCAGAAGAGGCCTGAAGAGGATGCTGGCTGTTACCTGTTGAAACAAATTTGTGCGGCACCAGGAGAAGTGAGGTTTGTTGTTTTTACTCACCTCGCCTAGTGCCGCACAAATTCGTTTCAGGTAGAAGCAATGTTTTACTCACTGACTCTCGCTCCTGTTGCATTTGGCCTACACTTCTGACTCCAGGGTGTGGACATTGCAATGCCCTCTAGAGGAAGAAGTGGAGGCTGGTTTGACAGGATCAGGGGATCTGTGAGTAAAATATCATTCGCTAACTGTTGGAATATACCAATAGCCTCATGGTAAGTACGGCCCTGGATATACCAAATGTACCCTAATCAGGGCAAAGCAAGCATTTGGCTCAGTCTGACATCCTTTCTTTCAACCACTGGATTTTAAGAAAACTTTTAGCCACTCATAGTCAAAAGATTTTTGCCAGCCAAATGCAGTCTGGACAACAGTTACCACCCCCTAATATATTTGTTTAACTTAGCTGAACATATCTGATATGGACATGCTGGTGGTACTGGTAGATACATGGTATTCATGAATTCCCAAGATGGTACAGCTGCCTCCTCTACTGTGCCTGCTCTGAAAGTTTTAAGCCCAGATGCGGACAGAAGCTGCACCATCTTTGGATTCTATAGATGTTCGGCATCTGCACTGAACCATTACAGCATTTTGAAACTGGAGAAAGGTGCTCCACGGTGCATGCCAGAAAGAAGACAAACCAAATTAATCCTTGTAGCACAAATACAGGAGTACTTTGAAAATATTATACATTTTGAGTCAATTACATAAAAAATACAGAGCCAAGCAAACATATCTGTACCTTGCATAGTTTCAGCAGTGACAGGACATGGAGTACTAGGCTTTTGTTCAGCAGAGCCTTCTGCATTTGCTACTGGTGAATCTTTTTCCTGTATCCTCTGCTTTTCAGTGAGATTAGGTGGCATTTCTTCCTGTTTCTTCTTTATATCATTCTTGCTCTCTTTTTTCACTGGTCGGACATTTCCTGGTGAGAGTGGACGTTGAGGGGCAGTGGCTACTTTGATAGAACTATTAACAATAGCTGGTGCTGGCCTAGGTGAGGACTTATGTGAAGACCTAAAAATACACAAATGCTTGTGTTAAACACAATTACTCATTTATTTAGAAAACAATTACAAAAAAAGTCAGTGCCTTTGCAGACCATGTATTATGCATTTTAGTTCTTTGCGTCAAAACTGAAATATAACAATTGTAAATTCCAAAGTTAAATTTAAAAAATATTTCATAGTACATGGAGCAAAGTCATAAAAAAAACATGAGGGCTTATTTCCTACAGGACAGGTTGTATGGCATTGAGTTTAACTCACAATATGGCATAGAACTTGACCCTGATAACTGGCTGCAGCGTGACATCTTATCACAAAACACAACAAGAACAAAGTTAAACTTTGTTACATTTGTACTGTGACATTTTTTGGAAAATGGAAAAAAATTGTGTGTGGGTAAAAAAAAAAAAAAACACATTATTTCACTTTTTTGCAATGTTCACTCTGCACTAAAAATAGCATGTTTCCTTTATTCTACAGGTTAATACAATCACAGCAATACCAAGTTTATATAGTTTTTGTTATGCTTTACTACTTTTAATGACTTTCAAAAAACTGCTTTTTGTCGCCATATTCTTTTTTGCATTTCTAAGCTGTATGAAGGCATGTTTTTTTAGGGACAAGCTGTAATTTTTATTTGTACTTTTTGCGTCCTGCACAGAGGCATGTTTCATCTGGTATTGAGCAAGTGTGACTTTTTTCAGTGATGTGTTTTTTTTTTTTGGATATTATGTCCCTTTTTAGTGGTATGTTTTTGAGTTTTAGCTAAGGACTCACATTGGCATGAGGAACCTTGACAATGGTTTGTGAGCTTGCGTATTTTGGCCAAAATATTGTCTAATTCCTCATGGTTATTTAACCTTATTTTGCAGGATGCAGCCAGGTTCTGTTATGTTTGCAGGGTGCTGATACTAGTGGGGTGCAAGTATGGAGGTGCTGGATAGTCGCCTGATCTAATAGTGTGGGGTGTGACCAATAGGCTATTCTTTGGCACTGTGTGCCTCACATTGTCATGTGACTTGAACCTTGTATAAGTTTTATCTGTGTGCATCTCAAACGATGACATACACCCCCCCCCCCCCGTCATGGATTAAAGGTGTGTGAGTGGTTTCTTTACTAGGACTTTGCACCTGTGTTCTGTTTACCATATATTACAACAGCCTTTCTGCATCCTGCTCAGAGCCATGTTTCATTTGGCATTGGATAAGTGTGGCCTTTTTTTTCAGCAATGTTTTTTGTATATTATATTATGCCCTTTTTTAGTGATATGTTACCAATTTTGCGTACATGCAACTTTTCGATCACTTGTTATTCCATAGTTGTTTTTTTTTTTTTTTGGGGGGGGGGGGATAGGGTGAGTCAGAGTGAGCCTGCTTCCCTCTCACTGGTGTGGTCACAGCGTACAGAACAACGGCACCTGAGGTATTAAATGTCCACAATCCAAAGTTATCTCAAAACACAGACAATACTGGTGGGTGTCTGCTGTGTAACACAGTATCCTCCCACTTCCTAAGATGGGGATTCATCTGCTGAGCCAGTGCCATATTAAACTCCTGTACATGTACACCAGATGTCGGAAAGGGGTTAAGTAGAATATCATGCGTTTACGGAGCAGTTCCCCCTACCCCCTTATAATGACTATACAGGAGGATCCCAGTATCTCCAGAGAATAGATTCCAAGCCTACTTGCACATACCAGAAACTATGTATAGTAACAAATGTTTGTGCTTACTGTACCATCACTGTGGGTTCTCTAAGGCCTTTGGATAGGCCATTAATATAAGATCGTGGGGGTACGACACTCGGCCCCTGGACTGATCAGTTGTTCTCTGCATAGTGTACATAGCTGGATGCAGATGTCTCTGTACACTGTGCAATGGGTGGTCCTGTCATAGTGTGACCCACCATCATATACTGCGGGGAATTTATCAAGCCTTGCACCCCAGAATTATGGGTTTAAAAATTGCAGACTATAGGGTCTTACAGCAATGGGAATGGAATCATTATTGAAACACCATCTCAATGGATAGCCATAAAGTTTCATTGACAGAAACTTATCTTAAACTGCTACATAGAGCCTATTATTTCCCTGAGTGTCTGTATAAATACTATCCACATATTTTGACCCGATGCTTCGGGGATGTGAAGCCTTAGGTGATATGTGACATATATGGTGGACCAATGCATGTTCAATGACGTTATGGTGGACCCTGCACGTTCTTTCAGGCAAAACATCAAAGATCTAATACATGTTATCTTCCTTCCATAGAAGCCTTCAGTTCTTCCCCTAGGGGACAGGTCCACTGGTGTTAATAATAAGGTTTTTCGCTTGATACAATTTGTTACTATGGCAGGACATATTCATGTTGCATATTAATGGTGAACCCCTATGGTTTCGCTTACAGTGGTACAGAATCGGATCCACCTTATTATGCTCTATAAAAGAATTGAGGCCACCCGTATAGATAAATACGAGCAATCTGAAAATGTTTGGATTATGCTGCCCTACAGGGCTTGATTACAATACTTACTTTAACCCCATCACCATATGTACTCTATTGTGTATATCTGACTGATTTTTATCATCCCCCTAACGTGATTCTTGATTTCTGAACGAATGCATATGCTAAATCTGATTTAGGATATTTCTCCCTTGGATCCCCCCTCCCCTTATTTGTTCTTTCTCATTTTTCCCTTTCCAGTTTTATTTGAATATGCTATGCTGTAGATATTTGTTATCATATTATTGACCCCTTGCATGGAGATTTTGCACTATTTGGCGTATTCTTACTCTCTAATAAAAATCCTTATGAAACTTAAAAGTCGCAAAGTAGGAGATTTGCAACTTTCTGATCTTATACTGTATGGGTAAAAATGTTATGACATTTTTCATTTTTAAACCATTTATTTCACTGCTGAAACTATTGCACCATTTATTTCACTTCTGAAAAGTAGTTGTGGTTTAGCTTTCTCTACACTAGATTTATCAAATGCAACTTTGTAAAATTGCAAAAAATTTTAAAAAATATCTCAATATTACTCCAGTAGGAGAATGTTGTAGAAGGTGCAGTAACATCTCTGGAAAGAAGTATAAGACTTATAAATACATCAAATTTATCAAGCAATATTTGATAAATTTATTGCAAATTAAACTAAGGCAGATTGACTTAAAGGGGTTATCCAGGATAAGAAAACATGGCTGCTTTCTTTCAGAAAGATCCCCACTTCCTTTTCTCAGGATGATGTGACCAACATAATGTTTGTTGGTCACATGACCATTGCCATTCAAATTAATAGGACTGAACAGCAGAAAGGTCATATGACTAGTGGATGTGATATCACTGCGTGAAAAGAAAAAGGTAGAGCTCTTGCTGAAAGAAAGCAGCCATGTTTTCTAATCCTGAATAACCCATTTAAGTGGAATGACTTAATTCTCCTCCTAAAAGACTTTGCACTGTGTGGAGAACAACTGATCTGTGTGGGGGGCTGGGTAACAGACCCCCATAGCCTTATGTTAATGAACTATCCTAAAGATAGAAGTCTTGGATAACTTCTTGTACCACACTAGCTGAGCTGGTTCAGTAAGCACCGCATGATCAACAATGTGTCTTCACTAACCGTAGTTAAGCGCGACCACAGATAACGGCGTCTTACTGTAAATAATTTTGCTTATCTCATGAACACAATAAGTCTGAGGAAGGTACCTGTTGGAAACTGAACATTACATTTAACATAGCTCCCAACTGTCCTGGATAGCTTACGGTTTGTCCCACTATGGCCCTGAAGTGTTTTGTTGCTAAAAAAAACTTTGTTAGAGTAGGGTAAAGGCTAAATGGTAGATGCTAAATCCTAGTGGGCTAAAGGACCTTTGATGACATCATGACCATGTGATCAGACTCTGGGGTGGGTGGAGCTATTCTGGACACTACAGGACAGTGCGGTATTACATAAATGGGGACTTTAAGCTGGTGGCAGATGAAGGGGGGCATTAAACTGGTGGTAGATATAGGGGGGGAATTAATCTGGTGGCAGATGAAGGGGGGCATTAAACTGGTGGTAGATATAGGGGGGCAATTAAACTGGGGGCAGATGGAAGGGGGACATTAAACTGGGGGCAGACGAAGGGGGACATTAAAATGGGAACAGAGGGATGGGGGGGACATCAAACTGGGGGCATATCGAGGAGTGGCCACTAAACTGGGGGGGCAGATGGAGGGTGACAAACTGGAGGAGGATATTAAACTGTTGGGGGTAGCTGGAGGGGGACATGTCTGCCTATAATTGCCCCTAGTTTAATGTCCCCCTCCAACCACCCCAACTGTATAATGCCCCCCTCTAGTTTCCGCCAGTTTAAACTGGGGCACAAGGAGAGGGACTTAATACTGTGGGGCAATTGGAGGGGAACATTATAGTGTGGGGGCATATAATGTTAGGGTGACTGTAGGAGCATTATACTGTGTGGAGCCCCATGAAAAAAATGGATGAGAATGGGCGGAGTCAACGTAGAAGTGGGTGGATCTAAATTTGCCACAGTGCACATAGCAAGCCGCACATTTTGTCCCTCTTTCTGTCCTTTGAAAGATGGGAGGTATGCATTCAATGTCATATTTCCACAGGAAGGTTCTGTGCTATATCCAGAATACATACCAATGAAGTCAATAATACTTTGCACTTACCCTGCAGATGTTGGCGCTGGTGATTTTGATTTAGGTACACTAGGGGAGACTGCTCTCTTTAAAGTGGAAAAAGGTGTTAATGATGCATTCTCACCATCTGTCTCGCGTTTTTCTTTTTTTCTCTACCTAATGGAAAGGGAAAAAAAAGTTAGTCGTTTAGACTTTTTTACATTGTGTATGGAAAATTTTCTCTCTTACATGTTTTAAATCAAAATGAGGATGGATGGCAGCTTAGGTATAAGGGATATAGTCACCAAGGAATGACATTTACTATGTTATATGCCTTTTGTAATACAAAAACTACATAAACAAGACAGAAAACAACAGAGGTGTTAACAGAACCAAAAATGCAATGAAAAGGTTTTATTTTCTATTTCTGAAAAGGGCTATTGGTCTTTTAAAATGTACTCTTTTATGATTAAAGTGGATGTCCATCCAAAACATAAAATTGGCCCTATATTATCAAATCAAAAGTTAGAGCGATATATTAGTGTTTTGGATTTTCAGAATCCCATTGTAAGACTGTTGCTTATGCTCGGTTCACACTAGCGTTCGGCTTACTGTTCTTCGGGTCTGCTTGCGGATCCATAAAACAGAAAGCTAACCCGCTTAAAAAACGGGTAACCCGCGGATTCCTTACATTATAATGGGGTCCGCCGACTTTCCGTCCGAAAAATGTGGAAAAATGCGGAGTGAAAAGTCCTGCTTGCAATGATGATTTGTTTGCCTGCTATGTTAGATTATTACTCCCATTGTTTACACATCGTTTCCTTGGTCCCTGTCCTGTATCTGTTATCAGGTCACATGATGACCTGATTCACGGTTCTCTGGGGGGGGGGGCTGAGATGTCTCATTGTTATGTACAATTCTGCGGTCAGGACAATCAATTCAGCTATTTACAGTTTGCTGATGAAGGCTCGGACAGTGTCTATCTTTGTATGTAAACACAAAAATAACGCCGTACTCTCCTACAGCATGTAAGTTTGTTTTTCTCTCCAAGCCTGTGTAATGTAATATACGTTTACTGTGTATAGTACTTGATCTGCATTTACATCAGATTTCTAGTAATAATCTCTCATGGTAAAGGCTATGTCTATATCTACTGAGGTACTCTATAGTGTACTGTTCATCAAACAGTCAAAGCCCTCCCACCAGTTTTTTGAAGAATACAGGAAGTGAGAAGAGGAGACAGCAGGCAAATTGCTGAGAAAGGGAGATGGGAAAACCCCTTTAACTTGCTTACAAGCTGTTGAAAAGTGAATTTAATGTGAGAACCCATATGGCTGCATCTACTTTTCTCGGTTTTGCAAAAATGGCTAAAGAAAAAATGACAATATATTTCTTTAAGTTGAAATAACAGACACTAAACTTTTGATACCTCTATTATTACTGCTTTATTAAATTACTGCAAGTTTTACATATTGCGCAGAAACTCACTTCAATTTACTGAGTATATGAACCTATGTTATGTAATGTACTCCGCACATACCTTTCTTATTCTTTATATGTATATTATATAGATCTATATAATCATACCACACTCTTGTGTCCAATAAAAAGAGGACAGCAGTGGATGTTTTTTTTATTTTTTTAAACATTGATCCCTATTTAAAACAGATGCCTTTCTGTTTGCATCTGTATATAGTAGATCCTGCTAGACAAATGGACAAAATGTGATCTGAACATACCCTAAATGAAAATCGGGCATAACCTTACTTAAAGGGTACCTTTTATCACCTCCATCAACTCTGCATCCTTCAATAGGTGCTGCTCCACTGATTTCAGTGGAATTTTTCTCTAGCCCCCTCTAAGAATCCTATCTATACCACTAGCTTATGTAAATTCAAAGAGTTTTCCTAAGTACATTGTGTTAGAAATGCTGCTTCTTTTATCTACTATGGTTATTCCTACCATTGTTTACACAGTGTTGTCAAGGCACCCGACCTGCTATCTGATATCAAGTCAGATGAAATGACTAAATTTTCTCTAGGGGGTCTGAGTGCTCTGGATTACACTTGCTCTCATAGCGGTTATCTACAGCTGTGCCAGCAGGACAATCAGGTCAGCTAATTGCAGTTTGCTGATAAAGGCTCCGATAGGGTGTTTTATCTATGTAAATCCAAAAATAACATTGAGTTTACTGCAAGTTCGTTGTCTAGAAGCATGTAAGTGTTCTCCAACCCTGTGTAATGTAATATACGTTTATTGTACATATTATTTGATCTGCATTTATATTAGATTTCTAGAAATCATAACAAATGATCTCATGGTCAAGGCAATGTCTATATCTTCTGAGGTACTTCATAGAGTCCTGTTCATCAGTCTAAGCCCTCCCGCCAGCTTGCTGAAGAATATAGAAAGTGGCAAGAAAATACAGCAGGCAAACTGCTGAGAGAGGGAGATGGCAAAATCTCTATTGTAATCTACCAGAAACAACCTCTGTATAATATAATAGGCAAGGTACTTACACTGGTTCCTCCAAAGTGTGTGGTCCTTCGCCTTGCTATTGCCTCTGGTGTGGTGAAAAAGTGTTTTGTCTTCTCTGAACTTCTGCCAATTGGAGTCTTGGCGAGCTGAGGACTTATGGGGCTGCAAGATGCTGAACGAGGACAAATGGGGATAACTAGGGTGTTTAGTTTTTTTTAATATAGTTGGAGAAGTGAATAAGAAAATGCCAGAAGTAGGAAGCAAGGGAAGGAAAAAAGAAGAGAAGAAAAAGTAGCCTGTTAATACCAGCTAGTTATAGGTCTACTCCAAAGCCATCACATCATCATGGATGTTACTAGAGACATATACTTATACATCATGGGACTCCACATTAGAGTAAGAAAACTAGATCAATCAAAACTAGCCATACATGCTATGAAAACATTCTAAAAACAGACTGAATTTCCCATGATCCCCTCCCCTGAACATCAACATATTCTGGGGAGAAAAAGTACTGGTATGTTTGACAGTGATGGTTTTGGAATGGTCTGAAGCAGAAATTTTATAATCCCAATAATGATTTTGGAATATTTCACATTAGATATAATTTGAGAAGTTCATGCACAAAGAAAACAATCAAAATCTGCAAACTCATGCATCATAAAGCAAAGAAGGCACAAGAGCAGAAGCATTCAGAAGATATAGATTATATATATCTACAAGAAAACATTGGGCACAGTGAAACAGACAGACGTAAAGGCGGCAAGATATGACCCTAATATATCAATAATTTTTTTCAAACAGGTTTGTATGAAATTCAGATGTGTATAGCTAACTTAAAAGTTATCATAGGAAGTTATAAGTAAAAATTATATAATAAGAGAAAATCAATATTTCTATTTTAATCTCTTATAACAGCTAAAGTAATAAAACCAACATTCACAAGACAAAGAATAGGGTCCTGGTCTCAGTTTACATATGGACTACAATAAGGTCCATACTCCTGGTTTCTGTTTACATATAGACTACAGAGCATTGCCAATGGGAAAGGAAGTTTGATAGGTTAATAAAGTATATTACAAAAACGTTCACCACACAACCCCTGACAGCAAAAAACAAAACAAAACAAAAAAACAAAAAAAACAAACACGCACATTTCTCTAGCTATTTAGGCTCTGTTCTGTCAGGAGGGCGGTTGCCAGGCAGGAGCAGGTAAGGGGTGTGATTCTGAGCTCTGACACTGGCTGCCTCTGATTGGAGCTTTGAATCACCCCCCCTGCCTGATACCGCACTCCTGACTAGCACATCAGGCACCAAAACTACATTCGCTTGTTTCATGGGAACAGTGGAAGCTAGAGAAAGAATTCCAACTGTGCTGGAATCAGCGGACCATAGTCTATTAATAGATACTAAGACTTGAAATGTATCCTGACTGGGATAGTGTGTGTGTCCAAAAAAATTTAATCTCTTAATATATGACTCAATGAACAGTTCAGTTTATAATAAATACAATCTAGATCAGTGATGGTGAACCTATGACACGTGTATCCCAGGTGACCCGCCAAGACATTTTAAGTGACACACAGACAGCTACTTATTCTGTTATTGCAATAAGCAGCTGCCGATAATTTTTACTAACCAGTCCATGCTCCTGTCATGGCTGTCCTCCACTGCTGCCTCCTCTAGGTGATGCTACACTGACGTCACTATACCGAAGACCGCCGGGACACTACCTACAGCTTCCCGGTGTTGTTCTGCATGGGCTACGGCACACTCTAGAGGCGGCAGAGGAAGGCGGCCAGGACTGGACACCTATAAACTGTGGGTGGGCTTTAAAAAAAAAAAAGGGGTCCTATACTGTGTGTGTGTGGGGGGGGGGGGTCATAAACTGTGTGGAGGCTATAAAAGGGGTCAGATACTGTGTGGGGGTCCATAGGGTCATATACTGTAGGGGCCATAAAAAGCGGGGTCATATACCGTGTGGGTGGCTAAAAAAGAGGTCATTTACCGTGTGATGGGCCAAAAAAAGGGGGTCATATACTGTGGGATAAACCAGAAATACATTTAATACAAATATATATATCAAAAATATTACCTTTTTTTTTAATAGAGCTACAAATATCACAAAATTATGGATATTTCTAGATGTGAAACGACACCCGAGCTAAGCTAGGTTTTTTCTTACGGATTTTGACACACTGAGCTCAAAAGGTTAGCCATCACTGCTCTAGATTATACATTTGGCATCTATAAAAGCTTCTGTAATACTTTTATGTCAGACAAAACAGATAAGATCTTTGCTGTAATAGTATACCCTATGGACAAGAGCAAAGATAGTTAAAGTCTGACGAGGCAATGACTGAATAGTATAAAAGTGGCAGAAGAGTCAAAATATGCACAAAGGAACTATCAATGTCCATTCCCTGACTTTAAAAGTGTCCTGGGCAATGTACTGCTATGTTTTGTAATCAATTGAGAAGTATAACGGGAGTAACATGTCAATATATATTTAAAAAAATTGTATTGCATAATTTTTAGATAGTTTGGTTCATTTACAGGGTTCTGTAAGGGGTTGTTCACAAGGTGGAAATTTTCCTAGCTGAAAAATTCAGTTTCAGGAATTTGACACTGAATTTTCCACTTGTCCAAATTCCACGTCAAAATCTGCATCAAATTCCACATCTGCCAGGCAGTATTTTATGCCTCCCATTCACTTTAGTGGGAGTTATCAGATGGAATCTGCCTGGAGACTGAGCACGATTCTTATTTTTCCACTAGCTGAAAAAAAAATCAGCATCTGACTCTATGGAGGCTGGTTTCAGGCAGAATTTGGAGCCGATTTTGAGACGGAATCCACCTCAAACTCAGCGCCAAATTTCTCCATGTGAACATACCATAGGGGTTTCAATATCTTTTACTGCAGAATTATTCTTTACTTAAATATCAGAAGCCTAGGAGATATTATTAAAATAGGATCTGTCACCTTTTTATGGCTGTTAGTATATGATTGTATTTTCCATAATATAGCCATTCTGGCACATATTTCTTATAATTCTATAATTCTGTGATGCATCATTCCTCCCTTAATCCTACAAGACATTTATGAATAAAGTCACAGGGTCCTAATGCAAAGTTCGAAAGTCTGTACCCATTATTTTAGCAATTGTTTTCTAAGGGTAGGAAATTAATTCCATGCAGTTGTGCAAGCACAAGGACAACTACTGCAAGTAAGTCATGACAGATATTAAAAGCTTGAATACCTGCAAACCATTCCCAACCATACAAAACATGCAGGATCTGTAGACAGGTCACAAACTGTCTTATGAGCATGAAGTTTTTGACAAATCTAACGGCTGTTTTGCATCCATTCTGTTTTTTTGTTTTTGATGACCTCTGTTTTGCATCAGATTTTAGTGAAAAGAAACACAGATAAGTTTCATTGGTCTCTCTTTTCAGACTCAACCCACTAATCCGTTTTTTAACGGATGTAAAACGTACTTCAATTCATTTTACATCCATTAAAAACTGATCCATTTATTTCTATTGGGTCCCTATGTCCATGAAAACAGACAAAGATAGAGCATGTCAGTTTTTTGACGATGAGAAAATCAGTCAGTCAAAATAACAGACATGTGAATGGACACATTGAAATCAATGTGTTCTCAAAATGGCCGTAGCAAACACAGCCGTTTTCCACTGTCAAGTGAATAAGGGCTAAATAATTAGGAATGCAGAAGCACAAACTGAATGGATACTTAGAGCTCACCTAAAATTCTGTTATGGCTTAACAAATTACCTGCATCTCCTCCTGACAGTGCAGCTGTGCTTTTACTTCTAGCCAAGTATGAGTGTGTAGGCGTTAGTAACCGTGACACTACATTGGACTCCCATGGACTAAGGTGTGGTCGTCGCCCTAGTAGTCATAAAAACAATGTTAGACAAATAGTCCCAGCAATTTGTGGAGAAGGCATATTGAGTGTTACTGGTAACCTATTTTCCTAAAAGAAGTCTCATTAAGAATGGTTAATAACTTTTACACAATATTTCGGAAAGTTAATTTGAGTCACATCTGAAATTATTACATTTTATAATATTAAATAACCCCTTAGGACAATGTAGCCTAGTTACAAAGTGACCTCAGACTGCATAACACACTTTGTAGCCTAATTCTTTTCTCTCATTTATAACCTCTGGATATACTTGAACTTACTTCCACTGATGTTAAAGCCTGGCTCCACAGACAACTTATAAATACAGGTTTGCCTGGTGCCATGTTCTATATTGTACTCACGTGAGTTACAAAATCATTCCAGACTCCTGCAAGCAGCACATCAGTGGGATATTGGTCTTGGCATCAAGCAAACCTAAGTCTTGTTAATGAAGTCAAAGGAAACCGTCACTAGATTTGTCTGGTTTAAACTAATGGTATGGTGCTGGAGGGACTGAAAACATCATTTGTGCCATGTCGGGTTGGGGTCCCACGTTGTGGGACAGTACCTGCAAAGTTGATGGGATACTAGCTAATCTCATCCACATACTGCAGAAAAATATCCACAGCGGAAATGCTGCGATTTCAAAAACCATCTCGTTTTTGTAAATCGCAGCATGTCAATTATTCCTATGGAAATACTGGCGTTTTCTGTATAGGTATAATATGGACAGAAAGTCCGTAGAGGAAAACTCTGCAAACTTTCTGTGAAAAGCGCTACAAAAAAACCCAAAAAACCAAAACAAAAAAAACGCAATGCCTTTCCGCCGCGGTCTTTTCCACAGTGCTTTTTGGCTGCAACTCGCTACATAAATAGCATAAATTCTCAGTTACACAGTTATCAAGAAAAATAAAGCATACTGGACTTAAGGGGGCAGTGTTCGTATTTTTTACAAAGTCATTTGGTCATGGCTGTTAACATGCCCATTCCTCCATGGCTTACATCAACCCCCACATGCCAAAGGTCACACTAATTACTTTTAGGAGTATTTTCAGCCAAGAGGGAGTATTTTTAGCCAAAGAGGATTACGAAGTTTGCAGTAATGCAAATAAATATGTAAACATAATGACTTAAGGGTGGGTTCACACTACTGTTATTGAAAGAAGACCTTTACACACCTCCAACAAGTCCAGCTCTTTACGTCAATTAATAAATGATGTTCTATTGATTCCAGCACAGTTGGAATTTTTTTCTCTAGCCCACACTATTCTCAAACAATCAATGCTGTTAGTTTTGGTGCCTGATATTCTATTTAGGCTCTGTACTGTCAAGAGGGCGGTGTCAGACAAGAGCAGGCAAGTGGTGTGATTCTGAACTCTGACACTGGTTGTCTCCGATTGGAGCTCTAAATCTGTCCCCCTGCCTGACAATTCCCTTCTGACATTACAGAGCTTAAATAGCACACCAGGCACCAAAATTAACTGTGCCTACATTTGGGAACTGTGGGGGCTAGAGAAAAAATTCCAACTGTGCTGGAATCAGCAGAACACCGCCTATTAACAGATGCTAAGAACTTAAATAGGCGGAAATGGTAAAAGGTCCTCTTTAGTGTCCATTCCTCTCACACAATTGCAGATTGAGATTATCGGCCATTAAAAGACATATGCAGAGGGAGTGGCCTGGCTATGTAGTAAACAGTGTGTTCCTAGACCGGCAATATCTGCAGCTATCGGCATTTCCTACTCCCCCTGCCTATGGGGAAACAGGAGAAGGTGCCTCCCTGGTCCTCCTCCCTGCCACTCCATTGTTTCTTTGGTGTCCCGGAGTCCTGGGACCACAGGGCCGACAAGCCCAAGATGGCACCTTCTCTTTGGCGCCTTCCCACAGCTCCCTCCTGGAGGAGAAGCTGCAGGCTTTCACCACCTCTGCTGAGCCCGAACTGGCTATTAGTGGCTACTAGTTTGCTTTGAGGGTGCATGCATTAGCCCCGACCTCTTCCATGTCAGTGCGTCCTCGGACGTATGCTGGCCGACCTTGCTACCTTCTCCATTGTCCTCCACGCCTAAGACTCTAGCGGCTGTGGGCTACAGCATGCCATCAGCACAGCCAGCAGTTCCTCCTCCTCAACATCTGGATGCTACATTGTGCTCGATTTTCAACTCTTTGCTGGGGGTTCCCTCTGGTTCACCACTTGAACTTGACAGGGAGCTCACCCGATCAAAATAACCCCAGGCATATTATTTGCAGAGTTCACAGATACCAGATTAAGGAAGCCATCATGTGCAAGGCTCGAGAGTCTGCCCAAGTGCTGTTCCAGGGCCTTCCCATTTCTCTTCTACTTGACCTCTCGTGACTTAACCTGTCTAAACAACGGGCTCTAAAGCCCCTGCTGGATCTGCTTAATCAGAACCAGATTCCATAAACCTGGGGATTTCCATTCCACCTGCTTGTCCACCTTTTCACACTCACTTAGCCGAGTAACGTTTCTGCCTTGACTGCCACCCTGGGACTGTCACCTGTGTCTATCCCAGACTGGCCCACCTACGACACCCCAAGTTCTTAGGGCTCAGAGCAAACCCAGACGTTGCCAGCGTGACTGTGCACCTATATCGGGTGAACCACCTCTGGAGCTGAGGGCACCTCAACCCTGATTAATTGAGTGTTCTTCTGGGATAGTCTCTTACACCTGCGGGGCAGCGCTGTGGCTTTCATTGCCCAGCAACATCCTTACTATCACTCATACTGTTATTCAATTTCATCATCTTACTGTATTACTGTTCGCCTCATTTATCTTGACCCGTCACTGTCCACCTATGCCTCCATGTTTTGTTTTTGTTTTATTTTTCTCGCCTTTCCTCTTCTTTCCCCTCTCCTCTCCTACCATTCTTACTTTGCATTTCTTTTTCATTATTGTTTATTTACCATGCATTTGACTATTTCTCGTTCTTATGCTGCATGGTCGCATGGTCTGGGGGCTCTCGGAGCTTAGAGACTTCACTGTTAGATAGTACTGGACATGATGCTTGACTGGTTCATTTTCCTGAAGCTGAGCACTGAGGGCACAGTGGTCACTATAGCAGGTTGTTACCTCCCTAACCAGAAATAATTGGCCTACTGGCAATCCCTTCTCAAACTTACAGAATTTAGTGAGGGCACTGCAATTCTTGGGGGTGATTTTAACTTCGTGTTGGACTCACCCCCATTCTCCTTCACAACTGCATAAACTAAAAAAAGTGCTGCAAAACAACAGTCTAGCTGATGTCTGGAGGGCCTTACATCCTCAGGGCCGTCATTACACTTATCACTCTTCTGCACACGGGTCCTACATCCGTCTGGACTATTTCCTAATTAGTCCCCATGCCCTATCCATCTCAGCCATTTGGTCTGACCATGCCCTGGTGTTTTTATCTCTTAACTTCCCAGGACTTACACCCCATCCCTTCAAGTGGTGCTTGAACGATAGCCTCCTTAAAGACACTGCTTGCGTAACCGATATCAGTTCTATGATTCGTAAGTTTGAGCTAACCCATGCCAATGAACTGCCTCCCCCTGCCGCTGCATTAGCAAGCGCTTAAGGTGACTTAAAAAGGAGAGGTCAACTTGGACTGCGGCTCGACTCTCCAGGATCCACTCCCTCGAAACGGCTCATAAACAAACCTAGGCCCAATCGAAGATTAATGAGCTCCTTAACACTAGGGAAGAACTCAGGACTTACCAAGACTAAATGCACGTCCACACCAGAGACTGGGTCAGGAAGCACTAAAACAAATTTGCAGGCAAATGCAGTCACTCGACGTTTTCATCTCAATGAGACATTGACATATATTCCTCACTTACATGCTGGGCTGAGTAGACATGTCCACAACCCTGCTGATATTGCGGAGGCTTTTCAGGCATACTATCAGTATTTATGTAATATACGGGGTCGGTATGCAGATCTTGACCCAGGGTCCCTGCAAACTAAGACTGGCCTTTGATGAGCCCTACACCAAAGAGGAGCTTCCGTGGTCAGTCATCCCCATCGGGTAAATCCCCTGGTCCCGATAGGTTTACCCATAAACATTTCAGGGATATCCTCATGCCTACTCATACATGGGTTTTCAACAGCATAGACTGTGACACCCCTTTCACACGCCATTCCTTCTCTGCCCTAGTTACTGTTCTCCCGAAACCTGGTAAAGACCCGACCTGTTGCTCCAGCTACAGACCTATATATTAATGTTAAATTGTTCTCCTATATGCTGGCCAGCCGCCTATCCCCTCTGATGCCGGGTCTTGTCACACCAACCAGGTCGGTTTTAATAAGGGTTGCAAGGCATGGGATAACAAAAGGTAAGACTCTCCTGGCGATCTTGGCAGTGCACAACAACAACTCCCCCATGCCTTTTGTCAATTGACATCAAGAAGGTCTTTTTCCTGTGGGTTGGACATTGTTTCCTCGGAAAAGTTCGGTTTCTGCATGCCGATGCCTCCGCCAGGGTGCGAGTTAATGGAATACTCTCAGAGTCTTTCTTGGTTCAGAACTGTACAAGGCAGGGCTCTCCCCTGTCCCTACTTTTGTATGCTCTGGTAATGGAACACCTGGCAACAGCAAGTTAAGACTGCATTATATGCCGACGACCTACTCCTTTACGTTATTCAGCTGCGTGTCCGGCGATTATGCACGAGTTCCAACGCTTTGGCCATCTGAGTAATTTTAAAGTCAACCTGTCCAAGAGTGAGGTCCTTAACATTAACTTGTCAGAGTCTGAGGCTGCTCATTTAGCAGCCCAATTCCCCTTCACATGGCAACCTACCTCAATAAAATACCTGGGGATTCTGATCCTTTCAGACCCAGCTAACCTTTTCTCTCTGAACTACCTCCCCCTGCTTGAGCAAACTATCGAGGACCTACATAACTCTAACATATTGCAGTTATCCTGGTTTGGCCACATCACTGTCCATTCGACTCCCTCGGTGCTTCTTCCTCCGCTTACAGTCGACTTTTGGGAGGTTTGTCTGTGGCTCGTCCCATAGCAGACTTCGGTTCCGAAGAGTTCGGTTACTTGCCGCTCATCTCCCTTCCCTGCCCTGGATTCCAACTAGTTTTTGCTCCAAACATGTCTGCCAAAGGTTTCTATCTGCTCACTTCATGTCTACCTTGTTGCCCTCATTAGCCCTTTGTTTTGGAACACCATGTTCCCGCCAGGTCTCTCTGCTACCAAATTCCTATGCTGGTCTACCTTTGATCATCTGCATTTGAGCGGCATCATTGGGAACCCCTATCTTCCTCCTTTCGAATAACTATGTTCGTGAAACTCCGACACCCCCTCTCCTGGATGGAATACAACCAGATCTTTGGTTTCTCCTGAACATATGAAGGTGGTCCTTTGGGAGACTACCTTCAAACATGCCTTTCCCTTGCCAAATGTGATAGGGCTTTTCTATTTGCTCATAAGTTACCAATGCCTTACAGTGCTCAGGAAAAGAACTTCAAGATTTTGAATCGTTGATATTGTTGACCAGACCTCCTCCACCGGTTATCCAGGTGTCTCTGATCGTTGTTGGTGCTGTGGTTCCAAGAAGGGTACTCTGTTCCATATTTGGTGGGACTGCAGTGTGCTCAAACCCTTTTGGGACGTTGTAGTTGACTTGTATACTCGTTTGTGCCCTCCTTCCCAATTGGCCTTTCTTCGATTATACCTGGCAAAATCTCCAAAGTGAAAGGCAACCTCCTGCACCACTTCCTTACAGTCGTTAGATCAGTCATCCTCAGTCATTGGCGTAGCACTGTTGCCTCCACGTCTATAGAGCTACTCCGCGTACGGAGAATGGAAACCCTGGTAGTGGATGACTCTGACGACTCCTCCAAATTTGAGATTCTCTGGCATCCATGGGTTCTGTTCCAAGAGTCTGGAAAGTTTGCTACATTTTTCTCCTGATCCCTAGGCTCCTTTCTTGATCCTCCTCCTATGATGGATGACAGCAACAGACTGTAATAATGGTAGTGTGAGCCTATCCTAGTAGCAGGCTATTTAGGCAGGGTCATAATGGTTATATCCTTTTCCCACCTAAAAGTACATGGAAAATCATTTGTTTATAAAAATACAACAAACTGAAGCAGTTGATGTACTTTATATCTCTGGCATTGGCAGAAGAGCTGCCTCATTTATGACCAGGTGTACACCTCTTCATAAATGCAGTGACTTCTCTGCCAGGAAGTGCGCATGTGCTGAAATGTACGTGCTTGCCCCTGGGTGTGGTTTCAGCACTACCTGCCTAGAACTCAGGGAGAAATCAGTCAAAGGAGGAATACATGTGATAACAGCCATGAATCTGCAGAGAGACCACACACTACCCTCCAGTATGCACTAATATTAAATTGTATTTTTCTTTTAAAACTCTGTAACTGAGGAAATTAATATTGACATGGCACAAATACCAGTTTTCAATCCATACAGCACTACATCACTAGTTTAAACATGAAAAATATGATGACAGGTTCCCTTTAAGGATTAATATAAGTGGTGGGTCTTTATTTAGGAAATATGCATACAGGTAGGACCATGTAAAATATCTTGACACTCAGTACCATAACCCAAAATGTGTAGGATGATTTCATAAAATGAATCCTTGTAAAACATACTGATACTTGGCAGATTTGTTGCTGAAATTTCTACAATTGAAAAGTTGTTCCATACCTCTGAATAGGGTTGTCTTCAGCATGCTCATGGCTTACTAGAAGCTACATGCAGATGAATGAGACAGATTTATACATTTCTGCAACAAATCTTCCATGGGTGAATAAATCCTAGTTTGTAATATATCTGCAATGCAACATACTGGCCATGCCATTGTGCGTGCAATATTCAATTCTACTTAAAATACATCTTTGAAGTACAGTATTTATCAGACTGATAATATGCAAACGATAGCTGGAGTATTTAATGTACTGTAAATCCTAAAGGAAACTGATCTAACAACAGACAGGCAAGCTGATCTCAGAAATATGTATGGTAGTACCCATAGATGTTAGCACTTTTGGCAAACTGTCATTTATGCATGCATGCCAGATGTAGTTTCAACAGTTGTGAAGTACAATGACAATTTGCTTCCACAAATGAGAACAAAAATAATGTTTTGTTGGAAAATGAAAGAATGGCACAAAATGATAATGACAATTCACATCACAGCTATTCACAAAAGCTATACATCATGATCTGAATTTGCTTTTAGGATTATGTCCACTATACGGTGTTCTTTTCTCTGGCCTTATGTGTATAGGACCTGACTGCACTGGGTGCATCAATGGTCCCTACTGAAAGTGGGCACAACTGGGCATCTGGGACTTGCACCCCCCCTTTCCATGCTTCATGCCTGGAACTACTGGAAAGCAGCTATACCAGACCTAGCTATATTGCCATTCTTTTATTGGTCAGTGTCATTTAGGCAACTGTATATTATTTGGGCATTATGAGACATGTCATAATAAGAACATCAAATAAAGTATGGCACAGGGCACCATCCAAAGGCTGGGCCTTTGTGTTATTGTATACATTAGTGCATATAACAGCACAGTGCAGAATTCACAGTCATTGTTACAAGGGTATACAGGGGAAGAACACACATCAACATGTCTGTATACTTTTTTGTAACACTGTACCTCTGTCTGGAGTATTAAGTAATGTTGCAGATGATGTGGACAGTCGCTTGTTAATAACTGGATCAACATGTTTCGAAAGGTTCATTGTTGAAACTGACCTCCTGTCAGGATCTAAAACAGATGGAGATATTGCTAATTGGCTGCACACCCAGACAATGTATTAGTACCAGTACACTGGTAGGTGACCCAATGACATGGTTGCTGCTTTTCTTCACGAAAGATCTGCAATGCAGAGCTCCAGTCACACCAGGATCTACAGGGAGGACTAGAGTAATATGGGCACTCCTCCTCCAACAACATGGTATTAAATCATACCTCAGAAAACACACCTTGCACACAGCACATCTACAGTATCCAAAATAAAGTGACCATACAGGTGCCATGCATCACGTGTCACAGGGCACCAAAGTTAAGTAAATACAACAAATAATATATTTGGAAATATTGTTCTAAGGGAGCCCAAGTAATTGCCACATGCCAAAACTCATAGAATACATTCTGTCAGAAGCAAATTACAGTGGGGTAAAAAAGTATTTAAGTCAGCCTCCAATTGTGCAAGTTCTCCCACTTAAAAAGATGAGGCCGGCCTGTAACTGACATCATAGGTAGACCTCAACTATGAGAGACAAAATGAGAAAACATATCTAGAAAATCACATTGTCTGATTTTTTAAGAATTTATTTGCAAATTATGGTGGAAACTAAGTATTTGGTCACCTAAAAACAAGCAAGATTTCTGGCTCTCACAGACCTGTAACTTCTTCTTTAAGAGGCTCCTCTATCCTCCACTCATTACCTGTAGTAATGGCACATGTTTGACATTGTATAAAAGACACCTGTCCACAACCTCAAACAGCCACACTCCAAACTCCTCTGTGGTGAAGACCAAAGAGCTGTGGAAGGACACCAAAAACAAAATTGTAGACCTGCACCAGGCTGGGAAGACTGAATCTGCAATAGGCAAGCAGCTTGGTGTGAAGAAATCAACTGTGGGAGCAATAATTAGAAAATGGAAGACATACAAGACCATTGATAATCTCCCTCGATCAGGGGCTCCACACAAGATCTCACCCCGTGGGGTCAAAATGATCACAAGAACGGTGAGCAAAAAACCCAGAACCACAAGGGGGGGGACCTAGTGAATGACCTGCAGAAAGCTGGAACTAACGTAACAAAGGCTACCGTCAGTAACACACTACACTGCCAGGGACTCAGATCCTGCAGTGCCAGACGTGTCCCCCTGCTTAAGCCAGTACATATCCGGGCCCATCTGAAGTTTGCTAGAGAGCATTTGGATGTTCCAGAAGAGTATTGTGAGAATATCATATGGTCAGATGAAACCAAAGTAGAACTGATTGGTAGAAACACAACTCGTTGTGTTTGGAGGAGAGTGAATGCTGAGTTGCATCCAAAGAACACCATACCTACTGTGAAGCATGGGGGTGGCAACATCATGCTTTGGGGTGGTTTCTCTGCAAAGGGACCAGGACGACTGATCCATGTACATGAAAGAATGAATGGGGCCATGTATCGTGAGATTTTCAGTGCAAACCTCCTTCCATCAGCAAAGTCATTGAAGATGAAACGTGGCTGGGTCTTTCAGCATGACAATGATCCCAAGTACACCGCCAGAACAACGAAGGAGTGGCTTCGTAAGAAACATTTCAAGTTCCTGGAGTGGCCTAGCCAGTCTCCAGATCTCAACCCCATAGAAACCCTTTGGAGGGAGTTGAAAGTCTGTGTTGCCCAGCGACAGCCCCAAAATATCACTGCTCTAGAGGAGATCTGCATGGAGGAATTGGCCAACATACCAGCAACAGTGTGTGCCAACCTTGTGAAGACTTACAGAAAACGTTTGACCTATGTCATTGCCAACAAAGGATATATAACAAAGTATTGAGATGAACTTTTGTTATTGACCAAATACTTATTTTCCACCATAATTTGCAAATAAATTCTTTAAAAATCAGACAATGTGATTTTCTGGATTTGTTTTCTCATTTTGTCTCTCATAGTTGAGGTCTACCTATGATGTCAATTACAGGCCGGCCTCATCTTTTTAAAGTGGGAAAACTTGCACAATTGGTGGCTGACTAAATACTTTTTTCCCCACTGTATGTATGTAACTATGTAGAAGAGGCTAGTGCAAAAATGCAGAAATTTAAGGTTTCATATAAAAATGTTGTAGATTAAAGGGAATCACAAAACAAAAGGCAGTACTCATAGACTTTAGTCATAGCACTGATACGTTATGTGTTTGGCGATTTAAAAAAAAAAAAAAAAAAAAAAATTATGAACAGAAATAGAGCCACAAATATTTAACATGTCAAAATGACTTTTCTTTGCACTAGCCATTACTACTGCCCCTCCCTTGCGGATATTTCTCAAAACAACTACAAAGAAAAAGTGGAGAAGTTGCCTATAGCAACCATTCAAGGCAAAGCTTTCATTTTCCAATGGGTGCTAGAGAGTTGGAATTTGAGAGATGAAATAGGGGGAAAAAAAATCAGTTACTTCTTGCATCCAACTTTAATAAATGTAATGTGCTGCTCATAGCCTGCTGTACACGTGGAGTTAACTTATGGAGTTACCATACAGCAACACATGCATACATATAAGACAGATCTGTGTGTCACCATACAGGGTACATGCACACAAGCAATACCATGTGTATAGACCCTAAGGTCAAGTCATGCTGTTACTAGTGTACGCTTCGCTGTATTTTCTTAAGCAAAAATGACATGAATTTGTTTTGTATAAAACGCAATGTTTCTGATGGTACAGTTGTCCTACATTGGATAATTTATTGACGAAGTTGATTTCCAAGTGTTGCCAGATACAACTTAAAGGGGTTGTTCACTTTCAGACCAATATTGAGAGACAACAGTAGCATTTTGGAATGTAGAATCATCCTTCATCATCAATCCTTTCAACATTAGTAGTTAGACTGCACCTCATAAAGGGGTTGTCCACTCGTTACCAGGCAGATGTCTTATTACTGTACTGTGACTGTGAGGAAAGTATATTGGAAAATTTTAGAACTTTTTATTATACATACAAGAGTGTTTGTTTCTCAATAATGGTCTGCAAGTAGACAGCCTCTTTAAAAGGTGCAGTCTAAATACTAATATGTTGAGAGCGATGAAGGATGATTGTACACTCAAAAAGCTACTTTGTCAAGACTGTTGTGCAAGTTGAGAAATCTGTAATATGTCACTGTTGGGACTCTGCATGGAGGTACTTTCGCACCACCAGTTATTGACAATATAAAGATATTATTTCTCCCATAGTAAATAAGACAAATACACAGACAATGCACACAAGATTCTGTACACAGAAAATAAACACGGCACTATAATACAAATAGAGAAAACAAATAATCGCAACATTTCACATAAAACATTACCACCATACTGTTTAATCAGAAATTTACCAGTGGATGCAAGTGATTTTTTTGGAATGTCTGACAATATAATTTTATGGTGGCTGCCAGAGATTCTTGCCTTGATGAAAGCAAGGACTGGAAAGGTCAAAAGCATTATCAATGCCCACTGTAAGATATCAATAAGCAGTTTATAACCCAAGGCCGAGTATTTGGTGCTCATAGTGTAACAGAACAAACAGAAATATAACCATAATAAGGGTAGATATATAGTCCTGCTGCCATTATTTCCAAAAACAGCCAATATGTCTGTACACATGGTGTGCACCTTCTGTACATTAACACCACATTAGAGGTAAGAGGAGACTGGGTGGTTAGCGAACACATTCTACATCACTCAGGTTAAATCACTAGGGCAGAGACTAAAGGAACAATCACATAAACACAGTGGTTTAAGTACCACCTCTTCTGACACGACCCTTGGCTTGGAAATGGTATGCCAGGTCAGATAAATCGACATTGAATGATGAGTCAACAAAGTAACCTAAAGAATAGAACATGCAAAAGTGATGTAAAAAGGTAAAAAAAATTAAAAGAAAAAGTGATACTGATGGGCTGAGAATTTAATGAATTTACAGTACTAAAAAGTTGATTGACTAACTTTTTAAGTGGTATAGCCTACAAGACAGAACAACAGTTCTTCACAGGTCAGTTAGGGTTAGTGAGTCAACTGCTATGAATGCAATACAGAGCACATTATAGTGATAAACATCACTCCTCTGTTATGCATGTCACTTTTGTAGATTTGAAGAAAAACAACAACTTTTAAATCTTTTGCAAGTTAGGAAGTTGGTGCACAGAGGGCGGGCCATCAGCCCAGGGAGCACCGCACTTACCACTCAAGTAGGATGGGTGATGTCATATCAGTGGGAGGATCAACTCTCACTGTATGGGGTGGAACAAACAGGAGATGGCAGGGGTCTGAATGGGAAGAGCAGTGCTCCAGGGAGCTGAAGGCCCACCCCCAGTGTATCACTGCCTCATTCACTTCAAAGTAACTTTTCTCCAAATCTACAAAAGTGACATACATAACACAGGTATGCTGTATATCACTGTAGTTTGCTCTGTAAGACAGTACTGGCAGTTGACTATGCCAGGGGGAGGTGGCAGACTCCCTATAAAATCAAACCATCTAAAGTCCATGATTTCGTAAAGGTGAAATATACTATTTATATAACATCTGACACTACTATGGTATTCTGACATGACACATGAATATACTGTCAGCTGGCAGCAGACATTTCCTCCAGCCTAAAGCAAGATTCCAGTTGCTAAATCTTATAGAAATAACATTATTTAGTTATAGGACAAACACTGACAGACCATTGAGTTTCTGTTTTTAATACAGAATGGCATCAAATCATAAGTAACTGCTAAACTACTAGGTTGTTATACATGTTGCCCCTCTGGCAAAGTTAATACTGTGCCTAGGTCTTACATAAAAGCATTACATAGTTACGTTAAAAGCTCTTCTGCCATTCTATTTTACCTGAACTGCTGATGCTTGTGTTGCTCTGCAGAGCACCACCCCAAGACCACCTATTTTTTTGCTTTGGTTTCTGACTTCTTTCCATTGTGCGTTTTACTACTGCTTCATGTCGCTCCTTCAGCAGGAAAAATAAACGGGAGAAATGTACATATCATCAGAATCTATTATATTATAACAACTCTCCAGGCACTGGCATCAGCATTAAAATTGGTTCGGCTCTATTTCCCAGAAACAGCACCACACCTTTTCTTGGGTATTTATGGTAATGCAGCTCCTCCACTTACTTGAATAAGGATGAGCTGCAACATCAGACAAAAGCAAACTTTTCTAATCCTGTAAAACCCACTTATTGCTTCTATTTTATCCCGATTATTTCTATACATGGCCTCAAAATCTTACCTCTCCACAGAAAAAAACATGAATTGGAAGCAAGGTGACCTACTTTTTCTTCTTCCAGTTTCTGCCTTCGCTTCTCATCCACAGCAGCACGCCTCCTTTCCTCTTTGAGCCTCTGTTCTTCTAGCTTCTTCTTGCGTTCCACCAAATGTTTCTCGTAATGCTGTCGTGCTCTCATTTCTTTCTCTAACCACAGAGATTCTCTCGCAGCTGACAGTGAAAGAGAAGAGGAAGACATGCATCTATGTGAGATCTGCTTCTAAGCTATTATGTAACCTTAAAATAACAATAAATTGTAAATTGGTGTCATTGAAATGTACGGTTCAATAGACTTATGGTGAACAGTTGCTTATCCAAACTGACAGAAATGCCTCCTTACAACAAAGTGCTCCAAGGATCTTGCTCAGTTTAATGCTGGGCAACACCTAAAGGGTGTTCTAGATGATGTTTGTTGGAACTTCGCCGTAAGGCTGAAAAATCCTATTTGCCCTCCCTGGGCACTGATACTATGCCGTTAAGTAATTTATGCCACAACATAAGTAGCAGTTGGCCAGTGGAGCTGATATGCATTTGTTCAATCTTGGGCTCTATTATAGATCACGTTTTTTCCATCTGTTTAAAGGATGCAGAAAAATGGATGGAAAAAAAAAAATCGGACACAAATGGATTGCCATCCGTTTACATAGACATGAATGTTAGATAAAATGGATCCGTTGCAGTACTTTTTTTTTTTTTTTTTTTGAAGGACACAAAAACGTAGTATACCATACTTTTGTGTCCGTAAATGTAAATGGATGGCCATTCATTTGCATTTGTGATCTGAATAGAGCCTTAGCTTTTCTTTACTGCTCTCCAAAAAGAATACATGTGGGCCACTGCAAGTATACAATATTTCCCATGATACAAATGGTACCACCATTATAACTTAAAAGGGGTTTTCCAGGATTATGACCCATCCTCAGAATGAATCATCAATATCATATCAGTGGGGGGCAGACATTATATAAACAATAAACACTCACTAAGAGCCAAAAAGATTTTATACAATTTGAAAAATAATTATTAATGCATCACATAATACAAACATTCATAGAAAAGGTGAACAATTACAACACCACAACCACAGGCTGTGCAGGAGGATGTAAAATATATATCCCCCCCCCCAACAAAAACAGCCCCTGGAGACACAAGATGGAAAATACACTCAGGGAAAACACCACAGTAATAATCAGAAATAAAGTAACCTGGATTATACTAGTTATAACAAATCCGTGTTATAATAATAATAATAATAATAATAATAATAATAATGATGATAATACACAAATGGTGCAGAAAATGAGAGTTACTAATAGTATCTAAAGTGTACCATAGCGGCTAATAGACCCACATGCTTAATAGTAAAAAGTAAATGGCCATAGCAAAAATGCCAGCTGACTACAGTTAATACATGTAGCAGATCATGAGTGCCTATAGACAATGGTAACTAGTAAATACAAAGTAGAAACAGCTGCCCCATACAGTGGAGAAAGTCATCCAACTTACCCACAGACATAGTATACAAAGTGTGGATGTAACCCTGACAAACAGCAGTAAACCCGACACGTGTTTCATCTGTCAAGACTTCGTCAGAACGGACGGTACCAAGCACTCCACCTATGAACTGTTTAAAGAGGCCGCAGTAGTCTTCACTGCTTACCAAGCAGAGCATCGCAAACTGTATAGTGGCTGTGCTTAGTATTGCAGACATTAGTTGCAAACAGGTCATGTGACCAATGAACATGATGTCACTGGCCTTTGAGGTGGAAGCAGGGCTCCCCCGTGCACAGCTTTAAACTTTAAAAAGCTGATCGGTGGGTGTGCCTGATTTCAGAAAGCAGACAACTTGATATTAATGACCTTAATATGACTATGAGGTCTTCTCTAGACAGCGTAGATAAAGGAGAGATGCTACGCCTGGATACATAAGAAAGCATGCATGGCTGTCAAGGTCACTTGGAGTCATATTCTCCCTGGAGCTTAACAACAGACAGAGCTTAGTAGCTCTGGAGATTTTGAGGAATCTTTAAGCTGCTGCACACATTACCTCACATGCTACCCATGAGCTGCGTTCATGCTTGCATGTCCTTGTCAAGAAAGACTGGTTTAACATGAAGAAGTAGATTTTATTTGGGCATTACGTTGTCTTTTTACTAACAATAGCTAAAGATGTACTTATTTACACAGAAATATAGATAAACTGTGTGTTAAAGACATCAGTTTTATATTTAAAAACATGGCCGTGCTTCGGCATGCAGGCCGTTGTCAGAATAGGTACATCTTATATTAGAGGTACTGGTACTGGTAGGCCTGTCCAATAGAGAGGTCTGTGCCAGCCAATGGCCCACATTTACTAATTCTGTATATTAAAGGGCTAATTAATTAATTAATTAAATTAACTAACTTACATGCCGCAGTCACAAGATGCACCAAATTCATCACAGTGGTATACAATAGGTGATAGATTTGGCGCATATCAGGAATAAATCTGGCCAATGTTAGGACTCAACTGAAACATATTCACTTGCCTAGTCACTTCTGACAAGTGTCTGGCAAGTCACAAGCTTCAGTTCCTTTTTACAAAAATCAGTGACAATTCTGACTCTGATTTGCTCCTAAAGAATGTGCAATGTACACCACAATTCTGGCACAAGAGTCAGAAATGTGGGCCAATATGTCTTTAACCTTAAGGGAAGCACAGAATTGCTGTTCAGTTGTAAGCAATCCTTACTACTTCAATCATAACACCATCTCTTATCTCTCCTTACCCCTATTATTGCCCACCTTGGGCTGCCTAACAGAAGACAGTAAGGAAGACCTTAGATAAGAGCAATGCACAGAGGTACAGTACTCCAAGCAGCTTCAGCTTTCCCTCCCCATCTCATCCATCATCAAAAGACTGCAATGAAGACACAGAAAAGAAGTAACAAAAAATAAGAAAAAAACTAAACAAAATCCTAAAAATAGACACGCAGCCCTGGGTCTGTAGAATGATCTATTTCGAAACATAAGATGGTCAAGAAGAGGAAAGAAGGTTTTTACATCAACATAGTTCTTTACAGTAAGAGCAGTGTGACTATGGAACTTCTCTGCCATGATGAATTCACTAACTCTGGGTTCACACTAGCATTTGGGCATTCCATCCTGCAAGCAGGACTTTTCTCTCCGCCGAATTCAGCATAAAATTAGTCCGTAGGTTTCCGCATGTCACCAATTTTAACGCATTTTAGTGTGAATCTAGCGTAACAGTGTTTTATGGGGCCGGATTAGTTTTGTCTCCTCTGGATAAAAGGATGGAGGAATGGTTAAACTTAAACAGGTTCAGGGGAATTCACTTTGATGGGGCTAACCTGCAATATAAGCAAAGCTCATAGAAAGGACATTTCTACAAAAGATACCTCTTTCTAAACCCTGACAACGCATTTAAATGGTTTCAGCATATTTAAAGAGAACTTGTCACAATGAACAAGCAGTCTAATCTGCTAACAATCTTGCTATAGAGCAGGAGGAGCTGAGTAGATCAATATATGGGTCTTTTGAGAAAAGATTCAGTATATCATGTTATTTGTTCATTTATATCTCTGCATATTCTATGCTTAGGAATATCTTCCATGATTAGATGACTCCTCCTATCAGTGACTGACGGCTTGTCAAGAATATATAACATATAGTTGTCAATAACAGATAGGACCACCTCTACAATTACATGAATACTTCTAAGCATAAAAAAGTAAAACATTTTAATGAATAAATGACAAGTTATACTGTTTTTTTTTGTCTCCCTCTAAACAATATACAAACGTAACAGTTAACCCAAAGTTCTGCAATTGAATAAGCTGCTGCAGTGTGAGATCTTACAACAGAAGGCAACAAAAAACAATTAAAAGTCATTGGAAAAACACTTCAATGATTATTCATTGGTTTTTGTTGTCTTCTAAGATATATCATCACACTGCAGCAGTTTAACCAATTACAGAAGTTCAGGTTAACTCTGCTAAGTTTGGACCTGCAATATCATACGCTGCTGGGAGGTTGCACTGCATTTTCCATGTGTGTATTACCAACATTTATACAATTTTCCAATAAACTTTATAAATTTCTCATAGTTCTTAACATCCCCACTTGCAGTCATTGTTTACTTCCAGGGAATATAAATCTGTATGGGTCATGTCATGGACACCTAGCAGCAGGACTGGTTAAAAGACTGATAACTGTACTATAACTGAGTGAAGCACCAATATGTCCATAACATGACTGTATACACCTAACGTTTCCAACCTTTCGCTCTGACACAGACAATCCACGTTGTCTGCCTCTGAACCCTCTCAAACCCTCTATGTCCCTTGTGACTGAATGAATGAAGCTAAAGCAAAAAGTTACTGGGTAGCAGAGTGACTATGTGCTATAAACTGCCAAAGTGAACCTTGGACTACAAATCCCATTTCTATGTAAAACAGACTAGCAGGTTTATTTACTTCAAATAATAGCCAGAAATTCTCGCGGATAAGCCACACATCATATGACGGCTTCTCCAATGCCATACTGTTTTATTTGCATATAATATCCACTGTTAAAATCTTCACATAATGTCATTAAGCCATATCAATAGAAATTATTACATATCCACCAGTCAGGTTATTTCTGCACATCATTTATACTACAATTATTCATTTTACTACTCTATTTTCTTGATGTATCTTGTATATCCCTGGTTTACTGCACTTTCGCACATCTCTCATTAGTTGCTGTTATTTTGTTTAAAGTGGTTGCCCAGGACTGGATATTTATATTCTATCCTTAGGATAGGTCATCAATATCAGACTGGTGGGGCTCCAATATCCAGTACCCCACCAATAAGCTCTTCTGTCTGCCTCAGGTTCTGTACATTGTGCTCTGAACTGCTGAACGGTGGAGGTGCCGGGTGCTGGAGCCCCAATAATATCAAATTAATGTCTTATCCTAAGGATAAGCTACCAATTTCCAGCCTTGGACAACCACTTTAATATTATTCACAAAACACATGAAAATAAAGCATGTTTCTGTTTATTTGGGGTCATGTAAAAAAAAAAAAACCTGGAGAACATAGACAGTACACATCTGTGAAAAAAAGAAGTGTAAATAAGCCCTTAAACTGAAAAAGACAGTTGCACTGAGTGGGTGGCTTGGGAGGCCTTATGCGCTATGGGGGACAAAATCTTTGCACTGGGTGAAGAAAAGTCTAGCTACACTGCTGATCTGTAATACATTCTATTAAAATGAGGTGATCAGTTATATGGAGCAATAATAGTCAGGCATGGCTGCATTATAAAGCTCAAGCTCTTGGTGGCTGCTGCTTTCTTTTATAGGGAATTCCTTTTCTATGGCCTCTATGCAGGTCACCACAAGCAATATAAGGCCAGGATCCCATGCGGCGTAAAGGAAACCTCTGCGGACTTTCTGTGAAAAGCACTGCAAGAAAAACCATGATGCATTGCCGCTGCGTTTTTTTCCACAGTTTTTGTTGCAGCCCACTACATTGGGCCTTAGCCTAACAAGTGAACCATGGAAGAAGTACCATCGCACTGCAGTTCTGCCTATAGTACAATGTAACCACCAGTGTCTAAAGACATACAGAGGTTACGGAAAGTATTCAGACCCCTTTAAATTTTTCACTCTTTGTTTCATTGCAGCCATTTACTTAAAGCAAAAAAGTTCATTTTATTTCTTATTAATGTACACTCAGCACCCCATCTTGACAGAAAAAAAAACAAATGTAGATATTTCTGAAAATTTATTAAAAAAACCCAAAAACTGAAATATCACATGGTCATAAGTATTGATACCCGTTGCTCAGTATTGAGTAGAAGCACCCTTTTGAGCTAGTACAGCCATAAGTCTTCTTGGAATTGATGCAACAAGTTTTTCACATCTGGATTTGGGGATTCTCTGCCATTCTTCCTTGCAGATCCTCTCCGGTTCCGTCAGGTTGGATGGTGAACGTTGGTGGACAGCCATTTTCAGGTCTCTCCAGAGATGCTCAATTGAGTTGAGGTCAGGGCTCTGGCTGGGCGAGTCAAGAATGGTCACAGAGTTGTTCCGAAGCCACTCCTCTGTTATTTTAGCTGTGTGCTTAGGGTCATTGTCTTGTTGGAAGGTGAACCTTCGGCCCAGGCTGAGGTGCAGAGCACTCTGGAAGAGGTTTTCTTCCAGGATCTCTCTGTACTTGGCCGCATTCATCTTTCCTTCAATTGCAACCAGTCATCCGGTCCCTGCAGCTGAAAAACACCCCCCATAGCATGATGCTGCCACCACCATGTTTCACTGTTGGGATTGTAATTGGCAGGTGATGAGCAGTGCCTGGTTTTCTCCACACATACCGCTTATAATTAATACCAAAAAGTTCAATCTTCGTCTCATCAGACCAGAGAATCTTATTTCTCATAGTCTGGGAGTCCTTCATGTGTTTTTTTGGCAAACTCTATGCGGGCTTTCATATGTCTTGCACTGAGGAGAGGCTTCCTTTGGGCCATTCTGCCATAAAGCCCCGACTGGTGGAGGGCTGCAGTGATAGCTGACTTTGTGGAACTTTCTCCCATCTCCCTACTGCATCTCTGGAGCTCAGCCACAGTGATCTTTGGGTTCTTCTTTACCTCTCTCACCAAGGTTCTTCTCCCACGATTGCTCAGTTTGGCTGGACAGCCAGGTCTAGGAAGACTTCTGGTTGTCCCAAACTTCTTTCATTTAAGGATTATGGAGGCCACTGTGCTCTTAGGAACCTTGAGTGCTGCAGAAATTCTTTTGTAACATTGGCCAGATCTGTGCATTGCCACAATTCTGTCTCTGAGCTCCATGGGCAGTTCCTTTGACCTCATGATTCTCATTTGCTCTGACATGCCCTGTGAGCTGTGAGGTCTTATATAGACAGGTGTGTGCCTTTCCTAACAAAGTCCAATCAGTTTAATTAAACACAGCTGGACTCCAATGAAGGAGTAGAACCATCTCAAGGTGGATCAGAAGGAAATGGACAGCATGTGAGTTAAATATGAGTGTTACAGCAAAGGGTATGAATACTTATGACCATGTGATATTTCAGTTTTTCTTTTTTAATAAATTTGCAAAAATATCTACATTTCTGTCAAAATGGGGTGCTGAGTGTACATTAATGAGAAATAAAATGAACCTTTTTGCTTTTAGCAAATGTCTGCAATGAAACAGAGTGAAAAATTTAAAGGGGTCTGAATACTTTCCATACCCACTGTATAGTGCAGATGATATAGGCCATTGCCATAACTCAAACATACATTTCCTAATCTACATTACCTCATGTATCACCTACTAATTCCCTTATAAATGGTCAGTGCCTTCTTTACTTTAGAAATGGGGTAGAAAAAAATAATATAGACAAGTCCTTCAGTTAATAAAACGTTTACAAAATATACATACCCATCAGTTTTTCCCGCTCTTCTCGACGCTCTCTGGCCAGTCTTTGTCTTTCATCAACTTTCAGAGTAAGATGTGGTTCTGAAAATGCAGAAAATACCAAAGACTTTCAGTAAAATGACAGTGAAAACAGAATACTGCTGCATTGCCGATTTATCCACTGATCTCTGGATCTGCACCTGATGTATGCAACTTCCAACCTCGCATGGAAAAATAAACACGTGTATACAAAAGTACATTTTATGCCTCACATCCAGTAAAAGAACCAACATCTATTGGATTGTGACACACAACCAATCCCAGACATACACATATGCCTGCATGATTTTCTACTATGAGTAAGTGCTATGTACTTTATACACAACCCAACCTTCCACAACATTTGATAATTTAGCACCTTTCACACTGCTGGAGCCCATTGAAAGTCACTTTGATATACGTATTTAGAATTCAATACTACATACACAATTTCAGCCTTTCTTTAGCCCTTCAAATGTATTAGCTCTGTACTTGACACAAAAAGGGTTAAATACAGTATAGAAGCAAACTTTAGATTGAGCCATAACACAGCATAATTGAAAAAAAAAAAATCATGCTAGTGTTTGGTTCAGCTGTATACAAGTGTAAGCATAGCTCTAACATAATATGAAGCTGATGGCGCATTCATGAACCAATCACACAAACAGTAAAAGCAGGTAGGCTTTCCTCAACAAGCATGTCATGAAACAACGGGTAAAAAAAGGGCAACTATTAAATTCAGAAAGGGTTAAGAGAGTGAGGGTCTGTACACTGCACTCTCTTCATCCAAGTGAACTAAAGGATGCTGCGCTAGTCAGCGGCTCCGCCATTAAGGGTTGGTTCACACTTGCGCTTGGTGTCCGTCCGCCGTGAATCCGACCTAAATATCAGGAAAAAGGATTGGGAAAGGTTTGCAAACGGGTTTTTAAAGCAATCTGAAGGTGTCAGATTGCAGCTTCTGTGCCGCGAAGCCACTTTTTTTGGTTGGAAACAAAGTTGGACATGCAGGACTTTGTGTCCGACCAAAAAAAGCGGCCATCCATTTGTTGCTCCATTCACATTCACGAATAAAGAGAAAGATGCCACAGAACTGTTATTTCATAACACATACAAGCATTTACTATAACAGTCCAGTGTCCCACATTAGGTTCTCTTTAAATATGTTTGATATGAATTTTACTGCCCCGAATGGCACAAAGGGTGTACCAAAAAATGAAAACACATTAGTTTGCTACAGTGTCTCAAAATTTTGAAAATGTAACCTATTACATTACATTAATGTAGCATATTATAGACACAAAGTATATATAGACCTTGGCACGAATGTTTTGTGACTTTCTTCTCCCACCATTTTTTTTTTTTTAAAAAGCGGTGAGAAAAGTGGACCGGGTTAGACAGTGTTAGAGTAATCATTATATAGTTAATTTTATATATATTCTCCATTATAATCTCATATAACCAAACATATATACTCCTGTATCACTCATGTATTATGAACCAAAGTTTCAAAATACTTTGTATTCTGTATCACGTGACATTTCTTTGTTTTTACCATTTTTGGATATATTCTCATTTTTATACCGTAAACAACTTGTACTGCCAAAATTGGTGGAGACAGTCTGACCAGATATGTCACAAGATATGGGTGAAGGATGCGAAGGAGTCAAGATTACTTCATCCATCATTGTTATGTAACCTTCCATCTATTGTGTAACATGGGTTAAATATAATTTTATACAAATTCCCAGAAATGGTGTAAAATCCCATATTTGAGTGCCAATAAACCATCCCCAATTTACGTAATATGATTGATTGTAACTTTTGCTCAATACTCTATAAAATAAATGACCAGTGATCTCTGGCAGTTACTGACAAGCCTGTGTCGTCTCTGTCCTTTTGCCGGTACCGGGGTTTTACCTGACTTATTTACCAAATCTACCTGGGGTTATTTTTAACTCTTACAACAGCATTATAAATTTCACCAGAAATTAGTGTAAAATATGTAGAAGGCACAGATTTCAATTGCTGGTGCATGGACGGTCAACAAAACAAAAAGTTATTAAGAGGAACTGTGCTCTTAATTCTGGAATTCTGATCTACACCCATCGTTTGGTGACTTCCAGACATGCATAACATCTATTCATGGTCCATGCTGAGACTACCTAAGACATTAGGCATAGAGTTTTAACACACCTTTGGGGGAGGGGGAGGGGCTGAGTGGTCAATTTATAACATGACCATTTATGGTACAGGAATTTGAAAAAAAATATTTAGCTGCTGATCAGTACAGAGTGACCAGTATAATATACAAAACTACAGATCAGTAGCAGTAACATCAGTGATCAGTAACATCTTATAGATGTACAACAAGAAATACATATAGACTGATCAGTAAGACATTAACCCTGTCATATCACATCAATAAGACACTGATTTTGTGGAAAAAATGTCCTAAAACTATCTAACTTATTTCCAAAGCCATCACTGGTTGAAAACACGCCCCACTTTTCAGTTTTTTATTTTTTACAAAATTTTAAAATAACCAATAAATTTTGTTCCACTTCACAATTGTGTCCCACTTGTTGTTGATTCTTCACCAAAAAATTAAAATTTTATATCTTTATGTTTGAAGCCTGAAATGTGGCAAAAGGTTGAAAAATTCAAAGGGGCCGAATACTTTCGCAAGGCACTGTAATTTAGATAGCACTGCAACCTTAGTGTCATATAAAAGAATAGCAAGTAAGTTTGTACGTTTTATGATGTCTGAGAAATAACTGTTTGACGTGACCCTCCCCCACCCTCATTTTCTCTACATTTTATACAGCCCCTAATCCAATCCCAAACTCCATACACAGTAACATTCAGTGACAGGAAGAAACAGTTCTCAATACAGAAGCAAAAGGGAAGAATAAAGTATGCAGGATTTCACAGAAAAGAAACAAAATTTGTTAATAAAGAATATTACAAAAATTATTAACACAAATACTGCCAGAAAATCAAAAGTTGTTTAAAAGTTTAGTTACACTTTAAACATGAAACACCATTCCCCAACATGTACTGTAATGTACATGTCTAAAGACAGATCCAAAGCAGACATAAAACACTTTCATAGTATATAGTAGAAAGTATTTTCAAACCCAACACCTAGAGAACAGTCTGTACAAACACAACCCAAGGAGACATAACTGGTACTCACCAGATTTGGAGAGAGCATTGTCTTTTCTAGCTTGACTCAATGACATTTTCTTCTCTTGAAATTTACCATGAGGACCATCAGGTGCTGAAAAACACAGTGCATGCACATGAACATAGTGTAAACGAACTTAACTCTTATAAATTATATACAACCCAACCTACAACTACAGCTGCCACTTTTACTTTTCATATAATTTGCTGAAATTTTCTACATACAGATGTAGCACTGTTTAAATTGACTTTCTGTATCAATATGCCAAACATAGAAGTTCATATAAATTTTGTACAGAACATATAAGGGCAACTAAACCCTATCAGTTAAATTTAAATAACAATGTGAGTGGAAAACAATTTCTAGCAGAAATTTACCATGTACATGCTCAACAAGTAGTTTATTTTTACACAAGATGTGCAAGTTTACAAAACAGGTAGTAAACAGGCATACAGCACTACAGAGAGGAAGTATCATAAACAGGGTATGTAGGACCAGTAATCTAATATTACTGTTCTAAGGTAAACTGAAAATTAGTTTATTGCAGAACATAAGAAACAGATTTAGGGATAGGCCTGTAACGTAGTGAGTATTAAGTAATGAGTAGTTCTTTAGAGCCCACATAGGCAACAGAGGGACAAATACAGATACCTCCAATTATGAAATAACTTTGAATAAATTTAAAGCACAGGCGAATATATGAAACTTAGTGATATATCTTATTTAAGAAATACGTTTCTGTCTCAATTCATCAAGCTGAGTTACTTTTTACATATTAGTTTATGGAGAGGGAGGAAGAGGCTGCTAGAAACGGTAAACTAATAGCTATGGCTGCTGTTACTCTGCTACTCTTTGAGTGAAGGATTCCTTCTGACACTGCTGTATCAAGTTAAGACTTTACCAATACACAAAATGAGGCAATAAATCAGTTTACAGACTTCTCCTCTGCTCTCATCTCCAAGAAGTTCTGTGTAAGCTCTAAATGGTTATGGATATGATTAAGTAAACAGTATGAGTAAAGATAAGGAGGAAGAAAGCAGCAGCAAGTGGATAAGGAAACAGATTTCTTTAATAAGATTTTTACACAGTTTCTTTAATTCACCCGTACTATTCATTTATGAAAAGTGGTTTTATAATTGGAGGCACCTAACCTTCCATGAATGATACCTAAATCAACAGTACAGTGTGTGTAGATGAGGAGTGACACATTCTGGCAATTATATTTTGCATTTTCTTTTCTACAAGCTCTCTCTCATTTTCAGTTGTCTTGGAGCTGGTGTGTGGAGAGTAGCTGCTATAACATCTGATATAGACTGCACACAGAAAGTTGAGTAGTATTTATTCCATTAGCCTCGCGTACTCGCATCAGCTGGATGCCCACATAAGACCCTGGTAGTCTTAAGACTCAGCTCTATAATATTTTTTTTTTATCCATTGTGATTATGTCTGGTCCTGTATATCATTCTGGAAGTTTAGATGTTTCCATATAGAGTCTTGCAATCTTCCAAGTCCCTGAAATTTGTACAAGGATCCTGCTTCAAAAGCTGGATGAGACTGCATTACTAGAAGGTCCAGCAAGCACTCTATAATATCTAAAATTTGTTTAAACACGCTATATGGAGATGTTCCCATACCTGAATTGTAAAAATAACACCTCTTTCAGCTACCATAGTGTACTGTTCAGAACTCTAGAGAGGTACTGGTATCTTTTACTGTCTTTATGGTGTATGACCATAGTGCCCAGACCACGGGGGAGAATTCTCACACATTGATTATGTGTATGATGTCCTACTATTACCAATAATGTGACCTAGCTGGATACATTAATATATATAATATCTCTTATATATATAAAAATGAGTTCCTGTCTGTCTGTCTGTCTGTCTGTCTGTTCTTTATGCGCGACCAAACGACTGGACCGATCCTCACCAAATTTGGCACACATGTACATCAGGTGTCCGGGAATATTATAGACTGGGTCTCAGCTCTCTTGGACGTACCGTTCCTGAGGTACAGTATTCCCAAAAAATGACCAGCATTAGTCTATACAAGCCTGCAAGTCTTTCACTCATATTCCAACTGCCATACACACGGTCACATGTCCCTTATCAGCCAATAACAGCTCGCAGGCGTTTACTCTCCTCAGGCACACAGGTTTCCATAGCAACCAAGCTATGTATGACCTGTATTAGTGAATAGCAGTTCACAGGACCTTAAATATTCAGTCATATCACGTGTATCAGCCAATATAAGTTCACATTTAATTTACCAGGTTTCCATAACAACACAGCCATAAATAGACTGTACCTATACTGGACTCAGTGGCGTAACTAGCAATGGCAGGGCCCCAAGGCGAACATTTGACATGGGACCCCCCCCCTGCACAAACTGCATTCCTGCACACACTATTATGCCCCATACTCTCCTCAGGCACACAGGTTTCCATAGCAACCAAGCTATGTATGACCTGTATTAGGGTGGGTTCACACCTGCGCTTCAGTCCGTCCGTTGCCAATCCGAGAGAAAATCTCGGCGAACGGGATTGGCATCATATACAGACAGGTCAGCGATGCATTGGTTAAAAATCCATTCATTTGAATGGGTTTTTAAAGCAATGCGAGGGTGTCCGATTGCACCCTCTGCGCTGCGAAACCGTTTTTTTTCCTCGGACACGAAGTCCTGCATGTCCGACTTTGTTTCCGACGAAAAAAAAGGATTCGCAGCGCAGAGGGTGCAATCGGACACCCTCGCATTGCTTTAAAAACCCATTCAAATGAATGGGTTTTTAACCAATGCGTCGCTGACCTGTCTATCCGATGCCAATCCCATTCGCCAAGATTTTCACTCGGATTGGCAACGGACGGACTGAAGCGCAGGTGTGAACCCACCCTTAGTGAATAGCAGTTCACAGGACCTTAAATATTCAGTCATATCATGTGTATCAGCCAATATAAGTTCACATTTAATTTACCAGGTTTCCATAATATCACAGCCATAAATAGACTGTACCTATACTGGACTCAGTGGCGTAACTAGCAATGACAGGGCCCCAAGGCGAACATTTGACATGGGACCCCCTCCCGGCAACCCCCCCACGCACACAAACTGCATTTCTGCACACACTATTATGCCCCATAGTGGCCCCTGCATACACTATTAGGCCCCATAGTGGCCCTTGCACACAGTATTCTGCCCCATAGTGGCCCCTGCACACAGTATCATAGTGGCTCCTTCATATAGTATTATGCGCACTTCCCGCTACTTCTTCAATGTTGGACCAGATGTCACGTGAGCCAGGCATGTATCGCAACGCATAATGACGTCGGACTGGCCCACCGACATCTGGGACGCCACCAAGGAGGCCCGAAGTCTGCTGAAAAGACCCCAGAGTATAATGATAGCAGTGTTTGTGGGGTTCACGGCCCACAGGCCTTACTTACCAATCCCCGCTCCTGCTCACAGCTGCCTCTGCAGAAGGTGAAGTGCAGGCGGCCGTGAGCAGGAGTGGGATCGTTAAGTAAATAGGGCCCGTTACCTGCTGGTGTTAAAAAAAAACAAAAAAAAAACATCAGAGGCCCGCCGGGTCCCCTAATGTCCCGGGCCCTGTGGCAGCTGCTACCACTGCTAAACCGGTATTTAAGCCACTGACTGGACTGCCATACTGGATTTCAGCATTCTTATAAATTGAAATGTTTTTTAAACTACTCATGTCCCCTGCAGCAAAACGCATGGCTGCTGCTCAAGCTAATGAAAACTCTCAGCAGACCCAAGCCTGTCTCCAATCTGATAAGGTATGTTACAGACAACAGCGAGCTGCTGAAACTCCCCAGCAGACCCAAGCCCGTCTCCAATCTGACAAAGCATTGTCAGCCACATGCACACAGCTGCACTCCAGGTTTCAATAACAACCCAGCCATTTTTCTTCACTGCTGTAGGTCAGCTTTAAAGGGGCAGGGCGCTGTGGATGACACTGTTACACAAGGTCACATACACACAGCTTTACTCCAGGTTTTCCATAACAACCGATCGCAGGTTTTTCACTGATATCCAAACTTAGATGCACATGATCACATGACACTTATGGACCAATGGAATATCGCAGGTTCAGTCTTGACATGCACACAGCTTTACACCAGGTTTCCATAGCAACCAAGCTATTTATGTCCTGTATGAGTCAATAGCAGTTCGCAGGTCCTTAAATATTCAGTCATATGACGTGTATTAGCCAATGTAAGTTTCACATTTCATTTACCAGGTTTCCATGGTAACACAGCCATAAATAGACTATACCTATACTGGACTGCCATACTGGATGTCAAGTGCAAAACTGGCCAATTCTTATGGGGTCACTACACAAACAAAAAATGAAATATACCCGTGCGAAGCCGGGTCCTTCCTCTAGTAATATATAAAATATAATATAACATGTAATAGATCACAAGTACATCGACATGTTAATGAGGTCAATACGTGAAATATGATCTACTATAAGTCCAACATTTTAACATATTAAGAGAGACCTGAAGACAAGAAGAGTCTGAATGTTGTACAGAATAGTGCTGGATAGACGATCTGAACTTTCTATAACCTGTGCTGGCTTAGGGGACTAATAATAGAAATTTGCTGTGAGCATCTTAGAGCTGCAGCTAAGTGGGATAGTTTCCAAGACATTTTTGAAGCTGTGTCTGCACTTGAAATGCAGAACAAGTAGCAATGATGCATAAACTACACAATGAATGGTATGTATTTAGATGTTGCCACATATGAAAAAACACACACAATTTGATGCCATTGTACAATTCAGAACCTGGCCACGTGATTTCTCTCTAGTGAAAAAACCTTATTTAATCTTTATTTATTTTGCTTCCATATATGGCGCCATAATATTCTGCAGCGTTTACAGACATTGCCAATCACTGTCCCATATAGGGCTCACAATCTATATTCCCTATCAGTATGTCTTTGGAGTGTGGGAGGAAACTGGGGTACCCGGAGGAAACCCACGCAAACACAGGGAGAACATACAAACTCCTTGCAGATGTTGTCTTTGATCGGATTCGAACCTAGGACTCCAGCGCTACAAGGCTACAGTGCTGAGAAAACGTTTAATTTATCTTCCATGTCACACTGGTAACAAATAATAAAAACAAAAAACATGTAGTCAATTACCACATTGCAAAACCATAGAAATGATTGAAAAACCTCCATCAATTTGGTTTTGTCAGAAATCCAGCCATTATTTCTTTATTGTGGCACATTATCAGGCAGGGACACTAATGCATGAGGGAAATCATAGCACTTGTTAGAAAAGTAGTTAAACCATAGAAAGTTCCTGCATTCACGGTCATATCCTCCGGCAACTGATCAAGACTCTGCAAAAAATGTTTATTTATATTTGCAAAAATGTTTCACTTTTAATTGACTACACATTTAAATATGGTTATGATCATGGGAAAACCCCCTTCAATGCTAGCTATGATAAGGTGTCAGAACACACAGCATCTCAGAGTTTGCAATGTATAGATTGACCTAGATCTTTATCTCATCAAGCATCTATAGGATGTGGTGAAAAAATGAATATGATCCATAACGGCCTCTCCTGCCAATTTACAAGACTTAGACAAGGGCATTAGGCAGGTGGCTGAAATGTTATAGCAAATGTGCAAATACAGTTTATTCATCAGTCCATTAGATGTAGCACTATTTTACTTTACTTTCTACATGTGCAAACTGGATGTATAATATTTTGCAGCAGTTTACCCTAAATAGATCTCAATATTATTTCAAATAAATAAAATAACTAGCAAGCTCAAAAGAGAACTGTTGGAGTGCTTTTCTATTCTACCAATGTGATAGTGTGTTTGGGGGAAGTCCAGTCAGTGCCCTTGGGAAACTGTACCCACTACAACAGAATACGAGTGTACTGCCGTTCTACCAAACAAGTAGTCTGCAGTCTGACTCTTGCCTTAAACCTTTACAGTCATCCCCTGTACTATTATGACATCGTTTAACAGCGGGACATTTTACCGGCGATTTCCATCCCCCAGATGAGATTGATTGTTCTGACAGCCAAGAGCCTACTTAATGCTCCCCGGCTTATCTTCAATAGGCTTTTCTTATGCTGTGCTAGGCAGCCTGTAATAGAAGTCTTTGGATTTTACAATACATTGCAATGCATTACTATACTGTAATTAGAATGACGCCAGTAATTTTCAGTAACACTGCCAGATACATTGTATAAAACTGACTACAGAATAAGCAAAACAGATCAGCAATAAATGTTCATATGAACTATATTTATAACTTGCCACTACAGAATGAGACCTATCTTTACTTTCCTTTAGGGCACTTGTCCACACTAGAGGACATCGCATGATAGTCTGTTGAAAAGTTAAAAACCATCCTCTCGCCCGACATCAGAAACATATAAAATATTCATGTGAAAAATGTCCTGAGTCGTCCAAGAATAGTTGAACCCATTTCTTGTTACCACACGAATCGGGAGTGTATAAAGACACCAGTGTTGTCAAAGTAATGGGAAAGTGCAGTGGATTTGTTTCCTTCTGCAAAACATTAAACCACTTCTCAGCACTTTGTTCTTATGAGCACAGTACAACTTGTAACCCTGCAAGACCCAAAAAGATGTTTTGTCAATTGCTACTGTATAACTTAAGACAAATGTGAAACTGGGGCCCTGAAAAAAAACTACTTTAAGCGTCATGCACATGACCATGTGTATAGACAGTGTGCTAGCTGTGTTTTTCAAGAATAACACGGACCTATTCATTTCTATGGCCCCATCCACACAACCATGTATTTTCACAGTCCGATGTATGGGGCTGTGAGCAAAACTCAGGACGGATCCTATTCCTGTCCGTTTTGTGTACAGTGCTCACTGGCCTCAATAAATAGAGCCACGGAGGTGCGTGCAACACGCGTATGTCATCCATGCCATTCAATCACGGCCTGGCAAATCGCACACGGTAGCGTGCACGTCACCTTAAACTGAAAGCCATATATACACTGTATATAAACTGTAAAGAGCAGATCCCACCATAATAATACATAAACACAGACTGAAATTGTGACTCAGAGAGATGCACCAAACAATAAAGAGGCAATAACAGGTAAATTTGGTAGTTTGCCATAATTTTGGTCCTAGCACTATTTCTGTGGTAGTTTTTCACGTCTCGATGTTCTGTAACTGAATGTGGATAACCACAATACAGATATGATTTCATAATAACACTCACTACAGTGAACAAAGTGCAGAGCCTCCAGCTTCCAAAGGTTATTTGCAAATACTTCCACAGCAGTGCTAAATACTCGCTGCTTCCTTATGCATCCTTTGCTTGGCTTTATTTTACTTGCTGCTCCTTGCATCACTATTCATCTGCCTATCACTCTCTGTTTACCCCTACCTTCTCCATTGTCCCCTTAAATGAAATCATAGATTAAATCACTCCCACATCTGAGGTCACATGATGATGTGATGTTTTGTTTGCAAGCTCACTACCCTCCCCAGTTTCCTCTATGAGCAACAAACACAAACAGTGAGAGCAGGCATTTGAACCATGGGAAATGTAGTTTGTCCACAGATTCACTGCATGTAAATAATAGTGATACAATGATCAGCAAGTAAAATAAAGCCAAGCAAAGGATGCACAAGTAAACAGTGAATATTTATAGCACTACTGTAGATGTATTTGCAGATAATTTTTAAAAATCAGATAACCCCTTTAAGAGTGAATATGGTCTGTGAAAAGTGAAGGGGTTGTGTCACCAAAGACACCACAATATAGGGGATAAGTGTTAGAACATTGGGGTATAACAGCTGGGATGAGGAGAGAAGCTTCTGCTGCAAACTGAGGATTAAGAGCAGGATAAGGCAGGGCTTGGCAGAGCTCCTGGGATACAAAGAGTACGATCAAAAGGTGAGGAGAAGAAACAACTGTTACCAGATTTTTTGGGGGGGGTTTTTGTAATAGAATTTTCTATTTAGTGCTTTTTTCATTTTACTTAAGGTGGTATTTTCATTAAAATAGTCACAGATTCTGTGATCCTGGACCAACATGTAGTGCACTTTAGAGATGTTTTCTGCAGAATACAACATTTTTAAATAGGTTCCTGCCACTAGGTGTCTCCCTTCTTCCTAACTTGCTGCTCACTCCTGTTACTAGTGAATGAGCAGCAAGTTTTCTGGCGATACCTTTTAGAGGCTGAGTATACCCAGTTAGCCTCTAAAAGGTATCGCCTGATTTCTTCACTCTTCCACTACTTTCTATGGCTAACACGGTACAACATTATACTACTAGCAAGTTTTCTGTCATACAAGTCACAATTTTTTGTGCAAATTGGGGTTTAGTACAAAAAAAAAATTCTATTCCGCCTTCGACACTTTCCCGAAAAGGGTGTGTGGTGAGGGTGTACAGGAGTGGGGCCATCAGCCCCACTAAATTTATCATCATTTCATCGTCAATGAGGCACACCTACCACCAGCTCAGGGGTTATGAAGTTCCCGAACCCCCTCTGACATTAGCATCAATACAAAAATTAAGTGGGTGTTCACGCGTAGGAATCTGCCATTCAATTTATGAAGCAGAAAATTTCTGCTTCAGGAATTTCAAGCAGATTTTTTCTGCTTGTCAAAAACTGACAAGGATTTTGACGCTGAATTTGAAGCAGAATTCGATGCTAAATTTGGAGAAGAGTGTCACTGTATTTTGCCTTTATTGGGCAGGGCCAAATGCTGCACCAACGGAAAAGGTGTATTTTCCACATCCCATTCACTTCAATCAGCTAACAGAAAATAATCATCTACTGCCTCCCATTGAAATTAATTCAGCGTTAAATTACTACGTGTGAACACCCCCTAAGTTTCATGGCATGGGTTTCCATGGCTGAGCATCTGCATGCAAATCTTCCACCACCATGTATACACGTGGACAAAATTGTTGGTACCCCTCGTTTAATGAAAGAAAAACCAATAAGGGTCACAGAAATAACTTGAATCTGACAAAAGTAATAATAGATAAAAATTCTATGAAAATGAAGAAATTAAAGTCAGACATTGCTTTTCAACCATGCTTCAAGAGAATTTTTTTTAAAAAAGAAAACTCATGAAACAGGCCTGGACAGAAATGATGGTACCCTTAACTTAATATTTTGTTGCACAGCCTTGAGGCAATCACTGCAATCAAACGATTCCTGTAACTGTCAATGAGACTTCTGCACCTCTCAACAGGTATTTTGGCCACTCCTCATGAGCAAACTGCTCCAGTTGTCTGGGGTTTGAAGGGTGCCTTTTCCAGGCAGCATGTTTCAGCTCCTTCCAAAGATGCTTAATAGGATTTAGGTCAGGGTTCAAAGAAGGCCACTTCAGAATAGTCCAATGTTTTCCTCTTAGCCATTCTTGGGTGTTTTTAGTTGTGTGTTTTGGGTCATTATCCTGTTGCAAGACCCATGACCTGCGACTGAGACCAAGCTTTCTGACACTGGACACCACCTCTCTCTCTAGAATCCCTTGATAGTCTTGAGATTTCATTGTACCCTGCACAGATTCAAGACACCCTGTGCCAGATGCAGCAAAGCAGCCCCAGAACATAACAGAGCCTCCTCCATGTTTCACAGTAGGGAGAGTGTTCTTTTCAAGATATGCTTCATTTTTCCATTTGTGAACATAATGCTGATGTGCCTTGCCAAAAATTTAGATTTTTGTCTAATCTGTCCATAGGACATTCTCCCAGAAGTTTTGTGGCTTGTCAACATATAGTTTAGCAAATTCCAGTTTTGTCAGATTCAAGTTATTTCTGTGACCATTGTGGGTTTTTCTTTCATTAAACGAGGGGTACCAACAATTTTGTCCACGTCTGTATAATGACAGGTGTAGGATGGAGTGGTGCCAACAATAGACTCTTCAGCAGTGGAAACATGTTCTGTGGAGTGAGCAATCACTTTTCTTTCTGTCCCGTCTGATGGATGAGTCTGGGTTTGGAAAATGCCAGGAGAATGTTACCCTGCCTGACTGCATCGCGCCGACTAGTTTGATGAGGGAGGAATAATGCTATGAGGTTGTTTCCCAGAGGCTGGCCTAGACACCTTTGTTCCAGTAAAGAGAGATCTTAATGCTTCAGCATATCAAGATATTTTGTACAATTGTACATTTCCAACTTTGTTTAAATAGTTTAGGTAAGGCTATTCGAGCTTGACTGTTCCCCAAAGTACAAAGCAACGTCCATAAAAGGCATGGTTTGGAGCATTTGGTGAGATAGTACTTGTCTGGCCTGCACATAGTCCTGACTACAACTCCAATGAACACTTTGGTGATGAACTAGAGTGGAGATTGCGAGCCAGGCCCTCTCGTCCAGCATCGGTGTCTGATCTCACAAATGTTCTTCTGGATGAATGGGTAAAAATTTCCACAGACACACTCCAAAATCTTGTAGAATGCCTTCCCAAGAGTGGAAGCTGTCTTATCTGCAAAGGGGGACCAATTGCATATTAATGCATATGGATTTAGAATTGGATGCCATAGAAGATCTTTTAAGAGGTAAGGCATAAGGTGTTAGAATTATTTTGTCTATTTGGCTTATGCCCTGAATTTTCTGAAAGAATCTTAGCAAATTTGGACATGTCCCTTGCTCTTCTGGTGGTTTTGCCATTTACTCGTCAGTTCATAAACATGTACTAAATCTATTCCCTAGTATTTTTAATAGGCAACAGTCATGGAGACATCACATGTAACTGTGCATAAAATGCACAAAGCTGTTACTAAGTCTTTGTTAAATGCACTCTGATGCCCCTATATGAATCTGGACTTACAGCCATATGTGATACAAAAGATGGGTAAATGGACTCGTGTGTGCTAAAGAAATGCAAGAAAAAGAAAATGCTTTAAAAATGCCAAAACTGACACAATGTCATGACCTATAAAACAATGATTCTGTAATAACAATAGATGGCATTTTATATACACAAATGATTATAGGAAGGGATCTGAAAGCAGCATTAAGATGTAGTCACCTAATGGACTCAAATGCCTCTAAGTAATCTCTCGAATCTGCTCAATAAACGTAGGTGTACTTAGCGTAAACAGCATACAAATCCAAGACATGTCAGATTGCAAAGCAAGCCATTCGTTTGCGTAGTTATTCTACAGCATTGCTGTTATGAGATGAACCATGCTGTCTTGGCTACAAAAAAGATACATTATGCATCTTTTTCAACAGTTGAACAGTTCTCACCAGTTTCTGTTGTGAAGGGGTTTATTTTAATGGACTGAAGTTTTTGGCCCAATGTGCAATATAATCTTGCACAAACTTGGTATTCTTATCTGAGAATTACCTAAACAGGATTCCAGCCTCACACAATTAGTACCTATACACTTTATCTGTATAGATAATAAATGCTAGAAAGGGACTCCTGTGACACCCCCCTCCTAATTGTAGATAGGAGGAACACAAATGAAATGGTGGTTGAGCTGACTAGCCAAGCTGAGCATGCGTGTGGTGGATTTTCAGGAGAAATAGCTGGCAGCCGAACACACTGACAGCTATCTAAAGTGTATGGGATACTTAACCCTTAGCACTCCATGATGAATATATCAATCACAAACAAGTGGTAGCTAATATTCATTCAGTGATGGATACCCGTACAATGAGCTTCACAAGCACAGCTGATACACACAACCAGAATCCTACTGCATGATCTGAGGGCAGATAACTCAGATACCCAAGCAGTTTAACCTTTTACATGCTGCAGTCAATAACAACTGTAGCATGTAAAGAGCTTAAACAAATGGAAGGGGTTTCCTCTGCCAGCCCCTTTCCCTCTGCAACATGATCACAGGGTGTCTAGGGGGCGGGGGGAATGACATGTTAGCTGGAGGCCTGACCATAGCCTCCAGCTCTGCCACACACAGAAGCTTATTAGGACCAGTCAGAGACTTGGTCAAATAGACTGAATGTTAGTGCAAAGCTGATGAGTATCTGGTAATACAGAGGAAGTGCAGAGTATTATACAAAAACAAACAAATTTAATAGCTAAATGTTAAGAAATACAAAAAAAGTTTTTTAAAAAAAGTTGCCATTTTTATTATGATTAAAAAAAAAAAAACAACAATTTCCGTGTAACAAAAACACAAAGATGTCACCTCCAATAAAAGGAGTTAACATGTAATTTATTTAATTTTTTGAGAGGCAACATAAAAGTTTAAAATGCCACTTATGGCGTATAAGGCTATAAAAATGAAATCCAAAAAGAATTGCTATTTTTTCCATTCCCCCTTCCAAAATGATCATTCTGTTAATCATATGTACTCTAAAATACTTTCATTAAAAAATAGAACTTGTTTCAACAAAATCAAGCGTTCATATGGCCATGTCAATGGAAAAATAAAGTTATGCCACTCAAAAGACGTGGATGGAAAAACGTGAAAAAGTATAACTTGCCCACAAAGCCAAAAGAAGTAATGTTAGTAAGGTGCTCAGGAGTGCAGTGACTGGAAAAGACCCCACTTGCAGTACACCATCTTTTGTTTACTTCCCTTTACATTTTGTATTTTAATGTGTTAAAATAGGACCACTACAGGCTTCTGAATTTTTATTTCTAGAGGGAGCAGTGAGACCAGCTAGACACTAGAGGCTCTAATACGAGCTGCTGCTTGTTAATATATACAATAACTTACAGTTGAATTTCTTTAATTTGGTATAAACTGGACTTGATATCCTCTGATAAGTGGATGTTATAGAAAAGTCAGAAAATTTTGTCTGCTTTGTTTGGGGCTCTTTTCCAACATGCCAGACGATCCTTTAGTTCTGCACCAGATAGTTAGAGTTTCTATACCAGAGATTCCTAACCATTTTGTAGGTTGCAAGTCATGCTGAACATTAAAATGATAAAGGCCTATTAAAAGATGTTACCAAGTGATATTACTCTTGCCCTAGTGTTAGCCGTCAGTGACCCTGCTGGTGCCACTACTGCACAACAGTAGTGTCAGCTGCCAATGGCTTGGGAGTCACACGTGTTTTTCAAACCACTGCTTGGAGAGCCCTGTTTTAGACTACCTAATGCCCAGACTATTTAGTAACAATGCAAGGATATTATTTTAAGATAAAGAGTGGGTTGCACTGATTTTTATCTCGCAGCACTTTACACAGAGTATGGTACCTGACATCAGTCCACATCTCCAGTGGCACTAACAATCTAATTTCCCTATTTCATACACACTAAGAAGTCAAATACCTTAATTCAGTAGTTCTCAGAAGACATCAACCTAAACTAATCAAAACATAGTGAGATACTGTCCAAGTCGATTTCATATATATAGATACAGATTTGTATCTGCATCTCTAAGGCCTTAGTCACACATTTGCATATCACATACATGTGACATTCACATTTTACTTGAATGCCGTATGTACCCATTCATTTCTATGCGTATATTCAGAAATCAGGTTTTTTTTGTGCGGACCAAAAATTATTTAAAAATATATTCAACATAAAACTTGCTTAAATAGGTAATTTTTTGGCAATACACTCCCTTTAAATATTCCTAATACACATATGGAGATTAGAATGAGTAATTCAGATGCAGAATAGGCCAAAATAGTGAAAACTTGTAGAAGCCAATATTTGTTAAAGCATACTTCTCGTTTCATCTCACTTTCCAGGATAAGCTGCTCTGTGCATACAAGAGAAGAACTATATGACTTATATGGCCAGCAAATTAAAATTCAGCATAAGTTTCCTATTTATTTATTTTTTAAATTAGTTTTCAAAAAATTACAAAGAAACACAGATACAAGAACAACAAAAATAAACAAATTCAAATAATACACTGCAATTACAAAGCAGGGAAGGGAAATACATTCTAGGTCAAATTTCACAAATAACATGGGGTAAAAGTATAAGATCCAATGCGATCAAAGGTAAGGGAGGATATCAGGAGCAGAGCTGGTTACTACAGGAGTCCCAAGCAGCCCAGACAGAATGACACTTATCCAAGAATATAAAGAACGCAGAGGCAGCCTTTAGGGACTCTAGACCAAATAATCTGCCACAGAGTGTAGGAAATCTCGCTGCCAATCCAATTTTCCTAATGACACATATAGGAGTGACGAGATTCAGGAGTATAATTTAAGCTCATTAAGCGATTATAAATTTTAGAAATCAGACCCTTACTGCCAAGGCCCTGGAGACACAGGCATTCAAATGATGTTGGGCTCGGAGTTGATCACCGTGCCACAGAAGTGTTTGATCTGATAGGTGAAGAGCCCAGTGCATGGAATGGAAAGTTTGTCACAGTGAAATTTCCTGGTGCAAGTGTCCATGAGGTCCCAAATCCAGAACCAAGGATCCTGAAGAAGTAGTGCTTGAAGAAAGATTTGGAGTAAAAAGAAAGGGGGCAAGGCTGAACAGTTGGTATTTGACCCTAAAACAGAACTACATTTCCCTGATAAATGCCATAAAACCCAATAGACGGTGAGGGGGAGTATCAGAGGGAGGAGGAAGGAGTAGGATGAAAAGGGGCCATCAAAGCTTTTCTAACTTTGTCCATTTATTATAGGCTGGAAGGAATGTCCATGCCAACAATCGGCAAAGATGTGCAGCATACTAATACTTCATAATGTCTGGCATAACTAAACCACCTTGCGCAGTGCTGGCCATCAGAACTGACTTAGGAATTCTATGCCATTTATTTTATCCAAATAAAACACAGGAAATCAATCTCGCTGTCCTTGTCTTTGGTTCCCTACCACCGCGATCTTGGCAAGTTTTGAATACTTAGCCTCTGGTTGTCTTCAACTTCTTATCTACTTTCTCCATGTAATTAACATCCATATAGGGACACTATTACTCCCACTTTCTCTACCTACTCTATACTCTTACCCCATAACACCATGGCAGTAACACCGTTCTATATTAACCATATATTTTTGTAAACATAAACACTTATTTATTTATTTAATTCATTAGATGTACACATACTTCATTATTAGATATACATGTACTCATTGATGAATTTATCTTTCAGTTTATTAATTGATCTGAACACCTAGGATATTTGATTATGCATTGGATCAATTTGCATTTTTGAGACACATTAGCCTATACATGTATGAGTCTATGTAGATACAGTTGTTTTTAGTACATTTATACATATTTTTTGCAGTTTCCGTAACCTCTGCTTAACTTTATAATTTTACCCTCCCTAGTTTTATTTTTGATTTTATTCTGATTACCATCTATTTTGCACTTTTGTACTCCCTTCAACTTCCTTCATTCTTACTGTATTTGCATTTTTATGCCACAATATTTTTATGTTGTTTACATATACTTTAGATATGTCCCTTATTTGTCCCTTTGGACACTATTTTGATGGTATGTGTATATATACACACACACACGTGGACAAAACTGTTGGTACCCCTCGTTTAATGAAAGAAAAACCCACAATGGTCACAGAAATAACTTGAATCTGACAAAAGTAATAGATAAAAATTCTATGAAAATGAACAAATGAAAATCAGACATTGCTTTTCAACCATGCTTCGACAGAATTTTTTTAAAAAAAAAGAAAACTCATGAAACAGGCCTGGACAGAAATGATGGTTCCCTTAACTTAATATTTTGTTGCACAACCTTTTGAGGCAATCACTGCAATCAAACGATTCCTGTAACTGTCAATGAGACTTCTGCACCTCTCAACAGGTATTTTGGCCCACTCCTCATGAGCAAATTGCTCCAGTTGTCTGGGGTTTGAAGGGTGCCTTTTCCAGATGTCATGTTTCAGCTCCTTCCAAAGATGCTCAATAGGATTTAGGTCAGGGCTCATAGAAGGCCACTTCAGAATAGTCCAATGTTTTCCTCTTAGCCATTCTTGGGTGTTTTTAGCTGTGTTTTTTGGGTCATTATCCTATTGCAAGACCAATGACCTGCGACTGAGACCAAGCTTTCTAACACTGGACAGCACATTTCTCTCTAGAATCCCTTGATAGTCTTGAGATTTCAATGTACCCTGCACAGATTCAAGACACCCTGTGCCAGATACAGCAAAGCAGAACCAGAACATAAAGCCTCCTTCATGTTTCACAGTAGGGACAGTGTTCTTTTCAAAATATGCTTCATTTTACCGTCTGTGAACATAGAGCTGATGTGCCTTGCCAAAAATTTAGATTTTTGTCTCATCTGTCCATAGGACATTCTACCAGAAGCATTGTGGCTTGTCAACATGTAGTTTGTCAAATTCCAGTTGTTAGATTCAAGTTATCTCTGTGACCATTGTGGGTTTTTCTTTCATTAAATGAGGGGTACCAACAATTTTGTCCATGATTGTGTGTATATATATATATATATATATATATATACACACACACACACACACAAAATCATGGACAAAATTATTGGTACCCCTCATTTAATGAAAGAAAAACCCACAATGGTCACAGAAATAACTTGAATCTGACAACTATATCTGACTATATATATATATATATATATATATATATATTTGTGTGTATTTATTTATTTAGTTGGCCTGAAGAAGATGCTAGTACTGTGTCGAAGTGCGTTGCCCCTTTATCTGTATGTCAAAGTGGAACCAATAAAACTTCAATTATTTATTCAACATCATCAGTGACATCTACTATCTCATTGAGCAGCACTCAGTTTCAATTCCGTTTTTTTTTTACAGTCTTTCTTTAAACCTACTTTACCACCACCAATCTCCGGGTTGAGTGGTCACTGGGATGAGCAGACGCTCCTACATAGTAGAGCTCCTACTGCCTACTATTTCTACCTACCAACACTGTCGGAGGCGCCAGGATTCTTTTTCTCTTTTAAGATACCTTGGAAATCAGACTGGACAGTTTTAAGGGCATGGAGGGGGATAGAGACTGGGAGGGTTTTAAAGAGATACATAAATTTGGGGAGTATGAAATTTTGCATTTTTATTTATTTACTTATTTTTAGCAGTTTTCCCCCTTGCAGTCTCTTTCTGTAGTTTTTTTTATTTCTCCCTCAGCTGGTGGGTGGAAATTAGTTGCTATACCCTGCACACAGTAAGTAGGGAGAACACTTTTCTACAACTTTCTCACTCAGAAACTGCCCCAGGATTATATAAAACATATATATAGAAGTACTCACCTATACCGATGTGGGAGCTAAACAGGAGCTTTCTATTAAAACCAGACTAAGGCCTTATTCACACGTCAGTTTTTGACATCTATTACTCTAGGTTCACACCAGAGTTTGGTTTTCTGTTTGGGGGGTCCGCTTGGGGACCCCCCCCCCCCCCCCGAATGGAAACCTAATCCGCTTAAAAAAAAAGCATTTTACAAATGTGAAAAACTGATTAAACAGCAACTAGATCATGAACAAGGATTGCTGCAGGAAGCTGCATTTTTGTTGCAGATTTTACTGTGTTTATTTTTTTTTTTCAACCATAGCCAAGAGTGGCTTCAAAAGGAATGGGAAATAGAATGGAGAAGTACAAGTTACTTCTTTTATAAATCCTCTAGTGACTTTGGCTCAAAAAACTGCAGAAAAATATGCAGTATCTCCCCCAACGTATGTCCTCATCCTTAAACTCTTTAGAAGTGTATCCATAGGATAGAAGAAAACTTGCAGATTGGTGGAAGACTCAGCAAATCAGGAAAATGGGAGAGCTTTATCACCTGTTCTGAATAGAGCAGTGGTCAGAATGGATGTATATGGCTACATTTATTTTAATGTCTACTATACTCCCAGATGGAGTATGCATATCTGTTCCAACCACCGCTCCATTTAGAATGTGGGACAAAAAGCATCTGCACCTCTTGATCATTGGGGAGGTGTCAGCAGTCGGATACCACAACAAACTGCAAGTTATAGTAGCTATCCCATGGATAGAAGATAACATCTGATGATGAAAAAACCCCTTTAAACTGATAATGTGTCTACAATTATGCAAGCATCAGTCCAAATACAACCAGCAGCAAAAATTACTTGTGAGGATGAATACACTGTTCTGTGAATCTGTGCAGACTAGACAACTGCATAACATTTATCTTGCTACTGTGAGCGCACATCACCCTAGAGAATTTTAGCTGCCAAAGGACAGCAGACTCAGCCATGTGTATCTAGATGAATGTAAAACATTTGTAGCTACAAGAAAACAAAACCTATAATAGGGTATAAGGGATGTAATTCCTTTGGGAAAAACAAAAACACACTCTAGCTATTATTTGTGGAAGATGTATCAAGGTGATAGGTACCTAGGGGAAAACACCACCACTTCTCCTTATATTCCCCGTACAAAGTTACTCTAAGTTCCTATATTATCAGAAAGAAAGTTTCTGTTCAAATACAGCTAGCAGAGATATTAAAAACAGCAAGGAAGTGAAGCACAAAGTATATTAGTTATATTTTTTTATCGTAATCCTCTTAAAAGGGAGTCTGTCAGCAGTAAATTGGTTATAAACCTAACTCCAATGCCTTGTAGAGATGATTCAGCTTCCAAATATGCCACTGTTATTCTGATTTGGATCCCCATCTTCATGTAAATTGCTGTTTTATTCTTATGCAAATAAGGGGGAAAGTGCTGCAGGGTATGTCTCATCTTGCCCGGGCTTTAGTCTCAGCTCTAGATTTCCCAACAAAGCACCTTTCCTCTTATTTGCATATAAATAACATGGTGATGTACATGAAAATGGGGCTCCAAAGATGAATAAAAGGCATATTTGAAAACTGTAGAATCGCCTCTACATGGTTCTGGTATTAGGATTATAAGCAATTTAGTGGCGACAGACTCCCTTTAAATACCATACAGACATACCATAATTTTCAGCTGCATTTACTGGATCCAGTATAATGTTACATATGTCAAAAAGTTATTAATAAATAGATATTTCCTCTTTTGAGCAATGTTTCACATTCAAGAAAGGAAGCAGACTGCTTCCAAAATGTGTGCACATAGCAGTTCTGTTATTTTAATAAATAACCTAGTTTTTCTTATATCAGCAGCGCTTCTTTTATATCACACTTTTTTTTACTACACATCGCAAGGTTATTAAGAAGAAACCGATAACATAATGACCATGCACAAAAAAAACATATATAAAAAAAAGGGGCATACAGTTATATATGCATATACTGAAATGGTACCCTGGGTACAGTCCACAGTAATTTACAATATAGGTTTTTCAACACTTGAAAAATGAACTTGGCACAGACAATTTCCATAATCTTTAAACCAGAAGTGCTAACAAACAGATTGTACATTAACATTTGTACAGTAAAGAATTGTATCCTTCATAAAAGCACCTAGATGAGCTGCCAGAAAAGAAGGCCTCTATACATTTCCCCCATCGATGAACAGACTGCACACAGATCAAAGTCTATGTGCAGCAACGGTACGGTTATCTGAAAATTCTGGCAAACAGAACCTTCACTCTCTCACTGGAATGAATGGATGCCTGGCAGCTGGCCCTGCTTTACTGCTCATTTGCACATTACATTGCTTTTATTCTAGGAGGCCATGGATAAGGCCAGAATGATTACAAAACTCTGCTCCTGGTCACAAAGTGTCAGCATCAAAGAAACCACATATAAAGAAACAAGAAACAAGCACAAATTAAGTCAACACTGCTTGTGAAAAGTTACTATAGACACAAGATTTTATAAAAAGGGTACTGGTGGTAGTGGGAGATTTGCTAGCCGTAGTCAAAAGGTACCGCCATGACAGTGCAAGCCTTAGACAGTGGCGCTATAACATTTCCAGTCACAATGCCTCCAATGTATGCCATGAACCATCAAATTAAGGCTAAGGCCCCACGTAGCGGGCCACAGCGAAAAAGCGCTGGGATTTCCAAAAACGCAACCGTTTTGGAAACCACAGCATTTCCGCTGTGGGTATTTATCTGCAATGGGTGGATGGGATCCACTTTGCAGGGACTGTAAAATGTTGCGGTTTTTGCTGCAGCATTTTCGCCACGTGGGGCACTGGCCTAAAACCTTCCACAAGGACAACGTTGGAGTAGATTTACTAAAGAAAATTCTTCAGAAGCATTAAGGCATAATGAAATTGTACATTTTTTAACCATTTAACAATATACAATATTTATCATCCATCTTCTTTCACTGTGATAAATGCGGTACAATTAAAACACTTATTAAATGTTAATCTGCCAATTTTGATGGAACTGGCCCACCATTTAATGGGTATAGAGGTGGCCTGAATCTGATGACAGATGTTGTGGAAGATGTGATTTGGGCAATTGTATTTCAACAGGACTGACCATTTAGTTTTGCAGAAGAAAATCCCCCTCCCAGTTTAGTACACATGCACCACTTAGCTGAGTAGAGTATGCATCTTGCAATAACTGTCTAAAATGTATGGCTGGCTTAGTTTTACTCTGACAGACAGAATTAGTAAATCTGCCCCACTTTTCTTTTCTACAGACTGTGACTGATCGATTCTTTCAGGTGCCTTGGCCTCTAATCTGAATGGTTCCTGTACTAGTTGTGTTTGTAGGTGTTCCTTGCTTCTTTCTTGTTAAATACATATTCACAATCACAAGAATGAACCAAAAGTTGGTGGACCGACACTCAAAAATAGTGGCAGTTCAAGATATCTTTTTTATTTTAATCAACTTACAAAGAACATCATCAGTACAGAGGCAGTGGGGCAAATTTATTAAGACTGGCATATCGTACCATATTAATAAATTGTCTGACTGGCGCATAGAATGGGAGATTTATGAATAAGCTGCGGCCTCTGTCTGCCGTCCCTGCGCCAGAATGGAAATCTATGGCAGTTAGGAACTGGCATATATTTCCATTGTAACTCATGCCATAAAAGTGGCGCGAGTTATAATAAATCTGTCTAGCCGATGGGTGGCGGACAAGGAGCACACTTGCCAAGAAAGAGCCTTGCACCAAATGTGCACTTCAATATTATCCCTCTACAGCAGTTTTCTGGCATAGAGGGAATGAGGAATTTGCCCTAGTATTTCTGGAAACTATTGTCACATACCTAGATGGCTTTCTTATGATAGAAAATTACTTGCTATAATTTGGAATTACGTTTGTTATGTCCTCTGCATAAATTACTTTGTATCATTACATGGCCCTGTACATGTACCTATTCTTCCCTGATGCAATTTTATATGTGGATTCTCCAATTCCCCCTAGGTTTGTAATATATTTTGTCTAGATATATGTTTTTATATTTATATATAATAAATGATCTTATAGGGCAGAAATAGGGCTTGATAAAAGATCCATACAAATCGACTATAACAGGAAGCCAGAATCCTGGCACATTCCCCTGCCTTAATTGTGCCCAATGAGAAAGTGTGCAGAAAGGAAATCCATTTACTCAATCGAGGTCAGGCAAACGGTAAAACATCTGAGGACATTTTTCATGTGATATGGACTATATAGTCTAGCTTATAAAATTTCCCTGCGGTTTAGGCTATGTTGGAGAAACAACAATGTGCATAAAATACCAAATTTCTAACCACAAATCAAACATTTGCCAGGAAGAACTGGATCTCCCGTTCTGGCACATTTTAAAGGAAAAGGAATTTAGGTTTAACAAATTGAAATTTCAGCTCATAGACTGGGTCCCACCCCAGAGACGTAGAGGTGACATAACTGAAATACTTAAAAACAGAAATCATTATTATCACCATCCCCTTATATCATTTCCATTGCATCTAATTATTATTAATAATTACCTGTCACCCATTCTCAATCTTTCATATGTTAGTGCCCCCCTATACCCCTTATCTGTGCCTATGTATTTTTCCTATGTTTTATCTTTAATTTGAGCCTTTTTACATATAAAACATGTGACGTCATACCTCACCACGCTGTCGGACCAACCTTAGATGCGTGGTGAAACACATAGCTGGGTGATGTCACCAGCTCTTCCACCAATCAGCACATACACTTGATGTATGTCATTGCGTCACGTTATGTGATGACGCCATTGTGTGTTTATATATATATATATATATATATATATATATATATATATATATAACACACACACACACACATATATATATACACACACACACACACACACAGTGCCTTGCAAAAGTATTCATCACCCTTGAACTTTTCAACCTTTTGCCACATTTCAGGCTTCAAACATAAAGATATAAAATTTTAATTTTTTCGATGAAGAATCAACAACAAGTGGGACACAATTGTGAAGTGGAATGAAATTTATTGGTTATTTTAAACTTTTGTAAAAAATAAAAAACTGAAAAGTGGAGCGTGCAATATTATTCGTACCCTTTACTTTCAGTGCAGCAAACTCACTCCAGAAGTTCAGTGAGGATCTCTGAATGATCCAATGTTGTCCTAAATGACTGATGATGATAAATATAATCCACCTGTGTGTAATCAAGTCTCCGTATAAATGCACCTGCTCTGTGATAGTCTAAGGGTTCTATTTAAAGCGCAGAGAGCATCATGAAGACCAAGGAACACACCAGGCAGGTCCGTGATACTGTTGTGGAGAAGTTTAAAGCCGGATTTGGATACAAAAAGATTTCCCAAACTTTAAACATCCCAAGGAGCACTGTGCAAGCGATCATATTGACCATTGCAAATCTACCAAGACCCGGCCTTCCCTCTAAACTTTCATCTCAAACAAGGAGAAGACTGATCAGAGATGCAGCCAAGAGGCCCATGATCACTCTGGCTGAACTGCAGAGATCTACAGCTGAGGTGGGAGAGTCTGTCCATAGGACAACAATCAGTCGTACACTGCACAAATCTGGCCTTTATGGAAGAGTGGCGAGAAGAAAGACATTTCTCAAAGATATCCATAAAAAGTCTCGTTTAAAGTTTGCCACAAGCCACCTGGGAGACACACCAAACATGTGGAAGAAGGTGCTCTAGTCAGATGAAACCAAAACCGAACTTTTTGGCCACAATGCAAAACGATATGTTTGGCGTAAAAGCAACACAGCTCATGACCCTGAACACACCATCCCCACTGTCAAACATGGATGCCACTCACCGAATGTTTTTTTCCCTCTATAGCATTTTCATGGTATTATTGACAATTAGCTCACTATATACAATTGTTTTAGCCACATGAGGCACATCACCACATTTAGAGGCTGTCCATTAAGGGTGAACACACAAAATTCAACTCCACTACTGAGAAAATCCATTATTTTCTACTAGAACATGCCGGCAGACGCTTTTTAAATAGAGGAGAAGCGCCATGATTTTGTATATACCTGGACTTTTCGGAGCAACCTAACTACTCTATAAGATAATTTGATGCTTTTTTACTATATCTATACTTCTGATTATGCACTTATTTGTGGGAACAGTTATATGTGCGATTATATCATTTATCACAATCTGCTGTTTCATTTCTCTTTTATTTACAGCCATTTTTACAATCGGTGTCAGTTTCCTTTTGGGTGACAAAAGGATGCTTGTAGTTATCTACTTTTATAATTGGTTGGTACTTCTCTTTTGAACGCTAGATTCTACACTTTTTTATTTGTTATATCTTTTTCTATTCGGTCTCAATGTAATTTTTAATATAAGTACTTTTTGGACTCAGGTATATTTTATATATGTGTTTGTTCTTAGCGGTCTGCACACTTAACAAAGGGGTATTGTGCACCCCGAAACGCGGTGTGTGATTTTACCTATTTTGGAATTAAAGACTTTGTTTACGTATGAACTCCGGATTTGCGCAGTCCTTCTTTTGGTCCTATATGCTGCTGCCCTTCTTGCACCTACCTAGAGGTGTTTACAGGTTACTGCTGCAATCCTGTGTTCTGATTGGCATTTAACTACGATCCATCATTTTGCATCCTCTGTTCGTTGTGACATACACAACCCTATCAGGTGAGAAGCTATAACTACTTGTGCATGTCCTTTTAAATAAGGGTTAATGCACAATGTGCCACTCGGTGCTTCTGTTCTTTGTTTTTGCATTATTTTCTACTAATCAGGGTATGCTTCCTTATGTAGTGATCCTCCAGCTTGTCCCTCTCTTTATTATGAGCTTGTATATGTTATAACATATGGGGCATTTTGTACTCAATGGGAGTATTCCTGATTGTACTCTATATTCCTTGCTGAAATTCATGTTGTTTCGCCAACAATTGTAATTTTGTGTACTGTTTCAATTACGATTACATTTTCCATCTTTGTTACTTACCTTTATATCATATTGTACTGTGGAAGGGTTGGTTTAACCCAAAACATTGCTCTAATAAAATGCATGTAATAAGTGTGGCATAATAAAACTTTAACAAGCATAACCTACTGGAGTGCTGTTTTACTTTCGCTTGTACATAAAACAGTAGGAAGCTGGTCAGTCCCACACAGAACCTGTACTCTATACTTCATTACCAAAAGTGTGCTGCCCGACGACTATTAATACTTATATCACAATGATCTATGATGCTAGGAGTCCCAGCCTGTATGTGGTATCACTGCTCTGTACTATATAGCGTATGGGCGGAAGAGATACAGGAGGCAGGAACTCCCAATATCATTAATTACCAAGCTGCAAGGAGTCCTGGTCTTCTGACAGGGTTCTGGCCAGTAGGGCCTTAAAGAGGTTTTGTGAGGAGGAAAAAATTTCTGTAGTGTATATACTGCAGCAGGAGGGTCAGCCTACTAATGGTGGGTGCCTGAAAGTTTGTAAACTTTTCAGAGTTTTTTATATTTCTGCATTATTTGGACAAAAAACTTCATCAGATTTCCAGAATCCCTAAAAGTAAATACAGAGAACCAAATAAAAAAAAATGATTCTAAATGCAGTATTAGACTTGATCATTTATTTAGAAAATAAAATGATCCAATATTGTATATCTATGAATGACAAATGCATGTGAACCTTTGCCTTCAGTATTTTGTGTGACCCCCCTTATGCAGCAATAACTGCATCTAAACGTTACCTGGTAAATGTACTTTAATCCTGTTCACCGACTTGGAGGAATGATGCCCCATTCCTCTGATCAGGACAGGTTGGTTTCCTCTCCTGAATTGCTTGCTTCAGGTCTTTCCACAACATTTCTATTGGATTAAGATAAGGAAATTGAATTGAAAATAAGTATCAAACTAATGGCAGTACCTTGTAAGGTGGCTTCTACATTTTCCCAATATGCCCTTCTTATTCTGAATTGCTGCTACATTTTCATGAAAATGTATGCTGAAAGTGCTCTAAGGGAGTTTCTTCTCCTGCCAGGGCTTCACTCTCCACTTTAGATAATCGCCCCTAACTGCCAAACCTGCTGCGCCCTCTCTCATTGCATGAGTCTGACCTTGTCTGACTGTTTGCAGATAGGGGGCAATTATCAGGAGTGTAGAGCAAATCCCTGGCAAGAGAATAAATACCCCTAAAGCCCTTTTTCATAAGAATAAAACACTGATCTTCATGAAAATAGAGCTGCAATGCAGACTAAGAAATGCATCTTTGGAAAGTGTAGAAGCCGCCCTACAAGGTGCTGTCATTAGCTTGATAAATATTTTCCTGATCACAGACTTCCTTTCATTTAATTGTTCTTTAACCAGCAGACAGTAGAGTCAGTTAGGCTTGTTGTCTTTCTGCATGACGCACATTCTCAAGAGTCAGCCCATGGACGGATGTTCTAACATTTTCCTTCACAATTTTCTGGTATAATTCAAAATGTATTGCTCCACCAAAACAGGCCCAAACCATAATACTACCACTACCACTACTGTGTTTCACAGATGGTATGGATGGTATGAGGTCTTTATCCAAAATGCAGATCCAATAGCCTTTTGACTTGTCCAGGTGATGTCTATCAAACTGCATCTGGTCCACAACATGCAATCCTGCCATGCACATTGTTGTTTAATGTCCTCCTGAAGGTGGACTCTACCTAGCTAATATGAAAAAGGCCTTTAGCTGCTTAAAGGTTACCTTTGTGCCCTCATGGACTATTCTACACCGTGTTTTTGGCGTAATCTTTCCTGGTCAACCATTCCTGAAGAGGGTAATAATGGTCTTCAATTTTCTCCATCTGTACACATCTATAATCTGTGAATTAGTGGAATTCCAAATCTAGAGATGGTCTTGAAGCCTATTCCAGCCTCATAAGCATCAACAACTCTTCTTTGGTCCTCAGAAATCTCCTTTGATCATGCTATGATACATTTCCACAAACATGTTGTGAACATGACTTTGATGGATAACTGCACTTGAAATAAAATTAGTTGTTCAGTCGCACCTGAATGTCACCCCATTCACTGAAAACACCTGATTCTAATTTCACTTTCCAATTATTTGCTAATCCAAAAGGTTCACATACTTTTTCCATTCACAGCTATGTGATATTGAATCATTTTTTTTTCAAGTATATATAAATGACCAAGTCCAATATTTTTTACTAATTTGCATGACTTCGTTCTCTTCGTTTATTAGGGTGAAAATCTGATGTAGTTTTAGGTTAACTTTATGCAGACATATAGAAAATTCTGAAGGGTTCACAAATTTTCAAGCACCAGCGTAAATGCAGTCCCCCAACACCGTATGCCAAGCCTTTCATATAACAGCTGTGGGACTGGAAGTCTTTCTTCTATTTAAGCCCATTCTGCCGACATGCCAACTCTTCATCACATGACCGATCCCACTCTACTCTGAGAACAACAAGATCATATGACAAAAAGAGTTGGAGCGTCAGCAGAGACTGAATTCTTTCTGGGTCCCCCAGCAGAGCAGTGCTTGATGTTGGCGCACTAGTGGACATTTATATTAGTAAGCTTACCCTTCTACTGCAGTGTATATAATGCATAATTTTTTTTTCCTCCCAACATAACCATTTTTAATAGCTTATGTGGTCCTAAATTTAGCAGTACCCACAGACAAGGACAGACAACACTGCTGGTCACAATTTAGCACTGGCGAGCAACTATTTGGCCACTCCTGACCTAAGATATCCAGTAGCGCATACATTTATACTATGTCTCTTAAAATATGCACACAGGCAAAGGGGATTTTATGCCTGCAATTAGTGTGACCCTGAGGTCTCCAGGTATTACTGGATTTCACAGCAACTCTAACCTCTGTATGAATTTTTAATAAAAACCCTGTAAAACCAATATGTTTTCTGTAAAGAAATCTGGGAAATGCACAACTTGAGGTGTGGGAACAAAGTGTAGTACAATCCATGTACAAAAAAATGAAAAATACCCGACAGTAATACCTATCAATATGTAAGTGCTTATTTAATATATGTGCTTTCAAAATTGTGGCCAATAAAAAGATTAAAATTCTCACAGTTATCAGAGGTATCTAAGAGGAAGCACAGTCTATAAAAGAGCATGCACTTTACTGGCACCTTTTAAGAAATATATGTTACTACCAGGGTGGACACAGACAGCAGAAGGCCCTTGTACAAGAACAGAATATTATACCCTTGCTCTACATTACAGTACCCCCATTATGTCTCTATAACAATGCACCAGCCATAGTCATTAGCTTAGTCCCTTCCATTACCCTCTACCAATAAGAAACTACTTTTCAGGAAGCAATAGGCCCCCTACTTACTGGGCCCCTGGGCAGCTGCACAGGTTTCACCCTGCAGTGCTACACCGTCATGTGAGTGCAGTGCAACTAGTCTATAAAAAGTCAGTATAAAGTAGCATTTTATAAATTCACACACTAAAAGTATGACTTTGCTATTGGCTTATACGGGAAGAAAGTTATGCATCTTACTACCCCGTACTTCTTCCCAGCAGTTAAAAACGTAGATTTGACTAAATACAAAGATGACACACTTTCTGTGAAACCGAACATCTTGTGACTTTAAACATATGGCTATGTTAAATACTTCCTACATAAAATACTTTAACAAAAATACAACAAAACCACAAATAAAACACACAGTGTATACCATAGGAAACAACTGAAAATCCATCTTACCCATCTTTTCCATTATAGCTTCTGATGTCAGAGATAAACCCCCAATGGCATCCATAACCATGAAGACCACATTTCATAAAGCGGATGGTGAACACAAATACATTGGGTGCAGAAGTAATCCAATCCCTGAGTGCTCACTCAATGTCAGAGACACAGGTCAGCGCTGGATAGAAGAATACCAGAGACAAAAGCATCAGCGTGCTCTCACTCCATTCTTCCTGACTAAAATGGAGCTTGTACTTCCAAAGCATCAAGGGATTAGATGTGCGGGGAGGGCACAGGGGCTGCTCTGATCACCTTTCTCTGAAACGCTGCGTCAATGTGTTGAGCTGCTTATCTTATGCTAAGCCCAAAGCAAACTGGTCACTGCTGTTGGCAGCTGACTTCCTGCATGGCCTAATTCCTCAAGAGAACATCTACATAAGTCAGTTCCACAAGGCAAAGCCCTCAAGTCTACAGACATTTCCACTTTTTCAAAATCTCTCATAGTATTTCAGCTCAAGTTCCTTTATGTTCAGATTCACAATAACTTGAGCTGGAGCGCACAAGTAATACACAGTAAAGTTACAGCAGCATTTAGTATTAGTTTACTTTAGGGATACTTAAAAAGTCACCAGGGCAATTCAATGTAGAAGTTAGGGGGTATTCACACAATTCAATGCTGAATATGTCAAGCAGAAATTTTTGGTTCAGGAATTTCGAAGCAGATTTTTTCTGTTTGTCAAAAATCGACAAGAATTTTGACGCTGAATTTTAAGTGGAATTTAAAGCAGCATTTGGAGAAGAGTGCCACTGTATTTTGCCTTTATTGGGCTGGGCCAAATTCCGCCCCGACAGAAAAGGTAAATTTTTTTTGCCTCCCATTCATTTCAATGATAGTTCTCAGGCGGAATCTGTCTGAAGATGAGCAGGAAGCTTATTTTTTCCGCTAGCTGAAAAAATAAGATTCCATCTCAAATTCAGCGTCAAATTCCTACATGTGAACACCGCCTTACTATTACCATAAATACATGCATATAAAAAAAAAAAAAAAGTGTTCAAAAGAATAAATAACATCTAGAGTTTAAAAAAAACAATTATTGAGCACCCATTGTACTGATTCTACAGTCTTCCTTTCTGGATCTTGTTGTGAGGGTGACATCCATGTGTTATGGCTGTTTGTTAGAGGTGGTTCTTAAGACTTGACCCCTTCCTCTACATCATAAGTGGGTATAGGACGTAGATCCTATTATTAATGAGATTTGGAATGATGTCCTTGAATCTATCTCTATGAAATGCATAGACTATACCAGGTCTTTTGTGCATAGGGTATATAAGACACCCTACATGTTAAATAAAACGGGACATAGGGAAGACTAAGTGTTATAGATGTGAGAAAGATGGAGCTGACCTTATACAAGTGATGTGGAGTTGATCGGAGGTAAGAACTTTTAGGAGAAGAATCACTAGGTTTGTGGGACAAGTGTATCAGTGTACTATCCCCCTTAGATCCTATTACCTGTATTTTTGGCTACATATCCACCATATCTGTAATGGAGGGTCAGCAGCTAGCAATTTTGACACTCCTGTACTAGACCCGTAAGTCGATAGCAATGCACTGGAAAGACTCTGGTCTGCCTAGTTTTTTGGAGTTTAAAACCAATGTGAATAATGTGTTGAGATTGGAAAAGTTTGTGTATTTAAAAAGAGGCACCTATAAGTAATTTGAAGATCTCTGGGTACTGTGGCTAGCTATCTCTCATCTGGCGCCCAGAACACTTCTTACTGATAGAATACTCCTGAAGCTGTAGTCGCTGCTTAAAGGGTGAGTAGCCTAGCTTCTGGCCCTCCTACCACCAGATTCTATGTTCTTTATTTTTCACGGTTAATACTCTGGGGCATTGTTTGGTATTCACTTGATCTCCTCTATAAACCAAGTTCTCCATATGGAGACATGATGGAAACTACCATTTGTCCCCAAAAAATAATACCAAGCAGCTATACATGTAAAAAAGTAAATAGAATACAGATACAGTAGACCCTTCATCAAGGAAGTCAGACACCCCCCTCTTCCCAAAAGAATTGGTCATTGACCTAGTGAGTTAGTTCTACACAATAAGGGTTTACTACGGGTAGTGCCAGGCTCTCACACACAGATCAGGGATGTCCCCCTGGCATCACTCCACTCCTGAGCCTAAGCGTTGTGGCTGCTTCCGGTCACCAGGGGGAGCCCAACGCTATACTTGGCAGTGGAACGCTGCTGCAACAGCAAGGGACCCAAGAGTGACAGGAGTAACACAGATCATCCACCATTGGCACTTGCCAACTCTAAATGTTTTGGGTAGAAGGGGGTCTGGTGCGTATGATTTTTTTTGAGGGGTGTCTGCTTTTCTTGGTGACTAGACATTCACCATTTACTGTGGTACAGTACCATATGTACCAGCAAACAGAGGAACAAGAAATATACTTGGTACATACAGTATATGGTACATTTTGACCTCCAGAATGTGACAACATGATTATATTTGAATAAATGCTGATTTTTTTTGTTGAAGAATAAATGTGGATTGTTGTTCATGGAAAAAAATAAGACATCCCCTGAAAATAAGCCCTAACCCATCTTTTGGAGCAAAAAGTAGTATAAGACCCTATCTTATTTTCGGGGAAACACAGTACCTGACAACAAGAGACTTGGAAGTTTGTGAACTGCAAGGTTCTCTGATGGTACTCCCTGGACGTTTATTCTAGGTCTACTGGACTTCTCTACCTCCCTGGAAGGACAAGGGTGGTGGAGGGGTTGGGAACTGTTTTGTATTAAAAAGTAAATGAAAGTATCCAGACGGAACCCTGTCACTATTTTTAATATGTCTTTACCGGAAGAGCCTAGGAGTATGATACTGTACATAGACAGACATCTGAAAGACAGTTTTGCCAACCAGGCAGGGGTTATAGTGGCCAAGTTTTGTTTTTTTGTGTGTAACTCCCATTTTTATTTTTTTGTGCTATTGTGTTGGGGGGGGGGGGGGTTTGGTGGCTCAACAGATTTCCTGCAGAAATTTGTGTCACTGAAATATCCATTACATACATCTGAATAGGACAGCATATGTAGCATTTGCATGTACTTCTGCAAGTACTATCGAGATGGGACAGCTGTCTTCAACAACTCTATGTGTAAATATACCCTAAATAGTAGAATGTGTACTTCTTGCCATGTATATTGGAAGAATAAATGCAATTTGAATAAATAAGTAAAAAATTCATTTATGAAAAATATATCTCTCCGTGAATTGTTAGATTATTGATTCTATAAAATGTACAGCTATTTACTAGGCTAAACTTGTAATTCATAGCATTCAGTAAAATTCCATTAAAGGGAGTCTGTCACCAACAAAATCGGCATGAAACTAATGATAGCACCTTGAAGGGCTGTTTCTACACTTTCCAAAGATGTCTTTTTATTCTTTATTGCAGCTCAATTTTCATGAAAATCGGTGTTTTTTTTTTTATGCAAATTAGCTGAAAAGGGCTTTACATGCATTTCTTCGTCTGCTGGGGCTTTATCCTCTGCTCTAGATAATCCCACTAGAGCCATCCTGCTCCGCCTCCCATTGCTTGAGTGACATCTTCCACTTTGTCTGCAGTTAGGGATGGTTGTCTGGAGCAGTGAGAAAGGTTCTGGCAGGAAAAGAAACGACCAAAATGCCCTAATTTTCATGAGAATAAAACACTGCTTTTCATTACATTGAAGCTGCAATTCAGAATAAGAAAGGCATCTTTGTAAAGGGTAAGGGAAGCCCTACAACGTACTGTCATTAGTTTGATAACAACTTTTCTGCTCACAGACTCCCTTCGATATCCTTCATTTTTCACCATCTATAAAATGGAACATTGATATTTTTGTAAGGATCAGTAATACATAGCAGTCATAAACTGTGAGCCTCTATGGCAGGTAGAGCATTGTACTGTAACTTAGAGCTATTATTTGCTTATGTATTATATATCAGAAGTCACATGGACTACACTTTGTTCTAGCACAAACAGTGAATAGACTCTTCGGTTGTCTAAACGTCATAGTTTACTTTTCAGGATACTTTCTGGATAAACATTTACTGTACACCACCAGTAACACCTTGTGGAGTTTAGCAAGTACCAGTACAACTCTAATTTTATTTGCTATTTTAAAGACTTTTTCAATAGACTGTACTTACTGTATAGCAAACATCTCCTTAAGAATAACACAAATTTCTTAAATCATTTAAGAAAAAAATGCAACAGTTCAATATGGTAAAGTGCACTTCCACTTTTCCTATTTAACTAGAGGTAACGTCTATCTGCTGCTTCCTGTTCTCTGTATAATACAGCAATACAAGTCAAGACCAAGTTATCCTAAATGTTCTGAATTTCATGTACTGTGCTTTTGTCCACCCTTGGGCCAAGTCCCAAAGGAGGAGCTCACAGTATTATAAAACTAGCAATATCTATGTCGAGTGTTACTGCCTGCTGTCAGCAGAGGGCCACTTCACTCTCCTGCACAGTGAAGAAAGTTATTCACTTCACAGTGTTAGGACTTAAAAGAAAGTATGCCACCAGAAAATAAAACTTTTGTTTGAAAAATAGGTTATGTTAATATTTTTTTAAAATAATTTTCCATATTGTGTGTATTTTATTTTTAAAAAAACACTATATACAGCAATATTCACTCTGGCCACTAAGCTTAATAGACTGACACTTGGCAATTTTGACTATATCTACCACTGACTATAGATGATGTCACAGCAGTGACTTAGCTATAGGGGTTGTAGAAGAAACAGTTGCGACTGGGCCCCTAAGCATCACACTACTGCTCTAGTGAATGATATAACCTACTTTCTCTTCCTATGGGGGAGGGGGCACTATTACCTATGTGAAGGAGGGAGAGAACCATTACCTCTGGGTTGGCACTATTAGGGCACTGACACCTATGTGGGGGCTCGAATAGGGCACTGTAAATTTGTGGGAGCCACAAATGGGCAATATTAACTTGTGAGTTCACAATTAACTTTCAGGTTGAAAGCAGTCGACCAAGGCTCTGGACGGGCCCGAAACATGTCCTTGCTGTAAAGAAGCTTATAGAATAAATGAAAGAAATCCTTCAGTAAGCGAGTGCTGGATTCTCATCTGGTTACTTCAGGCAAGATGCCTACTCCATGTGCACCACCTGATCCATGTGCCGAGTGCCAACCATTATACGGTGTGATGATTCTGCTTAAATATGGCTATAACTCAGAGATGTATTTTGATCTCTGGGTATAGTATCTCCCTTCTAATGTTGATAATGTGTCTGTCATATCTGCAGAGAGGGCCCGTAACCCCCTCTCTGAGATACTTCCGATGGCAGTCAATGTAAATGCTAATGAGTTGCCTTCAGCTGAGAGCAGGGAAGATGCCAATGAGCTTCCTGCAGCCCAGCTCAGCAAAAATGTTATTGATGCTTTGTTCACCCCCGTGCTAGGAGCCAATGAGACTTTGTCTGTAGACACACCCACATCTGCGGGGGGCGTCTCCCTCCCAGCTTGTTAATATGTCTACTGCAGATCTCATTGAGGCCCGGTGTGAATTAACAATTGCTAATGAAGGTACTGTCCATGTAATTGCCAATGCTTGTTGTGAAAGTGTACAGGGTAGCTCTTCTGAGTCACTGGAAGCGACTTCTACTATTTCGCCCAGTGTATCCGATAAGCACCCAACTGCTGACCATGTACCAGGTGGTCAGGTAGGCTATGGGGATCTCATGGCCGATCCAGGTGAGGGACGGACTGCTGGTAGTGCGGTGTTAGCCCGCAGCCAGAGTGCTACAAGGGTGGAGGGCGTTCCGACCCTTGAACCATTGCTTACACCACCTGGAGTCGGTGCTGAGACCGCCATGACTAGCCTCACTCCCTTGAAGCCGGAGGAGTCCGGCCGGTATAAGAGACATACACGTCTCTTCTGTCCAGTTCTATTCCAGGAGTGCCCATGGCCCAAGTGCAGATGGCATGGGGTACTGGAGGTGTGATCCAAGAAGGGGGTATGTCAAATGTACTACCTGTCAATGTACTGTGGGGGGATGGTTTGGGGAAGCATGATCTCAGTCATTTGCCCAAGGTATCACCATCACCCACCCAAGTACAGGAGGGACAGGATGTAGGCTTGGAAGCAAAGGGGGAGGTGCAGAATCCCCTAGAACTCTCCCAACTAGCGGCTAGCGTGAGAGAGACTCTGAGAGACCGCCGGGATGGGGTCTCTGAATTGGTATCCCAAAGACTTGGGGTTATGAGTGTGGCTCCACAGGGTGCCAGCACTCAGAAAGCGGACCAAGAACAGGCGGAAGGTAGCCAAGTGTACATGGATCAGGGCCTGAGCCTTAGAAGTGTCCCTAGTCAGACTAGAGAGACAGAAGGGGCCGGCAGCTATGTAACATGCACCTCTCTTTTGTCTCACTCCAGCCAAGAGTTCAGAGATGCTGTCCAAGCTGACCCTAGTCTGGACATATTGAAGGCGCGTGGCGCTCAACCACCCTCGGAGTCTGACAAGGCCCGAGTCTGCTGGGACCCCGGGGGAAGGTGAGGGAGCCTTGGGGCCAGAGCCTGAGAAGCTGGAGGTGGAGGTGCTTTCAGAAGAGGGGCGTAGGCCCCTACTTCCTGCAAGCCCCATCTAAAGGGGGAGGTGTGATGATTCTGCTTAAATATGGCTATAACTCAGAGATGTATTTTGATCTCTGGGTATAGTATGTCCCTTCTTACCTGCATTTATTCATAATGTGCGCAGCTATAAGCCTAGGTGTATATTGGCAGTAGTAGCAACGTTGTAACAATGGGGCCTTGTGTCCATCCCAGCAGGGCTCCATTGTATTCCTACACAGCTCTGAGTGATCAAAGAAACATGCCTACACTGGTAGATCAGATATGGCTGATAACATTGTATCATTTCACTTGGTCTCAGCTCTTTACAAAGGATCTGGACTTGAGTGCATGATTCAATCAGACTTGCTGTCTCCGGTGACCTCATTCTGGGAGGTGGCATAAAGGGTATATAAGATGAGGTAAGAGGTCTGTGGGAGGAGATTATGCTATGGAGATTGGGCTGAGACTACAAGAGTTTACTGAGAGACTGTGATGAGAGCATGCAGGCTGGAATATACTCGGATGCCACATGCTAGGAGTTAATGCCACATGCCAAGAAGCCTCCACTGGGTTATTCACACATGACAGAGCATGTGTAAGTGTTGGATTATAGAGCCACATCAAGGAGATGCGTGGTTAAGTAATTATTTCACTTTTATGCCCTTTTTATTTTTATTGCACTGTATCTTGTAACTAGTAACTGTTAATGCTTGTATATATCTACATATCTGTTCTGAACTGCATGTGTTAGATGTTAATACCAACCCATTTAGGGGTTAATAAATATATAAAATTTAGAAAGCTTGTCTTGTATTTATCTTGTGAACCCGGCACTCACTGGTGGTGAGTGTGGTTTTATATGAAAGAAGACTCAGGTGTGAGCCAAAACGGTGTTGGCACACTGAGGATCTTTCACATACGGTTTGCATAAAGGGGGCCCCTGGCTATTGGGTCTGTTAACTGACCATATAATCAGCACCAATACAGCTGAAACATGGCGACTTTGGCCACAACTTCCGTCATGCAAGCAAAGATCACAGTGCTCCCATGTGACTCCATCACTTACGCTGCATCCCCTAGGTCCCAATGCAACTCCATTCACTTACATTAGTGAAACAGTAGCAGTAACAAAATCACCATGTAGCCCTAGCCTTACAAACTGGGATGGTGACCATGAAAGAAGTTGTAAAGGAGTGGGAGCCCAAGCTGAATTTACACACCAAGATCCATGAGCCTTTAGCTACACCTCTAAGTCACAGCTTATCTATTCCCTGTCCCTTCACAAATCAAGTCTAGAAAACTCTCCCACAGACCTAAATGGAGTCTGCTCAAGACTATTGCTGCCTATAAAGCATATCACTAAATACCGTTAACAGAGGAGAAACTCAGACAATATGGCAGCCCCAATAACCATGTTCAGAAAATAAAATTAAAAAAAAATAATCTACAATCAGAAAATGAAAACAGTTTAGAAAAATGATATATGTTTAACTTTATTGTGACACTGTATAATGTTAACTGGCAAAGTATGGCACACTAGGCAATGCAGTAAGTATTTCACACGGGCAATGAATGGCATTAACTAAGCACTGTATACTAAAAATGTATGGGAATGCCTGTGCATTGCATGACACACATCACATTTCTGCCCGTCTGTGGCTGTACATATTTTCTTTATGCATTAGTCAGTTTTATCCTTGAGAGGACATAGAGAGGGGGTTTAGGAGGATTATAAATGAAGAGTGCACATTAACAACCAATAAAAAGAAGTAACATCAGATTTGTCCACACCACAGCCATGACCTAAGCTCTATGAAGACTGGTCACCACTTTTCTTAATAAGCAGTGAATAGTCATAGGTAGTTTTATATGGGGAGGTGGCAAGCATTCTTTGAAAGAACTGCTAGTAAAGTGGTAAATAAAGTGGTGACAAGTAATGCCCAGTTTTATAGATATAAGGTAGGAGAATGAAAAACAAAATGGGGCCCCTTGATAATACTAGTTCCTATCACACATTATAGAGCACAAGACGCAAGACAAAACTTGAACATGTCAATATCATATAAAAGTTCTCATAAAGTAGCACATTATTCTTTGACCAAAAATTCTTGAAGAGATAAAAAAGACAAAGTTCTTGGATAGGAATCTGAAAAGGGTTACAAAGCCATTTCCATAGTTCTGAAATTTTGGAGCACATTGAGGACTCAAAATGTCAAGAAATAACCATCATGGTAGATTTGTATGGAACAAATAATCTCCAGGATTCACTTACATAAAAAGATTACCATCTCTGTATTGCTTCATCAGCTTTTGCTGCTATACGGAACCATTATTGGCTTTGGAGGCATTTTGGACGTGAAAAGCTTCCCTTAAAGGGGTTGTGCAGGACTCAAAAACATGGCTGCTTTCTTCTTAGGAACAAACCTCACATTTGTTGGTCACATGGCAATGCCACATCTCCGTCCCATTGAAAAGAATGAGACTGAGCTGCACAATGTGCATGTGACCAACAGGCAAGTTGTCACTTACTGAGAAGAAGAAAGCAGCCATGTTTTTCCTGCACAACCCCTTTAATGAAATGGGAAGGCCTGAGGAGCCACCAAAAAAAACTGTGTTAGCAATTTTCAAAAAAAGACTGTGTGTGAAACTACCCTAAGTGCAGGCAATGTGATCCATTGGAAAAAATAATATTACTGCGCCTGTTAAAATCTCAATCACTCCGGTGGTCCTGGCCGGACTTAGTTTACATGTCCTGCAATAATGATATCACATACATGCATGTGACCACTCCAGCAATGTAAACAAAGATCGCCAGTGGCCACTGAAATGGTGGTGATTCAGGGATCCTGTTAGGATTAAATCCGAAGGATGAATAAAGTAACTACAATGGTAAACAATGATGCCTCCATATCCACAATCTATGGAGCTTCCTTGTATAGAACACAATGTCAGCAGTATAGAGGAAAATGTCTACTGCGTCTATGTATAACATTACTGGAGTATGATCTAATGATTTAATCCACACAATATTCATTGCAGGGCTGAAACAAGGACAAATATCTGACTGTGTGACATTCAGAGACGTCCCCGCTTCATGCTGGAAAAACACTGGCTTTATTAGGAGTCACTGTGCCTGTGGGGGATTCAGGACACAGATATGTCCAAAACTGAACAAATCCACAATAACTGGAGCAAAAGTTAGCAATAGTAGGGAAGCCTGAATGTGGATGAATGGGGGAGAGTTCATACCAATGTTTTTCTAATACAACTTCCAATAGAAATCAGTTACTAATAAACTGTTCATCATTTCAAGCTATGAAAAGTTATTCTGGGGCCAAACAAGAATGAAAAGAATACACCCATACACAGAATATGGCTCATTTAAAGTAACTCAAGTGTTACTCACAATTCGTGACACAAGGATCTCCAAAGAAAACAACAAACCTATAGTTTCCAAAAAGGGATTATCCAGTCTGGATCATTAAACATCCGGCCAGCGGACAGGATTATATGACTGTAGGAAATCTGAGCGATAATGAAAGCCCTCTTCTAGTCAAATAAGCAAAATGGGTATAAACAGAAGATGGAGCTGGGTCACATCAATCACAAGCCTAGAGATACAGAACAAGCAGAACACACTTACTCAGCCATTTCACAGCAGTCACTCTGCACAGACTCCTATGGAGGCTGCCACATGTGTATAGCAGAAGGGCAGTAGTCACGTCCCACATCATCGCCACAGAACCCTCGTTTTCCTTGCCTTAGGCATTTTCTCTGAATACCTCTTCGACTACCTTTTCTATAAATACCAAATAAAGGGAAGTCGGTAAAAAAACAAAAAAAAAACAAAAAAAAACTGACAAGGTAGTTGCTCTGATACATTCCGTAAAGGGAGCTACCATCACATATTACATCACACAACACATTACAGTGATAAACAACATGCCTGGGTTAAGTATATCACTTTATAGATTTGGAGAAAACCTACCAAACCTAATAACAACAAAGAAAAATGTGACCACTTCCCTAATACATGTGCAGTGTCCTGGGTAATATGGCTCACACTATAACAAGTCACTAGTATTAAAGGCGTTGTGTGGAAATTTTTACATTGCATTCACTGGTCTGTACCAAACATGCTTATGGTATAGAAGAGGGTCCTCAGCACCCAGTTTTTAGCTTTGCATAGTGCCACAGTGGGGGCTGGACAATCTGACTCTTGGTCACATGACCAACTTCACTCTATTCTACGTAAAAGCAAGGGAAGGAGAATGGAACATACATCCATACAGTTACATACACATATGCTGAATCCCATATATGCCACACTTTCATCACCAGGACTGCTTGCATTTCTTTATTTGTATGGACATATTCTTTCATGGAAAAACTGTGTCATTTTTTATATTGTATTTTACCTATTTAATACTTTTTAGCAAGGCTTTAGTCACATGTCAGTATTTTGGCCAGGGATTTGCCTCACCGACTAAGTCAATACTGGGTACAAAAACTCAGAACAGGTGTGTGCGCAGTGGCGTAGCTACAGCTGCTACGGGGTCCGCGACCTCAAGGGGCCTGGTGGGCCCCTGCTTTTTTTTTTTTTTTTTTTTTTTTTTAAATAGGCCATTATCTGCTGGAGTAACCCCAGTGTGTAACAGGCCCTATTTACTTACCGATGCTCATTTCTACTCACGGCCACCTCTGCTTTCCCTTCTGGCCTCCAGGGGGTCCCGTTCATCCTTTATCACATGGCTGACGCTGAACATCAGCATGAATATGTTGCAGACAATGACATGATATGGGACAATGAGGGCCCCCTGGAGGGCAGAAGGGAAACAGGGGAGGCCGCGAACAGGAGCAGCAAGAGTATTTGTTGGGTGAACCCCGAGAGATTTGTCTTGCGGGGTTCACCTGGTGGTTCCTTTCAGAACAAATATGTCCAAACTGAAACTGCTATTATTATACTCTGGGGTCCATTCTGCCAAACCCAAAATGTTTGCAATATTTGCAACTAAAACCACAGGGGCCACTTTGGAAAATTATGCTGTGTGGAGGAGATGCTATGGGACATTATAATGAGTGGAGGGCCCAGTCTTTTCTAGTTACGCCCCTTTTTAACTCGTTTTATTGAAAACATACAGAGCTATTCAAAAGTACAAGCTTGGATCAAAATCACAATACAGAGAAGTAGTACATGATTTGTAGTCATAATAGACTCACTTTACAGAGAAAGTTTGGGACAGTTCAATAACCTGGCAAGAGGAAGAAATGTAATATCACCAAATATAACATAAGACGGCCTGAAGGTGAGACATGACTGAGCCCAGGATGAAAAAAACTGACGTAACCTTATGTAAAACATACTTTTGTGCCCATCCAAACAGCCGACCATAATGGATCTGTCTTGTTTTAGCATAGACCTCTACGTAAATGGATGGCCATCCGTTTGCATCTGCTAAAAAAAAAATGTACAAAACGTGATCTGCATGGAGCCTAAAATGCGAATCACAACAAAGTGAACACACTTTCTGAGATTTCTGGGGGCATTTGAGGTTTTTATGAAAAACACTGAGAAAGGTAGCATCTTACTGACCATGAATCACTATTGAGACTCAGAGGGTGTTCCCCCACCCAACGAAGGGTGATCATCTTCCTGGCCATAAAGAGAAGTAAAATACATATATGAAGAGTCCATGCCTTTTCATTCAGAAGGCCTAACAGACAGGAATAAAAAGGCACCCAAGAGGCCACCACCTATGGCACCTGGAGTGGAAGAGTTGTTTCCCTCTGAACAGACCAGCAGGGGATAGATCTTATTAGCAGATGACAAGAAATAAAAGGGAACATTCTAGTGCTTTTTACTTACTTCCTTTGAGGGATTTTAGATTCTGTACGTAGGGGTTCAAGTAATTTCAACCAGCAACAGACTATGGTAGGAGGCGGTGTGTTCCGACCCGATGACTCTGCTTTGGAACCAGCACAGAACCCCTAAGTACAGCATCTACAAACCCCTCGAGGAATTTAAAAAAGACTCTCTATAAAACCCTTTTAGTCTGTGGCCACACGTGGCGTAAACGCTGCGGTTTAGCCGCAGTGTTATACAGTCACTGCAAAGTGAACGGGATTCTAGCGAATCCCATCCACACAATGCAAAAAAAAAAAAAAACGTGCAGTGGAAATGCATGTCAATTATACAGATGGAAACACAATTGAAGCAGAAGGTCCGCAAGAAAGAGGAAACCTCTGTGGACTTTCTGTGAAAAGTGCTGTGGGAAAAAACACAATGCGTTTCACCTTGGTTTTTCCTGCAGCACTTTTTGGCTGCAGCCAGCTACGTGGGGCCTTAGCCTTAAAGGAGTTTTCCAGAGACTCTTACTTACTGCATGAGTTCTTTGTGTGTTTAACATCTGGTTTCTGTGCTAACACAGGGTCACATGACCAGAACCATCACCAGGCTGCCTCCTCTGGTTATTCAAAAGTATTATGTGCATATGAGGCTGGCAATAACATTGAGAGGAGAAAGCTGGTTCTGATCACATGACCTGTTATTGAAACCAGCCCAGGAGCCCGATGTTCAACATATAAAGAATAGGGGTAGTAAGTAAAGAAGAGTACCAGGAAACCCTTATAAAGTCTGCGCCATTTAAACATTCCATACTGTTGTTTGAATTCAAATTCTTCCATTCAGTAGGTGCATGTATATTGCTGAAATAAGTCCTGCAGGGCTTTGAGTAGACAGAATTCCAATCATAGGATAGTCAAAAAAGGGTAGGTAGGTTTCAGGAATGAAGCCTGAAGTGCGGGTCACAGTTGGAGAAACCTATATAAATCAGCCCTGCCGAGTCCACATTGCTCCTGCAACTGAGTGAATGATAACAGTGTAGCATCGGTATAAATGTCTTTGACATGACATGCTGAGTTTGCCAGAAAATACAGCCCTCAAAAGCCCACAACTGGGGCAATAGTGTTCTCCCAAAGGGGCATTCTGCCCAACAGACACACAGAACCTTCTTGCTTTCTAGATCTAACTGACTAGTTTATGCATGGGGAGTAGTCAGTGAAGGCATAACTGGGGGTTCTCCAGGACAGGAAACAAAGTATTCGTAAATCGGTATCTAGCCAGTAAATATTTGGCGATAAGAAGATGGACATCAATCACCAACCACTTCAGAAACCTCAGTTGGCTCAACTGGAAATAGAGGGTAAAAAAATCAGCTGGGGCACCCATCCATCCAAGTGCAAATCTTTCCATTATACCTTATGTCTGTGTAGACTTCACTCAAGGGTTTGATGCAAAACACTAATGAAAAAAGTGATATGTGAATGAGGCCTTACTTAGAAAGTACATTGCTGTCCTCATATTTTACAGTTTCACAGTTCTAAATTTATAACCATTTCACAACTCTGCAGGCTTCAGATGATATTTCCCATGATACATTTTAGGTTACAATTTTGCACAAAATTTTTTCTCATGATTTGGCTGTTAGGAAAGTCTTTTGAAAGACTAGTCTAGGACACCAAGTTTGAGCACAGTTCAGGGCTGAAATAAAGGCAAGGACATACAATGAATATAATTGCCATTTATGTTTGCTTCTGCCACCTTAAATAAATATACTAGTATACTGCTAGCATGTACTAGCTATTATAAAAATACAGAAGAATCTCAGAGACTGTAGCATTTTATCATTTCTGTTTGCTGCATGTCATGTTTAGCAGTAGCCCAGCTTTCATGGTAATCTGTTCTACACACAAAAATATGTTTTGCAAATATTACAAAATGTACAACTTGCATACCTTGTAATCTCTCGTAGGTGTGCTACCTGGAAAGCACTACAAAAGCAGACACTGAAAACTTTTCATTTGAGTGCAACCTCAGCATAAGCATAAGCTAGCTATTGAGGATACTTACAAGGTAGTGTCCAGGGCTGTGGAGTCGGAGTCGGTGCCTATTTTGGTGGAGTCGGAGTCGGTATAAAATGGACCGACTCCGACTCCCAAAATATATAATAAATTGGTACAGTTAGTAGTACAATGGAGTATGTGCTGAATATATTTTCATAAGAATTTGGGAAAATGATGAAATGTTGAAAATGATGAAATGTCCTGTAAAGGTCTGTTCTATTCCTCATATAATGATGGGACTGAGTTCTGAGTGAACCTATAAGGTTTAGCAGTGCCAGGGCTGTGGAGTCGGAGTCGGAGTCGGTGCCTATTTTGGTGGAGTCGGAGTCAGGGGAAATTGAGGAGTCGGAGTCGGGGCTTTGGCGTACCGACTCCACAGCCCTGGTAGTGTCTAATGAAAAAAGTTCCAGAGTACCCCCAAGAGACACTGTGGTGTATCATATGACAGATCCTGCTCCTAATCTTAACTGGGGAGAAAAACTGGCGCACATAGCTTGCCAAGCAAATCTTTTTGATTGTGGGGGCACCTATGGCAGAGACACACAAAGTTATGAGAGGTTTTTTTTTTTTTTTTAGCTTCGACCAGCTCATCACTTATCAGATCATAGATCAGAGGAGACCCGCCCCCCTTAACGACTTCTAATGCCTGCTTCTGCTTGGCAGCCACAGTGCCTCAGTATATGAAGATGGCAGGTGGTTTGGGGGGCACGACCACCCAGGAGCCTCAGAACTTGAGCAATACCTAATTTTGCTACTTCCAGTGGTTCTGGCGCGTACCCCTGTGACTGCACAGCGTACCCCCTGAGGTACACATACACAGGTTGCTAACCACTGACCTAGAGAAAATACAAAGCAGCAGACTTTAGCTGAAACAATGATCTTACAGGTTGCAGTTGAGGCAGGCAGCATAAGAGACATCTCACAGCCAGTTATCACATTTTAGGGGTTATCCAGTTTCAGTATTGAGAGACCAATGTTATTGTTTGTATAATGAAAATTTATACAATTTTCCAAAATACTTTCCTTATCAATACCTCATGGTTTTCTAGATCTCTGCTTACTCCCAGTGGATACAAATCAGACATTTGCCCAGTAACGAGCTGTGCACCTGTGTCCATCACAAGACCATGGCCCGATTTGTATCCACTAGGAGTAAGCAGAATGAATGACAGCAAGCAGAGATCTAGAAAACCGTGAGGAACTGATACAGAAAGTATATTGGAAAATTATACAAACAATAACATGTTTCTCTTAGCATTGGACAAACTGGACAACCCCAAAATGTATAAAAACATATGTATTCAGCTTGACCAAACATGCATGCTAATGCAAAACTAAGATGAGGGCAGTCAACCAAACTAATGTCTGTCTCTGAAATATATGTAGAATTTATAACAATCCATTGGTCTGTAACCTAGACCTTGGACAGTTCCCCAACCAAGCAAACCATAATATCATATGATAGAGTATAATCAACGCTTGTGATACCTAGAAACCATAATATCTGCTGTAAAATTAGAATGCTCCTACAAATACTACAATTATGTGACAAGTGCACGAAGAAAATATACGTTTATAGCTGCCATTTCACAATACAGCACACAGAGTACATGATAACTACTGAAAAAGTATTAAGACTTACATGAAACATGTAATTTATGCTTTGCTACACATTGTATAGCTAATAAAATACTGTATATTAAAACACAAGTTGATGTGTCACATGCCACATAACAGCCTATAGTAACTACATTTAAAGCAATAAAGAGACAATACAAGCTGAAGATAAATTAAAGTGGGTATAAAGGTTCACACCATGACATTAGCACGTGCAAATAAAAGGCAATTATTCATACTGGAAAGTATCACCAGTATATATTCTAGATATGATTACTGATTCTGCTGGACAGTGGCAAAGTGACTGATGTACACTCATTTACCAAAAAGAAATACATACATAAATATTGTACCCAAATAAAAATGTCAAATTGCTGCAAAACTCAGTCTCCGCTTCCCCATCAGCCCTCCAGGGGGCCCCATGAGTTGTACATCAAGTCGCTGACACTCAACAGCCCAAGTATCACTGGTTTCATTTGATTCCAACCACTCCTTCTTGGTGCATTCATTTTTTTTTTTATTTTTTTTTATTTTCAAAAAGTGTATTAAGAACTTCTTAATACTGCCTTCTACTTCATGTAAGTAAAAAAAGTAGGACACAGATAAAATGTGAGTATAACTGTAGGATCAGAAGAAAAACCTTCTTGTTTATAGTCTGTTACTATGGAAACACACAGATAAAATAGAAGCTGTAGATAACAGTAGGAAATGTTTTCCTCAAACCATTTGCCAAGTTGCTCCATTTTTGAGATGAGAATAGCCTTTAAGGCTTTTATCCCCCCGCACTGTGCCAATAAGCCAGGACTTTAGTTCTAGGTCCCTGGAGATCAGCTTTAAGTTGCAAGGAATTGCTGTTAAAAGTTTCTCTCTCCTGCAACGTCAATGACTACCATGCAATTCTCCATTACCAGAAGTAGTAACAGAACAGATGGAAAGCATGTCCAAATGCTTTGTAGAACCATAAACCTGGAAGTCAGCACTGAGCTAATAAACTACTAATACACAGGACTATATTTACAGTTGGTGCGGCTCTACACCTAGAGATATAGTATTCCAGAAATTAATAACTGTTCCACCATAAAGTCTGCATTACTGTTTCCCTTCTATGGCTATAGGAAAATTACCAAATAATATCAAGCAAAAAGATAATTGCAAAACAGGGAAACATATGTCCTCCAATGCTTGTACTTATTAGCCACCTGCACCAACTTTCCAAAATGCAGCTGAATGGAAGGCCCCACAGTCTGCTTTTTCCATTTCCATATGGTCACATGCTTCCTAAAATGACCAATGTGAAAGTGCCATATAGCAGCGATACAAATAAGACTTAACAGTTTTTATGGACTAGCTGTATCAATTATCATTACATGTGAACTGAAGAGGAGTTCAATTTCCTCTTACATGGTTTGCATATCTGCTTTAGTACATTGTTACTACCATGGAGAGAACATGTAGCTGCAGGATCTATAGTAATCAGTCCTTTAGCATCCAGTCACTACAAGACTTGGAATATTCCATAAATTAAAGGGGTTAGACAATTTCTAATATATTGTAGATGGCCAATCTTTAGGATAGGCCATCAATATTAGATCTGCAAGGGTCCTACATTCAGGACCCCCACAGACCAGCTGTTCAGGGACAGAGCAGCTCCCACTAATGTTGCAAATTGTTACGGTGGCTTTATTTACTGCAGTGCTCTCCGACTGAAATCTATGAGAAAGCGCTGCAGTACCTAAAGCTGCTGCTACAGTTTGCACAGCAAAAACTGTCGGCTGTTATTGCTGTCAACAGCTGGGATAGACTATTCCATAGATTTCCAGATCTAATGGTGAATAAGTCTTGTCAGTCTTGAAACTTTCTCCATGTAAAGGGAGTGCCTCTTGTCTTTTGAAAAGATTTTACATAGAACAGCTTTTCACCATATTTTTTGTAGGTTTATCAAGTCTCTTCTCAAGGATAAATAAGGTTAGTTGTTTTAGCTCTTTTAACCTTTTCTCATAACAGAGGTCATCTTAGCTCTCCCTTGTATCTGTTCTAAATCCAGATAGTGCCCAGAACTGAAAAGCATATTCTAGATAAGGCCATACTAGTGCTTTGCACAGTGGTAATATTACATCCCTGTTCTGTGAGTCTACTGTATACACCTTTTAATACATGACAATATCCAGCTAGCCTTAGAAAGAATGTATGTTAATGCTTATAAACAATTTTTCATAAATGAATAGTGCATGTGAATATAAGAAACATCGTAATTTATCTTATTAAGTAAATCTGTTTCCCTTTTCCACTTATTAAGCTGCTTTCCTCCTCCTTATCAGCCTGATGGTTTACATAGAAACTGCAGCTGCTCACACACAGAGCTCTATGGAGATGGGAAAGAGATGAGGAAAATTTTTATTGATTTATTGCCTCTTATTTCTAGCATAGCAGTATTAAGAGAGCTCCCCCGTAATCACAGAATAGCAGATTGTAGCATCAGTTACCTTTGTGGGTTTTCCAGCAGCCTCCTTCTACCCCTCCATAGACCAATATATAAAAAAATAACTGGAGAAGTAAATGGAGAAGGCAACATATTTGTTAAATAAGATATGTTACAAAGTTTCTTTTCGCCCATACTATTCATTTCTGAAAAGTTTTTTTGTTTTATAATTGGAGGTACACTTTCATTTATCTATAGGTCAATAATACTGTAGAAGGTGGTAAGGCCATTCCAAATAAGGAAGCTAAATGTAAAATACCTTTGTATGCTCATAAAGAGAGAGGCCCATGGACAGCACAGACCAATAAGTATTTTTTAAAACATAGGAAGGATTAAAATAACAAGCAGTATATACTTACCTGTATCTAAAACATCCTTTTATCCCTATGCAAATGAGAAGAAAAGGGCTTTAGGGGCACTGCTTTCCATCAATGGGCTTAACTATCTGATGCTCAGCTCCGCACACTAACTGCACTGTGCATGTCTGATGATGACAAACTGCACCCAGAAGTGAAGGAAGTTGGCTTCAGATGGGGGTCATCATCAGACATGCACAGGAAATGAACAATTGACGAATGACCCCACAAAATCTAGAAAGTAATCACTCTCAGATTCCAATCATGTATGCACCACATGAACTGATGACCTGAGAAATTTAAAAGGTATAGTAGCTGAATTTTTAGAATGACCATCAATTGCTGAGTTGCACCTATAATGTTGCTCCAAATTGAAAATACAGGTGCATCTTTGCAATAAGTGCATAGCAGATATGGCAGGATGTACTATTTAAGACCATCCTTAATAGCCAATGCAAACAAGTTCTGATCGATGTTTCTTTTTGCAAACAGTGCTAGTCCTGGCTGGGCTTGATCAGTGTCCTTTTGACTGAGAAAGTAATAACTAGTACTTCAGCTCAGTTTCTGTAACCTGGAAGTTATAAATAAATATGATAAATTTAATATGGATTGAAATGGCATAGCTACTGTCATATTTTACATGTACGGCCATGATATAATACGGTTAGGATTGGTTCACAAGGCGCAATTTGCAGAGGAATTTGAGGGGGTCTTCCAGCGGCAAAGCTTCCACTTTCTGCCATGACTTTGCTCACTGCTTAGGCACAGAAACAATAGGACTAATCAGATTGAGCCTCACAATGTGGACCCAGTGTGTCTGAATCAGCCACAGAATCCGCAGCAAGCTCCAGCAGGATAAAGCATCACTGAAAACAATGGGAGGCAGATTCTGGCAAGAATTTGGATCTGATTTTGAGACATTATCTACCTCAAAATCAGATCCAAATTACACAGTGTGAACATAGACTAATATTTCAGCCAGCTGCCAGCCCGGTAACTGGAACCGCCTCACAGACATGGTGGTGGTGTGTACCAGTGGCGTAAGTACCGCCAGTGGGCCCCTGCTGCTTTTTTTTTTTTCTTTTTATATTTCCCAATCCCCGTTTTTGCTCACTGCCGTCTCCGCTTCCCCTTCTGCCCTACAGGGCGCCCAGTGTGTCCCATATCACGTCACTGGTGCCCCCTGGAGGGAAGAAGGGCCGGTGGAGGCGGCCGTGAGCAGGAGCAGAGATCATGTGCGAAGGCCAGGAAAGGGGGCAGTATGCCATGGGGTGGGCTCCCTCCCAAAGTCAAAAGTTTGCTATGGGGGTCCTGTCTTTGCTAGACACTTATGTCAGTAGACAAACCACCAGACGTTCTTGCCACCAGAACTAAACTTTACTAACTTATCAATGGACAGGGTAAAGAACACTTTCAATAAGTAACCTCAGTCACCAAGAGCTTACACAAACAAGCCGGTAGGCATCACTCCTGTTCCCATAGGCTAAGCTCCCTACCATAGTCATGGACCAGGCTTCTGTTTTCTCATGATGCAGTAGCTGCTTTACTGGATGGTGTGGACTTTCCAAACAAATGGACTCAGCCAATGACATATCCCAAAAAGTCATCACATTGCAACTACCGCAGTGTCATACCATAGAATGTTTCAAAGTAACCTCGACCATGCTGCAACACCTAGGCGTAAACACATTCCACCTGTACACTTTGCAACTGTACAGAAAACACTACAAAATACACATTGCATCATCAAATGGTACATAGCATAAACATACCATAGGTTGCTTGACGAAGAAAGTTAACCTTCAACTCCTTACAATACTACTATACCAAAGTAATGAGTAGTTGTCCAGGTAAAAACCACAACCATACACATACTTTTCAATACGTCTCCAGCCCATGGAACATTTCAGAGCAGAACCTGGACAGCGTAGCTATGATTCTGGTAACTATCAAGGTCAAAAGACATCACAGAGGACTGACCTACATAATGTCTCCATAAGAGGGTCCAAGATCATGTCTCGATGAGAATTATGGCAGTTGCCCATGAAGTACAATAATGACCATTACACATTTGTCATATTATAGATTCATATTTTTTCTAGATGGTCTATTTTAACTAGTCTTCTAATAGGTATCCTGAGAAACAAACTTGCAGATGTATGCTCTTTTTAATCTATTTATAGAGTCCTCCCTGTGCAGTATATTAGTTGGCAGTACTAATGACTATGGGATAGGTTAATAATGGATTATCTTTATGTAAAGATGTCAGTGACACCCTTGACACTCCTCAGCTGTTGTGGAGGAGGTGAAATGGAAACATTCAACTTGCATGACACAAGACCATTCACACCCACACCATACTACCACTATAGGGCAAGCATTAGACTGCCAGGACAGTTCACTGGGGCACACTACCCTATCACAATGCGTACTAGCACAGATCTCTGCATAAGGGAGGACCCTGTTATTTCTAAAAGCATTCTTCATACTGGGTCCGGAACAGGCCTTGCAGATAAATCAAATGTGTAGTCACACTGAAATGTCACCACTAAAAAATTGACAAACACTATGCACATTTGTTACAGAATGAGGCACCAATTTTTCTCTGTCATATCAAACTGCATAGCTATTTCCAAGCAGGAGAAAAATGTTTTAAGCATACTGTATATGCAATAAGAAGATGGTTACGAGAAAAAAGGTCATTAAATAGTACTAGCACCCACATAACAGCCATACTGCAAGAACCATAATGTAGCAAGACATAGTAACATACTCAGCATTCATTTCTAGAGGAATGCAAATCCCTGAGCCTAGCAACTAGACATGTCAGCTGGATACACAGCAGTGGTGGCAAGCCTGTTCTGCCTACATCTGCATTGAAGGACAGGCATGACTATGCATTGTACACAGTCAAAACTATGCTTACCTTTTTCCCTCTTGCTATTGCCATTCTTCTGGTGCTCATCTTCTTCATTAATAGTGAAAAGTACAGGAGCTGCAGGCCTTGTACCTGTTTTCTTTACTCTGTCCTGCCGGGTAGCAGTAGCAGATCCTGGCATGTTGCCCGCCACAGGTTTTTTTTTCTTGGATTTTAGAAATATCAGCATGTATTCCCCTTTCCTGTCACCGTTTCCCAAGAAGAGTAAATGGAGCAGCCAGTTCCTCTATAGGTTAATCAGTGGCCCCACCATGGGCCATGAGAGTAGGGAGAAAGGCCGATATCCACTTGCATAGATAACCCAACGTCCTTTCTCGGTATCAGATCACAAGCCTGTTCTTCTTCCTGGAATCCAGCCAGGTATAATATACCAATTTGCTTCCTGCAAAAGCACCTTTTCCCCAAGCCTTCTGCCGGCTTCAGCACACTAAAATATTCAGCACACAGCACAAGAGGAGAAAATCTGATACGCCGCTGTTCACAGTTACCCTGACAACAGTGACATCGACTAGTCAAAGGAGAGCTGCGTAATGCTGCCTCTTCAGATGGAGCCTGCTGGAATGCCTGCTACCTCCTGAGCTTCCCACTACATTACTGAGCTGTGACTGGGCTGTGCCGTCTATCCTGTGTGGGGCGGTAGGAGATGCTTGCATAATAAGGCTAAACACACAGCAACTTGAAGTGCTAGAGATCTATGGGTCAGGATCAAGACAGGTGCTCTGTGAAGATTCATAGTGGATAGAACAGATCATAATATCAAGACTGGGGATCACAGCAATATACACATCCACACCATGTAGTAAACAGAGCACTGCTATTAATACGCTGACATGGGCAAAATATTATGGTCACAAATAAAAAACATAACATGGCACTAAACCTCCTATGTGAAGAGAAACGGTTTACTGCATGTATTTATATTGTAATAATATTTATTTCAGTTTATTATAACACACATAAAGTGTGTTGTGCATCAGTGCCTATACAAAACAGCATGTAAAAATACCAATAATGAAGTCTGGATCCATAAATGGGAGTTTCAGATGTGGGGCCTGATCACAGCTAAGGAGTGAGACGTATGTAACTTTACAACTGAAATGTCATGTTATGAGTAACGAAAAAAAAAAAAAAAAAACACTGCAAGATACACACCAGTGTAACTTGACATTTGAGTGTATATACAGTGAAACCTCTCCAGAACACCACTCCTGAGAGAAGTCCACCCCCCATTTCTTAAATACCAATGTTTTTCAGTGGGAACACCTTTGAAAAGAAGAGATCGGATGTACATGTGAGACCAATATGGATGCAGCTCTGTGCTGTACTGCATCACTGGACCGCAGCAACCAATAGACTTGCAAGGAACATCAGGGGAGAAAAAAAAAAAAAATCACCAGAATTACACTGAAGCAGAAAACCCATGTCATGTGACTGCTGAACAATGGAGTCTGCAATCTGCCACTGAGGTGCCCAGCATACATGTCAACAGTCAAAATTTTGCCAAGACAATCTTGGGAACTGGACCACAAAAGGACTATGAAATGTCAGCAAGCATCGTCAATGTTAACAGCAAAGGGGTAATGGAAAGTGAAGCCATGTTGGTGTCTAGTAATGAGAGGGGAACCATGCTAGGTAACAGAAATAAGAGCCGTATAGATATGCTGGGGTCCAAGATTTAAAGGGATATTTTGCTGGGGACTAGGAGTGAGAGGGGAACCATGCCGAGGACCATGATTTAATAGGATACCATGTTGGGAGATAGGAATGAGAGGGGCACCATGAGGAGGACCTTGATTTAAAGGTATACCATACTGGTGACCAGGAAGAAGAGGGGGAGCCATGCTGGCAACTTGAAACAAGAGGAAAGTCATGCTGGGGTCCCAGAATGATGGGTGGTTATGTGTGTGGATTGGATTGACTTTTGTACAGCAACATAGCTGTTTGTCCCAGACTATGCCTGGTTCTGCTGAATACACTGATGTGATACCAAGCATAAAATACACAATTTCTGGCTCCTTCATAATTATTTGGGAGAGCTGCACATGATTGTTCCATTAGACACTTTAATCTGCATTATTTATACTTTTTTCTTTGAGAGGACCACCCATATAAAAGGCCATTTTTCTGTACAAATTTGGGTGGTCAGCTCAAAGAAGTTTCACTGTATTAGATAGGACTTTACTTGCTTTATTTTAAGAGAAATAACAGCTTGATCCAGATCACATGGAAATAATCATGGAAACTTATTCTAAAAAGTAGACAAGCATATCTTAGTGATACTATCCGCTAAATTCAGCTCTCTGAGCACAACCATGATGGTGCATGATGTCAATACTAAGGCTGGGTTCACACTACCGTTGTTAATTCCCGTTGCTGTCTTCCTTTATAGGACATTAAACTGTTGCAGAGAACGGACACAGACTGATTCTGGGTCCATTCCCATTGACACTAATGTAAACAACATGAACACTATCTTCCATCATGTTTGTTTACTTTTGTAAAAAGATAAAGAAATGCAGGACTTCTATTTTATCAGACAGGTCCAGCTCTATAGAAACGAGATATAAACAATGGGAGGAATAATATCACATTACAGGCAAAGAAAGCAGCATTGCTAAAGTGATGGATTTAGGAACATTCTTGAATTTACATAAGCTAGCAGTATAGATAGGATCCTTGAGATGGGAATACCCCTTTAAGACACAATTTTGGTGTAAAATTTTGGATAAGCTAAGCCAAGTAATAGGTGGTATAAACTTAAATTAGGTAGCCTTCACCTTGCAGCAATCACTATGAGAAATGTGGCGCATTTTCAGGCTGCCCGCCTATAAATTAGACAAGATTGTTAAATCTGCCGCAGTGTTTTTCCATACTTCATATAACTTTGCTGTACGTTCACCATGATTATCTTTAGATGCAATTTTAAGGTTAAACTATTGTCACAATAAAATCGGTTTTGTTGGGTTGCACCCAAAGTACATAATATTTCCACACCTGCATTTTATACAATTTATTGAGCAACCTCAAGTGAGAGAGAAGCAACAGTTATCATTTCATGACAATGTCCTCCCAGTTTGACTAATCAATCACGTTATGCAATGTCAGAAACACCTTAGCTAGTTACAAAAAAAATAATGAAAAGCGGTACAATACAGCTCTATTCACATCTGTGCTGGAGCCTCCGTTGCACATCATATTTGCCAGGAAAAAAAAAAAACAACATGGCATGTGGCACTATTTTTTTTTCTAGCAAAATGACACCATGATGGAAGATGATGGGCCTTACAAGTTAGTGGGGTCTTCTGGGCACAGTTAGAGTCTATAATGTTCACAAATGTAATGTACTACAGAAGTACAATGAACAGTTAGAGAAGTAACAATACTGTACCAAAGAGGTCAGGGTCATCTCCTTCAAAGACCAGGAACTTTAAGAAATCACAGTGATGGCACTTAACTATTTCTACAAACATGGTTTAAAGAAAAATACATGATAACATATGACCAGAAGTGAAGCTAGGATTTTCTTCATATTGGTTAAAGGGGTTGTCCAGGATAAATGAACACTAAGTTCCCCATGCTCCCCCCCTCCAACTTTCTAATATATCTTTATTTTCAATATTATATAGTTTTTCAGTAATATATGTAGGTCATGTGACCTACATATATTACATTTTTTTTCCTTTCCGCTGATGTAACGGGTCTTCGGTCTAATCCAGATCCTGACCAGTTATGTCAGTATATAGGCCTCGCCCCCCCCCCCCCCCAGCCCCACTGTACTTACCTTTTCCTCTGGACCCGGGCTGACGCGTCATCCAGGGAAGGCCGCCTCCTCTTCTTTCAGTGTGCCAGAGCCCCAACGCACGAGCAGTAGTGCCTGGGAAGTTGGCACACAATACTTACCCAGCTTCTCTTGCTTCAGCTTTGGAGCTGAGCCGTGATGTCAGGCCCGGCTCCAGGCAGCGTGTGAGGCCTGCAGGGCAGAGCCAGCATCACCTCCGCTCCAGGCACACATCAAGAAGAGGAGGAGACAGGAAGACAGGTAAGTATGATGTGGGTGGGCGGGCTGTGTTAGTTAGTTGGGAAGGGCTAGAAGTGGGCGGGCTAGCTAGGGAGACAGGGAGGGGGAGGGTGTGAGGGAGAGGGAGCAAAGCATTCTGGTAATTGTAGGATAGACGCACAGGAAGCTACACCATGTAAATAAATACAGAAGATGCCAGGAGCTCCCATAGAAAGCCAGAAATCACTCAAAACACTGCTAAAAGGTATTTGGGTACATTTATTAACCCATTAATAACACTAACAAACCTTTTTTTAAAAAAAAAATTATTTGCCCGGAAAACTCCTTTAAGGATTAATTTTGCTGTCCTAGCCCTATATCTAAATATGCTTAGATAAGGTGGAATGGCTTGTTGGTGCCCTCTCTTGCCCCAGAAGTTAAAACGCATGCCCCACCAGCATGCCTAACTATGTCCCTGTGCCAGACAAGTCACATATTGAGAGACAAGAGATATCATCATCAGATGGCTCTATAAAGGCTAGTAGTCCATGAACAGAGACTCTCACCATTTATCAAAACATACAGTGGGGAAAAAAGTATTTAGTCAGCCACCAATTGTGCAAGTTCTCCCACTTAAAAAGATGAGAGAGGCCTGTAAATGACATCATAGGTAGACCTCAACTGAGACAAAATGAGAAAACAAATCCAGAAAATCACATTGTCTGATTTTTACAGAGTTTATTTGCAAATTATGGTGGAAAATAAGTATTTGGTCAATAACAAAAGTTCATCTCAATACTTTGTTATATATCCTTTGTTGTCAGTGACAGAGGTCAAACATTTTCTGTAAGTCTTCACAAAGTTGGCACACACTGTTGCTGGTATGTTGGCCCATTCCTCCATGCAGATCTCCTCTAGAGCAGTGATATTTTGGGGCTGTCGCTGGGCAACATGGACTTTCAACTCCCTCCAAAGGTTTTCTATGGGGTTGAGATCTGGAGACTGGCTAGGCCACTCCAGGACCTTGAAATGCTTCTTACGAAGCCACTCCTTCGTTGCCATGGCGGTGTGCTTGGGATCATTGTCATTCTGAAAGACCTAGCCATGTTTCATCTTCAATGCCCTTGCGGATGGAAGGAGGTTTGCACTCAAAATCTCACGATACATGGCCCCATTCATTCTTTCATGTACACGGATCATTCGTCCTGGTCCCTTTGCAGAGAAACAGCCCCAAAGCATGATGTTTCCACCCCCATGCTTCACAGTAGGTATGGTGTTCTTTGGATGCAACTCAGCATTCACTCTCCTCCAAACACGACGAGTTGTGTTTCTACCAAACAGTTCTACTTTGGTTTCATCTGACCATATGACATTCTTCCAATACTCTTCTGGAACATCCAAATGCTCTCTAGCAAACTTCAGACGGGCCAGGATATGTACTGGCTTAAGCAGGGGGACACGTCTGGCACTGCAGGATATGAGTCCCTGGCGGTGTAGTGTGTTACTGACAGTAGCCTTTGTTACGTTAGTCCCAGCTTTCTGTAGGTCATTCACTAGGTCCCCCCATGTGGTTCTGGGATTTTTGCTCACCGTTCTTGTGATCATTTTGACCCCACAGGGTGAGATCTTGCGTGGAGCCCCTGATCGAGGGAGATTATCAGTGGTCTTTTCTGTCTTCCATTTTCTAATTATTGCTTCCACAGTTGATTTCTTCACACCAAGCTGCTTGCCTATTGCAGATTCAGTCTTCCCAGCCTGGTGCAGGTCTACAATTTTGTTTCTGGTGTCCTTCCACAGCTCTTTGGTCTTCACCATAGTGGAGTTTGGAGTGTGACTGTTTGAGGTTGTGGACAGGTGTCTTTTATACTGATAACAATGTCAAACAGGTGCCATTACTACAGGTAATGAGTGGAGGACAGAGGAGCCTCTTAAAGAAGAAGTTACAGGTCTGTGAGAGCCAGAAATCTTGCTTGTTTGTAGGTGACCAAATACTTATTTTCCACCATAATTTGCAAATAAATTCTTAAAAAATCATACAATGTGATTTTCTAGATATGTTTTCTCATTCTGTCTCTCATAGTTGAGGTCTAACTATGATGTCAATTACAGGCCTCTCATCTTTTTAACTGGGAGAACTTGCACAATTGGTGGCTGACTAAATACTTTTTTTCCCCACTGTAGATACTATGGCACTCTGTATTAAAGTACCCAAAATTACATACTGCTGGTTGAAGTTTTGGAGATCTCTGACCACTGGAGATCTCTGAAAGTGACATCAGTTTAAACAGGTCTATATTATACAAGATTCTGTATTTCGCTGGTTCCGCACACTCAATATGGAAGATAGTGGTGCTAGTGAAAGGGTCCTCCGACCAAATTCAATATGAGTAAAGATCACTGCACACACAAAATTTAAGTGAAAATTAGCAGGTTTTACTTGTTTATTTCTTAATTTCCAAAGATAAGTAAAGTGAAGTAGTTATATGCATCACAATGCCAGGGCATATAATTTTGGTGGTAACATGTAGAATCAGGGATTTGTTTAATGCAACGTTTCTTTCAAAGAGTTGAACTACCACCAACGCCTTATATGCCTACACTGAATCACCAATGGGATCAAGCCTGAGGAAGTTCAACTCTTTGAATGAAACATTGCATGATACGATTCTACATGTTATCACCAAAACTATATGTCATGGCGTTGTCATGCATATAATTATTTCTTTATTTCCAAAGGTAAGTAAAGTGAAGTAAACAAGCAAAACCTGCTAATTTTCACTTAAAAGGGGTTGTCCAGGCAAAAATGGATAACCCTTTTAAAGTTTAAATCTGCTGGGGGTAGTGGAAAAAAAAAGTATACTCACTTGTCCCCTTTGCTCCGGTGTCCTCGCACAACCTCCCTGTTCATCTGCTCCCTCGGTGTCTTACGGCGTTGTGCTTAAGCCAATCAGCGAAGGGCCTGAATGTCACTACCTGTGACATCATAGGTCCTCTTCCTAAGGCCTGCTGAGGCCAATTAGCAGCTTCAGCACAACGCCGGAAGAGACCTGGGAGAGCAAATGAACCGGGAGGCGCGGAACGACAACGGAGCAATTGGGACAGGTGAGTATGTATTTTTTTTTTTTTTTCACTGCCCCCAGCAGATTGAAACTTTAAAAGTTTAGCCTGGACAACCCCTTTAAACTTTGTGTGTGCAGTGATCTTTACACATATATTATACAGTTATGCTAAAAAGTTTATATACCCCAGCAGATTTTTTGTTTTTTTGGCCATTTTTTAGAGAATATGAATGATAACACAAAAACTTTTTCTCTACTCATGGTTAGTGGTTGATTGAAGCCATTTATTGTCAAACTTCTGTTTTCTCTTTTTAAATCATAATGACAACCAAAAACATCAAAATGACCCTGTTGAAAAGTTCATATACCCTGGTGATTTTGGCCTGATAACATGCCCAGAAACCAAACCACGGTCAGGTAGACCAACCAAAAACTGGAAAACTGTACATAATGTCAATCCACAGCCAGGAAGCCAACAATGATGTTTTACTGCACACATCATTCAATTTCCAAATAATACATACTTATGTATAGCTGTCCATAATTTATCATTGGTGTCATTGATGTGTAACAGTGCAGGAATACTTGTAATATGAAATATACATACACTGCATTCGAGGAAGACTTTAAGGCTGAGGTCCCACATTGCGGAAACACAGTTTTTTTCATTGTTGCAGATTTTGCAGGGTTTTTTTGAGCCAATACCAAGAATGGCTACAAAAGGAATGAGAAATATATAGGAAGCACTGATACTTCTCCCTTTGTTCAATCCACTTCTGACTTTGGCTCAAAAAAATTGGTTGTTGTGGACAACAATTCTACTTTTCCCTGCAGGCATTTTTAGAATACTCCCAATGGTTATATATATATATATATATATATATATATATATATATATATATATATATACTTATATATATAAAAATGAGTTCCTGTCTGTCTGTCTGTCTGTTCTTTATGCGCGACCAAACGACTGGACCGATCCTCACCAAATTTGGCACACATGTACATCAGGTGTCCGGAAATATTATAGACTGGTTCTCAGCTCTCTTGGACGTACCGTTCCTGAGGTACAGTATTCAAAAAAAATGACCAGCATTAGTCTATACAAGCCTGCAAGTCTTTCACTCATATTCCAACTGCCATACACACGGTCACATGTCCCTTATCAGCCAATAACAGCTCGCAGGCGCTTACTCTCCTCAGGCACACAGGTTTCCATAGCAACCAAGCTATGTATGACCTGTATTAGTCAATAGCAGTTCACAGGACCTTAAATATTCAGTCATATCACGTGTATCAGCCAATATAAGTTCACATTTAATTTACCAGGTTTCCATAACAACACAACCATAAATAGACTGTACCTATACTGGACTCAGTGGCGTAACTAGCAATGGCAGGGCCCCAAGGCGAACATTTAACATGGGACCCCCTCCCCGGCAACCCCCCCACGCACAAACTGCATTTTTGCACACACTATTATGCCCCATAGTGGCCCCTGCATACACTATTAGGCCCCATAGTGGCCCTTGCACACAGTATTCTGCCCCATAGTGGCCCCTGCACACAGTATCATAGTGGCTCCTTCATATAGTATTATGCGCACTTCCCGCTACTTCTTCAATGTTGGACCAGATGTCACGTGAGCCAGGCATGTATCGCAACGCATAATGACGTTGGACTGGCCCACCGACATCTGGGACGCCACCAAGGAGGCCCGAAGTCTGCTGAAAAGACCCCAGAGTATAATGATAGCAGTGTTTGTGGGGTTCACGGCCCACAGGCCTTACTTACCAATCCCCGCTCCTGCTCACAGCTGCCTCTGCAGAAGGTGAAGTGCAGGCGGCCGTGAGCAGGAGTGGGGATCGTTAAGTAAATAGGGCCCGTTACCTGCTGGTGTTAAAAAAAAAAAAACATTAGAGGCCCGCCGGGTCCCCTAATGTCCCGGGCCCTGTGGCAGCTGCTACCACTGCTAAACCGGTATTTATGCCACTGACTGGACTGCCATACTGGATTTCAGCATTCTTATAAATTGAAACGTTTTTTAAACTACTCATGTCCCCTGCAGCAAAACGCATGGCTGCTGCTCAAGCTAATGAAAACTCTCAGCAGACCCAAGCCTGTCTCCAATCTGATAAGGTATGTTACAGACAACAGCGAGCTGCTGAAACTCCCCAGCAGACCCAAGCCCGTCTCCAATCTGATAAAGCATTGTCAGCCACATGCACACAGCTGCACTCCAGGTTTCAATAACAACCCAGCCATTTTTCTTCACTGCTGTAGGTCAGCTTTAAAGGGGCAGGGCGCTGTGGATGACACTGTTACACAAGGTCACATACACACAGCTTTACTCCAGGTTTTCCATAACAACCAATCGCAGGTTTTTCACTGATATCCAAACTGAGATGCACATGATCACATGACACTTATGGACCAATGGAAAATCGCAGGTTCAGTCTTGACATGCACACAGCTTTACACCAGGTTTCCATAGCAACCAAGCTACTTATGTCCTGTATGAGTCAATAGCAGTTCGCAGGTCCTTAAATATTCAGTCATATGACGTGTATTAGCCATTGTAAGTTCACATTTCATTTACCAGGTTTCCATAGCAACACAGCCATAAATAGACTATACCTATACTGGACTGCCATACTGGATGTCAAGTGCAAAACTGGCCAATTCTTATGGGGTCACTACACAAACAAAAAATGAAACATACCCGTGCGAAGCCGGGTCCTTCCTCTAGTATATATATATATATATATATATATATATATATATATATATATACACACACACATACACACACACACATACATAGACACTCTGAACTTATAGAGGTTAAGGTATAGAAATTGTTAATAAGAAATATAGTTATTCTGGTAGTTGTAAGAAATGCTTTTTATTCCAACTACGTCTACTCATATATTCACTCTCGCAGACTGAAAAATGACATCTTTAAGACTTTCTGTTATGCCTCCACACAGGTGGCCTGGCTACCTTTCTTACTATAGCTTGCAATTTGGCACTATTATGGATTCTGGTAGAATGCAGTTATAAGGTGAATATTCTAGACAGCCACAATAACACGTAGGCACCTTTCAATCACAATTATTACTTCAACTTCTTCAAATAGGTTTATAGAAAACATACACCAGACATCCTTGTTCCCAGGAAGGACTGCATTTACACAAGGCGGGGTCCAATTTTGTGGCTTCAAGCTGTCAGCTGTCACTATACAGAAACACAGAGCTATATAAATATATATGATTTGCTATAGTGTATGATGCTATATTACAGTAACATTATACAATGACATAGTTCATTTATAATCTCTAATTATTATCTAGAAAGTTTACTAAAAAAAAAAAAAAAAAAAAAAAAACGTTAAGTCAAGTGTCATCTGACCGTAAGTGGTCAAAAGATGACATCAGTAGCTGCATACAGGAGAAGAAAAATTGAAACAAACAGTCACAGTGGGTAGTCTTATATCCTATCATATATACTCATAATTCCCATGAACATTATTAATATTGTTTAATAGTTTTTCTGCATTTTTACAGTTTGACTATGCAATTATGAATACAGGAACTTCCTATGGTCCGAGACTTGAAGACAGGTTATCAGGCAGGGGCAATGTATGCACGAGAAGAGAACCTGGACAAAATAAGGAAATCATGGCTGGGTTTCTGGACAATGTTAGACCATAAAAGTTCCTGCATTCATAGTCATATCCATTGGTAATTGATCAGAATGTCACCACTAAGATGGTTAGGGGATATGTTTAAAGCTTTAAAATGTTTTTAATTATTTATATTATATTTGGAAAAATGTTTCTCTACAAATTTAAACATGGATTTGTTTGCGGAAACACCCCTTTAAACCCTTTCTGCTCTGTGCCGTAGTACTATTACGTTGTGCTGAGTGTGTAGTAATAATACGGTGCTGCAATAGCATAGGAGCTGTGCCTGCAGCCTTATTTCTGGCCCAGGACTAGCCGCAGGAGTCAGAAACCACTCGGACATAGTAAGCCTATGTGCAATTTGCTGCAATACAATTTATTACATTACACTGGCGATAAGAGATCCAATGTTCAAGTCCCCCCCCCAACCCATGTTTAAAAAAAAAAAAAAAAGTTTGAAATAAAAAGTATAAAATATAAAACACATAAGAAGTTTAAAAAACAAAAACACCTTTTAATCTCTTCCTGTCAGCCATTTTTCGGTTTTCGTTTTTGACTCCCCACCTTCCAAACCCCATAACTTTGTTACTTTTCCTTTCACAGAGCCATATGAAGGCTTAATTTTTGAAGGACAAATTGCATTTCGTAATGGTTCCATTTAATATTATGTACGACGTGCTGGGGGGGGGGGGGGAGAAAAAAACCAAAAAAAAAAACTGAGAATGGGGAGGAATTGGAGAAAAACTGTGCTTGTGCAACTTTCTTACGGCATTCACTGTGCAGCCAAAATGGCATGTCATCTGTGGGTTTTTTGTTACACCTTAAAAAAAAAAAAAAAAAAATAAAAAAAACTTCATGTACTTTTTAGTTATACCATTATGGAGAAATGTCTCATGTTTTGATTGCCTTTTATTCAAATTTTTATGGGAGATATAATGGAAAATACAGCGGTTTGGCTCTTTTGTTTTTTTGCCACATGAGAAAAATATTTTTATATATGTTTATAGACCAGGCATTTCGGACTTGAGGATGTACAATATGTTTATGTTTATCTTAAATCTAGGGAAAGGGAGAGGTATTTTAATTTTTAGGTTTTTGTTTTTTTTTATTTAAAAAAAAAAAAAGTTTTAAACTATTTTATTAGCGCCCCCCCCCATTAGAGCGCTTGAACCTGCAATCTTCTGATTTCAAGTGTGATAGACTGCAATACAACTGTATTGCAATCTATAGGACTTTCGCTGGTCTATGGACCAGCTGCAATAGTAATATTCCTATGGCTGGCCTGAGAGACTTCAGAAAGATCCCAGCTGCCATAGGAACAGGTCGGTTCCTACAATCTTGCCGAGTGGGAGCTGGCTTGCAACATCAAAGGTACAGGGCCTGGGGGCACTTTTTTAACTTTGGGCAGAATTGGTGTCCATTGCCACGATCACAGTCCACTCTGATCGCAGACATTAGCGGCTATAGAGGCCGCTATCTTTAAAGAGGACCTTTCATGTTCTCATGCGGTTTTACATTCTGCTAGAAAGCTGACAGTGCGCACTGTCAGCTTTCCCGTTATGTGCCCCGGGGCTGAAGCTATCGGTAGTCTTAGTTTCACCGTCCACCATCAGAAGGGCGTTCCTGACAGTCTAGCTGGGCTGTGAGGAACGCCCTCCCTGACTGTACTCGTCCTTAGCCCTGTGTTGTCAGAGGGGGTGTTCCTTACAGCCCAGCGATGACGCTGAGCTGTGAGGAACGCCCCCCCCAGGACAAGTCTATGGACGAGTACTGTCAGCCCAGCTAGACTGTCAGGAACGCCCTTCTGACGGTGGACAGTGAAACGAAGACCACCGACAGCTCCAGCCCCGGGACACATAACGGGAAATGCAGCGCACTGTCGGCTTTCTAGCAGTATGTAAAACCGCATATACATGAGGACATGAAAGGTCCTCTTTAAATATCCAATATCCGCAGTTGTATTACTATGTGTGGACGAGGTTAAAAAATATAAACAAAACAAACAAACATGTTAGTTATCTCCATGTGCCTTTAAATCCTTCAAAATAATCTAAAGCTAAGTTCACATCTGCGTTGGAGTCTCCGTACGAGATGCAGCCGCAGATTCTGCTTAAATGGTGCCAAATAAAAGCACAACTCATCATGCAAAGAATAAACCCTGACATAGCTATGTCGATAAAAAGTAAAAAAAAAAAAAAAAAAAAAAAAAAAGTTATGAATTTTGGAAGGCAGGGGGAGAAAAAAAAAAAGTCGCCGAGCATTATCGAACAAACTGCCCTGAGTCCTTAAAGGGTTAAGGGACACTCTAGAGACTACAGTATGCAGTTTCCTTGGGGATGCTAATAGCTCAGCCACAGCACTGCTAGGCTAGTAATGATGCTATTTATTTTTCTTCCACTGAGGCCTCAGTTCATAAACAGCGGCACTGCTGGGCCACTACAAGTGTTGTAACAGAACAGTTCTGATACTCTATGTAATGCTTCATAACCACTAATATGGATTGAGTCGAGGCAATAATGGCTCTTTCCAAATAATTCATTCCTGTGCTCAAGCAGGTTACAGTGCCAAGTTGATCTGACGCATTTGTCAGGTGCAGTAGTCGGCATTGTTGAAAAGATGACTGTGCACTACAGGCAGACTATCAATAATAGATTGAATCATAAACTTGGGTGGTGTATTTGGAAGCCAGATGAATGTTGCTAGAAGTCTCAAAGAATGGTAGAGAACAATGTGCACATTTCTAGACATGTGTGGTACCTAAAATGTCATCTCTTGTAGTTACCATATGGCTGTCTAAAAATCACTAGCAACTTTACACTGAAGCCCAAAATGAATGTTTTTTTGGTATAGTATTTTCTTGATGTTCCATATGAAGCAAACTCTGAAATCCTGAACATAACGTAAACTAAAAGCAATATCCTTTCTTCTTCCATTAAGCAATTGTTAGAAGCATTCCACAACACTCACATAGTCCTCACACTCATGCATGTCCCGAGTACACATACAAGACTGACGGTAGCCACATACGTCCATCAGGTCTGCCCTTATATTATTTTCTTTAAATATTAGGACAAACATCACCAGAACCACTCGTGTCTCAACTCCTACTGAAACATTTTAACTTTAATTTCTGTGGTAAGAATATTGTAAGATGTCTTTCTGGAAGAGGAACATGCGCTTACCACAGTGAAGTTGGTGCATTTTCAATTGCAAGGATCTTGTTGGCATTAACATAATACGATACGCATTTTTGCTTGGTTTTTGACACAATGGCAATTACTACTATTAACCAGAGAACTTTCCAGTCATATTGTAGTGTCCTACTGGGAGCATTACAAAATGTTTACATACATATATATATGCCTGTAGAAACTAGTCTTTATGTTGATATACATATGTGTCTATTAATAGAGTAAACCACTGGAGAATGGGGTGCTGACTTGATGGTACAACCCTGACTTAAGAGGTCTGGGTAAGGAAGGGGAAGAGACTAGAGGAAGTTGTAGGAGAATGAGGTGAATCTAGGGGACTGAGCCAGAGCCCTATGTTAGACTGGAAGATACCAGCTCAGAGACAGTTGTGTGTGGTTCTGCATTCAGGAGATGGGATTTATATCAGTAAATTGGGGTAAAGTTATATGGACATCATAACTACAATCCTACCTGCTGTCTCAGGGCAGACTGGACAACACCCTAAAAATGCAGCCTAGGAATTGTAAAAATTTGTAGATTTAGCACACTATTAAAGTGGAAAACTACCCCAGCAAGGGAGGCACAGGCTGCCATTGTGAATTGCCAACCACTCAACTCCCAAACCTTAGTGAATTCCCTGCAAGAACAGTACCTCCAGTATCTAGAAGATGTCGGAATGTTCTACCTTTAAGTAAATAGTATGAATTACACTGTTCTGAAAAACAGCAGTCTTGTGAATCTCTTTTTCCTGCATGACCATCTTGGGCACTCCAATCACCATTAGGCTCAGGGTGACTTACAACCATTAGGACGTATACTGGGGATACACTGCTACCACTGTAGACCCCTCAACACAGCACCAGCCCAGGAGGAAAGATGGAGGATCTGGCGAGATCCTTATCAAAGTGACCACTGTGACTACTACCATTCCAAACCTACTGGCTTCCCCCAACGGGCTGCTGAAATATGACACACATAAAAACACTAATATCACAATTCATATCCCATGATTTTAAATGTACACATGAAATATCAACTGTTTTGGTGACAAAGCCCATTTTCTGTGGATTACGCATTTGTGCATCCAAGTAACGCCATCAACTATATATGTCAATAATCCTAGACACTACAGCTGCTAAGCCTTTAACAAACCTACTCCCTTCTATTTACATTACTCAGGAAACTGTTTAACTTAAAGTTCACATCCACTCAGCAAATAGGTAATGCTCCATTCAGATAAGGTTTCTGTTAAAAATGGACCCATTTAATGGAAGTTTAATAATAAAAATGGATACACATATGCATCTGTTCTTACATTTAAAAAAAAAATCCATTTTTATGTACAATAGACTGAACAAAGCCATACTCGGATGAATACTGGTGTGTAGAGATGGTTGTGCCCTATATGACCATTGAGGTTCAATCACAGACTTCAGTGGTGACCTTGGGGTTCATGACAGGAGAGGGCGCCAGGGGACCACAGGATGGACAGGAGAGGTGAGGGAAGGAGAGTATAACTGTTATTTTTACTCACTTCCCCTGGGCCTCCACTTCTTATTCTCTTAGGTATAAGTAGACGTTAGCATCCGGTATACATAGATTCCAATGCTATGAAAAGATTTACGAAACAACAAACACTTTAATAAAATGTGGCACAGCTTAAAACTGTGTAGTCTTTAGACAGTATCGATAAATCCGCCCCACATATGTCCACTGACTGATATTATTTTATAAATCAAAACAGCTATAAATAAATGTATCCGTCAGACGGAGTGCATTAACATGATGCGAGTGCACCCTAATTTGGGCACACAGTACCGCTGTTACAGTAGGTGGCATTAGCTTGCGGATGTAAACAAATCACTTTTCTTGGCACCTTCACAGTAATATTTATTTAACATAAAGCTTAGTTTGCAGAGATAGAAGGGAACAAAACAGAAATTAGGAAAGCCTTTGTCAAATGGAACCATATTAACTGACAAAAAAAAAATAAAAAGAAAAAAGACTGTCACTAAAATTTAGAAGCGCCAAGAACAAAAAGAACTAGCAACAAACTAACCAAATCTAAGAAATACAATGGAATGAATAAGAATAGCGGAAAAAAAAAAAAAAAAACACAGCGTCGAGCGCCAATAATGTGATATTGTTACGGCAATTATTAGTGTAAAAGAAGATGCAAAGGTTCTCACCTTATAAAGTTGTGATAAGATCACAACTACTGTAAAAGCATATCAGGCGTTTCCCAACAGGAATCCAGACTTCTGGAGCAGTTGGGCACTTCTTTACGTGGCGAGAGTCCCACATCGCAGAAATCCAATAATGGGGTACATCCCACAAAAACGGAGGAACCAGCGCTGGTGCAGTAAAAATGTCTTTATTTAAGTGTTATGCTTAAATAAAGACATTTTTACTGGACCAGCGCTGGTTCCTCCATTTTTGTGGGATTTACCCCATTATTGGATTTCTGAAATGAATAAGTCAATGAATCACAATTTTTTTATGAAACATATGTACACAAAAACATGTGACACTAGATTCTGTGCACCTCACATCAAGAATTATAGGTTAGGGAACTGATATTACAGCACCTTTATTTGGTAGTTACTGCCATTGTTTACCCAGTCTTCTATACTAAGGGTTGCAAGGTAGGCAAGGCATGAAATCTGTCACAATGCCAAGTACAAAACATCTTTCTGCTCTCAAAGATGATGTGTAGTGAGGCATAAAGACATACCGAAATAGTTTGAGAAAGCATCAGTGCATTGCGTCATATAACATGCCTGGGGTTATGGTGATATAGGTACATTAACTGTACACATGACAAGTTAAAATACATAAAGAGGTGGAACAGCAATGGGATATATTATTGCTTTTGGCTAAGATTTATTTTTTGTCCTTATTTTACAAAATAAGAATATTCACATAGTTAACGTTATATGTCCTTTCCAATTGACTATTATAAAAAATCATTGGCTAATATGGCGATATTGCGCTGAATGACAATTCAACAAGAAAGGTTGTCAATCATTATTGCCTAGTACTGTATATTAGATTTCTTTTCCCTGATGATGATTGCACTTATTGTAACAGGGGCCGAAAATTTTACATAAAGACTGTTTAACTAAAAGTAGTCCCCATTTAGACAACAGTCCAAGGATAGAACGTCTACAGCATTGTGCAGCTTAATTTACACCCCATCTGCTCCCAGTGCCCCAGATTCTGGACCAGTTCTGTAATCCCCAAAGTCCCCACCTCTGAACTGTTGTAATTAAACAAGCAGCCTAAGCACTTGTAATGAGCAGCAACTAAAGGCTAGATAACAGAGCCATACACAAAGGCGAGAAAATAGCCCCATTTTATAAGTTTATTGTATATTTATTTGCTGTTAAATGTAATGATCACTGGGTGAGGCTGGTCATTCCCCACCACCCTTGACCACAGAGGGGAATGAGGAGTATGTGCACTCCAAGTAGGTAGTTTGTGCATGTGAATGAGTGTGCAGCATATGTCTGAGTTATGTTAGCAGTGTCTGCATGAGAATGGGCAGTCCCGTGTAACGGAATTGCAAATGAGTGGATGTAACAGGGGTAACAGTGTACTGAGCGCAGGTACAGTGGAGCCGGAGTGTACATTTCTGGCTTCACTGAACTACTGCACAGGTCAAATTATCATCTATCCCTAGCCAAAATCTCCTACAGAAAAAAAAAAGTGAGCAGCAGCATATTACTTGGCTTACTGGTCAGAGTCAGAACTGAATGTTTTTTTTGTTTTTTTTTAATACAGATAACATGTAAATTAAAAAAAAAAAAAAAAAAAAAAAACATTCTTAAAAAAAATATATTTAACATGAAAATTGATTTAAAAATAAGTAATTTGCTGATGGCACATTCCCTTTAAGTAAATGTAACTATATGAGAAAAAAAGACAGTAAACACAGTCATTTTTAATGCAATTTTTATTGTGGGCATGTGTTTGTACTCACACACCCAAAAAGTGTACATCTTTACCCCATTTCAGCACTTCATTAGCATTGAATGACTTTCATCTGTTAATTTTCCAAGTGTGTGGGGTAGTCAAACTTTTGCTGGAAGGTTCGTGTTTAGAACAGTTGGCTCCATGAACAATCAACCACAGTTTGTTTCAGAGGAGCAATGGCAGTCTAAAATCTAATGTGTATGGCCAGCTTTAGAGTAAAGACACACTGGGGATATTTATTTATTAAATGGGTTTTCCATGCAAAACTTGTTTTTTGTTTTTTTTAAAAAAGGTCTGTTAGTGCTATTAATGGGTTAATAAGTACACCCACATACCTTTAGCAGTGTTTTGAGTGATTTCTGTGTTTCTCTGGGAGCTCGTATCACTTTCTGCATTTGTTTACATGGTGTAACTACCTGTGCTTCTATCCTACCTATTTTCTCGACGTGTCCTGGAGCCGGGCCCGACGTCACTTCTGGAAGTGATGTCACGGCTCAGCTTTGGACCAGAAGCAAGAGAAGATAGGTAAGTATTGTGTGCCAGACACTATTGCGCGTGCATGGGGAGCTAGCACACAGAAGAGGCGGCGGCCTTAACTGGATGGCGCATTGGCCCAGGTCCAGAGGAAATGGTAAGCACAATGGGGCTGGGGGGGGGCGAGGCCTTTACATTGACGTAACGGGTCAGGATATGGATTATACCGATGACCCAACATCAGCAGAGAGGTAAAATAATTTTTTTATATATGTAGGTCACATGACCAACATACAGTACAGACCAAAAGTTTGGACACACCTTCTCATTCCAAGAGTTTTCTGTATTTTCATGACTATAAAAATTGTAAATTCACACTGAAGGCATCAAAACTATGAATTAACACATGTGGAATTATATACTTAACAAAAAAGTGTGAAACAACTGAAAGTATGTCTTATATTCTAGGTTCTTCAAAGTAGCCACCTTTTGCATTGATTACTGCTTTGCACACTCTTGGCATTCTCTTGATGAGCTTCAAGAGGTAGTCACCTGAAATGGTTTTCACTTCACAGGTGTGCCCTGTCAGGTTTAATAAGTGGGATTTCTTGCCTTATAAATGGGGTTGGGACCATCAGTTATGTTGTTCAGAAGTCAGGTGGATACACAGCTGATAGTCCTACTGAATGGAGTGTTAGAATTTGTATTATGGCAAGAAAAAAGCAGCTAAGTAAAGAAAAACGAGTGGCCATCATTGCTTTAAGAAATGAAGGTCAGTCAGTCCGAAAAATTGGGAAAACTTTGAAAGTGTCCCCAAGTGCAGTGGCCAAAACCATCAAGCGCTACAAAGACACTGGCTCACATGAGGACCGCCCCAGGAAAGGAAGACCAAGAGTCACCTCTGCTGCGGAGGATAAGTTCATCCGAGTCACCAGCCTCAGAAATCGCAGGTTAACAGCAGCTCAGATTAGAGACCAGGTCAATGCCACACAGAGTTCTAGCAACAGACACATCTCTACAACAACTGTTAAGAGGAGACTGTGTGCAGCAGGCCTTCATGGTAAAATAGCTGCTAGGAAACCACTGCTAAGGACAGGCAACAAGCAGAAGAGACTTGTTTGGGCTAAAGAACACAAGGAATGGACATTAGACCTGTGGAAATCTGTGCTTTGGTCTGATGAGTCCAAATTTGAGATCTTTGGTTCCAACCACCGTGTCTTTGTGCGACGCAGAAAAGGTGAACGAATGGACTCTACATGCCTGGTTCCCACCGTGAAGCATGGAGGAGGAGGTGTGATGGTGTGGGGGTGCTTTGCTGGTGACACTGTTGGGGATTTATTCAAAATTGAAGGAATACTGAGCCAGCATGGTTACCACAGCATCTTGCAGCGGCATGCTATTACATCCGGTTTGTGTTTAGTTGGACCATCATTTATTTTTCAACAGGACAATGACCCCAAACACACCTCCAGACTGTGTAAGGGCTATTTGACCAAGAAGGAGAGTGATGGGGCGCTACGCCAGATGACGTGGCCTCCACAGTCACCAGACCTGAACCCAATCGAGATGGTTTGGGGTGAGCTGGACCGCTGAGTGAAGGCAAAAGGGCCAACAAGTGCTAAGCATCTCTGGGAACTCCTTCAAGACTGTTGGAAGACCATTTCAGGTGACTACCTCTTGAAGCTCATCAAGAGAATGCCAAGAGTGTGCAAAGCAGTAATCAAAGCAAAAGGCGGCTACTTTGAAGAACCTAGAATATAAGACATATTTTCAGTTGTTTCACACTTTTTTGTTAAGTATATAATTCCACATGAGTTAATTCATAGTTTTGATGCCTTCAGTGTGAATCTACAATTTTTATAGTCATGAAAGTACAGAAAACTCTTGGAATGAGAAGGTGTGTCCAAACTTTTGGTCTGTACTGTATATTACTGAAAAACTATACAATATGGGTTAAAAAGATATATTAGAAAGTTGGAGGGGGGCGCATGGGGAACTTAGCTAGGAATTATCAATTTATCCTGGACAACCCCTTTAAGCAAAATATGCAAGCATTCTGGAGTAATTTGCAGCAAAAATCTATTTAGCATGCTTTGCCCCACATTTATTTAGTGTCTTACACTAGTCTGAGTTTGCACTTTCTAACTTTTAGACAGTAAATCTGCCCCACTATGTACCTGAATGTAGTTATACCTGCAGTCAGTTCTGGGGTCACAGGTACTGTCACTAATAAGTAAGTGACACACTGATTAATTCCAGGCTATTTCTCATTACTGAGGAGGTGACACACTATGTACGTGGATGGAGCTATACCTGCAGTCAGTTCTGGGGTCACAGGAGGTGTCACTAGTAAGTAAGTGGCACACTGATTAATTCCAGGCTATTTCTCATTACTGAGGGGGTGACACACTATGGACCTGTATGTAGTTATACCTGCAGTCAGTTCTGGGGTCACAGGAGGAACCACTAATAAGCAAGTGACACACTGATTAATTTCAGACTATTTCTCATTACTGAAGGGGGTGACACACTATGTACCTGGATGTAGTTATACCTGCAGTCAGTTCTGGGGTCACAGGAGGAACCACTAATAAGCAAGTGACACACTGATTAATTCCAGGCTATTTCTCATTACTGAGGGGGTGACACACTATGTACCTGGATGTAGTTATACTTGCCTGATGGGGAGAAGGCCGGGCACGCCTTTGCCCAACAGTTCTTAGTTGGCGTAGATCTTTATACTGGCGCACGGGTGTGCGACTGATTTATGAAGAGGTGTACCTTGCGCCCGTCGGGGCCTTTATTAAGATAAGCATACAAAATGCTATTGTTAATAATCTACCCCATTGTGTCTTTACCCTAAAGCTGTCCATACACATTAGCTTTTAGACTGCTCATCTGAAAAAAACTGTGGTTGACTTCATGTGGCCAACTGTTCCAAACACATGAACATCCACAAATACTTGACTACCCCAGATACTTGGAAAATAAGAGATGAAAGTCAATCAATGCTAATGAAGTGCTGAAAATAGGAAATGATGGATACTTTGAGGGTGTGCGTTAGGCTCCATTCACATCACGTTATTTACATTCGTTTAGCAGATTTTAAAAAAACAGGAACACAAGAACATAGTATACACTGATCTATATGTTAACAGATAAAAAAACTGATGTAAAAAATGTGATGGCAAACTTTAGTTGACAGACAGGTCAAAATCTGCCATTTCAGCAGTCTAAATTCTAAGATGTATGGCCAACTTAAAGGGGTTGTCCAGGAATTGGGAAAAACACAGAGGACGCCAGTGAAGGTGTAACATTTAAAAAAAAAAAAAAAAAAAAGCAAGACACATATTCACCTGTTCCTGGCGCTCTGGAGTGTCCGCCACTGCTGTCCGTTTTGGCGCGCCGTGTCTTCACCGCTGGAAGTCCTGCAACACACTGATTGGCATCAGTAGTGGCTGGATAGGACCCGGTGACATCACTGATATATGTCACTGGGTCCTTTCCAGCGACCAATGATTGGCCTCAGCAGTTACATGTGGCGCAGGACTTATGGTAACAAGGTAACAAAAGCACGCATGCAGACACTGGAGCAACGAGGACAAGGAAACATGATTTTTTTTTTTTTTTTTTTTTATGTTACACCTTCCCTGGCCTCCTCTGTAATTTGTCCAAATGCTGGACAACCCATTGAATGATGCATTAACAGTGTACATCTTTACTGAAAAACTATAGTCCAAGCCATTAAACTGAAAACCTTGGCTACACTGGCTGTTACCACACAGGTGAAATGCAAAGTAACAATGTGCTGCTCATAACCACTATTAAAAAAAGCACACAATTCTTCAGCAAAAAAGCACAGTGTAAACCCAGCATAAGGCTGAGGTCCCATGTTACGGAAACACAGCTTTTTTTTTGTTGCAGATTTTGCTAAATTTTTTTGATCCAAAGCCATGGTTGGATTGAGCAGAAGGTAGAAGTTAAAGTAAAAGTATATTTCCCCATACCATTTGTAGCCATTTTTGGCTTTTGCTCAAAAAAAAAAAAAAAAAAAAAGAGAAGGAGCAAAATCTGCAGCAAAAAAAAAAAGCTGTGTTTCCGCCTTAAGCAGGTTCAATATATTACACAACATCAAACAGGTTTTATGATTTGGAACTGACATTATAAAAATTGCCAATGGCTTCCAGGTAAAACTGTCCAGCAAACTGCAGTCCTCCAAGGGATGCTGTGTTGTGTATGGGCTTGGCTTTTATGGCTGTTTTTGCTTCTGACTATATTAGCCTGACGTATCTGCCCCAGGAACAGACCTGTGATTAGCTGTCACATTAGAAATAAAAGCATTAAACCTAATAGAAACCTAATACAGTTCAGAAACCAGAGAACGTGTGCTTTGTTCTGTGGGTGAATAAGAGAACAAAAGCACTAAAGCTCACACAGAAACTAAAAACTGTATTAAACTCTGCCTAAACACATGGAATAACATGGGTCAGGATTTTATTTTATTGAGGTGTGGTGTCTGTAGGTAACCATTTACCCCATAAGGGCACCAGTCTAATTTCCTGAGAAATCTATGAGAAATAGAGGGCAGACAAGACTGAATGTTCTAGTTAAAGTAGCACCCTAGCTGCCAAATAGAGGAAAATCTTTTCCCCCATTTATTTAGTTGGGGAGAACAATGTGCAGGGTAAAACTATAGAAGGAAGTCCGTCCAAACATGAGGCCTCTGGTAGTACATGTCACTATACATTTCACCTGTATGCTAACAGCCAGCAAACTAGAGGTTCTCAATTTCATGATCATTACCATAGAGGTGAGAGGCAGAGTAACTACTCACTACTACCATTAACAACTACATGTAGTTCAGTATGTGTAAGCCTAGCATGCAGTTTGTAACTGCAGATAAGAGAAGCATGTTACTATACATCTCATCTGTATGGTAATGGCCATGAAATGGAAAACCTCTGCTGTACTGGCATAGTACAAATGTGCCACTGCTATTAAAAATGGCATGCAGTTCAGCAGGCTGGCTTTACAGAGATTTTAAATGAAAAACTGCATGCCGTTTTTAATTCCTGTAATGATCAGCACATTTGCTGCAATTTGCAACGCAGCATACAAAATAGGCCATGTCCCATTTCAGTGAAGTCACACCCCTTTGTCAAACATATTGTAAAAGTGTCTAAAACAAATTCAATATTTGTTCTGATTTGACAAACTTCAATGAACATAAACAATCTTTTTTTTTTTTTTTTCAGACATACTAAGGGTAGGATGAAAGCAACGGATACTAAAGGGTAACTAAGTTTTCATGAACAGTTGAAATATTTGCAGGGTCTTGCTGGGTAGTTTGTTCTATGACTGTATGAGCCTTCATACATGAGGTGTCCTATAAGGAGCAGTCTGCCCCCTCCTCTATTCATTAGAACTACTACTGGCTTGTCTACACTTAAAGAGGTTGTCCAGGCAAACTTTTTATATTTTAAATAGGCCAGAGAAGGTGAAAAAAAAAAAAAAAAAAAAAAATCATACTCGTCTGTCTCCGGTCCTCCAGAGTCCTCCCAGCGTGGTCCGGTCCTTCTGTTGGGCTGTGTTCACAAAGTGAAACTGCTCACCAGCTGTGACATTCCGGATACAAATTAGAGGCTTCAGCAGTCACATGGCCGAATAGACCAATCAGCGGCCTCGGAGAGATCCCAGGATGTCACAGATAATGACATCACGTGCCCTTCGTTGAGGCCGCTGATCACATGTGGCAGGAAATTCCACCAGAAGATAACAATGGACCGGACCCGCTGGGAGGCATCGGAGCTCCAGGGAAAGGTGAGTATGATTTTTTTTTTTTATTTTTTTTCACCTCCCCCAGCCTATTTAATATATAAAAATTTTGTCTGTACAACCCCTTTAATTCTGCCAAGAGTAAATGTACAATAGCAAGCATATAGATGAAAAAAGCCCAAGTAAGCATAATATAGGACAGGGATACTCAACTGGCAGACGAAGGTCTGAACCTGGACCGCGCCACCAGCCGCCCGGACCCCTGCTTCCTGTCTCTTTCATTATGACAGCTGGCAGGAGCAACCTTCATCTCCTGCCCGTTGTCCCCAATCCTTGATCCCTTGCACTACTGGCAGCAGAGATTGATAATCATCCCTGCTGCCTTCACATTTGAGGGCTCCTACGCAAGCATCAGGAATGATTGCCGATCCCTGCTGCTGCTAGTGCAAGGGATCAGGGAATGGGGACAGCGGGCGAAAAGTGAATGTTCCTCCTAGCCAATGTTAATATTTATTTGTGGGGGTAATAATGGGCAATTATACTGTGTGTGGGGGGGGGGGGTACTAGGAAGCATACCGTAAGGAATCACAATAATGGGTGAATTATACCGTATGGGGGCACTGATGTCCCATTAGTGCCCCCCACAGTATAATGCTCTTTATGCCCCCACCCACCATATAATGCTCCTTAGTGCCCTCGCCCACCGTATAATGCTCCTTAGTGCCCTCGCCCACTGTATAATGCTCCTTAGTGCCCCCACCCACTGTATAATGCCACATTAGGAAATATTTTTTCCAAATTTTTCTTATGTGTGTTATAGTCAAACGTGCCTTTTTATCCCTGTCTGTGAATAATATCCCATCTATAATCACACAGGCAGCCAGACGTAGATAAATACAAAGACGACTTTTTTCTCTCATTGTAAGATGTGCAGAATGTTCAGTTCAGTGCAAAGAAAAAGCAGTTTGCAGACCTGTGTGGAGGCTGTGAGGAGAATCACCCCTCCCCTCTCCATTCACTGTGTGAAGAGAAAACAGACCCTTCTCCTCCACTCACTATGAAGACATCCTGCTTTTTAAATGCATCTCTGAACAGGTCTTCTTAATAACAGAGCGGGAACTGCAAATTAGATAGATACGTGAACCTAGTTGCAGGACTTTTAGGCTAAGGCCCCACGTTGTGGAAATGCAGCTTTTTTGTTGCCCATTTTGCTGCGGTTTTTTGAGCCAAAGTCAGTAGTGTATAGAGCAGAAGGGAGAAGTATAAGACCTTCCTTTATCTTTCCCATTCCTTTTGTAACCACTCTTGGCTTTGGCTCAAAAAAACGCAACAAAATCTGCAACAAAAAAGATGCATTTCCGCAACATGGAGCCTTAGCCTTTTTTTCAGGTAGAAAGCAGCAATATTTTTAATTAAAATGCATTACATTTTGGCCCAGAATCACATGGTCTATTAAATGAGTCTAAGTTGCCTGAAAGGTTAGTGACCATTTAATTGCAGAATGCAAATGGAGCACCCTCTGTCTGGTGTTCATCTGCATTTACTCTTATGTTACAAAACATGATGGAAGTGTTCTTCGGTCATGTTTTTTACTTTTCTGATGGAATTTTTCTGACGGAATTACAAAAGTAAACAGACATTGCTATTACTATACAGCTAAAATTCTTATTGAATTTGTGAGGCATTATTGCAATTAGGATGCTATCATACAGTGTAATACTACTACAACTAAAAACTGCATGCAGCTTTGGAAAACGCAATGTAAACCCAGCATGAAAAAGTATAGTGGTAACCCGACCTTCTGAGAAACTGCCTGGAACTGGTGTTTCTTTTATAAGTGAACGCTCCTGTGACCCCAGTGCTAAATGCAGCCATGATGGTCTTCAGAAGACTGTGTGGCAGCACCCTTAAAAATGCATACAGTTCTTAACAAAGAAAAGCATCATGTAGACTCAGCCAATACAATAGCTTGAAGAGGTAATCAAGTTTAAAAAACTGATGGGCTATTATTAAGATTGAAGAGGTCCACCCGTCAAAACCCCCACAGCTGATACATGTCAGGAGTCGCTGTGCTCACTCACCATCTCTTTCATAGTGGTGGTTATGAGTACTGCAGCATGTCTCATGCACTTGAATCTTCAACCATCATCGATCGCATTGGGTGAAAAATGATAAGGTCCTTAGCCAGTTATACTTCTTACACAATCCCTAAACCAACAGAAACATGCATAATGCAAGGTCTCAAGACGGTGAGAATACATAGAAATCATCACCACAAAAATTTATTGTGCAGTCAACACAAATTTATAAATAATCCCTTACCCTTGTGTGTGGGAAGAAATGGGAGGAGAATTCGGCAGTTATGGCTGGCTACTTCCCTATTTATGAGTCACTCATTTAATAACAGTAGTGAAGCGAGCGAAAATCGCCCTCTCCATAAAGAACAGACAGAAATCTAGGAACTTTCTATTTTCTGTTTAATTATACACGTCATTCATGAGTCAATTCAGAACTTTCCACTACAGTTCTGGGGACGCTCCTTCATCCCTGAAAACATATGAATGGCTTACAGTGTTTTACATTTTCTGTTATACAAAATGTGACAACATTTGTATATATTCCAGGCAGTACATTTACATAAGGTATTGCTGTCTTACGCACAGAAACTGCAAGACATGATGTTAGGTAATAGCTACACACCTTACTTGCTGGGAATGACACGGCCGTCATGGCAGCAACTACTTAATTAGCATAAATTAAAGGGGTTTTTTTTTTGGCAAGGAGGATACAATGGCAAAATTGGCAGATAGTTTAGATACACTTTAAAAGGAGACTTTCACACATCTTTTTATTTTCTGGCAGTATGTGTGTCATTGATACAACTTGTAATATACTTTATTAACAGATTTTGGATCCTTTCTGTGAAGTCCTGCATTTTATCACTCTTTCCCTTGCTTCTGTATTAAGAGCTATTCCTGCCTCTCACTGAATTTTACTGTGTGCAGGAGTACAGGGCTGTGTAACATGTAGAGAAAATGAGGGGAGGGTCACTTCAAACATTTATAACTCGGACAGTATAAAACGTACAAACTTGCTTTTGTTCATATGAAAGAATGGATTCTCTTCTTTCATGTGACACTATGGCTGCAGTGCTATCTTAATTATTTCCAGAGATATCACTGTCAAGATTAGGATATTTATATGCAGCTGTATAATATATATGATATAAATATCCTAATCCCAACTGTGTTTTCAACAAGTGTTATCTCTGTCAGAAGAGAATCTCCTTTTCCATATGACACAAAATAAAGTTTGTACGTTTTATAGTGTCCAAGATATAATTGTTTGAAGTGACCCTCCCATACCCTCATTTTTTCTACTACATAGACCCGTACTCCGTACACAGTAACATTCAGTGAGAGGCAGGAAAAGTTCAAAGTATATTACAAACTTTACACATATACTGCCAGTAATCAAAAAGTTGACCGAAAGTTTAGTTATGCTTTAGTTCCAAAAGTATTTATTAAATTACAACAGAAGAGAATACATAGTAAATTACATGTCATATGAACCATAGCTATAAATTGACAAAAAGGATACTAGACATCAAAGTCCGTTCCATACATCAGAAGGTAGCATATAAAAAGAACAAAATACAAAAAGAAAAATCAACCTGAGTCGCTAGAGAAGATGAGTGGAGATGTAATGCTACAGTGGGTTACTGCAGTAAGGCATAACAACCACAAATCCACCAGAGGGGAAGGAAAGGGAGGTTAGGGACTCAGTCCAGTTGTAGGGCTAGAGCTGAAGAAAGTATGTAAGGCCTGGGTTGCGAAACCTATCGACCCAAGGCGCCCAGACCTTTTCAAATAGCGGGCAGGTATCAGATATAATGGAATTAATCTTCTGATGGAGCATAATGGTATCTACCCTTCGAACGACCTCAACCAGTGAGAGAAAAGATTTTCTTCAGTTGGAGGCGATGCGAATCCGGGCTGCTAATAAAATGTATTGAAATAGCTAGAACTGGGCATATTTTAAAGTAGAAGGTTTAAGACTGAGAATAAATATGGGGGCCTGAAATGGAGAAGACTGCCCAAAGAGCCGCTGCGCCATCCTATGGCCAGCCAATAGCGTAGAGCCTGAGGGCAGGACCAACACACATTTAAAGTAGTGCCTACAGCATTACAAACCCTAAAACACAGGGATGAAACAGTTGGAAAAAAGTGATGTATTCGATGAGGGACAAAATATGTCCTATGGAGCACTTTTAAAGAAGATTCCATGAGGGTGACCTGCCAACTTCCTTTGCTAATTGATGTACAACAGTCTACCCATTGGGCTGGGGTCAGGGTAGTGTCAAGGTCTTGCTCCCAAGCCACCATAAAGTCAAGCTTACCGTGAAGCAGTGGGGCATTAAGCAAGCCATATATAAAGGAGAGATAGCCCCTATCAGCTGCTCTAAACAGGCACCATCTCTCAAAGCTAGTTGGGGACAACTCAAGACTGAGTGGGATGAGAGAATGTAAAAAGTGGAAAACCTGCGCAGTTCGAAAAGCCTCTGAAGGAGGCGGGGGGAAAATGCTTATGAAGTGGTCTTTGGTGAAAACCCGCCGGCTGCAGAGAAAGTCGTTAAGACAGCAAAACCGTGCATCCCTCCACCAAACAAACACCTCCGGGGAGAGACCAGGTGGAAAAAGGGGGTTGTGGAATAATGGTATGAGGGGGGGAAAATCAAGCTTTGCAATCCATACTGAAAGCGAAACCTCCACCACAATTGCAACATGTAGTCCATAACCTTAGCGGCAGCCAGAAGGGTATGGGCCACTGACCGAGGGGTCCACAAGAGAGCCTGAAAGGAGGCCGGGGCCACCAATACAGATTCCAATGCTACACATTGGGAACGGGTCATGTTCATTATGGATAGCATTGCGTTGAGAGTCTGGCGGCTATATAATATTTATATAGCTGGGGAACCGATAAGCTTCCTACTTTCTTATGAAAATACATGACAACGCCGTATACGTGTTTTTTTTTATAGGCACATATAAAGTTAAATATCTCAGCTTGTAGGGCAGTTAGGGAAGCAGAGGACACAGGGGTGGGGAGGGTGCAGAAAAAATAAGAGGATACGGGGCAGAGTGACCATTTTAATCAAGTGGACTCATCCTATCCAAGAAAGGGTGGAGCAATGCCGTGAAAACAGAGTTTCGGTATCAAGATAGCATAGTTACATTTAAAGTGTGCATCCAGAGAGTTACAAAGGTTAATGTCTAGGTAGGGGAGTTTTAAAGCCAGAGTTCAGGGTGATCAGTTTGCCAGTGGCCGGAGGGACATTACAATGCATTATTTCCGATTTAGACGTATTCTAAGTCTAAGTCCCGACAGACTAGTGAACCGAAGAGGGTATTAATTAAATTAGGAAGGAAGACTAAAGGGTTGGTAACAGTTAACAGCATATCATCGGCAAAGAGGTTGTCTTTAGCTACTCTTTAAAGTTACGCTGAAAAGTTTAAATACGTGCAGGGTCTTGCTGGGAAGTCTGTATAAGTCTTCACACATGGTTTCCTATAAGTTCTGCTTTTAATAATCACATTATAGCTGAAACACATTTTACATTTGTCTCTGAGGCTATGGGCATGTACAATAAGGAACAGTCTGCCACCGACCCTATCCAATACTAATACTGTTCTGCTATGAATAATTATACAATAGCAAACGATTAGCTAAGAAAAGCCCAAGTGACCATAATATATCCGGGAACACTAGACTATAAATACAGGACAGATACATGCAGCTAAGCTGTTAAAACACAGAAAAAAAAAAATCTAAGAACACAGTCTGTAAAGGAGCTTGAGGTCTATGAATAATAGCCCATCTATAGTCACAAAAGCAGCCAGAAGTAGATACAAGTACAGAGAAGACTTTTCTGATAATGTAAGGTATGAAATTTGCAGAATCTTCAGTCTTTTGCACAGAACAGTTTTAAAACCTGCTGTGAGGAGAATCAGCCCCTCCCATCCGCATTCACTGTGTGAAGAGGGAAAAGAAAGCTGGAAAGGAGACACCTAGTGGCAGGAGAGTTTTTCAGGCAGAAAGCAGCTACAGTTTTAATTAAAGTGCAATACTTTTTGGTTAAGAATCACATACTCCATGAAATAAAACTAAGTTGTCTCCTTCTGAAAGCCATAACCTTTTATTTTTCCATTTGTGATGGACTTTAACTGAAAAATAAAGAAACACAATGGAAGTAAGTTTTTGTTTTCGTTTTAATATTTGAGTGAATGATGACGGACGCAAAGAAGGTGCTTATTCTGTTATCATTTCAGTCCACTGTTCTAATTCCACAGATCATAACAAAGGACAGAATAAATGCAATGTGAACATAGCCTTAGGAGTATTTTTGCAGACCACAATGATTTTTGTTTGTCACAGTAATCGACTGCTGACCCCACATATTGCTCTGGGGATAGTGATCCTCATCAACATAGCAGCGCCAAGTCACAGCAGTGCCCACTTGGCGTCGCTCTGCAGATGCCTTGGTCACATTTGACCATGACCTCTGAAGGGTTAATGCCTGCAATCAGAAAGCACTCTGATTGTGGGCATTGCAACTAGGTCACCACTATGTAAAATAGCAGCTATGGAGCTCCACAGTGGGCACCATGTTTAAAGTCCTGACATCAGTCATACATGTACAGTGCATATTGGAAAGGAGTTAAACCACTGAATGTTTAAGGCCGGGGCCCCATGTTGCGAAAACGCAGCGTTTTGGCCGTGATGAAAAACCCGAGGCAAAAAACGCTGCATTTTACATTACCTGCAGTGGATGGGACTCTGGCTAATCCCATCCACACATTGCATAAAAAAATCCACGTCAGAAATGCTGCGATTTCAAAAACACTCATGTTTTTGAAAATTGCAGCATGTCAATTATACCTACAGAAACGCTGGCTTTTTCCGTATAGGTAAAATAGAAGCAGAAAAAAAAAAAACAGATGAAAACTCTGCAGACTTTCTGTGTAAAACATTTTTTAGCTGCAGCTCGCTACGTGGGGCCTTAGCCTAAAGGTGTTTTTCTCTGAGTAAGATATTGATGGCCTCTCCTTAGGATAGATCATCATTATCAGAATGGTGGGTATCCAACATCGGGCACTCCCACTGATCAACTCATACCAGCAGCTGTGATGCAGGAACTTCACAGTATACATGGCTGGAGACAGACAGCTCTGTACACTGTAGTGGCTGTTCTGGGTTATTGCAGCTTTTGTTCCATTTGGTGGAGCACATTTATTAAGTTACTTGTGCCTTTTTTGGCATAAATTGCACCTTTTTATGGACTTTTTCTGCCTTGCGCTTATGAAGCATTTGCCCCTTTTTTTGCCACCTTTTCTTTTTGTCGAAAAAATAGACAGCGTGGCCTAAATGGAGATCCTTTCTACGTTAGATTTATGATCTACGGAGATGGGCCTATATCATGTATAGACACCACAATAAAACTAGTCTTAAAAAAAAAAAAAAAAAAAAAAAAAGGTGCACCTGTGAAAAATGTGGCCAAAAAAGGGACAGATGATAAATAACCCGCAATAGCTCCTGGTGTTGGAGGGTGATTACAATAAACTGAAAAGTGATCTGTAATAGTTACTAAAATATGAAAATAGTGCAACAGAAATAACTTTATTTTTCAAAATCAGCAGCAGATACCGCCCTGATTCTGAAGCGATTGGAGCAGGAAGCTGAAAAAATAAGTGCCCTGCTGTCTCTTGCTATGGATTTTGTGGCTGATTCAGATATGTATTCGGAGGCTCAAAACAGCCCACCGATTATTATGCCAATTCATTTGGGCCTTATCAGTGGCGGAAAGCCACAGGGGAATGCAGATGCTCTGCTTCAGCATTCCACTATGCAGTAAGTGTTGAGGGGCCGCTCTGAGGACATTCCCTTACTGTAAAGTTACTCATCAAGAAAATGTCTGATTTCTGGAAATTATTAGAACGTGTTACAAATTGTCTGCTCACCGATGATCATCCAGATTTTTAACTAGGAAATATCAGCACAATAGACAGTCTGGATTTGCATCTCCAGATTTTGTCCCCTGGCAAACAAGACTTGGATACTCACAATAAAATTAAAGTTGGAAGAATACAAATATGTTTAACATGTTTACATCCTACAGACAAGAGAAGAATTAGGAGGGGTTAATGTTAAGTCTCCATGTCGTTGTGACACACCCAGATCCGCCCTGTCTTTGAAAGATGGCAGGGCAGTTCAGCACCCCCCACCCCCTACAGACACAGATGACTGAAACAAACACTTGGCTAGAACCACACCTTTATGCTGAAATCTCCAATTACAACTAGTATTGCATTTATTATGGTGCTCACAGTAACCTGAATATTCACCTCTATGACACACTGCTAGCATTTACATGTATTTTAGTAAGAGCAGTATTTCTAGGGAGCAATGTCAAACACAAAGCTCTCCTAACAAAAAAAGAGAACCAATGACCATAAAGTAGCTCACAACACTCTTCTTCACACATATACCAAGCTTAAAGGGTTTTCAGGGGCTATAATATTGATGACCTATCCTAAGACGTAGAGCAATTTTATTGCGAAATCCACTCGGGTGCTCGAGTGCCTTCAACCCCATTGACTTCAATAGGGGGGTTCCATTTCCAGTGTCATGGAGCAGTATAGGAGCTGCTCTATAAGCATTGCGAGAGCCTCGGCATGCACACTCGGTCGTAAGCATGAGGCCTTAGGCTTTGTTGAGGCCTTTCTAAACTGCTGATCACTGGGGTGCTGGTACTCAGATCTCCAACAATCTGATATTGAGGACATAATAAGGATAGGTCATCAATATCATCTCAGAAAAAGATTTTGAAAGGTGCTCCCTACCATCTTTGGTGCTTCTGGCTGACGTCATGTGGCGTCAACTGCTGAGTCACAACACCACGTGGCGCTGAGGCCCAATCAGCGGTGCCTGACATCCGCCAGATGCACCGAAGACAGCAGAGTTAAGAGTTAGAGGGAAAGCATAGTATAACAGCAGTTTCGGTTCGGCCAGGTTCGGGCCAAGCGAAAATCTCGGGCGATTCGCCCAACACTTAATCATACTGTCAATGGGGAATGACCTAAATAACCACCAATAATCGTAACTGAGGAAAAATTGACCGATTAATTGAGATTCTTAATTAGGTCATAATTGCCCAGCCCTACTGTGGTGTCTATTTATGATGTTAGCTCACCTCCTTGTTAAATGTTGTGCACGTGTGAGTTGGTTTAGATGCATCTTTATGAGCTATGTGCACTTTTCCACGGTTTGTTAAAAAAAAAGGCGCAATTGCCCCACTTTAATGCAGTCTGCTCTGATGGGCTTTTTTTTCTTTTTTACACTGTCCATGCATATGCACATATGCAAAAAAAAAAAAAAAAAAAAACCCTTTTAATAAAATACTTAAGTCTTAAGTAACGCATGAAAAGGATTTCCACTTAAGCCACTCTCCCTTTCTCCGCCAATGAGAAGTGGCAAGGGCATCATAACATCTGGAAAAGAAGGTGCACATGCATCATAAATAAAGCGCAGGGCAAAAAAAATACAAAAAAAAAAAAAAAAGCACAATTTATGCCAAAAAAGGGGCAAGTATCTTATTAAATTTGCCCCACAGAGTATTGGGCTGAGGAGTTAATCGGCACTTGCATCAGCCTTTACACAGATTGATGCAAAGTATACGGGTACTGAAGAATCACAGTATCTTCCATGTAGTTTATTTAATTGTTGCCAGAACATCCCTGTTCACACAAAGCAACGTGTTATCGATAATCATGCATCAGTCAAATAATATGGCAACCGCACAAAGCCAATGCGTTGTTCCCCCTGGAGCCAATCTCACCTGCAGAATCATATGACCACTGATAGCGATTCTTTTGCCATGTGCAGGTATTGTACTGTACTTAGTGAATGTTATGGTGGGTCCACACAATGTACCTGGATAAGACTATAGCCACATTCAGCGTCTGAACTACCAATGCTTTCATTTCTCAGTAAGGCTGGGTTTACATTATCCTTTTTTTTTTTGCTGAAGAACTGCATGCAGTAATGAATAACACGTTACTATACATGTCATCTGCATTGTAATGGGCACTGGGGTACTGTCTTTTAGGATACAAGTGGGATATATAGTAACATGTAATACTCGTTACTGCAATTAAAAAAAAATTATTTCAGCTGGATCTCATTACTGGCCAAACAGTTACGGCACAAATTAATTGTCGTTTCGCTTACTGATAAGAGAAAGCACCAAATGTGGCCATTGTTTCGACCAGGCACATCATGTGGCACCACCCTGATACGACAGAAAAATACAACCAGCCAGCAACACAGCATTTACCCATTTCACGAACAAATAGAGAGCAGTTACTCGGGGCAACTATCAGGAACAGGGTAAGATCATATGTTCATGTATGCTAGATGTTGTTTTTGAAGCCAAAACCAGGTATGGATCATAAGCAGTGAAACCTATAAAGTACAGATGCTCCTTCTCTTCAAAAACTACATCAATAAAACCTGAACATGATAATAGGCCCTTTCATGTCCTCTAAGACAGGGCATATTATAAATCATTACAAAGATGGCAGTGGGATGAATTCAGGATTTTCCATAATTGATTAATATTAATGTTGCATACATAAAAATCCTTGCCGTCATTGTTAGCTTTTTCACCAGTGATAACATATCTGCTGCTACTACCCAGCATGTCCTTGAATAGGACATCAGGTTAAAAAATTCCTGCCCAAATTCAAGTGAATTTCCACATTTTATCATCATTTAGCTTTTGGCTACAAAACTCTACGCTATTTAATTCATTAAAATATTTTTTTTTTCTAATGCATTGATCCAAATTCTAAGCATAGATATAGGTTTAAGATAACGCATCATAGCCACTAGAGGGAGCATATAGCTTCCTGCAAAAATGGTAGATCTAGATTGGCCACAGCTGGCTCTCCGCTATCCATAGGCATTGATAGAATATGCATCTTGAGATAATCCCTTTAATAAATATTTTACTAATACTGTGGTATCAAGGTTTCAGTAATGTTTCAACTGAAGGGTATCTAAATGGGTAGTCCGGTCTGGAAAGCCCCTTTTGTGCATTAGATTTCTCATACCAATAGAACTTGTAAAGCTATCATTCCTATGGCACAGAAACTGATGCAATGAAAATATAAGGTTACATTCACATCTGCTCCAAACTGTCCGTCAGAAGACCAGAACAATAGGCAGACTGCTAAAATCGCGGATATATATGGAGCCCAACAGGCCCCATTGACTATAATCAGGTACGCCAGTGTCCATTGGTTTTAAACTGAAAGCAGCAGACAAAAAAGCCATGCATGCAGGACTTTATCATCTGCAGGTTCTAAGCGGACAGTGCAACACAGATGTGAAGTTAGCCTTAAAAGATTGCTGTATATGGAATTGGGAAGAAATATTTCTACCATAATGTTTCCTTTTTTTTACCTCCTCTGGTTCAGCACTGTAGGATGATAGGGTGGGCTTGGTGGAAATGTGTCTTTTTTTTCCATCCTTATTTTATTCCTATGTAGCAATAGCCCTGAGGAGAGTGACAAAGGCTCCCGTTTCTGTCGTCCTCCCTCTCCCAACCATCAGTTTCACTTCTGACGCAATGTTTTCATGAAATCTTTATACCTGGTATTCTTTGGATTGGCTCTCACTTATGACCACTATATACAGCATTTATATAAAACTTGCTGGTGGAGCAGTTCTCTATCCAAGCACTGGCAATCCTGTTCCAAATAAACTAAAAGCATTTTGACAATATCACCAGTAAAGAAGCATTCACACATCTGTTCTCACCAAGGTGGTAATTTTCTTAAATGCAACTTTATGTACAGGGGCTGGTGCCCAAAATTAATGGAAGGCATCCTCTGGCTCTCTGCAGCATTCTCCTTGTTTCCATCTCTCTTTACATTTCTCATATTCCTTTTCAGTTTCCTATATATTTCCTTTTGAGAGCCTAACATAACATTTTTGCTTTTAGCTCTGGATGATCATAGCTAATTTCAATGAGTGTCCTACAGTTTGGTACCAGTATTTGGCCAAGGCTGGTGGATGTACTGAGTTTATGACTTTTCACTGATTCTCGTATTAGATTTCATAAACTGGATCCACTTGTTGTGTTGGAAAGTCATTCAGAATGGACATAAAACACGTGCAGCAGCCAAAATAAACTGGCGAGGCAAATGCCTGATTCACGGTAATCCAACTGCTGTAGGTGAGTAATAACCGGACGGACTGCACACAAACCGTGAATACCAGGATATGAGTAATATAAATTTTCCTAAATTTGGAGATATATATATACACACACACACAAATATATTCAAAAATCTAATGTTCTATATTTCACAGAAAATGTTAGCTGTACATGTGTGCAAATAAATAAATTGACATTTGGAAATTGTGGTCATAAGCCAAGTGAGGTCACATGTGACCTACGATTTAGCACACACCCTACTTGGAGTGTGGCTTAATAACCGGCAAGAGCTGGCAGTGGTACAGACTACCTCATACGGATCCCCATCTTACACTCTCCAAGACGGGGATCCATTACACATGGATCAGAGACAGGCTGTACACTGCAGTCAGCATCACCTACCTTGTAAGGTGCAAGCACAAAGATCAATGTAAATCTAACTTCCCACCAGGGCACAGCAGCTATTTACTGTGATCTTACATGTAACCTCTGATGTACTGTGTGGACTGTGGGGTCATAAGCGAACATTTTGTCTTTGTGAAGAGGAAAAGTCATTTCCAACCTGATCTAAATGTGTGTCCATTCTAGTACTAACTTCTGCTGTGCCACCTGCTGTTCTGGGCAGGCTATACAATGCAAAGCCGGTGTTTACATATCTGATATACAGTAAATGCCATGTTCTGTATTTTATCATTCCACTCATAGCTCTTATTACTGCCCACTATGGCCCCAGTGCAGAACATGACATGTGCTATTCATACAGATGGGGTGCATTTAACCCCTTGTGTACCACAGCATATTATCAGCAAGTAAAAACACCTGACAGACATTGCTACGTGTCTATGTAACAGTACAGACAGCACACCTCTAAGTATACGAGTGAATTTGGACGAGCAGTCCGGATCAGGACACGATGGTCACTGACCCCATGATGACATACATCCCATGAACACAGGTGACAGAGTCTACAGTACGTGTGTGTGTACAGAAGTTGCCACCTGTGCCTAGGTGGATGTGTCTATACGTTCTCTCACCTGCTTCTTGAGGCTTTATCTTTACGGTGTGAGTGGGGAGCTCTGGCCAGTCCTTTGGTGCTTCTTGCTTTTGCTGTTTCTCCGCCATGTCTAGGCTGACGTCATCCAGACGAAGCGGCACCTCCCCTCCTGGGGCTCCTGAGCCACCGCCAGATCAGGACAGGTGAGTTCCACGTAGGTGAATTCCTGAGGTAAGACGACACCTGCAGGCTGAAAGCGGGTACTGCGGCCAGCGAGAACTGTGGGAGGGGCCAGAGAAGAGTAAACAGGTTGCTGGTCAGAGATGTGAGGAGTGGGTTAGGTGCAAGTCCTGGAGGGGCGTTACCGAGTATGTCCCGAGTAGGGATTGAACCTTTAGGCACTGGGTATTGATGGGTAGTGGTGTTTGGGAGTGCTGAGAACTGATGAATGATGAAAAGACTGGGATGACAGTTTGGCTTGTTTACAAGCATTGTCCATACAGGCTACATTTCCTATAGGTACAGTATACTGGGTTGCTTTATAGACTTCTGTAAGGAAACATAATCAACTGGTTTTAGCAATGGCTGACTCCAGGCCCAGCTCTAGGAGAACAGTTATCAATAAGGACATCTTTAAGGAGGATGTCTGTGAGCAGAGAATGTTATAAATGCCTTAACCCCTTCCTGCAAAAAAATACGTAACTGTATGTCGAGTTTTACATTATTTAACTGTTGCTCAACATAAAGTTATGTCTTAAATGCCATGCCATGGGAGGGAGCACCCTGTTTCACATCATTGGCCACCATACAACACAATGCTGGGGTTCCCATGCATCACTATGGAAGCTGGAGGTATTACAATGACCTCCAGGATTTGCCACCTATGGAAAACTATGACTGAGGCTGTCAGTAGAATAGTAACAGGTAGACATATTACGTAAGTAAACAGAATAAAAAGTAGTCAAAAAGTTGAATGCATTCTAAAATGGTACCAATGAATATGACAGCTTATACCAAAAAAAAAAAAAAAAAAGAAACAGGCCCTGACACTGCACTGTTAACGGAAAAATACAAATGTTATAGCTCTCAGGAATATTGCAATACCAAGAACCAAATGATTTAAAAAAAAAAAAAAAAGTTGTAAAAAAGTAACAAAACAATAAGAAAAACTCAACAAAATTTATTTCACCATATTTGTATCCATCCACAGAATAAAGTTAAGTAACATGTCTAGTATACCTCACTGAGAACACCATGAAAAAAATACATTAAAAAAATTTCCAGAACTGCTAGTTTTTATTTATCCCATCTCGTAAAAAGTAAAATAAAACTTGATCAAAAAGTTGCATATACTAGACCCCAAAATGGTACCAATGAAAACAGTATGTAGCTCATAATGCCAAATACCTGCCTTTACACAGCTCTGTCAGCAGAAAAATAAAAATGTTATTGCCCGCAACACCAAAAAAAACTGTTGGAAAACTGGGCAGTTTACTCACTGCAACATATCAGTAAAGTAAGTAATATACACCAGACTTCCATGGCATCATCGCTTACATTTTCACAGTACTTCAGGGGGCTGGAAATCTCTGTGCCCATTTCAGTGCCCAATATGTAATGCTCAGCTTGTGGCAGTCAGTCAGTGTCCACTATGTATGTAATGCTCTGTTTCCTGATTTCCAAAACACTGTACACACTGCCATAATCTTTTGTATGGAAATACGGCGGCCTCAGAAGTGAAAGAGTACCATGTGCATGTGAGGCCTAAATTGGCTATTTACACTGTATTACCGATCAATTGTAGAAGTAAAATTTGAAAAAAATTGACCCCTAAAATATGACCCAATTTTAAAAACTACAACCCTAAAGGAATTTCTCAAGGGTTCATAGTGATCATTTTAAGCCCAAGTATGCTTCACAAAAATTAATATGCAAAGTGAAAATTTTAATTTTAAAATAAATATGCCATTTCAGTGCCCTATATGATGTGATACTTTGTGTCAACAGAGACATGCGCTCCTAAAACTTTTGATCTGGTTATCTCAGAATCAAAACAGATGTATATGTGGCGATAGACTACTATTTGTACACACAACAGGGATTAAAAAGGAATGAGTGCTGTGCTTTTTGACTTTTGGAGTATAGAGTTAAAGGGACTGATTTTTGGATGGTAGTGTCCCCATTATGTAGACAAAACTTCTCAAGGAAATTATCAAGGGGTGTAGCGAGCATTTTTACCCCTCGAGTGTTGAATTATTGTAATTTCTAGAGATGAATACACAGCCGATAGTGAAAAGTCAAAACTGCAATTTTACCAGAGATGCGCCATTTCATTGCCCAATATGTTGTGCCCTTCTTGTGTCAGCAGAAACACGCACTAAAAAAACTGTAAAGCAGGTTATCTTGGTACAACAGCTTTTGGACTTTTAGTTTTTAACACAAGCTGGGCACAATATATTGGGCATTGAAATAGCGTATGTATGGAAAAATGGAAGTTTTCGCTTTTTACCATTAGCTACATATTAGTTTCTGGAAAATAAATTAATACATAAATTAACATCTCACTACACACCTGGATAAGTTCCTGAGGCTGGGGCCCCACGTGACATAAACACTGCGATTTGCCCACGGCGGAAACGTCGCAGAAAAAATCGCGGCGTTTTACAGTCAGAGCAAAGTGGAGGGGATTCTAGCAAATTCCATGCCCACTTTGCGGTAAAAATCACAGCATGTCAATTATACCTACAGAAACGCTGGCGGTTTCCCCATAGGTATAATTGAAACAGAAAATCCGCAGAGGAAACCTCTGTGAACTTTCTGTCTAAAGCGTTGCGGGAAGAACCACAATGCGTTGCCGCCGCGGTTTTTCCCGCAGTGCTTATTAGCTGCGGGACGCCACGTGGGGCCTTAGCCTTAAGGTGTGGAGTTTACAATATAGGGTCACACCTTAGGAGATTACACTTCAATGGCATGACTTCCAAAAACCAAATGGCGCTCCTTTCTTTCTGCGTCTTGCTGTGTGTCCAAACAGCAACTTATATGCACACTCAACATTGCAAAGTGGGTTAGCCTGGGTTATGCTGGGTTCACACCTGCGCTTGCACTACATTCAGGGATTCCGTTCCCCTCTCCGCATGAAAAATGCGGAGAGAAAAGCGCTGCAAGCAGGACTTTTCTCTCCGCATTTTTCCACCCTTTTCGGGTGGAAACCAAGCAGAAACCACACAGACCCCATTATAGTCTATGGGGTCCGCAGGTTTCCTAAGGTAACCGCTTTTTTATGCAGATTAGGTTTCCCGAACGCAGATGTGAACCTAGCCTTAGCCCCTGAGGTGCCAGCAAAGTGTAATCCCCTGAAAACTGCACCACTCAAAGAATATATAGTTAAGAATTGCTTGGGGCATAGTTAGGAATAGTTTTCCAGATATGAATGCACAGTGAATGGTGAGTAAATATGTAAACTGTACAGAGCATATTGGGTAATTCCATACTATTTTCCCAATAGCATCCTGGTGTCTCAAGGGGTTCAAGGCAAAGCTGTTCAGTAGTGCAGCATCCCAGTGGACACTGCTAAACTGTTTTATATACTGGTTGCATTGTTTTTATTGTCTGTGCCACTCTGTCTGCATGAACTGTATATAATTAATATGTTTTGCTACTATTGTATGTGTTTGTCTGCTTGTTTAGGGATGTTCCACTGTAGAGTAGGTAGACCACTTTTCATCTAAGCCATAAGTGTCAAATACAAGGCTCACATCCTTGTGTTGTGTGGCCCACTAGCAGGGCCACCTCTTCAATGAGGCGAGTCCCTTACACTGGCGAGTCCTTTGCACTGGCAAGTGGTTTTGGTACAGACAGTGAGTGCGAGCTGCTCAGTGGTAGTGGTGCCTTTGTGTTATTGTACTTGCAGTGATGCGGTTGGTGATACCACCTCTTGTGCACAGCCTGTGTCCATCTTCTATTTTCCTCCCAGTGGTACCATAGACTAGGGGGTCAAGGTTTTGGGAGTAAAATAGAAGATACACACAGGCTGTGTGCCAGAGGAGGTTCCATCCACTGCATAACTGCTCTGTAAGTATAATATAATATAATTAAACAGTGCCTCATAGCATTGAATGGTATGTTAGGTAATGGGATTATTACCTGTGGGGGGCACTATTAGCACCCTTCACAGGTAATAGCATTACTTATATGTGTGGGGGTAACTATTACCTGTGGGGGGCACTATTACAGTAATAGTGCCCCTCCCAATGGGAGTGCACCAGTTTGCCTGTTGTCTCTTCTTAACACTTCCTGTATTCTTCAGCAATCTGGTGGGCAGGCTTTGAATGTTTGAACACTAAGGGTGGGTTCACACTTGTGCCGGAGTCTGTCCGCTGCCAATCCGACTGAAAATCTTGGAAAACTGGATAGAGAAAGGTTTACGATGCATTGCTTAAAAACCCATTCATTTGAATGGGTTTTTAAAGCAATACGAGGGTGTGCGCTTACACCCTCTGTGCCTCAAAGCCGTTTTTTTTTCTCTGGAAACAAAGACGGACATGCAGGAATTTGTGAAGTGCTTAAAGGGTCAAAAAACTTCTTAAATACTGTCTTGAATTGTTTTAGTGCTACAGTTTTGAAAACGGGGTGATTTATGGGGGTTTCTAATACAAAGACCTTTCAAAGCCCCTTTGGAACTGAATTGGTACCTTAAAAAATTTGTTTTGTAAACTCTCTTGCAAATTCCTGTTAGATTGTAAGCCTTATAACGTCCCAAAAAATTAAATGAACGTTTAAAATTTGATGTCAACATAAAGCAGAGCTAAATTATGGTTATTAACTGATTTGAGTGGTATGACTCTCTATATGAAAAGAGGATAATTTCAAACTTTGAATATTGCATATTTTTCTAAATTTTCACCAAATTTCCTATTTTTTCATAAATAAACACAAAACACATTGACCCAAATTTACAACAAACACGAAGTACAATGTGTCATGAAAAAACATATTCAAAATCAACTGGAAAAGTTAAAGCGTTCCAAAGTTATTACCACAAAAAGTGACATGTCATATTTGGAAAATGGGACTGTGTCATAAAGTCCAAAACTGTCTGTGACGTAGGGGCGTACATACCAGGGTAGCTGCGGTAGCGGCTGCCACAGAGCCCAGGACATTAAGGGGCCCAGCCATTCCTAGTTCCGGTTTGGGGGGGCCCCATGCAAATGTTCGCCTTGGGGCCCAGCCATTCCTAGTTACGCCACACACCCAATGAGAATTGGGTGATTTTTTATTTTTTTTTTCTTTGTGCCATTTTCTTAATGCTTTTTAACCCTTTCTCAAAATCCACTGTCATAGTACGGTGGATACTGGGTCTTTAAAGATGGTGGCCAGTCAGAAAGGAGGTGGCAGAGTCATGTTTTGGGCTGGAATCATGGGGAGAAAGCTGATTGGCCCCTATAGGGTCCCTGAAGGTATAAAAATTACCTTTGCAAAGTATATAGAATTTCTGACTTACCACTTTCTTCTATGGTACAAAAAGAAGAACCATGCCTTCCATAGCAAAATCATCTTCATGCACCATCTCCTACAGCAAAGAATACCTCTGACTCATTGGCTGCTATGGGCATAAATGGAGAGAAACTCATGTTGTAGTCACCATTCTCCCCTGACCTCAACCCTATTGAGAACCTTTGGAGTAACCTCAAGCAAAAGATCTTTGAGGGTGAGAGGCAGTTCACATCAAAACAGCAGCTCTAGGAGGCTATTCTGACATCCTGCAAAGAAATTAAAGCAGAAACTATCTAAAGACTCATAAGATGCAAGAATTGTGAAGGTGATATCAAGGAAGGGGTCCTATGTTAACATGGATCTAAGATGTTTTCGATTGAAATAGCTTTTGACTTCAGTAAATGTGACCCCTTAATGCTGCAAATTCAACAAATGACCATTTTCAGTTCTTTACAACCTATAAAATGTTTAGAAACGCTGTTGTGCATAATAATTTGGAACAGTGGATTATGATTCTTTAATTTGTGGAAAAAAAAACGTTATCACTGAAAGGTTTGTCTAATAAAATTTGATTTATACTCTAACAGTTGAAGATTTGAACATTATACATCGACCTTTTAGGAAAATCAGAGAAAACTATCATTTGCATAATAATTTGTAACGCAGTATATGATAATATACCGTTATATATTGTATAGTATTTTATTATATGCATTGTGTTATATGTAACATACATTATATTAGTAATATATACAGTGCTGGCCAAAAGTATTGGCACCCCTGCAATTCTGTCAGATAATACTCAATTTCTTCCAGAAAATGATTGCAATCACAAATGCTTTGGTAATAATATCTTCATTTAATTTGTCTTCAATGGAAAACCACAAAAAGAATTGTCAAAAAGCCAAATTGGATATAATTCCACACCAAACATAAAAAAGGGGGTGGACAAAAGTATTGGCACCCTTAGAAAAATCCTGTGGCACATAACAGGTGGTGACAATAACTAAATCACACTTGCAGCCAGTTGAAATGGATTAAAGTTGACTCAACCTCTGTCCTGTGTCCTTGTGTGTACCACATTGAGCATGGAGAAAAGAAAGAAGACCAAAGAACTGTCTGAGGACTTGAGAAGCAAAATTGTGAGGAAGCATGAGCAATCTCAAGGTTACAAGTCCATCTCCAAAGACCTGAATGTTCTTGTGTCTACCGTGCACAGTGTCATCAAGAAGTTTAAAGCCCATGGTACTGTGGCTAACCTCCCTAGATGTGGACGGAAAAGAAAAATTGACGAGAGATTTCAACGAAAGATTGTGCGGATGGTGGCTAAAGAACCTCGACTAACATCCAAACAAGTTCTAGCTGCCCTGCAGTCCGAGGGTACAACAGTGTCAACCCGTACTATCCGTCGGCGTCTGAATGAAAAGGGACTCTATGGTAGGATACCCAGGAAGACCCCACTTCTGACCCAGAGACATAAAAAAGCCAGGCTGGAGTTTGCCAAAACTTACCTGAGAAAGCCAAAAACTTTTTGGAAGAATGTTCTCTGGTCAGATGAGACAAAAGTAGAGCTTTTTGGGAAAAGGCATCAACATAGAGTTCACAGGGTAAAAAAAGAGGCCTTCAAAGAAAAGAACACGGTTCCTACAGTCAAACATGGCGGAGGTTCCCTGATGTTTTGGGGTTGCTTTGCTGCCTCTGGCACTGGACTGCTTGACCGTGTGCATGGCATTATGAAGTCTGAAGGCTACCAACAAATTTTGCAGCATAATGTAGGGCCCAGTGTGAGAAAGCTGGGTCTCCCTCAGAGGTCATGGGTCTTCCAGCAGGACAATGACCCAAAACACACTTTAAAAAGCACTAGAAAATGGTTTGAGAGAAAGCACTGGAGACTTCTAAAGTGGCCAGCAATGAGTCCAGACCTGAATCCCATAGAACACCTGTGGAGAGATCTCAAAATGGCAGTTTGGAGAAGGCACCCTTCAAATCTCAGGGACCTGGAGAAATTTGCCAAAGAAGAATGGTCTAAAATTCCAGCAGCGCATTGTAAGAAACTCATTGATGGTTACCGGAAGCGGTTGTTCGCAGTTATTTTGTCTAAAGGTTGTGCTACCAAGTATTAGGCTGAGGGTGCCAATACTTTTGTCCAGCCCATTTTTGGAGTTTTGTGTAAAATGATCAATGATTTGACTTTTTTTTTTTCATTCTCTTTTGTGTTTTTTCATTGCAAGCAAAATAAATGAAGATATTATTACCAAAGCATTTGTGATTGCAATCATTTTCTGGAAGAAATTGAGTATTATCTGACAGAATTGCAGGGGTGCCAATACTTTTGGCCAGCACTGTATATATATATACTAATTATTATTAGTATGTGTGTGTGTGTGTATATATATATATATATATATATATATATATATATAAATTTCTATTGCAGATACATTTTTATATACTGTACAGTGTGTATATTGTATACTATTCAAATGATTTTCCAAAGGTTAAAATCTGTCAAGTGCCTCAAAATGGAAAAATATGTCATATTCTAACCAAGATTGCAATATGTTGAAGCATTAGACTATGTTCACACTACTGTTATTAATGTCCATTGATGTCATCCGTAATGGGATGACAGCAATGGATATTAACAGTAACAAAGGAATGGACACAAACAGAGCCCCCTCAGTCTGTGTTCGGTCCTATGGACTCTAATGTAAACAACATGACAGACACATCTTCCATGTTTGATAACTTTTGTATGCAGAACCTTTTCTTCTGTCAGAAAAGTAAAAAATGTGACAAAAGCGGGCTACATCTGCATCTAATTGTTCTTATTCTGTGACAAATGAGAGCAACGGACATTAAATAATAGTAGTGTGAACCCACCCTTAGGAATACTCAAAAACAGGGCTGTACAACACATGTTGAGTTTCAATGGTATTGTAAGTGTTGGACCTCATTTATCAAAACTGTCTAATAGTAAGATGTTTTTTTTTTTTTTTTTTTTTTATGTGGTAGGCGAGGGTCATTAGACTGTGGGGACAACTGCAGGGGGACTTTAACCCTTTCCCTGATGTAATACTGGCCTTGCTACTAATACAGATTTCTCAGGAACCATTAGGGCTATGAAGATGTTCTTGAATTCATTTTAAAAATGAGATCATCATCATTAAGGCCCTTACAGATCCGGAGGGATTCGCTGGTTAAAACAATGTTCGGCATTGAGATTCTAATGCAGATCTCAGTTCCCGACAGCGTATTTAACATGATGATCTTGGTATGATTTTAAAGTCTCAAGGTCATCTTCATAGCCCTAACGGATCCTGAGATATGGGGCTCTAAAGTGTCCTCCCCCCTCCTTCCTCATGCAGCATCTGAGAGCTGTGTGAATGAGGAAGGAGGGGGAAAGAGAAGAGCTGCATACTGCAGAGACGATGATAAAGGCTGGGGGAGGCAATTATGAAACCTTGGCACTGGGCCCATCAATGTGTTAAAATGGCTCTACATAAAATTTTCCAAAGTGTCTAATTCTGTTTGAAAATCTTTTGTACTTTATACCACTTATTAGTGGTTTAATGGCTGAAATTTGGTGCAACTTCCAAAATTATGGTGCAGTTTCTGGCTCACAGTTTAGCATATTAAACCACACCCCATTTGAAAATAGTTCAGACCACATGCCGTACAAGGTGTACAAACTGTGTCTAAAACATATACAAAATTAGGTGTGAAGTGAAGTATAGTATATTTTTATGCAAATTACGCCAGAATTCTGGTGCATAGTTATTAGTTTATGTGCCCCATTGTGTATAATGTATATTATATTGCTGTATAGTAATGTGAATATTGCATATATTAGTTTTATTAGTATATTATTTCTATATGTATTATTGTAAATGATTACACATACTGAATAATAATAGTTTACATACTATTCTTAGAATTATACTACTCATACAATTATAATAATAGTTTATATTTATGTATACTGTTTATAATTGGTGTATATACTATGGGGCACATAAACTAAAACTGTCTATATGTCTTTTAAACAGTGCAAAGTCAGACTAGACCTTCTTAAAATGCAACAGACTTTCCCAAGTGTCTAATGCACTTTTAGACTAACAGTGGTGTAACAATCACAGTCGCAAGGAATGTGGACCTGCGGCAGCTGGAGATGGCCAGGGCCCCACAACAATATAATTCCCCAACCTCCATCACTGCTATACATCTGTTAATGTAAAGGGGACTAGAGTCATGTGATGTATGTACATGCTGCTGAGCCCCTTTCCAATAGAAGCCTGTCCAGGGGAGGTGAGTAAAAACTCTTACACTCCCCTTTCCTGGGCTTTCGGTGGTCCCCAGCATCCTCTTCAGGGCTTTTCCAACCTGTGACTGACTTTATACGCCCCTGGGTCTCACGCTGAGGCCCAATCACAGGCCACAGCGGCGACCCCTGAAAGTTTTATAAGTCCTAATCTGACAAAGGATGAAAATCAGGCCCTCATGGAACTTGTCCATGATGATACATACGGTGACCATTAAGCCAGCTGACAAGGGCGGAGCCGTGGTCATCATGGACACTAGTTCATATATAAAAGAAATTTACCAACAATTAGATGATACCAAGATATATAGGAGATTATCTGGGGATCCAAAATTCTCTATCATTAGAGATATTACTATTAGTATTATGTTGTACCGTGTTAGCCATTGAAAGTAGTGGAAGAGTGAAGAAATCAGGCGATACCTTTTAGAGGCTAACTGAGTATATTTATAAGTAAGCTTTCAGGAGTACTCGCTCCCTTCATCAGACATGGTGTGATACAAGAACTGAAAATTAACAGATTTTTATACACATGGTTTTCAAAGCATTTTGGATTCTTTAAAAAAAATGCAATCTAAGTAGAGAAGTTATTTACAACAGGTCAAAAAAACAGTCTGGAAACTTGTGGTGCGTGACGGAGGGATCAGTAATTCTTGCTGTTATCTGTTTGCTATCAGGAGGTGATTTGTGACCCTCACAGGTCACACATAGTGTGATTTGAAGCTGGCATGAATATTGAGTTCAGTTCATGGTTCATGCATAGTGTGACATGAAGCTGGCATGAATATTAAGTCCAAATTGCAGAGTTTGAAATTTTTGCATAAATTTATACTCCCATTCTTTTCTTTTCTCCTGTGTCTTAAAATGTCCCATTAAAACCACAACCCGCAAATCTTCAATAGAGTGGTTTTCTCCGGAGAAATGTGCGGCCACTGGGAGATCGGTTCTGCTGTTATTAATGGTGGATCTGTGTGAGTTCATTCGTTGACTGAGTCTCTGCCCTGTTTCCCCCACATAGAGGCCTGTGGTGGGACATTGCACACACATTATGAGGTACACCACATTGGAAGACCTGCAGGAAAATGTCCCCCTAATTCTGTGCACCTGTTGTGACTGTGGGATAGGTACACTGTCAGCGGTGTGGATGTGCTTGCAGGTCATGCACCTTTTATGTAGGCAAGGTGAGGTGCCATTTTCAGTTGGGGCCTTCAGGGCACTCCGGACGATAATACGCCTCAGGTTTGGTGGTTGTCGAAAGGAAAGGAGAGGGGGGACTGGAAATATGTCCTTGAGCCTGTTGTCCCTATGTAGCACAGGTTGGAGCTCCTTGGCAATCCTTCGTAGGATCTCCAGCTGTGGGTTGTAGGTGACTACTAGGGGCACTCGGACATCTTTCTGGGTCTCTCTATATGTGAGCAGACTGTCTCTGTTAATGGCTGCCGCTTTGTTCAATTGGTTGTCTGTTACTTTTGGTTTGTATCCCAGTCTGAGAAATTTCATCCTCAGATCCAGGAGGTGCTTGTCCAGGTCTGTTTTGTCGGAGCAAATACGATTGTATCGTATAGCCTGGCTGTAGATTATAGATTGTCTTGTGTGCTTGGGGTGGAAGCTGTCGTTTCTCAGGTAAGCCGTTCTGTCTGTGGGCTTGTGGTATATCGATGTGAGTAGCCGGTGGTCTTTAATGTATATTGTGGTATCCAGAAAGTGAATTTCACTCCCTGAATAGCTAAGTTTAAGGTTGATGGTCGGGTGAAAGTCATTGAAGTCATTATGGAATTGAAGTAGGGCCTCCTCACCTGCAGTCCAGATGACAAGGATATCATCGATATAACGAAGGTAAATCATAGGTTTGGTGGCGCATGTTGATAAATATGTTCCTTCCATTTCTGCCATAAAGAGATTTGCATATTGGGGTGCACATCTGGCCCCCATTGAAGTTCCCATTCGCTGTAGATATAGATCCTCTCCAAAGGTAAAATAGTTGTGGCTAAGGATGAATTGTATGAGCTGCGTTACAGGTTCTGTTGGGAGGTTTTGTTTTGCCAGGTGTACCCGACATGCTGCAACTCCATCCTTGTGGGGAATGTTGGTATACAGGGATTCCACATCCATGGTGGCCAAAATGGTACCCTCAGGTAGAGGGCCCAGGGCATTCAGTTTGTTAAGAAGGTCAGTGGTGTCCTGGATATAGCTTGGAGTATCCCTGACAAGGGGTTTTAGGAGATATTACTATTGTAATAGATACTGCTAAAATAGCGGGTATAATTGATGATGACTTATATGAATTTTTGATAATTAAAAAACCTAGAACACCAGTCATATACATACTACCAAAGATCTATAAGACATTAGTGGATCCACCGGGACGACCTATCGTCTCTGGTACAGAATCTTTTAGATAAGATCTTGAGACCATTTTCCGTTATGACTTCTTCTTATGTCTGTGATACTAATGATTTTCTCCAAAAATTATCCAATGTTGTAATTCCTGCATGTGATTCCATTATTTTAGTGTCTTTTGACGTTGTTAGTTTGTATACATCTATAGATCATACTAGGGGGATCCAGATGGTTGAATCCTTTTTGAGGGATTCTATATATACACCTGATTGTCAGACTTTTATTTTGAATTTATTGGATATCGTACTAACAACTATTTTTTATTCGGTGACCAGTATTTTGGTCAGATACAAGGGACCGCTATAGGGTCTAATGTCGCGCCAGGCTACGCAAATATATATATGCGTGGGCTGGAAGAGAGGTTCATCTATGTATCCCAACACCATGAACATGTTCTTGGTTGATGGCGATACATAGATGATATTTTTCTAATCTGGACTGGAGGTGAGGATTTATTTATGGAATTTTTTTTCTTATCTTAATACTATTGATCCTACTGTTAAGTTTACACAGGTGCATTCTACTGAATGTATACAATTCTTAGATGTTCTAGTTCAATACACAGAGAATTCCTTTGTCACCAACCTATATACTAAACCAACAGATGTCAATAGAATGTTACACTTTAGGAGTGGACATCCACGTGGCATGATACATAATTTACCATCTGGACAATTAAGGAGGGTTAAAAGGATTGTGAGTAACCCTGATACTCTTAATAAATCATTGGATATGATGGAGAGGAAATTTGTTGAGAGAGGAGATCCACATCAGGTAATTCAGAAACATAGACATAAGATAGATAAAATCTCTAGATTAGAGTTATTGAATTTGACACAAAGGGATAAGAAAGTTTCACGTATCCCATTTGTAAGTACATATAATGAGGAGAGTAAAAAAGTGAATGCTGTCATACGTAAACACTGGTCCATGTTAGGCCATTGTATCTTGGATGTCCCTGAATTTGGCGCTCCTCCATTGTTTTCGTATCGTAGAGCCCAGAGCCTACATGATAAACTGGTGCACTCTGATATTGGTTCTTTTAAAAAGAGTACACAGACTTATATTACCAAACAGAGACTGGGTTGTTACCTGTGCCTTGGTTGTGTGAACTTTGGCCTAATGTTGAAAGGTCTACACTTCACACACCCGATTACAAATAGACTCTATCAAATCCATCACCATTTGACCTGTAATTCTGATCATGTCATCTACATATTACAATGCCCATGTAAATTACTCTATGTCGGTGAAACCACATTAGATTTCAAAACAAGAATTAATCAGCACCGGTATACCATTAGGAAAAAGAAATTAGATTTACCGGTATCTAAGCATTTTACAGATGCACACCATACAGAGAAACAACTCAAATTTGCTATTATTGATCATGTGGCACCAATGAGACTGGGAGGTGATCGCACAAAAAAACTTAAATTGAGGGAACTTGAATGGATTTATAGATTAGACACACTGCGACCTAAAGGCCTCAATGTGGATTTTTCCACCTCGGGTATGACTTAGATGACTTTGGATTAGTTGGCTTGCCCATATTAATTACCTTGGTCTTCCTCTTTGTATCCTACTCCATATACTATTAATAGAATTGATGGTTTTATATCATTGTCTCTTCAACTATGTTTTTTGTCTTTTTAGAGACGTCTTACTCACTGATCACAACTTCACCACTCGCACTATATGTAGGATTGAATGACCTCTAAGGAAGAATACTTGTTACTTGAATACATCCAGATTTATGTCATTTTACATACTTTTGTGATTCTGTATATTCCTTTATCAATGCCTTCAGCATATATGTAAAAAATATTTAATCACGTATTTTGCTATGTCTCTTTCGCATGCTTTTCTCTTATTTTAATAGATGGAGACCCCATTAATTTTTTTTTTTTTTTTTGTGATTCTCACATACTGTTTTTGTTTTATCTTGACCCATTAGAGGTTTCTCTGGGGTGATTGTCACTTTAAAAAGTGGGGTTAACATACAGTACAGACCAAAAGTTTGGACACACCTTCTCATTCCAAGAGTTTTCTGTATTTTCATGACTATAAAAATTGTAGATTCACACTGAAGGCATCAAAACTATGAATTAACACATGTGGAATTATATACTTAACAAAAAATTGTGAAACAACTGAAAATATGTCTTATATTCTAGGTTCTTCAAACTTTTGGTCTGTACTGTATATAGAGCACCCAAGTCTACAACGTGGCTTTGGAGTGCTAATGTCCCCCCTCTAGTATGGACACTAGCCCATGATCAGGGTTGTTGTTCCAACACTAGTTACTCTAGACTGCCTTTTCACCCTCTATTGAACCTTAGGGTCTATAAATATGAGATTATATTCTATGAATAATGAATAGTATTATGGCCATTTTCTAACTTTAGGGTGTGATATGTAGGCATGTGTTCACACTGATAGGCGGCCATCTTGCAGTTTTTATGTGGTCTCACATATCTTTATATACATTGTGGACATATTGTCTTGCTTCAGTACATTCTTTATACGTATATTCTTATAATTTGGGGTAATGTATCTAATTTAGAGCGCTATGAGCGTTTATTCATGTGTTTAACAATTCTTTATAGTATGTAGCGCTGGTTTGAGGTATTTTACCTTTTCCAAGATGGCGCCCGCTATTTTTAGCGGCTATTGCGCATGAGTGAGCTATTAAGCACTATTCAATACATATACAACTTTATTATACTTCCGCATATGCACAGTAGTAGACGTTACTACACGCCGAAAGGGCATGGGGACTATGTTACACATGCTTCTGGACTGTATCAGGTATTTGCATATTATATATCTATACACCTGGTGTTTATTATTCATTATCATAAATGTTTCTGTTATTCAGGTTCATACCTGATCTGCTACACTTGTTTTTTATGATAGCACTTGTATTTTCATGTATATTATAATGCACTATGTATGATATATTAGGTATCAATTTTTATATATTTTTTTTATCTAATTGCTAATTGTCACTTGTAATTGATTGATATTGCACACCCTATTTATATTTGCATACCATCACTATTGTGTTGCTTGATACAGACTCATTATAGAGCCAAAACGTCGCATGGGGCAATAAACCCACTTTTTTTCTTCACTATACTACGGAGTGCTGTCTGTTTTTTACAATTTATATATATTGCTTGTAGTTGTTTGCCTATCGTGTACTGTATAAGTATAGTGTGAAACAGGCCTTATAGAACTCGTGTTGAAAGGGATGTGGCTTAACAGTGATGGGAGTAGCTCTCTCTTGCCTGCAGCCATTCTACCACAGGTTAGCACTGGGCTAACTGTGAGAGATTACCATGTAACATAACATGTGTGTGGAGTGTGTTCAGTTTCTGAATGGGACATGTGTTCTATGTATGAGTGGCAGCTGTGTGGTATATGTCCAATGTGTACATTGTGTGTTCTATGTCTGAATGGTACAAGTGCTGCATTTGTGCAGTGTTTGAATGGGGTGTGTATGTCTGACAAGACATCACAGTTAGGGTGGTGTCGGACACTGTACCTGGACGTAAACTCATCCATTCCCAGGCAGCTGAGGCTTTTACTTTTCTGTGATTAATTTCAGCTGGGTATCATTACTGGCCATGCAGTTTTCTGTTGCCACGTGGCCAGTACGTAAATTTAGCTGAAATTAGTTGGTGTTTTCACTTACAGTAGTAAGTGTCACAGCATCAGAGACCCAGGAATTGGATGCAGCCATGGCTGCATTGCGTATATCATGTGACACCATCCAGAGGCTGGGTTTACATGGTGCTTTCTTGCTGAAGAACTACATGCAGTTGTTAATTGCGGTAATGAGTATCACATGTTACTCTGCATCTCACCTGCATACTAGCAACCAATGCCTCAGAGCTTTTCAGTTTAATGATGGTTATCATACGGGCGAGATATATAGTAATGTGTGCTGCTCTTTACTGCAATTAAAAAACGCACACAGTTCTTCTGTAAAAAAGCCAGCCAAAGAAGAACACCCTTCTACTTTAGTAACTCCATTTATCTCATATATTAGTAACCCATATGTGAGGCATACAGGGATCAATGTGAGGTACATAATGGAGTTAACTACTACTAATATGAGGCATAGAGATGTACTAAAACTAAATTAATAACTCCAAGTGTCTGACTTTAATAGCAATATAAGCCATCAAGTACTTCCTGTTTTATAATCTACCTTTTATTGGTGGCTCTGCACAGGCTGTAGGGAGTGCACCACCAGAGCACAAACCAACTACCAATCAAAATCCATCCCAGTTTACCAGAATAAATGGACCAAACTCATTATTTGGGTTAAGTGGGGAAGCCAAAGCTTTAGAATACAAGTGACATGTCATTTTGGCTGCACAGAGAATGCCGTAAAAATAAAACCCATAAGAAAGTTGCACAAATGCAGTTTTTCTCCAATTCCACCCTTTCTGAATTTTTTTCCAGGTTCCCAGTACATTGTACAGAATATTAAATGGTACCATTACAAAGTACAATTTGCTCTGCAAACATTAAGTCCTCATATGGCTCTGTGAATGGAAAATAACAAAGTTATGGGTTTTGGAAGGTGGGGAGTCAAACACAAAATTCGAAAAACGCCTGCAACAATTTTGTTTAACTCATCTTTAAGAATCCAAAGTCAGAATGCCCCATTCTGGACAGCAGCAGACATGTGGATCTTCCCCAGTCTTTTCTTCGGCATGGACAACCACCCAGCTGTGACATCTAGAATGTGAACAAGACTTCAATGACCACAACTGAAGTAGGCGAGTATGATCAGCAGGTTACCTAATGCAAGTAGGGAGGGAGGGCGGGTGGGTGTTCCCCTCACCACTAATGGCAGAAGGTGACCGTCATTTCTCAGCAGCTTCTGAAGTACCCTAGAAAACCATCTCCCAGCAGTTGGAAAAGTATCCAGTTTACCTTGCCTGCCTTTTTCTTATTTTCAATCCTTAACATATCTCTACTGTCCCTGGCCATTTTCTTAGGCACTACATGGCCTTATAGACTGTAGGGGGTGTACCTTCAGAGCAAATTATTGCAGTGAACTACCAACTAAAATCCATTGCAGCTTACCAAAATAAAAGGACAACAGACTCATTAATTGGGTGAACTGGGGGTATCCCACACCCTAAATGATTTAACCATTACATTCTTCCAAGCCCATGCCCAATTTACCAATTAAGAAACCACTTAAATTGTAACAACTTTGTTAACTCATCTTTAAGAACTCAAAGTCCCAATGCCCCGCTGGACAGCAGCAGGAATGTAGATCTTCCCCTGCATTTTGTTTGGGCACAGACTGTGCTGTTCTCATATTTGTTAGTTAACTGTCCTGTATTACCTATTCCTTCTACTGTTGTTTCTATGCATTCTTAGTTGCTGCCATCTGCTGGCCAGAATTTGCATGCTGCACGCCTTGTTCTTATAATTAAAGTTTTTTTTTTTTCTCTGTGGGCGAGGTTTTAGGCAGCCCTGGTCCATGTCACTTCCTGCAGCCATTTTAGTTCTTCAAAGCGGTGTGACTGGGCATACAAATACTTTGGACTTCTGAAGGCATCAATTTTTGACCAGCAGTTAGCCTCAGGAAAGACACCAACAGGACAGCATCATACCACTAATACCAAAGCCATTACAGTATTGTGTCATCGCTTGTCGCTGTTTTTGAGTCAAACCCACGTTGATTCCTATCATCTGGTCTATGTTTTAATCCATCTAACCACTGCTTGGATACGAAGTTATACCTTCATTCTCCTGTATGTGGGGACAGAACACAGACAACAACCAAGGAGGAAGCGAAGTACAGTGTCGGACTGGGATGTCTAGGGCCCACCAGTGGAATTGTTTTAAGGGGCCACCACCAGGACCCCTGCAGATAAGCGGTACCGAGACAAGGCGACTAAATGTAATAACATGTCGGGAGCCATGCTGCTCACCCGCCATACGATGTGCACCACTGCACTACCTAAAACCACTGCTACACCCTGTATGGCAAGTGAACAGGGTGGATCCTAGAATTGTTACCATTACCTGTAGCTGTACTGTCCTGGAAAAGCTGATCTGCAAAGGTTCTGGCTGTTGTACCCCTGCAGATGTAATATTGTTGGCCTATCCTAAGGACTGGCCATCAATATTAGAAAGATAGATAAATCCTTTAAAGAGGTTGTCCAGGAAGTGGAGCAAGCCATGTGGCGAGCAGGAGGTACAGTATAAAATAAAAAAGAAATAAAAAAGCATACTCGCCTGTCCCCGACACTCTGTTGCTCGCTGCCAGTGTCCATTCAGTCTCAAGTCGTCACCTTCTTGCTGGGAGTCCTGCACCTCATGTGACTTCTAAGACCCATTAGGTACAGGATTTCCAGAAATGAGGCGAAGCCATGCAACCGAACAGACACAGGCAGGGTGTGAAGAATATCGCCTTGCCAAACTTTCACCGTATTTTAAGCTTGATATCCTACCGAGCTCGTGCCATAGGATTGCCACAATCCTCAGTGTCTGAGTGATACCACACCCACACAGTGTTATCCTAAGATCCCACAACGCTGCCACCACTGTGAAGAATATCGCCTTGCCAAGCCCCTTGGCCTACCTGCGATCACCCTTCTTAACCTTCCACTCACAACCCGTGAGCGGACCAAGTTCGTAGGATAGAATGAAACGAGCTTTATAAATTGTCCCTTTGGACATGTGGAAAGGCCCTCTCTCCATGGTATGCACATAAAACAACTGGAGCGAATTGACCACCAATGTAAACACAGCTCTACATTCCTACAGATATGTGAGACTGATACGAATAAAGAATGATACATGTCCAAGAAAGATACATAAATTGAGGGTCTCATCCTCACACCTCCCCTTTTTAGAGCGTGTCGGGAGGAAGGAGGAGCCTCCGTTCCTCTTCCACCCGCACCTCCGCAGCCTCACCCGGCCAGGACAGGCCATCGGCATTGCCATGGGCCTGGCCAGGCTTGTGCTGGATGTCATAGTTGTATTGCTGCAGCACCAGGCTCCAATGTAACAACCGTCCATTCTGACCTGCAACACGTTTGATCCAGATCAGAGGGTTGTGATCCGTCACCACGGTGAAGTGGCGCCCATACAAGTAAGGCTGCAGATGCTGCAAGGCCCAAACAATTGCTAGGCATTCCTTCTCCACTGTGGCGTAGGTCACCTCCCCCGGCAGAAACTTTCGGCTGAGGTACTGCACCGGGTGCTCTTGCCCCGCTGAGTCAAGCTGGCTCAGTATGGCACCGAGTCCGTAGGTGCTGGCGTCTGTCTGTAGCACAAGCGGATGTGAAGTACAGGTGCGTTTGCCAGGGCCGCTTTCAAGGCCTGGAAGGAGCGCTCGCAAGCATCCATCCACTGGACAGTTTGCGGCAACTTCTTCTTGGTGAGGTCCGTCAAGGGGGCAGCCAGAGCACTATAGTTCGGTACGAACTTCCTATAGTACCCTGCCGTACCCAGGAAAGACATCACCTGTCGCTTGGTCCGGGGGGTTGGCCAGGACGTGATTACATCCAGCTTTTCAGGTTCTGGTTTCAGGGTTCCCCACCTACCCGGTGTCCCAGGTATTGGACCTCGTGCATGCCCAGCTGACACTTTTCTGGTTTGATGGTCAAGCCCGCACTGTGGATCCGCCCCAGCACCTGCGCCAGGTGCTGTAGGTGTTCCTCCCAAGTGGAGCTGAAGACGGCAATGTCATCCAGGTACACAGTGGCAAACCCTTCGCATCCCGTCAGCAGGGAGTTGACCATCTGCTGGAAAGTGACAGGGGCATTCTTCATGCCGAATGGCATGACAGTGGACTCGTACAGTCCGAAAGGGGTGATAAAAGCCGATTGCTTCTGTGCCTGAGGGGACAGGGGGGATCTGCCAGTATCCCCGACTCAAGTCCATGATGGACAAGTACTGGGCCTTACCTAACCGGTCAAGCAGGTCGTCGATGCGCGGCATGGGGTACACGTCGTCGACTGTAACCGCATTAAGTTCCTTGTAGTCTACACAGAACCGGGTGGTCCAGTCCTTTTTGGGCACAAGAACCACAGGTGAAGCCCATGCACTGTGAGAGGGCTGAATCACCCCCAGTTCCAGTATCTCGTCAATCTCCTTGCGCATCTGGACCTGTACCTCCGAGGAGATGCGATATGGGGACCGCCGGATAGGGGCATGATTCCCGGTATCCACATGGTGAATGGGCTGGTCCGTTCTCCCGGGCTTCGCGGAGAACAGACCAGGTAGGGAGTGCAAAACTTCATCCAGCTGGGCCTCAGCCAGCAGGGGGTTCACCTGTGCCTTCTTGTTGGACCCATCCGCCTGAAAATGAGCAAGCAAGTCAACAAGGTCTTCTTCCCGCTCCTCTAGCAGACTGCATACCGGAAAGGCACTAGCTTCCCGGTCATGATGATCCTTCATCATGTTGACATGGAAGACCTTATGCCTGTTCCGGCCTGGATCAACAGTGACCAGGTAGCTGACGCTGTTGACCTGTTGGTGCACGACATATGAACCGGTCCATTTCGCCTGAAGCTTGTCCTGGGGCTCAGGGACTAGGACCCATACTTTCTGCCCCGGCTGGTATGTTCTCTCACGGGCATTCTGATCATACCAGCGCTTCTGGTCGGCCTGAGCCTGGACCATGTTGTCATGCACCAGCTGCGCCATAGCCTGCATTTGGTCATGGAATCGCAGGATATACTCCACGACTAGCACACCTTGGATGGCCATTTCTCCTTCCCAGGACTCTTTCACAAGAGTTAGGGGCCCACGTACACATCTCCCGTACAAGAGCTCAAACGGGGAGAACCCCGTTGAGGCTTGAGGCACCTCCCGGTAAGCGAACAGCAGGTGCGGGAGATAAGGCTCCCAGTCGCGCCCGTGGGACTCGACTAACATCCTGAGCATCTGCTTCAGGGTGCCATTGAACCGTTCACACAGGCCATTGGTCTGTGGGTGATACGGGCTGGACACCAGATGTTGCACCTGTGTTACCTTACACAGGCCTTGCATCAAGGCAGAAATGAACTGGGTACCTTGGTCTGTGAGCATCTCTCTGGGAAATCCAACACGGGAGAAGATGCCTACTAGAGCCTTGCCACTACATCAGCCCGGGTGGAAGACAAAGCGACAGCTTCCGGGTACCTAGTAGCGTAGTCTACTACCGTTAATATGAAACGTTTCCCGGTGCGACTGGGAATGGACAGGGGTCCAATGAGATCCACAGCCACCCGCTGGAAAGGTTCGGTTATGATGGGCATAGGTATCATTGGGGCTTTTGAGCCTTGCCCCGCCTTGCCCATCCTCTGACAAGTGTCACATGAACGGCAGTATTTAGCTACATCTGTCCCCATTTTAGGCCAGTAGAATAAGTGGCTGAGGCGATCCTTGGTCTTAGCGATCCCCAGGTGGCCTGCCAGTGGAATATCATGAGCAATCCGCAACAACTCCACCCGATAGGGTTGGGGTACCACCAAATGTTTCTCCCTGAGCCGACTTTCTTTTCCCTTTGTGGGGATCGTTTCCCGGTACAACCTCCCTTGCTCCCAGTACACGCAGTCCTTGTCCGACTCCAAGGGAGGTTGAGCAGCACGCTCCTTCAATGCGTCCAGACTGCGGTCAGCTTGGACAGCATCCCTGAACTCCTGACTGGAACCAGACAGAAGAGATGTGCATGTCACATACCCGCCGGACTCCTCCGGCTCCAGTGCGGGGAGGCTAGTCATGGCGGTCTCAGTGCCATCTCCGGGTGACAGAGGGAACGGCTCAGGGGTCAGAGCGCCTTCCACCCCTCTAGCACTCTGGCTGCGGGTTACCACCACAACACCAGCAGTCCGTTCCGCATCCGGATCGGCCCTGAGATCCCCGTGACCCACTTGACCACCTGGCACATTGTCATCAGTTGGGTGCTGATCGGAGGTACTGGGTGAAGGAGTTGAGGTTGCCCCCAGCATCTCAGAGGAGCTACCCTGGAAATCTGCAAGGCAAGAATTAGCAATTACATTGACATTGCATTCATTCATTGATTCACAGTGAACTGCATGGGTGAATGGCTCAGCCAGGGTCACACTGAGGGGGCTATCACCACCTGCAGATGTGGGCGGGGCTAAAGCCATGTTAACATTCCACAGCCCCTCATGTACATGCTCACTGATTCCTTTAGCTGGGCACACAGCAGGGGGAAGCAGGCAGATGACCCCTCCCTCTGCCTGTGTGACAGGCTTCAACACCACATTAAAATCATCCTTCAGTACAGACATTTTGTCACAGCAAGGTGGGGCTACTCCCACCCCATATTGGGACACCAAGGGCCCCAAATCTGTTCCCAATAGTACATTGGCAGGCAGATCAGACATTAGCCCCACATCACGCATTCCTTTTCCCGCACCCCAGTCCAAATGGACGCAAGCCATGGGCACAGTTAAGTGTTCTTGTCCAATACCCCTCAGGGTCAGAGTTTTTCCAGGGATAATACTGTCCGGAGGGACCATGTCAGGTTGCACCAGAGTAACATCCGCCCCAGTGTCCCGAAATCCCATGACCACTTTATCCCCCACAGTGACCTGTTGACGGTTGGCATTGGATTGCAACCCCTCCCTCCCCACCAAGTATACAGATGAGCCAGCTCCATGGCTGGGGAAACAGGGGGGTTCTTAGAGCGGTTGGGGCACTCTGCCTTGAAATGTCCTGGCTGGTTACAGGCGTGACACCGCCGGACCACTCCTTGGGACTTGGAGGTGGTCGCCGGGGCGCCCAGAGTTCTTGGGACAGGGGAAGTAGAGGGGTCACCCGGGACAGAGTTTGTCTTACCCCACTTGGAGACCGCAGGCTGTGGTGAACTCCAGCTTTGCCTCTCCTTCCAGCTTGGGGGTCTCTGCAGTGTGGCTCCTCTCTTGGTCCCTTGCTCCCTGGTGGACACATAGTCGTCAGCAATCTCTGCAGCCTGGTCTGCTGTCTTGGGTTTCTGATCACACACGAACTGACGGACCTCCAGAGGGCACACCTGGAGAAATTGTTCCTTTATCATAAGGTCCCCAAGTTCCTCAAACGTGGTGACAGTAAGTCTTTTGATCCACTGCCAGAATGTAGCCTGTAAGTGGTGCAGAACATCCGCATAGCTCTCTGTGGGACCCCGCTGTACATTCCGGAACTTATTGCGGTACACCTCCGGCATGAGCCGGTATCTCCGGATCAGCACCGCTTTGATGGTCTCATAGTCCGCGTCCTCTGGTAAGCTCGTGGAAACATCCAGGCCTTTTCCCTTCAGCCGGTGAGACAGGTAACGGGCCCATTCTGCCTGGGGAATATGATGCTGCTTACACGCCCTCTCAAATCCCCGCAAGAACAAGTCCAAGTCCCCGTTTTCTTCCAAGACTGGAAAGTCCTCGGATCAGATCTTTAGTGCTTGGGCTCCTGGAGTTTGTGCAGGGGAAGGTTGCACCTGCTGGGAAAGTTCCAGCTTTTTTAGCTCAAGCTGATGCTCCCTCTCCGCCTGGCGTTCATGGGCCTCTCTCTCCGCCCGGCGCTCTGCAGCAGCTTGGTACTGGAGAATCACCTGCAGACGGGTGTTAGAGTCACTGGCGTCTATCTGCTGTAAGGCCATTTGCAAGTATAAGTCCGTTACCCCCACAGTACTGGTCCCTCCAGGCAAAGTTACCTCTGGGGTAAGGGCACCTGCTGAACCGTCTGGCATGGTGATGTTTTCTTGTGCCAGCCTCTCAGGACTTTGCTCCACGTCCTGCCCGGCTGCAGCACCTTCCATATCAGCCATCTTCTCAGCGTTTGTATCAGTCAGTTGCTGACGTCCCCTGGCTCCACTTCTCAGAGACCAAGACATCCACTGGAAGTGGTTGCCAAATAAAAAATAGGACAGAAAAAAGAAGAAGGGAGGGAAAAGTACTGTACCAAACTTTCACCGTATTTTAAGCTTGATCTCCTACCGAGCTCGTGCCATAGGATTGCCACAATCCTCAGTGTCTGAGTGATACCACACCCACACAGTGTTATCCTAAGATCCCACAACGCTGCCACCACTGTGAAGAATATCGCCTTGTCAAGCCCCTTGGCCTACCTGCGATCACCCTTCTTAACCTTCCACTCACAATTACTAATTAATAGCATATACAGAAATATACAATATTAATATGATCAAGCATAAATATACGAGCAAAAGAGCAATGATACAGCACATAAAACAAAAATGGAAATAAAGTATAGAGTAATACCAGACCTAAGGAAGATTCCTGAGCACAGCTCTCTCTCTTAACTGTCCCTCTTCCAGTCTTCACACCAAGACACAAAGACCTCACCCCACCCCAGTGTAAAGACCTTTTCCAGCTCCACCCTTCACCCCCCCCCCCCCCCAGGCAGCCCTCTCCTGACGAAAAGAGGAATCTATGCCGGTTAGAAGGAAAGAAGGGTGCCTGGGTTAGTTGCAGGTCATTAGCCCACCCTCCCCCCTTTGGACATCTGGAAAGGCCCTCTCTCCATGGTATGCACATAAAACCACTGGAGCACCAATGTAAAAACAGCTCTACATTCCTACAGATATGTGAGACTGATACGAATAAAGAATGATACATGTCCAAGAAAGATACATAAATTGAGGGTCTTATCCTCACACAGGGGACAACGGGGTGCTGGGGACAGGTGAGTATGCTTTTGTTTAATTTTTTTTATTTTTACACCAACCTGGCCGCCATAGTGGTCACTCCAATTTATAGAAAACTCTTTAAAGGGGTTGTCTAGGCCAAATTTTTTTATGGCCACTTCACTGGTCCCCCCATACAGTGGCCTCTTTACTGGTGGGGCCATTATATTGTGTGGGGGCAGTGATGGGAGCTAACATCCTGTGTGGGGCATATTAAATGGGTTGTCCAGGGTTAATTAGCGCTATATAAATAAAATGTTAATCTTTTTTACGGCCTATGCTCAGGATAGGTCATAAATACCTAAACGGTAGGGGGGTTGACACACGACTCCATCAGTTGTATGGAGCCAATTCCGGCACCCGTCCTATACACAGGACCGGAAACAGAAAGCTCCATCCGCTGTATAGTCACCCGGTGCCTTCACTGCAGCTCAGCTCCCACTGACTTCAATAAGTGCTGAGATGCAGTGAAGGTGCCTGGCTAATATACAGTGGACAGAGATTTCTGCTTCTGGCCCTGTATTGTGTACAGGACGGGCGCCAGAAGTGGCTCCATACAGCTGATCGGTCCAGGGTCGGCCCCCTACAGATCAGGTATTTATGGCCTACCCTGAGGATAAACCATAAAAAATTATGCTTGGACAACCCTTTTAATATACCCCCCTAATGCGCCACACTTTAAAGAGGTTGTCCAGTATAATTTTTTTCTTTTTTACAATTAGTCCAGGGGAGGTGAAACTCCCTCCCCCCCCAAAAAAAAACATACTCACCTGTCCCCAGTGCTCCAGTGTCCTCTCAGCGTTGTCCAGTCCTGCAACTCCACTGTCTTCTTTTGCTGGAAGTTCTCACTGCCTGTGACATCCCAGGTCCCATCTCTTAGACTGCTGATTGGCTTCAGGTTACATGTCGTCAAAGGTAATCATGTGCAGAGGGAACCTCCACTGGAAGAAAATAACTGAACCGCGCTGGGAAACACTGGGGTTAGGAGAGAAAATTTGGGAGTTTTTTTTTTTACCTGCCCCGATCTAATTTAAAAAAAAAATGTTATCTTTCACAACCCCTTTAATGTCTCCCGGCTATTGGCCTCCATCACTGCCCCCCCAACAATATAATGGTCCCATCAATGGTCCCCATACAGTATCGGGGACTAGTAAAGGGGCCACTGTATGGGGCGAATATTAAAGGGGCCACTGTATGGGGGGGAATAGTGAAGGGGACACTGTATGGGAGGGGGACCAGTGAAGGGGCCATTGTATGGGGGGACCAGTGAAGGGGCCACTGTATGGGGAAGAATAGTGAAGGGGCCACAAGGGCCTCTTATAGCAGTATTGGGTTATTACTTACCTGTCTGCTCCCCAGTCCTGCTCCTTCTTGCTCCGGGTGCACTGATGTGACGTCATGTGCGCCCAGAGAAGGAAGAAACAGGAGGCTCCGAAGAGCAGTCAGGTAAGTATTGGTTCTTGGCTTGTAGGCCACAGGCTCAATGGAGCCTGTGTCTTACAAGCCTGTGAGTGGTAGAGCAGGAAGACAGTGACTTTCTGCTCTACTAGTAGCAGAACCGGGGCCCACCAGGGGATTCCCCGGTACCTCGATGGGATAGTCCAATCCTGGCGGAGTACCTCTACTCTGACCCCCCCCCCATCCAATAGACATAAGGCCTGCACAGCTCCATCTTGCAGGCCCACAAGAAAAATATCTAACCTGATTGGATTTAAATGTATACCATCACTTAAAAGCATATCCCCATTGTCACACTCCAATTCCCATTGCCACTCCACCAATACTACAAACATGCATGGAGACCCTAATATTCAAAAGATGGCTACAACATTTTATTGCCACCAGGTCTCTCACTCTTTGCCACGCTTTTCTAGAGGCCTCTGACCAAACATCCTCCACTTGTTCAAAGTAATCACCAAAATGTCAAAAATCATGTTTAATTAAGTGAATAAATTCACTTTACAAGTTCCTCTCAACCAGCCTCCACAAAGCATTAGCCACTATGTGCTGACTATACTGAACATGTTTGGCCCCAAACCATATGGTCAATCTAAGACACAGTAGAACTAGGCTATTACCACATGAACGTCAGCCTTATTATCTGACCGAAAACAAATACATCTATTAGCCATGTCTTTATCCCCAAAGTTTAATTGCTACTACAATGGTAAAAACTTCTAACAATGTCAAATGTTTGGTCAATCCCAACCCAAACTACTCTCATGGACAAATGCTCCTACATCACTGAAGCCCAAGTATTATCCTGAAACCACCCAAATCAGCACTAGAAACCTCTGTCTCCTGACAAAGAGCCCTTCCATTAAATGTCTGGAGAAAAACCTGCCAGACCCACAAATCTTCCCGCATGGCTTTGATAATGCTAATAAAGTGGTGTAGCTGACTAACGCCCCGAGTTGCCAATGACAACCTCCTGGAAATGGATCTGCCCATTGGCAACACTTTGCATGCAAAGTTTAACAAACCTAACAAGACTTGCAACTGAGGCTAGTTAACCTTCTTTGCCACCACTGTGAGACAAACGAAAAACCACTTCAACAGTATCTATTTCAATACCTACAAAGGACAAATGTGTGACCTCATTTTTTTTCAGTCAATCTGCTAAATTAATGCACAAAGGATGCTGACAAGTAGGTGAATCACCTTGGCCTATAAACAAAAAAATCATCAAAATAGTGCAATTCTGATGAGCAGCCCACCTTGTACCGAACCATCCACCCCAGGAAACTATTAAAGAGATTGAAGTAATAAGCAAGCAGATGTTGATAAAATACTGACTGTCCACACAACAGCCCAACAGGTGAAAACATTCCGGGTGTACAGGTAAAAGCCAAAAATGCCAACTTGATGCCTGACCTGCCTAACAACTCCCCTGGTCCCACTCCCCTAATTATCACCTGGTCCAAGGACCTATATAAGGCCACCACCTCCTTTGAAATGCCATTATTAACCAAGGCCCCAGATGGAAAGGATAAATGAAGTATTAAATTAAATGCACCCACTTCCCTTTTGGGGACAAAGCCCATTGGTGACACCCTCAAATTCGCAAATGGATGCTCCTTGAACAATCCAGCCATGCATCCCAACTCAACCTCCTTCAACGCCTTTTCTTTTGCTACACTAACGTTATTTTAAATTGGAACATAACAAGAGAGATGTCAAACAGAATTAAAAAAAAACCTTGTTTGAAATCCTCATGAAGAAGGCCCTGTAAGACCTTGCTTCTTACCTACGTTCTCACTACTGCTTTATGAACCCCGCCTTGGCAAGCTACTGGCACTGGCCAAAACATTGCATTGCTGCGTGTTCCCCACCGCAAATGGAACATTCATGCCTGAACTTACAGGTTGTATAAAATCAGCAGTGGCCTTCATTATACAACCAGCAGGTGCCGGATAACTTTGTAAATTGCTGTCCAGCAGCTGTGGATCCCCCCTGAATGGGCCAAAGAGGACTCTGAGCAAGGTTCCACTGATCCATGCCTCAGTTGCCTTCAAAGTCCATACCACAGAAGGCATGAACACTAGGTTACAGTAATACTCCTCATTTTAGAGCCACCAAGCTGCACCTCTGTGCAGTTTGTGAGTGCTTAATATTGTATCCATACACAACAATAATTCTGGACTTTTTCCGTACATTGCTGGCATACATTTGCCAAAACTAAAAAGGCTTGAAGCCAGTTATCCTAGTTTTAGCAACTTTGATTTTTTGCCAGAACCTGTCTCAAAAGACCTTTCCTTATTGACTGTAACCATGTCTACTGAGATGAGTGATGAGTTGTCACCGCAGAAAACAGAATCACTTAATGTTTGATTAATGATGCTTTATACCTTTTACAGGCATGGGCAAAGATCCTCCTGGTGTAACTGTTGGGGTGCGTGCTGCCCCCACTCTGCTTCTCCATATCCTGCTTCACCAAATCACTACTGCCTAACTGTGAATGTGCTGATGAGGTGACCAGGCCAGCCAACCAGAGTATTCACACCCAGAACCGGTACCGATGGGTGTGGAGGTGGCGTTACAGCTGAAGGCTGTTCACCTGTGATGGCTTGTAATCTGGGTTAAGCCCTCCGGGACACCCTGGCACCCTCCTGTCTGAGCACCCGAGACAGGCAAGAGCACAATGACTGAATCGAGAAGCTGCAATGCCGCCTGGCTGGGAGCAAAGCTGAAGAAGAACTCTGCGGTGACGTTGTTGTGCTGGAACTCGACAACCTGTGCCTCCTCCTGGAATGCTTGGGCTTCTCACATCTATGAAAGCGACTCCTCTTGGATGCCCTGTAGCAGTGCTGGTGATTATCTCAAAAAGAAAGATAATACAGGGAAACTGCACAAAAAGCTGACTTGCCTCACCTGTGGGGCCCTTTGTGACGCACAGAGGCCATCTTTGCACCAAGGGAACCCAGGTCTTCTGCATTATCTGCTGCTTGCATTCCCCTTGTGGCTAATGTAACCCTAACATCTCCTGTGGTTGGCAGCGTTCCCAGTGGCCTAGAACTTCCTGGCCCCTCCCCCTTTCTGTAAGGCATTTAGTTCTCTCCAATACCATGCCTGTAGCTAAAAGAACTGAGGAGCCAGAAAGAATGATCAGTTGTGCCTGTGACAGTAACAGGTTGCACCTCTGGTACACCCAGCAATCTACCATTGCCTTCCCCTGGTGAAGCATTTTCACTTGAGTACCTCTGCTGCTGGGAAAACCTGTCGGTAGCCAGAGGATCCTGGTCACTGCTATTAATCTCCTGCACTCCCTGTGTAGTGGAGTTCCCCCCCCAACACCTTCCCTGCTGTCCAGCCATATCCGCACTGTGCACCATGTCAGGAAGGAGGACCAAAGGTGCTGAAGCTCCCAACCGTATAGCCTCTTGTCCTGCTTCCTGTGCTCCCCCTTTCGTGGTATGACAGTGCCATGGGTCTGCCAGAGTAGGACTGCTTGTCCACATCTAAGGACTGCTGCGCCTTGGGGCCTTCCTCCACTTATTTTATGTGGAGGGGCTGGGGCTGAGGCGCACCAGTGGCCTGCTGTGCCTGTATGGTCTACCTCAACTGTCCTGCTGGCTCTCCTGCTCTGTAGCCAATCGCAGCACCTGCAGAACCTCCTGCTCCGTAGCCAAGGTGGTGCCTGTCCTGCTCCTGGCCAACTGCTCATCCAGCCAGCCATGTCCTTCCATGATGAAACGGATCAACAGTAGCTGATCCAACTACTCCGTGGTAAGCCCCTGTGTTCCTCTCACCGCTGGAAAATAATGCAGACAAACAATATGAAAGGAGGAATTACACAGAACAAAAACCGCAATAGTGTACATCTTAAGAGGACAACATGAAGGACCATATAAGCACAATGCAATGCATCAGTTTGCAATAAATGTAATCAATGACATGCTAGTACTGCTGCTGGCACTACATTAAATAGGTGCAAGTATCATGATACCATCCCATATAAGATTATGCAGAGGCCAAAGCCAAAATCATATGTATTTTTACAGGCGACTGTATTCCATTTACCAACATGGATTTTCAGGCTTGGGGCAACTCTTGGATGAACAGACCTCAGATGATAGAGGTAGGTTTCCACATGAATTATTTCTACCTTCATCTATGGTACCTAATGAGGACTTATTCATCATCTGGTGAGTGAACATATTCGTAAGATCGTAACAGCAAGCAATTTGCAAACTGTCCGAGCGGACAGATGTAGTTATTAAAGCTTCAGACAAAGGTGGGAACATCGTTGTTTGGCCAATCAGAATGTATGAGAAGCAAGCCTTGCCCCAACTTCGTAACTTGATATGTTATAAGACATTGACGTTTAACCCTTTACAGAAGTATACCCTGAAGTTACTGTCTATTTTGCGGGAGGCGGTGGATAAAAATCTCATTACAAGTAAACAACTTACCTTCTTCCTGAAGCACCGATGGTAGCCACGTTTTATATGCCTCCGAAAATTCATAAAAATGCGATATGCCCTCCTGGTCGATCAATAGTATCAGGGAAAAACAACCTCTGTGAACCAATCTGCAAATTTGTTTATCATTACTTGAAATGTATTGTAGAAACCCTGCCATCATATATCAAAGATACAACAGATATACAGTACTCTCCAAGTTGGATAGCATTCACCTTGAACCTGACATGCTCCTAGTCACATGTGATGTGGAGTCTGTATACACATCCATCAGACATGATAATGGTCTTGAAGATACTCGGGCATTTCTCATGATATTGAACGTCGATCAGGAATTTGGTGAGTTTCTTTTGACCCTCCTCAGATTTGCACTCACTCATAATTTCTATTTGGGGAGAATGTCTACCTGCAGCTCCAGGGCACAGCTATGGGGGCGTCTTGTGCTAATTTGTTCCTGGAGCTGTGGGAAAGGCACATCTTCCTTACAGAACCACCATCTTTAATTGAGCGTATGAAATTCTGGGGTAGATACATTGACGATATAATTTTGATTTGGCAGGGTTCAGAAGTTGCCTTCAGAGGTTTATGGATTCTTTGAATTGTAATGATTGTAATAAAGTTAACTTATCAATACAACAGAGATCGAATTTTTGGATATCAAATTGCAGGTACATTCTGATCACAGCATTCAGTCTGATTTATACCATAAGAAAACTTCCACAAATGCTTTACTTCATTTCTCATCTGCACATCTGTCCAGCTTAATCAGAGGGATTCCCATTGGTCAATTTGTAAGAATTTGTCGCATCTGCTCATCTGAGCAATCATTCGAACATTCAGCACAAGATTTAACTCAACTTTTTAGACAGAGGGGATACCAGAGACGTGGATCCGCAAAGGCTATGAACAGGTGTAACGTCTCTGCCTGTTCGGGTCTCTGCGCCACCCTCTGTTCGCATACTGCAGCGCAGGAGGCGTGTTCAGTTTGATTCCTTGCTTAGGGTTCTTGTTGCCCTGTCTGAACACTGCTCTTATTACCTCTTCTCTGTAATTGAATTTCCGCCACACCCATCTCCTGTACCTTTGTTTCCTTCCGCTCCTCAAACAGTTAATCTTAGCCTTACCTGTGTGATTCACAGCTTATCTACCAATCAAGTCTGGGACAGATTCTGGACTTCCTATAAACTGGTCATCTGCCCACACAGAGTTGCTGGCTATTGAGACTTGTCCTTGCTAAGGTCTTCTTTCTGCTATTATTGTATTACTGACTTCTGACCTCTGCTTACCCTTTGACTATTCTCTCGGATTTCGATTCTGTACTGCATTGCTCGACTGTTACCGACCCCTTGACTTGCTGACTCTGCTTCTGTGTTGTTTGTCTTGTCTTGTTATGTGTATCACTTATTCAGAGAAGGGATTGCCGCACAGTTGTTCCTGTCATTAGGACAGTTGTGGCTATTAGATAGGGACAGGTACTGGGTTGAGTTTAGGGCTAACTGTCTCTGTCTTTCTCTTCTTCCCTTGTTTCAGCAGAAGCACTAGGGAATTGCACAACTAGCAATTCCCTTACAACGACTTGTTCTGCAATATGTCGAAAGTTACCTAAGAATTATCACGTCCTACAATTCAGGATGGTACGCTGTGTGTAAATTCCTGAATGAAATTTTGGGGCATTCTGATGTCTGATCCCATCCTCAGATCATATGTGGGCAGAGAACCCTCTATTACCTATAGAAGATCTAGGAACTTACCTGATGAGTTGGTACAGAGTCATTTTCAGAAACATAAAAAAATCTCGTGATGTACAGACACAGGATTGTGTCATGTGACCTCTTAGGCCATTCAGCGACTTCAGCACAACGCCGGAAGACAAAAGGGAGAGCAGAAGAACCGGGAGGACAACAGAGCAACGGGGACAGGTGAGTATACTTTTTTTTACTTTTTTCACGGTCCCCAGCAGATTTAAACTTTAAAAGTTTTGCCTGGACAACCCCTTTAAGGATAAATTAGTGTCATCTGATGTTGGTCCATGTAGAAGAGATAGACATACTTTTCTGGTTGCGCAAAGAAAGAGTTGTTACCCATGCCTTGGATGTGTAAATTGTGGTCTGATGAAAAAGGGGGACACCTTTGTCCATTCTACCACAAAACAAATCTATAAAATTAACCATTATTTGACTTGTGATTCAAAATCTGTGGTTTATGTATAGTAATGCTGTTATCGAAACCCAAACTGGGTTCAAAATCCTGATTGTCAAGTGGTGCCAAATTATTTATAATCCATATTGGTATATATATACTGTGAGCTCACAGAGAAAGAACCAGCCTGACACGCTCAGTCGGTGTTAAGCAAGTTGTGTTTATTAAAAACATAGCATAAGCTTTTATAGAGAACAGTAAATAATTATGAAATATAACAGAGCATGCGTGAAAACTGGTTAACCTGATTGACCATTGGCGGGAGGAGGGTCTTGACACCCCCCCCTTACTCATCTCAATAATCAAAGTATATTAGTACTATGAGCTGCGTAATGCAAAGCATGGCTGGGACCATTGCACATCTGAGGGGAGAAACTGCGCAGCTACGTGCTGGGGGCTGTTTGCATAAGTAGGGTTAATCTCCAGCCTTCTCGAAGGACAGCTCACAGAAAGTTTATAAACAAGTAAGTCCACTAGGACATGCTGCCCTAGACTGGGTGTCTGGCCTTGCTCTCAGTGTATATCCTTATCATTAGAAGCTATAAGCTTCTTCTACTAAATGCATTTCTATAATTTTTAAGAACAGCAAGCTAATGAGAAGTTAAAGAGACAGACACTTAATTTCTATAACATAATCCCACCTGTTTGTGATTTTAACACAACAGTATGGCTCAATGCCTGTACTTTCAGTTTCCTGAACTGCTGGACTTTTTAACCTTCTTCACCAGATTCCAGGTCATGTGGACATACTATTGTGTCAAACATCACAACATTCTGACTTCCTGCACACATTAAGTGGGATATACACGTCTGCAGTGCTGGTCATATTCACTTATGTCTCTTTCTTACAGGCAGTACATTTCTCTACAATACATATGATCAGTCTGTACATTGCATAGAAGCATAACAGGATTATGGGTGTAAATCCATCAGTCCAATAGTCTTTAGGTTTTCTTCTCAGGATCCATATCATATCCTTTAGCAGTTTATTGTCCCATTTGTCTTTAAGAACATCATTCAGTGGGGACACCACCATGACAACAAGGTTTTCCTTGTAGTTTCACAGCTGTACTGGTTGTCACCAGGACTGGGAAGTTACCGTTGCATCGAGGCCCTTCTCACATGGCTCTTTATCTCCATCCAATCCTTGGGTTGTAGCTTATAGGTTCCTCTTATATCCTTCCACTAACTCAGGATCTGGGAGGAAGGAGGAAACTCAAGAGTGTACATTAGTCAAATGTTCTTGGCAATCAATCACATAGTCAGTCTGCACACCATACTACATCTGGAACAATTGTGAAAAATACAATCCAAATACACTAGGGGCTGAGGCCAATTGTTCTGTCAGGAGTGTACCTTATAGAAAAACAAATACAAGTGACAATATTCTCCACTTCTCTGGGGACGGTACTGATAAGGAACACTTGCTGTATCCCTACGGCCTCCATTACTTCTCTCGTTATCTGTCCTGTATAGTGAGTTCCATTATCTCTTTGATGGTCTCGGGGATCCCATACCTGCACACTACTTCTTTCAGTAGTTTATCTGCAGTTCCTTTTGCGGTGGCTTTCTGCACCAGAAATGCCTCAGGTCATCCTGAAGAGAGATCAATACACACAAGCATGTACTCATACCTTCCCACCTTTGGTAACTGTCCAGTAGTTAACCCGCAATCTCTGAAACAGGTACAAGGACTTCGGGGTGTGTTTCTAAGAAACCTTTCACCTTCTGGCCTACATTGTGTTTGACACATGTTATGCAGGCTTACACGTATCTGACTGCAGTGATGCTAAATCCTGCAGCTACCCATCATCTGCTCACCAGGTCACACATGGCTACTTCTGAGTGATGCACTTGAGCTGCTTGCGCCATCCTTGGGAACAATGCTCTCGGTAACATACTCTCTTACCACTGGCCATCAGGACTTGTTCACCTTTTTTCTTCCTCCTTGCAGTTTCCAAATCTTCTTTTCTTCTGGGCCATTTTGGTCCTGCAGTATTTTTAGAACCTGAAAAGAGAGCTGAGAGTTTTGGTCCAGTATGGTGACCCCCTGTGCTGAGGCATGTTCCCTAGGCTTTTCTGCAGCTAGTTTGGTGGCAGTATCTGCCCACACGTTACCTCTACTTTCTTTTGTATCAGCCTTGGTGTGTGCCTTGACTTTGATTATACCCACCTGTTCGGGTAGCAGCAAGTCCTACAAAACCTACTGACTTGCCTGGACATTCTTTTAGGCTTAACATTAAACGCACAGATTGGACGATAGTCCTGTGCTAAATCGAAAGCCCATCAGGCTTACCCTCAGCCATTTTACACTGTTTCAGTGAGTGCTTTTAGGGGGATTCTGCTTGTTTCACCTTGTGTTCAGGGACCATGGCATAGAATAATGGTGTAGAATTTACCATCCTTCCCAAATCGAGAGCCATCTATAAAAGAACTCAAAATCAAGGTTAGCAAAATCAGGGTTAGCAATAGGTTCATCAAAGTTTTCTTATGGCATAAAAACATATTGTCAGCAGAAAATACTTGTGCCTTTCTCCCCCCTGAACCTATTGGTAACAGGTGAAAAGGGATTTTTAGTGACGTGCACACTGTAGTCTGAATTGTCCAGCCACTGGAATATATTTAAGCTGGACCTGGGACACTTACAAGAATGAATTCATATTATAATCCTATATTACCAAAACTCAAAATCTGCATTAACAATGGTTCTTGGTCTTCCACATTTTTTCTTAACCTTGTTATAAACAATCTTCATGTATTAAATTACTTTGCGTTCTGACTCTCAAGGACAAAATCAAGTTATATTATCATGCAAGCAGCAGTTTTAAAAGGCCAGTGGCTTGTGTGTGTGTGGAGTTTTTTTTTTTTTTTCTTTTTCTTTTTTCCTCTCTACTACTACACACTCCAGAATTATAAACAATGAGGTTAGTAAATTCTCAGAATATATCAACAGAGAAAGCCCCTGTTCACATACCAAAAATTATACACAAAAAGACATTACAGCATAGCATTACAACATTGTCACATAACCGTCTTTTGATTAAACAACGTACACATACATGTTCACAAATTTGGAAATATGGGACACGTTATTCATTTTCTAAGTCTTCATGACAATCTTTCTACAATGGGGGACAATTGGGGCACGGTTCATAACAAAGTAACAAAATGAAACAGATTTTACTGTCTACATCTAAGGCAGGCAGATTCGGCTGGCTGGTTAACCGTCTATTTAAACCAAAGATGATGCTGAAGCGCTTCCTCCTGCATACAAAACAAACATTGGCACCAAATCCTTTATGTGTTCTCAATTGACTTAAATCAACCCTTGTCCGCTTGAGGGACCACGGAAGGGTCATCCATGTTACCACAGCATAAAGACCAGCTCTTGGAGGATGCAGGTGTGATCGGGGAACTCCACATGCTGCACAGAATTTTCTCCAATCAGGGTTTTGTTGACCGCAATCTCTGCAGGTCCTTCTAGACTGCTGTTTGCCGGTGTTTTCTCTGGGTACTTAGGAGATTTTACTACTTTTCATTGCTCTTTCTGAATCACTTTTTCTGAATCACTTTCTTCAACTCCTTCTCCTTAGAATCACTTTCCTCTTTTACCCTATTATTCTCACTATCAAAGCACTGATAATAGTACTCATTACCTACTTCTGTCTCTCTACACCCTCCTTCCTGCACTTCCTCTGACACCTTCTGCCACATACATGCTCCATCTAGTAACCCATGGTCTCTTAATCTCTATGTTGTCTCACTATCTTATCTCACTTTCTTGGTACCTCTCCATTGCATCAGCATCTTCTTTTACTTTTCCAATCTCTGTAACTGGAATTTCTCTATTCTTGGGATCAGCTCCACACCGCCCAGGCAAATTCTCCCACACCTAGTGTTTAATGAGTGCAGCTCCTTGTTCAGAACCTGGAAAGATATATCCCGGACACACACAGTAGCCCTGGGTTGCTACAGTCATGGCCAAAAGTTTTGAGAATGATACAAATATTAATTTTTACAAAGTCTACTGCTTCAGTTTTTCTAATGGCAATTTGCATATACTCCAGAATGTTATAAAGAGTGATCAGCTTAACAGCAATTACTTGCAAAGTCAATATTTGCCTAGAAAATGAACTTTATCCCCCAAAACACATTTCAACATCATTGCAGCCCTGCCTTAAAAGGACCACCTAACATCGTTTCAGTGATTGCTCCATTAACACAGGTGTGGGTGCTGATGAGGACAGGGCTGGAGATCAATCTGTCATGATTAAGTAAGAATGACACCACTGGACACTTTAAAAGGAGGCTGGTGCTTGCCATCATTGTTTCTCTTCTGTTAACCATGGTTATCTCTAAAGAAACACGTGCAGTCATCATTGCACTGCACAAAAATGGCCTAACTGGGAAGAGTATTGCAGCTAGAAAGATTGCACCTCAGTCAACAATCTATCGCATCATCAAGAACTTCAAGGAGAGAGGTTCCATTGGTGCCAAAAAGGCTCCAGGGCGCCCAAGAAAGACCAGCAAGCGGCAGGACCGTCTCTTAAAAGTGTTTCAGCTGCGGGATCGGGCTACCAGCAGTGCAGAGCTTGCTGAGGAATGGCAGCAGGCAGGTGTGAGTGCATCTGCACGCACTGTGAGGCGGAGACTCTTGGAGCAAGGCCTGGTCTCAAGGAGGGCAGCAAAGAAGCCACTTCTCTCCAGAAAAAACATCAGGGACAGACTGATATTCTGCAAAAGGTACAGGGAGTGGACTGCTGAGGACTGCGGTAAAGTCATTTTCTCTGATGAATCCCCTTTTCGATTGTTTGGAACATCTGGAAAACAGTTTATTCGGAGAAGAAGAGGTGAGCGCTACCACCAGTCTTGTCTCATGCCAACTGTAAAGCATCCTGAAACCATTCATGTGTGGGGTTGCTTCTCAGCCAAGGGAATCGGCTCTCTCACAGTCTTGCCTAAAAACACAGCCATGAATAAAGAATGGTACCAGAATGTCCTCCAAGAGCAACTTCTCCCAACCGTCCAAGAGCAGTTTGGCGCTCAACAATGCCTTTTCCAGCATGATGGAGCACCTTGCCATAAAGCAAAGGTGATAACTAAATGGCTCAGGGAACAAAACATAGAGATTTTGGGTCCATGTCCTGGAAACTCCCCAGATCTTAATCCCATTGAGAACTTGTGGTCAATCATCAAGAGACGGGTGGACAAACAAAAACCAACAAATTCAGACAAAATTAAAGCATTGATTCTGCAAGAATGGACTGCTATCAGTCAGGATTTGGTCCAGAAGTTGATTGAGAGCATGCCAGGGAGAATTGCAGAAGTCCTGAAGAAGAAGGGTCAACACTGCAAATATTGACTTGCTGCATTAACTCATTCTAACTGTCAATATAAGCTTCTGTTACTCATAATATGAATGCAATTCTATTTCTGTATGTGATAAAAACATCTGACAAACACACATAAAAACCAGAGGGCAGCAGATCATGTGAAAATATAATATTTGTGTCATTCTCAAAACTTTTGGCCATGACTGTACATTCTCCTCCACCACAATTTGGAGAGGATGGGCGGTGGGGCAACCTATCCTTCAAACTTTTCACATGATCCAGCACATTAATGAACCAAATGGGATGCCAAAAACACAGCACAAAATCTCTTGTTGGTTATACATTGCTAAAACACAGAGAATGTGCGATTAGTATCATTAACATAACATGATTGGATATAAAGTTATAACATAAGTTTTAACACATAACTATTGGATACAACACATAGAAGTTTCAGAACATGATGGATAACAGTTTTCAGTAAAGGAGGAGGATGAGCTCTGGGCAGCGCCTAAGAATGGAATGTAAGATGGAGACAGACAAGCAGCATCACTCACATCTCCCACCTCTGTAAATGATATAACCCATACTCAGGGTACATTAGGAGCTGCTAGTCAGATCCTGAGGACTTTTCCAGAAACTTCACCTCATTCCCCATGAATATGTTTATACCATTTACATACCTTTTGGTCTAACACCCTTAGAGGCATCTCTTCACCATCACGTTTGGCAGTATAACCAACCACCCTACACCTGTAGTGCCACTGTCCCAGGTTTGTGTCTCCTTCTAGCAAATGTATTTGTAAACCAAATTATGTAGATAATACATGAACACATAGATACATAAACACAGCAATAATATTCAAAATATTCCCTGTAATATTGGCATAATCCCTTTGTGCCTTGAATTCTTGCACTAGGGATTAGGCACCTTAGAATAAAGATTCTCAAACCCCGTGCTGTGGGCTGCTTTGGCAATGGAGTGGGTGAGGGGCCCTTCTCTTCCCCCCCCATGACCCGCCATACCCACGCTGTGGAGATCCAGAATCTGTCACTGCCACCTTTTTGCTCTTTTAGCAGATACCTTACTTCAGGTGATAACAGGCAAGACAATAAATTCACATAACATAGTACAAGACATAATTTCATATGTTTGAATACTTTCTTGAATATTTTACACATATATATTACACAATATTATACATATTGTAAGTATGTGAGCCAGAGGGCGCTGTTGAGCGACCCAGTCCAGGCCAGAAAAGGCTCTCAGCCACGCCTTTGGGTGGGGTGGCATGTATCTCCAGAGGGCTGGAGAAACCTGCTTGGAGCAGGAAATGGTGGACCAGCCTAGGACAGAGAGGCAGTCTGTCCCAGAGGGCTTGGATCCAGAGAGGACTTACAAATACTAAGTCAGGCTCTTATTGCCCCAGAGGCTAGTTAGGGACTCAAGGAGTCAGTGAGTGCCCTAACTGTGGTATAGGTTTTTTTTTGTTGTTTTGCTGTGTTGCAGTTAAGCTGAATAAAGCCACGTTTATTTTACACTTGGACTGTCTGAAAGCTATCTTTCCGGCGCCCAGTACCACGAACCACCGCTGTCTGGACCAGGACAAGCCGCCATTTTGAGTTTAATTCCCCCAAGCTTTCACAATATATATATTACACAATATTATACACATACAGTCATATGAAAAAGTTTGGGCACCCCTATTAATCTTAATCATTTTTAGTTCTAAATATTTGGGTGTTTGCAACAGCCATTTCAATTTGATATATCTAATAACTGATGGACACAGTAATATTTCAGGATTGAAATGAGGTTTATTGTACTAACAGAAAATGTGCAATATGCATTAAACCAAAAGTTGACCGGTGCAAAAGTATGGGCACCTCAACAGAAAAGTGACATTAATATTTAGTAGATCCTCCTTTTGCAAAAATAACAGCCTCTAGTCGCTTCCTGTAGCTTTTAATCAGTTCCTGGATCCTGGATGAAGGTATTTTTGACCATTCCTCTTCACAAAACAATTCCAGTTCAGTTAAGTTTGATGGTCGCCGAGCATGGACAGCCCGCTTCAAATTATCCCACAGATGTTCAATGATATTCAGGTCTGGGGACTGGGATGGCCATTCCAGAACATTGTAATTGTTCCTCTGCATGAATGCCTGAGTATATTTGGAGCTGTGTTTTGGATCATTGTCTTGCTGAAATATCCATCCCCGGCGTAACTTCAAATTCGTCACTGATTCTTGTACATTATTCTCAAGAATCTGCTGATACTGAGTTGAATCCATGCGACCCTCAACTTTAACAAGATTCCCGGTGCCGGCATTGGCCATACAGCCCCAAAGCATGATGGAACCTCCACCAAATTTTACAGTGGGTAGCAAGTGTTTTTCTTGGAATGCTGTGTTTTTTTGACGCCATGTATAACGCCTTTTTGTATGACCAAACAACTCAATCTTTGTTTCATCAGTCCACAGGACCTTCTTCCAAAATGAAGCTGGCTTGTCCAAATGTGCTTTTACATACCTCAGGCGACTCTGTTTGTGGCGTGCTTTCAGAAACGGCTTCTTTCGCATCACTCTCACATACAGCTTCTCCTTGTGCAAAGTGTGCTGTATTGTTGACCAATGCACAGTGACACCATCTGCAGCAAGATGATGCTGCAGCTCTTTGGAGGTGGTCTGTGGATTGTCCTTGACTGTTCTCACCATTCTTCTTCTCTGCCTTTCTGATATTTTTCTTGGCCTGCCACTTCTGGGCTTAACAAGAACTGTCCCTGTGGTCTTCCATTTCCTTACTATGTTCCTCACAGTGGAAACTGACAGGTTAAATCTCTGAGACAACTTTTTGTATCCTTCCCCTGAACAACTATGTTGAACAATCTTTGTTTTCAGATCATTTGAGAGTTGTTTTGAGGAGCCCATGATGCCACTCTTCAGAGGAGATTCAAATAGGAGAACAACTTGCAATTGGCCACCTTAAATACCTTTTCTCATGATTGGATACACCTGGCTATGAAGTTCAAAGCTCAGTGAGGTTACAAAACCAATTTTGTGCTTCAGTAAGTCAGTAAAAAGTAGTTAGGAGTATTCAAATCAATAAAATGATAAGGGTACCCAAATTTTTGCAGCGGTCAAATTTTGGTTTAATGCATATTGCACATTTTCTGTTAGTACAATAAACCTCATTTCAATCCTGAAATATTACTGTGTCCATCAGTTATTAGATATATCAAATTGAAATGGCTGTTGCAAACACCCAAATATTTAGAACTAAAAATGATTAAGATTAATAGGGGTGCCCAAACTTTTTCATATGACTGTATATATTACACAATATTATACATATATATATTACACAATATTATACACATATATATATTACACAATATTATACACATATATATTGTCATTGTACCTTACTTTTCCATTTAACCTTAGGCTAACACTTTTATCAAAATATTTTCCCTTTGGGCATAAATAGTCATCATACCCAGGCTGCGGATCCCGGAGGCCCAGAGCCAAGTTTCACTTTGTAATAATTGACATTTAACATTATTGGGTAACACAGCATCATGTTCAGCTTGTGATTTTCTGCGTGTCCATCACATCAGATACAACGTCCTTGGAGTTACTTGGCAGTCAATTAATGTTTTGGTTATTCCCTGCAGAACATCTGCAGAGCGCTACAACAGAATACAGGAATACAATTCAAGCAGATAGCAGTTAATACTGACACCAAACTTACATATTACTATTTTTGTACAATTTTCAGATATTTTCCAAACCCTACCTTTTGTCATTACCACAGGTGTTCAAAACCCCTGAGTTGTACTTCAGGTTACCTTAAGGGCAAACTGCCAGACTTTAGAATTTTCTTCACTGGATTCCAACCAAAAGTTGAACCCCTGTGGAACATCACAATATCCTAGTTTCTTCTTTTTAGGGGACATTTCCTGAAAGCAGATTTAATTTCACAAAAAGCATAAAAGTTGAATCCTGGCATTGATATAAACAGAATGAATATTACAAATACAGGTTGACATACATATATATATATAATACATAATCCAATAAACCTCATACCGATGGTGTACAGTTTTTCTCTTTGTACTATATCAGATTCTCTGAGTGTTTTGTTAAGGTAAATAATATTTCACACAGAACTGGGAGATAAGATGGGTTATATTAAACAATAATACTGAGAAAGGTGACGTCTCCCTTCAAGCCTGATTCTCGGAGTGAGGTGGGGGTGATTCATTATTTCCTGAATTATCATCCCCTTTGACCTTCCTTCTTGGAGCTCTGCACTGCCTTTTCATATGTCCTGGTTTCCCACAATTGAAGCAGTAGATCACCTTTCGATTACCCATCCCATAACAGGGGTCAATGCCAGCCACTGCAGGTTTGCGGGGTCTACTATCCATCTCTACCCCCTGAGCACTTTTACACAAAGTGGCTGGATCCATTGTCCTCCATTTTGGCCTGGATTTTTGTACTGCATTTCTTACTTGCCTTACAAGCCCCTCCATGAAGGCAGAGGCTAACAACCTCACATGTATCTTATCTGCTTCATATCCCATATCTTCCCACGCAGTGCACACTCTGTTGTAGAATTTTTCTACACTTTCCCCTCTGTCCTGTGTCAGGTCTGTCAACTTGACTGATAATTCACTTTGTCTGTCTCTTGCCCATTTCTCCAATAGAGCAACATAGTCTTGTCCTGAAACTTTAGTTGTCAAATAGTCCTTTTCCATTAACATAACATCACATAACATGGTACTAGTCATTTTAGCTTCAACTAACTGTTTCATGTCATTTCATGTGGCCCCATAACTTGTCTGTATTAGAGACAGTACTGTTACGAAGGGCAGGGGTCTAATCTCTGGGTCTGGCAAGGTTTTGAGCAACCTCATCATGTCAGTCGGGGACCATTTGTACACCTGATATTGTCTCACTGGAGGCTGAGCCATTTTACACAAAGATTCTACAACCACATGTTTCATGTCCTCGCTCTCCCCTCCACTTCTATCAATAATTTCAGGTGACCCCGCTGACTCTTGCATCTCTCTGTTGTTATCCATATTTGTCAGTTCACCTCCCAATACAGTATACTGGGGAAAATCATCAGAAAACCTAGGTGATACATGTGTCTTAACCCTTTCTTTTTGGGGAGGTTTCATTTCAGTCTCTTGTGGAGAGTCAGAGAAATCAACCTTAGTCCAGTCTGTCTGTCTTGTTGAGCTGTCGGGTCGTCTTTCCTCATGTCTGTCACAATTGTCACAAATGTCACAAACTTCTGTCACTATGATTTTCTGGTTCTTATTACTTCCAGACTTTGATTTAGTTCTGGTTGTCACTGTGGCCACTACACCTGGGGATGTTTGCTGAGGAGTCACAATAGGATTGTTGGGTGAATGTCCCATCTGTGACAGGATGACCGAATTTATCCCTCCAAATGGGATTCTGATTCTGCTGTCCACACGCCAGACACACCCAACCTCCTGAAATATTTACTGAAGATGGTACATCAATATCTACCTCTGATTCTTTGAACACTTTAGACCACATCCTGGCTTGCCCATTCAAGCCACTGTCTTTCAACCACCCCCTTCATGAGCTTATACACATTCTTCATGGCTTCTTTTCCCTCCCTCTGCACCACAATTTCTGCAGGGGTTAAGCCTGGTTTGGGCTTACTACTGGACGAACCCCCCATCTTTGCTGCTTTTGTGTTTCTATACACAACCACACTCTGGCCAGAGAATTTTCCAGCAAAAGATGCACCTTAAGGTCAGACCCAAACTTTTGTCCGACTAAATATGGGGGTTCTCTCCCTCTCCTACTCTCTCCCGGGCCCAATACCACCAAAAAAAAAATAAAATCCTTCTTCACTTCACAATATCCAAGGGTGTTTCACACAAATAAAATTCCCTTCTGATCAGGTATGTGGCCTCTCCTGTTTACCAATTTCTCAAATGATGTTTCCTTCCAGTGTTCTGGGTGTGGTACAGCAGTATCAGCATTTAACACTACAAATACAATAAGTCCAGTCCTCAAAAGAGTTTCTCCACCAGCTTAGGCACGGTACATATATAATTCATACATGGCATCTATCCAAAACAAGGAACAAGGATCTTTAACAACCATTTGTTACACTCATGACCTTTTCTAACCAAAACAAACCACCTGACAATCACCTTTCATATCTGAGGGAAAAAACAGAATTCTTTTTACAAAGGACCAACCAAATGTAACTTCCCTTTTACTTACCACCAACACACAACATCTTGAGCTGACATACAATGGAAGGGACAGAATTTTACCATGAAACACTCTTACCGTTTTGCAGCGCTGCTATTCTGTCCATTCAGATGTGCCAATAATCTCATGATAGATCTCGGGCTTGGTGGGTTAACGGGTTGGTCCTTGATCTCAGCAGTGCCTCCATCTGTTATCGAAACCCAAACTGGGTTCAAAATCCTGATTATCAAGTGGTGCCAAATTATTTATAATCCATATTGGTATATATATACTGTGAGCTCACGGAGAAAGAACCAGCCTGACACGCTCAGTCGGTGTTAAGCAAGTTGTGTTTATTAAAAACATAGTATAAGCTTTTATAGAGAACAGTAAATAATTATGAATTATAACAGAGCATGCGTGAAAACTGGTTAACGTGATTGACCATTGGCGGGAGGAGGGTCTTGACACACCTCCTTACTCATCTCAATAATCAAAGTATATTAGTACTATGAGCTGCGTAATGCAAAGCATGGCTGGGACCATTGCACATCTGAGGGGAGAAACTGCGCAGCTTCTCGAAGGACAGCTCACAGAAAGTTTATAAACAAGTAAGTCCACTAGGACATGCTGCCCTAGACTGGGTGTCTGGCCTTGCTCTCAGTGTATATCCTTATCATTGAAGGCTGTAAGCTTCTTCTACTAAATGCATTTCTATAATTTTTAAGAACAGCAAGCTAATGAGAAGTTAAAGAGACAGACACTTAATTTCTATAACAAATGCCCATCTAGATTACTATATGTAGTTTATACCATGCGGGACTTAAAAACACATTTAAACCAGTATTGTTATACCATCTGTAAAAAGAAAACTGTTTTACCAGTAACAAAACATTTTGCTGAAACTAAACATAACAAAATGGATCTTAGACTTTGGATTGTGGATCATATACAGTACCTATACAGAGAAGAGGTGTTGATCACTTAAAACTGTTAAAATTATGTGAACTAAAATGGATAAACTGATTAAATACACTTAAACCAAATGGTTTAAACATAGAATTTCCCATATAAGGTGTTTGATGCAGCCTGCCTATATTGCCTCCTAAGATGCATGATATTGACCCCTCTGAGTAGTTGGATAGTATATGTTTATATGATTATACTGTATATTTGAAAACTTTTGAGATTAATGATGTATTTTTTCACAGATTTTTCACGCTAGATACACTCATGAAACATCCCAATGGATACAGGATGATATATATATATATATATATATTTTCTGCTTTTATATGTTACATTTAATATTCACCGTTTTTAACCTCTCCACTAGTTATTTTTTTATTTTCAAATTTTTATATTTTATTTTAATATATTATTTTTCTCAAGAATTAATACAAATCTTCTGCTGATGTAACCATCAAGCTGTCCATAGGAACAATATGGATGATTCTCTAAAAATCTGTATGTCCTATAATAGAGTCGTGTGTATTGATATAATGGATTGCTGGGTTGGCACCTGTTCACACATGGTGTGGACAGGGTGCGGTCCAAATATTCTGGTTGCTACTGAGTTCCATCAGGTTGATGGGACTCTCTGGTATACAGGTATCGTTGGGACGTTATAACTGGAAAATGGCTCCTAATACTAGACCCGATGATAAGGATAAAAACAAGAAAAGAAAAGTTTACTTCATGTATTTATTCAGAATGGAGATTTTGGGTCGTTCTCCCAGAGTTATGATGGTTGATGAAGTTTCTGAGATCTCTATAATGATGCCTTCCCTTAACCAAGATGGCTTTGAGTAAGCTTGTAGTTTATTGTGGTTAATGGCTGTAACTTCCTCACATGCTCAATAGCACTGTGAGGACACCGACATCGGCGTGGTTTGTGGTCTTTGCAGCCTGGATTACAAACAATTTTGATTAGACAGCTGAGCATTGTTAATTATTGATGTAATTATACGCACTTTGGGCAGTTTTTGGATATACTCTGACATCTTTAATGCACTTTTTTGACTTTATCACTGTTTATGACGTGTACTATGTTATTTGCTTGAGAAAAGCTCTGGTTTTGGAGCTGAAACATTGCAGAAGGATAGGTGAATAAAGTACACCATTTTTTCACTTTAACTTGGTGTGCTGTCTTGCTTTTTTATTTTCACCTTCTTTGATTGAGCATTTTTGATTGGTTTGCCCGAAGACCCAACAAAGTCTCTTCTATACCAGATGAGCCCATAACCATGAGATTCTTTTAACATGATGCAGACATTTTTAATTTTTGTGTTTTCGTTTTTTACTCCCTGCATTCTAAAAGCTGTAACTTTCTAATTTTTCCGTTTACATAGTCATATGAGGACTTGATTTTTGCATGACAAGTTGTACTTCAAAATGGTACCATTTATTATTCTGTACAATGTACTGGGAAGTGGGGAAATTCAGAATGAGGTGGAATTGAAAAAAAAAAATGCAGTACTATCATTTTCTTATGGGTTTTGTTTTTACTGCTTCCACTTTGAAATAAAAATGCTATGTTAGCTTTATTCTCTGGGTAAGTATGATCAAGGTTTTACCAAATTTATATAATTTTTCTTTCATGTTTTAATAACGTTACAAAAATTCAAAATTTTGAAGAAAAAAAAAAAAACATTTCTTTGCATCACCATAATCTGACACCTGTAACTTTTTTTTATATTTCAGTTTATGGAGCTGTGTAAGGTCTCTTTTTTTTTGTGGGACAATATGTAGTTTTTATTGATGCCACGTTAGGGAATGTATGCTGTTTTGATTTATTTTCTGCTAAGGCGTTTACTGTATGGGGCAAATGTTTTTATATTTTAATAGTTTTATATTTACTTGTATTTGTTTATATTTATATGTGATCTAGGTAAAGGGGGGTGATTTAAATTCCCCTCTTTCCCTACGCTCCCACCACCATGGTGACAGAACGGCTCCCATGATTGTGCCGCATGATAGGGAAAGTGGAAGTAACCACTCAGATGTTGTGGTCGCATTTGACCATGGCATCTGAGTAGTTAAATGCCTGTAATCAGAGTAATCTCTGATCACGGGCATCAATGCCAGGTCCCTGCTGTATGAATCAGCACAGATCCATCAGCTAATGCCGCCACTCTCCTTCAGAGTGGTCGCCATAGTTAGTCACGTGCACCAGGACGTACATTTGCGTGTAGGGGTTAAAGTTGTAGCAGTTCATTCAGACAATCCCATCGAAGTAAATTCAGTCTTCTAGTGGAGGAATTACTGTTTCCACTAACATTTCCTTTCTGAGAAATATGAATACTGATATAGCAATGTTAAATAGTAAACACTGGGATATATATAAACAAAGATTAGCTTAATCACCTTCACTTTGTATATGCCAGTGAAATTGTAGCAAAATGTGATATGTTTGTAGTGTGTGTGTGTGTGTGTGTGTGTGTGTTTGTGTGGGGGGGGGGGGGACACAGACTGCAGAGGGCCCCTGTGCAAATAATGTGTCCGGACCCCCCGTCCCCATTAATTTGCCTCAGCGGTCATGTGGGCTGCAGGGCTTCTGGGGAATGAGGCACAGTGCCACCAAACAGGCTGTGGTATTAGACACTAGAAAGCTGGGGACATGTAACATAGTGTTCCTTAGTGGCCCCTCCACACTGTATAATGTCTCACAGTAGCCCCTCCACACAGTATATTGTCCAACAGTGGCCCCCAAACAGTATAATGTCTCAAAGTAGCCCCTCCATACAGTATAATGTCTCACAGTAGCCCCTCCACACACTATAATGCCATATAGTGGCCCCTCCACACAGAATAATGACCTATAGTGGCCCATCCGCACACTATAATGTCCCACACTAGTGCCAGTACAGTATAATTTCTCACAGTAGTCCCTCCAAACACTATAATGCCCTATAGAGACCAATACAATTCGTTCTCTTCAAACCCCAGAGTATAATGATCAGAGGCCCAGGGGAGAGGATTAAATATAAAAAAAAACTATGTTACTAACAGGGCCGGCTCCAGATTTGTGTGGGCCCTTGGGTGACAGAGCCTCAGTGGGCCCCTTTTGGAGTAACTCATGCACACTGCAGCAAAAAAATTGGGTGTTTTTTGCTGAGGTAGACCCACTGGAGTGGACTGTAATACAGTCCATTCCATACAAGTAGATACAACCTGTTCAGACATCAGAAAGTAAAGAGGAATTTGAGGCAGACATTTGCCCCGGATTCTTCTTTATTTTCTGCCGCCAGCTCACGGTGTAGAGCATCAGTATTCCGTTGCGGCTTCCACTGCTGATTAGGCCCAAATGAATGAGTCTAATCAGTGCAGAATCTCAAGCTGCGGCCTCCGAATCAGCGGCAGAATCTGCGGCAAGATCCAGCAGGACGCTTTTTTTTTTCCCAGTTTCCTGCTCCAATTAGTTTCAATAGCAGGCAGAATGAGGGAGGAATCTGCTGCTTATTTAGGGGCGAAATGCACTGCAAAATCAGTGCCAGATTCCATTGTGTGAACAGGGCCTGATACTGTTAATTGTGCCACTCCACAGTGGCCCCCACACAGTATCATATGCTCCACAGTGGCCCCCACACAATATTATATGCTCCACAGTGGCCCATACACAGTATTATATGCTGCAAAGTAGACCCCACACAGCATTATATGCTGCACAGTGGCCCCTACACAGTATTATATGCGCCATACTGCACCCCACACACTATTATATGCTTCACAGTGGCCCCCACACAGTATTTTTTGCTCCACAGTGGCCCCACACAGTATTATATGCTGCACAGTAGACCCCACACAGCATTATATGCCCAAAGTGGCACCCCCACAGTATTATATGCTCCACAATGGCCTCCACGCAGTATTATATGCTGCACAGTGGCCGCCACACAGCATTATACATTGCACAGTGGCCCCCACACAGCATTATATGCCCACAGTGGCCCCACACAGCATTACATGCCCACAGTGGCCTCACACAGCATTATATGCTGCACAGTGGCCCCCACACTGCATTATACATTGCACAGTGGCCCCCACACAGCATTATATGCCCACAGTGGCCCCCACACAGTATTATATGCTCCACAGTGGCCCCCATACAGTATTATATGCTGCACAGTAGACCCCACACAGCATTATATGCCCACAGTGGCCCCCACACAGTATTATATGCTCCACAATGGCCCCCACACAGTATTATATGATGCACAGTGGCCACCACACAGCATTATATGGCAAATACAAAAAAACAAAAGCACAGCAGGCACTACCAGAACATATGAATTGAATGATATGGCTTTGTTACTTAGCTGAATCGCTGGTGCAGCAGAGGATACACGGGGGCATGCTGTAGAAATGATGTCCAAAATATAGTGGGAAAAAGCAGGACAGCGGCAGTCACATCCGGATAAAAAACCTCTTTATTTAAATAAGTTACAGGCAGGTAGTGCCTGCTGTGCTTTTGTTTTTTTGTATTTGCCATTGCATTGTTCTATTCAATGTGAGCACACCTTGGGACATTTGTATGTGCCAGTTATTATTTATCTGGACACGTTTATAAATATGGACATAGATATTGAAGTTAATACTGAGACTGAAGCTATGGTGGATAAATTGGCATTTAAATCAGGCAGAGAAAATGCTGGGACTTTTTTTGAACAATGCAATACCAAGGATGCCCTGCAGGTCTTGAGTACTAAGGCGCTAGAGTTTAAAGTAATGCAGCTATCAGATCGTGAAATACGACTGTTCTGGACTGTGAATTCATTGAAATCATATGAAATAAATAAGAGAGTACCTTGAGGTTTAAGGGCTTAAAAGGAGCCATCACAATATCAAGATGATGCAAAATTTTTTGAAGAATGGAATGAGGTGCAATTACAATGCTCATTGCAACTGATGCGATTAATTTTAAAATGTAATGAACAAGAATATGAGACTGTAACAGATGAATTATGCAAAGCTAAGGTGGAATTATGGACATGGTGGTCAGAAGCACAATGTCAAAGTTTTTTCAAAAAATTGGATAAGAAGTCAGTAGTCACACAGGCTGAAGTGAAAGAAAGAAAAAGAGACAAATTCTTGAGAGATAAAGAGGATTTTGACTCCGGTCACATTTTTGATTGGAATAAGAAAAGTCAGACGAAACTTAGGATGAGACGCAAACGGGTATCAGATTTTCTTACTACAGAATCGGAATCTAGTGCGTCGGGATACCCCAGGAAGATACTCAAGGAGTCTAGATACAGGGCGTCATCATTCACACAAAAAGAATTATTGTTTAAGAGAAGTACTAAAAGAGAAGAAAAGGATCAGAATTTGGCTGTTTTTTCTTTCCAATATAGCTCACAAGCAGATGTTATACATACAGCCATTTTTAACAACTGGCATACTATTCATAGGGACCCGGATCTAGCTAAGATTCTTCCAACACGCCCTATAGTTACTTTTAGAAGAAGTCCAAGTTTGAAAAATAAATTGGTACGTGGTAGATTCTCAGAGAGAGACAGAAGTAAGAATTGGTTAGAGAGAGATTTACCCAAAGGAAATTTTGCATGTGGTCATTGCAATTACTGTAACCAGAATTTGAGGAGTAGAAACCTTTTTATGGGGAATACCCATTGGGTAGTCAACCAATTCTTAAACTGTAAAACCAAATTCTTAGTTTATGTCATTTTCTGCCCCTGCCATAGGTTCTATATTGGCAAAACAATAAGAAACCTGCATATAAGATTCAGGGAGCATGTAAAGTCCATTAGCACAGGACATGGCTGTCCACGTTTGATCCAACATATTAAAGAAGCCCATGGAGGGGATGCAAGAGTCCTGCGTTTTGCGGGTATTGAAGAGGTCAGGGTCGGACTGGCCCACCGGGGAACCGGTGAATCCACCGGTGGGCCCCGAGCCCCGAACTATTAGTCCTCATGTCATGGGGGCCCGATCGGGATCCTGACCATCCCAATCGGGCCCCTGACCAGTGGCGTAACGATCGCGGTCGCAGGGTGTGCGACTGCGACCGGGCTCGGTGGGGTATGGTGCCCATGGCCAGCTGGAGATGGCCGGGCCCCGGACTACTATGATAGCGGTCGGGGAAAGCCTGGTTCCCCGACTGCTATACATACTGTTATTGGAAAGGGGCCCTGGCATATTGCAGGCCCCTTTCCAATAGATGGCAGGGCAGGGCACCCAGGGGAGGTGACTGAAAATAATAAATAGATATTCTCACCTCTCCTGGGCACAGCGATCTCTCCGGCGCTTTTCCGTCATGTGACTAAGGCCTGTGATTAGGCCCCAGCAGTCACATGGAGCGCGGTCGCGTAATGACGTCAGTGCGCCCCCACGTGACCTCTGAGGCCCAATCACAGGCCTCAGCAGCGACGTTGGAAAAGGGCCTGAAGACGCTGAAGACGGCAGGATGGAGCGAGGATGCCAAGGAAAGGTAAGGCAAGGTCAGTATGAATGTTTGTTATTTTTAATCACTTCCCCTGGGCCTCCGATTATTATACTCTGGGGTCTCAGACCCCAGAGTATAGTAATAGCACTGAAGTGGAAGGGGGCTATTGGGCGCATATAATACTGTGTGGGGGCCACTGTGGAGCTTATAATACTGTGTGGGGGCCACTGTGGAGCTTATAATACTGGGTGGGGGCCACTGTGGAGCTTATAATACTGTGTGGGGGCCACTGTGCAGCTTATAATACTGGGTGGGGGCCACTGTGGAGTATATAATACTGTGTGGGGCCACTGTGGAGCTTATAATACTGGGTGGGGGCCACTGTGGAGCTTATAATACTGGGTGGGGGGCACTGTGGAGCTTATAATACTGGGTGGGGGCCACTGTGGAGCTTATACTCCATACAGTGGCTCCTTCATTTTTTTTAAATTACGCCGGGGCAGGTGAAAAAAACAAAAAAAAACAAAACTTTCTCTCTTGTCCCCAGTGTCTCCCAGCGCGGTTCGGTCCTGCAGTTCTGTTGTTTTCTTCCAGTGCAAGTTCCCTCTGCACCTGACTACCTGTGACGTCACGTGACCCCTGAGGCCAATCAGCGGCCTAAGGGAAGGGACCTGGGACATCACAGCCAGTGAGGAATTCCGGCAAAAAGAAGACAGCGGAGCTGCGGGACCGGACCGTGCTGGGAGGACACCAGAGCACCGGAGACAGGTGAGTATGTTTAGTATGTTTTTTTTTTTTGGGGGGGGGGTAGGGGGGATTCACCTCCCCCGGAATAATTATAAAAAAGAAAAAAATTATACTGGACAACCTCTTTAAAGTGTGGCGCATTAGAGGGGCCCTGGGGGGTATATTAAAGGGGTTGTCCAGGCATAATTTGTTATGGTTTATCCTCAGGATAGACCATAGGTACCTGATCTGTAGGGGGCTGACCCCGGACCGATCAGCTGTACGGAGCCACTTTTGATGCCCGTACTGTACACAATACAGGGCCAGAAGCAGAAAGCTCTGTCCACTGTATAGGGGCTGGGCACCTTCACTGTATCTCAGTAGGAGCTGAGCTGCAGTGATGGCGCCGGGCTGCTATACAGCGGATGGAGCTTTGTGCTTCCGGCCCTGTGTTGTGTACAGAACGGACTCCAGAAGTGACTCCGAACAGCTGATGGGGCCGTTCCTGAGCATAGGCCATAAAAAAGATTAACCCTGGACATCCCCTTTAATATGCCCCACATAGTTTAATGTCCCCCCCACAGGATGTTAGCCCCCATCACTGCTCCCACACAATATAATGACCCCATCACTGTTACCCATACAGTATGGGGGACCAGTGAAGAGGCCACTATGTGGGGGGACCAGTGAAGTGACCATAGAAAAATTTGGCCCAGACAACCCCTTAAAAGAGGTTGTCCATAAACTGGAGCGACCACTGTGTCGGCCGCCAGGGAGGTGTAAAAATAAGAAAATTAAAAAAAAAAAAGCATACTCACCTGTCCCCAGCACCTCGTTGTCCCCTGCCTGTGTCTGTTCGGTCTCATGGTGGCGCCTCATTTCTGGAAATCCTGTACCTAATTGGTCTTAGCGATCACATGAGGTGCAGGACTCGCCGGCATGAGACTGAATGGACACTGGCAGCGGACAACGGAGCGCCGGGGACAGGTGAGTATGCTTTTTAATTTACTTATTTTTTACTTTACACCTCCCGCCAGCTACATGGGTTGCTCCAATTCCTGGACACCCTCTTTAAAGGATTTATCCATCTTTCTAATATTGATGGCCTGTCCTTAGGATAGGCTATCAATATTACATCTGCGATGATACAACAGCCAGGACCTCTGCAGATCAGCTTTTCCAGGACAGTGCGGCTACAGGTAAAGGTAACAATGCTAGGAGCCACGCTGTTCACTTGCCATACAAGGTGTAGCAGTAGGTTTAGGTAGTGCAGTGGTGCACATGGTATAGTGGGTGAGCAGCATGGCTCCCGGCATGTTTTTACCTTTAGCCGCCCTGTCTCGGTACCGCTGATCTGCAGGGGTCCTGATGGTGGGCCCCTAGAAACAATTCCACTGGTGGGCCCTAGACATCCCAGTCCGACACTGGAAGAGGTTAAGATTGGCTATGTAGGAGGGGATCGACATCAGGAACTATTAAGACGAGAAAGTAGATGGATTCTGAGAACTCAGGCTTTAGGTCCAATAGGACTAAACGATAGAAAAGAAATGAGTGCGTTTTTATAACGCAAGTTATTTTTTTTTTGTTTTTGTTTTTTTGTTGTTGCTCAATAGACAACCACATTTAGTAATGTCCACTTTTTCCTTCCTTCCCCTCCTTAACCCGAGTGGTACATGTTGAATTCCTTTCTTTTGATTGCTTCAGTACTTGAACGATAGTGCCCTTATGTTTTTATTATGTTTTTTAACTGAGTGTAGCAGCGATGGCCGGTATTCGGCACCTGTGCGCTCTCTCCAGGACCTATCTTGATGGCTATTGGTGTTGACTGACACACCCATGGAGTAGGCGTCACTATATGATGACGCTCCATGGGGTGTATCAGCTGTCAAGCCTGTAGAAGTGCAGTAGCACGAAACGGCCCGTTGCTTGTGAGTCCACAGCTAAAACCTGCCCGTAACTTATTTAAATAAAGAGGTTTTTTATCCGGATGTGACTGCCGCTGTCCTGCTTTTTCCCACTACACAGCATTATAAGCCCACAGTGGCCCCACACAGCATTACATGCCCACAGTGGCCTCACACAGCATTATATGCTGCACAGTGGCCCCCACACAGCATTATACATTGCACAATGGCCCCCACACAGCATTATATGCCCACATTGGCCCCCACACAGTATTATATGCTCCACAGTGGCCCCCACACTATCATATGCTCCACAGTGACCCCCACACAGTATCATATTCTCCACAGTGGCCCCCACACAGTATCATATGCTCCACAATGGCCCCCACACAGTATCATATCCTCCACAGTGGCCCACACACAGTATCACATGCTCCACAGTGGCCCCCACACAGTATCATATGCTCCACAGTGGCCCCCACACAGTATCATATGCTCCACAGTGGCCCCCACACAGTATCATATGCTCTACAGTGGCCCCCACACAGTATCATATCTTCCACAGTGGCCCACACACAGTATCACATGCTCCACAGTGGCCCCCACACAGTATCATATGCTCCACAGTGGCCCCCACACAGTATCATATTCTGCAGTGGCCCCCACACAGCATTATATGCTCCACACTGCACCCCACACAGTATTATATGCTCCACAGTGGCCCCCACAGTATTATATGCTTCACAGTGGCCCCCACACAGTATTATATGCTTCACAGTGGCCCCCACACAGTATTTTATGCTCCACAGTGGCCTCCACACAGTGTTATATGCTTCACAGTGGCCCCCACACAGCATTATATGCCCGCAGTGGCCCCCACACAGTATTATATGCCCACACTAGCCCCACATAGTATTATATGGTCCACAGTGGCCCGCACACAGTATTATATGCTCCCAATAGCCCCCCTCCTCCTAGAGCTAGTGCTATTATTATACTCCTGGGTCAACTCAGACCCCAGAGTATCATAATCAGAGGCCCAGGGGAAGTGATTAAAAATAACAAACACTTATACTCATCTTACCTCACCTCTCCTGGGTATCCGGCTGTCTGTAGCATCCTCCTCGGTCCTCTTCTTCCTTGTGACTGAAGTCCTGCGCTCCAGACGTCACTGCTGGGGCCTGTGATTGGGCCTCAGCGGTCATGTGGGGTGCGATGACGTCATTACGCCGGCATGCCCCATATGACCACTAGGGTGCAATCACAGGCCCCAGCAGTGACATCTGGGGCGCAGGACCTCAGTCACCAGCCGGAAAAGCTCCAAATAGGATTCTGAGTAATGAGTGAGTATAAGTAATTTTTTTTATTTTTAGTCACCTTCCCTGGGCTGGCATCTATATCCATTAGCAGTATGTATAGCGGTTGGGGAACCAGGCTTTCCCTGACCGCTATCATGGCGGTCCGGGGCCCCATCCATTTGCAGCTGTCCGCAGGCCCCGTACTGTTATGCCACTGCTGAGTGGGCCCCCTCAGAAGCTTGGGGCCCCGGCACTTGTCCGGGTAAGCCTGGTGCTGATGCCAGCCCTGCTTAGTAACCTCTTCTGGGCTCTGGTCTTCGGACCTCTTCTGGTCTTAGAGACATCACGAATGACATCAGAGACCACTGAGGCACAATCACAGTCATGTTGGCGTCATGATGCAAAGTGACGATGGTGTAACACAAGTGACGTTACGTCAGTGTCATTTTGCATCAAGACAGACTTCTGTGGTCTCTGGTTGTAATTCGTGATGTCCGAGGACTGGAGCCCAGGAAAGGTGAGTAACACTGTTTTTAATGTCTGATCACCTCCCCTGGGGCTCCGCTTATTATACTCTGGGGTTTGAAGAGACGTTTTGTTTCAGACCTGTTCAGTCTAAACGAATACCGCTGGAACCTCACATGATGAATCTCACGAGCTTCGCTCACCAAATACTCAGTGCCGCCCCTGCTTCATGTATGATCTTTACCGTCCTGTTGAGTGGGCCCCCTTCCTTCCATGGGCCCCTGTGCAGCCAAATCGGCCCCACATGTGATATGTACGCCCCTGGTTTAGATACTTGTCAGCTCTGGACTGTGTTGGGAGTCCTGGACACTGATCACCTCAGGGTCTATCCACAATTCACAATTTCGATTTCCAGAGTCTGAATTGGAATAATGGTTAATTGAAACGACAACTTAATCAAATTAATCATCCAGTCCTAGCTCATGGCATAAAATAATAATTCTGAGCAGGGGTGGATAGGTTAGGCTATTGCTCAGGGACCGAGACTGTAGGCCCCCTACAAAATGTAATTGCTGCCATTATAACCCGACCTCATAATCAACTGTATTGACTTCCTTCTGCCCTACCATTCTCCCTGATAAGCTAGAGTCTATTTCAAGTCTCTAGCCTATGAGTGACTGGACCAGCAGTGCAGTAGTTGCAATGATGTCATCACTCTACCTGAGCCAGGCCACAACAGTCAGGCTAAAGAGGCCTGAATCACATCACATCACAGAGGGCGACTGGAACAGGGTGAGGAGAGTATGTAATTTTTTAAAATTCTACTGGCATAAGGTGTCATGATTCTCTATCTGGCTGCTGCACCTTTAATGTTACCAGGACAACGTGGGAAGCTATTGCAGTTCCAGAGGCTTCCTGGCTTGGTCCAGTTAGCAGCTGAGGAGGCCTATATAAGGCCACACCCTCCTGACACATGTGCAGACTATTAGTTCTCTTTGCTAGTCCCGTTTTGCCTGACTACACATATACTGACCTTTGGCTGCGTTCTTGAATTCCTCTCTGTCTAGTGATTTTGTTGTGGCTTTCCTGATTAGATTTAACTTTGGCTTGTAGTACACTCATCTGTTTAGGTGACAATTCCGGTCTTCAGATTCAGCTAAAGTCCATCTCTTCTTGTGAGGAGCTCTGGTGAAGGCGTCTGGGGCCGGGCTTGGCTCGTAGAGGTGTGTTATGGTTAGGTAGCATTTTCTACTGCTTGCACTTGTCAGCCCATTTCTGCTGCTGCTCTCCTAAAACCTGTACTTTACTGACCTTGTTATTGTGGCCTTGCATCTGAATCTTAACATAAGGGACTCAGAACCTTTATACTATGGGAAATTATAGTGAGTGGAGGGCTAATATAGGACATTATACAATGTGGGGGTCATTATGGGACATTGTTCTGTGTGGATGGAAGCTATGGGATTTTATTTGGCTTCATCACTGTGTGGGCAGGGTTAGAGGCATGAATTAAAAAAAAATGACATTTTCTCTAGTGTTTGTCCCTCTTTTTGTTCTCTGTATGGCACTATTAGTATTAGTGGCAGCCATGGGATGATGTAAATGTGATAAACCTATGACATTGGTGTGGCAGAAACAACTTGTGGCTGGAAGAAACGTTATGGCTGTCCATAGCGAATGAAGATGAGGAAAGCACATCTACAATCCAAAGAAACATCACTGGATGTAATCAGTACAGATTTTTTCTGTGATCCCTGTGACTATGCATGGGATGATGGAAATGGGATAAACCTATGACTTGGTGTGGCAGAAATGACTTGTGGCTGGAAAACACATTATGACTGTCCATAGCGAATGGATAAGATGAGCTAAAAAACATCTGCAAATCCTAGGAAATGTAACTGGATGTAATAAGTACAGATTTTTTTTCTGTGATCCTTGTGATACTATCCAGGAGCCAGGAGTGGATTGAGCCCACGTACACGAATTACACAGCCTCATTTACTTGAATAGGACTGAAATGCTGCTGTATATGACTGATGAACGCCCTGCTGGTCGCCCAGTGACTACATATTGATGCTCTTATTCATCCTGGAAAACTCCTTTACTGCTAGGCGATGAAAAGAAACCCAAATAGCTACATCATGTAACCTGCAAACCTATGTAGGAACATTAAATGTTTACATGTATGATGGCACAATTAAAAAAAAAATGAAGGGTGCCTAGGAAAGAGAACATCTCTGCAGAATAAATATGGCCTAGGTTTGACAAATTGCAGCTGAACAATCCCTAAAAGTTTTGAAGAAATATTCCTTGGACTGTTGAGACCAAAGGGGGAGATTTCTGATGAGGATACACAGCGCCATGTTTGCCGGGCTATTGCTACACAGTTGTAACCTCCATTTTCTTTACTAATCTCAACTAACAGTGATCAGGAGGGAACACAGTAGTTACCATTGTATTGTTAGAGACTTGACAGATAAATCTCTTAACTTGCTTATATAGAAATATTGCTTGGCTATCTTCAGAAGCCTCACAGAGTGGAATGGATGACTTCCACATCTTTTGCTCCATTAATCCAGAAAGCAACAGGTCCCCCATTTGCAAAATCCTTTGGGTTGAGAAGCATCTATGGTGGAACAACCCCCTGAAAATAAGCACTGTGTATATTTACCAATAGGCATTATATAAATAAACCTGCACTGCCATCTGCTGATTGTATGTTATTGAGTTTGAAAGAATGAAAAGTGTAATTCCAATTAAATGTACAAATATGTGGCAAGACCTGTCATGGACTGCAATATTGCAATAAATTTAAATAAAGCAGATCTAAACTTCTAAAACTTTTCTTTATTTCATAAATCAATAGTGCAGGTGAAAATAGTAAACTTTGTGATGTGCAGCCACCTCCCCTATCATAAGGGAGGCGGCGCAGATTGTAGCTGAATTCTTGGGTGTCCTGGCAGCTCGACATCCTGTGATCAGTCTATTTTTAAAGGGACAGTTGATAAAAGAAGGGAATTAAAGGGGACAACCCATTTAATTAACTTTAAAATCTACTTTTCAGTAGATAAAGCCTGGATGTGTTGTAGGGCCGTTTTTGAGTATTGCTAACGGAAGTACCATTATTTAACCCCTTAAGGACACAGCCATTTTTCATTTTTGCATTTTCGTTTTTCCCTCCCCCCATTCCAAGAACCATAACTTTTTCATTTTTCAGTTCACAGACACACATGATGTCTTATTGTTTGCAAAATAAATTGTACTTTGTAATGTCACTATTCAATATGTTGTGCAATGTACTGGGAAGCTGGAAAAAAATTCAGAATGAGGTGCAATTGGAGAAAAAAAATGCATTTGCGCCAATTTCATATGGGTTTAATTTTTACGGCGTTCACTGTCTGGTAAAAATGACATGTTATCTGTATTCTGTGGGTCAGTACGAACACGGCAATACCAAATTTATATAGACTTTGTAATATTTTGATGCTTTTTTAAAAAATGAAAAACTTTGCAAAATTGAAAAAAAAAATTGTGTTGCCATATTGTGACACCTGTAACTTTTTCATATTTACATGTATGGAGCTGGGTAAGGCGTCTTTTTATGCAGGACTAGATGATGTTTTTATTGATACCATTTGGGGAAAGATCTGATGGTTTGATCACTTTTTATTACATTTTTTATAGGAGGAAAAAAAGTGTTGGAAAAAAACTCTATTTGGCTATGTAGATTTTTTTTCACCGCTACGCCTGCCGTACACCGTATGGGATTAATATTTTATTAGTTCGGGAATTTGGGAGCATGGTGACACCTAATGTGTTTATGTTTACTTTTGTTTATTTACTTTTATATGTGATCTAGAGAAAGGGGGGCGATTTGAACTTATGTTTTTTTTTTAATTTTTTTTTTATATTTTTATGATCAGACACCCTAGGCACCTTGAAACCTAGTGGGTCTGATCGCTCATACTATTCACTGCGATACTACTGTATCACAATGAATAGCAAAATGCCTACCTCTCTATTACATGTCAGTGTGCAATAGATCTATTGTAATGACAAGCCTGGGAGCTTTCACTAGGCTCCTAGTTGTCATGGAAACCGATCGCCGCCCTCCGAAGAAGTTCAGGAGGGCGGCGATCGGTGAAAAATGGCGGCTCCGGTGGCGCATGCGCAGTTTAGACGCTGCGTTCCTTTTTCACCGCGGCGTCTAAAGGGTTAACAGCCACGATCGGTGCAGGCACCGATCGCTGCTGTTAGCAGCGGGTCCTGGCTGCATTACACAGTCGGCATCTGCTCTGTATGGAGAGAGCTCAACTCCTGAGCTCTCTCCATACATCCCTTCAAACCCAATTACGTACATGTACGTGATTTAGGGTTAAGGGGTTAATATTCATTGCTCTCATCCGTGAAATCGTGAAATAATGATGGAAATGAATGTTAAATGATGAATGCAGATGTATGTTGCCCTATTATATTGTTTGGAGGCACTAATGGCACATTATACCATGTTGAGGCCTCTAATGAGGCTTTGTGTGTGTGCCCTTTAACTATTAGCTAATAACCCCCTTTATCTATCATACCAGTTTGTGACATGTCCTCTCTACTCCATTTGACCTCCTAATTTTTTTCTGACTAAACCTAACCTAACCTTATTGTCTGAAGAACACCAGACATGTTCAGCTACTGTTCACCTCAGACCTTCACCTGATGGTGCACCCCATTCAATGAACCTTTGCTAAAAGCAGTTCAGTATCCCTGGCTTATCCTAAGGATAGACCATAAAGAAAATCCTGGACAATCCCCTTAATGAGTTTATTTAGTAATGCCTTATGGTTTGCACATAATGGTGCATCTAAATTCCGTAACAATAATAATACCATACACTACTAAATAATATTCTCATTAGATGCTTAGATTGCTATGCAGTTACCCAAGGAAATACCATGCAGCTCCTCAGGATACATCTCAGCTTTTTTTTTTTTCTTCTTGACATTATGCAATCTATCTACAATCTATTGGTGCCAGTTATGGCATACTATGATAGGTTGCTCCCTTCCTTGTACTACATCACCTGCTGATTCAAATTATTCTCCTATCCCAGCAGTGGCAGGTCTATGTAACCAATACCTTTGAGAGCCTCATGATGAAAATGTATTGTATATAATAGACAAATAGACATGTACCCTCATTTTTCTACACAACTAATACCTATGTAAGGAAGTGAAAGGATTGGACTCCTTAAAGCGTAGCTAAACTTTCAAACAACTTTTCATTTCCTGGCAGCATTTGTGTAATTAATAAATTAAAAGAGAAGCAAGGGAAGAATAAAGTATTTAAGTATTTATTTGTTAATAAAATATATTACAAAATGTATTAATGACGCAAATACTGCCAGAAAATCAAAAGCTGTTCTGTGCTTTTTTGCAGGTACCTCAATGGAAGATAAATCAAAGCAGGATGCTGAAACAATAAACGTCCTGCATCTTGTCGCTGATTCCGTGGCTAATTCACCCCATTTACCTGAGCATAATCAGCAAGGGAAAGCCGCAGCAGAAAGGCCAGAAAATTGAGAAATATAGTGAACCTGTTAAAAATTTGAATCAATGTATAAAGTGAGAAAGCACCAATCCATTAAAATGTCAAGTTTATTAAATCCACGCAATAAAAAATACAGGATAAAACCAAGGGCTGCAGTCAAAAGCTGTTTCACGTACTATACACGCTTTCTCAAGCATTCCTAATGGGTGATGCCAATGTGTCACCTGAATTAGACAGGCACCTGGGCTCACCATCCAATAAAGGAACATGCAAGCTCTCATTATGGGGCAGAGATAGATTGTCACTCTTGAAGGGAACGCCCCTTGCTTCTGCCCCTCATATCCTGACCAATAACTGTGGGAATGGCGTTATAATGTCACCCTTAAGGCCATGCCTGGCGCAGTTACCCTGAAAACCATGTAAATTCAGACAACCCATTCACTACGGGGATATGACATCACCATACTAAGCGGTAGCCTGCACTACAAGTGAACAGGATCCACAACAATGACCCTGAGCGTATACCACAGAAAAAAAAAGGAACAATTACAATAGAATAATGCAAAATACTGTATATCAATGAGACAATATCCCAATTACAAATCCAAAAGAAATTAGAACACTAAAATATACTTTTTAGTAATTATTATTAAAATAGCAAGTATTACCCATTAGTAATAAAATGACCCCCAATTGTTTAATAGGGAAAAACAGAGCATAGCAGAGACAAGGGAACATGTATCCCTTATAATTTCTGCCTATCCCTGTAGCTCAAAGATTGTTAAAGTGCTCCCCTATACATGGGGAAGGAACTGATCACACCAATAAATAACTAGCCATTGCGGGTAAACCATCATCTTGTAATTGCATATTCCTTCTAATCCACTGAAAAAAAACTTCCTTGTATGGATTGACGAACTAGTGCTAGCCTAAAGCTCCGAGCTCATCCCAGTATATCCAACAGGAAAACTAAATGCTTATACAAGACCTGACGTGTTTCTACTTTCTATAAAGTAAAGTATAAAGTGAATGTAACCGACTCTATATAAGTATTCAGCCTCCTCCGCATTCCCCTAGCACTAATGAATGGCCGTGAGGCGCCGGATAATTATGCACAGAGACACGCCCACCCCATATGACGAAAGCATGGGAGTGTCCAATCATGGTGCGCCATTTTTTGTGATGCCTCCAGACATGCCCCTTCCTCTCTTCACATGGGAGAAGGTGGACCTAGATGCAATAAGCGACCCTCATTACCTAGAAACCTCTACATAGCGCTCACAATATGACATGATATATATGGACACACACTAGCCTATTTTGTATTACAACGGCACTATTCTTAAACAAGTAGATTACAGAGAAAAAGAACACTGTATCATAGGCAGAGCCTTTGAAAGACCGTGATACTAGAAAAGAAATATAAATACATAGAAGCATATGGACGGTAAAGAAGTCTATCAATAAGGTTGGACGATTATCATCCCATAATATGTAAAAAGGGAATCACATGAAGGCTCCTTACTGTAAGCCAGTGTAATATACTATAGAGTCCAAATACAGGAACAAATGGCAAAAGAAAGAAAACGATGATGATAGTTCCCCAGACACTTATATGGAGCTATTTTAGATAAAAATATATAGATCCTACAGACAGATGTTAATTTGCATATACTAGGTGTATGGGAGTAATGGGGGCAATATCCAATCATACAGACAAGTATTAATCCACATACATAAAGGTGATATTTGATGCAAATACCCATCTACTGGGTATAAAGATACTTACAGAGTTAATACCCGTATATAACAAGTCACATAAAGCAGGTATATGAAATGTTGTCATTTAAACCTTGCAGTTGCACAGTTCTTAATGTGAAGATCCCGCAAAAAAGTTGCAAAACTTTCTGATCCCAGTCACCTCCTCTTAAAGGAGGAGGGGCCAGTTCAATGCCTTGAAACCGAAGACATGTGGGAATCACTATTATGTTGATCACAAACATGGCTTGACACCAGAGTAGCCGCTTTTCTTCTACATCTTTGATGTGAACACAAATTGTCCTGCGGAATTCTCTTATAGTTTTGCCTACGTACTGCTGTCTGCAGGTACATATAATTATGTAGACCACACCAGTTGACTTGCAGTTTATAAAGTTTTTAAGATTTCTCCATCTGTGAACTAGTAAAAAAATTTACCCATATCAATAAAACTACATGCCCTACAAGTACCACAGCGATAATTACCAACAATCTCAAAACCAATTTTGTGTAACCATGTGTACTGCGTGACTGGGTTTAAAAGGCTGTGTACCAGTCTATCCTTTAGGTTACACCCCCCTATGGAATGTAATTGAGGGGGTCTCTCCAATCAGTGATTCCACATCTGGATCAGTCTTCAATACGTCTCAGTAATTGCGGAGAACATCCTGGATCTGATGTGGTGCTGATAGGTTGTAATGATGTGTACTATACTCAATTTAGTTTGCGGATTTTAAAGTTGACTCCGTTCACTGGATAAAGCATGTTGGTATGCACTCCTTAGAACATTATCCAGGTATCCTCTCCTCTGGAATCTCCCTCTGAGGTGTGCTAGTAATTGATAATCTGACATGTTGGTACAGTTGCATTGGATGTGCAAATATTGTCCTTTCGGAATATCAGCTCGTAATGGAGCTGGGTGCCAACTCTGCCATTGTAAAAAAAACAGTTTGTCGCTGTCTCTTTCCGAAAGACTCTCGTACTTAGTTTCCCTGAGTGAGATTTCAAAATTAACAAATCAAGGAATGCCATTTTCTGCTTCTGGATATCAAACATAAAAAACAAACTAATTTCTTGATGTTCAAAAGGCGCACAAATTTGCAAGAGTCCTCTTTTGATCCGTTCCAAAGGATGAACAGATAATCTATGAACCTTAACCATAAAAGGACATATTGTGTCCACCTATCCATAGCCAGTCCCCTGAGCTGGTGGAAGAATTAACGGTTGAAAAGAAAAAAATTGTGTTCCAAAACATAAACCAGTAACTCAAGAACCAGTGCATTGTGTTCACCATTGTGGTTCCCCCTGGATCGTAGAAAGTCCCCCACAGCTCCACACCCTCTCGAGTGACGTATGGAAATGTAGAGGGCCTCCACGTCCAGGCCAGCCAAAAACACCCCTGGTGTTCAATATCAAATGCATAGGACTATGAAAGAGAAAGAGGTTATTATCATTATTCTGTAAAACAGTCATACATTCCGTAAAGTCAAAAGATCAATACATTTAATAATGCGAAGACGAAAAAAAAATTATATAATCCCTCACTTTCAAAAATGGAGGTCCTAAAGCATCAGTGCTAATAATCAATCTTGCCTCCTGCTGTAACAATATTTTGTGTCAATCACCCCCAACTTGAGGAGTGACACACTCTATGCCAGCAATTTGGGGACTTTGTCACATACCCCAATTGTATAAACAGTATGAATATGAGGTTCACGTCATATTTTGGGGGTACACAGTTGCAGTTCTTGGACATTATGGTTACAATAAAGGAGGGAGTAGTGAGAACAGCAGTACACTGTAAACACATGGCACTGAATTCACTTCTTAATTTTAAAAGATTCCTTTCAGAATATGTAAAATAGCAGTGCTCAATGGGCAGTTTATTCCCCTGAGTAGGTTAAATAGTGACACCAGTGTTTTTACAGATTTAAAAAAATGATTGATGACAAAGGGGTACCTGGAACCCTTATTGGATAAAGCTAATAAAAAAGGCTTCTAGTTTTTACAAGCCAGTTTGCTAAGAGGAAAGTAAAAAAACTATGATGGCAATAGGTGTTCCTTTTCTTTTCATTTCAGTCCATACGCGGCAGCAATTCGTTCCACAATCATACATAATTGGCATGAGTTATGAGAGACTCTGATGTGAAAGATATGTTGCCATAGCTCCCCCTTGTGACATATAGGAAAGGCCAGACACTTAAGAACGGTCTGCTCAAAAATCATTTTGAGGGGCAATCTTCTACATGATTAGACCAATTTGTTCCAAAAGGTAACTACAAGTGTGGTCAATATGATTATTGCAATTCTAAGTTGTAAAGGTGAGTCTTATAAATAGGTGGAACTCTGCATGTAGTGAACCAGTTTAATTGTAAGATCACCTTTGTAGTTTATGTTGTTGGTTGCCACTGTGGTACATATTATAGAAACATTCTGATATTGTACATCAGAGTTAAGAGAACATTTGAAATCAAGAGTCAGGATCAGGTTCCCCACGTCTTATACAACATGTACGAGAGTCCCACAATGTAGACGATTTGCTGGGATAGAGTATATTGCTCCTCGGGCAAGGGGTGATTCACACAAAATATTGTTATGAGAGGCAAGATGGATTAGTACAGATGGGCGTGAATGATAGAAATTATATATGTATCCGTTTTTTTTGTAAGTGAGGGCTAATATTTTATTAGAATATATATGTTGAAAAATTAAAAAAAATAGAAGATAAACATTTTTTGTCAGAAGTTTTATTAGTGAGACTGATGTCACAATGGCTTTAGAACAAGCCAGCGTTGCCTCAATGCACATACAGAATGTTGAACTGGTACAGTTTGATATTGTTGAAGTGAAAAACAAATGCACATGTAACTAAGAAAAGCAACTCTGTGGCCAAAACCAGCAATAAAAACAGCACATGAAATAATAAAAAAGGTCAATAGCACTATGATATAGTAGATATTCTCAGTGTCCCACCAACACAGAACATATATATATATATATATATACAGTCATATGAAAAAGTTTGGGCACCCCAATTAATCTTAATCATTTTTAGTTTTAAATATTTGGGTGTTTGTAACAGCTGTTTCAATTTGATATATCTAATAACTGATGGACACAGTAATATTTCAGGATTGAAGTGAGGTTTATTGTACTAACAGAAAATGTGCAATATGCATTAAACCAAAATTTGACCGGTGCAAAAGTATGGGCACCTCAACAGAAAAGGGACATTAATATTTCGTAGATCCTCCTTTTGCAAAAATAACAGCCTCTAGTCGCTTCCTGTAGCTTTTAATCAGTTCCTGGATCCTGGATGAAGGTATTTTTGACCATTCCTCTTTACAAAACAATTCCAGTTCAGTTAAGTTTGATGGTCGCCGAGTATGGACAGTCCGCTTCAAATTATCCCACAGATGTTCAATGATATTCAGGTCTGGGGACTGGGATGGCCATTCTAGAACATTGTAATTGTTCCTCTGCATGAATGCCTGAGTAGATTTGGAGCTGTGTTTTGGATCATTGTCTTGCTGAAATATCCATCCCCGGCGTAACTTCAAATTCGTCACTGATTCTTGTACATTATTCTCAAGAATCTGCTGATACTGAGTTGAATCCATGCGACCCTGAACTTTAACAAGATTCCCGGTGCCGGCATTGGCCACACACCCCCAAAGCATGATGGAACCTCCACCAAATTTTACAGTGGGTAGCAAGTGTTTTTCTTGGAATGCTGTGTTTTTTTGACGCCATGCATAACGCCTTTTTGTATGACCAAACAACTCAATCTTTGTTTCATCAGTCCACAGGACCTTCTTCCAAAATGAAGCTGGCTTGTCCAAATGTGCTTTTGCATACCTCAGGCGACTCTGTTTGTGGCGTGCTTTCAGAAACGGCTTCTTTCGCATCACTCTCCCATACAGCTTCTCCTTGTGCAAAGTGTGCTGTATTGTTGACTGATGAACAGTGACACCATCTGCAGCAAGATGATGCTGCAGCTCTTTGGAGGTGGTCTGTGGATTGTCCTTGACTGTTCTCACCATTCTTCTTCTCTGCCTTTCTGATATTTTTCTTGGCCTGCCACTTCTGGGCTTAACAAGAACTGTCCCTGTGGTCTTCCATTTCCTTACTATGTTCCTCACAGTGGAAACTGACAGGTTAAATCTCTGAGACAACTTTTTGTATCCTTCCCCTGAACAACTATGTTGAACAATCTTTGTTTTCAGATCATTTGAGAGTTGTTTTGAGGAGCCCATGATGCTACTCTTCAGAGGAGATTCAAATAGGAGAACAACTTGCAATTGGCCACCTTAAATACCTTTTCTCATGATTGAATACACCTGGCTATGAAGTTCAAAGCTCAGTGAGGTTACAAAACCAATTTTGTGCTTCAGTAAGTCAGTAAAAAGTAGTTAGGAGTATTCAAATCAATAAAATGATAAGGGTACCCAAATTTTTGCACCGGTCAAATTTTGGTTTAATGCATATTGCACATTTTCTGTTAGTACAATAAACCTCATTTCAATCCTGAAATATTACTGTGTCCATCAGTTATTAGATATATCAAATTGAAATGGCTGTTGCAAACACCCAAATATTTAGAACTAAAAATGATTAAGATTAATAGGGGTGCCCAAACTTTTTCATATGACTGTATATATATATATATATATATATATATATGCAAACACACTGTAAATGAAGAGATAGAGGGAGTAACAAAAAAACCTCAAAAACTAGAACTCACAATAAATTTTATACGTTATAAGCAAACATCACATATCATATATTTAAAAAAAGTTGTGATTCCCTTTGTTATTCATCTGTAAAAGGAATCTGCAGTCATACTTTACAGTAAAATGGAAGAACAGTATGTACAGCTTGAAATATTAAGACTGTTATCTTGCGTTCCTTCTGTAGATCCACGTATCCTATCAAAGGTTTCCTTAGACAGCAGGACAGACTGTACTTGGGATTATGAAATTATTTCACATTGTGAAGAAAACAATGGTATAAAGTGCAGCAGTGTCTCTACCAGGACTTCTGGTTCAGGTAGCAAATTCAGGCTTACATCAAGCATTCTGCTTGTCTCTAAAATCCACAATAGCCTTCCAGACTGCACATAAACACCCTCCCCTGTAAACATAGAGACAATCATTATGACACATAGAGAATAAAAAAAAAAAAAGGAACAAGCGCGAGAATATATGTGAATATCTAGATTTTCATTACAATATCATACATTGTATATATTTCTTTATTTTATTCACATGCTAATACAAATAAGCAATAACAATAGCGAGTGACATTTCTGAAGAGGCATGTTGCTTCAAAAACTATTTAAGGCTAAAACCCAACGTGAAAATGCAGCTTTGCTGCAGATTTTGTTGCTTTTTTTGAGCCAAAGTCAGGAGTGGATTTAGCAGAAGGTAAAAGTATAAGAGCTTCCTATATATTTCCCATAGTCATTCTTGGCTTCGGATCAAAAACTGCAACAAAAAAAGATGCATTTCCGCCTCAGGGGACGCAGCCTAAGGCTGAAATTAAAGCCTCCACACCAGATCAGTTAAGAGTAGTCCAGTTGTCCTAGCAAATTACATAGCTCATGAAAAAACCAAGGGGATTCTGTAGGGGCATAGGAATTGACAAGTCATACACGGTGACCATACAGTCTACAGTAGAGAATGATGTAGCAACCATGGGGGTCTCTAACCGTGCAATCGATATGTTGTAGGGGGACCGAGGTCCTGAGAAAAACCGCCTCTTGACTTGGACTGATTCTGGGCTTGGCCTATAAGAGTATATCGTGAGTAGAAGTATTTAGGGAATGAAATGGGGTGAAGTGGGATTCCTGTATACACAAAATATCAGGTTTCAGCTTTTTGTACTGGAGAAACAAACGCCTTTCAACGCTACTGCGGAGAGTTGAATCCCGTACATTATGAGAGACAATGTTACACATGAGCGGGAGTGAAATGCATGGTTTTTTGTTGCAGATTTTGCTGTGGTTTTTTGAGTCAAAGTTAGCAGTGACTTCAAAAGGAATGGAAAATATATAGGAAGTACTTAGATGTTTCCCTTCTGTTAAATCCACCCCTGACATTGGTTAAAAAAAAAACCAGCAAAATCTGCAACTAAAAACGCTGCATTTCACAACGTGGGGCCATAGCCTAAAAGGGTTATCCAGCGGGGGGCCAACGGCTAGGATCCCAGCTGATCAGCTGTTTCCCCATTGTTGGCACAAGTTGCAGTGCTCTCTTGCTGTATAGTTAATAGTGAGTGCTGAGGTGGTGTATCCCATTCAGGTTTATGGGACAACTGCTGAGGTACTCACTACGGCTGCTATTAAAAGTACAGCAAGTGAGCACTACAGCTCGCACCCACATCAATTTTAAAAATCTGGATAACCCCTTTAATGACCTTTGTCATTGTTAACTCACATATACCAGTCAAGATACCATGTCCTGCCAACCTATGGCCTTTTCTGGGACATCTTAACTTGAAGCCACACTTAGCTTAGAGAGTCTTAGAAAGAACAGATATGCTGTGGGCCAATCAGCAATGGCAAGTCGCTGAAAAACGTTAGTTATGTTTGTAAATTAATTGGAGGCATGTAGAGCTGAACATATGACATTTTGGGGACATCTGTTACCATAACTAGTTATGGCCACAAGATACAATATTTTCATTTTACAATAGCCATCCCAGAATAATGCTAGGTTCACAGACCCGTTCGGATTTCTGTCCTTCGGGTACGTCTGGGGACCCGAAAAAGACGGAAACCTCGTAAGCTTAAAAAGCGGTTACACTCCCCCTCATGTGTAACATTGTCTCTCATAATGTGCGGGATTCAACTCTCCGCAGTAGCGTTGAAAGGCGTTTGTTTCTCCAGTACAAAAAGCTGAAACCTGATATTTTGTGTATACAGGAATCCCACTTCACCCCATTTCATTCCCTAAATACTTCTACTCACGATATACTCTTATAGACCAAGCCCAGAATCAGTTCAAGTCAAGAGGTGGTTTTTCTCAGGACCTCTGTCCCCCCTACAACATGTCGATTGCACGGTTATAGACCCCCATGGTTGCTACATCATTCTCTACTGTAGACTGTAAGGCCACCGTGTATGTCTTGTCAATTCCTATGCCCCTACAGAATCCCCTTTGTTTTTTTCATGTAATTTGCTAGGACAACTAGACTACTCTTAACTGATCTGGTGTGGAGACTTTAATTTCAGCATTAATGATGCCTACATCGGTCATCCCCCTCTGCAAATAAGCTCTTTTCCAAGACTATGGAAGAGATCCATTCCGCCTTACAGGCTCTAAACGTTGAGGATGCGTGGCATGATTTTAATGGGAACCAAAGGGGATACACATGTTTCTCCCCTGCGCATCACCACTGTACTAGGATGGACAGAATTCTCCTTTCTACCACATTGCTCCCTGACCTTGTCTATGCCCGCCATGTCCCTTGTACCTGGTCGGACCACAACTTGCTTATGATTGACGTCGCATTTCAACCCTCCTCTGCTCCCTGTTCTGATTGGTGCTTAAACAAGTCCCTGACCCTGTTATCCATAGATGGACCATGGACATGCTTAATAATTTCTTTGCCCTTAATGCTGCCTCAGATACCGACAAAGCCATTAATTGAGCAGCCTATAAGGACAAGATCTGGGGTTCCCTTATAGCTGAAGCCTTTTGTTTAAAAGGGAAAATTACTAAGATACAGACAGAATTAGAGCACAAGTTCTTGAAACTGCTAACCAGATCCAACCTTCTCGTTATTTAGCAAAATGCATTAGAGATGTTAAATTACAGCTTGACTCTGTCTTTATACATCGGACTGAGAAGGCCATGCTTTACACTCAGGCATGCTTCTACAGATATGCCAATAAACCTGATAAACTATTAGCTTCTAAGTTGAGGCCAGAAATTGAATGCCATCTACCAAATATGGGAACCTGGTGGTGCTATGACTTCTAATCCAGACTTTATACTCAATTCCACCGATTTTACAAGAAGCTTTACTCTGCTCCCACCACGGCCCGTCCTTCAGAGATTGCTTCCTTACTCCACTCCCTCACCCACCCTCCCATCTCCTCCACCCAGGCAACTACCCTGAATGGTCCTATAACTACTAAGGATGAACTAGATGCTACTATTGATGCCCTTAAAAATGTGAATGCCCTGGGACCTGATGGCTTCTCCTCCCTATACTACAAGAAATGTAAAACTATCCTCTCCCCACATCTCCTTCTAGTGTTCAACCATATCCTTCAGGGCGGAAAATTCCCTCAAGACATGCTTAGTACATCCATCACAGTTATCCTCAAACCCGGAAAGGATGCCACCGTCCCTGCTAATTATAGACCTACTTCGCTCCTAAACTTAGACAAACTATTTTCAGCCATCCATGCCACTCATTTAAATAGCTTCCTCCCATCTCTCATTCACCAGGTGGGGTTTATTCCTGGTAGACAGGCCTCTGATAATGTCATAAAACTCTGTAATATTATCCATTGGGATAATTCCCATCGCGAACCCACCTCCTTGTTGGCTTTGGACATAGAGAAGGCCTTTGATAGTCTTTCCTTACCTCGCTCATGTTTTGAAATTTAAGGGAAATTTCGGTTTCCGGTTTAGGGAGAAATATTTACCTTGCCTAGACATTAACCTTTGTAATACAATAGAAGCCCATTTTAAATGGAACTATGTCACACTGATCTCAAAGCTTTTACAGGATCTTACCTCCCTAGCCTCCCTTCAGAAAGAAATCTTTGATTTTATTTGGGCATATGAATGGCCAAGTATTCTCAGGCGAGTTATATCTTATCATAAGAGACTAGGTGGGTTATCAATACCTCACCTTTATAAATACTATGTTGCTGCTAGGCTCTCCCAACATAGTTTTATCCACAATGAAACTGACTGTCCACAATGGGTGACATTGAAATAGGCACTGCTTACCCCGACCTCCTTGCAAGCCTTACATTGGGCCACGAGGTCAGCAGCCGTCACTATTCTGGCTACAGCCAAGGTGACGGATTACATGTTGCAATTGTGGCAGAGGGTTCATTTTCAACATAGCTTGCAAAGCCCTATTTCACCTCTGATACCATTATTTTTTAACCCCCTCTTCCCTCCTAGCCTATCCCCTGAGGTGTTTGTTGGAGACACGCTTGGTTTCACTGCCTTAATGATTTCCTGTGCAACCAGCTGGTTTTCACGAAAGAATACTTCGCTACTACATTCTCCCCACCTCCCTTTTCAGACTGCACAGGTTCTCTCACTCCACTCAATCCAGATTTTCCCTACTAGTTTTGAGAGACTCTGTTTGTTTAGAGTGGCGGAAAGGGGTTCTCATTCATATATGGTTTGCTTAACGCTCCACCCCCTGACACTAAGCTTGACTGTATGGCGGCCTAGGAACGAGACCTTGATTCTACCCTAAACCCAGCTGAATGGATTGACTGTTGTACTTCTATTAGCAAAGGAAGTTTGGCAGGTCACCCTTATGGAACCTTCTTTGAAAGTCCTTCATAGGACCTATTTGGTTCCTCATCGATTACATAGCTTTTACCCTACAGTCTCACACCTTTGTTTTAGGGGTTGCAATGTCTTAGGCACCACTTTCCAAATTTGGTAGTCCTGCCCTCATGTCCGTCACTTCCAGATAGCCATTCATAGAATGGCTCAACAACTTTTTGGACAGTCTTTTTCATTGTTGGCCCCCAATCTTAAGCCTATCAGCCTCAAATATGCTCAATTTAAACTGTTCTAATACATCCTGTTGGCTGCCCGGGTCCACATTGCCTTCAACTGGAGAAAACCACTTCTCTCATCCGATGTTGTCTGGCGCATTGACACTGTTATGCTTCATGAAAAAATGAATGCCTTTGTCTTCGATACCCACCCGCTTTTCCTTAAAGAGGACCTTTCACATCCTCATGTATATGCAGTTTTACATACCGCTAGAAAGCTGACAGTGTGCTGAATTCAGCGCATTGTCGGCATTCCCATTATGTGTCCTGGGGCTGGAGCTATCGGTGGTCTTAGTTCCGCTGTTCACCATCAGAAGGGCGTTCCTGACAGTCTAGCTGACAGCTCAGCGTCATCACTGGACGGTAAGGAACACCCTCCCTGACTGTACTCGTCCCATAGCCCTGTACTGTCAGAGGGGGCGTTCCTTACAGCCCAGTGATGACGCTGATCTGTGAGGAACGGCCCCCCAGTGCAGGGCTATGGATGAGTACTGTCAGGAAGGGCATTCCTCATAGCCCAGCTAGACTGTCAGGAATGCCCTTCTGACGGTGAACGGTGGAACTAAGACCGCCGATATCTCCAGCCCTGGGGCAGATAACGGGAAAGCCTAAAGTGCGCTGAATTCAGCGCTCTGTCTGATTTCTAGCGGTATGTAAAACCGCATATACATGAGGACGTGAAAGGTCCTCTTTAAGGTCTGGGCTTCCTGGATCAGCAGGTCTAACATCCAAGGTCTGCCATATTGTCGTCAACTCAGATTGTCAGGTTGGATTGAGTGTATTCCTCATTTCCCCTCTCTCAGGTAGGATCCCCCCCTCTACCCACCCCCTCTCCATTTGTACTATAGTGCTGTACCCCTTTCCTATATTTACCCCATGTTGATTTTGGGTGTTGATACCTTTTTATCCCTCTACCCTACTTTCAACATCTACTGCCAACATTTTTGTATTTATATTACAACTGTCTTCTTGCTTGAACTTTTTTCTATCGCAATGTTTCTACAAATATTTTTGAACCTAAAAAGCGGTTACCAGCTGAAACCTGTGGATGATATAGCACAATTTACCTTAGATTCATGGATTTTAAATCGTCTCGTGTAACATGCCACAGTATATCCTCCAGTGTATAGTCTTCTGCTACAAACTTAAACAAAGTAAACATGCATTAACAGAAGTGAAAGGAAATTAATTATTTACTCATCATCAGGTTAAAGGCTAAAGACAGGCAGTGCAAACACACGGCAGAATTTCCCTGATGGAAATTGGATGGTTATTGCTGCGGCTCATCGGCAGGTTTCTCTATAGCAGGGGTAGGCAACCTTTTTTGTTCGGCGTGCCAATTTTCGATTATAAAATCAAAGTTGAGGTACTCGGAGTGCCGGTCAATAATTGTAAGTCTGACGACCCCTGCACACAGTATTATATCCCATGGCGGCCCCTACACACGGTATTATGTCCCATAGCGATCCCTACACACGGTATTATGTCCCATAGTGGCCCCTGTACACGGTATTATGTCTCATAGCGGCCCCTGTACACGGTATTATGTCTCATAACGGCCCCTGCACACGGTATTATGTCCCATAGTGGCCCCAGCACACAGTATTATATCCCATAGTGGTACTCTGCACACAGTATTATGTCCCATAGTGGCCCCTGTACATGGTATTATGTCCCATAGTGGTCCCTGCACACGGTATATGTCCTATAGCGACCCCTGCACACGGTATTATGTCCCATAGCGGCCCCTGCACACAGTATTATGTCCCATAGCGGCCCCTGCACACAGTATATGTCCCATAGCGACCCCAGAGTATAATAAGCGGAGGGCCAAGAGAGATGAAAAACATAAAAAACAATGTTAACTCACCTTTTCCTGCGCTCCGCAGCCACTCTGTGCTCTTCGGGCGCTTCTGCCTGAAGTCAGCGACCGCTGATTGAGTCTCATTGCGTCATTATGCATAATGATGTTGGACGTGACCCCTGAGGCCCTGTCAGCGGCTGTGGATCCAGGGAAGGTGAATTAACATTGTTTTTTATGTTTGATCACCTACCCGGGGGCTCTGCTTATTATACTCAGGGGTCTAAAGAGACCCCACAGTATAATAATAGCAGTTTCGTTTCGGCCGTGTTTGGTCCGATCGAAACTGCTTGGTGAGGACTCCACTGCCGTGTCAGGGAAATAAGCGTCGCCTTCCAAGACCGGGGGTTGCCGACCCCTGCTCTATAGCATTCAACTTTTGCACTGCAAAGGTTAAAAGCTGCAGATGAAGCTAGCAGCAATAACTGACATGCTGTAGGCCTAAATTCTGCAGCACAGGTTATTTTGTGCTGTGAGTTTTAGTTGTATCATGTACATGAGATTTGTTTAAATCTCATCCACTATCCTTTTACTGCAGATCACAGGTTAGGGTGGTTTCACACTTGCGGCGGCACTCCGTCCGCCGCAAATTCGAACTAAATGTTGGAAAACTGGATAGGGAAAGGTTTGCGACGCTTTGTTTAAAAACCTATTCACTTGAATGGGTTTTTAAAGCAATGCGCGGGTGTGCGCTTACATGTCCTGCATGTCCGACTTTGTTTCTGACAAAAAAAAAACGGCTTCGCGGCGCAGAGGGTATAAGCGCACACCCGCGCATTGCTTTAAAAACCCATTCAAGTGAATGGGTTTTTAAGCAAAACATGGCAAACCTTTCCCTATCCAGTTTTCCGACATTTAGGTCGGATTCGTGGAGGACGGAGTGCGAAGCCACCCTTAGCTGACGAATACACAGTGCCTAGCCCTCAGTGATTATTGCCCTAATGGGGTTTTCCAGGCTTACAATGCAAAGATTGAAAGTCTCCCCAGACCTACCTTGCAAAACGCAATGGCATACAGTACAGACCAAAAGTTTGGACACACCTTCTCATTCCAAGAGTTTTCTGTATTTTCATGAATATAAAAATTGTAGATTCACACTGAAGGCATCAAAACTATGAATGAACACATGTGGAATTATATACTTAACAAAAAAGTGTGAAACAACTGAAAATATGTCTTATATTCTAGGTTCTTCAAAGTAGCCACCTTTTGCTTTGATTACTGCTTTGAACACTCTTGGCATTCTCTTGATGAGCTTCAAGAGGTAGGCACCTGAAATGGTCTTCCAACAGTCTTGAAGGAGTTCCCAGAGATTCTTAGCACTTGTTGGTCCTTTTGCCTTCACTCTGCGGTCCAGCTCACCCCAAACCATCTCAATTGGGTTCAGGTCTGGTGACTATGGAGGCCAGGTCATCTGGCGTAGCACCCCATCACTCTCCTTCTTGGTCAAATAGCCCTTACACAGTCTGGAGGTGTGTTTGGGGTCATTGTCCTGTTGAAAAATAAATGATGGTCCAACTAAACGCAAACCGGATGGAATAGCATGCCGCTGCAAGATGCTGTGGTAACCATGCTGGTTCAGTATTCCTTCAATTTTGAATAAATCCCCAACAGTGTCACCAGCAAACCACCCCCACACCATCACACCTCCTCCTCCATGCTTCACGGTGGGAACCAGGCATGTAGAGTCTATTCGTTCACCTTTTCTGCGTCGCACAAAGACACGGTGGTTGGAACCAAAGATCTCAAATTTGGACTCATCAGACCAAAGCACAGATTTCCACAGGTCTAATGTCCATTCCTTGTGTTCTTTAGCCCAAACAAGTCTCTTCTGCTTGTTGCCTGTACTTAGCAGTGGTTTCCTAGCAGCTATTTTACCATGAAGGCCTGCTGCACATAGTCTCCTCTTAACAGTTGTTGTAGAGATGCGTCTGCTGCTAGAACTCTGTGTGGCATTGACCTGGTCTCTAATCTGAGCTGCTGTTAACCTGCGATTTCTGAGGCTGGTGACTTGGATGAACTTATCCTCCGCAGCAGAGGTGACTCTTGGTCTTCCTTTCCTGGGGCAGTCCTCATGTGAGCCAGTTTCTTTGTAGCGCTTGATGGTTTTGGCCACTGTACTTGGGGACACTTTCAAAGTTTTCCCAATTTTTCGGACTGACTGACCTCCATTTCTTAAAGTAATGATGGGCACTCGTTTTTCTTTACTTAGCTGCTTTTTTCTTGCCATAATACAAATTCTAACACTCCATTCAGTAGGACTATCAGCTGTGTATCCACCTGTCTTCTGAACAACACAACTGATGGTCCCAACCCCATTTATAAGGCAAGAAATCCCACTTATTAAACCTGACAGGGCACACCTGTGAAGTGAAAACCATTTCAGGTGACTACCTCTTGAAGCTCATCAAGAGAATGCCAAGAGTGTGCAAAGCAGTAATCAAAGCAAAAGGTGGCTACTTTGAAGAACCTAGAATATAAGTCATATTTTCAGTTGTTTCACACTTTTTTGTTAAGTATATAATTCCACATGTGTTCATTCATAGTTTTGATGCCTTCAGTGTGAATCTACAATTTTTATAGTCATAAAAATACAGAAAACTCTTGGAATGAGAAGGTGTGTCCAAACTTTTGGTCTGTACTGTATATTAAAACATAAAGAAGCACTCTGTGCAAAACACTTCATTCCATTCCAGCCACTTTGACCAGTTTACAAAAACCTGGCATTACTGGTTTTGTTTCTCTATATCATTAAGATTCTTGGCTCAGATGCTACTGTTTGGTAAACAGTTTTGACCATGTTCTTCCTCTATCACAGGCCTTCATTCGATGGTTACCCTTTGTGGCTTATTATTCCAGAGACTGTGGACTACAGGATAGTTATACTTAATACAATTGTTCAGTATCATCCTCTTCATGCACCCGAAAATGGGTGGTTGAATCTATGATGGGTTACATAATCCCTTCCTAAGGATAGCCCATCAATGTTAGAAACCGGATATCCCCTTTAAATTATATCAATATTTTATAATAAAACTTTACTTTCATAGGAATTCAATCACTGAAGGGAATGGTTGGTGAGGTCTACCAACTCCACAGCACTGCCATTGACAGAAAAATAAAAAAGTTATGGCTAGGAAGGTGGTGTTGCAAATTTTTTTTTTTTTTTTAATTACGTTTTTTTAAGCTGCACGTATTTTACTTAAAGCATAAAAAGACAATGATGGAACTACTGTTTTGTTTTGTTTATATTCTTTTTATCCATGTTGATCAATGAGATATATGTACTCCAAAGTTGGTGCAATAAAATCCTACAATCTGTCCTGCAAAATACAAGTCCTTATAACGTTACATTCACTGAAAATTAAAAAAAGTTGTGGCCTAAACAGGCCGTCATTATTAAGGAGTTAAAGGGATATTCCCAGCTAGTGATCATAATAAATAATCTCTCGTGGTAAAGGTAAAGTCTATATCCACTGAGGTACTTCATAGTGTTCTGTTCATCAAACAGTCAAAGCCATTTCCCACCAGCTAACTGAAGAATACAGGAAGTGAGAAAAAGAGACAGCAAGCAAAGCTGCTGAGGCAGGGAGATGGGATGGGAAAACCCCTTTAAACTCTGGATTAAGCAAAGGTGTTACATACCTTGTTTATTGTATCCTCATCCACTCGAAGTTGCTGCAGCCAGTAGATTAGTTCAAGATCTTCACTGCATGTACTGGGGGCTCTTATGTGGGACACTGAAATCCCAGGGATATCTATAAGAGAAATTCACTTCTTAGATAATTTGGGTATTTTTTTGGTGAACTTGGTCTTACTACAGATAAAATGTCACTCATCCGGAGTCTGAAAAAACTTCTAAAATGCAATCTGTAAATTGGATTAAATATATCCTGGTAGTCAACATTATTGAGGCAGGGAATTCTGTGCAGCAGACTAGATTTTCATATAGTGACCTAATAAAATTCAACAGTGTTGTAAAACATTAATCAACTGACAAAAACAAAACATTTTTGTCTGTTATCTGTTGATTTGGAGACCCAATAACTATCCTTTGAAGAATCCTTTGATTTGATCAACTAGTTTTATATTTAATTTTCTTAAATTATAGTTTCCCATACAGGCCATAAAAAGACTACAGAGTGAGCAATGTATTAAATTCATGGCCACTACTTCTACTTGTAAAAAATGCAAAGTGTGCATCACATGACTGATACATCCTTGGCACCACATCAGTACACAATTTTAAGAACATGCATAGTTTTTCTTACTTATTGGCTGTGACCGTTCCTGAATCCGTTTGATTTCTCGATCCTTGTCATCAATAGCCTGACGTAATAATGCTTGAAATTCCCTCTCTTTTTGTAACAGTTCTTCTAGAAGCCTACATTATCAGATCATATTGTATAGACATCAGATTTCAATATCTCATTTATAAATACAGTTATATTACTATATATTGCTTTCAAATATTTACAGCAGTAATGCTCACTGAATTCAATTCTTACCTGTTGGACTCAATTTTTAGTCTCCCTAGCTGCATACTAAGTGTTCGATGAGCATTCTGAGAGTCATGGGACACAGTGGAACTAAGAGTGCTCACTCCAGAAGTATGTACATTATCCTCATTTACTGCACCAGGCACCTCACTGGACTGTTGTGTATTTTGTGCAATAGGTTCTTCCTCCACTTCAAGATCATCTTGGTCTGCTGGGTCACTTTCAGAAGTGATGCTAAAATGTGGCCGCAGTTCTGGAGAGTCAAATAAGGATATTTGAGTGTATATTATAATTAGTCATGCTGTGAATAGAATTGTGACACTGGGAATGCCATTTTCCCATAGGAGCAGTCAAAACTAAGGCCATGCATGCAATTATTCTCAAAGACATGCTGAAAGTCAATGGACTGTTTGCTATTATGCAAATTATTAGACATATATGTCATGTTAAGAGAATGTTAGCAAACACGTCTATTACACGGATACATAATTTCCGGAGTTTTTTTTTTCTTTTCTTTTTCTTTATATATTGAAGCCTCCATCTAGTTAATTTGGAATAAGTATGAGGACAGGTCTAGATCTACTACAGGGTCTCTTAGGAGGAAAGTAGGCATCTTTAATTACCCAAAAGGAATCTTTATTTAGGAGTGAAATATGAGCAAGTTATATAGACTAAAGTGATAGCAATGTTGGAAGGTAAAATTTCTTAGATGAGATTGAAAATATATATTAATTAAGGAATTGGGGGGGGGGGGGTAGTTTAGAGTAGAAATATAATCTTATCCTGGACAACGCCTTTAACAAAAAAAAGAACTGTCTACTAATGTTGATAGTTCCTAATACCTGCCCTAGAAAAAGAGGATGAAAACTTTTAGGTATCTGTCACAGATGTTGGGGAAGGTGTGACAGCCAGCACAAACAAGACTTCTTGAGATATAAGGTAGAAGAAACCAACATCCTTCCTACTGCTATAACTGTAAATGACACCATGCAAAACTAAGAAACACCCCTTTAAATGTTAAACTGTACGTAGTTCACATAGATAGGCTGATATACTGATTTGATATACTGTTCATATTATCTGCATACCGCCGAAACGTTATTAAAACATTAAACCACAAAATTTAAACACGTTGGGGAGAGTCGTCATGTAACAAAATACAACATAACACAAGTAATACACATAAAATGTGAGTAACAATCCCGATTACCTGGCACTAAAATGGTAATGGCTGTTTGCACTGCCTTTCGAATAATACTGTCAAGAGCAAACATCCAGTGGGGTTTGATGTTGTGGTTGCGAAGAACTTTGTTCACCTGAGTACAAAGAAAACAATTATAATACTAATATTTCACATACAAACGTGGACAAAATTGTTGGTACCCCTCGTTTAAGTAAAGAAAAACCCACAATGGTCACAGAAATAACTTGAATCTGACAAAAGTAATAATATATAAAAATTCTATGAAAATAAAACACATGAAAGTCAGACATTGCTTTTCAACCATGCTTCAACAGAATTTTTTTTAAAAAGAAAACTCATGAAACAGGCCTGGACAGAAATGATGGTACCCCTGAAAAGAATGTGACCAAAGGGACATGTTATATTAAGGTGTGTCCACTAATTAGCATCACAGGTGTCTACAATCTTGTAATTAGTCAGTGGGCCTGTATATAGGACTACAGATACTCACTGTACTGTTTGGTGACATGGTGAGTACCACACTCAACATGGACCAGAGGAAGTGAAGGAAAGAGTTGTATCAGGAGCTTAGAAAGAAAATCATAGACAAGCATGTTAAAGGTAAAGGTTATAAGACCATCTCCAAGCAGCTTGATGTTGCTGTTGCACATATTATTCAGAAATTTAAGATCCATAGACTGTAGCCAACCTCCCTGGACGTGTCCACAGGAGGAAAATTGATGACAAATCAAAAAGAAGGATAATATGAATGGTAACAAAAGAGCCCAGAAAAACTTCTAAAGAGATTAAAGGTGAACTTCAAGCTCAAGGAACATCCGTGTCAGATCGCACCATCTGTCGTTGTTTGAGCCAAAAGTGGACTTCATGGGAAACGACCAAGGAAGACACCATTGTTGAAAACAAATCATAAAAAATCCAGACTGGAATTTGCCAAATTACATGTTGACAAGCCACAAAGCTTCTGGGAGAATGTCCTATGGGCAGATGAGACAAAAATCGAAATTTTTGGCAAGGCACATCAGCTCTATGTTCACAGATGGAAAAATGAAGCATATCGTGAAAAAAACACGGTCCCTACTGTGAAACATGGAGAAGGCTCTGTTATGTTCTGGGGCTGCTTTGCTGCATCTGGCACAGGGTGTCTTCAATCTGTGCAGGGTACAATGAAATCTCAAGACTATCAAGGTATTCGAGAGAAATGTGCTGCCCAGTGTCAGAAAGCTTGGTCTCAGTCGCAGCTCTTGGTTCTTGCAACAGGATAATGACCCAAAACACACAGCTAAAAACACCCAAGAATGGCTAAGAGGAAAACATTGGACTATTCTGAAGTGGCCTTCTATGAGCCCTGACCTAAATCCTATTGAGCATCTTTGGAAGGAGCTGAAACATGCCGTCTGGAAAAGGCACCCTTCAAACCCGAGACAACTGGCGCAGTTTACTCATGAGGAGTGGGCCAAAATCCCTTTTGAGAGGTGCAGAAGTCTCATTGACAGTTACAGGAATCGTTTGATTGCAGTGATTGTCTCAAAAGGTTGTGCAACAAAATATTAAGTTAAGGGTACCATCATTTCTGTCCAGGCCTGTTTCATGAGTTTTCATTTTTTTTAAATTCTGTTGAAGCATGGTTGAAAAGCAATGTCTGACTTTCATTTGTTCATTTTTATAGAATTTTTATATATTATTACTTTTGTCAGATTTAAGTTATTTCTGTGACCATTGTGGGTTTTTCTTTCATTAAATGAGGGGTACCAACAATTTTGTCCTCATGTGTATGTACACATTTGCTGATATTCAAATCAAAGAGACTGAAACAGTTTTTTGTTTTGTTTTTTTAAATAAAAACACCAAGTTTTAGACATTTTTCCTGACATTTTTAACTTGTGTTCTTTTAGTGCAGCCATATGTTTTATTAAATTCTCGTGTTTTTGGGGTTATTGTCAATATGTAGCATGTTTTGGGTATAGAGTTGTTTTCCTGTTCCAAATAGGCCTCTCTATTACTCTTATAAAATGCCAGAAGAAAAAAGTTACAGAATAAAAAAAATGCCAGTATAAGCACTTGTTAAAAATTGCTTGGAACTCATGGCGCTATTCACTAGTCTTTAACCCTTTAAGACACAGTTTTTCGTTGTTGCTACCTTTCTACTTTTCTGTTGATATAGCTGTTCTCTGAGAAGAAGTGCTTATTACTTACTGACAAAATATTATTAACTCTTTCTAGGGGAGAAAAAAAAACACACCAATTCTGGCATTGTTTTTAATAGTGAAAAAGTGTGCTTTTAAACAGACTACATAAATATCTTTATTCTGTTGGTCAGTACAATTACAGCAATACATATTTTATATAGTTTGTCCTGTTAATTTCGTACAATAAAAACACTTTAAAAAAAGTGTTATTTTTATGTCTTAATTTTCTTGCTTACCTGTCAAGTATCAAAAAGCATAAAGAAAGAAATAAAATATCAATAAATGGTTTCACTTGTGGGCAGTTTTGAAGTTGGCTATATAAGACATGAGAGAAGTGAAATGGGTCAAGTGTTAAGGCAAGAGCAAAATCTAATCAAGGATCCCTGTGGGTCTCCCACATAATTGTCGGGGACATCTTGATTGACTTGCTAACCAAGAATTATGACTGGAGGTCTCGGTGGATGGAGTCACTTAGTCTCCAGTGCCAATTTCTAGGGGCTGAGAAGGAAAGGGAGAGATTCATTTAGATCAGTGCATAGTTTGAAATGTGATGTTATCAATAAAGGCTGCTAGCAGGAGCGCGAAATGAGAGAGAGCAAAAACAAAGTAATTTATGCAAGAGTAAACACAATAGGGGTGGAAATAGTGAGAATAGTCTCACTTTGATGGGTGTAGGAGACACCACACATCCAGCAGTTGAAACTCAATCAGGGCATTGTAAGAAAAACTACACGTTAGACCCACCAGGATGGTAATAGATGTCTGCTTCCTTCACAGGAACTGAAGAAGTGAAGTACTCTCCTCTGGGATGTTCCTGGGCATTCAGAGAGGCAAAGTATAGGTGATCCATCACAACTATGGTGGTGGTGGTGGTGGAAACCGTGGCGGGCCAGAAGGGAGGGGGAGTGGAGAAAATGACAGATAGAGGTGACGGGGAAAACTGTAAACATGGGGAGGGACCAGCTGTGTGAATGACAAAGTCCTGGGAGGGATGGAGAGGTAAAGCATAGAAAGGATGCAGTCCGGTAGTGACCGCAGAGTGTCTAGTACACAAAGTCAAGCATATGTGATGGGAGGCCACTACAGGAGTTCTCAGGTTGTAGCTGGCATCTTATCCATAGTGTAAGGATGGGCAGTTGGAATATTAAAGCATTGTGTTTCTGGAATGCTCATTGTCGACCAGAGGCAGCACTTGATGGTAGCCTAGGAGATAGGGTTGGGTTGGGCGTTTATGACTAAAATCAAAATTGCTATTAATCGAGCATTTTACCTCAATACTGTATAATAAACAGAAGCCCAGGGGAGATGATCAAACAAAAAAAAACAACAAAAAAACAGTGTTGCTCATCTCTACTGTGCTACGACATGGCTCCATCTTCTCTTCTAGGTCTTCTGTCTGACTTCACAAGCCTCAGCAGTCCCTGACTTAAGTCAGAATTTATTTATTTATTATGCTTACTTATATAGCGCCATCATATTCCACAGCGCTTTACAGACATTGACAGTCACTGTCCCATATGGGGCTCACAATCTACATTCCCTATCAGTATGTCTTTGGAGTGTGGGAGGAAACCGGAGTACCCGGAGGAAACCCACACAAACACGGGGAGAACATACAAACTCCTAGCAGATGTTGTCCTTGGCAGGATTCGAACCCAGGACTCCAGCGCTGCAAGGCTGCAGTGCTTAACCACTGAGCCACCATGCAGCCCAAGTCAGAAGACCAGAAGAGAAGAGGGAGACATGTTGGAGCACAGGAGAGGTGAGAAACAATGTTTTTTTGTTTGTTTTTTTAAATGTTTGTTCACCTCCTCTAGGCCATTGATTATTATACACTGGGATCTGAGGAAACCCCACAGTCTAATAATAGAAGTTTTAGTGTGGATGTCTTCAGTCTGAACAAAACTGCAGGTGGAACTTCACGAATATTTTAATAACTGAACTAAAATAACCGAAATTAACAAAATAATGTCAGTTATCCGACTTCCCGTGTTAGATGTTAAGAATTGAAGGTTCAATAGAGCAAATAAATAGATAGAAGATCCTGGATCACTGAGTCCACAGCTAATGTACAAATTGCATGTTGGCAATAACAAGGGTGCTTAGGTGGTGGCTCCTGATATAATCTACCTCTATAGATCTCAACTAGTTCACATTCAAATATAAGCTGTTAGTCTGGAGTAGTTATGGACTAAAATTAAACACACCCCTTTGAGACAGGGAACGTGGTGAGATATTAATGCCACTCCATTAGCCATATTATTGATGTAAATGCGTTTTAAGGGTTCTCATTCAGGCAGTAAATATTCAAAAGTCATGCATACCCCAAAATGGTACCAAAAAAAGTACAAAAAAAAAAAAATGATTGGGGGGAGAGGGGGGACATGGTCTGGATATGGTGTTGTAAAGTCACATTTTTCCTGAGCTCCATGTCCATGGCACCAGAACCAGGACATTACCAGCACACGCAGACTCCTGAACAACATGCAGAGAGGCAGAAATGTTGGCACCTCAATTCACCCATGTACAGTCTTTAGCATGTTTTTGACCAGGACTTTGTGTTGGTCTATCACTTAAAATCTCAATAAAATACATTTAAGTTTGTGGTTGTAAGGTGACAAAATGTGAAAAAGTTCAAGGGGTATGAATACTTTTGCAAGGCACTGTATGTACTCCTCTTAATGCTTTTCTCCCAATTGGAATGAGTGGCTGTGGAGAGGTAATAACTCTAAACAATAGTGCCAAACAATAACCCCAAACTGCCAGTATCAGAGTCTTTTGTTCATGGCAGATAAATACCCATTTATTAAAGTCTAGTTGGGACAGAAATGTTCGGTATACACTGCCTGTCATGCTACCAATCTACTAACTCATTTGATACTGCCATTTCTGTCTAGATATGTGAAATAATAATTTCGAAAACACAATCTGATGTGCTATGGATTCTCTCTACTATGTCTTGCTGTAATATCTGCCCATATTATCCTAGTAGTATGGCAGAGTGCTCCCATGCAGGATAACATTATGATGATCTAGGGGAAAGGATTAAATATTATACATTTATATATACATTCCACAACATAGATGAATGGCTTTAAATATTATCCTAATTTATATTGCATGCATGGCTTCCAATGGCACTCGGTCACTAGTGTTTATTGATGATGTGACAGAAGCAGCCAGATGACTACTGAAGTGTACAGGGATATACTTTCTGCTCAGATTCAACCAAATGCAGCAATGTTGATTAGACAGCGCTTCACATACTGCGAAAGCAACCCAGGAGTTTTTTTTTTTAAGGCAAAGAAGTGGAATATCCTGCAACGGCCGAGTTGATCACCAGCTCTCATCCCGATCAAGCATGCCCTTCACTTGCTTAAGACAAAACTTAAGGCAGAAAGGCCCACAAACAAGCAACAACTGAAGACAGCTGCAATAAAGGTCTGGCAAAGCATCACAAAGGAGGAAACCCAGTGTTTGGTGATGCCCATGGGTTCCGGTGCTCTGCCGGGCTGTGACTGTGGTCACAGGCCCCAGGGATCACTGCTGGGGCCTGTAATTGGGCCCCAGCAATCACTTGAGGCGCGCCAGCTTAATGACGTCAGCACTCCCAACGTGACCGCTGAGGCCCAATCACAGGCCCCAGCAATGATATCTGGCAGGCAGAAGAGGACCGAGGAGGATCCTGAAGACAACCAAATGGAGCGAGGATGCCCAGGAGAGGTGAAATAAACACCAGAACCCAAAATTAACTTACTGGGTAGATCTGAAACATTATCCCATTATCTCCCATTATCGTCCGACTTCAGCATGACTCACTCTTTTCACCTCGTGTTTCCTGTCTGTCTGGGACCGTGTGTGCCAGACTGATTCGCTGGCTAGGGTCCCTGGACCCTTAAGCCCTCTTTTTTGGGACTCTATGTTTCCTCCGGGTCTCTCTGCTCGTCGATTCCTTTGCTGGTCTGCTAGTGATGACATTAGGCTAGGTAAGGTTGCTGTGTCAACACTGTTCTCATCCCTTAGCCAATTGCAGGCATCTGCCCCTGACATTCTACTTTCCTGGCTGGAATACAACCAATTAACCGACTTTCTCCACAAGTTCTCCTTGCTGCCCCTGCTCTCCTATACTCCCACTGACTTGGAGAGTATCCTCCTTCAGACCGAGGCCCCGACGCGTACCCTCTCGCTCCTCTATGACATCCTCCTGAAGGCTGCCACTCCAGGCCTCCCCCCTTACACCAGACTTTGGGAAACGGACCTCGACTTACGTCTCTCTCCTGCTGACTTGGCTCGTTCCTTCCTGTTTGTTTACAAATTGCCGCTGCCTTGTAGCGCCCAGGAAAAAAAATTTCAAAATCCTCACTCGCTGGTACCGGTGCCCAGACCTCCTTCACAAGTTCTATCCTACTGTCACTGACAAATGCTGGTGCTGTGGTTCCACTGTGGGCTCTCTCTTCCACATTTGGTGGGAGTGTAGTGAAATTCAGTCCTTTTGGTCTTCCGTGTTCTCTCTTTATACTAAAATTAGCGGTTGGTCCGTGGCTCCCTCTCCCCAACTGGCTCTCTCTCCTCTCCCTTGTTCCGGGTAAGATATCCAAGGTTAAGGGAGACCTCCTGCGTCATTTTCTCACGGCCGCCAGGACGGTTATTCATCGGAACTGGCGAAGCACTACAAACCCCTCATTGATGGAGTGGCTACAGAAGTTCCTTCTCATCAGGAGGATGGAGGTTTTGGTTGCAGAGAATTTTACAGACTCCTCTAAGTTCGACGCCCTCTGGCGGCCGTGGGTTGTGTTCCAGGAGTTTTCGGAGTTTACCACACTCTTTTCATAAGCCGTCCTGGTCCTGAGAGACCCCTCTCTGTTGCCCTGGTGGTTTCTGCCCCTCTCCCCCCCTCTTGTCTCCTCCTTTGTAGCCTGTTCCCCCTTGTGTCTTTGTTTACTTGTTGCTTTCTTCCCTGCTTCCTACTGATTTTACTTCCTTGCTCTTCTCCAAGGTTTTGTGGTCCCTGCTGGACTCTTTGTTTCTCGTAGACCTGGATACCATGGGCAAGGTTTTGTTCTGATGCCTCTCACAGTTCAATTTCCCTTTTTCTTAGTCTTTTATTTCATATTTGTCCTTCCTTTGACATACCTGTTTCGGACTTGATGGTTTGCCTATGCACTGGCTTGTGGCATTTTTTTTTTTTAAGCACCTTCTAGTATGCTATGCTATGTCTTGTTACTGTTTTGTTACATAGAAAACTTCAATAAAACTTGATTACACCTAAAAGAGCCTCTGAAATTTGACCTCTGCCTCCTTGAGCAAAACAGGCGCTGACATTTAGGCTTCGCCTTCCTTTGTAATGGAAGTTTAGCAGACCACAGAAAATTAAACGTCAGTATAAGATAAACAAAGATTACATTTTTAAAGATATTGAACACTGTATGTACAGTAAATGAACACTGTGAAATGCCAGGAATAATGTTCAGAAGTTTGGGGTTTGTTAATGTTTATTCAGTTAATGCTTATACCCACCTATGGATTTAATGATTTTCTTACATAGCTTTAAACCAAAGTGTTACACTGGGAATGCTAGCAATAACTTCTTGATCATTATATTTCCACTCACCGCATCTTGGAAACCAAACAGAACCACTTGGAGTTGACTAATGGCATGACTATCAAAGTCAAGCTCCAGTTTCAGTTTTGAAAGGGTAGAAGCAATTATCTTTCGGTCAGTAGACCTTACAAACTCTCGCAAGCTAGTCACCAGGGTTGTAATATGTTCCCACTTTAATTTAGTTTCTTCTGTACCCTAAAACAGAAATTTATAGTTTAATAAAAACCTGCAAAAGATAAATTTCACAATAGCATCTACTTTACAAATGTGATATATTTAGAGAATATTGCAACAGCATGTACAAAATTAAATGAAAACAAGTTACAGCAGCAATTGTTAGAAAAAAAAAAAAAAAAAAAAAAACACACCACCCAAAAATTATTCCTTCAAAACTCTCCCATACACTGTGCTTAACTAAGAGTTCATGTATTCTAGTAGGTAGAGGGAAGTAAGTGGCACATATCTCACTTAAGAACATATGTATTGGACATGTCAAAATTCCAAATTCAATATGCTTGACTCTCTGCCATTGGTTGAAAGTTGCTCCCGTTTCCCTCTTACATACAATATGGTTACCCACTACCTAAAATCAACAGGTTCATCTGACATTTGTATAATGTGCTTGGTCAGCTTTAGTCTTACAGGAACACATAATTTAACCCGATATCTCCAGCCCCGGGGCATATAACGGGAAAGGGCTTTCTAGCGGTATGTAAAACCGCATATACATGAGGTCGTGAAAGGTCCTCTTTAACACACCTTCATTCAGTGTTCAGAGCTTCCTTGGTTTTTATTAATTACAATAACTAATCATCAAGTTACCTGGCCAAGTGCCTTCATCAGGTTTCTCACAACTGTGTCTTGATCTTCAGTTAGTATGCGATGCAGTGTAGCTCTTCGTTCACTGTCCTTCTTCAACATAAAGAATCCAGAGTCTCTTTCCTCTGGTGAGGGAGGAGCACTGTGATCTTCAAACAGCTCATCTGGAATTCTAATATTAATAACATTGACATCTGAGAAATAAAGGGCTCTGGTACAAAGAAGTAGATGCACAAGGTTTGTATACATGGTCCCCTGACCCATTCACTAATCGCAATACTGGTAGTTTAAGCTTATCAGCTTTAAAATGACTATACACAGATACACATATATTATGGAGAGAGACAGACAGAGAGAGAGACAAAAAGATACAGAGTTATCTACTCTTGCATTTTCTTGAAATCTGTTAATGAGTATACTTATCTCAAATCCCATACTGCTCCTTTTAAACTGTCCAACATCAAGACTACTGTCAGGAATCTCAGTTTAGCTGCTGTTGCTTTAAGGTTACCATGCCAACCTGTGAAGCTTCTGCAGTCTTCAGGCATCTCCTTTGTTGATCCAATTAGCAGCAAAGAAGGGGTATTTAAACCCTCTTCCTCCTCAGCCAGGTGCCTGCTAGTTTGGATTCGATATTCTGATCATTGGCGCTGGACCGCTGGACCTTTTGCTTCTTACTGGAAATCCACTTGTCTTCTGATTTTAGCTCTATTACTTTACCTCTTGGACTGTCTTTTGGCTTGATACTGCCTTGTAAGTTTATCGTAGGTTCTAACTTAACTTCAAATAGTGGAGCATTTTTTTCTGGTACCAGTTTATGTGGTGATAACTTGAGCAAACAAAATTCGGCATAGGTCCATCTGGCATCGTGGCTGGCATTGGTTAAGGCGTTTGGGTGCCTAGGATCTCTCTCTCAGTGTGAGATTTAAACAGCTAGTTCTACTAATCTCTGCTGTCAGCCATTTCCTGCAATTTTTGATATTTGCTCCAGAGACATTATCATAACAGTTTAGCAAGCCTATAATGGCCAGTTTTTGCATTATGAAACATATGCAGAAACCCATAGACCAGATGCAAGATCTTACCCAGAAGGTCCCAGATTTGACTGTGAGGGTTCAAGAGTAGGAGAGAGCACAACCTCAAGTTCCATTTGCATCTGCTGTTCCCATGGAATCCAAAATAAATCTTCCCGACAAGTTTTCTGGTGATCGGAAATCTTTTGCCACCTTCTGAGATAGTTGCAAATTGCAATTTTGTCTGAGACCCCATTCTTCAGGTGATGATAAGCAACGAGTAGGCAACATTATTTCTCTTCTACAGGGAGACCATCAAGCATGGGCTTTTTCATTAAAACCCCTTGCTCCTGAACTGTTTTCTGTGGACTATTTTTCGCTGCTCTAGGTAAAGTCTATGACTAACCTCATCTTACAACTGTGGCTGAATCCAATCTGCGTTTCCTCAGCCAAGTCCACCATCCTATTGGATGCCTGAGGAGTATTGTTCTAGGCTCAGAAGGAAGTGGAATGATCCAGCTCTCTGCTGTCAATTTCGTCAAAGTCTATCTGATACTATAAAGGACTCATTAGTCAACTATCTCCAACCCTCATCTTTGGACAAAACCATGACTCTAGATATTTATTTACCTGATAAATGTCTTTTCTGATAATGCTTTTGTTGACTGTGGATAAACGGCCAACTTTCTGGATTCGTGGGTTGCTCAGCTATTCCGCTTGTGAATTCAGTTAGGGTGGGTTCACACTTGCGGCGGCACTCCGTCCGCCGCAAATCAGACCTAAATGTCGGAAAACTGGATAGGGACTGGATACGGAAAGGTTTGTGACACTTTGCTTAAAAACCCATTCACTTGAATGGGTTTTTAAAGCAATGCACGGGTGTGCGCTTACACCTTCTGCGCCGCGAAGCTGCTTTTTTTTCGTCGATAAAGTCGGACATGCAAGACTGTTTCCAACGAAAAAAAAAACGACTTCGCAGCGCAGAGAGTGTAAGTGCACACCTGCGCATTGCTTTAAAAACCCATTCAAGTGAATGGGTTTTTAAGCAAAGCATCGCAAACCTTTCCCTATCCAGTTTTCTGAGATTTAGGTCGGATTCGCGGCGGATGGAGTGTGAACCCACCCTTAGTGTGACTGCAATTGAGAACCCACCTCTTTCCTAGTGTACAGTTAAGTTTACTACACTTCCAATGACTATTGTTGTAGTTACCATACACTCAGAATTCATTTCCTTTTTTGAGCTTGAGAATTTACCTACAGATTTAGCTTTGGGGTTTCCTTGATTACAGACACATAATCATATTATTGATTGGAGACAGGGGGATGTGGTTAAATGGAATTGAGAATGTTTCAAATCTTGTATATCCATCTTTGCCTGATTACATACAAGATTTTTCCGATGTCTTTTCAGAGTCTGGGGCTGATCTGCTTCCGCCTCATAGATCATATGATTTTGCTATTGATGATCTTCCTGACTCTAAACTTCCTGAGGGAAGGTTATAAAATCTTTCTGGTCAGGGTGTAGCCTGAACATGCTACCGTGAAGACGTACTCTTGCAGAGCTCCCGGACCCCGAGCGCTACCTACCACCACCTAAGGGGAAAATTAACCCAAAAAGCGGCTCTGGACGGCTTACCCGCAATGGTGAAGCGACCAGGACGCAGGGGGACCTCCTCCTCTCTAACGGAGCCGCACATTGCCCATTACCTGCTCTCCACTCCTTCCTCCCTCCAGGCGGAGGGAGCCAAAATGGCGCCGGCGCGCGCTTCCACTGCCTCTGCGGAGCTAGCGGCGCTTCCTCAAAGTCCAGTGGACCTTTCAGGCTCACAGGAGAAGCCTGACACGCAGCTCTCCTCTCTGCTGCCTTCCCAGCTGCCAACGGAGAAGGTTTCAGCGTTCACCCGGCAGGTACCGGTCCCCCCTCCCCCCCGCTCCCAAAATGGCGGCCCCAGCAGTGTCCCCACGCTCCAATCCTCACCTCTCACTGAGGACCTGTTAACCCCTGAGCTCCTGCAGCCTCCCTCCTTTAATGGAATACCTGGCCCAGCTGGATCTGGTGCAAGCTTGCAGTCTCACTCTCCCATGCCTTCTATAATGCAATCAGGGTCACTGCCCTATCAGCCTATGACCTCCCAGAATATAATACATTCTGCAGAGACCCCAGATGTTCCTCTGACAACGGATCCTCATATGGCCAGGCCCTCTCCTGGCGGTATCCCGCTGACAACAGGAGCAACTAGAGCATCCCACAACGAAGCAGACCCACGGACGGGGCCCGGGGCCCCTGGTGCCTTAGACCAACGTGAGGGTCTGAAACCTGACCTCTCTGGCACCCTGATAGCCCCTCACTCTCCAGCTTCCTCTGACTCATCTGACTTCTCTGGGAGGGATGCAGCCTCACTCTCCCACCGCCGAAAGCGTCCTAAACTATCGGACATCTGGAACCATCTTAGCAATATGCCTACTAAATTGGACCTGGAAGCTATGGTCCGCAGAGTCGAGGAAAAACAAGAGAAAATCATGTCTGAGTTTAAAATGGAACTACAGACTCTATCTACACAAGTCTCTACTCAACAACAGCGGGCGGCTTCGCTGGATCAGCGCCTCACTGCCGTAGAAAATTTCCAGTCTATGCAAAGAGACCTCAACAGATCCATCCTTCTTCAGGTCGATGACCAAGAAAATAGAGGTTGTCGAAATAATGTCAAACTGAGGGGTATCCCTGAAAGTCTTCCCCCCTCGGAGCTCCATTCTGCCGTGACCTTGATTTTTAACACAGTCCTGTCTCGTCCTCCGGATTCGGAGATCACCATTGACAGAGTCCATCGGGTGTTGGGTCCTAGGCGTAAGGACACCACGGAGACCAGGGATGTTCTTTGCAGAGTCCATTTCTTCAGGGAAAAGGAAGATATTCTTCAAGAGGCCTGGCGTGGTGGTCCGGTCCCATTTATGGACACCCAGGTGCATCTATTACCGGATGTTTCCCGACGTACCCTAGCCATGCGCAGAATCCTTAAACCAACCCTACAAGCTATCCTGGACTCTGGGGCCACATATAAATGGGGTCACCCTTTCCATGTCCAAATCCGTCGCAACGGAGCTACCTTTGCACTTCACTCTCCGGAACAAGAGACTTTGCTGGCGAAGTTTCTGGATCTGCCTGAGCTCTCCCTCCCTGACTGGCTGGTCTACCCACTGCCACCTGTGCCTCCGGGGGGCGCTCGCCTTCCTCTGCCCTGTCTCGGAGACGACCCCGAGGGGAGGGTGTCTGGCGGAGGTCTACTTGAAATGTGATGTTTTTTTTTTTTTTTTTCTAGGATGTTCCCCTTTAACTCCCATATTGGTTAATGAATGGTAGGCCCCTTGGTGTGCTTTAGGCGAGAGGGGGGCACCTTGCGGGTCTCTAGTTTTATCTCCTCGTGGGGGGTGTATAAGGGTTCATAATACAAAATTGTGCTGTATTTTTCTAGGGTGTTCCCCTTTAACTTACATATCGGTTAATGACTGGTAGGTCCCGTGGTGTGCTTTAGGGGATAAGGGGCACCTTGCGGGTCTCTAGTCTTATCTCCCCTTCGGGGGTGTATAAGGGTTCTCCATACAACAGAGGGCGGCTGGAGACTTTAATCTAAAAGTACTTCCCCACCTCCCTTCCTTAGCTGTTGAGCTTCGTGTGCCTTGGCTCCCCCTACCCAGTTGTAAGACATACCCTCATAGGGGGTCTCCCCCCCGTTTGATCTGTTGGGATTACTATTTTTTGAGGGTTCAGCCCCCCTTTTCTCTTCACCCTTAGTAGAAAGGTCTTAGTTACATTTTCCATTCTAATGGTCGGGGAAAGGGTGGCAACTAGATTTGAGTTTTTACTTTTCCCCTGATAGTTTAGCTTAGCAGCTCTCTGGGCGTATACTGCGGTGTGCTCCTGAGACCTGCCTAAGTGGGTTAACCCACTGTTTTGTGTTTACCGCTCTTGGTCTAGCCTTGAGTGTAATTAATTTGTGGTATTTCTTGTTTTTTTTTTTTTTTTTTTGGTCCCTTCCTTTGTGCTCCCTCTTTCCCTAGCTCTATCCCCCCCTTTTTTTTTCTCTCTTTCCTCTCTGTGAGTCTTGTGGTCTTGTGTGCGTTGTCTGTTTGTTTTTGTCTCTTCCCCTTGCAGGACCCCGGCCCTTCGCCATGGATTCTCTGGTGTTCTCCTCCATCAACGCTAACGGTCTTAACACTCCCGAGAAGAGATCATCCCTTCTCCGCCTTCTTTGGAGTAGGAGGGTCCAGGTGGCCTTTATCCAGGAGACTCACTTTCGAGAGGGGGCGGTCCCTACCTTTTCCTCCCCAAGATACCCAGACGTATACCATAGCTGTTTTCCGGAGTGCAAGTCCAGGGGGGTGAGCATTCTTATCGCACGTTCTGTTCCCTGGAAGTATAAGGCAGCCTTGCGTGATGATTCTGGTAGATTCCTGTTTGTAAAGGGGGAATTAGCAGGCTCTTTGTTTACTCTAGCCAATGTCTACCTTCTCAACTCTAACCAGGCGGCCGCCTTAGAAGGCATTCTGGCTAAGCTGGCCGATTTTGCGGAGGGCACTCTTTTAGTGGGAGGAGATTTCAATGTAGCCCTGGACCCTTCGGTAGATATCTCCAGAGGCTCGTCCTACATACCTAAGCAGGTCCTCCGACGTATCCGTCGACTGCTGTTTTCTCATCAGTTGATAGACCTCTGGCGCACGGTCCACCCTGACGCGAGAGACTATACCTTTTATTCACATGCTAGAGATGTTTACTCGAGATTGGATTATTTCTTCATTAGACACGCAGACGTTCCTTTAATAAACGGAGCTGAGATTGACCCTATCACTTTTGTGGACCATGCGATGGTCCATGCTGTCCTGACATCCCCCGCCACGAGGCCCCGAGCCTGGCAATGGCATCTCAATGAGTCGCTGCTCCAGGACATCCCCACATCTCAGGCTGTCTCCTCTGCCCTGGCTAACTACTTCCAGGAGAATGATACTTCGGAAGTGTCTCCCCTGACACTATGGGCCGCCCACAAATGTGTGGTTAGGGGGGTGCTGGTACAGCATGGGTCCCGCATCAAAAAGGAGAGGTCTCGAGAGATAGCCGCGCTGATTGCCGACGTGGTTTCCCTCGAGCAGACCCACAAGCGCACTCACGCCATAGATACCCAGTCAGCCCTTTTAGTAGCTCGTAAAAAATTACGAGAACGCCTAGATATACGTACAAAATATCTCCTGGCTAGAGGACGGCGCCACTTCTATGAATTTGGAAATAGATGTAGCCGCACGCTTGCCAGGTCCCTTAGGAAACAAAAGACACGCAACTATATCCCCTCGATCACTGATTCGACGGGAAGGCGCCATACTGACCCACACTGTATTGCAGAAGAGTTCGCTGGGTTTTATCGTAACCTCTACAACCTACCGCCATGTCCCCCAGAGTCGAATGGCCCCTCCCTGGCCTCTGCTCTGAAACAGTATATAGCAGACTCCGGAATGCCTAAACTCCCGGCGGAGGCCCGAACTGTTCTTGACTCACCTATAACTAAGGAGGAATTAGCTCAGGCGCTTCAGACAATGCAACCTAGTAAGGCCCAGGGCCCCGATGGCTTCCCAGCCTCTTACTATAAAAAATACTCGTTAGAGTTGTTGGGCCCCCTGGTGCGTGCCTTAAATTCTCTGTCGGCAGGTGCGACTCTCCCCCCGGACATGACTAGGGCTCATATAGCAGTAATACATAAGGAGGGTAAAGACCCTGCAATGTGTGCCAGTTATAGACCAATATCACTCCTTAATGTTGACTTAAAAATCTTTTCTAAGGTGTTAGCCTCTAGACTGGCCTCTCTATTGCCTGATCTAGTACAGTCCGATCAAGTAGGTTTTATCCCCACACGTGAGGCTAGGGACAATACAGTAAAGGCAATTAACGCCATACACTACGCCAAAACCCATGACCTCCCACTTTGTCTCCTCTCTACTGATGCTGAAAAAGCATTTGATAGAGTGAGCTGGTCTTACCTATTTGAGGTCCTGGATCATGTGGGGCTTGGCCCGATTATGAGATCCTGGATTGCTTCCTTGTATTTCAATCCATCAGCCTCTACGAGAGTTAACGGAACTATTTCATCTCCCTTCCCGATAGGGAATGGCACGCGTCAGGGGTGTCCCCTCTCCCCCCTAATCTTTGTTTTAACTCTAGAACCTTTGCTTAGAAAGGTCAGATCTAACCCGGACATAGGCGGCCTAAGGGTAGGCAGTAGAGTCCTGAAAATTGCAGCATATGCAGATGATCTCCTCTTCTTCTTGCAGGATCCGGCCAAATCCCTCCCCCCACTAATGTCTGAATTTAGCAAGTTCTGTCATCTTACTAACTTTAAAATTAATTTTCAGAAATCTGAGGCCCTCAATGTTTTGCTTCCGCAGGGGATTCAGTCCTCTCTGGAGACCTCCTTCCCCTTCCGATGGTCGAGAATAGCTATCAAGTACTTAGGGGTTATGATAACCAAGGACCTTGGCGAACTCTATGACAAAAATTACCTCCCCCTTCTGCGGGCTACTAGATCCGACCTCAAGAGATGGTCCATAGGTACTTACACATGGTTTGGCCGCTGCGCTATATACAAAATGAATATTATGCCCCGTCTGCTATACCTCTTCCAAACTTTACCGATCCACATACCCCCTGGTTTTTTTAAGTTATTGTATAGTGACCTAATCAATTTTGTGTGGCAGGGTGGGCGTGCTAGGCTGGCGCGCTCTACTCTCACGTTACCTAAACAATGCGGTGGACTGGGTCTTCCTGACCCTCGAAAGTATTACGAGGCCTCCATGCTCCAAAGAGTGCTAGACTGGTGCCACCACGCTCCTTACAAACAATGGGTATCCCTGGAAAACGTATTCGTTGACGCCCCCCGGACTCGCTTCCCTGGTTAGACTCACTACGCCCCGGGGCCCTGAGAGCCCACCCTACCATAGGTCCCACTCTCCGGGTATGTAGGTCTCTCTTTTGTAGGGAACGGGTCTCCCCCCTCCCCTTCACTTCCCATCCTGGGAAACCCTGCCTTTATAGCGGGTTTATCTCAAGGGCCATTCCGGCAGTGGCGATTGGCGGGCAGACTGAGGGCCCTACATTTTCGCTCTGGTGGTGAATGGATGTCTCACCGGGAACTACTCACCGCACCGGACCTTCCGGCGCTTGGCCCATGGCGGGTCTTTCAACTTACGCACTTTCTCTCTTCATTACCTAACTCCCCGGGCTATGACAGACAGCCCACGAGGTTTGAGGAGACTTGCATGGGAAGGGGCCTGCTAAGACACTCCCTTTCTGATTTCTATTTGCTCCTGGTGTCCCCTCCTCCGGGCCGCAGACCTTCCTACTTGGCCAGATGGGAGGCTGATCTGGCCATGACCTTCTCTGACCAACAGTGCTCCAGAATTTTTGAGTTTACCCACAAGAGTTCGATGGCTAGCAGATATCAAGAGGCGGGATATAAAATCCTGACTAGATGGTACCATGTTCTGTCTAAACTACACAGACTCTTCCCGTCCTCCTCTCCCGCTTGTTGGTGCTGTGGCTCGGAGGAGGGGACGCTTTTACATATTTTCTGGGAGTGCTCGATATTGAGAGACTTCTGGGAGGGAGTACATAGGGTGCTAGGTCAGATATTCCAAACTTCCATTCCTAACACGCCAGCCTTCTTTCTCCTACACCTTTCGGACTGCCCCCTGCGTACCTACTGCAAGTCTTCCCTACGGCACATGAGCAATGCCGCTAGGGCGTGTATCCCAGCGCTATGGAAATCGTCTAATCCCCCCTCCCTCCTCCACTGGGTTCGCAAAGTGGAAGATATTCAGTACATGGAGGATCTCACGGCATCCCTTCGGGATACAAGGGAATCCTTTATGGCGGCCTGGACGCCGTGGATTCTCTTTCAGGGATCCCAGGCCTATAAAGACCTGACGGGTAGACCTTGATTGAAGGTTTACGCAGCCGATATGGAGGGGTCGGGGTCCTTGTCTGTTCGTCATTTGTGTGTCATTTCTTGGCCCCCACATTTGTCCTCTCCTTGTCTTTCTTCCTCTCCCTTTCTCTTCCAGTCCCTCCTGCTTCCTTCCCCCCCTCTGTTCCTCCTTTTTTCCTTTTTCTTTTCTCCCTGACAACTGTTATGATCAGGTGAAGCTGATGTTCTAATTTATCTATTTCATGTTGCCATGTTATTATGTATGGATGTTGATATATGCCTTGATCATTATGGTCAGGCACTTGTTTGGCTCACGCCATCTTTGTTTGTTGCTATTTCTGTACAACTTCTAAAATAAAGAATTTATAAAAAAAAAAAAAATCTTTCTGGTCAGGAGAGACAGGCCATGAAGGATTACATTAAAGATAGCTTTTGCAAAGGTCATATCCGGCCTTCTATTTCTCAGGTGGAGGCTGTTTTTTTTTTTTTTTAAGCGAAAAGATGAAGGATTAAGACCATGACTACTGTAATTTAACCCCTTCCCGCCGGAGGAATTTTTCGATTTTCGTTTTTGACTCCCCCCTTTCCAAACCCCATAACTTTTTTAGTTTTCCGCTCTCAGAGCCATATGAGGTCTTAATGTTTGCAGGACAAATTTTTCTTCATGATGTTACCATTATTTATTCTGTACAATGTACTGGGAACCTGGAAAAAAATTTCAGAATGGGGCAGATTTGAAGAAAACATGCATTTGTGCGACTTTCTTACGGGCTTCGTTTTTACGGTGTTCACTGTGCAGCCAAAATGACACCTGTATTCTATGTTTTGGTACAATTCCGGTGATACAAAATCTATATGGTTTTATTTACATTTTAACCCCTTAACAAAAATCCAAAACTGTGCAAAAATCGCCATATTCTTTTTTATACTTTCGTGTACTGGGATGCACAGGGCGTCTTTTTTTGCGGGACCAGGTGTACTTTTTAGTTATACCATTTTGGGGAATTGCTATTGCTTTGATCACTTCCTATTCAAATTTTTATCAGAGGCAAAACAGTGAAAAAACGGCGGTTTGGCACTTTTGAATTTTTTTTTCCCCACTACGGCGTTTACTGTACGGGAAAAATATTTTTATAGATTTGTAGACCGGGTGTTTCCGACACAGGGATACCTAATGTATACGTGTTTCACAGTATTTAAGTACTTTTCTGTGTTATAGGGAAAGGGGGGTGATTTGAACTTTTAATAATTTTATATATATATATATATATTTTTTTTTTTTTTTGCATTTATTAGACCCCCTAGGGGTCTTGAACCCCAGGGGGTCTGATCCTTGAACCCCAGGGGGTCTGATCACTAATGCAATGCATTACAGGGGTTAATGCCTGCCATCAATGCAGGCACCGATCATGGGCATTAGTGCCATGGCTGCCGCATGACTCCCGAGTGGCCGCCATCTTTAAACACCCGGCATCCGCCGTACTATTATGGTGGATGTTGGGAAGGGGTTAAACAAAATTGCAGTTAAAAAAAACAGTACCCTCTTCCTCTCATCCCCAACTTACTAAATCAGATCTCTGCAGCAAGGTGGTTCTCCAAAATTGATCTACAGGGAACTTATAATCTCATACGTATTCATAAAGAGGAATGAGTAGACAGTGACAGTGGTGTTCGATGTGTCTCAATATTTTGGAAAGCTTTTTGTACCAAATTGGGAATGCAATTATCCTTTACCTTTGCTTTTAATTTTGAGACCAATGGTCAGACAGAACATTTTAACCAAACACTTTAACAATATCTTAGGTGTTATGTTACTGATATCAGTCTGAGTAGGTAAGCTATTTGCCATTAATAATCATCATCATGTTGCTCTGAATACTTTTTTTCTGTAATTATGGGTTTCATGATCAGTTCAGTTCATTGTCCTCCATTACTGCAAGACCAGAAGTAAATGTGGAATCAGATAAACTGTACACAGTTTGGGCTCAGGTTCAGTTGAACCTGAAGAATTGTCAATCGATTTCTAAGAAACATGCAGACAAAAGACAGTCAGTAGGTCCTTTTTTTTTTGCTGTGAGGGAAAAGGTGTGGCTCTCTACTAAAAATCTACATCTTAAGATTCCATCTCATAAATTGAATCCTAGGTTTATTGGTCCTTATGAAATTCTTGAGGTTGTTAATTCTGTATCTTTTTGTTTATGTCTTACTTAGTCAACAGTTATGCTGTCCAATAAACCCCCTCCCCATGTTTAAGTGGAAGGGAATCTAGAATTTGAGGTTGAAAGAATAATTGACTCACATAGAGTTAGAGGTGCACTCCAATATAGAAGAACATACTCGGGTACTGGCTCGTTTTGTTTATGCAAATTAACTAGGTAGGAATTTTCACTTGAAGTTTCAATTGAAACCTGGTCCGGGGATTAATGATCCAGTGGTTCCTCATAAAAGGGGGAATACTATCAAGAATCTCAGTTTAGCTGCTGTTGCATTAAGTTCACTGTGCCAACATTTGAAATTTCTGCATTCTTCAGGCCTCTCCTAGGCTAATCCAAATAGCAGCAAAGGATGGATTTTTAAACATTGTTCCTGCTTATCCAGGTGCATGGTATTTGGTTGTATTTAGTGAGGCTTCCATATCCTGATAGTCTGTGCTGGATTGCACTATACTGACCTTTGGCTTGCTACTGGAAATCCATTTGTCTCCTGATTTTGGCTCTGACGTTACCTCTTGAGTGGATTTTTGGCTTGGACAAGTTCACTCTCCTGATTCATCCTCCTGGTTTTTATTTCTCTTGGAAGTTTATCATGGGTTCTGGTTTGACTTCAGATAATGGAGTATTTACTTTTTATACCAGTTTCTGTGGTGATAACTTGAGCCCCAAATTCTGCACAAGTCCATCTGCGACTGGTGCTGGTAAAGGTGTTTCAGTTCCTTGGATCTATTTTTCAATGCTGTGTGAAATTTAAACAGCTAGTTCTACTGCTCTGTAGTCAGCCAGTTCCTGAAATTTTAGATTTTTGCCCCAGAGACACTATCATAACACTACCCCCTTAAAGGTGTTATCTAAGATTACAAAATATGGGTGCTTTCTTCTTTTCACAAAGTAGCATCATGTCCGTTCAAATGAATGGGAGTGGGGTGAAGCATCGCCTTGTTAGCAATGGACGTGATGTCACTTCCTGAGAAGAAAGTGGTATGTTTTCTAATCCTGGATAACCTTTTTAATGATTGTTTACAATTGTGACAGTTTACAATCAGTTTCTGGTCTCGTGGTGACAGACTGGGGACATTTATTGCAGAGATAGGTGTGGGTCCCGGAGGTGGGATCTACATCGGTCAGATATTTATGGTGCATTCTGTGAATGTATTTCATGTGGTCATAGGACAGAGTGGAACCAATATTCTCCTATAAACACTGTAAACAAAAACTCACCCAAGGAAAAGACCTCTCTTGATTTTACCCTCTTTTTCAACACATGATTTTGTTCTTGATGTAAAGGAGAAAGGCTCTGATCTTAGGTCTGTATCTGGTGATACTGACCCATATTCACTGCTACTGCTTGTATCTTCCACCATCACTGGTATAGGCAAAGATATACTCCTGAGGTATTCTGCACAAAAGGACAAGTACACATAAAATTTACCAATCTCTCCTTACACAATAAACATCTTAAAAACTTGGGCTATTATACATCAACTAACACAATGCATGTTTATGTGCATCTAAGATAAAATGGGTCACTGAAAAAAATATACTGTAAAAGTCGAACAGTCATATTGCAATATTTTTTTTTACAGTATATCTTTTTTCTAAGGCTGGATTCACATTAGATTTAGAGTCTCTCCGCCGCAAAATCTGCCTAAAATCAACAGAGAGAAAAGTCCTGGAAGGAGGACTCTTCCCTCTGCCAGTTTCAGTATAAAACCAGCAGAAACCGGGAGGACCCCATCATAGTCTATGTGGTCTGCGGGTTTCTTCGTGTAACCGCTTTTCAAGTGGACAGGGTCTCAGTCTTTCGGGTCCCCATGTGGACTCAAAGGATGGAAACCCCAATGCTATTGTGAACCTAGCTTTATTCAGCAAAACAAAAAAGACGCAACTTCCAAATAACAACACTTAAAGGGAGTCTATCACTGCCCCCAGCTTCTTTAAACCGCTCCTATAGTGCTGTAGATGCTGTTAGCAGAATAAAAAAAACGATAACTTTCTAATGTTTCAGAGCTCCAGGGATACATAGAAAAAGCACTTTTATTCTTTATTCAAATGAGGATCTTGGAGCACAGGGGGCATTTTCTTCTATTACTGAGCACTACTGCATCATCCTTAAACACGCCCATCCTGCATTCAGCTTAGTGTGAGTTGATCCTCCCACTGCCCAGTGGAACGAGCTGAATGCAGTAGTGCTCAGAAACATAAGAAAGGTATCGTCTTTATTCTGCTAACAGCATCTGCAGCACTATGGGAGTGGTTTAAAGTAGCTGAGGGCAGTGATAGACTTCCCTTAAATATTAGCAAGATAAATTTTCCAATGCTTGGACTGTACATTCTGTCAGAAGTAAAATCATTATTTGTAGAGCTGACTGAAAAGTTTCCAAATATGCCTCAGTTATTCAGCTCTAACTCATAGAAAATGTCATTTTATTCATCTGCAGATGGTGGTGCTTTGAGGGATCCTTAGCTTCCCTGGGTTTTGATCTCACCTTTAGATTCCTGAGCAAAGCACTCCGAAGCTGAACAACTGCGGCATATTTGGAAACTGTAGAAACATCTCTACGAGGTACTGTGATTGGTTTTATAACCAATGTAATGCTTATAGTCTCCCTTTAACATTACAGTAAATGGCAGCAGACGCAAATGGAGAATGTTTCGTCTGCACCTGTTATTCTATTAATTTTTCAGTCCATTGCTCTCATTTTATGACAGATCAGAACAACTGACTAAAAGAATTCAGTGTAAACATAGCCTAAATGTTGCATCTTTTAACTACATTACTCCATGACTGAACTTGCATTTAACAATAGCAGCATATGAACATTGGTTGATTCGATGGAAATGTCATGGAATGATTTTTTTTTTTTTAACTAGTGACTTGTTGTCCATCTGAAGACCTGGCTGTTAAAGGGAACGTGCAATCAGATAACTATGAATGACTAAGGTTCAGTATTTTATGCATTTTTATTTCTGCTCTCTCTTTGCTGAGAACTCAAGCGGGTAGTAGTACTTAGTGATTGACAGCCTTATCTGTATGCCAAGAGCGAGCAGTGATATAACAAAATAAATACAAGTTATGCTGAATCTTTTCCCACAATCTGCTCAGCTCCTTCTGTTGTATAACCTGCTACCTGCAAACTGCATTGTCAGTATGATAAGTTCCCTTTTCATGATTTCTAGAATTGTTTTGTGAATCAAGTTTATTTTACATTGCAGTGTATTTAGACATCAGTGAGAAAGCTCCACCAGATATTTCTTCCATTTCATTCTTTTCATTAAAAAAACAAAAAATAGTGTCATACCCAATCTTAACTTGGATTCCGTGGCAGAAAAACTGATAAAACTGCAATGCGTGGCCTCAAACTCATTAGCCCCATTGTACGAGGTCAATCACACATGCAAACCTGTACCAGAAACCAGAGGCTCAGCATCAGCATCTGCCACAGATAAAACAGGGGTGCTTTTGGTTTTGTTTAGTTCCATAGGAACAATTCTAGTCACAGACTCCCTTTAAACAGTCAGTATATTCCTGGATGTGTCACTACAGATCTGTCAATACTTCACAAGTACATAAAATTCTAAAACAACTTTTTATAAAATTAATATTACAGGGTAGTGCAAGAAACTTTGCAATAAAATTTATTAACAAAATGTGTTTCCTTCACCACTTGAGGTCAAGTCTCTTTTAACATAGAAGTCTATGGAGAGAGAAGAGGGAAGGAGCTGGCTGCTGGAAAAGACAAATACAGTATTCCACAGCTTCTAAACTCTGCTATACTGTAAGGCCCCTTGCACACAACTGTGACTAGGTCAGTGTGCTATCTGGGTTTTTTTCCCGGATAGCAAACTGACCCATTCATTTCTGTTGGCCCACGCACATAACCGTGTGTGATGATTCTGCTTAAGTGTGGCTATAACTCAGATGTATTTTGATCTCTGGGTATAGGATCTCCCTTCTTGCTTGCACTCATTCATACTGTGCGCAGCTATAAGCCTAGGTGCATATTGGCAGTAGTGGCCAGGCTGGAACAATAGGGCTCCATTGTATTCCTATACAGCCCTGGCTGATCAAACAATAGTGCATTGTTCAAGCCTGGGCTGTTGATCAGATATGGCTGATAACAGTGTATCAATTCACTTTGTCTCAGCTCTATACAAAAGATCTGGACTTGATTAAATTAACTCATCAGACGTACTGTCGCCGGTGACCTCATTCTGGGAGGTGGCCTAAAGGGTATAAAAGATGAGGTAAGAGGTCTGTGGGAGGAGATTACACTATGGAGATTATGCTATGGAGATTATGCTATGGAATTTTGGGCTGAGACCATCACAGACTACAGAGTTGACACAAAGAGACCATGAGGAGAGGCTGCTGTGCTGAGATGATGCTACAGGATATTACAGACTTTGACTGACATGCTACTATGAGCAGGCAGGTTGGAATGCTGCTGCTGACGATGATGAGCCTACAAGAGACTGTGAGAGACTGTAAAGAGCATGCAGGCTGGATTATTATACTGTGATGCCACATGCTAGGAGTTAATGCCACATGCCAAGAAGCCTCCACTGGTGATCTCACACATACCAGAGCATGTGTGAGTGTTGGACTACAGAACCACATCAAGGACATGTGTGGTAAAGTAATCATTTCACCTTTATCCCTTTGATTTTATTTGTACTGTATCTTGTAACTAGTAACTGTTAATGCTTGCATATGTCTGCATATCTGTTCTGATCTGTATATGTTAGATTTTAATACCGACCCATTTAGGGGTTAATAAATATATAAAATTTAGAAGGCTTGTCTTGTATTTATCTGGTGAACCCGGCACTCACTGGTGGTGAGTGTGGTTTTTATATGAAAGAGGACTCAGGGTGTGGCCAAAGCGGTTTGGCGCACGGAGGATCTTTCACATTGGTGGCAGCGTAGTGGGATCTTAGGATAAACGGCGTGTGTTGGTGACCTTTATCACTCACATGCTGGGGATTATGGTAATCCTATGAGACAAGCTCGGTATTAAAGCAAGCATTAAGATACAGTGAAAGTTGGATACAGTGCTGTTCTCCTCCCTACTCTTTGTATTCTATCCTATCTTTTATTTGGCAAATACCAGTGGATGGCTAGTGGGCTCAGAAGCAGAGCTCAAGAATTGTTGAACCAGGCTTTTTTGAGATCCTGAGCGTATGGCTGAAATGGAGGCAGCCACAGCCATGCAGAGAATCGAGCAGAGTCCTGATTTTGGGGCTCTGCCAGGAAGTGCGGCAAGCAGCCCGGTCCCAAGGATTACTTCACCAGGAGGGACCAGTGGCCTCAGCCTTGCTGGGGGAATGGCTTCAGTCTGGCAAATGGCTCTGCAGCACTTAAGCACCAGGGACCCTAACATATACCAGCAGGCGTTGCACTGGTTTCAGGAAGCTGTAGAACGAGAACGGCAGGCTGATCGTGAGGCTGCTGAGTGACAGGCAGAGAGAGAGAGAGGAAGGCTGCTGAGCGACAGGCAGAGAGAGAGAGGAAAGCTGCAGAATGGGAACGACAATTTGCTGAGCGACAGGCCGAGAGGGAGTATCAGCTTGAGCTGAAAAGGCGGGAAATCTCCCAGCAAGCGCAAACTCCAACAACCCTGCAGAGACCCTCAAGTTGGAAGGAGAAGCCAGGCCGGAGTTCACCACAGCCGTCTTTCGTCAGGTCGGGTGAGACAAATTATGCCCCGGGTGGTCCCTCCCCTGACCCAAGAACTCTGGGTGCCCTAGTGACCTTCCCCAAACCCCAAGGGGAGGTGCGTTGGGGCCATGCCTGTAACCCGACAGGACATTTTAAGAAGGAGTGCCCCAACCGCCCTGAGAACTTCCCTGCTTCTAAAGCCACAGCAGTTGGCCCATCTGTGTGTCTGGGTGGGGGTGCAGGAAAAGGAATGCGGACTGTGGGACTATTGACTGATTTGCCTGCTAATGTACTGTTGGGAACTGATTTAGGACCTATGATGTCCCAATATGGGGTGGGGAGCAACCCAATTTACTGTGATAAACTGTCTATGACTAATGTTGATAATGTGTCTGTCATATCTGCAGAGAGGGCCTGTAACCCCCCTCTCTGAGATACTTCCCATGGCAGTCAATGTAAATGCTAATGAGTTGCCTTCAGCTGAGAGCAGGGAAGATGCCAATGAACTTCCTGCAACCCAGCTCAGCAAAAATGTTATTGATGCTTGGTTCACCCCCGTGCTAGGAGCCAATGAGACTAAGTCTGTAGACACACCCACATCTGCGGGGGCGTCGCCCTCCCAGCTTGTTAATCTGTCTATTGCAGATCTCATTGAGGCCCGGTGTAAATTAACAATTGCTGATGAATGTACTGTCAATGTAATTGCAATGCTTGTTGTGAAAGTGTACAGAGTAGCTCTTCTGAGTCACTGGAAGCGACTTCTACTATTTCGCCCAGTGTATCTGATGAGCACCCAACTGCTGACCATGTGCCAGGTGGTCAGATAGGCTATGGGGATCTCATGGCCGATTCAGGTGAGGGACGGACTGCTGGTAGAGCGGTGTTAGCCCGCAGCCAGAGTGCTACAAGGGTGGAGGGCGTTCCAACCCTTGAACCGTTGCCTACACCACCTGGAGTCGGTGCTGAGACCGCCATGACTAGCCTCACTCCCTTGAAGCCGGAGGAGTCCGGCCGGTATGAGACATACACGTCTCTTCTGTCCAGTTCTATTCCAGGAGTGCCCATGGCCCAAGTGCAGATGGCATGGGGTACTGGAGATGTGATCCAAGAAGAGGGTATGTCCAATGTATTACCTGTCAATGTATTGTGGGGAGATGGTTTAGGGAAGCATGATCTCAGTCATTTGCCCAAAGTATCACCATCACCCACCCAAGTACAGGGAGGACAGGGTCCAAACATACCTGTACCAGAACCAGAGGTGCCCCTAGGTGTGGAAGCAAAGGGGGAGGTGCAGAACCCAGAACCCCCTAGAACTCTCCAACTAGCGGCTAGTGTGGGGAAGACCCTGAGAGAGCAGGCCAAGGGTAGCCAGAAGAGCAGAGATTGCCAGGATGGGATCTCTGGAATGGTACCCCAAGGGCCTGAGGTCATGAGTGTGGCTCCACAGGGTGCCAGCACTCAGAAAGCGGACCCAGAACAGGCAGGAGGTAGCCAAGTGTACGTGGCTCAGAGCCTGGACCTTAAAAGTGTCCCTAGTCAGACTAGAGAGACAGAAGGGGCCGGCAGCTATGTAACATGCACCTCTCTTTTGTCTCACTCCAGCCAAGAGTTCAGAGATGCTGTCCAAGCTGACCCTAGTCTGGACATATTGAAGGCGCATGGCGCTCAACCACCCTTAGAGTCTGACAAGGCCCGAGTCTGCTGGGACCCCGGGGGGAAGGTGAGAAAGCCTTGGGGCCAGAGCCTGAGGAGCTGGAGGCGGAGGTGCTTTCAGAAGAGGGGCGTAGGCCCCTACTTCCTGCAAGCCCCATCTAAAGGGGGAGGTGTGATGATTCTGCTTAAGTGTGGCTATAACTCAGATGTATTTTGATCTCTGGGTATAGGATCTCCCTTCTTGCTTGCACTCATTCATACTGTGCGCAGCTATAAGCCTAGGTGCATATTGGCAGTAGTGGCCAGGCTGGAACAATAGGGCTCCATTGTATTCCTATACAGCCCTGGCTGATCAAACAATAGTGCACTGTTCAAGCCTGGGCTGTTGATCAGATATGGCTGATAACAGTGTATCAATTCACTTTGTCTCAGCTCTATACAAAAGATCTGGACTTGATTAAATTAACTCATCAGACGTACTGTCGCCGGTGACCTCATTCTGGGAGGTGGCCTAAAGGGTATAAAAGATGAGGTAAGAGGTCTGTGGGAGGAGATTACACTATGGAGATTATGTTATGGAGATTATGCTATGGAGTTTTGGGCTGAGCCCATCACAGACTACAGAGTTGACACAGAGAGACCATGAGGAGAGGCTGCTGTGCTGAGATGATGCTACAGGATATTACAGACTTTGACTGACATGCTACTATGAGCAGGCAGGTTGGAATGCTGCTGCTGACGATGATGAGCCTACAAGAGACTGTGAGAGACTGTAAAGAGCATGCAGGCTGGATTATTGTACTGTGATGCCACATGCTAGGAGTTAATGCCACATGCCAGGAAGCCTCCACTGGTGATCTCACACATACCAGAGCATGTGTGAGTGTTGGACTACAGAACCACATCAAGGACATGTGTGGTAAAGTAATCATTTCACCTTTATCCCTTTTATTTTATTTGTACTGTATCTTGTAAATAGTAACTGTTAATGCTTGCATATGTCTGCATATCTGTTCTGATCTGTATATGTTAGATTTTAATACCGACCCATTTAGGGGTTAATAAATATATAAAATTTAGAAGGCTTGTCTTGTATTTATCTGGTGAACCCGGCACTCACTGGCGGTGAGTGTGGTTTTTATATGAAAGAGGACTCAGGTGGGGCCACAGCGGTGTTGGCGCACTGAGGATCTTTCACACCGTGTATTACACGGATCAGTGTGCAGGCTGACAGTCCGGGCTGCAAAACTCAGGACAGGTTCTACTCCTGTCTGGTTTTGTGGCTGTGCTTCAATGAATGGGGCCATGGAAGCACGGATGACAGCGGCCAGCACATGGTCGTGTGCAATTAGCCTAAGAGTGATATAACTCTTGATGTTGCTGTAGCTTTAACCCTTTGGTATTCAGGGTAGTTTGGACGTTAATGCAATCCTCTGCGATTTTTTTCATCTCTACCTTCCAAAATTCCTAATGCTAGGTTCACACTATTGTTCAGGTTCCATCCTTCGGGTCTGCTTGGGGACCCGAAAAACAGAAATCCTATCTGCTTAAAAAGTGGTTACATGCAGACATGCTGACCTCAGACTATAACGGGATCTGCTGGGTTTCCGCCAAAAGTGGCAGTGAGAAAAGTCCTGCTTGCAGGACATTTCTCTCCACCTATTTTAAGTGGAATGGGTGACAGAGTCTCGTACTGAGACTCAAACGCTAGAGTGAACTTAGTGTAACTTTATTTTTTTGTCAACATCTTTTTATGATGACACAAACTAGACTGGGATGGAGACAGAGTACTAAATCTTCTTTTCTGTGCCTGGCACCATCCATAGTACTATTTTTTTCCTTTTCATATGCAAAACAGTAAAGTAATAAAAAAAAATAGCAGTCTGAATTTCCATTCATTATACATAGTGGATATATATAGTAAATTGTGATGAAGTAAACTCTTACCATTTGACCCAGGAGAAAGGGCTGCAAAGAGGGGAAAAAAAAAAAAAGATACATGAACATGAATGAAAAGGTTATTTCAGTCAGAACAAATTGTAATTTGCTGATCAGTAGGGACTGGGACCCCCAACAATCACGAGAACTGGGTGCTTTGCAAGAATTACAGCTCAAAATCTCCTGTGGATGCATTTTTTGGTCAGCTGGCTATAAAAGACATCTTGTGTATACAGTGTGAGTATATTTTATGTATATACAGAAGTGTATACCCATATATATTTATGTCTATCAAACTTTCTGTCTATATTGATCCACCAAAATTTATAGGGTAGCTCAGTTAGCCTCGATTTCACAAGTCTGGGAGGCTATAACATGAATTTTACATATGCTTTCTGATATCAGCGATAAACATTACTAAAACCCTAGTTCAGGATATACTGCAGCTATCCAAAATGAAACATGCACAATCTATGTCTAGAAAATAAACTCAAGTAGATAATATATTATAGAAATAATATTCCCATCTTGGGTATTTATGCCGTATCGACAGGAAATCACACCAATTTGGAGAATGGGAACCTACTGACAGTGGTCTCGTGTGTCGTGTAGAGGTATACAGGAGTTACAAAAACAGCCAAGCATGCAGCTGTCAGTAGACCCCATTATTGAGATTGGATGTTTATGGCACATTCTGTGGATAGGCTATAAATACCCACCTACAAAGAGACTACACCTTTAAAGGATGATTTATCCCATTAACACACCATGACAAAAATGTACAGTGTGGCGTACTAGTCCTTACATGCCTTGCATTTATGACACAGTAACATAGCTGTCACCATGCTGAATTGCTCAGAATTGGAGATACATCCAGCCGCCTACATCCAAACCCTTAAATGCCTCAGTCAATAGTGTTTTTAGCCCCACCAAGTGTGAGCGTCATCGCTCATAAAGTACATTGGAATACTTCTGTACTGTAGTGTATTATGCGAGCCTGCATAATACTGACAGGAATTGCTTCTAGTCGTTCTAATACTTGTACAAAGACAGTAGACCTGAGGGGTCTCATTAGGTGACAAGCTGCCATGACAATCAGAACTCTCTGTTTGCATCAAGAGGAGGGCGTGACAGTGAGAGCACCCCTCCTCTGTCTAACCACTTAGATGCCACAATTGATATTAATTGTATAAATGGCTGGTATTGCAGAGTATTATCTGTAATATTACAGCATACACCCACTGTCGACGGCACAGACTCATCTTTTGAACATGCTCTATATGTACTGTATGTATGGTGTGTGTTGCTAACTATCTGGTGCTATTGTGAAGGATTATAGCATACTTTTAATACCTTTTATACTTTGTATATCTGTTTTATATTTTCATATCTGCTTAGGTTGTATTGTGTGCAAAAACATTGTTATCCTTAAAGCCGAATGCTAGATATAGTTGCTTATGCTTAAAACTGAGTACAATAATACATAACAAGATGGCGCCTGCATTCTAAGCAAGATCCTTTGTGTGCAAGAAAATATGTGCTTGGTCTGCTGCCAAAAGACAGCTCCCTGGATCATAGTGCAAGACAGGAGATGGCTGATCATATACGGAACTGCTTATATCTGTTATCTATGCATTCAAGATATAGTGCACCAATCAGTCGTTATTGCTTCTCTTCCCGTATCTAATACTATAAAACTCTATGCTTACTTAATAAAGCACGTCAGGGCACTTCCTCTTTGGCTAAGAAGGGAAATTAACACCAACATTGTTTGTCTGGTCTTTTCTCTATTGCTAGCACTTAGCCTTACTAATTAGGACGACGACAGTTACCCAGGATTATTAGTCAGTTGATCATCAACCCGACTTCTGACCTTATCACTATAGTAGTAAATAAATGCCTGAGACATTAAAGCACATAATGATAATGGCATCTTGCTTACAGGTGGCTCATTAGACACAAGACACAGCTGTAATACACATATGGGACAGATTTGTTATTAAACTGGTGTTTTATCATCATTCACACAGGTTTTCTGGCATAAATGATGATTGAAATCTACACCAGTTATGAGCTGGCATTGATTTCACTATCGATGCACGGACTGCTGGAGGATACACCCAGCTTATGACAAGGTCTACACCTAGTATCATAGAGCTGACACCCAGCTACTTCCACTGTCAGTGGTGAAAACACTGAAAGCGTCCATATATACCCTTAGATGCTGACATCAATAATGACAGCTGCATAGCTGAATTTAAGGGGTTTGTTGCTTTATTTCGCCCCTCCTGCAATGAGATTGTGGAGTGCTCCCCATGTCACCGTCTAAGATTAACCATTTGGACAAAGGTCTAAATAGCTGTCACTGTAAGCATCAGTAGTATAAGGCACTGTAAGGTTGGGGCCCTATGCTGCAAAAAACTCTGCAGTTTGGCCGAGGTGGAAATGCCGCAGCAAAAACCACGGCATTTTACAGTACCTGCAAAGTGGATGGGATTCTGCAAAAAAATATCTGCAGCGAAAATGCTGCGATTTCAAAAACAGTTGTGTTTTTGTAAATTGCAGCCTGTCAATTACACCTATGGAAACACTGGTGTTTTCCACATATAGGTATAATAGGGACAGAAAGTCAGAAGAGAAAAACTCTGCGAACTTTTTGTGAAAAGCATGGAGAAAAAAAAAAAAAAAACACAATGCGTTTCCGCCCCGCTTTTTGGCTGCAGCTCGCAACATGGGGCCTTAGCCTAATACAGAAATACTGCAGTAAATTATGCTAGCAATCGTGCCCTATAGTGTTCAAGCCCCATACTGGGACAAATTAATTATTAAAAAGAAATACTGTAAACAAAAAATGGCGAATTCCCCATTTGTTTTAGCACAGAAAAAAAAAAAAAAAAAAAAAATGATAATGTTTGCTACTGGCACATTCATAATGAACCACAGTATACAAAAATAACACATTTATCCTGCACAATGAATACCAGAAAAAATTAAAAAATATACAGATTTAACATTTTTTATAAAAAGTGATCAAAAAGTTGTGTTTAAACCAAAATACCAATAAAAACTATACCTCATCCTGCAAAAAACTGCAAAAAAGCCCTCACACAGCTGTCAAAAAAAAAAAAAAAAAAAAAAAGTGTATGACTTATGGCAATACTAAAACAAATTATTTGTGGCATGTGATTTTATTGTGCCAAAATTGCAAATGGGGTTTTCCATGCTCCCAAAGTTTTTTCATACTGATTACTTATTCACAGTATCTAACTGGTGGGGCTCCAACAGCCAGACCCCGCACTTATTAGATTTAGGTGATGAAAGCTATAGAGACAAAAGTAGAGTAAAGCAGCTCTGCTACTATTCAAGAACCTCAACTGGCGAGGTTCCCTCTGAATTGTCTTTTGATTTAACAAGGCTTCACTTCTGATGAAATTAGAATTCCTATTTTTACATAGAGTTAGGTCCATAAATATTTGGACAGAGACAACATTTTTGTAATTTTGGTTCTGTACCTTACCACAATGAATTTTGTACAAAACAATTCAGATGCAGTTGAAGTTTATTCTTTCAGCTTTAATTCAGTGGATTGAACAAAATGACTGCATAAAATGTGAGAAACTAAAGCATTTATTACACACAATCCCTTCACTTCAGGGGCTCAAAAGTAATTGGACAAATTAAATAATTGTCAATAAAATGTTCATTTCTAATACTTGGTTGTTCACCCATTGTTGGCAATGACTGCCTGAAGTCTTGAACTCATGAACATCACCAGTCGCCGCTGTGTTTCCTCCTTTTTAATGCTCTGCCAGGCCGTTACTGCAGCGATTTTCAGTTGCTGTTTGTTTGTGGGCCTTTCAGTCTGAAGTTTAGTTCTGTCTTTAACAAGTGAAATGCTGCTCAACTGGGTTGAGGTCAGGTGACGGACTTGCCCATTCAAGAATATTCCACTTCTTTGCTTTAATAAACACCTGGGTTGCTTTGGCTTTATGTTTTGGGTCATTGTCCATCTGTATTATGAAACACCGACCTAATCAGTTTGGCTGCATTTGGCTGGATTTGAGCACACATTATGTCTCTACCTCAAAATTCATCCGGCTGCTTCTGTCCTGTGTCACATCATCAATAAACACTAGTGACCCAGTGCCACTGGCAGCCATGCCCAAACCATCACACTGCCTCCGCCGTGTTTTACAGATGATGTGGTATGCTTTGGATCAAGATCTGTACCACGCCTTCGCCATACTTTTTTCTTTCAGTCATTCTGGTATAGGTTGATCTTGGTTTCATCTGTACAAAGAATGTTCTTCCAGAACTGTGCTGGCTTTTTTAGATGTTTTTTAGCAAAGTCCAATCTAGTCTTCTTATTCTTGAGGCTTATGAGTGGCTTGCACCATGCAGTGAACCCTCTGTATTTACTTTTCATGCAGTCTTCTCTTTATAGTAGATTTGGATATTGATACGCCGACATCTTGGAGAGTGTTGTTCACTTGGTTGGCTGTTGAGAAGGGGGTTCTCTTCACCATGGAAATTATTCTGTGATCATCCACCACTGTTGTCTTCCGTGGGTGTCCAGGTCTTTTTGCATTGATGAGTTCACCAGTGCTTTCTTTCTTACTTAGGATGTACCAAACAGTAGATTTTGCCACTCCTAATATTGCAGCAATTTCTTAGATGGGTTTTTTCTGTTTTTGCAGCTTAAGGATGGCTTGTTTCACCTGCATGGAGAGCTCCTTTGACCGCATGTTTTCTTCACAGCAAAATCTTCCAAATGCAAGCACCACACCTCAAATCTACTCCAGGCCTTTTATCTGCTTAATTGAGAATGACATAACGAAGGAATTGCCCATACCTGCCCATGAAACAGCCTTTGAGTCAATTGTCCAATTACTTTTGGTCCCTTTAAAAACAGATGAAACTCCTAAACCCTTCATCCAATTTTAATGTGGATACCCTCAAATGAAAACTGAAAGTCTGGACTTTATGTCCATGTCCATTATATAACTATAAAACTTAAATATGTTTCAGTAAACAGGTAGAAAAAAAAACAAACATTTGTGTCAGTGTCCAAATATATATGGACCTAACTGTAGCTTAGCTACACTTATAGCTAGATATTCTACATGAAGTTTTCTTTCCAACATATAGAATGTTACAATATTACTGCAAAAAGAAATGCTGTTATGAGGCATTAAATACCAAAAATGCACTTTTCTCAAAATGTTTTGGCAATTTTGGGCATTAGTTTATATCCTGCAATATTCACCCAGGCCTCTAAGCCTAATAATAGTCTAACACACCAAATCTGTAGGGGTTTTATTTGCAGCAGTCACCTCATTTATATAAAAGACTGTATTACAATAGACGAGAACACCTCTAGATAATGCAACTGACCCATCACTGCATCCATTACTGACAATAGCTTATTTACTCCCTCACTCTGAACAAAGCATGCCTAGAAAACTCCAGACTATTGCTGCCTATGGCCATGATTATGCTGTAAAGCATATCATTAAATGCAGTTAACAGAGCAGAAGAGAAGCCATGTCAGATGGCAACCCTAATAATCATGTACATAAAACAAAATAAAAAAAAAATCTACAATCAGAAAATAAGAATGGATTAGAAATGGTTTTAATAAATTAAAAAAGAAAAAAAAAATGATGACACATTCTCTTTAAGGAGTGAAAGTGCTAGGGCATCAGTGCCATTAATATAGTGTTTTATTTACGAGGTCTGTACGTTACCTGATAGCTTTAGATTGGACTTTCGTTTTTTACTTGAAACTTTCAAGAATTCATCCATAAGTAACTCAGAAGCAGTAGCGCGTTTTACAGGGTCAGGCTCAAAACACCTTAAAAGAAAGGCCTTGGCCTCTGCTGACATAGATTCTGGGATTTCTGGATGGATTTTAAACATCCCAACCTACAGGAGTACAAAATAATATGATATGATACCATAAATGATAACATCAGATTTGAGTGGTTTAGAATAAGCCTTCCATTATTAAGGAAGGCTTACAACTTTTTTTCTAGTTATAGCCTCTCAGGCTAGGAAAAATTTGGCAACAAATGCTCATACATTATGTGTAGATTTGTCAGTTTTTCCTGCACTGTGTAGATGAGATTTGGAAACACATCTTCAATTTTGCTGCTTTTAGAAAGACCTGGAATTTTCTGGCAGAAAATCTGTAGATATACATTCTGTGTGTACATACCCTAATAGAGATTTATCAGATCTATGACCCCTTAATAGTCAGCTATCAGAATGAAAACATCCATTGTGAAACTTTGACATGGTGCAAAGATTTATAAGGATACATTCACATCTGCATCATTTTGACTCTTCTTCTGGTCTGTCACAGGACCAGAAAAATGCTCTGTTTAATAACAGACAACAACCTTTGAAAATAATGGGGCCCACTTTTTTAACAGACATAACCAGATGAAAAGTTGGGCCTGCAGGACTTTTTTGTCTGGAATTTCTGCCGGACTCTGCACAGGAGCCTCTATTCTAGATGTGAATGCAGCGTAATGCAATTGCTTGCTTTATGATTAAAAAGCTTAATTTAGAAACACGTTTATGATACTTTTCACATTAGTATATAATCACACTTACTTTAAACATGGCAGCTTGTGGTTCTCCTAGTTCATAAAAAGGAGGCTTCCCTGTAGCCATTTCTATTACAGTGCAGCCCAAGGACCAAATATCTGCAGGTTTTCCGTATCCTCTTGGACCTTTATCTATTATTTCTGGAGCCATGTACTGAAGAGTGCCTGAAAAGCGACATTAAGTTTACACATGGCGACTGTAAGAAACAGCATGTTGAATATGGAGACAAATACTGTTTACAATGAAAAGGATAGGAAACCAATTATACTATTCAATTAGGGCCAAGAGTGCTATTCAAACTGTTTTAGCAGAAACAGAAATTTAGTACATAGCATCTAAATATTATGAAAAATGTTTTTTTGGTTTAAGGCCTGGTGACAATGCAGCAAGCCAGGTAGTCAATAAAGTACAAATGGATTTTCTGTATGCAGCAGTATAGTGAGCTGAGTGATGATAGTTTTTTCAGTTACTTAATGGAGATTTGTCACATAGGATGAGTATGTGGAATACTATTAGCGGAAATGAAATTGATGAGATAATGTTTAATAAAATAGGGTAAGTTAATTCACTAGCTAGCAAAAAAAACCTATTCACGTAAAAAACATAACTTTAGAATAGGATTGAACAATGATATTAATGAGGCAATAAAGCAAACCTGACTGGCTTATACTAAGGGGACATTCACACTACCATTATTATAGTCCTTAATCATTGGATCAGAGCAACTGATTTAAGGGGTTTTACAGGTTCTGAAGGTAATTGATGCTGATGACCTATCCGCAAGATAGGTCAATAGTATCAGATCAGTTGGGGTTTGACACCTGGACCCATCCCGATTAGCCATTTCAGCTGCTGGAAGCCATATACTAGGTATACAGCCGGAAGCAGCCCTGCTCCTATTCAAGTAGCTACAGTATATGGAGCTCTGAACATTGTATACAACTTCTGGTCTCTGCAGTGTAGCGGCGGTACCTGGAACTGCAGCCCCACTCAGATTCACTTGAATAGAACTAGGGCTGCTTCTGGCCACATACCTAGTATATGACTTCCGGTAGCTGAAACAGATGATCGGGGCAGGAGACTGTGTCGGATCCTGACCAATATGATACTGATAACCTAACCTGTGGATAGGACATTATTATCAATTACCTTAAGGTCCTAGACTACCGTTTTAAATGCAGTTAGAGTAACTGATGCAGACAGATTTCCCTATGTCTGCATCCGTTACCATTCATTCTAATTTAAAAACTTGACATCAAGTTTATTAACTTTGATGATGGAAGGAAAAGTCATGCTATAAGAGCGGAAGTGTGAACCTACCCTTAGGCTATGCTCACATTGCTGTCGTTCTGTCCATTATTTTGATCCATCACAGTCATGTATGCAGTTTATCTTGTTTGAAAAATAAAACAAACATGATGGATGAAACCTTAAATCTTTTGTATAATATTAATTTCAATGATGATGGATGCAAACAGAAGATGCTCCGTCTGCATTCTTCATTCTATCAACATTTCAGTCCATGGTTCTGATCCTATGACAGATTGAAACAACGGACAGAACAACAATAGTATGAAATCAGCCTTATGTGCCCATCGTCCTCCTTTTGTTCTTCATTGCTTAAAATGGATGATTTCATTATTGCCCGATGGCAAATTGATCATGATAGCCATTTTTGGCCAGAAGAAGTGGAAATTATACTGTGTGAGGGCCACTGGGGGATGTAATTGTATGAGGGCCACTGAAGGGACATTATACTGTATGGGGGCAACAAGAGGGAGTGATACTGTGTGAGGGCAACAAAGACGATTATGCTGTATGGGGGCCACAAGAGGACATGATACCATATGGGGGGCACTAAGGAAGCATAATACCATGTGGAAGCATGAATGGTTTCAATTTGGCAGGGTCAAAAGGCATGGCTTGCTTATCTTATGTAATTTTGTTCCTCTTTCTGTCATCTGAAAGTTGAGAGGTATGTGTTCATATATAACCCCAAATCTAAAAAAGTTGGGACTTTTGTAAAGAAAACAAGAATGCAATGATTTTGAAGTCTCATATAACCATATTTTATTCACAATAGAACACAAATCAGAAAGTTAGATATTTTTCCATTTCATTTGAAAAAAATAAAAAAAATTTAGAAATCGATGGCAGCAAAAGTTGGGACATTGCAATGTCTACCATAGTGAAGCATCCTTTTTTCTTTTTACAATAGTCTGAAAAGTGAGGAGACCAGTTGATCATCTTGTCTGATGTAGAATTCTAGATGTTCAACAGTCCTTGATCTTCTTTGCCAGAATTTTAATTTCATAATGTGCCAAATGTTTACTTTTGGTAAGAGAAAATGTCTGGACTGCTGGCCAGTTGAGCACCTGGACTTTTCTGCAAAGCCATGCTGTTGTAATGGATGCAGTATGTGGTGTAGCATTATCTTGCAGAAATATGCAAGGCCTTCCCTGAAAGAGATGTTGTCTGGATACAAGCATATGTGGTTCTAAAAACTCTATATACTGCTCAGCATTGATAGTATTGATGCGTAAACTGCCCATGCCATAGGCACTAATGAAACCCCATACCATCAGAGATACAGACTTTTGAACGGTGCATAGACAATAAGCTGGATGGTCCCTCTCACCTCGAGTCCACAGGATACGGCATCCGTGGTTTCCATAAAGAATTTCAAATTCTGATTCATCTGAACACCGAACAATTTTCCGTTTTGCCTCAATCCATTTTAAATGAGCCCAGAGAAGATGATGGCGTTTCTGGATTGTGCTGATATATGGCTTCTTCTTTGCTTGACAATTTGCAATTGTGGACTGCACAGTGAACTGTCCAATAATTTGCATCACTGATTCATGCCTGTTTTAAATGCAGTGTTGCCTGAAGGCCTATAGATTAATACTGACTGTCAGCCTTGAGCATTGTGAACATGGATTTCTCCAGATTCTCAGAATCTTTTGATGATATTATGTACTCTACATGGTGGAATATTTAATATTAAAGGCTTTGCAATTTTATACTAAGGAACATTTTTCTGAAATTGTTCCCCAATTTTTAAATGCCGTTTTTCAAAGATTGATGAACCATTGGCAATCTTTGCTTCTGAGAAACTCTGCTTTTCTAACATGCTCTTTTTATAGACAGTCATTTTAGCCCTGTCCCAACCCAGCGTCCGGGTACAGAACTGACCAGCCTGCAGTCCAGACCCTTCACTAAAAGAAACAACAAAAAAAAAAAAATATATATAAATCACCCAGGACTCTTGAACTTTTAGAATGCTATATCAGGCAAGAATGGAACAAACTCCAGCAACTGGTCTCCTTACTTCCCACACTGTGTAAAAAGATGAAGATACTACACAATGGTAGACATGGCCCTGTTCCATCTTTATTGAGACTTGTTTCTGCCATCAATTTCTAAATGAGTTAATTTTATTAAGTTATATCAACTTCTGATATCTGTCCTATGTTTTACTGTGAATCAAATATGGTTATATGAGATTTCCAAATAATTTAATTCTTATTTTCTTTGCATTTTACACAGCGTCCCAACAATTTTTTTAGAGTTAGGGTTGTACCAAAATAAAGCAGTGAGCTTTTCAGCTCCATTAAATGTTCATTATGAGTTAAAAAGGTAATTCAATTCAAGGACTATATTTCATATGTAAGCCACAAATAGCCTGCATATACCAAACAGAAGCAAAGGCAGGTATGCTAAATGTTATACAGTTTTGTTGATCATGCACAATCATCTTACCAGTGAATGTCTCTGTATTTGGGTTGATACCAGCAAGTCTCTTTGACGTACCAAAATCAGATATTTTTAGAACCCCACTATATGTATTTATTAAGACATTATCACCCTAAAGTACAGAAAAGAGTTATAATTAACAATCAAACCTCATTCATGCATCTTGTAGCATTGTAGTAATTAACCCCTTCCCATCTTAGCCATTTTTTAAATTTACTTTCCAAAAACCATAACTTTTTTACATTTCTGTTAACAGAGCCATACGAGGTCTTAATTTTTGTGGGATAAATTGTACTTTGTAATGGTACCATTTAATATTCTATGAGATGTAATGGGAATCTGGAAAAAAAATTCAGAAATTCAGATTGGAGTGGAATTAAAGAGCGATGGTGTTTGTTTGGATTGATTACATTTCGGAGTGTAATCCGTGCTAAACACTTACTTGACAGTGCTGAATTCTTTATTTGCATATTTAAAGATGTGACATCCACTGTACTATTATGGCGGATGTCGGGAAGGGGGTTTTCTGATCCCAACAGCATTTTTTAAACTGATGAGTTATCTACAGGATAGGCCATTACTATGTAATTGGTGGGGGTTTCACTGCTGGACCCTGCCCTAATCATCTGATCTGGCTCCATCCGGACACTGGAAACTACTGCTGTGGATGAGGCTGGAAGCAGCTCAAGTAATGGGTACAGAGTTGCAGTAACCCGGCGCCACCACTATACACTGGATGGGTTTAAGCTCTGGTCCTACTTGAATTGGAGAAGAGCTACTTTCAGCCCCATCCACAGCAATAGCTTCCAATGCTCAGGGGCGGCAGTAGCAGTATCAGGTCCTCACTGATCAGATAGAGATGTTTTATCCTGTGTCTACATATTTGCACAAGTTTATGTACAGTTTCTGTACATACATACATACATTTACTTCAAAGATCTGTGCCATTCTTCTATCATTCATGGTCTATGTAGAATCGACTTACTGGTTCTTGGCACAGCTCCACACAAGGGTGTACATTACAACACAAAACACTGTACACTCCACTCACAAATATTTTCAGCCTTGTAAGAACAAGAAGACAGACCTTTATATCTCGATGTACTATTTGATTATCATGAAGATATTTCAAGCCTTCAAGAATCTGTTTGGTATAAAATCCAATTGTTTGCTCATTGTCTTTCAGTGGTCCCCATTTTGATCGCAGAAGAGCAGAAAGGCTTCCTGTAATAAAACAAAAAGTCAAATTATAAGCTATACACAAAGTAAATTTTTTATTAACAAGATTTCAATATGAAACTGTGCAATAACAATTAAACAATAAATTATTTATTACAATGCTACATCTAATATACAGTAATGCTTCCAAACCATCATGAGGACATATAGTCTAGAAATAATAGAAAATAAAAAGAATGCAAGGAAAACAAATTACATTGGTCTCCTTTTCTTGAAATGCTATACTTTTACATTAATCTTAATCTATTTGTAATATAGGAAACTGGATATGCCATTGATGTGGAATAATTATCTTTTACATATTAGCATCTGAGTTAACAGGAATGATCTTGTTGCTTTGGAAAATAGCAAATTATTAGGACTTGCAAACACTAATATTATTATAAATATTAAAATAAAAAATAAAGATTGCACAGTGGATTAGAATTCTTCAAAGAATGTAAATTTCTATAGTTTATTTAAAACAGTGCAGTGAATTAACCCATTCTATTTTTTTACTGAACTGCAGCATGCTGCTTTTGGTTGTAGATTATTATTATGGTTACTATTACATTACAATATATTACATTACACAGGATTGGAGAACACTTAAATCCTACCAGGACAGACACGAGACATGCAGTAAACTCAATGTTATCTTCGTGTTCACATTGAGAGATGACACTGTCCAATCCTTTATGAGCAAACTACAATTATCCTACCTGGATAAGATAATAGGCCAAGTGCCTTGACAACGCTGTGTAAATAATAATTTCACATAGCATGAAAACAAAGCAGCATTGCTAAAGCAACATATTTAGGAAAACTCTTGAGTTTACATAAGCTAGAAGTATTGCTAGGCTCATTGAGATAGGAATACCGCTTTAAAGAGGGCCTTTCATGTTCTCAGGCACATGCAGTTTTACATACCGCTAGAAAGCCGATAGCGTGCTGAATTCAGCGCACTGCTGGCTTCCCGGTATGTGCCCCGGGGCTGGAGATATCGGCGGTGTAAGTTTCATGGTTTACTGTTAGAAAGGCGTTCCTGACAGTCTAACTGCGCTGTGAGGAACGCCCTCCCTGACAGTTCTCATTCATAGACTTGTACTGGGGGGGGGGGGGCGTTCCTCACAGCCCAGTGTCATCGCCAGGCAGTAAGGAATGCCCCCTCTGACAGTACAGCGCTATAGAAGAGTACAGAGAGAGGGGGCGTTCCATACAGCCCAGCGATGACGCTCAGCTGTGAGGAACGCCCCCCCCCCAGTACAAGTCTATGAACGAGAACTGTTGGGGAGGGCGTTCCTCACAGCGCAGTTAGACTGTCAGGAACGCCTTTCTGACAGTAAACCGTGAAACTTACTCCGCTGATATCTCCAGCCCCGGGGCACATACCGGGAAAGCCAGCAGTGCGCTGAATTCAGCGTGCTGTCGGTTTTCTAGCGGTATGTAAAACCGCATGTGCCTGAGGACATGAAAGGTCCTCTTTAAGTAAGGAAAATATAGATAAATATAATAGAGATATAGATGTTGTCCTAGGAATTTTGTTTCAACACTTTCATGGTCTTTGACTACTAGCCTGGGTTAAGATATGTTTACTTGCATACCAGCATATTTTATGCTGGCCAAAGAAATTAGATGCAATTTATAACTGTGGTGCAAAGTTGGAGTATATGCTGGGAAAATTTCCTGACATGTACGCTGACATGCCAAAAGGATGCCCTCTAAGCATATTTATGCCTAGTTTACATCAGTTTTATCCACTACTTCCTGCCCCTCTACGCTGTAGATCCATTCCCAATTCTTTAATTTGCATCAGGATAATGTACCTGCCCATCTGTGCAACTTCTTCTGACTATGACTTCCTGTGAAACCATGGCTACATGACCATGGAGGGATTATTGATGACATAAGGTCTCAGGGGGTGTCAAAACTTAGATAGTGATGGTCTATCTTTAGGCAAGGTCATCCATAACAGATTGGTGGGGTTGTCGGATGTCTGGCCCCCACCTATCAGCAGCGATGACCACTGGATGTGCACAGTGCGTGGAGTGTGCAGATCTGTCTGAAACTGGGGGCAGATGAAAGAGGGGGACATAAACTGGTGGCAGATGGAGGAGGGCGTTAAACTGGGGGGGGGAGATGGAGGGGGATATTAAACAATAGGGGTTGCTGGATGGAGACATTAAGCTGGGGGCAACTGGAAAGGAACATTAAACTATGAGAGTAGCTGGAGGGGGACATGTCTGCCTCTAGTTGCCCCCAGTTTAATGTCCCCCTCAAGCCACCACTACGGTTGTCCAACTCAGTTTGTGGCTATTGCTGGGGAGCTGCTAAACTATAATGTGCAATCTTCTCACATGTTTTACCTCTCTACATGCCCATTCCTTTCTGTAAATATATATATTTATTTAGATCCCCCAGACACACAAACAGCCAAATTGAGAAACTACTGAGAAACAAGTGCCATATGACTACCTGCTTGGGTCTCATCTTACACTGTTACTGGGTAATGTGCTAAAATGTAGCTCAAAAGATTTTCCTTCAGTCATAATGGAAATTACTGCCATACTTTGGAGGCCTTAGCCCTTGTGAAATCTCTGCAGAATTATGAAAATCACTTTCAGTCTAATCCCTAATTTCAGATGAGTGTTCCAGGAGAATAGTAAATCAAATCACCCTACAACATTGATCCAGACGAAGGCAAAATACCCCATGAGGCTCAAGTGCATTATCCATATGAGGGGAAAAAAAATCCTTTCTGACTCCAAATCCAGCAGTTTAAAACCCGGTATCAACTTGTATAAAATCTGTAACCTGTAATATTTTTCAGTTCAAGAAAGGCATCCATGCCCTTTTTGAACTTGTACAATGAATTCACCATTACAATTATCCCATGGTAGGAAGTTCCATAGTCTTACTGCTTTTACAGTAGAGAATCCCTGTCTTTTGATGATGCTGGTGAAATGTTCTTACCACTACGCAAAGAGGATGTCACTATCACAGGCCTAGGTGTATAAAGATCTAGAAAGATCTTTCTACTGTTCCTTCATTTATTTGTACATCGTAAATACATCTCCACATTTGAGTATATTTTCTAAATTGAATAACCCCAAATTTGTTAATCTGTCTCTGTACTCCAATTCAATTTCTCCCCCTAATTATCTCACTAGTCCTCCTCTGTACTCTCTCTAGTTAGGCAAAGTCCATCTTGTACAATGAGGCCAAAAATTATGCACAAAAATCTCTGTAGCCGTACTAATAATTTGCATACAGGTATAACTGTTCTTGTTATGAACTTCTAAAGATCCATTTGATGCATTCAAAAATTTAATTGGCTTTGGCAGCAGCTGCCTGGCACTGGTCGCTAATCTTACTATGCATCAAAATCCCCAAGTCTTTTTCAGTGGCATTCTTCCCTAGTAATTTACTATTAAGTACATCATCATACATTTTATTTCCTCAATCAAAATGCATAACCAGACATTTGTCAAGTCTCCGCCCATGCTTCCAGCTTCCATAGATCCCCCTGTAATATTCTACTATCCTTCTCAGTTTTGATTACTTTGCAGAGTTTAGTATCATCTGCAAATATAGAAAACCTGCTCTGTAAACCCTCTACCAGGTCATTAACAAACATATTAAAAAGGAGAGGACCCAATACTGACTCCCTGCGGCATCCTACTGGTGACTGTGACCTAGTCTGAGTGTTTCCCCATTAATAAGCACCCTCTGTTTCTTATCACTAAGCCAGTTGTGAACCCAAATGCATCTGTTTTCCCTCAGTCCCAACATTCTCATTTTGTATACCAACCTTTTATGTGGTACAGTATCAAAAGCCTCTGAAAAGTCCAGATACACCACGTCCACCACATTACCCATGTCCAAGTCCAGTCTAGAACTAACCTCTTCATTGAGGTTAGACTTACCAGCCTATAGTTTCCAGGATCACTTTTTATATAGGCACATCTGCTATGCGCCATTTTTGTGGAACAGAGCCTGTTTCTATATAGCCCTTAAATATTAGATATAGGGGTCTGTCTATCACCGTATTCAATTTCTTTAGAACCCAGGGGTGATTACCATCAGGACCCAGTGATTTGTCTATTCTAGTGTTTTTAAGACCCCTCTGCACTTGCTCATGGATTATCTCCAGTCATGTCACCCATCATTGCATTTTCCTGTGTAAACACAGTAGAGAAGAAGGCATTTAAAGAGGATCTTTTACCACCCCAGGGCTGTGCAGTTTTTTGTATCTTGTTATAGGCACTGCTGCACAGACCCTGGGGCACACAGAATTTTCTTTCTAGCCCCCACCGTTGCAGAGTTATGAACCCCGTCATTTTTGGCGCCCTGTATGCTAATAAAACTCTTCACTGTCAGAAGGGCATTCCCTGACTGTAAGTGAAGGTCTTCATCATTTGCGTCGCTCTGACACTGTCCAATTAACAGTATCAGAGCAGCTTCAACTGTGTGATCTCGCAAAATTTTTTTTATAGAATTGTGTTTTTTTTTTTTCACATGGACCCCCCAAAAATGTTAATAAAAACTAATCATAACATTATATGTACCCCATAATGGTGCAAAATGAAAGTACAACTCATCATGCAAAGAATAAGCTCCCACATAGCTATGTCAACAGAAAAAATAAAAAGCTATGAATTTTGCATGGTAGGAACAAAATATTAAAAAAGTCACCAAGCATTAAACGTACAAACTACCCTGTGTCCTTGGGGGGGTTAAAGGAGTTATGCAGGTTACCGCAGCCAGGCTGAATGTGGATGTGACTGGTGATGGATGACGCACCCATTTTCTTCAATGGGAGCACCGGAGACAGCCAAGTGCTGTACTTCGGCTGTCTCTGGTGCTCCCAGTTAAGTTGGGAGCCCACCACCAGTCACGCCCACATTCAGCCTGGGGGTTTCAGTGGTCAGGCCCCCACCAATCAGGCATTTCTCCTCTATCATTAGTGTACTGTCACTGAAAGCTAACCCACATGAACACATTAAAAGACGCCTTACCTCCTGGTACCTGTTCCATAAAAATCTTAATAAAGCCATTTTCACTGAATGAGCCCAAATATTGGACAATATTCTTGTGTTTGAGATGTTTGTGAAGTGCAATCTCTTCATGGAGTGGCTGTGAGTACCTGCAGGTACAAATCCTGGTTTACTGAACAAAGCACATACAAAAACAGAGACATAGCAGATACAGATAAAAGAATAATACATTTAACAGTGTTGTCATCAATTTATCTCTAACTGAAAAGTCTTGTTACAGGTAAGGATCCAGTTAGAGTGATAAAACTAATGGCTATGGAAACAAAAAACTACCAATGTGACCTGTGTTGCTGTTGTCAGTGCAGATTTAATCTAATATGAACGAGAAAAATAAAAACTCTAATATTTAGGATAAAGTGGATCTGTTACCAAGTCTAAAAAACCAAAATGACAGAACATCTGATAGGCTTGTCACCCTGAGCACTGAAGTGTATTGTTTGTCTAAATCCAGCCATTCCAAAGATATAAGCCCTTATAGTGTTGATGAACGCCAGTGTATACTAGTAGGTTACAACACTACATGACATTCAACTTACAGAGACCCCACCCCCAAGGAAACCACTTAGCTAATTTGACCTAGGGCTAAGGCCGCAGCAAAAAAAGCACTGCAGGAAAAAAACATGGCAGCAAAGCATTGCAGTTTTTCCCACATTGCTTATCAAAGAAAGTTTGTAGAGTCTTCCTCTGCGGACTTTCTGCTTCCATTATACCTATAGGGAAACTGCAAAAATGTTTTTGGAAATCGCAGCGTGTCCACTGTGTGCATTTTTCCACAATGCATGATGGGATTCGCGAATCCCATCCCGTTTGCAGAGATTGAGAAATGCTGTTTTTTTTTCTGTGGCATTTACGCAGTGGCCAAACCGCTGCTTTATGCCACGTAGGGCCCTGGCCTAAAAGGGCTTTAAACTTTGAAATGGCTAAATGGATTTGGATAAACAAAACAGCAAAATGTTCAGGGTAACAGCGCCCATCAGTTGATGTAGGTCATTGGGCGTTTCAGACCTGATGACTGTTCCTCTTTAAGTGGTCCCCTTCAGGATAAATCAATAATACAAGCACCTACAAGAAAAATGCCTCTGTGATTTCTTTCCTCCATCCCCTGAATCACTGATCATTCACTCTCAAATTTACTGCTAAACTCAGTCTTAAAAAATGAGATGGATTGTCATCTAATTGGGAGATCACATGTCTATGGAAGTGTATGGAGGGAGATGGGGAGTAGCAGGAGGGGGGCTGATGCAGTGAGAGCAGTTTCTGCTGGTTTCAAGTGTTTACTGTCTCCACCCAGTGCTGGATTCATTGGAACACTACACAGTACTGCTATATAATGTCCTTCATGATGCTCCAGTTTCTTGGTGTATGTAGGAATTTTTTTGTTTTTTTTTTTTTTTTTTTGAGTTTCACAGTTTACTGTACAGTAAAATGCTTTCTAGAGAACTGTGAATTTATTTACAGAAAATGTTATAAACTTTCACTTTGTCACCAAGACTTACATTTTCGTTGAGGTGACTTGCACAGGTGAAACATTTTATTAAAATCACAGGGAACATTTATCATGAGGAGAATTTTTAAAGTGTTGCTAGAGTCTGTCTGTATATTTGTGCCAAATATATCAAATGTTGCACAACGATTGATAAATTTGACCCTATAAGTCTTACACTTCTGACCTAGGATGCCACTCCACATTCTACACCACCCCCTCAATGAAGTGAGATTGCAACAATTTTTCCAGCTTTTAAGAAGGTTGCAGTTGATAAATCTGGTGCAAATACTTACCCAGATTCCCACCCATGTTTCAAAATTTGAGTTAGTGGTGTAAAAGCTGCAAAATTTTGATGCAAAGGACTTCAAAAAACCACAAAACTCTACTTTGTAACAATTTAACTGCAGAAGGTTGATTCTGGAGAGCAGGACTTGATGAAATTATGCCATATATGTTTCAAACTGCACAAGGTATGCAACCAAAAACTGCAACAAAAACCACTGTGTGTACAGGTAAGTTCTCACAAAAGATTTTGGAGCTGATTTTGAGGCAGAAACATCTGGAGCTGATTTTGAGGTGGATTCTGTCTCAAAATCATCTAGATTCCACCCTCAATCTGCTTCTCATTGTATTCAATGGGAAGCAGAAGCCGAAGCAGTATGATGAAAAAATAAGCATTCTGCAGGATCTTGTGGCAGATTCCATAGCTGATCAGCCGCAGAATCTGTGATATGAGATACCCTGCTCATTAGACCCATTCATCTGAGGCTAATAAGTGAGTAAAAGCTGCAGCGGAAAGCTCTGCTTTGGATTTTCATCGTGGGAAACTCAGGGCTGGAAGGTGGAGAGGAATTTGGCTTGGAAGACCACATTTTGCATATTTTCTTCTTTTGGGTTATTCAATGTGTTAGACATAGCAGTGCACAGTTGGCCACTGTACTTTATAGTACTACACTGCCCATCCAACAGAACACGGATTTAGAGTTTTGCTGTCCTTGGAAAAATTTTTGGTTCTGTACTCACAGACTTTCCATTTTCAGGTTGCAGAATTTTTTTTTCTGCTCAGGTGTTTGTGACTAAATATACCTAATGGAAAATTCTTTGTCTGATCTTATACACAAAAAGATGGGGAAAAAAAACCCTAATTTTTTAAAACTGCTTTTATCTAGTTCAACAGCCGATGAACAATAAGCCAGGAACAAAGAATGTGATTCAAAATTAACCATTTAATGCAATGAAGTGTAGAGAACCACTCAGGTAGATGCTTGGTAGCAGTGCAGGAAACAGGGACACAGACACTGGATCACACTCAAGTTTAGTATTTATTCACTTGCAAGTGCATAAACAGGTTTGCCTTTACAAAGGCACAAACAAAAACAAAACCCTTCTCGGTTGAGAACTACCTACTACAACAAAATAGTCCCTCTCTATACAAGAGCCTGGCTGCCAGACTCCCGCTCTGGTTAGGGTGGGTTCACACCTGCGCTTGGTGTCCGTCCATCGCCAATCCAGTGAAAATCTCGGCGAACTGGATTGGCGTCAGATACAGACCGGTCAGCGGCGCATTGGTTAAAAACCCATTCATTTGAATGGGTTTTTAAAGCAGTGCGCGGGTGTGCGCTTACATCCTCTGCGCTGCGAATCCTTTTTTTATCGTCGGAAACAAAGTCGGACATGCAGGACTTCGTGTCCGACGAAAAAAAAAAGGATTCGCAGCGCAGAGGGTGTAAGCGCACTGCTTTAAAAACCCATTCAAATGAATGGGTTTTTAACCAATGCGCCGCTGACCGGTCTGTATCCGACGCCAATCCAGTTCGCCGAGATTTTCACTGGATTGGCGACGGACGGACACCAAGCGCAGGTGTGAACCCACCCTTATTCAAACAGGGGTGGCACAGCATTACCTTGTTTGCAGGTTCAGATAATACGTCACTTTCCTCAGTGTAGTGCCACACCTCCCAGTCCTGACACACAGCCTATATCAGGCCTTAATTAGTCAGCTGACCTCCCTGCTGTGGGCTTCTACCACACACCCCTTAACTGCCTGGCTGGAAAATACCTGTTCTCCCAAACCACACCCTTCACTTTCTCACAGCAGTCAAGAAGAAAAGATGGTGTATATAATGCAACAGAATCTTAAACCTATGTAACATCTGGGAAAAAAAGTTACAACTGTAATATTACTTAAACAGGTGCAGAAATTACATTTCTGTACATGCAAGAGACTACAATCTTGTTAACTGATCATTGTAAAAATCTGTATATACAAATTACAAGTACATTTTTGTGCTGGTAAGATTGTGATTTATGGCCCAAATGTAGTGCAAATTGTTTGCAAAAAAAAAGAAAAAAAAGAAGAAGATCTACCACAAAAAAATAAAACATTATACACAATGTGGAGGATAAACCAGCTAAAAACCGAATACATTCATGAACTGGATGCTTTTACTCCTAGAGAACTCAATATAGAGTTAAATTTAAATTGTTTTATTAAGAAATAAAGGCGTCTAGTGCTGTAGGTTCTGTTTGTGCATATATATATATATATATATATATATATATATATACACACACACACACACACACACACACACACACACACAGTACAGACCAAAAGTTTGGACACACCTTCTCATTCCAAGCGTTTTCTGTATTTTCATGACTATAAAAATTGTAGATTCACACTGAAGGCATCAAAACTATGAATTAACACAGGTGGAATTATATACTTAACAAAAAAGTGTGAAACAACTGAAAATATGTCTTATATTCTAGGTTCTTCAAAGTAGCCACCTTTTGCTTTGATTACTGCTTTGCACACTCTCGCCATTCTCTTGATGAGCTTCAAGAGGTAGTCACCTGAAATGGTCTTCCAACAGTCTTGAAGGAGTTCCCAGAGATGCTTAGCACTTGTTGGCCCTTTTGCCTTCACTCTGCGGTCCAGCTCACCCCAAACCATCTCGATTGGGTTCAGGTCTGGTGACTGTGGCGTAGCACCCCATCACTCTCCTTCTTGGTCAAATAGCCCTTACACAGTCTGGAGGTGTGTTTGTGGGTCATTGGCCTGTTGAAAAATAAATGATGGTCCAACTAAATGCAAACCAGATGGATTAGCATGCCGTTGCAAGATGCTGTGGTAACCATGCTGGTTCAGTATTCCTTCAATTTTGAATAAACCCCAACAGTGTCACCAGCAAAGCACTCCCACACCATCACACCTTCGCCTCCATGCTTCATGGTGGGAACCAGGCATGTAGAGTCCATTCGTTCACTTTTTCTGCGTCGCACAAAGACACGGTGGTTGGAACCAAAGATCTCAAATTTGGACTCATCAGACCAAAGCACAGATTTCCACAGGTCTAATGTCCATTCCTTGTGTTCTTTAGCCCAAACAAGTCTCTTCTGCTTGTTGCCTGTCCTTAGCAGTGGTTTCCTAGCAGCTATTTTACCATGGAGGCCTGCTGCACACAGTCTCCTCTTAACAGTTGTAGAGATGTGACTGCTGCTAGAACTCTGTGTGGCATTGACCTGGTCTCTAATCTGAGCTGCTGTTAACCTGCGATTTCTGAGGCTGGTGACTCGGATGAACTTATCCTCCGCAGCAGAGGTGACTCTTGGTCTTCCTTTCCTGGGGCGGTCCTCATGTGAGCCAGTTTCTTTGTAGCGCTTGATGGTTTTGGCCACTGCACTTGGGGACACTTTCAAAGTTTTCCCAATTTTTCGGCCTGACTGACCTTCATTTCTTAAAGTAATGATGTCCACTCGTTTTTCTTTACTTAGCTGCTTTTTTCTTGCCATAATACAAATTCTAACACTCCATTCAGTAGGACTATCAGCTGTGCATCCACCTGACTTCTGAACACCACAACTGATGGTTCCAACCCCATTTATAAGGCAAGAAATCCCACTTATTAAACCTGACAGGGCACACCTGTGAAGTGAAAACCATTTCAGGTGACTACCTCTTGAACCTCATCAAGAGAATGCCAAGAGTGTGCAAAGCAGTAATCAAAGCAAAAGGTGGCTACTTTGAAGAACCTAGAACATAAGACATATTTTCAGTTGTTTCACACTTTTTTGTGAAGTATACAATTCCACGTGTTAATTCATAGTTTTGATGCCTTCAGTGTGAATCTACAATTTTTAAAGTCATGAAAATACAGAAAACTCTTGGAATGAGAAGGTGTGTCCAAACTTTTGGTCTGTACTGTAAATATATACACACACACCAAATGCTCCTCTCCTAGCTGAAATTATTAGCATAAGATTATCTAAATCATGCCACAATTCTGTCTCAAAGTAAGCAAACAAATAGGTGGTTTAAACTTAGACTAGAAGATAGTCTAAAGATGTGATAAATTTATACTCAGCCTTTATGCAAATTAACTGAAAAGGGGTTTAGGGACATTTCTTCTCCCACTGGGGCTTTTCTTTCTGTTCCACATAACCAGCCCGACAAAGTGGATGATGTCACTCAAGCATTGAGGGTTTAGAGTGGTTATCTAGAGCAGAGTGAAGTCCCAGCAGAAGAAGAAACGTACCTAAAGCCCTTTTCAGCTAATTTGCTTAAACCTTAACTAAACTTTTAAACTGCTTTTCATTTTCTTTCAGCATTTGGGGAGTTAATCAAGTTTATAAATTATTACATTACCAAAATTTGCCTCCTTGTGGTATAAAATTGTGCCTGAATCTGGCTCTCTGGTCTTTCTTTCTTTTCCTCTATCTGTGCAACTTCTTCCACTTGCTAACTGAGATTCACACTCCATTTCTATGCTCTTGGAGTATGGACCCCGATGAGTCAGTGTAAGGGCTGTTTTTTGTACGGATGGGTAAGGTGTTTAGGTGGGCAGTATGAATAGTGTACACTCCCCCCTTGTTTGGCATAATTAAGTTGTATTGAGAACCTGTGCTCCAGCTTCCATCTCTCCCCTCTTCATCTCCCAGCCGTCGAGTACTTAACAGGGAGGCCAGGAGGTGTAGAGGGGAGAGTCAGGAGCAGGTGGCGTAGACTGCCTCCCATCGACCATTCCATAGTGGGTTAAGTATGGAATGGTATGTTCCTTAGACGCAGGGGCTCCTAGCATCATACATAACTATTATGCTAACAGTCCCTCTCTTGGCATAAACTACAGGCCAGGAAATAAGCTCACATTCGAGACTTGGTAGTGTGAAAGCAGCCTAAGAGATGACTGATAAAATCTGACTGTCTTTTTCCTAATCTACAAAAGGAATAGGACATACACCTCATTGCACTGGGTTCTGTAAAACTGTTACACGAGGCTAAAAGATGTTGAATTTAAGTCCCACTTCACTTTCTGGTATTATGCTGAGTTAATTCAGTGGGGAAAAAAAAAAGTATTTAGTCAGCCACCAATTGTGCAAGTTATCCCACTTAAAAAGATGAGAGAGGCCTGTAATTGACATCATAGGTAGACCTCAACTATGAGACACAAAATGAGAAAACATATCTAAAAAAATCACATTGTCTGATTTTTTAAAGAATTTATTTGCAAATTATGGTGGAAAATAAGTATTTGGTTACCTACAAACAAGCAAGATTTCTGGCTCTCACAGACCTGTAACTTCTTCTTTAAGAGGCTCCTCTGTCCTCCACTCATTACCTGTAGTAATGGCACCTGTTTGACATTGTTATCAATATAAAAGACACCTGTCCACAACCTCAAACAGTCACACTCCTAACTCCACTATGGTGAAGACCAAAGAGCTGTGGAAGGACACCAGAAACAAAATTGTAGACCTGCACCAGGCTGGGAAGACTGAATCTGAAATAGGCAAGCAGCTTGGTGTGAAGAAATCAACTGTGGGAGCAAAAATTAGAAAATGGAAGACATACAAGACCACTGATATTCTCCCTCGATCAGGGGCTCCACGCAAGATCTCACCCCGTGGGGTCAAAATGATCACAAGAACGGTGAGCAAAAATCCAAGAACCAAATTGGGGGGACCTAGTGAATGACCTGCAGAAAGCTGGGACTAACGTAACAAAGGCTACCGTCAGTAACACACTACTCCGCCATGGACTCAGATCCTGCAGTGCCAGATGTGTCCCCCTGCTTAAGCCAGTACATATCCGGGCCTGTCTGAAGTTTGCTAGAGAGCATTTGGATGTTCCAGAAGAGTACTGGGAGAATGTCATATGGTCAGATGAAACCAAAGTAGAACTGTTTGGTAGAAACACAACGCGTCATGTTTGGAGGAGTGAATGCTGAGTTGCATCCAAAGAAAACCATACCTACTGTGAAGCATGGGGATGGCAACATCATGCTTTGGGGCTGTTTCTCTGCAAAGGGACCAGGACGACTGATCCATGTACATGAAAGAATGAGTGGGGCCATGTATCGTGAGATTTTGAGTGCAAACCTCCTTCCATCAGCAAGGGCATTGAAGAAGAAACGTGGCTGGGTCTTTCAGCATGACAATAATCCCAAGCACACCGCCAGGGCAACGAAGGAGTGGCTTCGTAAGATGCATTTCAAGGTCCTGGAGTGGCCTAGCCAGTCTCCAGATCTCAACCCCATAGAAAACCTTTGGAGGGAGTTGAAAGTCCGTGTTGCCCAGCGACAGCCCAAAACATCACTGCTCTAGAGGAGATCTGCATGGAGGAATGGGCCAACATACCAGCAACAGTGTATGCCAACCTTGTGAAGACTTACAGAAAACGTTTGACCTCGGTCATTGCCAACAAAGGACATATAACAAAGTATTGAGATGAACATTTGTTATTGACCAAATACTTATTTTCCACCATAATTTGCAAATAAATTCTTTAAAAATCAGACAATGTGATTTTCTGGATTTGTTTTCTCATTTTGTCTCTCATAGTTGAGGTCTACCTATGATGTCAATTACAGGCCGGCCTCATCTTTTTAAGTGGGAGAACTTGCACAATTTCTAGCTGACTAAATACTGTTTGATTTTTCATTCAGATATGGGGCCAACAACAATATAGCAGATTACCTATGTCCAAACCACTAAACAAAATTCCAGGAAAAAAAATCAAGATGTTTCAATAATATCTAGATCAGGGGTCGGCAACCCCCACCACACGTGCCAAGAGTGGCACGCGAGGCTTATTTCCCTGGCACGGCAGGGTAATAGAGTCCTCACCCAGCAGCTTCGATCAGACCAAACCCCCGAGTATAATAAGCGGAGACTTAGAAGAAGCGATGAAACATAAAAAACAATGATACTCACCTTGTTCCCTGCGCTACGTGGCGGCTGTGCGATCTGCAGGCGCTTCGGACAGCTGACAGGGCCTCAGGGGTCACGTCCGGCGTCATTACGCATAATGACGCGACATGACCCCAGAGACCCGATCAGCAGTTGCTGACTACAGGCAAAAGCACCGAAGAGAACACAGCGGCTGCGGAGCGCAGGAAAAGGGGAGTAGCATTGTTTTTTATGTTTGTCACCTCTCTTGGTCCTGCACTTAGGGGGTCTGAAGAGAGCTATGGAACATAATACCGTGTGCAGGGACCGCTATGGGACCTAATACTGTGTGCAGGGGCCGCTATGGGACATTATTCTGTATAACGGTGTGTTTTCTGCATTAAGGATGTGTTTTTGCACAGAAAACACAGGCTTTTTTTTTTTGTGCAAAAATGCACCATGTGAACACAGTTTTACATTGAAGTAAAAGTTCCAGTGGCCTAAGACTATATCTGCATCCAGATACATATTGTGTATTCTCCATAAGGTGCTGCCATACGGTGCTCCTGGACACATACATTTACCACCAATTGACAGCTGTACATGGACTTTCATTGCTTCTAATCGGAAAGTACAGGAGCGTCCCAGGAAATAGCAGTAAGCATATGTGTTCTAAAGCATCTTGTGGCAGCACTTCTGTGTTATGGTTTGTGGTATATGACTTTAGTTTAGGGGTCATCAGACAATTATTGACCGGCACTCAGAGTACCTCATCTTTGATTTTTTAATTAAAATTGGCACGCCGAACAAAAACGGTTGCCTACCCCTGATCTAGATGAACTATATGCATTGGGTGGGTGTTGGCATTACTAGTTAAAGCTATTAAGTATGTGTGTGGGGCAATGGAATATTTACTTCTTGGACTACAATAATTTCTTTATAATCTTTATGAATGTTCATTATGGCTTCCATGCTTTGTATTATCTCGATGAAATCTTCATCTGGCATTCTGCTAGGTGAGTCATGAATGTCCATTCCGAGAACATTACTATTGTAAATGTAGGATTGCCAAGCTATCCTTTGAACAGGAAATCAGTTTTCAATCTCTGTTTTCATGCAGATTCAAGAGCTGCCAGTTAAAGGAAAAATAGCTGGACAAGAATGATCACACTCAACAAAGAAGTGAGTTATTACTTACTGAACGACGTACCTCCTGCATATGTCCTGGAATCATGCTATGGAATAATCAAATTGTCTAAGTAAGCCTCCAGGTATCAGATTTTTTAGGCTTTTTGTCTTCCAATCTTATACTGTAGAGACATGTCCTGTTAAACCTAACTTGATGTGGCAAGGCATCATATTAACACTTGCTATACCAAATGCAATACATTATGTTCTTCTTATAAAATAGCTAAGAAAGAATACAGCAGACCCATAAGTGTAGCATTCCACACTCCCCTCACCAATAATTGAAAGCTGCTGTGCACAGCGAAGGCAGGTGCATCACAAGGGGGGTGGGAGGAAGAGATGAGCTAAATAATATACCAGACTCAAAACCAAGTTTGCTATATTCTTTTTAAGCTGCTATCATAGAAATAGCAAAATATTCTTGTGCCTTTTTGGTATAATAGCCCATTGTAATTAAGCTAGGATCACAATTGCTTCTGATTTTGTCCAGTAAGACACCATACTCTCTAACAGAAACCAAACACACCCCATTTTATTCACAATGTAGCCCGTTGTGTGCTTTTCTTATTTATCATAAAACGGATCCAGCGCTTCTGCTATTTTCATTAGGTTCCTGGCATGGAGCAGAACGACAGAATTACTGAAGTGAACGTAGCCTTATCAGGATATTATGCAGTCCTCATAGGCAACCATATTGTGACAGATCTGCTTTTCATATAGGAAAAACATTTGGCAAAAAAACAAAAACAAAGTAACAAAAACAAATTCTTCTGTGGTTGCAGGAAGGAGACAAATAGATCAACTATTTATATTCTGATATTAATATATATTTAGTTATTAGCACTCCTACAATAAGAGTTCATATTTTCAGGGTTTTTTTTAAACCATTGATATCAAAATGTGATTATTTTTCCTCCATGGTAAACAACATACCTGCCGTCCCTTTCAGGGACCTCCTTTATAGCTATCCTAACTTGGTTACTGAGGTCTCGTCCGGCATAAACCACTCCATGTGTACCTTTACCCAACACGACTCTGTCGCCATTTTCATCATATTCGTAATCAAACTATGAAAAAATGATATCATAATATAATGGTTATGAAAACATAATTATCTAATCTACATATATTTCATAGTTAACAGTAATACATGTGATTATGTCATCTGTACACACAAATAAGCAGACTATCGCTCTAATAAGGAATTTGTCCTTACACCTTAGGGTGGTTTCACACTTGTGCCTGAGTCCGTCCACTGCCAATCCGAGTGAAAATCTCGGGAAACAGGATAGGCATCGGATACCGACAGGTTAGTGACGCATTGGTTAAAAACCCATTCATTTGAATGGGTTTTTAAAGCAATGCGCGGGTGTGCGCTTACACCCTCTGCGCTGCAAATCCAGTTTTTTCGTCAGAAACAAAGTCAGACATGAAGGACTTTGTGTCCGATGAAAAAAAACGGCTTTGCGGTGCAGAGGGTGTAAGCACACTCCTGAGCATTGCTTTAAAAACCCATTCAAATGAATGGGTTTTTAACCAATGCGTCGCTAACCTGTCGGTACCCGATGCCTATCCTGTTTCCCGAGATTTTCACTTGGATTGGCAGCGGATGGACTCAAGCACAAGTGTGAACCCACCCTTAGTAGAAATAGAAAGAGTATGCTTGGTTAGTTTAAGGGCTTTTCTGGTTTTATGCCCATAATTTTTTTATTTTTTATTGTAGACTGTGAACCTCTGCAACTTTCTATTGTACCTGTTTCCACTTCACATTTTTAGACATTGGATTCTAGCTGATCAATTTGGCATTTTCATTTTTAAATCTGTTTGGCCTCTGTAAGATTACATATAAATCCGCACTTATTTCCCAAATAGGGAGGAGGGATATTGTAACATTTTATTTTCTATGAGAAAAACAAACTTGGTGAATAAGAGCCAACTTACATATAAATTTCCATTCTTTGAACAGGCGTACGGATTTTAGAAATTAAAATGTGAAAATAGTCAGAGGCAGTGAGAATCCAATAAGGTATTTCATTTAACATTTTGTATTTGGCAATAGTTCCCCTTTAAGTTCAGGGCCCCAAGTAGCATAAATGCAGCGATTTTGCCAAAACCACGGCGTTTTAAAGTACCTGCAAAGTGGATAGGATTCTGGCTAATCCCATCCACACACTGCAGATAAATATTTGCAGTAGACATGCGCTGGCATTTTCCATGTAGGTATAATTGAAGCAGAAACTCTGCGGACTTATTGTTAAAGTAACTGCGGGAAAAAACGCAATACGTTTCTGGCATGATTTTTCCCGCAGTGCTTTTTGGCTGTAGCTCTCTCCATGGGGCCTTAGCCTAAAGATGTATTCCTGTTTTTATTTTTTTAAATTTGTCTATAGAGCTGAAAATCATACAATTTTTTAAATATACATAGATTTAAAATTCAGCTCACATACATTTTCTGCACAGCAGAATGGTATAACCCATGGATCAGTCCTGTGTAATGCATTTATGGCCTAACAGAATAAGACTAAACATGGTGTCAATCATATGATACATCACCTGATCCCCAGCATTGAGTAAGCAACTGCGTTACATATTATTGATAGAGACAGATCTTTATTATAATAACTATTACTTGACTGACTGTCTCTAGGTGATTTGCAACATAGCTACCAGTCTCTAAGTGATGTTGTCATGCTGTTAATAAAGTTAACTGAAAAAAAAAAAAAATAATCAAAAAATCAACAAAGCAACCAAATAGAGGAGACACAGAAAAAAGAATATAAGAATATAAGTTTTTCTTCTCCACAGACATGATAATGAGATGATGCTGTAGTAATACTGTATGTGTTCTGTTCCATAATTTCCTAATATTTACCTGTCTCCTGAACAATTATATAAATGCCAGAGGTCAAATGACCTGTGTGACGGTCACAAGACTGATACCATGTTTAGTCTTTTTCAGTTTTCCTACAGATGTATTTCACAGGACCAAGAACACACCATACCAGTTTATTTTATTAGTGCAGTCGTCTGTTTCTAAGAAATAAAGATGTGTGGGTAAAATTTTAAATACATGTATGTTAGAACAGTGTATGATATCCTGTTCTCTACACAAATAAATTAAAATCAGAATCCAAACAAATAAAAAAGAATAAATAATTCCCTATATGATGTCTCACATCATCTCCTGATTTTGCTTGCTCTCCTTTTCTCTTATATCATAAGTATGAAAGCATGAAAAATAAATTAGAAAAGCAATATATTCTTCTCTATGGCAGCAGCCATGTTTTTCCCCCTCACTATAATGCAAGTGTATATGGGCCAGGAAGTTTAGAAGGAGTGGGCAAGGTTTAGGCTCCATACTTTTTTGTCTATACAGTGAGAGTGGCCATTTTGTTTGAATGAATCCCCCAAGTAACTTACAGTATGAAAGAGATACTAAACAGTAGTGCCACTATTACCAGCAGTAATGCTGCCAGCAGTAGCATAAACACAGAGACAACATTACAACCCAGTACTGCTCTACAGGGAAAGTCACCCAACTTTTCCAAACTGCTAAATGACAAATATGTGTAGCTACATTTTGATAATTGCCTCTTGTCTACATCCCTGCAGTATTATGCATGTTTACCTTTCAGAAGCTTTGCAAAGCTGAGTAACAAGCAATGGATAGGTATTCTCAATACTAGATCTCACTATTGCCCTGATACTATAGATGTACTACTAAATTGTATGGCATACCATGCCAGATTTGCCTTTAAGGGTGCCAGGAAAACTTTGTAGCATACCAGGTAATGCTGTAATAGGGATTGCTAAATAATAAATGAAGTCATATAATATAAATCTCCTTGATCCAGAGATTGCCATATTTACCTTTCAGACTTCAGGAAAAGCTGGGTAGCATGTGGAGCTATAATAAAGGTATCCTGAATACTATATTTACCTACATAAATCCACTTCCTTGCGCTATAAGAATACCATAAGCTTGCCAGTTACTTCCCTTTCAGGACTCTGGAAAAGCTGGGTAACATACCAGGTAATGCAGTAATAAGTACTGCTGAATACTAAATATACCTAAATAAATTCCCTTGCTTTCTCCCAAATCATGCCAAAGCTTGCTAGATTTGCATTTCAGGGTCCTGGGAATGCTGAGTAGCATAGTATGTGGAACTGTGATATGGAATATGGAATACCACATTTAGGAAAATAAATCCCACTCTCCTTGCCATATCATGTCAGATATGCTTTTCAGGGTCTCAGGAAAGCTAGATAGCACACCAGGTAACACTATATTAGAGGCTGCTGACTACTATATACACCTACATAAACAGATGTATCTTTAAAAGTCCCAAGAATGCTGGGTAACATACCAGCCAGTACTGTAATACAGACTGTTGAAGCTGAAGCAAAATCTAGCCAGATTTTTTTTTAGGAATCTGGGAAAGCTGAGTGATTTGAACATTTGAAAGTACAACCACACACATGTAAGCCTCCCCTCTCGCTGGTGTAATTCATACTCTGGAGCTGCATTATGCTAATGAACGCCATTACATCCTTAGACTTAATGGAAACTAAACCTACCCCTCCATAATAAGCCCCTCCCCTCCCAAACGTCCTATGATGACATGCTAGTGCTTGTAGATGGTCTCCAGTCGGTAATTAAACTGTACAGAGGCAGGAAGCACTGTCTGCACAATCTATGTCTTCAAGATTTCTGCCATACTGTTCAGAGATTTGGTTTACCAATTAATCCTGCAGACATAGCTAGAAATGGCCTATATAATGCAACTTTGTGTTTTTATTCTTGGTTTTCAGGGCTTATTGTCCCTTTAAGTTAGAATACCTGTTTAATGCTAAAGCCCCATGTAGCAGGCTGCAGCAAAAAAGCGATGGGGAAAAAAATGCACATTTATTAAACTGTCAGAAAGAAAAACTGCTTTACAACAAAAAAAAAATTTAAGAGCAATATACGAAATGAAAGCTGCCTTGTGGCTGATTGCTATGGGCAACTAAAACAGAATTGGGTAGATTTATTAAAACAAACTTTATTAAAGCAAAATTGTCTTAATGATTGATTGCTAAGGGCAATGACGAGTTTAGTTTTAGGCTATTTGCTAATTTGCTCCATTTTCTCTTAGGCAGATTAATAACACTGCTCTAATGAGCCTGACTATAGCTGCTAAGGAAAGCCAATGAAAGTCGATCAGAGTTGATGTGGCACAGTACTCCACTGATTGGTAAAAGAAAGGGGCAGAGACAATTGCTGGTGGTCTCAGCACCCAGACCACCACTGATAAAAATTTCTGACATGCTACTTTGACATGCTAGAAGTTTACTAAAATGACAGTTATTCTTTCAGATTGCTGTCAGTTAATGGAAACATATCAGTCTAAGCCCACAGCCAGAAAACTAGTCTCCTGTACTGGTAAAAAGGGTGCATGGCCTGGTAACAACAGGACAGCTATCATCTATGTGGACAGGACATAAGTTTTAAGGATCTTTTCACCCAACCCAAGGACCAGTGTTATTGCTGTGTGACAGTATGTGGTAGAATGATAACAATGTACTAACTTCCAGGGAGTCTCCATCACAGTCCACTTCATCTGCATTTTTCCCATGTTCTTCAGTGATTCTATTCACCATATCAAAAAACCTAAAAAAGAGAAAAGACAGAGTGATGGCAACTCCAAAGACAATCTCGAAAAATGTTGGCCTAAAAATCAGGGTAACTACTCCATATTAGTGTGTGGCGCTAACAGATGATAAACTAAATGCACATAACATTAAGTCAACCGTCCAAAGTGTGAACTGTATGACTATGTTGTATGGGAGTATACTGTCTCAATGAAACATTGAGTCAGACCCAGATGTATTGGTCTATAGTGTTATTCATTATGTAAATTGCCTATATGGAAAAAGACTCAGTACATAGCATATAACTCCCCACAGCTTCCAATTCACATCAATCATACAGGACTAAGCTGACCAGTAAAAGACCGCTTAATGTCTGACTGCACATCTAGCTAGGGAGCTTACATTACACTCCCAGATAAAACTATCTAGCCACACACACACATACACACACACAAAGCCTCATCTGACTGACGCGTTTCTGCTGCGGCCTTTGCACAGCTCATCAGAGGCAAAAACACTGCGGTAGTATAGTATAACAGCCTTTTTGTTTGAGGCAAGTTAAAATCAAGCGCTATCACAAGCAGAGAGATTCCTCGCCCATTCATCACGGCTGACCGGGCAAGGAATCTCTGCTCATTATAGCGCTTGATTTTAACTTGCCTCAAACAAAAAGGCTGTTATACTATACTACCACAGTGTGTTTGCCTCTGCTGTGCAAAGGCCGCAGCAGAAACGCGTCAGTCAGATGAGGCTTTGTGTGTGCGTATGTGTGTGTGTGGCTAGATAGTTTTATCTGGGAGTGTAATGTAAGCTCCCTAGCTAGATGTGCAGTCAGACATTAAGCGGTCTTTTACTGGTCAGCTTAGTCCTGTATGATTGATGTGAATTGGAAGCTGTGGGGAGTTAAATGCTATGTACTGAGTCTTTTTCCATATAGGCAATTTACATACTGAATAATACTATAGACCAATACATCTGGGTCTGACTCAATGTGTCATTGAGACAGTATACTCCCATACAATATAGTCATACAGTTCACACTTTGGACGGTTGACTTGATGTTATGCGCATTTAGTTTATCACCTGGTAGCCACACACTAATATGGAGTAGTTAGCCTGATTTTTAGGCCCACATTTTTCGAGATAGTTACTTTTAATACTATTAATAAAAAGTTATTTTTTAGTGTACTACTTTTTTTCTTTTTGTTTGATCTATTTATGGAAGTACACCTACTGTATCATCCTTATTTAGCTTATTGTTTCAACTTAAAAATAACATTCAGTTTTGGTCGTTTTTACATTTTTTTTTTTTTTTTTTATTAGTCAATCTTTACTTCACGACCCTATGAAAAAAAAAACATCTATTTGTAGTTAAAACCGATGTGCTTATGAAAATTACAAATTTGTCATCGAGTGGAAAGAATTAGATGGTATAGCAAAATTCTTGTGATGCTAACAAACCATAGGAATTTAAGAAACAAGTAATGTTGTATTTAAAAGGGGTTACCTGAGACTACAATACTGAAGGACTATCCTTAGGAGAGGCCTTCAGTTTTGTAGTTCTTGATCACCCCTTTCATACTAAAGAAAGATCGAATGGATTACCAAAATTTACTTCCCAGTGAAATATTGCACATACTTTTTACAGTGGAGTTCTGTACAGAAGTAGATCTGGAAGTCATCAGAGTTGTATAGCACATACAGAAAACAGCACCTTTCTTCAAACTTCGAGATGCTGAGAGAGAGTGAATCAAATAAATATTTAGAGTCAGAAGAAATATGTTTAATTTTAAACACGCTTTACAAAGCAGCAATCAAAGCAATGAAAGTCTCAAAAACTGCAAAAGTTCAAGCAAAATTTCATAGTACTGCAGTTTTATTGATTATCCCTTTCAGGACAGAGCCAATTTTCATTTTTATGTTTTTGTATGTTACTACCACTACTCACTGATATAGTGATATGAGGGCTCAATTTTTTGGGGATAAAATGTATTTCACAATGGCGCCATTTATTATTCTGTAGATGTACTGGGAAAAAAAAAAAATCAGAATTGGGTTATGCTAAAACAGCATTTGCGAAATTTTCTTATGGGATTTGTTTTTACTGCGTGGCAAAAAGTGACTGGTTACCTGCAATCTGCGGGTAGTACAGTCATGGTGATTCCAAATTTATATTCTTTCACTTATGCTTTAACTGTTTTAGCACCGCAGCCTTGCAGCGCTGGAGTCCTGGGTTCAAATCCTGCCAAGGACAACATCTGCTAGGAGTTTGTATGTTCTCTCCGTGTTTGCGTGGGTTTCTTCCGGGTACTCCGGTTTCCTCCCACAAACCAAAGACATACTGATAGGAAATGTAGATTGTGAGCCCTACTGTCAATGTCTGTAAAACGCTGCGGAATATGATGACGCTATACAAGTAAGCATAAAAAATAAAAAAAAATATTTCAATGTATGGAGCTTTGTGAGGTGTTCATTTGGGGGGTAAGTTGTAGTTTTCATTTATACCATGTTGGGGCATATCTGACAATTTGATCACTTTTTATATGAAAAAAAAAAACTGATTTAGCCATCTTGATTCTTTTTCCTGCTACCGCATTCACCATATGGGATAAATATTTCTAAATTAAATCCCTCAACACCTCCTGCCGCCTCCAACTCAAGAACATCCATCGAATCCGCTCCTTCCTCACCCCTGCTAGTCCATGCCCTCATAATCTCCCGCTTAGACTACTGTAACATCGTTCTCCATGGCCTCCCAACAAATACTCTTGCCCCCCTCCAGTCCACCTTAAACTGTGCTGCTCGCTTAATACACCTCTCCCCCCATTCTTCATCGACTGCTCCCCTCTGCCAATCCCTTCACTTTCTACCTGTTGCCCAGCGAATAGAGTTCAAATTACTAACACTGACATACAAAGCCCTCCACAACCTGTCCCCTCCATATATCTCCGACCTAATCTCCTGCTACCTGCCCACACGTAACCTCCGATCCTTCAAAGACCTCCTACTCCGCTCTTATCTACTCTTCACACAACCGTCTCCAAGACTTCTCCCGTGCATCCCCCATACTCTGGAACTCATTACCAAGACACATAAGACTAACCCCCACAATCACAAACTTCAAGAAGGCCCCAAAGACTCACCTATTCAGGAAGGCCTACAACCTCCAATAACGCTACTGTCACCACACCACCATCTGTAAGCCTCTCCCCTTACCTTCTGTCTCTATCCCTCTACCCTCATAGATTGTAAGCCCTGGCGGGCAGGGCCCTCTATCCCACTGTGCCAGTTGGTCACTGTTCGTATTGTATTTGTCTTGTATATTTTGTACCATAAGTAAACCCTCAAATGTAAAGCACCATGGAATTAATGGTGCTATACAAATAATAATAATAATAATAAAACAGTTTATTTACTTTTACATGTAAACTAGGGTAAGGGGGTGATTTGTATTTTTATATATTTTTTTTAAATTTCTGTTATATTGTTACAATATTTGTTAAACTTTAGTCTCCCCATAGGGGGCTTGAAATAGCAATCAATAGCAATCCCCATATACTTCACTTATTACAGTATAGGAAATTGACTATGATGTTGTTCAACCCAGCATAGGCAGGCCTGGAGTCTTTAAAACGTCTCTGCAATCTTGCTGCACAAGAGCCACTTGGTCTTGCAAAAAGAAAGTGAAAGTAAAACAACTGAATATGAGAGGTTAAATACTCTGACCACAGACACTGGTCCTAATGACTATGGCCCCCACTCAGCTGCTGTGGGGGTGCCATTTTTATTTACATAGGCGAGGGTCTTTAGACAGATTAGCTATGGGAGAGGGTTAATAAACATGAAACAATGCTTCTACAATATAGAATACAAAGGCGGAGGGGATTGGGGCTATGATCAAATATGTAAATTGCATATATATATATATATATACACACACACACATATATATCCCCAAAATGAAACTTCAAGAAACTATAACTTGTATCACAAAAAAATAAGGCCTCACACAACTATATCACAATTCAAGGAGTTAATATTTTGTTTATTTTAAGTAGGAACATCATTTAAAGGGATGTTTCAAGTGACACAATTTATTCTGTCAGTTGGATAGATGATAAAAGTCTAAATCCCTAGAATAAGACAATGACTTTTGTGAAAAGCTTGTATGGAGAGGTGGCTGAGGAAGCACACTATTACTCCATACAACTGTATGTGAATTGTGTAAACAGCTGAGAATATCCACTTATTTTATTTATGCAGTTACATGGAGTGGTAGTTACATGAAATCGCAGCATTTTCAATACAGATTTTTTTTTCTGCAATGTGTGGATGGGATTATCCAGAATCCCATCCACTTTGCAGGTACTGTAAAATGCTGAGGTTTTTGCTGCGGCGATTCTGCCGCAACCTAAACGCTGCCTTTCCACAACATGGGCTTACTCAGCTTTATGGAGGTAAAAAAATTAAAATAAAAAATTATGACTATTAGTAAACCATGGGCACTGGTACTTCAACTATTAGTAGCATCCCTCCATTTAGCAATGAGGGTTTTTTTTTTTTTTTGTTACACAATCACTCACACTTGTACATTGTATACACAAACATACCTTACACCTCTAATGGAAGAGGCACTGAAATTCCATTCATGAATTCCTTTCTGAAATACAAAAAAAAATAAAAAAAAAATAGCTGTATGGGTGAAGCATTGAAAAGCTCTGCTGTTGGCATTTTTGAAGGATCAATGCACTAAAACACAACATAGAACCTATCTCTCTAGGACTGATTTTTTTTTTGTTTTATTAATATGATCTATTTTGATTTTTGCAATTTCTCAGTTTTTAATACTGCTTCTAAGGATCTATTCACATCACGTTTTTTTTACATCTGTTTTTTGCATCAATTAACGGATGCAAAAAACTGATACATACAGATGGCCATCTGTTTGCATAGAGACATAGAGATCAGTGTATACTATGTTTTTGTGCTCATGTTTTTTCGCATCTGTTATGCGACTGATATGTTAAACGGATGTAAAAAACATGATGTGAATGGAGTCTAAATACACTAAAGGTTAATATGATTCCAAGAAAGGCATTCTATGTGTTTGTGTATTACTTTGTTAAGGAATTCTAAGTAAACGTCCAATGAACAATCTGAAACTCAGATCTGGTTTTAAAAACAGTGACAATATACACAATTTCCACTCTTCTATTTTACAGCCATACATTACAATTTCTAGGCATTTTATCTTCTTCATACCATATAATTACCTTATCATCAGGGAGCACATGCCAAATAGAAACGTTTTTTTCATCAGCTTCGCTATTGATTGACAGATAGGATGGCTGATAGATCTTTGTAGGTTCCAGGATCAGGACCTAGACAAAATTAAAATGCACATAAAAAAACATAAATAAAAGGCCCTATATATAGCATTCTAAGTTGCTACAAAGAAGTGCCCATTTGGGACCCTTCTCTTTATCAGAGTGAAGGGCCACTAGACACACATTTATGCATTATGAGACACTAGCAGCTGGTTTCCTTAGATGTAAAAACATGATTGATGATGACCTTTCACCTGGTAATGAACAACCTGATGTTTCCCAGACACAACACAAAGTTGGCCATACACATTTGATTTGATGTTAGCCGAACCATCTTATATGTATGGGGTCAATCTTCTTCCCTTTGACATCAGATGTCGGGGTAGTTTAGGATCAGGCAGTTGGATTTAAAACATGCCAAATCTTTTACTTCGGGGTAGTTGGTGGCCAACAGCTATTTAAAATGTATGGTCAGCTTAAGAATTCCATAACATAGGAGGTCTTTTTCCTTATATGATCGCTCCATGAAAACATGTTGTGAATCTCTTTTGAGTCATACTCAGACCTCTAGTCCCAAGAAACACTATATCTATATGTTATATTTATGAGTACATCTATTAGCTGCAAAAAAATTGATTTCTACCTAATTCTACGAATGTAAGTAGACATATTCTATATTAATAGTCAGGCAGTAACATTCAAGCCTGATCATATCAATCATGTGAACTATTTTCTGACTTTTACAAACAAAAATTGGGCAACCTACTTACTGGAAATCTCACAACAGACACATCTGTATTTGTAGATTCAACTAGAAAATCCATCCAAAAATCAACAAGTTCTTGTTTGGATACATGTTTCTCCAAGTTTGGTTTCTTAAATTTTTGGTAAATCAGAATGGTGTCCACCACAGAGTTCAAGTACCTTAAATAGGAACAAATATATTTTATAGACACAAGTACTACAATTGTTACTATTTTAACTAATATGCTAATTCTTGTTAACATAATATTCAAATTGTTCTTAACATATGTGATATATAGTTACAGTATTTATACAAATAGCAAACAAAAAATGGAATAACTGGTAAAAAAAAAAAAAAAAAAGCAAAAAAATAAAAAGGTGCAGAAATTGTAACATACTAGACTCTGTGACCCCCACAGCCCCCTCCAGATTGAGCCCAGTTTGTTTAACTACTCTCTACCAAGGACTGTCAGTTTCTAATATCTAAATGTACAATGCCCCTGTTGGTCTGCGATCTCGACGGCATGGAGAAACTTACAGCACATAACACTGAGGTGAACTCCTTGGAGGATGATCAAAACACCATATTTTCATTCATATATATATATATATATATATATATATATATATATATACACTAGCAGAAGGACCCGGCTTCTTACGGGTATATTTCATTTTTTGTTTGTGTGGTGACCCCATAAGAATTGGCCAGTTTTACACTTCACATCCAGTATGGCAGTCCAGTATAGGTACAGTCTATTTATTGCTGTGTTGCTATGGAAACCTGGTAAATGAAATGGGAATTTATATTGGCTGATACACATCATATGACTGAATATTTAAAGACCTGCGAACTGCTATTGGCTCATACAGCTTGGTTGCTATGGAAACCTGGTGTAAAGCTGTGTGTATGTCAAGACTGAAGAACCTGTGATTTTCCATTGGTCCATAAGTGTCATGTGATCATGTGTATCTCAGTTTGGATATCAGTGAAAGACCTGCGATCGGTTGTTATGGAAAACCTGGAGTAAAGCTGTGTGTATGTGACCTTGTGTAACAGTGTCATCCACAGCACCCTGCCCCTTTAAAGCTGACCTACAGCAGTGAAGAAAAATGGCTGGGTTGTTATGGAAACATGGAGTGCAGATATGTGCATGTGGCTGACAAAGCCTTGTCAGATTGGAGACGGACTTGGGTCTGCTGGGTTGTTTCAGCAGCTCGCTGTTGTCTGTGACATTTCTTGTCAGATTAGAGACAGGCTTGGGTCTGCTGAGAGTTTTCATTAGCTCGAGCAGCAGCCATGCGTTTTGCTGCAGGGGGCATGAGTAGTTTAAAAACGTTTCAATTTATAAGAATGCTGAAATCCAGTATGGCAGTCCAGTCAGTGGCGTAAATACCAGGGCAGCAGTGGTAGCGGCTGCCACAGGGCCCAGGACATTAGGGGTCCCGCCTGCGCTTCACCTTCTACAGAGGCGGCTTTGAGCAAGAGCTGGCGGGGATCAGTAAGTAAGGCCAGCGGGCCGTGAACCCCACAAACACTGCTATCATTATACTCTGGAGTCTTTTCAGCAGGCTTTGGGCATCATTGGTGACGTCCCAGACGTCGGTGGGCCAGTCCGACGTCATTATGTGTTGAGATGCATGCCTGGCTCACGTGACATCTGGTCCAACATTGAAGAGGTAGCGGGGAGTGCGCATAATACTATATGAAGGGGCCACTATGATACTGTGTGCAGGGGCCACTATGGGGCAGAATACTGTGTGCAGGAATGCAGTTTGTGCGGGGGGGGGGGGAGGGCGGTTGCCGAGGGTGGTCCCATGTCAAATGTTCGCCTTGGGGCCCAGCCATTCCTAGTTACGCCACTGAGTCCAGTATAGGTACAGTCTATTTATGGCTGTGTTGTTATAGAAACCTGGTAAATTAAATGTGAACTTATATTGGCTGATACACGTGATATGACTGAATATTTAAGGACCTGCGAACTGCTATTGACTAATACAGGTCAAAAATAGCTTGGTTGCTATGGAAACCTGTGTGCCTGAGGAGAGTAAGCGCCTGCGAGCTCTTATTGGCTGATAAGGGACATGCGACCGTGTGTATGGCAGTTGGAATATGAGTGAAAGACTTGCAGGCTTGTATTACCTAATGTTGGTCATTTTTAGGGAATACTGTATCTCAGGAACGGTACGTCCAAGAGATCTGAGACCCAGTCTATAATATTCCCGTACACCTGATGTACATGTGTGCCAAATTTGGTGAGGATCGGTCCAGTCGTTTGGTCGCGCATAAAGAACAGACAGACAGAAACTCATTTTTATATATATAAGAGATATATATCACAGTTACAAACTACAGTGGCCTCACAGTCTTTTGTTGCGCGCCACATGCAGCGGCATTTGAAAGATTTAGATAACAGGGGACTGTGGAATAATATCAGAGTTCGGGGCCTGCTGGAGGCTACCAGAGAGGATAACCTTTATTCTCATGTTAGTCGGTCAGTCAGTTTCTTTTTTCATAGAAGTGGTTCAATTGAAATCTATGGAATGCTTTTGACCCACGATTAATGTTGCTAATATCCAGCCTATTCCCCACCTACAGGAAATTTAGCAGTTATGCTGCCTATGTTGGGAATCAGTTGGTTCTCAGTATTGATGCCCTTTGTACATCTGATGTTTACCCTTTTGCAGGTGATTTAGACCCAGTTTATGACAGTGAATCTTGTATGCTGTTTTTTCAGATTAATGTATTGTTAATCTTTTTTTTTGTCATTTTCCCCTGTTCATCAGCTGTTTTTTTTTTTTTGGTTTTTTTTTGGTAGTCTTTCATCTTTCCCCACTCTCTGCCTTCCTTTCCTAATGTTTCTTCGTGCAAGTCAGGATGTGGAGCCTGAGGCAGTTTGGCGGATTGCACCCCCTTGAACTCCAGAGGGCGAGCCACTTTACAGCCTGACTTTGATTGAAGTAAGTGCAGCATTAGCCTTCAAATCTCATTCCTAATGGTTAGATGTTAGTCTTAAAGAGTTTGAGCCGAGCCGACAGCACATGCACGGGATTTCGACCTCACTGAAGAGAGTTGCTGCTGCTGATGCAGTGAAGCGGAGGCTTAAGGTTCTTGTTGCTCAGTCTGAATGCTGTCCCAGTACTACTACTATATAATTGAATTTCAGCCACACCCATCTACTGCACCTTGTTTCTCTCTGCTCCTCAAATAGTTAATCTTAGCCTTGCCTGTGTGATTGACAGCCTGTCTACCAATCAAGTCTCAGGTCATCAGCTCACACATGGTCGCTGGCTATTGCGACTCTGTCCTGTGACTTTGTTCCTTGCTTGCGTTGCTCTTCCTTTTGTATTGTATTCTAACTTCTGACATTTTGCTTCCCTTGTTACTACTCCTACTTTGTCTCTCTAGTTTTGACCCTTGGCTTGCTGACTCCTCTTCTTTGTTTTTAGTCTTGTCTTGTTCTGTGTTACACTTATTTCTAGGAAGGGTTTTGCCGCCCAGTTGTTCCTGTCATTAGGACAGTGCGGCAAGTAGGCAGGGACAGGGGCTGGGTCGAGTTTAGGGCACACTGTCTCTGTCATTCCCTTCCTCCCAGGTTTCTGCAGCAGCACTGGGGAATTGCTCAACTGGAAATTCCCTTACAATGGGTATATTTAAAAAAAAACAAAACATATTTTGAATGATAAACTTTCTTTAATGACAATAGCCTTTTTACAGGGGGCCCACATTGACCAATCTAGTACAATCTGCTTTGCTCAGCAACATTTCCGCCACAGTTTACTCTGCCTTCAGGAGTGGAAGTTGCCATCCTTTTGTCTAGCACATATTCTGGGTCAGACCATGCCTCTCTTACTCTCCATCTCCTATCAGGACCTGCTACTGATATCTCAATGAGTCTAGGAACCACATTTTAACTTTTTTTTTTCGGGACAATGGACACTGTTACTTTGCTGTCCACTTTGTAGGAGGCCCATAAGGCTGTCCTGATGGGTCACTGTATAACACTGGCAACCTGGCAGAAGACAGATGCTGTGGCTAGGGCCCATGAGTTTACTAGGCTAATTCACTCATTGAAGTGGCCACTGCCCCTTCTGTCAATTTTGCTGTGTAGACTAGTGAAGGCCTATTATAAAGAATTCCTGAAAGAATAACATTTACCAAACTAAAAATCAAATAGACATGTTAAAATCAGGTTTTATACCATGAAACACATTATATAATGCTGCACCATTACAATAAACTAGCTAACATGCACCAACTTATTTTTGGTTCTTAAATGAGTCACTTTATAAAACAATGACGACTTTTTAGTGTAATTAAACTTTTGAATAACTTTTGATTTTCTGGCAGTATTTGTGATTTTAATTAAAAAAAAAAATTTAAATTTTGCTTCCTTTCTGTGAAATCTACTTTTTTCTTCATTTCTTATTGCTAGTTGAAATATGTACAGGCTTTTTCACTGTGTACAGGTGGGTAGGCTCATGTATAATGCAGAAAAGATAAGACTCGAAGGGGGCACCTCAAACAGATACATATTGGGAATTTTGTAACGTAGAACAGTGATTATAGTTTCATATGAAAGATGAGATTCTCAACTGTCATACATACATATTGTACCTGGATTATTTCCAGAGATATCACCAGTTGAAAACACAGTTGGAATTGAGAGCGGCTGCATATAATTATGCCAATCCCTACTGTATTTTCAAGTGGTGATAGCTATAGAAATAACACGGAGTGCTGCAATCTCTGTGGCATATGAAAGCAGAGAATTGCATCTTTCATATGACACAAGAATCACTGTTTTAACACGGTTTGAAGTAACTCTCCAGCCTCAGCTTCCCCACATTATAAGCCCATCCACCTCCAGTAAGAGGCATGTACACATTTCAAATATCAATAGAGAAACAGGGACAGAAAATGGATTTTCACAGAAGGGAGACAAAATTTGTTAAGACAGTATATTACAATATTTATTAAGATCACAAATGCTGGCAGAAAATCAAATGTTGTTCAAAAGCTTTGTTACACTTTAATTGCAATGAATTACTATGTGGTGCCACCTAACCCATTTAAACAACATTCTGTATTGTACTGGTACCACTTTTGTAATACAAAGTTACAACTCTTGGTTTTAAATTAAGAAAAAAAATATAGTGTGTGTACATATATATATATATATATATATATATTTATATTTTGTGAGAAGGTGACAGGTAAAATTCTGGAAGGTCTCTATATCTCACCCAGATTCCTCAGTTATGTGTGGTAAGTGAGGTTGCAATTCAGGTAACTAACAAAAAACCTTAGCTGTGAGAATTCTTTTTTCTATTAACCTCTTCTTGTTCTACTAGGGAGGGGCCTTCAAGCACAGGTGGGAGCTGGGCCTCATTAAAGGCCTATAAAAAGTTGGCAAGTTCTCACTCCTGAGCAGTTCCTGGGGGAGAGAGGAGGAGCCGGGTTTTTTCCCAACACTGTGAAGATTGGTGAGACTCCAGTGTAAACTGCTGCCACTGTTTTTGCCTTGTTTGTTGACCGTGTGGCTGAAGCAAGCCACACGTACAGTTAGGGTGTTTTCTGTGTTAGTTAGTAGCTCAGACGAGCAGGTTTTTGTTACGGTTTTGCATGAAAGTTAAGGCTTATTTTGTTTTGCCGTTTTTCTAAAATAAACGTACAGGGTAAAATCTGTTTGAACCTGAATTTTTTGTGTCTGTCTCTGACTGTCTGGGTCCGCTGCTGCTACCACTGAGCCTATCCTCCCACAAGATATACATATATACACACACACACACACACACACACATACATATACAGCATGCGATGAGGCTAGGTTCACATCTGCAATGAAGTTTCCATCAAGAGCCTCTGGCACAGATTCAATCAAAAATCCCAGACAAAAAAGTCTTGCAGCAAGGGCTTGTTCATCCAGCAAAAATGAGAGGCACCATAATTGACTCCCATTAGAGTCAATGAAACCTGCCAAGCCAATCTTTGAACAGATTTGTCTTTAGTGTATATTCTGTTTTTCTGCTCTTATGACAGAAAAAAAGGAAAGAACACTGCAGATGAGAATCCAGCCTAATTGCCTCTAGGGGAGAATACAGTACTTCATAGACACATTATACTGCAGTCATATGGACTGTGTATCTCCATAAAGGCACAATAAGCACAACATTACAGGTATACAGGAAAAGGTCCAATACAGAAGTTCTTAGGCTGTCTACCACAAGTTAAGATCACATAATATAAAAACCAGTAACTTACCATGCAGGTGTCTTCATCTTAAAAAGTTTTTCTGCAGCCTGGATCACTTTTGTGTGGTCATTTGCTAATACACTAGCTCCCATATAATAGCCAACATCCCAGTAACTCTGAAGTTTTTCCATGTTTCCTTTTTTACCCAACAAACTGCTAATTTTCACCCCTGTTTAAAGTAAAAAAACAAAACAGATGCAATTTCTTATTACCCAGTATAGAAAAGGGCTTTATGTATTTTCTCAAGATACAGTTGAATTGGTATAGTCTTAGAAGCTGATAATCAATAGAACAGCTTTACATTTGCATCTATTTTATAACTTTCCTTATTTGTTTTTTGTAAATTTCAGTGTAATTGAGAAAACATTTCAATTGATTGCGATATTAGGGCATTGCCACACAATTCTGTGGCTGCACTCCGGGCTGGGGCCACTGCTGCTTTTCATCAAAACAACTGTATAACCATAACAACTTTACATTATATCTTATTAAGGAAATAAATTTTCTTCTCCACTTATCAGACTGAGCTAATTTTTACACTGAAATCTATGGAGAGGGGAGGGGCTGAGGAGACTGCTGGAAAAGACACACAAATAGTGGCAGCTGCTAAACTCTGTTACAGGGAGCTCTTTTAACACTTCTATGTTTCAAGATAAAACTTAACCACTGGACAAAATGAGGCAAGGAGGAGGAGGAGGAGGAGGAGGAGGAGGAGAACAGGCTAAGAAGTGGAGAAGGAAATACACAGATGTAGTGCAGTAAGACCATACGTCTGCAATTGATTAAACTTCTGCAGTGTGATATCTTAAGACAGAAGACAACAAAAACTAATGAAAAGTCATTGAAAAATGTTGTTGAAGTTTGGGTTAACGCTGCTACATCTGTATTTCTTTAATAAGATATATTGCTCAATTTCTTATAGTCCCATGTACCATTCATTTATGATATCTGGCTTTATAATTGGAGGTTTACTTTAAACCCTTAAGGACATAGCTTAAAAACATCTTAAGGACACGGCCCCATTTTTTCAAATGGATATAGTCACTATGTGGTAATAACTTTGGGATACTTTAACCCCTACCTGCCACAGACCTTTTTCTATTTTTGTTTCTTACTCCTCACCTTCCAAATGCCATAACTTTTTTATTTTTAGTTCACAAAGCCATATGATGGCTAAATTGTTGCGAGACAAATTGTACTTCGTAATGGTACAATTAGTATTCTGTACTGGGAAGCTGGAATAAAATTCAGAATGGGGTGGAATCAGACAAAAATTGCATTTGCATGTCTTTCTTTTGTTTATATGCTGTTCACTGTACACCCGAAATGGCGTTACCTGTATTCTGTGGGTAGGTGCAATTATGGTGATACGAAATGTATATGTTTTTAAGAAATCAAAAATTTATTTTCCGTGTGCGGGGATGCATAAGGCGTTTTTTTTGGCGGGGACAGATGTGCTTTTTATTTATACCATTATTTTGGGGAATGTCTATTGTTTTGGTTGCTTTTTATCCAAATTTTTATAGGAGAGAAATGGCGGAAAAACAGCTGTTCTGCTCTTTTGATTTTTTTTTCCCACTGTGGCATTCATCGTATAGAAAAAATATTTTGTTTGCAGACCAGGCATTTTCAGACACAGGGATACTTAATGTGCATGTGTTTTACTTTATTTACTTACTTTTATATGTGTTCTAGAAAAAGGTTGGTCATTTGAATTTTTTATTCTTTTTTTACTTTTTTTGTAAAATTTCTATGGTTCTATTCTTCTTGAGGCTAGTGATACAACCCAAAATGGCAAGTGGACCCCCCGAACGTAAATCCAAACGCAGATGTGAATCTAGCCGTCGGCTAGTTGCAGACGACCATGTGTATTTTACGGTGAACAAACTAGTAATTAGTGTTCAGTTTTTGTGGACAGAGTGTCTTCAGTGTTTCTTCAGCATCAGTGAAGTAGGTCCGCAAAATGGACAGAGTGTCTTCAGTGTGCCATCAGTGTGTGATCAGCGCTTTTCTCTCCACATTTTTCATGTGGAGAGGGGAAAGGAATCCCCGAACGTAGTGCAAGCGCTGGTGTGAACCCAGTGTAAATCAGTCTGTGGAAAAATAGGTGGTGTGGGAGGCGGTGTTCTGGCCTATTGACTCCACAGTCCTACATATCACCCAAATGAATTAATAAATGTTATTACCATCTCCATATTATTTTTTAGTCATCCTTGAAACTATTTTGGACGTTAGAAGGCTTGCAAGTCTAACACCGATTATCCAAATTTACCAAACCCATTTTTTAGGGAATACTTCAGATCTGAATGGGGATTTAAAAAGCTTGCATATTAGAAACCCCCCATAAACCACCCCATTTTCAAAACGTCATCCCTAAAATAATTCAAAACCGCATTTGGGAAGTTTGCTAACCCTTGAAGCATTTCACACAATAGAAGAAAAAATGAAGGAGAAATTTAGACATTTCATTTTTTTTTAACTTGTCTGTATTAAATTATTTTATAATTTTAACAACAGCAAGCCATGGGTATCCATAGCCAACAAAATTGTAACAAGAGGGAAAAGGGAGGAGTTTAGAGGAAGAGGGAAGTGGAGGGGAGTAGGATCCTAACTTATCATTAAGAACATTACAGCAGGAGAAGATTATGTATCAAGTTGCTCAAGAGAGGTTCAGAAATGAGTTGTTCCTGAGATTGTTGAAGGATGAGGAACAGAGGGAGTAAAGTCAGGTATGTGACATGTGAAGGGAACCTGCTGTTTTTTGTGTGTGAGTAAAGGGCAGAACTCTGTTCCAAAATAATTGGATCATAACCATAGGCAGTGATACAAGTCAGTCACCTCAGCTTTGCGTCTAAAGCAATCTGGAATCAGTGCATTCCACATGTGGAAATTTTGCAGGGTTTGAAGGATTAGATCAGGTGCAAATTCTGGGTTGTAAGACATCCACCTCCCCAGTCCCAAACTGAGTGTCTCATAGTTTATCTGTTTTTGAAGTAGCAAACGGAGATTCCATTATGGGGTTCTGTCTAAGCAGCTAGCCAACGCCAGAAGTTTTCATTCCAATTATCCTACCTCATGGAGTGCAGCACACCAGTAACATAACTCTGGGCCTGTAAGAAGTGGGGGTGGATAAATTTGTATTTGGCAGCGGTCTGGTAGAATGATAGGGTCCTACGTACAGAGGAATCCACCAGGTCCCAGAGATGCCCACCACAGGAAGATCGGGTGTGTATTCCCTCCCTGGAAATAGGGTTTGTGGGAAAACAGACTATAAAGGGAAGTTTGAGTAGAGTGAGTAAGGTGACATCTAATGGTAACCCAGATCTTCCACAGAGAGAGAAGCAGGGAGTTGTCCTTAACTGGAAGTAAGACAAAGGGGAGGTGCTGCAAATAGGGGAGGGCTATATGAAGGCTTAAAGGGGTATTCCCACGAACATAACCATTTTTAAATTTGTAGATAATTTAAAAGTTAAACATTTTTGTAAATATAAGTAATTAAACATTTTGCAGAGTTTTAAAGATTTTCTCTAATTATCTTGTGGTCACAAGTTGTTGTCTTGATCGGTTGCCAGTGTATACGACCATGAATGCATGAACTTTCTAAGGTCAGAAAATCAGTCATGATGTCTATTGTGGCCGGGATATCTTCTAATACATGTAGTGTCCCTGCCTGATAACCCAGTTACAATAAGAAAATCATGGCTAGGTACCTGAAAAGTTCCAGACCATAGAAGGTTTCTGCATTTGTGGTCGTATCCATTGCCAACCGATCAAGACAACAGACTGTCACCTCTAAGATAGTTAGAAAAAAACTTTAAAACTCTGCAGAATTTTTAACTACTTATAGTTGCAAAAATGTTTAACCTTTATCTACAAGTATAGATAAGCTTATGTTCATGGGAATATCCCTTTAAGGTCCTTTCAACAGCTGTGGGGTTATAGCAAGAATCGTTTAACCAATCCTGGAGGGTGTTGGCAGTGAAATTATAAAGTAAAATGTCTGGCAAGTTTAGTCCTCTGTTCAATTTGTGTTGCTAGAGGTGATGTAGTCGAGGTTTCTTGCCCTGACACGTAAATTTGCAAAGATTTCGAGATTGTGCATTCAGCTTTAGGGAGTAAATATAAGGGTAGCATCTGAAATAAGTAAAGAAGTCCTGTGAAGGAGATAATTTTGAGGAGGTGAGCTCTATCAAAAATGAGAGGGTGAAGTTTTGCCAGGCCAACAGGTTAGCCTGTATTTGGGTATAAAAAGATTTAGATTAGTAGAGTTTGGAGGAAATCTGTGTGATTTGGATACCTAAGCATGTTAGTGATTGCGTTTTCTATCTAAGGGGGAGCAAGGCTTCAGGCTTGTTTGTATTAATGGTGAATCCCATAATAGTTTCCTTCAACTTCATCTCCCTTAAGAGTGGACCCAAGGCATTCTGGGAATAAGATATAAAGAGAAACAAGTCATCCACAAAGGCAGTCGGCTTCAGTTCCTCCGTTTCAATCCTATTAACCCGGAAACCCCTCATGTCATAGATGTCTTAACAGGGGGTTGAGAGCTAGGCTAAAAAGAAGAGGGAATAAGGGGTACCCCTGTCTAGTTTCCCTTTCCAGAGGTATTGTGGGTGAGTAAAGTCCATTTCTTGTCAAGCTAGTATGTATTTAAGTTTACAAGAGCTCAAGAAATCAGAGAACTTGACGTCTGAAGTTTTGAAAAATGAGGAAGTTGTTTAGATATGCCCATACATTTTCTGAAAACTGGTGCTTAGTACGTTAGTACGTTTTATATTATATTATATTTCATACACAAAGGTATGTTCACACAATTTTTTGTCAAAGTGTACTTTTTCATTAAAAAATGAAATAGAAAATGATATTACTGGTTAAAAGCGTGACCCAAGTAGATGTCTTTATGTGCCGCACATCCTAAAAATAGTTTAACCGATCACCTTTATATATATATATCACCAAGGTCTGTGTCTATATACACATATCACCGTTTTTTTTTTCTGGCGGCTGTTGCAACATACATTTGTGCCTTCAACCCATATCTAAGATGAGGTTTTCACACATGAGAAACGTATCGAAATAAGAGATCCAGGTGTGCAAAGTTCATAAATTCCACAAGTGTCTACAGTACATCACCAGAGGCCATGTTTGGCAGTCATCAGCAAATATGTACCATACATGACTAAATTCACAGGAGTGTAGCAGGAATGCAGCAACCAATCTTATCATGCAATCTTCTCTGAATCGATTACTGTATATGTACAGTGGGGGAAAAAAGTATTTAGTCAGCCACCAATTGTGCAAGTTCTCCCACTTAAAAAATTGAGAGAGGCCTGTAATTGACATCATAGGTAGACCTCAACTATGAGAGACAAAATGAGAAAACAAATCCAGAAAATCACATTGTCTGATTTTTAAAGAATTTATTTGCAAATTATGGTGGAAAAGTATTTGGTCAATAACAAAAGTTCATCTCAATACTTTGTTATATATCCTTTGTTGGCAATGACAGAGGTCAGATATTTTCTGTAAGTCTTCACAAGGTTGGCACACACTGTTGCTGGTATGTTGGCCCATTCCTCCATGCAGATCTCCTCTAGAGCAGTGATGTTTTGGGGCTGTCGCTGGGCAACACGGACTTTCAACTCCCTCCAAAGGTTTTCTATGATGTTGAGATCTGGAGACTGGCTAGGCCACTCCAGGACCTTGAAATGCTTCTTACGAAGCAACTCCTTCGTTGCCCTGGCGGTGTGCTTGGGAGCATTGTCATGCTGAAAGACCCAGCCACGTTTCATCTTCAATGCCCTTGCTGATGGAAGGAGGTTTGCACTCAAAATCTCACAATACATGGCCCCAATCATTCTTTCATGTACACGGATCAGTCGTCCTGGTCCCTTTGCAGAGAAACAGCCCCAAAGCATGATGTTGCCATCCCCATGCTTCACAGTAGGTATGGTTTTCTTTGGATGCAACTCAGCATTCACTCCTCCAAACATGACGCGTTGTGTTTCTACCAAACAGTTCTACTTTGGTTTCATCTGACCATATGACGTTCTCCCAATACTCTTCTGGAACATCCAAATGCTCTCTAGCAAACTTCAAACAGGCCTGGATATGTACTGGCTTAAGCAGGGGGACACGTCTGGCACTGCAGAATCTGAGTCCCTGGCGGTGTAATGTGTTACTGACAGTAGTCTTTGTTACGTTAGTCCCAGCTTTCTGTAGGTCATTCACTAGGTCCCCCCATGTGGTTCTGAGATTTTTGCTCACCGTTCTTGTGATCATTTTGACCCCACAGGGTGAGATCTTGCGTGGAGCCCCTGATCAAGGGAGATTATCAGTGGTCTTGTATGTCTTCCATTTTCTAATTATTGCTCCCACAGTTGATTTCTTCACACCAAGTTGCTTGCCTATTGCAGATTCAGTCTTCCCAGCCTGGTGCAGGTCTACAATTTTGTTTTTGGTGTCCTATCACAGCTCTTTGGTCTTCACCATAGTGGAGTTTGGCGTGTGACTGTTTGAGGTTGTGGACAGGTGTCTTTTTATACTGATAATGTTAAACAGGTGCCATTACTACAGGTAATGAGTGGAGGACAGAGGAACCTCTTAAAGAAGAAGTTACAGGTCTGTGAGAGCCAGAAATCTTGCTTGTTTGTAGGTGACCAAATACTTATTTTCCACCATAATTTGCAAATAAATTCTTTAAAAAATCAGACAATGTGATTTTCTAGATATGTTTTCTCATTTTGTCTCTCATAGTTGAGGTCTACCTATGATGTCAATTGCTCTCTCATCTTTTTAAGTGGGAGAACTTGCACAATTGGTGGCTGAGTAAATATTTTTTTTTCCCCACTGTATATAATATTATCTAATACAGGCATATAATATATGCACAGAATTTTCCATTCCGCTATACAAATTATAAATAAACTTAAGCAATGTGATATCTGAGGCCGCTTTCAGACAGGTATAATACAGATGCTTTGTTGCTGATGAATTATGGAAGTAACACATTAACCTACTGCAGTTCATAACAACTGGAATCAGAGCACTATACTTCTAATTCTGATGAACTGCAGGAGGCCCAAGTGTTATGTCCTTATATGGGTGGAAGCACCCATATTTCACCCATCTGTCAGTCTGCAAAAGTATTTTTTTTTTTTTTTAAACTGCCGAAAATGTTTCCCATCAGTTACAAATGTATTAAACATTCTTCTCTAGTGATAATTATTATCTCTATTTCTGTAGCATGTAACAGGTATTTCTAGAATGGTGGTAAGCATATTTTATCCTAATGATTGGGTTCAGATAGGTGCTTGGCGTAAATTTTTTTTTTTTTTATGCCTTAGGCTAGATGTTGTTAAGCGTTTGATTTGTGGTGTTAATAAATGGTCTAATTAGGTTCAGAGGAAGAATTAGGTAAACAAGTGTTCATCATCTCACTCAATTTCTGGAAGAAAAAAAAAAGAAAAGACCCCCATAGCTGACATTGAGCAGGTACATTCTCTGATTGATAGGGAAAAGGGGAATAGATAACAAATATGACACCCCCTGGTGTCATCTACAGTAAGGCCTCATGCACACGACTGTGAGCATTTTCAGTGTACAGTCATGGCCAAAAGTTTTGAGAATGATACAAATATTAATTTTTATAAAGTCTACTGCTTCAGTTTTTCTAATGGCAATTTGCATATACTCCAGAATGTTATAAAGAGTGATCAGCTTAACAGCAATTACTTGCAAAGTCAATATTTGCCTAGAAAATGAACTTTATCCCCCAAAACACATTTCAACATCATTGCAGGCCTGCCTTAAAAGGACCACCTAACATCGTTTCAGTGATTGCTCCATTAACACAGGTGTGGGTGTTGATGAGGACAGGGCTGGAGATCAATCTGTCATGATTAAGTAAGAATGACACCACTGGACACTTTAAAAGGAGGCTGGTGCTTGCCATCATTGTTTCTCTTCTGTTAACCATGGTTATCTCTAAAGAAACATGTGCAGTCATCATTGCACTGCACAAAAATGGCCTAACTGGGAAGAGTATTGCAGCTAGAAAGATTGCACCTCAGTCAACAATCTATCGCATCATCAAGAACTTCAAGGAGAGAGGTTCCATTGGTGCCAAAAAGGCTCCAGGGCGCCCAAGAAAGACCAGCAAGCGGCAGGACCGTCTCTTAAAAGTGTTTCAGCTGCGGGATCGGGCTACCAGCAGTGCAGAGCTTGCTGAGGAATGGCAGCAGGCAGGTGTGAGTGCATCTGCACGCACTGTGAGGCGGAGACTCTTGGAGCAAGGCCTGGTCTCAAGGAGGGCAGCAAAGAAGCCACTTCTCTCCAGAAAAAACATCAGGGACAGACTGATATTCTGCAAAAGGTACAGGGAGTGGACTGCTGAGGACTGGGGTAAAGTCATTTTCTCTGATGAATCCCATTTTCGATTGTTTGGAACATCTGGAAAACAGCTTATTCGGAGAAGAAGAGGTGAGCGCTACCACCAGTCTTGTCTCATGCCAACTGTAAAGCATCCTGAAACCATTCATGTGTGGGGTTGCTTCTCAGCCAAGGGAATCGGCTCTCTCACAGTCTTGCCTAAAAACACAGCCATGAATAAAGAATGGTACCAGAATGTCCTCCAAGAGCAACTTCTCCCAACCGTCCAAGAGCAGTTTGGCGCTCAACAATGCCTTTTCCAGCATGATGGAGCACCTTGCCATAAAGCAAAGGTGATAACTAAATGGCTCAGGGAACAAAACATAGAGATTTTGGGTCCATGGCCTGGAAACTCCCCAGATCTTAATCCCATTGAGAACTTGTGGTCAATCATCAAGAGACGGGTGGACAAACAAAAACCAACAAATTCAGACAAAATTAAAGCATTGATTCTGCAAGAATGGACTGCTATCAGTCAGGATTTGGTCCAGAAGTTGATTGAGAGCATGCCAGGGAGAATTGCAGAGGTCCTGAAGAAGAAGGGTCAACACTGCAAATGTTGACTTGCTGCATTAACTCATTCTAACTGTCAATATAAGCTTCTGTTACTCATAATATGAATGCAATTATATTTCTGTATGTGATAAAAACATCTGACAAACACACATAAAAACCAGAGGGCAGCAGATCATGTGAAAATATAATATTTGTGTCATTCTCAAAACTTTTGGCCATGACTGTACTAGACGTGTTTTTCATGGCTAACACACTGACCCATATTATTATTATTTATTTTTAGTGCACCATTAATTCCGTTGTGCTGTACACTTGAGGGTTTACATACAGTACATAGAACAAGTACAATACTAACAGTGACCAACTGGAATGGTGAGATAGAGGGCCCTGCCTGCAAGGACTTACAATCTATGAGGGAAAGGGGATAGAGACCGCAGTTGAGGGTAAAATCTGTTAAGATGGTGGTGTGGTGGCAGTAATGTTATTGGAGGTTGTAGGCCTGTAATACAGCAGAGACCCGGCGGCTATGGAAGCCATTGAGCTCCTGTGTAGCCACGATATTTAAATACCAGACATCCGCTGGTACTATTACGACGAATATCCAGAAGGGGTTAATAGGTGTCGCTCCACTGATTCCAGCACAGTTAAAATTTTCTCTCTAGCCTCCACCATTCCTGTGTAACAAGCATACACAGTTTCGGTGTCTCATGTGCTAGTTAAGATCCAATCAGAGGCAGCCAGTATCATTGCTAGGCATCACACCCCTTGTCTGCTCTTGTCTGACACCGCCCTCCTGACAGTACAGAGACTAAATAGTATATCAGGTACCAAAACTAACAGCATTGAATGCTCTAATGGCAGCTAGAAAAAAAAATTCCAACCGTGCCAGAATCAGTGGAGCAGTATCTATTAATTGATGTAAAGAGTTGGACTTGTTGGAGGTGGTGAAAGGTCTTCTTTAAAGTCACATTTTATAAATCAGTTGTACAGACATCTAGACAGGCTGACCACGTTGACTTTCCCATTCACTTTATAAAAGTGGAGTGAGGCTAAGATCACACTTGCACTGGGCTGTGCTACCTATCGTTCCGGTCCACCGGGGAACACAAATGATGGGCAGACCACCCCCTAATATAGCTGATTACCGGCGGACCCCATTATAATCTATGGTGTCCGCTGTTTTTATACTGAAACTGGGGGTGAGAATAGTCCTCCATGCAACAGAGACTCCAACACAGATGTGAACCTAGCCTGAGTGGTGTAAAAATTTAATAAATCTTTTTTAATAAAAGATTTTTTTTTTTGCGCAGATAAGCTCAAAACACTGTAAGACCTCCACTTTGTAACTTTTTGGCACTGCAATTCAAGCACACAGGGCTTGATAAATTCCCTCCAATGTCTTATCATGGCCAATACAAGTCGTAGATGCGATGTGAAGTAAGTGAAACTTTGAAGGCATCTAGACCACACTAAGTCTGTGTTTAATTTTAATTTCTGTTTTTAATTACATTAGACTAAAAAAAAAAAATGCAGCAAAATCTACAACAACAAAAAAGCAATGTGGGGCCTTAGCCTAAAGGTAAATCTTTATATTGTTTCTCTATTGCTGGAGGTGTAGGACTTGCACATACCAACTTGTAAAATTAAACAAATCCATTTGTGCTGTCCGTCTGCACAGTAGTAGCTACTTGTCTGGCATAGCATGCTGCTAGGTCTGCCAAAAACAGGTTTCCTTCTCATAATCTCTCAACAATATTTGAATGATGCATTTACAGCATGTAACCATTACTCAATGACACTTAGAAGTGAATAAAAAAAAAAACCTGAAATTTGTTTTATCTTATCCATATACTAAACAAAAAATGTTTCAGAAAAGCTGTGGATTTGGAAAATGCAACATGTTAATTTTACACAAACACAGCATTTTTGCATAGATTTTTTTTTTTTGTTGCTGCGTTTCCGCAGCGTTTCGGCTATTGGACACAGAAATGGACACTTTCTGTTTATCCATTTATTCTGTTCTGTTAACTTTCTATATTCATCATCACTGACAACAATGTTAAAATAAAACTGGAAGGTCCCTTCTTCAGTTAGCTTTCCATTTTTTTGACAGAGAAATAAGTGCAGCATTTTGTGATTTGTATCTCTGTGAAAAAAAACAAACAAAAAAAACAAAAAAAAAAAGAGAAAGCTGTGTTTCATTTGTAAAAGTCAACTTTAATGACCATTGTTCTGACTCACTGGCTAAGGCCCCACGTAGAGTAGCTTTTCACAGAAAGTCCATAGAGTTTTCCTCTGCAGACTTTCTGCTTCAGTTATACCCATAGGGAAACCACCAGCGTTTCTGTGGGTATAACTGACATACTGCGATTTACAAAACCGCTGCGGTTTTACGCCACATGGGGCCCTGGCCTCTGATGGGTTAGAATAACAGATATTAAAAACAGTAGGGTGAAATCAGTCGTAGGCTAAGGCCCCATGTAAAAAAAAAAATAAACCTGTCAGATAAGCATCGTGATTTTTTCCACAATGTTTTTCATTGCATTTTTTGCAGAGTTTTCCTCTGCTGACTATCTGCCCTTATCATACCTATACGGAAAACAACAGCGTTTCCGGAAGTAAAATTTTCCACTACGGATTTTTTTTTCACTTTGCAGGTACTGTAAAACTCAGGATTTTTTTTTTCGCAAAGTGGGGCATCATCCTTAGCTAGAATATTGTATACTTGAAGGAACACTATATACATATTTGGTAGTCTTTTTTTTTTTCTTAAAAATGGCTTGACTGTTTCTAAGCATAAAAATTGCTAAAAATTCTATAAAGCATAAAATAATAAATAAAAACTATACTGAATATACTACAATGCATTTTTATGGTGAAAGGTTTGCATTAAACTTAAAGTGTAAATGCACTTTAATAAACTTTTGACATGTCTAAAGTCCCTTGTCCATCTCATCATACCAGGTTGCCATTGCTTGTCCGGGACCAATGTTGTTGATTTTCTACTGTGGAAAAGTACAGCAGGGTACTGGGGACCAGGTTTTTTTTTTTTTTTTTTTAAAAAAAAAAACTAAAGTACAGAAACATTTAGTGGTAATTACGTTACGAACATAACTCTCTGTATTGTCAATTCAAGGCAGTTCATTTGTATGCCTATATTATTATTGTATATAAGTATTAACAAGGTATGGATAAAAAAAATGACCAGACAACTTACCAATTTTACGAAGTTCAAACGAAGAATCAAATTGATGACCGGCTGCCAAAAGTAGCACTGCATAGTTAATTCCAGACTGAAGCGTTGGCTCAGACTCAAATGCTTTCCTGTACCTATAAAAGTAAATAGATTTATGTTATGTGAAGAGCTCAGTGCTATTTGCTTGGACACAGTCCCTAGGTTTCAGTAAAATCTGGTCGCCCTGGATGTCCTCCCCGCATGCTGAGAGCATAGCCCACTATATTCTACTGTAAACCATCTTGCCAAATCTGACCTTACTACCATCTGGTATTTTGTGTCTCAACTATGATCAAATGTTTTGTCATTTCTGAAGTGGGAGACGGACCTTAACTTATCTCTTGCCGCAAAGGGAACGTATATTCCCTCTGTCTCACTCACAAAGCATCGATTAGCTCTTGCTACCAGTAGGCCAGCTTCAAGATCCTATCTCGTTGGTATCACGTCCCTTCAAAACTGCATGCTCTTTTCCCACAGGTTCCACCAATATGTTGGAGACGTGGAGTGGAGGAAGGCACCATGCTTCATATCTTTTGGTCCTGTGGTGCCCTCTCTCCGTTTTGGGATGGTCTGAAGAAAATTATTTCCCAGGTTACAGATACCTCACATTGACTGGGTCCCGCTCTGTTCCCTCTCCATCACTGCAATTCTCCAGTGCGCACTTACAAACTTTCTCTACTTCGATTTTTGGTCACCGAGGCCCAAACTTTAATTCCGATAATTTTGGAAGAGTGGAGCCTCCTCCTCTCTCCCTCTGGATTTTGAAGGTCAATGACCTTATGCGCATGGAGAACCTCACTTCTTTCCTGCATGACACTGTTGAAGTCTTCAACAAAACCTGGTACTATTGGCTGGAGATCCAACGCACTGGAGAATAAAAGGTGCTTCTTGGGTCTTAATCCCCCCCCACCAAGGGATTAGATTGTGTCACCATGATTCTTAGAGGTACGACTCTCTTACCAGTCCGTGTCGACCCCATATTTTTATGATTTACAGTACGTGGACATGTATGATCTCCTCCATTATAGAGGTTGGACTACATGGATTTCTGGGCCCTTAGTAGCGCTTTACTTTTTTTTTTTTTCTCTCTCTCTCTCTCTTTTTCTCCTCTCCTTTTCCTTGTTATCATTCTACTCATGGATCTACCAATTCCACTTTTTCTCTCATTCCTCCCTCCCCATGTCTCTTAAGCTTTCCTCTATCCCTCTTCTCTCTCCCCTCCTACCCTGCAGCTCCACTCGGGGTACTCAATTCTTAAGTTATCTAGTTTTGACCTTGACCTTGTACCATCTAGTATTATTCTTGTTGTGTCTATTTTTTGAAAAATTAAATAAACTTTGAATTGAAAAAATGTGTTGTCATCCAGCTCAATTTTTGTATTATTCTATTTTGCTCCATATTTGTATCATTTGATATGAGACTGATGAAATATTTTAAATTTTTTTTTAAGAAACTTTATTCTATTTGATACTAAAAGTAAATAGATTAACAAACAAGACTGGTGTCAGCACCCAGAATTTCCTGCAGTTACATAATATTTCTTCATTCACTACCTCTTATCTGCCACATTTGGCTCAGTATATGATAGGAAATCATCTGTTAGTCTTTACTGAACGGTGGTTAAGGCTAAGGCAAACGGCCAAAAAGTACTGCGGAAAAAACTGCAGCAGAAACGCATCGCAATTTTTTTCCACAGCGCTTTTCAAAGATAGTCTGCAGAGTTTTCCTCTGCGGAATTTCTCCGGCAGCATTTCCATAGGTATAATTGACATGCTGTGATTTACAAAAACGCAATGGTTTTTGAAATCGCAGTATTTCCGCTGCAGATTTTTTTTTCAGCAATGTGTGGATAGGATTAGCTAGAATCCCATCCACTTTGCAGGTACTGTAATACGCAGCTTTTTTTGCTGCGCCATTTCTGAAGGCCAAAACGCTGAGGTTTTCCCATGAATCTAACCATATTTAAAATGTGTAGGCGATTGAAAGTCTCTGATAAACTGGATACAATCAGTAAATAATGACTGGGTTTCTAACAGGCCATTTGTCCCTGCCTGATAAACTGCCAAAAATAAGGAAATCATGGCTGTCCCAGACTACAGAAAGTTTCTGTACTCACGGTCATATGGACTGCCAAACAGTCAAAACAAAACACTACCACCACTAAGATGGTTATAGAAAATCTTTAAAATTGTAAAAAATGTATATGTGCAAAAATGTTTAATTTTAATCCCATCCCGCTCTGCGCTGTACTATTACATTGCATTGAGCGTTTACTTAACAGTCAGCATAGTAATAATACGGCGCTGTAATGCCGTGGGCACAGGAACTCTGCCTGCGGCACTACTTCCAGCACCTGGCTGTATTGTAAAGTCAAGGCGCGGGACTAGCTGCCGGAGTCAGAAGATAATTTGACTCTGGCGGCCAAGTATCTCCCTTTGGGAGGCTCCAGCGGTCACATGACGGGAGACGCCACCGAAGTAAAATATTCGGGATGCACGGGAGGACACCGGAGCACCATGGAAAGGTGAGTAGTATTGTAGTTAGGATGCAGGTCACCTGGAATAAGTCCACTATGCAATAATGACTTTTATGGATCAGAACTCTTTATTCCATGCTTCCTCCAAGGCTCCCTGTTTAGCATCTCCTCCTCCTAGCTCAGCTCATCCTTCTTTACTACCTCACTGTTGCTAGCCAGACAAAGCAAGCGGAGTAAGCAGCAAAACATACAGAATATACTTATAACAACATCACAGTGAGTATACATTTTTTTCTTATTTGTTTCACTGCCCCTGGCTGATTTAAACTTTAAAAGGGTTGTCCATTTTTTCCTGGACAACCCCTTTAACATTTCTTACATTTTTTGTCCCACTAACCAGTAATATACACTGCAATACTCATATGCAGACATGTAGGCTAACAACCTATCTCAACCCCTGGTATTCACCCTATACAAGGATCTGAACTTCGCTGCAGGTCACTGCCTCTATTAATAATCAGTGTTAGTGACAGCTGAGCCAGACAATTGAAGAGAGTGAAAGCCATAGTCAGGCCAGGCAGCCTCTGATCGACAATGTAATCCAGGCAGAGCTTGGAACAGAATCAGGTATAAGTAACAGATCCAATGTCAAAAAACAAGTAAACAGGCAGAGGACAAAAACACTTTTTCAGCACACTAGCAAGCTTTTAGCTCAGGAAGAGATGTTGCTACAATGTTTTTAAGTCTTGGGCTATATGGTGATCCAGATGTTCCGCATATTTCACTTCACATGTAGGCTAGGAAGACATAATACTATATTTATAATAAAGATTTCACTGTGTGATATAGCCAGGGTCGGACTGGCCCACTGGAGAACCAGGAAATTCCCTGATGGGCCCCGAGCCCCGACTATTAGTACTCATTTTGCTAATACAAAGATCAGGGGTCTGATCGGGACGATCAGGGGCCCAATCCGGCCCCTGACCATCCCAATCCAGACCCTGACCAATAGACAGAGGTGTAACGATCGTGGTCGCAAGGACTGTGACCGGAGGGGTATGGGGCCCGCGTCCAGCTGGAAATGGTCGGGTCCCCGGACTACCATAATAGTGGTCGGGGAAAGCCTGGTTCCCCAACCGCTATACCTATTGTTAATAAAATGGGGTCGGGCCCCTTTCCATTAGATGCCAGCCCACGGGAAGTGACAAAAAAAACAAAACAAAAAAAAAAACCTCACCTGGCTGTCCTGGGCTCAGTAACGTCTCCGGCGCTTTTCCGGCCTCACTGCAGGGGCCTGTAATTAGGCCCCAGCGGTGACATGAAGTGCGCCAGTGTAATGACGTCATCGCGCCCCACGTGACCGCTGAGGCGCAATCACAGGCCTCAGCGGTGACGTCTGGGGCACGGGATGTGGAGACCAGGGGACCAATGAAGATGGGAAAGACAGCAGGATGGAGCAAGGAGCCCCGGAGAGGTAGACAAGGTGAGTATAAGTGTTTGTTATTTTTATTCACTTCTCCTGGGTCTCTACTTATTATATTCCGGGGTCTGAGGAAACCCAGAGTATAATAATAGCACCGGCTCTGGGGCTGGGGGGGGAATACTGTGGAGCAGCTAATAGTGTGTGGGGGCCACTGTGGGCATATATTACTGTGTGGGGGTCACTGTGGGCATATATTACTGTGTGGGGGCCACTGTGGGCATATATTACTGTGTGGGGGCCACTGTGGGCATATATTACTGTGTGGGGGCCACTGTGGGCATATATTACTGTGTGAGGGCCACTGTGGAGCATCTAATAGTGTGTGGGGGCACTGTGGGCATATACAGTCATATGAAAAAGTTTGGGCACCCCTATTAATCTTAATCATTTTTAGTTCTAAATATTTGGGTGTTTGCAACAGCCATTTCAATTTGATATATCTAATAACTGATGGACACAGTAATATTTCAGGATTGAAATGAGGTTTATTGTACTAACAGAAAATGTGCAATATGCATTAAACCAAAATTTGACCGGTGCAAAAGTATGGGCACCTCAACAGAAAAGTGACATTAATATTTAGTAGATCCTCCTTTTGCAAAAATAACAGCCTCTAGTCGCTTCCTGTAGCTTTTAATCAGTTCCTGGATGAAGGTATTTTTGACCATTCCTCTTTACAAAACAATTCCAGTTCAGTTAAGTTTGATGGTCGCCGAGCATGGACAGCCCGCTTCAAATTATCCCACAGATGTTCAATGATATTCAGGTCTGGGGACTGGGATGGCCATTCCAGAACATTGTAATTGTTCCTCTGCATGAATGCCTGAGAAAGATTTGGAGCTGTGTTTTGGATCATTGTCTTGCTGAAATATCCATCCCCGGCGTAACTTCAAATTCGTCACTGATTCTTGTACATTATTCTCAAGAATCTGCTGATACTGAGTTGAATCCATGCGACCCTCAACTTTAACAAGATTCCCGGTGCCGGCATTGGCCACACAGCCCCAAAGCATGATGGAACCTCCACCAAATTTTACAGTGGGTAGCAAGTGTTTTTCTTGGAATGCTGTGTTTTTTTGACGCCATGCATAACGCCTTTTTGTATGACCAAACAACTCAATCTTTGTTTCATCAGTCCACAGGACCTTCTTCCAAAATGAAGCTGGCTTGTCCAAATGTGCTTTTGCATACCTCAGGCGACTCTGTTTGTGGCGTGCTTTCAGAAACGGCTTCTTTCGCATCACTCTCCCATACAGCTTCTCCTTGTGCAAAGTGTGCTGTATTGTTGACCGATGCACAGTGACACCATCTGCAGCAAGATGATGCTGCAGCTCTTTGGAGGTGGTCTGTGGATTGTCCTTGACTGTTCTCACCATTCTTCTTCTCTGCCTTTCTGATATTTTTCTTGGCCTGCCACTTCTGGGCTTAACAAGAACTGTCCCTGTGGTCTTCCATTTCCTTACTATGTTCCTCACAGTGGAAACTGACAGGTTAAATCTCTGAGACAACTTTTTGTATCCTTCCCCTGAACAACTATGTTGAACAATCTTTGTTTTCAGATCATTTGAGAGTTGTTTTGAGGAGCCCATGATGCCACTCTTCAGAGGAGATTCAAATAGGAGAACAACTTGCAATTGGCCACCTTAAATACCTTTTCTCATGATTGGATACACCTGGCTATGAAGTTCAAAGCTCAGTGAGGTTACAAAACCAATTTTGTGCTTCAGTAAGTCAGTAAAAAGTAGTTAGGAGTATGCAAATCAATAAAATGATAAGGGTACCCAAATTTTTGCACCGGTCAAATTTTGGTTTAATGCATATTGCACATTTTCTGTTAGTACAATAAACCTCATTTCAATCCTGAAATATTACTGTGTCCATCAGTTATTAGATATATCAAATTGAAATGGCTTTTGCAAACACCCAAATATTTAGAACTAAAAATAATTAAGATTAATAGGGGTGCCCAAACGTTTTCATATGACTGTAATACTGTGTGGGGCCATTGTGGGAATATAATACTGTATGGGGGCCACTGTGAGCATATAATACTGTGTGGGGGCCACCGTGGGCATATAATACTGTGTGGGGCCATTGTGAGCATATAATACTGTGTGGGGCCACTGTGAGCATATAATACTGTGTGGGGGCCACTGTGAGCATATAATGCTTAGTGAGGGCCACTGTGGGCATATATTACTGTGTGGGGCCACTGTGGGCATATAATACTGTGTGGGGCCATTGTGAGCATATAATACTGTATGGGGGCCACTGTGAGCATATAATACTGTGTGGGGGCCACTGAGGAGCATATTATGCTGCATGGGGGCCACTGTGGAGCATATAATGCTGTGTGGGGGCCACTGCGGAGCATATAATGCTGTGTGGGGGCCACTGTGGAGAATACAATGCAGTATGGGGGCCACTGTGGAGCATATTATACTGTCCCAGTATTATTTACATGCTGGGCGCTGAGCTGCTCATTCACCATGTTCTTGATAATTGCAGTTGTGGGTACTAAAGCTATATCCCTTTCAAGTATCTGAGATAGTGGCAGAGTGAAGAAATCAGGCGATACCTCTAAAAGGTATCGCCTGATTTCTTCACTCTTCCACTACTTTCTATGGCTAACACGGAACAACATTATAAAAGTATCTGCGATATCGCTGCAGCACCCGTAACCGTCACTATCAAGAATTCACTCTAGGGAGGGGGTAGGGAGCCCCGGACAAAAACTTGCTTCGGGGCCCACAAGACCTTAGTTAAACCTCTGCCAATGGATTTGCATTGGCAAAATGATGACTAATAGTGGTCAGGGGCCGGATCGGCAACCTCGAGGGCCCCAGGCTGCAGGCAACATTGTAATGATTAAAGATGGCCGGATGCCGGCGTAGCGCAGCGGCCGGAGACCCTCCCTACCTTCTTGTGGGCCCCTCCCCCTGTAGCCTGGATCCTGATGGGTAGCCGTTGGAACCAATCCAGTTGCAGCTTGTTGCTGCAAGCGTCAATGATATACTGTATACTGGCATACAGTGGCCCCTTCAATATTTCCCCCCGTGCAGTGTACTCTTCACTGGTCCCCTATGCTGTATGGGGACCATTGATGGGGTCAATCTATTGTGGGGAGGGGGGGCAGTGATGGAGGCCAATAGCCTGGGGGACATTAAAGGGGTTGTGCAGGATAACTTTTTTTCTTTTTTTTTTTTAATTACACCGGGGCAGGTGAAAAAAAAAAAAACCCAAAAAACAAAACTTTCTCTCCTGTCTCCAGTGTCACCAAGCGCGGTTTGGTCCTGCAGCTATGTTTTCTTCCAGCGCAAGTTCCCCCTGCATGTGACTACCTGTGATGTCACGTGACCCCTGAGGCCAATCGGCGGCCTAAAGGAAAGGACCTGGGACGTCACAACCAGTGAGGACTTCCGGCAAAAGAAGACAGAGGAGCAGCAGGACCGGACCGTGCTGGGACCTGCTGACACTGGAGCACCGAGGACAGGTGAGTATGTTTAATATGTTTTTGTCTGTTTTTTTGTTTTTTTTTGGGGGGGAGGGGGATTCACCTCCCCCAGACTAATTAAAAAAAAGAAAAACATTATACTGGACAACCTCTTTAAAGTGTGGCGCATTAGGGGGGCCCTGGGGGGTATATTAAAGGGGTTGTCCAGGCATAATTTGTTATGATTTATCCTCAGGATAGGCGATAAATTCCTGATCTGTAGGGGGCCGACCCTGGACCGAGCTGTACGGAGCCACTTTTGGTGCCCGTCCTGTACACAATACAGGGCCGGAAGCAGAAAGCTCTGTCTACTGTGTATTAGCCAGACACCTTCACTGCATCTCAGCACTTATTGAAGTCAGTAGGAGCTGAGCTGCAGTGAAGGCGCCAGGCAACTAAACAGTGGATGGAGCTTTCTGCTTCTGGCCCTGTGTTGTGTACAGAACGGGCGCCAGAAATGGCTCCGAACAGCTGATTGGGCCATGTGATCAGGTATTTATGGCCTATCCTGAGCATAGGCCATAAAAAAAGATTAACCCTGGACAACCCCTTTAATATGCCCCATACAGTTTAATGTCCCCCCCACAGGATGTTAGCCCACATCACTGCTCCCACACAATATAATGACCCCATCACTGTTCCCCATACAGTATTGAGGACCAGTGAAGAGGTCATAAAAAAATTTGGCCTAGACAACCCCTTAAAAGAGGTTGTCCATAAACTGGAGCGACCACTGTGGCAGCCGCTAGGGATGTGTAAAAATAAAAAAATTTCAAAAAAAGTATACTCACCTGTTCCCAGCACCTCGTTGTCCCCTACCTGTGTCTGTTTGGTCTCATTTATGGAAGTCCTGTACCTAACTGGTCTTCACAGTCACATGAGGTGAAGACTCCCAGCAAGGAGTCTCCGGTACGAGACTGAATGGACCCTGGCAGTGGACAACGGAGTGCCAGGGACAGATGAGTATGCTTTTTTATTTATTTATTTTACACCTGGACAACCTCTTCAAAGGATTTATCCAGCTTTCTAATATTGATGGCCTGTCCTTAGGATAGACCAGCAATATTACATCTGTGATGATACAACAGCCAGGACCTCTGCAGATCAGCTTTTCCAGGACAGTGCGGCTACAGGTAAAGGTAACAATTCTAGGAGTCACGCTGTTCACTTGCCATACAGGGTGTAGCAATGTGTTTAGGTAGTGCAGTGGTGCACATGGTATGGTGGGTGAGCAGCATGGCTCCCGACATGTTACTACCTTTAGCCCCCCTGTCTCGGTACTGCTGATCTGCAGGGGTCCTGATGGTGGGCCGCTAGAAGCAGTTCCACTGGTGTGCCCTAGACATCCCAGTCCGACACTGGATGTAGCCAGCAAGCATAACTGTGTATCATTATTGATCCTGTTACACATCAGTGTTTTGAGGATACACTTTGCTTTCTTTCCCTACGACAATACTGCTGAAGCCTAGCACTGGAAAGTAAACTGCAGGCCACTAATAAAACATGATCATTCAAAGCAATAAAATATGCATAAACCTCAGATGCAAAAAGACTTTTCAATACTGTGATTAATACAACTTGGAATATTAATACACTCTTGCACTGCTAAATCCACTGTGGCATACAGTATGTCACCTATTGTTTCCTCTTTATACATACAAGGATTATATAGTTACATTTATGTAGCCAGGTGTGCAGATTGTTTTTACACTGCACTGTAAAGTACTGTAATAAATATACCAGGAATGGGAAGGGGAAAATGCCATTTCAACTGAACAGACAACTCTTAGTTCACTCGACTACTCCCAAAAGACTTAAAGACAGTGAAACAGATAAACAGTATGTAACATCGAAGATGTTTTCCCAGAAATGGGTCTACTGCCCAGAGCAATTGTTTAGAAGATAAGCATATTATATCCTTTTCCTGTTGTCACATATGCTTAAAGTTATCCCAATAGTCAGCTGGAAGCATGGGTCTGGTCACAGCCATATGAAATACTTTTTTAGGCTAAGGCCCCATGTAGCGAGCCACAGCAAAAAAGAGCTGCGAGAAAAACCAGGGTGGAAACGCTTTGCGTTTTTTCCCGCAGCGCTTTTACAGAAAGTACGCAGAGGTTTCCTCTGCGAACTTTCTGCTTCCATTATACCTATGGGTAAAATCGACATGCTACAAATTCCAAAATCGCAGCATTTCAACTGCTCGTATTTTCCTGCAATGTGTGGATGGGATTTGCTATAATCCCATCCACTTTATAGTGACTACAAAACGCTATGTTCTTTGCCACTGCACTTACACCACGTGGGGCCCAGTCTTCGGAAAAGGCCCCACATTGCTGAAACACAGCATTTCTGGCTACTGCGGAAACGCAGCAAAAAAGAAAACTGCGTTTTAACAGTACCAGCAAAATGAATGAGATTCTGGCTAATCACATCCACACATTGCGGAGCAAAAAAAAAAAAAACACTGCAGAAAAGTTGCGTTTTTGAAAAATGCAGCATGTCTATTTTACCTGTGAAAACATGACAATTTTCCCTATAGATTTAATAGGACAAGTAAAACCACTGCGTTTTTTTTTTTTTTTTTACTGTTTTTTTTTTTTAATTTTTAGTTGAAGCTCAGTACTTGGGGCCTTAGCCTCAGGCTAAAGCCCCACATTGTGGAAACGCACCCTTTTTGACTGCTGCGGACAAAAAAAATCCACTGCATTTTACAGTACCAACAAAAAGAATTAGATTTTGGTTAATCTAATCCATTCATTGCAGAAAAAAAAAAAAAACTGTAGAAAAGCTGCATCTAGATCTGGGGCCGACGATTCATTGCTTTGATACGCAGGAGCCTATTGAAGTCTCCCAGACTTGTAATGCATACACTTCTATTATAGACTGCCTTATGCAGCCTGTAATAGAAGTGCCATGATTTTACAATGCATTGCATTTCATAAGTATTGCAATTCATTGTATTAGTGATCAGACTCTCTGGGGTTCAAGACCCCTGGGGAGTCTAAAAATGAGGTTATAAAAAATAAAAATTCAAATCACCCTCCCTTTCCCTAAAACACATATAAAAGTACATAAATAAAGTGAAGACACCTACACATTAGGTATCCCTGTGTCTGAAAATATTTTTCCCATAATAAAAAGTACTTCTGGCCCGTCAAAAAAACAAACACCTTATATATCCCCATACACGAAAATATAAAAAGGTTACAGGTGTCAGAAGATAACGATTCGAAGAATTTTTTATTTTTTTTGCAAAGTTTTGGATTTTTTAAAAGGTTAAAAAAGTAAAAAAAAAAAAAAAAAAAAATCTTATAAATTAGTATTGGCGTAATTGTACTGCTCAGTGAATGCTGTAAAAACAGAGGCCGTAAGAAAGAAGCGAAATCTCAGTTTCTCTCAAATTCCACCATATTCAGATTTTTTTTTTTACAGCTTCCCAGTACATTGTATGGAATATTAAATGGTACCATTACAAAGTACAATTTGTCCTGCAAAAATTAAGCCCTTATGCAGCTCTGTGAACTAAAAAATAAATAAGTTAGGGCTTTTGGAAGGCTGGGAGTCAAAAATAAAAATTAAAAAATGCATGTGGAGGGAAGGTTTAATAGGGGGGAAAAAAAAAAACAAAACGCAGAGAAAAAACACAGCAAAATCCCAATGAAAAATGCTGCAGAAAAAACACAATGCGTTTTTGCTGAGTTTTTCCCGCAGTATTTTTAAGCTGTGTTTCGCCACATGGGGCCTTAGCCTTAGACATAGGTCTTTCAAACCATAACCCCTGACAGACAGTGGACTTTATACTGACCAGTATATGCCTTTGTCTCTGCTCTCCTCATCAGAAAAGTTAGAATCCAGAAATATATCTTTGTAGATTCTTCCAAGCAGACAGTACATATCAGAGGCAACCTGATCTTCATGTTGTACCATGGGTAACATTATCTCCAGGGCTTTCTCCCTATCCCCAGGCAGCTTCCTCCTATACAAACAAAAAAGCAAGACCACAAAAAAAGTTTGCAAGAGTTTCTATTAGCACAAAGTATACTAACAGAAGACAAACACAGAAAATAAATACAGAAAGATGATCCCTATGAAGATTCATACTGTTTACAAATTTGATGTAACAGTTGATAGAATCTGTAAATTATCATAAAAAATTGTACCAACACAGGATAGGGAAAAAACATCTGATTAGTGGTGGTGTGACCACAGGGACCCCATGATCATAAAAACGGGCCCCATGTCACCCTGAAAAGACAACAGTAGTGTGAACATAGAAAACTATATTCTACCATAACAAAGTGAAGGCTTCCATCAGTGTCTGAGAAGCTAATATGCCAAGCTAACAACTATGGCAGAAACGACATGTATAAAGAGTAGGGGCAGATTTACTAACAGGGTCTAAGTTTTAGACAGTGCAAACATAGACTAGATCAGTGATGGTGAAACTATGACGCGTGGGGGGTATAAAAGGTGTCAAAGATGAGGGCCATAAATAGGGGGATCATATGCTGTGTGAGGGTAAAAAAAATAAATAAATAAAAAAAAGGGTTCACATACTGTGGGGGGCAAAAAATGGAGGCTATACACTGTGTGATTGGCCAGAAAAAGGGGGTCATATACCGTGTGATGGGCCAGAAAAAAGGGGGTCATATACCGTGTGATGGGCCAGAAAAAGGGGGTCATATACCGTGTGATGGGCCAGAAAAATGGGGTCATATACTGTGTGATGGGCCAGAAAAGGGGAGTCATATGCCGTGTGATGGGCCAGAAATACATAGAATATAAATACATGTACATGTAAAATATAACTTTTTTTTTTACTAAAGCTACAAATATCACAAAATTATGGATATTTCGGGATGTGACACGCCACCCGAGTTAAAGAGAATCTGACAGGGCAATTTGGGACACTAAACCACCCACACGTCCATATGGATCTGGGGTTTAGTGTCCCAAATCACCCTGTTCTAACGCAATCCATGGCCGCATTAAAAATAAAAAAAGCTTTATACTCACCCTGCTGCTGTACTCCCCGCGCCTGAGCAGTTCTTCACTGAAGCCAGAGGAGTACACCTTGACTTCGGCGCGCATGCCCCGTACCTCCGGCAATTGCGCAGTGAAGCCGGGGTGTCCATCTTCGGCTTCACTGAAGAACAGCTCAGGTGCCGGGAGCATGGGGGGAGCCGTGCCAATAAAGAAGCTCATGAATAAGCCGGACTGTTCGACAGAACAGCGTTCATCGGACCCTTCTCTATGTAAGTATAAAGGTTTTTTATTTTTAATGTGCCTGCGGATTGCATTAGGGCGATTTGGGACACTAAACCCCAGGTCTATAAGGACCTGTGGGTGGTTTAGTGTCCCAGATTGACCTGACAGATTCCCTTTAAGCTAAGTTTTTTTTTTTTATGAATTTTGACACACCAAGCTTAAAAGGTTAGCCATCACTGGACTAGACAGTCTTAAACTGTGCCAGATTTATCAAAGTATCTGTTGCGGTTTAATAAATTTGTCATATTGTTAGACTGTCTAGTCCAACGTTAGTTACACCACTTGTTAGTTGGTTTAGTTTGAAATGTTTTGTACTGGATTTCTGGCACATTTTGCTTAGTAAATCTCCCCCATTGCCATAATAACCATGTGTTTTCCAGTCACAAAGTTGCTAAATGTATTTATACAAATGATATGGTTGATTGATAACCATCTTAGAGAGCTGGCAGATATTCTTTCTGGCCACACCTCTAATTCAATCCATATCGTCTCCATAAATCCAGCACAGACACATTCTATGTATGATGTATACCATTACAGCTCATTTTCCTTTATATAATTGTTGAGCAGATCACCATTAAAATAATTTTTCAAGTTCAGTACAAGGTGGATAAACTAAAAAGGAGGAAAACAATAACAACAATTGCTCCTAGTTTATAAAAGTTAGTAGAAAACTATTCTCACCTGTTTAGGGCAAATGCATAATGAAACTTTACATGGAGATGAGAGGACAAATCAAAGGTTGGAAGTCTTTCTAACGTCTCCACCAGCTTTACAATAGAATCATAGTCCTTTCCAGGCATGTCATTCGTAAGTGAGGGGAAAGAAATATTTGCAATTATAATGGTATCAGTATCATCAGTTTACATGATGTTCAGATGCGCCTATTTTTCCACAATATGTGGCTAGATTCACTAGAATCCCATCCACTTTGCAGGGACTGGGAATGGCAAAAGTGATAAAATGGATTATAGGATTTATGGGCATTTTTGTTCAGATCCACAAATAACAAGTGACAATGCACGCTGAGGCAGATCTGGGGTATCCTACGCCAGTCGTAATAAAGGCCCCAACTAGTGCATGGAATGAGAGATTTATTAAAAGGTTGTGGCCTCTTCATAAATCAGCCACACGACCCAGTGTCAGAATGGAATTCTACATCAGTTAGAAACGAGCACACATTTCCATTATAACTCACCCCAGAAAACTGTTGTGAGTTATAATGGATATGTTTGGCACCCCTGCAGCAGCCTGCGCCACTCCATGCCCACACTCTCACAATGTGATGAGCAAGACGCGGAACGGGGGTTGTGGTGCACGTTCAGCGAAGGAAAGGCTTTGCGCTAATTGTGTACACCAATATCATCTCTCTTTATCAGAAAACTGGTGTAGAGTGATTGATAAATCTGCCCCTCTATGTGTAAAAAAAACATGAATGCTATGTTTTTCAAAAACTTTTAATACCTGGATGTCCCTATATGACAAGAGTAAATTTAAAATGATATCGGGAGATAAAACTTCAATGTTATCGACTCGATTCCGTATCCTTGTCAGCTCAGCCGCTAGCTCCTTTCCGGTGTACTGGTTGCGAGCACGTCTAATGTCATTGAGGATGGCTTCTCGAAAGTATTGGCTACATTCACAAAGGGAAAAAAAAATAAAATATCAAATGATTTGAAAGGCTTTTTTTTTTTTTTTTTTTTTTTTAACACAAAATAATGTATATATACAGTATATATACAGTACAGACCAAAAGTTTGGACACACCTTCTCATTCCAAGAGTTTTCTGTATTTTCATGACTATAAAAATTGTAGATTCACACTGAAGGCATCAAAACTATGAATTAACACATGTGGAATTATATACTTTACAAAAAAGTGTGAAACAACTGAAAATATGTCTTATATTCTAGGTTCTTCAAAGTAGCCACCTTTTGCTTGGATTACTGCTTTGCACACTCTTGGCATTCTCTTGATGAGCTTCAAGAGGTAGTCACCTGAAATGGTTTTCACTTCACAGGTGTGCCCTGTCAGGTTTAATAAGTGGGATTTCTTGCCTTATAAATGGGGTTGGGACCATCAGTTGTGTTGTTCAGAAGTCAGGTGGATACACAGCTGATAGTCCTTCTGAATGGAGTGTTAGAAATTGTATTATGGCAAGAAAAAAGCAGCTAAGTAAAGAAAAACCAGTGGTCATCATTACTTTAAAAAATGAAGGTCAGTCAGTCCGAAAAATTGGGAAAACTTTGAAAGTGTCCCCAAGTGCAGTGGCCAAAACCATCAAGCGCTACAAAGAAACTGGCTCATATGAGGACCGCCCCAGGAAAGGAAGACCAAGAGTCACCTCTGCTGTGTGTGTGGTGACTCGGAACTTATCCTCCACAGCAGAGTCACCTCTGCTGTGGAGGATAAGTTCCGAGTCACCAGCCTCAGAAATCGCAGGTTAACAGCAGCTCAGATTAGAGAGCAGGTCAATGCCACACAGAGTTCTAGCAGCAGACACATCTCTACAACAACTGTTAAGAGGAGACTGTGTGCAGCAGGCCTTCATGGTAAAATAGCTGCTAGGAAACCACTGCTAAGGACAGGCAACAAGCAGAAGAGACTTGTTTGGGCTAAAGAACACAAGGAATGGACATTAGACCTGTGGAAATCTGTGCTTTGGTCTGATGAGTCCAAATTTGAGATCTTTGGTTCCAACCACCGTGTCTTTGTGCGACGCAGAAAAGGTGAACGAATGGACTCTACATGCCTGGTTCCCACTGTGAAGCATAGAGGAGGAGGTGTGATGGTGTGGGGGTGCTTTGCTGGTGACACTGTTGGGGATTTATTCAAAATTGAAGGAATACTGAACCAGCATGGTTACCACAGCATCTTACAGCGGCATGCTATTCCATCCGGTTTGCGTTTAGTTGGACCATCATTTATTTTTCAACAGGACAATGACCCCAAACACACCTCCAGACTGTGTAAGGGCTATCTGACCAAGAAGGAGAGTGATGGGGTGCTACGCCAGATGACCTGGCCTCCACAGTCACCAGACCTGAACCCAATCGAGATGGTTTGGGGTGAGCTGGACCGCAGAGTGAAGGCAAAAGGGCCAACAAGTGCTAAGCAACTCTGGGAACTCCTTCAAGACTGTTGGAAGACCATTTCAGGTGACTACCTCTTGAAGCTCATCAAGAGAATGCCAAGAGTGTGCAAAGCAGTAATCAAAGCAAAAGGTGGCTACTTTGAAGAACCTAGAATATAAGACATATTTTCAGTTGTTTCACACTTTTTTGTTAAGTATATAATTCCACATGTGTTAATTCATAGTTTTGATGCCTTCAGTGTGAATTTACAATTTTTATAGTCATGAAAATACAGAAAACTCTTGGAATGAGAAGGTGTGTCCAAACTTTTGGTCTGTACTGTATCTATCTATCTATCTATAGATATCTATATATATATCTATATATATATATATATATATATATATATATAGATATATATATATATAGATAGATAGATAATCAGACAGACCAATTCATACATAACAGATATTTTAACCAGACTGCAAAGCACAGAGCATTGGGGATAGACAGGGATTGGCTGAGGATAGCTGACAAGTGAACTCGTTGCGGGTTATCATCTGCCCCTTTTTTTGGCCATACTTTTCGCAGGTGTGCCTTTTTTTAGACTAGTTTTACTGTGCTGCTTATTTATGATACAGGCGCATCTTCTAGTTAAATGTTGTGCACGTGTTATTTTAGATGCTTTTTTTTGGTCATGTGCACTTTGCGCCTCTTTTGTGCAAAAAGGCGCAAGTGTTGAAAAATTGCGCAATCTAATGCACTTTCTAATGCATTCTAACCTAACGGGCTGTTTTACGCTGCCCATGGACTGGAGTGCATTTGAACCTATTTTGCACCATTTTTCAAAAAGGCACAAGTCATAAATACAGCATGTAAAGGAACTCCATTTAGGCCACGCTCCCTTTTCTCATCAAAAAGCAAAAGTGGCGAAAGCCGCATAGCAGCATGAAAACAAGGTGCAAAGGCTTCACAAATAAAGCTCAGGAAAAGAACACACAGCACCCTGGAGAGTCAGCAACATCACAGTGTGAACTATAGCCAAGAATGATATGATTTTATCTCTGCATTGTTTCATCGTTTTGAGGTCACAAGTGTACCTTTCTGCTGCAATTAAAATCCCCCCACAAGACACCATTATTGTTTTGGGAGGCATTCTAGACCTAATAGACTTCCTTTAAGGCCTTTTTTTTTTTTTTTTGTTGATTAATGTAAAATATACCTGGCACGGAATATAGGACACAGCTACATTACATACAGCTAATAAACAGTTATAACAAGCTTGCATAATTTGTCAGTGTATTTCAAAGACAAGTATTCAACGCATAACAGAAACATGCTTAGCTTCATTCCCCAGATAGTAGAATCTGCCTTTGAGGAGCTGCTGAGTATCAAACTAAAATCAGCAGAAGCTATATACTAGGACTGCTAAAAAGCCCAACAAAAGGGGTTCTCTATGACCTTATTTCTTGCTATAAAAGATTAAAGAGGTTGTCCGAATATGAATAGAAATTCCTACACTAATCTAAACACCCTCCCCCCATACCTACTTTCTAAATTACATAATTCAGCAAAAATGTATAGTTACCAATATTCCTGAGTCGGTCATGTGACCGCCCCAAGGACATTTTCTGATTATCCGGTGACGATCCGTTTCCAGTAATGGATTGTCAACAATACTCCCCCCCCATACTTACATGTCTTCCTTCCAAACTTCCTTCTGAGGGGAACGGCTACTCCTCCTTCTGTGAAGTCTACCCACGCGTGCGCAAAAGAGTTGTAGTCACAGCTTTGCGCTGCAGCCGACACACCATCTCTATTTCGCAAGCGTTGGAGCCCGAAGGAGCCACCTACACCTGCACAGTAGAGATGGAGTGAAGGCTACAGCACACTACCGAGACTGCTGCGCAGGCAATGGCAGAGTCAAAGAAGAGGAGGAGCCGTTCCCCGCAGAAGGAAGTCTGGACAAGAAGAAGACAGGCAAGTATAATGGGTTAGGGGCGTGGGCTGAGTTAATTGGGAAGGGCTAGTAGTGGGCGTGATAGATAGGGAGACAGGGAGAGGCTGTTAGAGAGGGAGGGGGAGGAGGGAGAGGGAGATCTTGTGAGAGCCTACAACTACCAAAATGCATATTAGCTAAGGCAGCAGAAAGTTACACCATGTAAACAAATGCAAAAGATGCCAGGCACTCCCAGAGAAACCCAGAAATCACTCAAAACACTGCTAAAAGGTATTTGGGTGCACTTATTAATCCATTAATAGCACTAACAGACCTTTTTTAAAAACATATTTTTTGCCCGGAAAACCCCTTTAATGCCGGAGCCCCACGAGGCGTAAATGCTGTGGCAAAAACCACAGCCTTTTACGGTACCTGAAAAGTGGATGGGATTCATTCACATTGCAGAAAAATACCCACAGTGGAAATGCTGTGATTTCCAAAACAGGCACGTTTTTTTGGAAATCTCAGCATGTCAATTATACCTACGGAAACGCTGCTGGTTTCCCTATAGGTATAATTGAAGCAGAAAGTCCTTAAAGGAAAACTCTGTGGACTTTCTGTGAAAAACGCTGCAAGAAAAACCGCAATGCATTTCTGCCGCAGTTTTTCCTGCAGCACTTTTGCACTGTGGCCCGCCAATGGTTGGGCACATGATCGTATTGATGATCTGTGGGTAGTGATCATCCAATTAAAAAGCAGATGCTTGATTGTTAACGGATCAGATCTTTTATGTAGGCATAGAAATGCTTACAAGTCTGCAGCACATCTCCCTATGTAAACAGGAGATGTATGACTGACATAATACCTTACCATGAGCTGGCCTGTGCCATCTTCAAGACCTGAATAAAGCGATCCACCAAAGGCAAACAAATGGGTCCAAGAAGCAATTCGAAATTAGGCTGCATTAATTCGGTCAGTCCTTTCATGAAGCTACTTTCACAGCAGAACACTTTATTATGGGGTGTGATCATGTAAGGAACAAACGTGTAGTTAGCGGTGCACATCTGCAAGAAAATAATTTGAACAAAAACTTGTAAGATGTTATTGATGATTTTTTTTATCATAATGTAAACAAACAACAACTTTAAGTGGACAGTAAACAGTCATTGGTGGTAGAAGAGTACTTTCACACTGCTGTTATTCAAGTCTGAGGTAGTCCTGGAATGCAACCTAAGATCTGCACAATGGACTGAGCTGCAGTGATGGTGCCCGGCCACTACAGAAGTCATCATACTATCTGCTTCTGGCTCTATGCGGTCGATAGTACCAACGTCGGAAGATGCCCCGTACACCTTATCCATATGGAGGCCAGCTGCCGACCCCACCAATCAGACATTTAAGGATAAGTCATAAAAAAAAAAAAAAATAAAACTCTGGACAACCCCTTTATGTGCAAGAGTAATCAATTTCTAAAGAATGTAGTTAGCGTTGTTTTTATTTTATCCCTAAAACTACGACACCATGCGCCTGGCCTGGGTTGAACGAGGCTGTGTTGCAGCTCCACAGAGCTGGGTTGGGAATAGCATTGTTTAAGAAGAAAGCTGAAACAGTTCCAACAATTTATTGCAGGGCTGTGGAGTCGGTAGTCAGTTTTGGGTAGAGTTGGAAAAAAGTTACGGACTCCAACTTCAAAATAAAGTAATTATTTTAGACCATGTTATACAATTATCAGTATTTATATTTATTACAAGTAATTAAATGCATAGTTTGTTTGCATATTTACTTTTATACTAAGGCTAGGTTCACACACATCTGCATTGGAGTCTCCATAGGAGACTGCGCCTAAAACTGGCAGAGAGAAAAGCCTTCATTGAGGACTTTTCTCTCCGCTGGTTTCAGTAAGAAACCGACGGAAACCTGGGATCCTCAGGTAACCGCTTTTCAAGCAGACAGGCTCTCGTCTTTTGGGTCTCCACGGAGACCCAAATGCTAGTGTGAACCAAGCACAAGTCACTCACCAGTTTTTTAGAGGAGCTTTACCTCTTCTGTCTGACCATGGCCATTTATGAAGCGGTCACAGGAGTTGGAGTCAGTGGTTTGATGTACTGACACCGCTGCCTTTCTTTATTTTGCACCTCAGGCTGTTTGTTCCCACCATCGGTGAGGGGTCTCAGTGGGTGCCACCCACCTATCAGACATTGAAGACATACAGCGGTCCCTCAAGTTACAATATGAATTGGTTCTGGGACAACCGTTGTAAAGTTTAAACCATTGTAATTTGAGACCATAAACGGTAAGGAAACTAGTAACGGATCCCAAAATATGCAAAAATAAGGATTAAGGAAAAATAAGATAACTAATATACAGTGGGTACGGAAAGTATTCAGACCCCTTTTAAATTTTTCACTCTTTGTTTCATTGCAGCCATTTGCTAAAAGCAAAAAAGGTCATTTTATTTCTCATTAATGTACACTCAGCACCCCATCTCGACAGAAAAAAAACAGAAATGTAGATATTTTTGCAAATTTATTAAAAAAGAAAAACTGAAATATCACACTGTCATAAGTATTCAGACCCTTTGCTCAGTATAGAGTAGAAGCACCCTTTTGAGCTAGTACAGCCATGAGTCTTCTTGGGAATGATGCAACAAGTTTTACACATATGGATTTGGGGATCCTCTGCCATTCTTCCTTGCAGATCCTCTCCAAGTCCGTCAGGTTGGATGGTAAACGTTGGTGGACAGCCATTTTCAGGTCTCTCCAGAGATGCTCAATTGGGTTGAGGTCAGGGCTCTGGCTGGGCCAGTCAAGAATGGTCACAGAGTTGTTCCGAAGCCACTCCTTTGTTATTTTAGCTGTGTGCTTAAGGTCATTGTCTTGTTGGAAGGTGAACCTTCAGCCCAGTCTGAGGTCCAGAGCACTCTAGAAGAGGTTTTATTCCAGGATATCTCTGTACTTGGCCGCATTCATCTTTCCTTCAATTGCAACCAGACGTCCTGTCCCTCCAGCTGAAAAACACCCCCATAGCATGATGCTGCCACCACCATGTTTCACTGTTGAGATTGTATTGGGAAGGTGATGAGCAGTGCCTGGTTTTCTCCACACATGCCGCTTAGAATTAACACCAAAAAGTTAAATCTTCATCTCATCAGACCAGAGACTCTTATTTCTCATAATCTGGGAGTCCTTCATGTGTTTTTTGGCAAACTCTATGTGGGCTTTCATATGTCTTGCACTGAGGAGAGGCTTCCTTTGGGCCACTCTGCTATAAAGCCCCGACTGGTGGAAGGCTGCAGTGATAGCTGACTTTGTGGAACTTTCTCCCATCTCCCTACTGCATCTCTGGAGCTCAGCCACAGTGATCTTTGGGTCTTCTTTACCTCTCTCATCAAGGCTCTTCTCCCACGATTGCTCAGTTTGGCTGGACGGCCAGGTCTAGGAAGAGTTCTGGTCGTCCCAAACTTCTTCCATTTAAGGATTATGGAGGCCACTGTGCTCTTAGGAACCTTGAGTGCTGCAGAAATTCTTTTGTAACCTTGGCCAGATCTGTGCCTTGCCACAAATATGTCTCTGAGTTCCTTGGGCAGTTTCTTTCACCTCATGATTCTCATTTGCTCTGACATGCACTGTGAGATGTGAGGTCTTATATACACAGGTGTGTGCCTTTCCTAATCAAGTCCAATCAGTTTAATTAAACACAGCTGGACTCCAATGAAGGAGTAGAACCATCTCAAGGAGGATCAGAAGGAAATGGACAGCATGTGAGTTAAATATGAGTGTCACAGCAAAGGGTCTGAATACTTATGACCATGTGATATTTCAGTTTTTCTTTTTTAATAAATTTAAAAAATATCTACATTTCTGTTTTTTTTTTCTATCAAGATGGGGTGCTGAGTGTACATTAATGAGAAATGGATGCCGAGGTGACCAATTTCATATCAGAATGCTCTCGGATGACATCAGAGTGTTATTCGAGTGCTATACATCCTTCACTGACTTCCATGAGGTTTTGTTCTTCTCCATTATTATGCCACAGAGCAGGATAAGACCTGCTCTAGAACCATCGAAACGGAATGGAGCATCCGACTCCACATCGGAAGAGCCTCAGCCTGCACACTCGGGGTTGTGTGCATGAGGCCTAAGGCAACAGAGTAATATTTATCCTTTGCCAACAACAGAGGAATTTTCAACATATATGTGGCATTTGGCTTGCAGTATAGATCTCTCTTTAATAAACTAATTCTTATAGTTCTATACCATCACAGTTAATTGAGGAAAACCTGTTTAATGAAAATGGGAACTCTAGATTGTTATCTACATTAAAAGGCATACATTGTAATAATACTCACATTATTCTTCTGACAAATAATTTCCTAGATAGGAAAAAATATATAATTATAATTAAAAACAAGCCTCAGTACATTGGTAAATAAAAGCGAAAACATTATAAAAACAAACGTTTTATTGAAGTAAATGATCATTATAGCTCAAACAAAAGTATATTGACCAGCGTTTGGGAAAAACCAGGACATAGCCATAGAGTTTACCAATAGGGATTTCTATTAGGGGTTTCTGCCACGGCCACACCATGGCCACGTGGGGCCCTGGCCTGAAGGAAAAAAAAAAATCTGCACCGCTTGTGTTTTTGTAACTCACAGCAATGTCAATTATACCTACAGAAACACTGACATTTTTCGTATAGGTATAACAGAGGCAGAAAGTCCGCAGAGGAAAAATATTTTAGCCTAAGGTCCCAGGTTGCATTTATTTTCACAGCGTTTTTCACAGAAAGTGCATAGTTTTCTCCTCTGTGGAATTTCTGCCTCTATTGTACCTATATGGAAATCGGCACTGTTTCTGTAGGTATAATTGACATGCTGCGATTTAGAAAAATGCAAGTGTTTTGAAATCACAGCATTTGCGCTGCAGATTTTTTTTCTGCAATGTGTGGATGGGATCAGCCACAATTCTATCCACTTTGCAGGTAATGCAAAACGCAACGTTTTCGCTGTGGCATTTCCGTCGCGGCCAAAGCGCTGTGTTTTCGCAACATGGGCCCCACCTTATAGTTCCAGCAAAGTGAATAAAATTTTATTAAATCTCACATTGCAGAAAAAAAAAAAAGTGTTTTTGGGATTTTGTTTTCCACAGCATTTTCTAGACTGTCTAGTCTAAGGGGGAATTTATTAAAACAGGTGTTTGTTACACTTGTTGTAATCCATTCCCTGCTGGTGTCAGATGTGCCAAAATCATTAAGAGTACCTCTTGGTTGGTCTATGCACTAGAGCCTGAAATGTACGTCAGCCACGTTTTTCTGGTGCACATAATGTTAAATTTGTTGAACTACAAAACCATCTACAGATTTTTTTTATAAAGTGGTGTATATAATACATTTTCCCCTGTAATTTAATTTGCTTTCTCTTACCTTGAGAGACTGCAGAGTTTCAGAGTTTGTATCACAGTATAAGATTATATTATTGGCCATGCTAAAGCTTTCCCTAACACCAAGGTGGTAGAACAGTGAAGGCTGGCGAAAAGCATCTGTCATTTCTACCACTGCAATATCTGAAATACACAAAAAAAAAAGGGTAAGCACTTTATGTATTAAACAAATGAACAGTAGTATAATGTTGTACCGTGTTAGCCATAGAAAGTAGTGGAAGAGTGAAGAAATCAAGTGATACCTTTTAGAGGCTAACTGAGTATATTTGATAGTAAGCTTTCGAGAGTCTAGCTCTCTTCTTCAGACATACAAGAAACTGAAAATTCACACACTCTTTATACACACAAGACCTGGATCTTCAAATAATATTAGACTCTTTAAAGAAAATCAAAATGCAATATAAGCCCAATATAAGTAGAGAAGTTATTTACAACAGGTCAAGAAATAAAAAAATCTGGAAACTTGTGGGGCGTAACGGAGGGTTCAGTAATTACTTATATTGGCCCATTAACAGAGACAGTCTGCTCACATATAAAGAGTCCCAGAAAGAAGCCCGAGGGCCCCTAGTTGTCACCTACAACCCACAGACTAAAGGACATATTTCTAGTCCCCCCTCTACTTTCCTTTTGACAACCACCAAACCTGAGACGTATTATTGTCCGGAGTGCCCTGAAGGCCCCAACTGAAAACGGCACCTCACCTTGCCTACAAAAAAGGTGCATGACCTGCAGGCACATCCACACCACTGACAGTGTACCTGTCCCACAGTCACAACAGGTGCACAGAATTAGGGGGACATTTTCCTGCAGGTCTTCAATGTGGTGTATCTCATAATGTGTGTGCAATGTCCCACCACAGGCCTCTATGTGGGGGAGACTTAGTCAGTGCATGAACTCACACAGATTCACCATTATTAACAGCAGAACAGATCTCCCAGTGGCCAAACATTTCTCCGGAGAAGACCACTCTATTAAAGATTTGCGGGTTGTGGTTTTAATGGGACATTTTAAGACGCAGAGAGAGAGAAAGGAATGGGAATACAAGTTAATGCAAAAATTTCAAACTCTGCAATTTGGACTTAATATTCATGCCAGTTTCATGTCACACTATGTATGACCTGTGAGGGTCACAAATCACCACCTGATTACAAACAGATAACAGATCCCTCTGTCACACACCACAAATTTTCCAGACTATTTATTTCCTGACCTGTTGTAAATAACTTCTCTACGTATATTGCATTTTGTTATTCCAAGATCCTTTTGAAGATCCATGTCTTGTGTGTGTATAAATAGTGTGAATTTTCAGTTTCTAGTATTACACCATGTTTGAAGAAAAGAGCTAGCACTCTCGAAAGCTCACTATCAAAATCACCCCACCCCTCATCATGTTAAAAACACAAGGCATCAATAAAATGTTATAACATAGTCACATCGTTGGGTAAAAAAGAAATAGAAATTCAGCAAGCAATACTGCTAGTCATGGAAGTCTGGGGAATAAACTCATACGCACAGCATTACCAAGGTAATACAAACACTCTGATGGAGCCAGTAGAGTAATCCCTAGTCCTGAGGGGATAAAGCATACATGGGAATACATGGGACATGTGATTCTTATACTGTTCTGCTAAAGGAAAATGATCTTGTATCACATGAATAAGAGAATATACAAAGTTTGTTTTCCCAGTTACATGTGTAAAGTATTTCTTGCATAATGTGAAGGATGAAGGAACACTTCTTTAACAGACTTCTTTATGCCGAAAATGTGATGTGCCAAGTGGTCAGTTCAAACTGTACATGAAAAATCGTCTCATTGATTGGCGAGGTTAGTCTCTTGTGTTGCTGGCGGTATTGTACATAGATAATTGATCAGCCACATTATCTGTATAGCCACCTTTATATGGGTGAGATCTACTATCACGGTCTCCTCACTGTATTCTAATAATGCTGCTTTGTTTTAGAATAAAAGTGAGTATAACGCATGGTGAAATAAATTTTTCAGTATATGCTGGCATTTTTGTGTAAAAAAATAGAATTAACCTTATTTGTTTTGTCATTTCTTGGACTAAAAAACACAAAAAAAAAAAAAACAAAGCAGTATTCAAGAAAAGCTGAACTGTGACATTCAGAAATGTGCAGAAAGCCCCATTCTAATGAAAGAACAGTATGATTATGAATAAGACTTCCTGCCAAGTAAGAAATTATGCAAGAAAAAACGTCTTGTTAACAAAATTTTACAGCTGGTGGAGGCAGAACAAAACATCAGTACAGCTTTCTATGCTGCTCTTTTACTTTTTATAAAGTCTATTTCATTTTCCCCACATTCAAACACCTGCTAAACAATGACAAGAAGCAATGTGGCCCAGAGACAGGCATCATGCCATGTAAGTTTTACAGAAGTAGGTATTTGTGGAAATGATATGTATCAGGTGATTAAGACATAAAATTATATATATAATATATATTTATTATTATAGGATTATATTATATTATATTATATATGACAAGCATTTACGCTTTAGTTTCTGATCCTATTCCTATGGTCAACCCTTTCGCTGCCAGGGGTTTTCGGATATTTTGCACCTCCGGTATCCAGAGCAATTTTCACAGTTTTGAGATGGACAGAATAAAACCTAAATTGCAACGTTAAAAAAAAAAAAAAAAAAAAAAATCATACTAACCCCCCATAACTATATATTTTCTGAAAGTAGAAACCTGCAGCATTGTCAGAATGTCACTTGGTACTGTATATGGACAGACACATTCATGCAATTCATGCAAGTGGAAACCAAACAAAAAGTTATATTCACCAAACCTCCTAAAAATAGTTCAACATGTGCAAAGTTCATTCATATCACTAAGGCCTACACCTGAACCCGCTTAAAAAAAAGTGGAGAGAAAAGTCATGCAAACAGGAAATGCAATAAAACATATATTTGCACCTAAAACTCCTATTCAATCGTACATTCACACACAAAACACATTTAAAATAATAGATCAAGGTGTACACAATTTATATATACCACAAACATCAACTACAACAAGAGCTCGTACTCTCAAAAACACGGATACAGAAGACAAGCAATATTTTGCTGTCATTCACTAATATGTTAAAAATCTATACTGCACAGGAAAAACTGTGACTGTGATACCAAAATGTAACTTTTTGGAGATTGCACAGCATATAGTACATAAAAACACAAACTAATATTTCATATATACAACCACCTTCATGCAATTTTGCAGCAAACAGAGATTACAAGCAAGAATTGCACAAAAATTCAAATTTGCCACTAACGTGCATGCTCAAGGAATCCCTTTCTGCAAACAAAATGCCCTTTCCAAAAACTTGCAAGATGTGAGTAATTCATACATACCACACATGTATATATATATATATATATATATATATATATATTTCCAGGTGCATGTGTTAAAGAAACGCCAAAATCGCAGAAATGCATCAACTAATTTTGTGCATGCAAATTAAATTGGGGCTTACTTAAGAATATAATTTTCTATCCCCCAATAAAAATTGTAATTCTAATGAATAATTATAATCTCTATACCTAACTAATTTGATATCTAGGGTCAGTTTCAGATTGGCATAACATGGTCGCTTTATTGCTCACATATTATGGACGCAACCTCTGAAGTTCCTGCTGTTCATCATTACTGGTACTGGTGTTAGAGAGCCATAATTTGAGATCTGATGACCTACTGGAAGTCCAGGTGTTTCGTTTGTACTGTGGGTGCTCAAAAAAACCCCAAAAAAAAACAAAAAACACCCGCTATTATACTCATCTGATTTTACCACTGGGATTTTATATGGTGACATTCAATGGGTGAAAGTGTGTTACCTGACTGATGCAAGTGTCAGAAGTGTCTTATACTTTCATCTCCAGTAATAATCACTATTGCTATTTTAGCGTATAACGGATATCGCTAGAGAGGCGGTCAGCATATTTTACTCTATAAAGATCAGGTATGGACAGGACAAGGTCAAATGTAAACTTTATTGATGACTTGTGTAAGTGTTTGGTGCTGCGATCTGGACAATGGCAAACGTCTGGGTCACAGCAGCAATAACTTCCTGGTTATGTTCAGAGGGGTATTATATAAGAATACCCCTCTGACTAGGCTCTGTGGGGTATTACATTATCTCTCTATGACAATCAGAGAGCAAAAGTATAGTATACTCTCTGATTGATAGGAGAGGGGATAACATGGACAGAGGACCATGCTACCCCCCCCCCGGAGTCAAATACAGGTTATGCACAAACAATGATGATGATTTATCATAGTCTCTGCAGTTTGCAGATCTGCTCCTTCCCCCTCTTTCCTCCTTCAGCAGCTCTAAGTTGATGCCTGAGGCAGGAGGGGGGAGGACACTTTAGAGCCCCATAATCTCAGGATCAGTTAGGGCTATGAAGATGAGCTTGGATTCATTTTAAAGATGAGAATCTCATCATCATGACAGCCCTTACAGATCTGGAGCGATTTGCTGTTAAAAATGCTGTCGGGAATGGAGATCTACATTGGGATATCAATGACGAATAGCGTTTTCACCAGAAAATCGCTCCAGATCATCTTTAACCACTTCCGGACCGCCCTTTGGGTATAATATGTCCGGAAGGTGGTTGCCTTGTTCTGCAAGGACGTACCGGTACATCCAAGCAGAATTCAGCAGCTGTACGAAATCGTGCAGCTGCTGAAATGGGGAGCCGTATGTAACTTCAGCCGGAGCTCCCCTAGAGAAGGCAGGGAAGGTTTATTACCTTCCCTGCCTTTCACTCTGACCAGGCGGTCAAGTGATCTGGCGGGATCAGCGTCTATTCGAGTGATCAGATGTCCCTAAAGGCCTATTATGACATTATGGGGACACAATGTAAAAAAAAAAATTTTTTTTTAAATTAATAGAAAATAAAATAAAATTGAAAATAAAATAAAATTAAAAAAAATAAAATAAAATAATACGCCAATATTACAGGTTATAGCCCCACCCCTAACGACATCATACAAAATAAAAATTACCGTAATGGAGAGAAAAAACTATTTTATAAAGTTTTTTAGTAGCAATTTGTGTCATTAAATAAAAAAGAAAAAAAAAAGGGACACGATTTCCCTCTTTTGTTTTTATTTTCCCGGATATAAAAAAAAATGAAAACACATGCAAAAATAAAAATAAAGCCCTATGTGTCACCGAAAAAAGAGGCAGAAATTAGTTGAATAACGCATATGATCTGCAAGGGGTTTGTATGTTCTCCCCATGTTTGTGTGTGTTTCCTCCCACACTCCAAAGACATACTGATCGGGAATTTAGATTGTGAGCCCTAATGGGACAGTGACCACAATGTCTGTAAAGACATGTGTGATGATTCCGCTTAAATATGGCTATAAGTCAAAGATGTATTTTGATCTCTGGGTAGTGTATCTCCCTCTTAGTTCCATTTACTCATAATGTGCGCAGCCCTAATCCTAGGTGTATGGTCAGTAGTGGCAACATTGTGACAATAGGGCTTTGTATCCATCCCAGAATGGCTCCATTGTATTCCTACATAGACCTGGGTGATCAAATAAACATGCATTGTTCAGCCTGGGCTGTTGATCAGACATGGTTGATAACATTGTATCATTTCACTTAATCCTATCTCCTTACAAAGGATCTGGACTTGAGTGCATTAGTCAATCAGACTTGCTGTTGCCGGTGACCTCATTCTGGGTGGTGTAATCAAGGGTATAAAAGATGAGGTAAGAGGTCAGTGGGGGGCTGAGACTACAGGAGAATACTATGATGAGACTACAAGAGACTATTACTGGGAGACTGTGATGAGAGCATGCAGGCTGGAATGCTGTGTTGATGCTGCCTCCACTGGTTAGCCCCACATGCCATGTGTGAGGGTTGGATTATAGAGCCACATCCAAGATGTGTGGTAAAGTAATTATTTCACTTTTATTCCCTTTTATTTTATTGTACTGTATCTTGTAACTAGTAACTGTTAATGCTTGTATATATCTACATATCTGTTCTGAACTGCATGTGTTAGATGTTAATACCGACCCATCTAGGGGTTAATAAATATATAAAATTTAGAAAGCTTGTCTTGTATTTATCTTGTGAACCCAACACTCACTGGCGGTGAGTGTGGTTTTTTATGAAAGAAGTCTCAGGTGTGGGCCAAAGCGGTGTTGGCGCACTGAGGATCTTTCACAACATGTCTGGAATATGATGGCGCTATATAAGTAAGCAAAATAAATAATAAATAAATAATATGATAAAAATGTTACAACCCTCAAAACCGCACATACAAAAAAAACCCGAAAATATGTCAGGTCCTGGACCAGAAATTGGCCCGGTACTAAGAGGTTAAAATGAATCCAAGCTCATCTTCATAGCCCTAACAAATCCTGAGATATCGGCATTAGTAGTAATCGGCATTACATACTCTGCTACAAAAGTGCCACTCTGGGTTGACGTATAAACTCGTGGATGGCAGGGAAAAGGTTAAAAGAGGACCTTTCACCACCTCCACCTATTCTAGTTCTTATCTATTAATAGGCTCCACTCCACTGATTTCAGCACAGTTGGAATTTTCTCTCAAGCCCCCACCATTCCCGAGCAACAAGTGCATTTAGTTTTGGTGCTATTTAAGCTTTGTAATGTCAAAAGGGCAATGTCAAGCAGGGAATGTGATTCAAAGCTCCAATCAGAGGCAGTCAGTGTCAGAACTCGAGCTCAGAATCGCACACCTTGTCTGCTCCTGCCTGACACCGCCCTCCTGACAGTACAAAGACTAAATAGTATATCAGGGATCAAAACTAACAGCATTGATTGCATGGCAATGGTGGGGGACAGAGAAAAAATTCCAACTGTACCAGAATCAGTGGAGAGGCAGCAATTAAAGGATGCAAAGAGCTGGACTTGTTGGAGGTGGTGAAAGGTGCTCTTTAAAGGGAGTCTATCATTAAAAAAACACCTTTTAAACTAATGTCACATTGGAATGGCCTTTAAAAAAGGCCATTCTACTCCTACCTTCCATTCTTTTCTTCTCCCAGCTGTTTCTGCTAAAATTTGATTAGTTATGCTAATTAACATCACGGAGCACCTTGGGTATTCCTCCTGTGCTGCGAGCACCCCCCGCGTCGTAGCTTTCCACCGCCCCTTAGTCCATTGTGTTCACTCCCCTCTTCCTGTTCTCTGTATCTTCTGCCTTTCGCAGGAATCAGACGCAGCGCTGTTACAGACCACCGGAAAATGGTGGCAGAGCTGACTGCGCATGCACGCAAGAGGGGGGGTGAACACAACGGACTAAGGGGCGGTAGAAAGCTATGACATGGGGGGTGCTCGCAGCACAGGAGGAACACCCAAGGTGCTCCGTGATGGTAACTAGCATAACTGAAGAAACAAATTTTAGCAGAAACGACTGGAAGAAGAAAAGAATGGAAGGTAGGAGTAGAATGGCCTTTTTAAAGGTCATTCCAACGTGACATTAAATTTAAAAGGTGGTTTTTTTTTATGATAGACTCCCTTTAATATTAGTTAACCAGAAAAAAAGTACAAGTATCCCGCCCATACTGAACAACTAACCTAGGGATATGTTTGCCTTGGACAACTGCATATTAACAATATAATAAAGTTGATTGGCTATGTTTAAAAGGGTCTTTAAGCAAATGTATGGGATAGCAGGACAATGTCAGGAGTGTCAGTTCTGCTGTTACAACCTTAAGGTTGCCATGTCAACCTGGGGGAGCTTCTATAGCTCAGATGTTCTTTGCTTGGCCAATTAGTGACTGAGGAAGCCTATATAAGACCCCTCCTTCTTGATTAAGGTTGCTGACTAATTGTTGTACTACACCTGGTTTGGCTCAATTTCCTCGTGTGTTAATTTGCTTCATAGTGACTCCTTGGCTTGTTTTCGGATTCTCTTTTGTCTACTGATTCTGTTTGTGATGTGCCGTTAGGATTTTTGACCCTTGGCCTGTTTTCAGATTTCGTGTTTTGGTCTCCTGATTTGGTCTCTGACGTCCTCTCCCGATTCTGACCCGTGCCTGTATGAATTGTCTCCTGCCTCCACTCCGTTCTGCAAGTTATAGTGGGTTTTGTTTTGGTTCCAGCCAGCAGTGCATTTATTATTGGTACATACTTCTGTTAGGTGACAATTCAGACTCTCAAATTAAGCGAAAGGCCATTCGGCCTCACGGCAGGCTCTGGTGAAGGAGTCTGGGGGTCTGCCTTGGTTGCAGAACTGTGCTAGTTTTAAATAGCTATCTCTATCGTTCGCTGTTATCAGCCAACTCCTGCTATTGCTTTTGTGAGGCCTTGCAACAAAACCACAACAGACAGTTAATACAGTACGATTGCTTGGTCCCCATACTATCTGCATATTGTCAGCAGCACACCCCATGTTTATACGGGCTGATGTGCTCCAACAACGATGACTTTTTTATTTTGCATAAAAAATGCAATTGGCTGACAAACGTGTTTTTGCTAGTTTGTTGGCTGATCGCAGGACCTTTTAGGACACGTTCTTGATGCTGTTTTTGAAGCAAAAACTTAAACCTAAAAATGGATAGATGATCTTTCTTAGTTTAATACATTTTTGGTTTTGGCTTCAAAAACTGCATAAACTAAAACTGAACGTGTGTTCTTTACCCTCAGGGCCGTTTTAACGCATCACCATCCCATCACCACCCGCTATTATACCCATCTGAAAGATGCCAAAAACTTGGATTTTATATGATGACATTCCAATGGGTGAAAATGTGTTATCTGACTGATGGAACTTTTCTGCCTATCAGAAACGTTTTATATGTTCATCTCTAGTAATAATCGTTATTGCTATTATTTTAGTGTGTAACAGATATCGCTAGAGAGGTGGTCGGAGTATTTTACTCTATAAAGATCAGGTATGGACAGGTCAAGGACAGTGAAAAAACGTAAACTATATTGATGACTGTATGTGTTGTATAAGAGTTTGGTGCAATTCTTTTAGTTCTGCGACCTTGACGATGGTAAACGTCTGGGTCATAGCGCCACTAAACTTCCTGGTTATGTTCAGAGGGGTTTTACTGAATAATACCCCTCTGGTTAGGCTCAGAAGGGTATTACATTATCCCCCTATGTGGTAATCAGAAAGTAAAGGTATACTATGCTGTCTGTTTGATAGGAGAGGGCATAACATGGACAGAAGTCCTTGCTACCCCTCCCCCTGGTGTCACATACAGCTTATGCACAGACAATGATAATATCATAGTCTCTGCAGTCTGCAGCTCTGCTCCTTCCCCCCCTCCTTACTCCTTCATGCAACTCAAAGATGCTGCTTGAGGCAGAATAACAGTCAAATCTTGCTTCTCTTCTGTATCAGCGTTTTTGAGAGTACGAGCTCTTGTTGTAGTTGATGTTTGTGGTATATATAAATTGGGTACACCTTGATCTTTTATTTTAAATGTTTTTGTGTGTGAATGTACGATTGAATAGGAGTTTTAAGTGTAAATATATGTAGTGCATTTTTTCAAAAAATTATTTGTGTTTGTGACAAAGTTACATGAAGGTGGACATGGCTATTGATAGCCCATTGAGACACATGTAATCTTCAGGTTGTCTACTTTCAAGAAATATATAGGGTTTAGGAGTGCACTTGCTTTTCACAGTGTGCAATCCCTACATTTAATAGGATGATGCTTTTTTAACATTTCCAGCTTCAAAGCAGATTTTTGTCCCTTCCAGTTCTGGTTATTTTATGAAAATATGTGCATGCAGGTGTAGACCTTAGTATTATGAATGAACTCTGCACATGTTGAACTCTTATTTTTAGGAGGTTTGGTGCATATAACTTTTTGTTTCGGTTCCACTTTTAGCAACTAATATACATTTATTTGCATTTTTTTTTTTTATAAATCATTCACTTTAAATCAAAATTATATGAAGGTGCTTGTTCGCATACAGTACCAAGTGACATTCTGACAATGCTGCAGGTGACTATAAGAAAATATATAGGTATGGGGGGTTGGATGATTTTGTAATGTTGCAATTTAGATTTGATTTGTCCATCTCAAAACTGTGAAAATTGCTGTGGCTACCAGAGGTGCAAAATTTCCGGAGACCGAGAGGGGGTGTGGCCAGCCAGCAGAGCAACAAGACCTGCTTTTACAGAGCTGTGGCCTATCTCACCTGAATCCACAGCGGATCTAACGCATCCTTGAAGCCACAAACTCCAGAGGCCTCAGGGGTCTTCCCCCAGACCCCAGTGTACATATTTAGAGGCTCTGGTTTGGTGACCGGGCAGAATCCTGGAGGTTCTGCTGTGAGGCCTGCAGCGCTGCCTGCTCCATTTTGGAATCTTCGGCCTACCCGTTATCCCTGTGCGACAGACTGCAGCTACCCGCGGAGAACACCTTCACATACCGGCAGAGCTGTGGACGCCTGAGGTGGTGACCCCACAGACTTTTGGGCACCAGATCTGCCTGCAACACTGCTGACAGGAGCCTTCCTGTGTGCCTGAACTGCCGCTCTGCCATCTTGGAGGCCCGCAGAACCACTACCTCACGCCCTGGGAGACCCTGCCGCTCCTGACAGCGTTATCAGCCTGTGGGATCGGTCATCTGGTATAGCGGCGGCTCAGGGCGGCGCCGGCAACGACGCGGAGAGGAGGATTGAGGGGTCGCTCAGAGTGGAGGACGCCATCTTGCGGCCTACGCGGTGGGTTCCTGAGACGCCGGAGCTCTTCCATCAAGCAGAGGTGGATGTCTCCCACCCCCTCCCTGCCGATCTTACCGAGGAGCCCCCGCTGTATCTCGGCCCGGTGAGCAGTCTGCGCAACTTCAGGTCCGCGGAGCGGACACGAATCGGGGAACCGCTGCCTCTGCTGCTGGTCAGCGGAGACAGGCCTCGAGTTGATCTCCATCCTTGCTCCGCCCTGACTGTGTGTAGGCCGGGAGTGGGCCTCTATCCCTGCTCTGGATCAACGACAGTCTTCTGTCTGACTCTCAACAACGACAAAGAGCGGCTCTTCCGTGAGTAAACATTCCACATATTCTCCCGTTTTGGCGAGTTGGCGGGTAAATACTAGCGTTACTGGACTTTGCTGTTCTGACCGCATGTATGTGGCTCCTCATCATGATTAAATAAATCAGCAAGAAGTTCGCCTGCAGCGGCCCACCGCTTTCATGTATACTACCTTGGGCTCCTGTAACACCCTGAGTGGATCCCACTGTCTCCTGGGAGCGACAGATTTATCTCTGGTATACGTATCCTGTTACTGCTGTGTTCAGTCTCTACATTGTCATTTTCTATCTGCTCACCTAAATGTCCAGAGACATTGCAGAGATGACCAGAAAGAAGGCTTTCTCCTCTGGGGTGCCCAGGAAACTCACTGAATTCTTCGCACACCAAGCCTCAGACTGTCAGCCCTCACCTGAAATGGACTCTCATGCACGACTTCCCTCCCCACTCAAATCAACGGTTATGCCACAGGATCCGATGGGGACGAAAAATGCAATCATGTCCTCTCTTGATGCCTCACAATCTGTCCAGGAGGGCAACAAAAGAGGCCCAAGTGTCTCCAATGCCTCATCCCCAACCAAGGAAGGTCCTGCACGTAAAAAGAATAGCCGGGCCCAGACCCCTACACCCGATGATACCTCTCTGATTGGTCACACCGACATCTCTGATTTTCCGGCGTCCTCTGACCCAGTTACTTGTGACACATTGAAAGGCATGCTGGTGATATTGCAATCGGGCATTAACAAAAGTGTGGCCTCGTTGGTTGGGAAACTACAACATAATATTGACGCACTTGGAGAGAGAACTGATCACCTTGAGCGGAAGATGGCGGAATTCTCCACTGCTCACAACGAATTGGTGAATGCTCACAATACACTGGAGGCAGAAGTGCGCTGGCTAAAGATCAAAGCAACAGACTCTGAGGACTGTTCCAGACGCAACAATATTAAGATCCGGGGAATCCCAGAGGACATTGTATCCATCGATCTCCCGGCCTATGTCAAACGAATGTTTAAAAAGATCCTTCCAAATCTCTCAGAGCTTGATCTTACCCTGGACAGGGCTCACCGTATACCTAAGGCAAGTTCAGCCCCTGTGGATGCCCCTAGAGACACCCTTGTTAGGGTCCACTTCTACCATATCAAAGACTCTATCCTTGCTGAGGCTCGTAAATGCAACACTCTCCCCGCACCGTTTTCAGCAATTTCTCTGTACCCGGATTTATCCGCTGCCACTATGCAAGCGAGACGCAACTTAACACCTGTTACAAAGATACTTCGAGAGAATGACGTGCGATACCGATGGGGCTTCCCCACCAAACTTCTGGTCTTTCGCAACGGAGTCACTCATTCTATACCCTCCGTAGAAGACGGAATGTCTCTCCTCCGTAGATGGCGTCTGACCTCTGATAACTCTGAACCTCAGCCTGGCGGACCCGCTCGCCCTCCACAGGTACCCAAGGACTGGCATATGGTTGGAGAACCCTGAAAGATCTACGAGACTCTCACTCTCCCTCACCCAGGGAGATCAGGTGCCTTTACAGGATGTTAACTATATAGCCTTTTTCTTGGCGAACTACTTATCACTTTTTTCTATAAGTTTTTTACATTTGTAATTGATTGATGAAGGAATCTTACTTCTCACCACCCACAGCTTATTCGGTGCATTTTGGCACTATGATGTTTGTTTTTTGTTCTTTATTCTTGTATAGTTTACTGTGTTTAGTAGAATTTGGTTATTTTATCATACACAGCTCATATATGTGCGCATCACCTAACTATATCTTTAGTGCAGATCTGGACCGCTTGCCATGCTGGCACACACCCCATCTGTGTAGTCTAACATCCCTCTATTGGCCATTACCATGGTTATTCGAATTTCCTCTATAAATGTTAAGGGGCTTAATAGCTCTTACAAAAGAAGCTCGGTATGGAGGGAGGCACGCCGTTTGAGATGTGACGTGCTCATGCTTCAAGAGACTCATTTTCATGTTGAGAAAAGCCCTCTATTTACGAACCCCTCCTTTCCTCATATTTTTAAGGCCTCCTGTGCGGCCAAACGCAAGGGAGTCCTTATAGCTGTCCGTGACTCAGTTGCCTTTAGCATGGAGTCTGTATTAACGGATCCCCAGGGCCGTTATCTCGGTTTTAATTGTACTATTAATAGTATAAGATACACTTTGGTCACAGTGTACCTCCCCAATCGGTTTCAGGCCTCGTACTGGAGATCTCTCTTGCCCAAAATTCGGGCATTTGCCACTGGTATCTTAATTGTAGGGGGAGATTACAATTGCCTTATAGATAACTCTCTAGACTCGTCCAATCCTCAAAGGAAATCTCCTGTACTCACCCCTTCCTTATTAGATCAGGGGCTATATGATGTGTGGAGATGCCAGCATGGTAGCGAGAGAGACTACAGTTTTTTCTCTTCCCCTTCCTCCTCATACTCTAGGATAGATTTCTTCTTGGCGGATAAATTGGGCCTGTTACAGACTGTATCCTCTCATATTGGTCTGATTACGTGGTCGGATCATGCCCCGGTGTCTCTGGTCCTCCGCGAGCAGTTTGCCACAGCCCTGCCTTCCCAATGGCGTCTAAACGAATATATCCTTGATCATCCCTCTCATGGTGCTCAACTCCTCAATGCGCTACAATAATTTTTTGAACTCAATGCGCCTACGGCCTCAGACCCCTATATCCTGTGGAACGCCCATAAGGCATTTATGCGCGGGGTGATTATCCAAGCTTGTTCTAGGGCCAAGAAGCAACGCTCTAAGGATATTGATGCTTTGCTTCAAAAGATAGCTGGGCTGTCGGCAGCGAATAAGCTTTGCCCTACCCCATCTCTTTCAAACGAGATTAGACAATACCAATTACAATTGCAAGGTCTGATGGCTCATCAACAGGACCTTGCCTTTAAGAGATTTCAGCGCCAGGCCTATATCCATAACAACAGAGCTAGTGCTTTCCTGGCAAAGAAAATCAAACAAGCCCAACCCAGATCACGTATTGAGTATCTTTTTAATGCTCAGGGGGACAAAATTACAGATCCCCGTCTTATAGCTGAACAGTTCAGGGCCTACTATAAATCTCTATATAATTTAAAAGAGGATACCGAGGTACATCAACCCTCACTGACGGACATCGATAAATTTCTAGAATCTGTCTCTCTTCCCCGCCTCTCGGAGGAGCAGCGCCAGTTACTGGCTGCTCCTATATCTCTATCGGAGATCTATAAGGCTGTTGCATCCCCGGGTCCTGATGGTTTTTCTGGTATCTATTATAAAAAATACAGGGATATTTTGTCGCCCCATTTATTGGGAGTGTTTATGAGAGCTGCGGAGGATCAGAGATTCCCAGAGGAGATGTTAGCCGCTACTGTGGTTACCCTCCCCAAACCGGGCAAGCCCCCTACTAGTCCAGCAAATTTTAGGCCTATTTCTTTACTGAATGTGGATGTTAAGTTGTATGCGAAGGTGCTGGCGGAGCGTCTGGTACGTATCCTGCCCCGGCTAATCGGGCCAGACCAGGTGGGATTTGTTATGGGTAGACAGGCCCCGGATGGCACCCGCACGTTTATTAACTTAATTCAGAGCGCAGAACGTAATAGAGGACCATCCCTTTTATTAGCTCTCGATGCAGAAAAGGCCTTTGACAGGGTCCACTGGGGCTACCTAGATCGAATACTGGATAAGTTTGGCATGGGATCTTTCTTTAAAAAGTCCACCCTGGCTCTTTACTCCTGCCCGTCCGCTCGGATTCTATCCTCGGGGTTTTTGTCCGACCTCTTTCAGATCAGCAATGGGACCCGCCAAGGCTGCCCTCTCTCTCCTATCATATTTGCATTAGTGATGGAGCCGTTGGCTGAGGCCATTAGACTTAACGTTAATATCACAGGTATTTCAGTTGGGCAACATCAGCACAAAATTGGCCTATACGCTGATGATGTGATCCTCTCCTTGGCCAACCCTATGTCATCCTTGCGAGCTACTACAGATACCTTGGAGACCTTTAGTAAAGTCTCTTATTATAAGATTAACCCGGCCAAGTCCCAGTTGCTCCCAATTGGTATTTCCCCGTCTCTAAAAAGGGAGCTGAGTGCCCAATTCCCGTTCAGGTGGGGGGGAGATAGCATTACGTATCTGAGAATCTCCTTGACGACCCCAAGCTCTAATCTCTTCTCCTTAAACTATGTACCGTTACTGTCCAAGGTGTTCTCCCTCCTGGCCGGTTACTCTAAACCCATGTTGTCCTGGGCTAGTAGGATTGCCATAGTGAAGATGATGGTGCTCCCCATCATACTTTATTTGTTCCGCACTGTGGTTATCCCCCTCCCCAACTCCTACCTGACAAAACTACAAAAGCTAATTTCGGATTTCATTTGGGAGGGGAAGAGATCAAGGATACGCATGCGGGTTATGACTAGACCCTGGGCTAGAGGGGGAGCAGGTGTCCCAGATGTTAAGAGATACTATGCTGCAACTGTTTTGGAGCAGTTGAGGGTCTGGTGGGGGGGGGGGGGGGGAGTCACCGGATACCGTTGGTTGGAGGTTGAGGAGTCCTCTATGAGCCTCCCATTGATTTCCCTCTTGCGTCCCAAATCATTCTGCCCTTCTAACACTCTAATTCCCCTACTAAGTATAAAGGCATCTGTCTGGGCATGGAGCTTTCTGACCTCATTCACCCCGGTGGCAGAATTAATTCCTTTGACGGACCTGCCATTACGTTACCTGGCCTCATTCCTGCCCGGTCTGAGCTTGAAGCACTGGTCAGACGCTGGCCTCCAGAGAGTCGAGCAGTTATTCGGGGGGGCCCAACTGAAATCTTTCACTGCATTGATGGAGGAATTTCAAATCCCACAGCGGGATTTCTATAAATATCTGCAGATAAGACATCTCCTTCATCCCCACAATGTCTCAGACCCCGTGTGTCCTAGACTGGCCATCCGGATGTGGCAGACATCGGCCCCTATTAAGGGTGGTTCCTCAGCTTTCTATAAACTCCTCTCCACCCCCTCAGAGCAGGTTAAACCTCTCTGTCTGATACGCTGGGAGATTGAGCTTGCTAGAAGCATCTCTCTCCAGGAGTGGTATGAAGCGTTCGGGTTTGTTAAGCGCATATCGAGGGGCGCAGCCCACTGGGAGACGGCGTGCAAGATATCTCTTCGATGGTACAGGACCCCCACTCAGCTAGCACACATAGACCCTTTGTGCTCAGATTTGTGTTGGAGAGGTTGTGGTGCAAGAGGTACACTTATACATATGTGGTGGGACTGTCCCCCTGTGCTCGCTTTCTGGAGTGCCGTCTTCCAGTTGATGTCCGGTCTGGCAGGCATGAATGTCCCGTTATCTCCAGGCCTGGCGCTCTGCTTCCTGGATACTGAGTCTTTTCCAGGCGATATGGCAGTAGTTCTGGGCCAGATTATATTAGCGGCCAGAGCTATGATAGCACGCCAGTGGAAGAATGCACCCTGTTTGACGCTGTCGGAACTAATACAGCACGTCAACTTGGCCTATACACTAGAGAAGATGTTGGCATGTAGAAGCCATAGGTATGCTGCCTTTCGCCTGAAGTGGGCCCTTTGGTCTGATTATGTCGGCTGTGGGGGAGTCCCTCTTTGCAGAAGGCCGGACCCCTCTTTCCATACATGATATTCTATTGCTCCACGGCTCTAGTAGTGTGGTGATGTGTATATTATAAACCCTTTTTCTAAGATAACTTACTGAACGGTATGATGTTGATTTCTGTTTCCCTTTTTCCCTTGCTCCCTCCAAATTGTGTTATCACTACAACAATATGTATATGGATACTGTTGATGCCTTATTATCCCTATGTATTATTTCTTTCCCTGTTATGTATTACAAAAAATTTTCTCTCAATAAAAATCTAAATTTAAAAAAAAAAAAAAATAAAATTCCGGAGACCCCTGGCAAAGGGTTAAAACTTTACCAAAGAATTACCAAAGTAAAATAGACCCACTAATTTAACACACAAGGACAGTTCTATTCTAATTTTTTACTTTGGTTCCTCGGGTTGGGTTCTAACCTTGCAGCTGCCGCGTGTGGAAGAAGTGAAGGTAACTGCGCAATCATTGGCCACTACCTGTAAGAGGGGTTTCATCTGCACTCTGCAGCTGTGGTTTAAGAAACAGTCTCAAAGGCAGATTTCCAGGCTACAGTATAGGTTCATGGCACAACAGGCAACATCTACTCATGAACATTACTGGTCTTTACAGTAGCACTTGCCAAAATGATGCCTCTCTGACTTCAGTGCTCTGAAGCAGTCCCACAGGGACTTCATACTTTGCCCACCCCATGCATATTACAATGATTGTATTGAGAGCTCTCTGCTCCCTTCTGCATATGCTCTAGTGGTCTAAAGTAGTCTCTGTTTACTGGCGTGCTGTGATGAAGTGCCATACATAGTGCAAATGATCAGCAGTGGCTTCAGCAGTGATGCATGCATGTATATGGCATTTCATTGCTGCAAGCCAGTAAACAGATAGGAGGGGCCCCACAGAGTGGAGGAGCCTTAGCTGACAAGGGGCTGTACAAGTATTTTTTGTCTGTTTGCTGACTGTTGGGTGATATTTAAAAAAAATTAGAAACTCTTAACTGAAAGAAAGCAAAGAAGTTCTCTGTATTTACTAGTCATAAAATGGTCAGGGTCACAGATGAGTAATCCTTGACAAACAAACTAAGAACAGTACACACAAACAACACCAAAGGACAGAAGTGAATGAAATGACAATGATAGAGACGTGACAGGGGGCAAAGAGGCCAGTACACAGGGGAACATGCAAGGTGAGTACAGTAAGAAACTACAACACTGAGCTTATTATAAGAAAGGAGCATAACATTTTAAGACAAACATACTATACATACGATGGCTGATAAAGCATTTCTAAAAGATACTGTTTATATACTACAAATTGAGAGCCTATATTGATTGATATTGAGTGATATATAATAACTATGCCTCTAAGGTTGGTTTCAAGTGGCAGTCAAGATAAATATTTTGTAATATAAAGAATGTAGAAAGCAGCAGCTATTTTTAGACACTACCTGGGTCTCCAACACTTACTGTCATACTGATAACATACTACCGTATATCTGCTCTGCACTATGAGTCACCATTTACACAGGTGGTTTCAATGCAATCCAACTATTGAATTGACTCTTCTAGAATGAGAGAGACCTAATAAAATGCTGTTTTCCTCTAGATCCACCAATATTATCAGGAGTCATCCTTGCAAATAATTAAGACATAAGTCCAATGTAGTTTCATAATTCCCTCACTTTGCCAGGAAAGTGCAAAACGTCTTAAGAGATTTCAGACATTCAAGAATTGATAGCAAGTCCCATAGGCAAGTAATGTCCCCCCAGCGGCCCCCAGAACCTAATAATGCTCCCCACTGGCCCCAAGACACCCCATAATGCTCCCTAGAGGCTACTAATAATGCTCCCTAGCGGCCCCCAGACTACTAATAATGCTCCCTAGTGGCCCCCAGACAAGTAGTAATGTTCTCCAGTAGCCCCCTAACAAGTAATAATGTCCCTCAGTGGCCCCACACTTTAGTTGTGCTATATAAATAAAAAAAAAACAAAAAAAACAAAAAAAAAAAAAAAAACACACCTCTTACCCATCCTTGGTCCTTGGATCTCTGTGATCCTCCTCCTCTGCAGATTGATATAGCAGGTCTTTAGCAATCATCATTAGATGATTCCTGAGTAATAGAGCAGGAAGCTAAAGTCGTCCTGCTGCTCCATTCTATTCAACTACATCGGCTTAGGATGCCAATTAGTTAAAAGGAGGCATGTGACATGGTTTCCAAAAACCAAAACTATCTAAATCTGTGCTCCAAAAGCCACTTAGCGCTCCTTCACATCAGCTCCCTGCTATGTCCCCAAACAGCAGTTTATGCCCACATACAGTACAGACCAAAAGTTTGGACACACCTTCTCATTCCAAGAGTTTTCTGTATTTTCATGACTATAAAAATTGTAGATTCACACTGAAGGCATCAAAACTATGAATTAACACATGTGGAATTATATACTTTACAAAAAAGTGTGAAACAACTGAAAATATGTCTTATATTCTAGGTTCTTCAAAGTAGCCACCTTTTGCTTTGATTACTGCTTTGCACACTCTTGGCATTCTCTTGATGAGCTTCAAGAGGTAGTCACCTGAAATGGTTTTCACTTCACAGGTGTGCCCTGTCAGGTTTAATAAGTGGGATTTCTTGACTTATAAATGGGGTTGGGACCATCAGTTGTGTTGTTCAGAAGTCAGGTGGATACACAGCTGATAGTCCTTCTGAATGGAGTGTTAGAAATTGTATTATGGCAAGAAAAAAGCAGCTAAGTAAAGAAAAACCAGTGGTCATCATTACTTTAAAAAATGAAGGTCAGTCAGTCCGAAAAATTGGGAAAACTTTGAAAGTGTCCCCAAGTGCAGTGGCCAAAACCATCAAGCGCTACAAAGAAACTGGCTCACATGAGGACCGCCCCAGGAAAGGAAGACCAAGAGTCACCTCTGCTGCGGAGGATAAGTTCATTCGAGTCACCAGCCTCAGAAATCCCAGGTTAACAGCAGCTCAGATTAGAGACCAGGTCAATGCCACACAGAGTTCTAGCAGCAGGCACATCTCTACAACAACTGTTAAGAGGAGACTGTGTGCAGCAGGCCTTCATGGTAAAATAGCTGCTAGGAAACCATTGCTAAGGACAGGCAACAAGCAGAAGAGATTTGTTTGGGCTAAAGAACACAAGGAATGGACATTAGACCTGTGGAAATCTGTGCTTTGGTCTGATGAGTCCAAATTTGAGATCTTTGGTTCCAATCACGGTGTCTTTGTGCGACGCAGAAAAGGTGAACGAATGGACTCTACATGCCTGATTCCCACCGTGAAGCATGGAGGAGGAGGTGTGATGGTGTGGGGGTGCTTTGCTGGTGACATTGTTGGGGATTTATTCAAAATTGAAGGAATACTGAACCAGCATGGTTACCACAGCATCTTGCAGCGGCATGCTATTCCATCCGGTTTGCGTTTAGTTGGACCATCATTTATTTTTCAACAGGACAATGACCCCAAACACACCTCCAGACTATGTAAGGGCTATTTTACCAAGAAGGAGAGTGATGGGGTGCTACACCAGATGACCTGGCCTCCACAGTCACCAGACCTGAACCCAATCGAGATGGTTTGGGGTGAGCTGGACCGCAGAGTGAAGGCAAAAGGGCCAACAAGTGCTAAGCATCTCTGGGAACTCCTTCAAGACTGTTGGAAGACCATTTCAGGTGACTACCTCTTGAAGCTCATCAAGAGAATGCCAAGAGTGTGCAAAGCAGTAATCAAAGCAAAAGGTGGCTACTTTGAAGAACCTAGAATATAAGACATATTTTCAGTTGTTTCACACTTTTTTGTTAAGTATATAATTCCACATGTGTTAATTCATAGTTTTGATGCCTTCAGTGTGAATCTACAATTTTTATAGTCATGAAAATACAGAAAACTCTTGGAATGAGAAGGTGTGTCCAAACTTTTGGTCTGTACTGTATATGACACTGCTGTAACCAGGATAACGTACCACCTGTCATATGTGGGTATAAACTGCTGTTTGGACACAGAAAGAAAGCACTATTTAGTTTTTGGAGCACAGTTTGGTTTTTTGATGTCACTTTTTGATGCCACTTTTGCAGAGCCCATGAATTAGCAGTAAAGGGGAATCACATGAACTCATTTTGGAAACTACACCCTCTAGAGGGATTTATCAAGCGGCATAGTGATGATTTTTAACCCTTGAGTGTTGCATTAATTTAGTTTCCAGAAATGAATGCGCAGCTGCAATGAAAAATGAACATTGCAATTTTTCCCAGAGATATTTCAGTGCCTGATACAGGCGGCTTGCAAAAGTATTCACATCCCTTGAATTTTTTCACATTTTGTCACCTTACAACCACAAACTTAAATGTATTTTACTGAGATTTTAAGTGATAGAGCAACACAAAGTAGCAGATAATTGTGAAGTGGAACGAAAATGATACATGGTTTTCAAAATTTTAATCTAATAAAAATCTGAAAAGTGTGACGTGCAAAAGTATTTAGCCCCCTGTATTCTGATACCTCTAAATAATATACAGTGCAATCAATTGCCTTCAGAAGTCACTTAATTAGTCCAGCTGTGTGTAATTTAGTCTCAGTATAAAATACACCTGTTCTGTGAAGGCCTGTTAGTGAACAGTAGTGAACAAACAGCATCATGAAGACCAAGGAAACCAGACAGGTCAGAGGTAAATTTGTGGAGAAATTTAAAGCAGGGTTAGGTTATAAAAACATATCCCAAACTTTGAGCATCCCAAGGAACACGGTTCAATCCAGAATCCAAAAATGGAAAAAGTGTTCTACAACTGCAATCCTACCAAGACTTGGCTGTAAACCTAAACTAACAAATCGAGCAAGGTGAGCACTGGTCAGAGAAGCAGCCAAGAGACTCTTGGTCACTGGGGCAGCTGCAGATATCCACAGCTCAGGGGGGAGAATCTGTCCACAGGACAACTATAAGTCGTGCACGCCACAAATCTGGCCTTTATGGAAGAGTGGCAAGAATAAAAACACTGTTGAAAGAAAGACATAAGAAGTGCCATTTTCAGTTTGCTACAAGCCATATAGGGGACATAGCAAACATGTGGAAGAAGGTGCTCTGGTCAGATGAGACCAAAGTTGAACTTTTTGGCCTAAATGCAAAGCACTATGTGTGGCGGAAAAGTAACACTGCTCATTGCTCTGAATACACCATCCCCAACATGTGAAACATGGCGGTGGCAGCATCATGCTGGGGGGATGCTTTTCTTGAGCTGGGAAAGGTAAGCTGGTCAGAGTTAATGGGAAGATGGATGGAGCTAATACAGGGCAATCCTGGAAAAAAACCTGTTGGAGGGTGCAAAAGACTTGAGACTGGGAAGGAGATTCACCTTCCAGCAAGACAATGACCCTAAACATACAGCCAGAGCTACAGTGGAATGGTTTAGATCAAAGAATATTCATGTGTTAGAATGGCCCAATCAAAGTCCAGACCTAAATCCCATTGAGCATCTGTGGCAAGACATGAAAATTGCTGTTCACATCAAATTTCTTATTTTTTTTTTTTATAAATGAATACAAAAAAGATTGATCAATGTCCATCACTAACAAAGTAAGTTAAAGCTTCTCAAAGTTATTGGTACATAAAGTGACATGTCAGTTTTGAAAAATGGGGCCCTCGTTAAGGCAGTTTTTGGCTGTTTCATTAAGGGGTTAAGAAGATGGTAAAGTCAAATGAACATCATTGACTTACGAACATGTTTCTATTATTAGTTTTGTGCCGTTTTGACAGTTCCTAAAGTTACACTTTCTTGTTAGCGAAGTCTTCTATCCCGATTGTATGCTGATGGAGGAGCATATAAATTCAACAAAGTCATCAGCACATCCCAATGAATCTGTATACTCATGCTAATTTCTTTCATATCCAGAAGCAGTGCAAGCTCAGAAGAGATAGATATAGTACTTTCATCTGCACTCTCACAACTCCTAAATTTGCAAGAAACTAGTGCAGACATAGTGTTTTTCAATATGCTAAAGAAATGACTAGACATCCAGCAAGTAATGTACACCGTTCCTATTATTTATAATAGGACATATGCTCGATGGATGCGTTGAATGTTGTTTGCAACTGTCTCTTCATGCCATCTATGGCTCTCTCGGGAGAACCACTGGTTTAACCATTTCAGGACCAGTCCAATTTTTTGCATTTCTGTTTAACTCTTTCACTACAGGAGCCATAAATATTATATTTTTCCATTCTCACAGATGTATGTGGGCTTAATTGTTGCAAGACAAATTGTACTTCATAATGGCACCATTTAACATTTTGTACAATGTACATGGAATGTGGAAAAAATCAGAATGGGGTGGAATTAGGACCAAAATAAGATTACACCATTTTTTGACAAGTTTTACTTTTATAGCGTTCAATGTGTAGTAAAAGTGACATGTTATATTTTGCAGATCAGTATGACCACAGTGATAGCAAATTTATAGTTTGTGTGAGTATTAACCCCTTAACGAATGCTGAGCTTTCTCCATACATGGTGAATGACAGCTGTATAATACGGCCAGCACCCACCGCTAACAGCGGCGATCGCTGCTGACATCGATTGCAGCTGTTTACACTTAAGATGCTACAGTTAAAACGCGAATGCGGGATCTAAAGTGTGCGGACGCCATATTTACTCAATCGCCACCCTCCGGAATGTCATCAGAGGGCGCCGATCAGTTGCCATGACAGCCGGGAGCCTACTGAAGGTTCCCAGGCTTGCCATAGTTCCATTACACGCTGCTATAGGCAGCGTGAAATAGAAGTGAATGGATTTTACTATTCAATGCAATACATTAGTATTGCAGGGAATAGTATGAGCGATCAGACCCCCTAGGGTTCAAGGTCCCTAGGGGGTCTGAACATGAAAGTAAAAGAAGAATTTTTTTTTTTTAAAAGTATTAAAAACCCCCCACAAAAGATCAAATCATCCCCACTTTCCCTAGATCACATATAAAAATAAATAAACAAAAAGTAAACACTTTTTGTTTATTTATTTCCAGTGATCAAAAATGCCAGAACTATTAAAATATTTATCCCATACGGTGAACGGTGTAGCGGGGTAAAAAAATCAAAACAGCCAAATGGCGATTTCTTTCAACACTATGTCTTTAAATAAATTGAATAAAAAGTGATTAAACCATCAGACCTTCCCCTAAATGGTATCAATAAAAAACGTCATCCTGTCCCACATAAAGAGACTCCATACCCAGCTCCATACACATAAATATGAAAAAGTTACAGGTGTCAGAACATGGTGACACAAAATTTTTTCTATTTTGCAAAGTTTTTCATTTTTAAAAGGTATCAAAACATTACAAATACTATATAAATTTGGTATTGCCGTGATCATACTGACCCACAAAATACAGGTAACATGTCATTTTTACCACATAGTGAATGCAGTAAAAATTAAAATCATACAAATTGGCGCAAATGCATTTTTTTTTTCCAATTCCACCTCATTCTGAATTTTTTTTTCCAGCTACCTAGTACATTGTACTAGATAATGAATGGTGCCATTACAAAGTACAATTTGTCCCGCAAACAATAAGCCATCATGTGACTCTGTGGACCAGGTGAGGGGGAAAAAAAAAAAAAAATGAAACAATTTTTGAAACACAAAAATGAAAATTGACTCTTTAAAGAATTAATACTGTAAAAAAAAAAAACAAAAAAAACCCCACACCTTTGAAAAATAGAAAAATGTCTTAATTTTTTCATGCTTTTGTGTGTGAAGCTATTTAAATTGTCTTTTGCAGAACAAATAGTTTTTATTGATATGATTTTGGCGAATGTCTGAGGTTTTGATCACTTTTTATTCTATTGCTTGTTAGAGACACAAAAGTTGTTCAAAAGTTTTAGTTACTCTTTAAAATACATTTGGTTAATAAGCAAAGAGGACTTAAACTGGCAAATGGAAGCTTTTTTTTTTTTTTTTTTCATGCTATACCAAAAAGTTCACAATTTGGCTATATAGAAATACAGCTTTGAGCATGTGACTAAGCAGCTTTGTCAGCAAAGCATATGGCTGATCTCTGACTGACTCAGCTTTCTGAAAAAAATGACACCGTATTACATCCGTCTGCTGTAATATTTATAGAATCAATACCACAAAAAACAAAACAAAAAAAACACACACACACACACACACACACACACACACCCACAGCAGCAGGAAACCACAAAGGTATATAAATAAAAAGGTTCTCCAGGTTTTCTGAAAGTTGAAGGTTTTGTTCCCTTTGCCCAGTTTCTTAGTGACTCTGCTAGCAAACATTAACTAAAGAAACTTGGCGACAACCTGACCACAGGATGGCTCCCTGCAGAGATGGCTCTGGGAGAAACAAGGATCATGACGTCAGAAGATTTAGAGCAGAAGGACAAAAAACTAAAGGGGAGTGAATAGCTTCAAGCTGACAGCTCAAAGATGACGTATTCAACACTCACATATAGCTTGTTTAGACTGTATAAACAAAATGCCAGAAGTCAACACTTTACCTGATAAGAGTGGTTGCTTTATTATTCTCTATTTATTGCAGCCATTCACTGATCATCATAAATAAGGCTACTATTACTATTTGTTGTTCCCATACCTTAGTTCCTTTTTTGGGGGTGTTTTACTTTTTCTAACGGTTTATTAAGTCTTTTGCATAAGCAGTGAAAAAAAGAGAGCAGATGAAGTACAGTAAAGAAAGTATATTACAGTGCAAGTGCAAACTGCCTCACACTATCAATATCATCATGACAGTTGTGCCCTGTAGTTGGTCCAGGGCACAGTAAAGCATATTATGACCTGTGGAGACAGCAGGCCAAACCACAGACTCAGACTCCTATTTTTCCACAGACCAACTCCCGCTCCAACTTCTTCTTCAGCCATGAACAGTCAGAAGAAGTCTAATTCAAGAAACACTAAATAACAAATTGCTATGAAAGAAAATATGTAACAAATTATGCATGTAATTAATATTGAAATGATAATATAATTAAAAATAATTAATCGTTTTATTTTAAAGTTGTAGTTGGAGTCGGTAACTTTTTTTTTTTTTTTTTACTCCAGCCAAAATGTGTTCTGACTACGACTCCACTTTCCTGCCTAAGTATTATCAATGTGGTTAGAGAGTGAGAAATTAGTCCGCACTTACAGTCAATAGATATCGATATAAAGAGCAAACAGAACCAAGAGCTTTCAATGGCAGAGAATTTATTCTCAGTAGTACGTAACTATGCAATGGTTTATGAACTGGCAGGCAGAGTTTTGTTGGAACAAGATCATCCTCTCAGCACAAGGAAAAGGCACAAATGGAGGAAAATATTAGGTGGAGTCTGGAAGGAGTGCAGTACCATCTTAGACAGGTCTTCATCGCAGCCTTTTTGAGATGTTTAGTTAATGAAGTTGGTTTATTTTATTTTAGTTAATATTTCTGTCACCAATGCATTATGCCTGTGTACTCACATTTTGGCATATATAAGTAAGTATCAGTGAAGCTTCTGTGTTATTGAAGTGTGGTTGTTCTACTGTGGGAGATCCGGAGTCACAAAGGATCAATAGGATATACAAGTATAGTTAGAGAGAGAACACTGGAGATCCACTCCTTACTAAAAGGTAACTTTTTGGGCACTTATGTCAAGCCCACTGTAAGCTATGGATATTATTGGTGTATATACCAGACATACCATACATAGCCATACATTGGTGTAAACAGATTATTACAATTCATCACAATGGATTTAGTGTCTTGCTATTCCTGTGGATATCACAGACATAAAACATGACTACAATGTTCCAGTATGAATTAAACATCAATACAATCCTAGTAAATTATGTAAAACCATCCATTACAGACAGTCCTGCATGTCTGGTCCTTGAGCCAAAAAAACAGTGTGGTACTTAAGCAGTTAAACTCTCATACAAGACAGTTTAGACTTCTACAAGACTAACTTCATGTCATAAACAAGATCACTAAGCACGTCCACATTTCCTCCTGTGGTGAGAATACAGGGACCTTTCATTCGCTGGTACAAGACAATACACAAAAAGCCCATTTTTCAAATAACTTTTTTTTCCCTAAAATGCAGTGACTTACTTAAAAAACAAACTGAATACTTGCCTTTACCCTTACCCAATTCTAAAGAAAGCAGATTGCATAAACAAGTAGTGATTTCCTCCAACAAAAGGGGGTAAGGCTTAGGAAAAAATAGCTATCTTTTTTTCATTCATCTTTCACACTTACTTGTATAGCGCCATCATATTCCGCAGCACCTTACAGACATTGTAGACATTGTCCCACATATCTACATTCCCCACAGCAGCAGACGTGTATTAAATGAATAGCGTTTACAGTAATACATGGACAGCTAGAGAAGTAGACCAGCATTTGTCATGACAAGAAAACTCCTTGTGAACACACTCAGAAAATATAAGAATCAGTCTGGTAGACTCAAGAGATCTGACCCCCATTATGTTCAATGATGGACGATTTTTTTTTTCAGCATGTTATCTCTGATTTATTTTATGGTTTCAGAGTGGTTTCTCTCCCTCAAATTCCTGCCCCGGGCTCCAAAGCCCAAAAAAACAAAAAGAAAACACACCACCAGGTTTTTCCAATGTGTATTTTTTGCCATGTAAGCATGCCAGAAGACAACTATTTGCCCTAAAAGTGCGTGTGAAAGTTCTCAGAAACTGAATGTAGTTTTGTCACAATAGAGCCACAAATAAAGATGTGAACAGAACCTTACAAATAAAGTAACATTATGCTCTTGGCAAGCTACTAAATAAGACTTACAAATGACAGTGATCTTAGAATTCAGTTTGTATTGTTTTACACAAAAGATGAAAGTGTGAACCTCTAAATCACATATTTTCGCATGTTCTTACTGATCACTGTACCTGACTACCCAGCACTGCCAATTCGCCTAGAACAAAATGCTCTGTTCCTGTGCCATGTGCTTTTGCAATAACAGCAGCCTAAGCTGAATTTACGGATATATCTAACAGCATATTTGCCATCAATTTATTAATCCAGCCCTGTAAACTTGAGAATTAAAATGAGGCAAATCCGAAAACTGGCTAGAAAAGTGACCGGTACATTTATTCTACAAAGATAGGCTACAATTGAATTTCTGTAAATATCCTATACAGCAGGTGAAATGCATATTGAACCCATCAATTTTCTAAGTAAATATATTTCTAAGGCCGGATGCAGACGACCGTGCTGCAACCGGCCTGCCGTAGTGAGCAGCAGCCTTACCGCGGATTCTATTATAGCAATATGGAAAATGCCAGAGTTTCCATAGGTATAATTGATACACTCCAATTTACAAAAACACAATCATTTTTTAAATCACACAGAATTTTTCTACAATGTGTGCATGGGATTAGTCAGAATCCCATCCACTTTGCAGATACTGAAAAACGTGGCATTTTCGCAACGTGGGGCTCCGGTACATTTGTCCATTTATCCTTTCTTCAATTATGTGAAGTTTGCCAGTGCCGTATGCTGAAAGACAGCCCCACACCATGATGTTCCCACCTCCAAACTTCACTGTTGGTATGGTGTTTTTGGGGTAATATGCAGTGCCTTTTGGCCTCCAAACATGTGTGTATTATGGCATCCAAAGAGATCAATTCTCCCAGTATTTCACAGGCTTGTCTAAAGGTTGTTGAGCAAACTTTAAGCCCAATTGAATATGCTTTTGGTTCAGCCATGGAGACTTGCGAGGTGAGCATACAGGCCATGGAGGCCTGGACAACTCTTCTAATGTTTCTCTTCACTTCTCTGTCTGAAATCTTGCGCATAGCACCTAGTCGTGGCCTGTTTATGGAGAAATTATGTTCTTTCCACTTTCAGATTATGGCCCCAATAGTGCTCACTGGAACCTTCAGTAGTTTAGAAATTCTTCTGTAATCAATGCTATCAGTATGTTTTGAAACAATAAGGTTGCGAAGGTCTTCAGACAGATCACTGGTTTTACCCATGATGAGAGGTTTCTTGTGTGGCACTTTAGCAATGAGACACCTTTTTATAGGCCATAAATTGAACCAGCTGATATTATTTGCCACCAAGTGACTCGAATGCTTTCTAATTCCTGATAGATTTCAGCCGGTGTCAGGACTTTCCATGGCTTTTTACACCTCACTTTCTTCATGTGTACAATACTTTGTGTCATTTCTCATTATTACAAAATTAAATTTATGGATATCTATGGTTTGATTTCTTTGCCTGTGTAGATTGGAAGGGTTGTTACCGACATCTGGCAAGAATTTTAGGTCAAGAGCACCTTTAGAAATACATATGCTTAGAAAATTGGTGACGTGTTCAATACTTATTACACCTATTGTACTAAGGCCTTTTATCACACAAGCCATGACACAGTGCAGGATCTGCCATATGACCTATACAAACATCCGCTTTTCTTATAATGGGTTTTGTCAGGTTTTGCATACATAGTACCCAATAAAATATTTAGTGTAGTGTAGATGTAGGATCCGACAGGGCTTGACCCACTATTTCAAACTTTTTTATGCATTTTAATATTAACATTATAAATATTCCACAGACGCAGTAAGTAGACCTTACAATAACTTTTAAGTACTACCAAGAGCGTTTTTTGCAAAAAACTACTGAATGAATTTAAACCTGCAGGGTAATCCCATCAAAATGCATACCTACTTGTGGAGGTAATATACAGTCTCAGTACAAAAATTATATTTCTATAAACCTATAGAATCAGACCATTGAACCCACAGCTAGCTCACAGCAAAATCCGTGCAGATATTGCCCAGGGTCAAATTCAAAGTCTGGACCCATGCTACAGTCAAGAGGGCATACCACTAACGCTAGGTTCACACCTGCGCTTGGGTTTCCGTTCTTCAGGTCCGCTTGGTGACCCATAAAACAGAGACCCAATACACTTAAAAAGCGGTTACCCGCGGACCCCATAGACTATAATAGGGTCAGTCGGGTTTCCGCCTGGTTTTCACCCGAAAAATGCGGGGAAAAAAGTCCTGTTTGCAGGACTTTTCTCTCTGCATTTTTCAAGCGATTTCGGGGACGGAATCCCTGAACGGTGTGAATCCAGCCTAAGCCTGGTAACATAATACTGACTCTTATTTTACAACTGTATGATGTTACACAGAAAATACAGGAGACAAAACAGATACAAATATGTCTGACAGATATAAAATACTAGTGCAGTCAAAACTACACAGTGTCTGTATTTTGTGTCTATATTTTGCTCCTAAAATCTACAGAAAATTACAGTATGCAATGCAATAAATTATATTTTCAACACCATGTCCACATGTAGCAAGATAAAAATTCAATGAGGAAAAATGGGCATTTTGCATATTTTTTAATTCACGTATGCTCATTATGATACAGAAATACTGCAGATTTTACCACTTCATTGTATCCACTGCAAAATCCAGATATAACACATGCAGACTCACTGCAGAAACATTCTAAGGCCATAATCACGCATCCACATTTCATGTACGGTAGATGAGGTAAAGGCATGCCAGCTAAACATACAATTTAAGAAAACATATCCTTAGATATCTGGCTTATGACACATTAGATGTATACTTCACAGAATTTCCTAGTAAAAATGATGTGAAATTAGCCTTACCTAATTTGCAGTGTACTTTGCTAGGGATTTTCAAACCCACCATTTGAAAACAATGTTAAAACATCACCTCCGCCCTTTTTGATCCAATTCTAGTTTTAGTTTAAAGAGAACCAGTCACCACATTTGAAAACCCCAATGACATATACCATCTGATAGCCACAGTATTTTCTTGTTTTATTTATCCAAGTCTATTCAGCCATTCCAAAGATAAACGCCTTTTAGTGTCGATGGAAATTAGGGCCTATTAGCCAAGTGAGTGCCAACACTGTGGTTCCACTGGGGCCAGGGTCTCTGTGTGCTGTACGTCATGTAGTGCTGTAAGGGCTTATATCTTTGGGATGGCTCAGCAGATCTGAATAAACAAAAGACCGAAAAGCTCAGGGTGACAGCGCATCAGATGAAGTATCTCAATGGGCTTTTCAGTCGGCTTTTGGCCTGTGTTTTGCATCAATATCTGTAAGCCAAAGCCAGGACTGGTTCTAGAACATGGAACAGGTAAAAGTACAGTAGCCTAAATAATAAATGTGATATAGATAAATACACCCACATGCATGGCGGTCACAAGAAAAAAAACTACTATTAAAAACTTTTGTAAACTAACCAGTTTTTGATTACATATAATTTCAACAAAACAAGGCACAGTATTATCTATCTGACACTGTATCAAAATTGTGAGCCACACAAATCTAGCCCCACAACTTGCTCTTTGACTACTGACGTAGGCCTAGAAGTATTGCCCACACCCACCAGTCATTAAGCAGCTAAAAGAGATCAGTTTTTAGTAAGCTGAAACCTGTCAGGAGTAACAAGATACAAAGCCCCAGAAGAAAAATGATGCTTCGTCTACAAATTTTGAAACTTGTTCAACAGGTTTGTGACACTCTGTAACTTCATCATGATAACATATATAGGCCTATCTGCACTGTGCCCTAGGGCAGAGATTCACAAACTTATTACCATATTGGCCATACACAAGATATTTGCCAGCAGATCATTGGCAGATTTGGCTTATTTAAAGCATAACTAAACTTTTGATTTTCTGCCAGTATTTGATTTGTGTAATTAATAAATTTTGTCATATAATTTATTAACAAATTGTGTGTCTTTGTGAAATTTTACTCCTTCCCTTGCTTCTCTATTGAGAGCTATCCCTTGCATCTCATTATGCACAGAGTAAGCGGCTGTGTAAAGTGAAGAGAAAATGAGGGTTGGGAGGGTCATTTCAAATGGCTATATCTTAGGCAATATAAATAAAACATAGAAACTTTGGTATCATATGAAAGAGGAGGTTCTCATTTTTAGCAAGAGTTCTACCTGTATGATAGAACCAGAGATATCACTGGTTGAAAATACAGTCAGGCTGGATTCACACCAGCGCTCGCACTCCATTCGGGGGATTCCATCCCCGAATCCACTTCAAAAATGCGGAGAGAAAAGTTCTGCAAGCAGGACTTTTTCTCCACATTTTTCGGGCGAAAACCCAATCCACTTAAAAAGTGGTTACCCACGGACCCCATAGACTATAATAGGGACCAAGTGGACCCGAAGAACGTAAACCTGAACACTAGTGTGAATCTAGCGTCAGGAACAAGATATTTATATGCAGCATGAGAATCTCTTTTTTCATATTGTTATGGTAGAGTCCTTAGAGCAAACATCAGAAAATAGCAGGATCTGGCTGATAACAGAGAGCAGTATAACTAGCTGTTTAAATCCTACACAGAGCTGAGACATAGGTCCCAGACACCCAAACACTTTTTCCAGCCACGAAGCAGATGGACTTGTGCTGAATTGGGGGTCCAAGTTATCACCACCGAAACTGAGAAACAAAAATGCTGCACAATCAGAAATCAAACTTACAATGCCGATCAGAATCAGGAAGATAAATCAAGAGAATGAACGTCCAGGCCAGTAGTCAGTATCAAGCCAAGGATCAGTTCCTAGAGGACATGTCAGAGCCAGAGTCTGGAGACAAGCAGTATCAGGCTAAGGCCCCACGTTGCGGAAACACAGCTTTTTTTTTGAGCCAAAGCCAAGAATGGCTACAAAAGAAATGGGAAATCTATAAATAGTACTTATACTTCTACCTTTTGCTCAATCCGCTCCTGGCTTTGGCTCAAAAAACAGCAACAAACTCTGCAACAAAAAAAGCTGCGTTTCCACAACGTGGGGACTCAGCCTCAAGCGGTTTTCTGGTATCAAGCCAAAGGTCAGTTCCTAGAGGTCACATCAGAATCAGGAGGCAAGCGGTATTTCCAGTACCACAGTTTCTGTGGTGTTTATTTATGAAGGCACACCTACTTGTTAAACGTTGAGAATGTGTTAGTTTGATGCGCCTTTATAAGCTATGTGCAGTTTGTGTCTTTTTGTATAAAAAGGCACATTTGCCCCTTTTAACCCTGCTGTTCTGTTCGGTCAAAAAATGACCGAATTTGAAATTTTATATTTTTTTAAATATTCATTATGCGGTTCTGAAACTTGTGGTTCATTGACTTTTCCTCATTTGAGGGGTTCTTACTAATAGCAGTTTTTATTTATTTATTTTTTGCTCCACATCTTTTTTTACACTTGTACTGTTCGGTCAAAAATGACCGATAGCCTTTTATACTAATCTCCAGCCATTTTTTTTTTAAATAAAGGAGTTATAATCTCATTTTGGTCTATATAGTTCATCTACTACTATTTATCAATTTATCTAGGTCCTTTTGGTCCATGCAGAGTTACACATACATACATTTTCAAATTATGATACTGTAGATGGACACCTGTAAACGCAAAAATAAATCGGTGGCCAATGGTTGTTTTTTACAACATTCTTGATGTGTCGGCGTACAATGCATTTGTGTTATGGCGTGAAATAGACCCAAATTGGAATAAAAATAAACTATATAAAAGAAGAATTTTTTTTAGAGGAGTTGGGAAAATCACTGGTTAGCCCATATATCCATATATTGAACAAAGAAAAGTAACACCCAGAGATGATGGAGCTGCAGCCATTGTCCACAGGATCCAACAGCATGCTGAAGAAAGTGAACCAAGGGCTTCCGCTAGCACTGTGACGATACCCACGGCCTCCACCAGCAGTGCAACCAGCCTAAAACGGAAACGATGCGCCTTGTGTCCAACATCAAGTAATCACAAATCTAATGTGATATGTTGCAAATGTGCAAAGTACTTATGCAAAAGACATGTAAATTATACTTGTGACGAATGCAAACAGTAAATTTAGCACCTTGAACCTTATTTCACATTTTATATAGAAAAAAACTAGACTTTTTATTTTTTTGTTTGTTTTTTTGAAAAAAATATATTTACATACAGTTTGATGTTATTAGTTATAGTTTACAGTTTTATAAAGATTTTTTTTTGTGCAAATGTAAAATATATATGAATAATGCAATAAGGCCATGTAACATTTTTTGACACAAAAAAATAAAAATTAAGTTTTTGATTTCATTTTTCATTTGTTTATGAACAACCATGTTCACATACAGTATAATAATGCAAAAGAAATTCAAATAAAACACTTAAATTAGTTAAAAATCCAGACTTTAATAGGCCCGGTCAAAAATGACCGGAACATTATATGTGTATAGTAGAACCGAACAGAACAGCAGGGTTAATGCAGTCTGACCTGACAAGCTTTTTACTCTGCCCATGTTCTGGAGTACATTCCTGCCTTTTTTAGGCCACACCCCCTTTTACCGACAAAAAGCAAAAGTAGTGAGGGCAGCATGACATCTGAAAAAAAAAGGCAATTGCTTCACAAATAAAGCACAGGACAGAAAGAGCACAAAAGGCTCAATTCACATGGCACTTTTTTTTGACAGTCTGTTTTCACTGCCAAACCCCCCCCCCCAAAAACAAACAAACAAACAAACACACACACACACACACACACACAACAAACACCTGACACATACTATCTTTGTCCATTAAAACAGACATAGATAGTGCCATGTGAATAGACCCATTAAAGTTCATGGGTTATATAATGGCTGTATGACATAAAATGGCATAGGTCAAGTAACAAAAATCTAACAGCAAGAATCCCAACTCGAATAAAAACCATTACCGTTACACCAGATGTATAGAAACTTTCCTTGAAATCTTGTGTTTCATGAAAAACGCCCTTCCTCCAACAGAAAAGAATTCCTAGAATCCAAATATCTCAATCAGCTCCATTACCTTGTAAAGTCACAGAACAACTTCTGCGTAAGGTACAGCAGCTGGAGCAGACAGTTCTCAGACAAACAAAATGTAAACTTTGCCTGGAAAATGTGAGTTGGTGATGAGATCTAAGCTTGCATGTACTATTTAGGTTTAAAAAAAATAAATAAATAAATAAATTGAACTTGCAATTTCACAGCGTTAAGGGCTATTTTATAGTGTAATATTAGTAACAATAATTTGGGACAGAGAAAAAAAAAAATTGACATTTCATGCCTCCACTAACATGAGGCTCTGAACAAACATGCTTCAAGGGTCAGGCTTTCACATGAACACACCGTCTGTTTTTCATCCATGAGAACTTCCATGTGTGATTTTCATCCAATTGTCATCCATTTAAAAACATAACTAGGTCCATTATGTGTCCCGACCAACTGAAAAAGGTCATATGACTACACAAATTTTAGGCTAAGGCCCTAGGTAGCGAGCTGCAGCCAAAAAGCGCAGCGAAACACATCACGGTTTTTCCGCAGCCCTTTTCATAGAAAGTCCGCAGAGTTTTCTTCTGCGGACTTTCTGTCCCTATTATACCTGTATGGAAACGCTGGTGTAATTGACATGCTGCTATTTAGAAAAACGCTAGTGTTTTTGAAATCGCAGCATTTCCGCTGCAGATAATTTTCTGCAATGTGTGGATGGGATTAGCCAGAATCCCATCTACTTTGCAGGTAATGTGACGTATCCCAACAACTGAAATAAGGCAGTGTGAACACCGTCTTGGGCCTTTTGCACTCGACCGTAGTGGTTTTTACTGTCCGCAAATACTGATCCACAATAAAAACATGTCTGCAAAAAGACCAACACTTGTCTGTGCCGCAAATGCTGGTAAATATAGAACATGCTTCATAAATTGCAGTCCTTGGATCCGATCTTGTGTCTGGGCCCATAGAAATGCATGTGTCCTCAATTGTAATTGCGGATCAAAAGTACAGTCGAAGGTGGCCTTAGTTTTCAACTTAAAAAAAAAAAAAAAAAAGTTAGGTTCTTTTCCAATAAGCCACACCTTCTTGTCGAGCACCATGCAGAAAAATTCAGAAAGTGTCTAAGGCTAAGGCACCACGCAGCAAATTGCTGCAAAAAAAACACCGCGCAAAAGACCGCAGCAGAAATGCATTACATTTTTTTCCACAGCATTCTTCACTGTCCTCTGTGGACTTTCTGCCTCTATTATACATATATAGGGAATAGGTATAGGTATTATACATATAAGTAGGTATAATCGACATACTGCTATTTACAAAAACGCAAGCGTTTTTGAATTTGCAGCATTTCCGCTTCAAAAGTTTTTTTCTGCAATGTGTGGATGGGATTAGCCAGAATCCCATCCACTTTGCAGGGACCGTAAAACGCTTCATTTTCATGCCATATAAATTAGGGAAATTACAAATGTACTGTACTGAGAAGTTCTAATTTTCAGATGCATTTGTCTATTATTATACCAGATAAACCAAAGTTTTTTAAAATGGTATTCTGCCACAAAAATTGAGTATAAACTATGCCAGCAAGTAATAGGTGTAAATGTTTTTTAGATGCACTACATTTTCAGAGTTGTGTGCACCAGTTTTGAAAATGTGACACTTTTTATGTCTGTCCACTTGTAATTTGCACTGTTTAATTTATATACTTATTGCAGGGCCTTATGGAGCAGGACCATGACACAGCACTTCAAAGATACCAAAGAGAGAATCCATGTTTTATGCACTGCCCCATCAAGCCCTACACTAGGCATAACACAGTGGAGAGAAGAGGCGTAATTTGAACCTCCTAGCCCCTCCTAATCGTAAATTTGCAATGGTACCTTTATCTACCTTGTGCCATTTAGAGTAGCTGTATATTTTCTGTGGCAGAGAGACCTTAGGAGCCCTCTCAGGGTCCATGTTTTGGTAGCGACCACTGCCTCTGCACCCCCCCTATAGCTATGACTCTGGTGGGGGAATTTATCAACACATCTACGCCAGTTTCCTGGCATAGATGTGTAATAATGTGGCACTTCACTGGTGCAAGGCCCCAAATGTGCACAGAGAGGAGTTGGCTGTGGGGGCACCTTAGCCTGACATATTTGTTATAACTCATGCCAGCTTTCTGGCCTAAGTTATACAGGAAATCATTGCTAGTTCCTGACAGGCATACACCTGATTTATTAAGAGACCGGTGTCTCTTGATAAATCAAGCGTGCCTTGCACCTACCTGGCCCTTTATTAAGATTGCTATTAGATTGTCATTTCCTATATAACTCATACAAAAAAACTGGTGTGAGTTATAATAAGAATGTCAGGCCAAGGTGTCCGCCCACAAGAGAGGACTTTGTGTCACATTATCTCACATCTATGACAGAAAACAGTAGTGGACGTGTTTATGAATTCCCCCAGAATACTTGTGCATTTTCAGGTGCAGAATCCTGCAGCCATTCAAATCAGTAGCACGCCCTGTGTGTTACTCCACAGAGGCCATTTATTGGCTGCAGTAGTAACATGACATCACCACTGCAGCCCTGTCAAACACCATCGGGGAGCAATGGAAACAGAGGGTTGGGGGTTTCAGGTGTAAGTACAGCATGTTCCTGTTTTATTTTTGTTTTTTTTAAACTCCTCTACTGCCTGTAGCAGCTTTTTTTTTCAATAAAATAACTCCTTCAAAAAGGAGTTTTACAGGCTTTTATAATAGATGACATAACCTTAGGATAGGCCTTCACTCAAATATCATGGGGGTGTGACACCTGGGACCCCATGGATCTGAAGTTGTTTGACGTTGTAGCCCTGAGCACCTCTTCAGCTTCACAGGCCATGTGATGTCGCAGTCATTGGAAAGGAGCTGGGGAGCTCATGCGCCCTCTGTTGGATGTAACAGATCCTCAGTTTGCTTTTGACTCACCGAGTCTTGAGAAAGCAAAAGGGCTCATGAGCGCATGAGCTCCCAGCTCCTTTCCCATAATGCCTTGTGATATGTAGATGCTTAGTAGAGGGCGAAAGGCAACTCAAAACTCTACACACCTTAACTGGAGCTCTCCACAAGGAGAGATGTCCCTGTCCCTAAGCCACTCATTGCTTCCCACAAAGCCAGCCAACTCACTTTGCTCTGCACTGATGAGGGACAAAAATCCCGAAACGGCGCTGTATGCAGATAAGTGAAACTGGCTTGGCTAAAATCCCTTTTGCTGTCTCAAGACTCGGGGAGTCAAAAGCAAACTGAGGATCTGTTACATCCAACAGAGGGCGCATGAGCTCCCAGCTCCTTTCCCATAATGCCTTGTGATATGTAGATGCTTAGTAGAGGGCGAAAGGCAACTCAAAACCCTACACACCTTAACTGGTGCTCTCCTCAAGGAGAGATGTCCCTGTCCATAACGCAGTCATTGGATGCATAGTTGGTTCACACTCATGTACATTCAAATAAATGGGGATAAACTGCGATACGATAGGGATCCCAGGTGCTGGGGCCCCACTGATCTTCAACTGATGACTTATCCTGAGTTAAAACCCCTTTAAGGCTAAGGCCCCAAGTAGCGGATCAAAGCAAAAAAAGCGCTGTGGGAAAAACCGCGGCATCAAGCCAAATTACATGCGATGACAAGGATTCTAGTATTTCCACAACTTATTTCTCCACGGTGTGTGATCTCATCCTTAAATTCCTACTGTAATTGCGGCTAGAGCTTCAACTTTCATTGTTGTGCTAGGAATTATGAATGACAATCTGAGATGTTTGTTACATTGGAATTCAAAAAATTAAATAAATAAATAAAAAAAACTGGCAATGCATTCCTTTTAAAGCCTTGGTTCCTTCATTGTTTGTTAGACACAATGGCTTGTACATGGCTGCACCTGGTACTGCACCTTAAAGCTAATCTGTCAACAGTATATTTTTTGTTCTAACCTAATTCCAGTATCTTGTAAAGATGATTCTACAGTTTCCAGATATGCCTCTGTTATTCAGTCTTGGGGCCCCATTTCCAAGTAAATCAATCTTTTATTCATACGCAAATAAGTGTAAACGTGCTTAGTGTGGGAAGAGCTGAGACGGAAGCTTAAGCAAGGTAAGGCACACCCCCAAAGCACTTTTCCCCTCATGAATAAAACAATAACAATAATACCGTAATGGGGCCCCAAAGCATATTTGAAAAGAATACAAGTGACTTGTTATTTTGGCTGCACACTGAACACCATAAAAACATTGCATTTCAAACACAAAAGCCATACAGACATGCAAATTAAAACCAATTTCTTTAGGCAGGAATTGAATGGTCTAAATTCCTTATCATTCAGTCTATAAAAAAAATCTAACCTAAATTCATTTCAGGACCCTGAGGTGTAGTGGTCCAAATGCATAATCTACTAGGAATATTAAGTAAAAGTCTGCAGGGCTGGAAGGAGCATGAAAACCTGATAACATAAATATAACCCACAACAGATTCAACCTGTTAACAGTATTTTCCAAGACTATAATATTTCTGGTCTATCATTAGGACAGGACATCAGTATCCAAGCAGTGGGGCTCCCACTACCAGCTACCCACATAGAATAAAATGGGCACAGTGATCGAGCATATACCACATCCCATTCATAGTTTAACCCTTTCACTGCCAGGGGTTTCCGGAAATTTTGCACTTCCGGTAGCCGAGCAATTTTCACAGTTTTGAGATGGACAAATCAAACCTAAATTGCAACATTAAAAAAAAATCATCCAACCTATATATTTTCTTAAAGTAGACACCTGCAGCATTGTCAGAATATCACTTGGTACTGTATGCGAACAGGCACCTTCAGGCAATTTTGATTTAAAATGAATGTTTTATAAAAAAAAAAAAAAAAATGCAAATAAATGTATATTAGTTGCTAAAAGTGGAAACCAAACAAAAAGTTATATGCACCAAACCTCCTAAAAATAAGAGTTCAACATGTGCAGAGTTCATTCATAATACTAAGGTCTACACCTGCATGCACATATTTTCATAAAATAACCAGAACTGGAAGGGACAAAAATCTGCTTTGAAGCTGGAAATGTTAAAAAAAGCATCATCCTATTAAATGTAGGGATTGCACACTGTGAAAAGCAAGTGCACTCCTAAACCCTATATATTTCTTGAAAGTAGACAACCTGAAGATTACATTTGTCTCAATGGGCTATCAATAGCCAAGTCCACCTTCATGTAACTTTGTCACAAACACAAATAATTTTTGGAAAAAATGCACCTATACACATATATTTGCAACTAAAACTCCTATTCAATCGTACATTCACACACAAAACACATTTAAAATAATAGATCAAGGTGTACACAATTTATATATACCACAAACATCAACTACAACAAGAGCTCGTACTCTCAAAAACACTGATACAGAAGACAAATTATATTTTGCTGTTATTCACTAATAAAAATCTATACTGCACATAGCAAACTGTGACACCAAAATCTAATTTTTTGAGATTGCACAGCATACCGTATATAAAAACACAACTTAATATTTCATATATACAACTTTGCAGCAAACAGATTGTAAGCAAACATTGCACAAAAATTCAAATTTGCCACTAAAGTGCCGGCTCAAGCAGTCCCTTTCTGCAAGCAAAATGTACTTTCCAAAAAACTGCAGTATGTGAGGAATTCATACATACCATATATATATATATATATATATATATATATATAAGTTACAGGTGCAGGTGTTAAAGAAACGCCAAAAATCGCAGAAATGCGCCAACCAATTTTGTGCATGCAAATTAAATAGGAGCTTACATAAGAATATAATTTTCTACCCCCCTATAAAAATTGTAGCAATTTATACTTTCATCTCTAGTGATAATCGTTATTGCTATTATTTTAGCGTGTAACGGATATCGCTAGAGGTGTATTTTACTCTATAAAGATCAGGAATGGACAGAACAGTGATTGGGTGAAATGTAATCTTTATTGATGACTTTGTGCATGTGTTGTGTAAGTGTTTGGTGTGACTCCTTTGGCGCTGCGACCTGTACAAAGGTAAACATCTGGGTCACAGCGCCAATAAACTTCCTGGTCGTGTTCACAGTGGTATTACATAAGAATGCCCCTCTAGTAAGGCTCAGAGGGGTACTACATTATCCCTCCATGTGACAATTAGAGAGCAAAAGTACAGTATGCTCTCTAATAGATAGGAGAGGGGATAACATGGACAGAAGTCCCTGCTATCCGCCCCCTGGGGTCACATACAGGTTATGCACAGATGATGATAAGGATTTTCTCATCTCTGTGCAGTCTGCAGGGGGGGCTCCTCCCCCCTCCTCCTCCTACCGCAGCTCTTAAGATGCTTCCTGAGACAGGAGGACATTTTAGAGCCCCATATCTCAGGATCTGTTAGGAGTATTAAGAAGATCTTGGATTCATTTTAAAGATGAGAATAGCTGTTAAAAACGCTGTCAGGAATTGAGATTTTCAATGTGATCTCAATGCTGAATAGCGTTTTCAACTGTGAATTACTCCTAAACTGTAAGGGCTATTATGAAGATATTTGTATTTTAAAGCTGAGATTCTCATCTTTAAAATGAGTCCTAGATCTTCTTAATAGTCCTAACAGATCCTGAGAAATCGTCATTAGAAGTAAGGAGGTATTAGATACGTGCTTGGCTACAGAAGTGCCACCCTGGCAGGACGTATAAGATATGTGGCTGGCAGGGAAAGGGTTAACCAGGCACAGTGCTTGAATAGGACTGAGCTACACCGAACTTCAGTACCCAGCCACAACCAAATGTATGCCGCTATGACACTGTAAACATGGAAGCAAATGCCCCTAATTCAGATGTCTGATGGATGGGGGGGGGCAGGTAGCTGAAGGCCACACAATCAGATATTGATGGCCTATACCAAGAATGCTCTAAGATTAGTCCTGAAAGACACCTTTAAATCAATTTTATTTTTTTTGTACTTTACTTTCAAAATAGACACTTTGTAGCTTTTACCTGATAATTAAAGGCATTCATTCTCTATTTATATTAAACAACATGTCTGGAGGACACAGAGCAAACATGGCATATTCAATTTCCACCATGTCACAGAGCACATTAGTGATATATAGAACACCTCTGTTATGTATGTCACTTTTGTAAATTTGGAGAAAAACATCTTTGAAGTCTTATGAAAATTAGGCTGTTGGTGTACTGGGGGGTGGACCTTCAGGTGCACTGCTCTTGAAACTCAGACTCCCTACCATCTACTGCCTGCATCACCCCATGCAGTGAGATTTGATCCTCCCACTGCTATAACATCACCCATCCTCCTTGTCTAACTGACTAGCTCCGAATTATGGCATAATATGAAATCTAGACACATATATACCCTGTGGTTTTGGATGAGGGGAATGGGGAGAGGTGGTGCGAGAGATTAGTCCTGGGGTCAGGTACAATAGCGGAACCAGGGAAACTACACACTCAGGTTTCTGCTCATGTCATCTTTCTGCCCAATTAATCAACTCCTCAAATCCCACTATCTGATGGACCGTCTCTTTCCACAGTTGCAGCAGTGGTGAGGTTGACACGTATATAGTCTATGGGCGGTACGGAAGCAGTTAAAGACACTTATTGTTGCCCTGATTCACTCTCGTCTTGACTACTGTAACTCTTTACTAATCCGTCTTTCCTTTACTAAAATCTCCCCTCTACAATCTATTCTGAATACAGCGGCCAGGATCATCTATCAGTCTAGACGCTACAGCGATGCCTCCAGTCTGTATCAGTCACTACATTAGCTGTCTATTCAATACAGAATACAATATAAACTTATCACCCTCATCCACAAGGCTCTCCATAATGCTGCAGCTCCCTACATTTCCTCCCTCATTTCCTCCCTCATCTGTCACCCAACCCATGCTCTCCATTCACTCAATCACCTAAGTCTAACATCCTCTATAATCAGAACCTCCCAATGCCATATACAAGACCTCTACAGAGTTACACTACTTTTCTGGAATGCTCTACCCTGGACAATCAGATTAACTCCCAATTTCTACAGCTTCAAGCACAAACTAAAGACACATCTTTTCAGACAGGCCTATCACAATTCCTAATGTAAACCCTTCTGCTGTTAGAATCCCTAAAACTAACCCTCCTCTATTCATGCCCCATATCACCCCACAGGATATGATGATGTCCTATTGGACTAACTTTATATGTCCAGGCACCATCTTCACGTTAAAGGACACTGACTGGTGATGGCTAATACAGCTTTTTTATGTGTAATGAAAGTAACCTCTATCACAAAAATGTCTGGACCATTGTATAAGCAATGTTACCTCCGATGTCGCCCCTGCTACCTCTTGTGTCACCCCCTCTACCTCAGATTGTAAGCTTTCGTGAGCAGGGTCCTCAGTCCCATTGTGTGAATTGACTATTACTCTGTAATGTATCTTTTTCGCTATATAAATAAAATGTATTATTATTATTAATACAAATTACCAACACCACCTAACCCAGCCCTGCTGTAAAGTCATGATATATTGTACTCCAGCTTCCTATTTTTGACTTGAAACATTCTGTGAAATCTTCTGTGTCTTTCACTTCTCTAGATACCAGGATTAAATGGGTTGTCTGATAGCATAAGTTTTTAAGTGGTTTTCAAATAGAATTTAATAAAGTTTACTAATATGCCGATAACTAATGGTCCAGTTTCAGTACATGTCCCATGGTCCCAAAAGTGGAGCCTTTTCTGTAAGTTCTGATGTTCCAACCTCCTACCATCTATGTGTGTCAGTAACATGCTTGAAGATTGCTGGCTGTATAACTCTGTTTATTAGCTAAGCTGGTCGCTTCTCTGTCTCTGCATCAACCATACAAAAAACTTGTCCAACCATTTGAAAGCCTTGAAGTGCAAATAACACAATATGGACCTGTACACAGCCTTCATTTTTTTGAGACGTTTTAACAAAAAAAAACAAAAAACGGAAAAAATGTGTCTGTACAAGAGAAACCTCTACAGCAAGATGAAAAGTGATATATTCTGTGATACACAGATAAATGTGGATACAGGTTTTCTTTACTTTATATATAATCACAATATTAAAAATTGTACAACTCTGCTCCAACCAGTCATCCTCAAAGGTTTCTAGGACTAAAATAGGTCATCAATACGTGATCGAGAAAGGTCCGACAGACAGCAATGCTCCTTTGAGCTTCACCGACTATGTGACATGTTCATAATTCATATGGCCTTTAAGCTACTCAGTCCAATTCAAGTGAAGAGGGCTAAGGCTAGATTCACACCTGCGCCTGCTCTCTGTCTGGGGATTCCATTCCCCATTCCACTTTAAAAATGCGGAGAGAAGAGTTCTGCAAGCAGCGCTTTTCTCTCTGCATTTTTCGTCCTTTTCAGGTGGAACTGCTTTTAAGCGGATTAGGTTTCCATTCGGGGGGAGGGGGTCCCAAGTGGACCCTCGAACGAAAACCCAAACGCAGGTGTTAACCTAGCATCAGCTGCAAGCACAACTGCTGTACAGTCATGGCCAAAAGTTTTGAGAATGATACAAATATTAATTTTTACAAAGTCTACTGCTTCAGTTTTTCTAATGGCAATTTGCATATACTCCAGAATGTTATAAAGAGTGATCAGCTTAACAGCAATTACTTGCAAAGTCAATATTTGCCTAGAAAATGAACTTTATCCCCCAAAACACATTTCAACATCATTGCAGCCCTGCCTTAAAAGGACCACCTAACATCGTTTCAGTGATTGCTCCATTAACACAGGTGTGGGTGTTGATGAGGACAGGGCTGGAGATCAATCTGTCATGATTAAGTAAGAATGACACCACTGGACACTTTAAAAGGAGGCTGGTGCTTGCCATTATTGTTTCTCTTCTGTTAACCATGGTTAGCTCTAAAGAAACACGTGCAGTCATCATTGCACTGCACAAAAATGGCCTAACTGGGAAGAGTATTGCAGCTAGAAAGATTGCACCTCAGTCAACAATCTATCGCATCATCAAGAACTTCAAGGAGAGAGGTTCCATTGGTGCCAAAAAGGCTCCAGGGCGCCCAAGAAAGACCAGCAAGCGGCAGGACCGTCTCTTAAAAGTGTTTCAGCTGCGGGATGGGGCTACCAGCAGTGCAGAGCTTGCTGAGGAATGGCAGCAGGCAGGTGTGAGTGCATCTGCACGCACTGTGAGGCGGAGACTCTTGGAGCAAGGCCTGGTCTCAAGGAGGGCAGCAAAGAAGCCACTTCTCTCCAGAAAAAACATCAGGGACAGACTGATATTCTGCAAAAGGTACAGGGAGTGGACTGCTGAGGACTGGGGTAAAGTCATTTTCTCTGATGAATCCCCTTTTCGATTGTTTGGAACATCTGGAAAACAGCTTATTCGGAGAAGAAGAGGTGAGCGCTACCACCAGTCTTGTCTCATGCCAACTGTAAAGCATCCTGAAACCATTCATGTGTGGGATTGCTTCTCAGCCAAGGGAATCGGCTCTCTCACAGTCTTGCCTAAAAACACAGCCATGAATAAAGAATGGTACCAGAATGTCCTCCAAGAGCAACTTCTCCCAACCGTCCAAGAGCAGTTTGGCGCTCAACAATGCCTTTTCCAGCATGATGGAGCACCTTGCCATAAAGCAAAGGTGATAACTAAATGGCTCAGGGAACAAAACATAGAGATTTTGGGTCCATGGCCTGGAAACTCCCCAGATCTTAATCCCATTGAGAACTTGTGGTCAATCATCAAGAGACGGGTGGACAAACAAAAACCAACAAATTCAGACAAAATTAAAGCATTGATTCTGCAAGAATGGACTGCTATCAGTCAGGATTTGGTCCAGAAGTTGATTGAGAGCATGCCAGGGAGAATTGCAGAGGTCCTGAAGAAGAAGGGTCAACACTGCAAATATTGACTTGCTGCATTAACTCATTCTAACTGTCCATATAAGCTTCTGTTACTCATAATATGAATGCAATTATATTTTTGTATGTGATAAAAACATCTGACAAACACACATAAAAACCAGAGGGCAGCAGATCATGTGAAAATATAATATTTGTGTCATTCTCAAAACTTTTGGCCATGACTGTACAATGTACGGAGCTGTGCTGTGTAAGTAACGAACAGGCTATTGCACTTGCCCAAATCTGTAGTTTCTTCAAATAATTGTTAGGGGTGCCAGTTGTCAGAACCCCACCAAGCTGATACTGATGGTCTTTCCTAGGGATCATTCATCAATCCATGCATGTTTGTCCTTTATTTGGTGTGCACTGAACAATACTTGTGCTATTTTAACAAGAATTTTTACAAATGTGCCTCAACCTTATTTCTTGAATGAACATTTCTAATAACACAAGTCTAGGAGAATCTTTTCTGCAACAACAATTAAAAATGAATGAATATATTTTCTGCATTAACTTGCCTTAGGCCTCCATACTTCGAGCCAACAACACATGTAACTGCCAACAGCTTCCAAGGGCAACATCATGTTTTATTGATCTGGCCCTGGAAACTTTCTGTTTTTAAATGTGGCTGCAATGTGCAAAAGACAGCACCTTAAAGTAAGCAAAAAATGCATGTAAAAGTATACAGTGAAACCTCTCCAGAAGACCACTCGTTTGAGAACACCCCCTTTTAAAGACCAATTTTTTCATTAACCAATTTTCCTCCCATTATACTCTATGGAAACTTCCTCTCTGTAAGCAGACTACCTTTATCCAACAATAGGCCACTTTTTTTGAGCAAATTTTTCATTGGGAACCCCTTTGAAAAGATCACACATTGGATTTAAATAAACTGTTACACCAATATGGACACAGCTCTGTGCTGTGCCGCATCACTGAACTGCAGGAAGCAAGAGCAAGAGACTTGCAAGGGACATCAGGGAGAAAAGTCACCATTGTCACAGGAGCAGAGAGTCCACTTCATACTCAATGCACTCTGCAAAGCATGCATAACAGTTTCAATTTTTCTTGCACAATCTTGGGACCTGGACTATATAAACCCAGGATTTTTTGTATACACCACACCAAAATAAACATTCTTGGGGTGTTCTAAAAGTTCAGCTTTTGACCTATTAAATATCAGCAAGTACCATTAACATTAGTAGTAAAGATAGAAAATGGAAAGAGGAGCCATGCTAGGAATCAGGAATGAGAGAGGACACCAAACTGGGGTCCAGGATGAGAACCATGCTGAGGACTGAGAATAAAGAGATATCCTGCTGAGGACTACGAAGGGGAGTTATGCTGTTGACTAGGAACAAGAGAAGAGCCACGCTGGGTATCAATATTTAGAAAGATTACATGCAGGGAACCAAGAATGATGGGAGAGTATTTTCAATTAGGAAACGGGCAGGTCACCAGGGGAGTAAGAAAGATTTGGAGCCCCTATGGTTATATGTATGCGTTGGAACAACTTGTGTACCATGGCTTTTTTTAATAGTCTCAGGCTAGACCTGGCTCTGTGTAATATGCTGAAGCATAAAATACATGATTTCTGGCTCCTTCATCATTATTTGGGGGTTCGGAGGGATGCACATGCCCGCTGACTCCATTAGATACATTAAAGAGGACCTTTCACGTCCTCATGTATATGCTGTTTTACATATCGCTAGAAAGCAGAGAGCGCGCTGTCAGCTTTCCCGTTATGTGGCCGGGGCTGGAGCTATCGGTGCCGGTAGTTCTGTGCCCCATTGTCAGAAGGGCGTTTCGGACAGTCTAGCTGCGCTGTGAGGAACACCCTCCGACAGTATTCCTCCATAGCACTGTACTGGGGGGGGTGTTTCTCACAGCTCAGCATCATCACCCTGGAACACCCACTCTGACTGTACAGGCTATGGATGAGTATTGTCAGGGAGGGCGTTCCTTACAGCTAGACTAGACAGCGTGCTGAGCTTTCTAGCGGTATGTAAAACCGCATATACATGAGGACGTGTAAGGTCCTCTTTAACCTGCATTCCTTATACTTTTTCTTTGAGAGGACCACCCCTATAAACCACCATTTTTCTGTGCCAATTTGGGTGGTCAGCTCAAAGAGGTATCACTGGATATACACTTACTGACAAAAAAAAAAAAAAAAAAAATAATAATAATAATAATAATAATGCTCCCAGAAATGTCAGATAGAAATGTCAGATTGCTGCAAAACTTGGCATGCAGTTATGTCTTAGGCACATATGTTAATAATTACATGTGTGATCTGACTAGACTCTGGGCCTTACCACAAGGTGGTGTAAAAGTGCTCCACCCCCACTGTCCTATAAAGAGGCTCTCAGATACTACTTTTGGGTAGTGTATCTGTGAAAAATGGTTGATTGTTAAACATGCCTCTATGACGCACAGACATTTTTCCCAACTGACGGCCACATATGCTGCCTCTCATGGCAACGTTTTCTGGCATTTTTCAGCAAGATAATGCATACCTACACAAAGCAAAGATTTTCCAGGAAATGTCTCCACTAGATCCCAACACTCCTTAGCCTGCCCAGACAAAAGATTTATTGCCAATTAAACATTTATGGGACCATCTGGGATGCCAATTTTGGCAACCTACGAATGTGCACGATCTATAGACCCAGCTGCAACATTTTTGGGCAAATGTGCCACAGCGTTTCTTCAGCAGGTTTATAGACAAGGAAGGAGTGTACACATTCTTCATTACCTGCATGCACCATGTAAACTAATACAGAAGCCTGTAGTATCAATCCAAGGTCTACAGTCATGGCCAAAAGTTTTGAGAATGACACAAATATTCTATTTTCACATGATCTGCTGCCCTCTGGTTTTTATGTGTGTTTGTCAGATGTTTTTATCACATACAGAAATAGAATTGCATTCATATTATGAGTAACAGAAGCTTATATTGACAGTTAGAATGAGTTAATGCAGCAAGTCAATATTTGCAGTGTTGACCCTTCTTCTTCAGGACCTCTGCAATTCTCACTGGCATGCTCTCAATCAACTTCTGGACCAAATCCTGACTGATAGCAGTCCATTCTTGCAGAATCAATGCTTTAATTTTGTCTGAATTTGTTGGTTTTTGTTTGTCCACCCGTCTCTTGATGATTGACCACAAGTTCTCAATGGGATTAAGATCTGGGGAGTTTCCAGGCCATGGACCCAAAATCTCTATGTTTTGTTCCCTGAGCCATTTAGTTATCACCTTTGCTTTATGGCAAGGTGCTCCATCATGCTGGAAAAGGCATTGTTGAGCGCCAAACTGCTCTTGGACGGTTGGGAGAAGTTGCTCTTGGAGGACATTCTGGTACCATTCTTTATTCATGGCTGTGTTTTTAGGCAAGACTGTGAGAGAGCCGATTCCCTTGGCTGAGAAGCAACCCCACACATGAATGGTTTCAGGATGCTTTACAGTTGGCATGAGACAAGACTGGTGGTAGCGCTCACCTCTTCTTCTCCGAATAAGCTGTTTTCCAGATGTTCCAAACAATCGAAAAGGGGATTCATCAGAGAAAATGACTTTCCCCCAGTCCTCAGCAGTCCACTCTCTGTACCTTTTGCAGAATATCAGTCTGTCCCTGATGTTTTTTCTGGAGAGAAGTGGCTTCTTTGCTGCCCTCCTTGAGACCAGGCCTTGCTCCAAGAGTCTCCGCCTCACAGTGCGTGCAGATGCACTCACACCTGCCTGCTGCCATTCCTCAACAAGCTCTGCACTGCTGGTAGCCCCATCCCGCAGCTGAAACACTTTTAAGAGACGGTCCTGCCGCTTGCTGGTCTTTTTTGGGCGCCCTGGAGCCTTTTTGGCACCAATGGAACCTCTCTCCTTGAAGTTCTTGATGATGCGATAGATTGTTGACTGAGGTGCAATCTTTCTAGCTGCAATACTCTTCCCAGTTAGGCCATTTTTGTGCAGTGCAATGATGACTGCACGTGTTTCTTTAGAGATAACCATGGTTAACAGAAGAGAAACAATGATGGCAAGCACCAGCCTCCTTTTAAAGTGTCCAGTGGTGTCATTCTTACTTAATCATGACAGATTGATCTCCAGCCCTGTCCTCATCAACACCCACACCTGTGTTAATGGAGCAATCACTGAAACGATGTTAGGTGGTCCTTTTAAGGCAGGGCTGCAATGATGTTGAAATGTGTTTTGGGGGATAAAGTTCATTTTCTAGGCAAATATTGACTTTGCAAGTAATTGCTGTTAAGCTGATCACTCTTTATAACATTCTGGAGTATATGCAAATTGCCATTAGAAAAACTGAAGCAGTAGACTTTGTAAAAATTAATATTTGTATCATTCTCAAAACTTTTGGCCATGACTGTACTCTCATGGACTGTATCATTATATAGAATATACCGTATGGATGTGGATAGTTTACGCATTTAACCTTTCACCACTCTGGACACGTTTGTTTTAGTAAATAATTGTATTACTCATAACAATTCTGGAGCATCTTTTCTAATAGCTCTGTTCCTGTGTTAGGCTGTGTTCACATGGAGGAATTTGCCACGGATTTGGGGGGTGGATTTTGCCTCCAAATCTGGAGCAGATTCCTCCCGGAATCCGCCTCCCATTGTTTTCAATGGGAGGCAGAGATCGCAGCAGGACGTGGAAAAAAGAAGCGTCCTGCTCAATCTTGCCGCGGATTCCGCGGCGTGGGGTTCGCGGCTCGAGACTCCCTCCTGATAAAGCCCATTCAACCAGGCCTAATCAGGAGCGGGATGCCGCAATTGAATGCTGATGAACTGCATCGGCATTCCGTCGCGGCTAGACTGCGGTGAAAATACCAGCGGCGAAAAATGAAGAGGAATTCCTCTTCATTTTCTGCTGTGTGAATATACCCTTATTGTTCCTGCAAATTTATGAATAAATTGACAACTGGGTGTTACAAGTTGGAGACGTGACATTGTTTAACCACTTCCTTACCACCGATTGGGTTTTTACGTCTGGAAGGTGGTTGTCTAGTTCTGCAAGGATGTACCGATACGTCCAAGCAGAACTCAGCAGCTGCACAAATTCATACAGCTGCTGAAAGGGGAGCCGGCTGTAACTTCAGGATTATTAACTTCCCTGCCTTCCCGATCGCAGTGTATACAGCGCTCAATGAGTGCTGTATACAGTGCTATGGGCGCCGCCATCTTGCGGCTCCCCTAATGGAGAGTAAAAACTATTTTATAAAGTTTTTTTAGTTGCACTTTGTGTTATTAAATAAAAAAAAAATTAAAAAAAATGAAAAGTGAAAAAGGGAGTTTTCCCTCCTCTTTTGTTTATATTTTCCTGGATATAAAAAAATTTAAATTAAAACACATGCAAAAATAAAAACTAAGCCCTATGTGTTACCGAAAAAAAAGACGCAGAAATTAGTTGAATAACGCAAATGATAAAAATGTTACAGCCCTCAAAACTGCACATACAAAAAAACCCGAAAATGAGTCTGGTCTGGAAGGGGGGTAAAACATCTGGTATGAAAGTGGTTAATCAGTGTCAGGCCATATAGGGGCACACAGGACTGCACTGGGGGCACCAGGGACAGGTGAGTATGTTTTTTTTTTTGTTTTTTTTATATATATTGGGCCAGGGGAGGTGAAGAAAAAAAATTATCTTGGACAACCTCATTAATGTCACAGACAAGTGGCACTGTTGTGCAACCGGACCATTGACTTCCATAAGGAGATAAGCAGCTTGCAGTTTGTCAGTGGTCAAGTCATTGAGTTGGATCTCAATACATTCCCCTTGAATATAAAAATTGGTGGTCTAGCTGTCAATGGAATAACCAGAGTAACCTGCTGCACTCTTCTATAGTGTTCAGACAGGAGCATGGTGCAGTGTGGGAATAATGGTAAACAACGGATGAAACAGATCATAAGGCAATATGATATCGGGACTATCACAGTTTCTGTAACAAGGTATGAACACAACCAGGGAGAGAACAGAGCCTACACGGAAAGTGTCCAGATGTTTTCTATGTGGTCACACTGCCAAGCACCTGGGCACATTTGAGCGCAGAAACAGGTGAAGGGTAAACAGTAAGTAACACCAAGAAGGAATTCTACAAGGTGCGAGCTATTAATAAAAAGGATAGTCTAGAATCCATGCATGCTGGAAATACGATTGAGACCTCACCTGCATTGTAGAAGCGATCCAGCACCGTGGTCTCCCCGAAGTCTAGCTTGCCGAAGAGCAGCGTCTCTAGCGTTGCCCCCTGACTCTCGCACGCCTCCTGTAGGCTGTGTAGGGCAGCACTCTCACAAGCGTGCAGTCCCGAGGTTCCCTCATTGATCACATAGACCACAGTTATACTGCGGCTGGTGTTAGCAGAGGTCCCGGCTGAGGCGAAGCCTTTAGTACAACGGCCCGCAGCACCTCCCCCGCCAGCGGCATGTATGTAGTCTTCATGCCAGAAGCTGCCAGCTGCAGGGAGCCTGCCGCCAGTACAGGGTGCTGGTGCTGCTGTTGCTGCCCCTTGCTGCTTGGGGCCAGACTTCTCCTCGTACATGCAGCAGCCAGGCTGTGGCACCGGCGACGCGGGCACCGAGAATATAATACCTTCACTGCTGTCACTCATTTCTCCTGAGCGCACAAAGTATCAAGAGGAAGGGGAAATGTAAGTTCCCCTACTTGTCACCAGGAAGCCTCCTCTCTCAGCTGCTCTGTACAACTCCGTGTGAGTGCGAGACCGTCCTCAAGTGAAGGCACCGTCCAACCGGTGCAAGTCCAGTCAGCAGCGCCCAGAGCCCCGTGTCACCTCCAGCCAGCAGCGCCCAGAGCCCCGTGTCACCTCCAGTCAGCAGCGCCCCGTGTCACCTCCAGTACCTCCTCATACTGCACTTCTCCTCAGAGGCTCCTGTGCCTGCCCCGGTAACTACACCCTACAGCACAGCAGGGAGCGACCGCCAGCTGCCTGTTGCTAGATTGGTGCTTGCTATGTTCTGCCTTTCGCCCTGACGCCTGCCCGGTACATAACTGCCCACTGGGCGGGATACTATAACACGTTACCTCACTGGAGACAGAAGTAGTTACACAAGACTGAGGAAGGAACTTGTCAGTAGCCCGGCCCTTTACTCCTCCTTATTCACACAACATTGGCAGCAAATTGATGAGAGATTATTTTGGCACATTCTAAATAAAAAATATATAAAATACCCAAATATGTTAACTCGATACGTGGGGTTTACCTCCTAACTTCTACTCAAAGGAGACTGGCACTGGCATATGGGAATGCATAAACTATTATCACCACGGCACCTAAAGCTGGCATGCTATCATATCAGAATAGGATCTGCTTACACTCTTTATGCCTTGGCCTAGTCAGCAGTCAGTAAGTGTGTCAGAACTGGGGCTTAATTTGTGCAGAAAACTGTCTAAGGGTAGGTTCAGATATGTGAGTTGCATCAGTATCAGTTTTTTTTGTCCTTTAGTCATTACAACTGATGCCAAAACTGATGCGAAAATGCATCAGTTGTCATCAGGCTTTTTCACAAATTTCTACTCCAAAACCATCAGTTGGCATCAGTGTTTACCATCAGTTTTTACTATCACTTTTTACTTTTAGGGTGAGTTATAGCTGTATAGTATAACCCTCTTGGCCCTTACCTGAGAAACGAACCCCTGATGCAGTGTGCTGGAGACTCGGGAGCTGGCATTTACAGGCATTTCAAGAGTTCTGCAAAAGTGTAATGACGTCCAAAAAACAAACCGTCTAAATCTGTGCGGCAAAAACCAAATAACGCTCCCTCCCTTCTGTGCCTGGTTGTGTGCCCAAATATCATTTTATACCAGATATGACATTAAGTACATTATCCTGGGTACACCAGTGTCATACATGTGGGCATAAACTGCAGTTTGGGCACACAGTAGGGCACAAAAGGGAAGGAGCGCTATGTGGCTTTTGGTGTGCAGATTTAGATGTTTGGGATCTGGACGCCATGTCATGTTTGCAGAACCTCTAAGGCAGCGGTCCCCAACCTTTTCTTTTTCGCGGCGCGGCAGGGGGGACGGGGCAGGGATGGGGGGGGGGGGGGGGAGGTTTAGAGGCGGGTCTTTGGTCATATGGGGCGGGGTTATACACTAAACAGCGCTTTAGACGAGACAGGTTGGCGATCTGGCTACAGTGTTGTGGCTCCTAGAATAGCTAATGGTGGGGACCTGGTCTACAGCGCTGTACACCGAGGTCCCGCGTCATTAGCAATGCTAGGAGCCACAACACTGTGGCCAGATTGCCGACCCACCCCACATAATGTGCCGGGAGCCGCCTTTACCAAGGCCAGCCCGCCGCCCCGTGGACCATCAAAAGACTCCCAACGGCTCGGTCCCGGTCCGCGGACTGGTGGTTGGGGACCCCTGCTCTAAGGTGCCAGAAAAGTGGAATCCCCTAAGGAGTGACCCCCATTGTGAAAACTGCACCCCTCAAAGAATTAATCAAGAGGTGTAGTGAGCATTAGTATCCCAGACGTGAATGCACAGCGGATGTTGAAGAGTGAATATGTAAGCTGTGCGAAGTACATTGGGAGCACCAAATTCCCTATCGTCCCATCAGCAGCACAATATTGGGGTATTTCTGCCCCTGTGTGTTGTAGGACAGAATGGAATTTTTAATGAACAACAAATAGTTAACCGTAACCCCTCCCCCTCCTCAATATAAGGAAGGAAGTACTAACCACCCAGCGTGTTTTTTTCTGTCCTGAGTTGGTGTGACAGTTGGAGGGAAGGTTATGCCTTCCCTATAGTGAGGTTATTCAGATTTCTGAATGAATTTCCCATCCTTTCTCCTGTTTCAGTTTGTCTATCCTCCTGTGAGGACTCTTTTCTGCCTTTGGTTCCTGTTGGAACAAAATTCAAAGGTTAAAACTTTTTTTCCTTGTCTGTCTTTCCTGCCTCTGCTGCTTAGCTGCAGGGAAAGGCCTTTTTTCAGCTGTTGCTTATAATGTGCGGCCAGACAGGTCTGCTGCCTTTAAGTGTCCATACTGAACCCTTTGTGGCTTTGTTTGCCTTGCATTGCTTGTTTTATTGTGATGCAGGGCGTTTCCTGCTACTTCTCTCCAGCTCCCGTGTGTGGGGGCGCCGGAGTCGCGAGTACGCTGGCTTGCATACGTGATGACATCTTTGAACCTCCTTCAGGTGAGCTACTAGGTAATGTTTTTTTATCTTAACTTCCGCCATTTATTTTATAAAACTTATGCGGGGTAGCTTTTTTTTCTTCCAAAAAAAAAAAAAAAGCTGAAGAGAAATAAAGGACTTTTATTTTGTGTAACCTGTCACAGAGTTAGTTGAGAGCTTTATTTTTTGTGGGACAACCTGTGATTTTTATTGGTACTGTTTTGGAGTACAGATGACTTTTTAATCACTTTTTATAGCATATTTTGTAAGGTAAGATGGCGAAAAATCATTAATTCCAGCAGCTTTTTTTTTTTTTTTTTTTTTTTTCCTTGACGTTCACCGTGTAGGGTAAATATTATTTCAGTTTCATTGTACAGGTTGTTATGGACATGGCGATACCAAATATGTATTGTTTTTATTAATTTTTAGGGTTGTGGTATTTTTTATTTTATATATATATTATTTTTTTTATTTTATTTTTTTTGTGGGGTGGATCTTTCTATAGTTCACCTCAAAGGCTAGGTTCATCCGTGGGTTTGCAGGGTGTCCATCGTTTCCAATTTTTGGTGGTTTCTGATGTGAACCCAACCTTACACGTCCAGCACGCCAAACTACATGACATAATCACATGGTCCAGCATGAGTGTGAGGCATCTGCCCACCCTGTGAGCACACATACAGCTCGGTCAATTTGCTGTTCTCTGGGGTGAGATGAGTGGCGATTTTGGTGAGCTTTACCTTGGATTGCCATCCCCCAAACAAAGCAATTGGTGAAACAGCCATTATCCTGAGTAGTTGATACAGATTCAGATTTCATGATCTGCTTTCCTACATTCTCCTTCTAATCCTAATTATATATGTCTTCCACAAAATGTACCTAATATTGTGTGGCCATGGCTGCTGGACAATATACCTCAGTTTGACATCAAGTGGTTATACCATTCGTGTTAGCATTTATTTTGGTGTTCTTGTGTCGTGCGATTTGTAAGATGCCGAAATATATAAATTTCAATAAAGGTGTGTTATTCTTCCTGTATGTTGTAATGTTGCTAGTGTCGAGATTTCATGTTTGGTTCCAAATTATAGGATTTGGTTTATAACAGATCTACAAACCAAAAATAAGGGCTAAATGCAACAAATATAAATCAGTCCATGGTCAGGTGATGGACACATGTACACAGCTTCTTACAAGACTGTTCTGATTACTGTGAGGTGACAAGCTGTACCTGTGACATCACATGACCTTGATCCTCAACTGGAAGCAAGCAGAGATCTATGGAAGAGTATATTGGGACATCCCCTTTAACCAGTTCAGGATTGGGCTATTTTATCTGGTTCAGGACGAGATATTTTGTACATGTGTGTTGGGTCGCCAGTGGTAGGGCTAGAACCTGTTATGTGGGCGTGATATTTGCTTGCTTTACTTTAAATTTTTTTTTTTTTTTTTTTTTTTACTTTATGCCCCACCAGGTCAGAGGGGATCTGCATCATGGCAGCTCTCATAGATGCCTTCTCTGGAGGTGCTCTAGCTGTAGCTACAGTCTGCTCTACAGTTCAACCCCTGCATGGTGATGTGGAATCAACTATGGGGATACTAGCAGGTCGCTACCTCCAAAGGTCTGGCAGGCGGCAAGTGAATCAGTCCAGAAAATGAATGGACGTAAGGAAAAAGTCATGGTCATGTGACTTAGGTTGGGTGAGACTCATATGGGACCCCCACTATTGTACTTTCCAAGTGTGGCAAAGTTCAGTTATATCCTGACTTCGTTATGCTTTTGAAGTGTATACTGCCCATGATGATCTTGCTTCACACACAGCTCTGCTACCTCCTTATTCTCCCCCACCTCACAGCTCTACTACATCTACACCCCACCACTTAGCTCAGTCTTGCACTGCTTCTACCCTGCATGATGCTATTGTGACCAGTCACATTTAGGTGTGGAGAAAGTATCGCTGGTACCGCACACTCTTAGTAGTTGTGGTGCTGAGCAGAAAGGGTCCTCCAACCCATATCCAGAGCATGAATATTGCTGCACACACAAAGGTTTCTTTGTGATGAACAAAGTGAAGCTTTATTTGCACAATAATTCGTGACCGAAAAAGGGGGTAATATACTGTAGGGAGTTAATAAAAAAGGAAGTTATACACTATGGGGGAGTCAAAAAAGGAGGAGAGTCGTATACTGAGTGGGGCCAAAAAAAGGGGTGGTGATGTACCATGTGTAGGCCAAAATAAATGGACTTTTTGATCTGCAAATGAGGGGGCATGTTGTACAATTTTAATTAGGGGTGCCCCAACACGCAACCAAAGATAGCTAGCTGTGTTGGGTATCTCTTTATGGAGAGGTGGTGCCTTTCTATAGTTCACCTCAGGCTGCAGAGAGGCTAGGTTCACTCCTGGTTGGAAGGCAGAGTCTCCTACATGACAATTATGCTGGGAAATCCAGCACTCACGCCGACCGAGTCTTATGTCTGAGACTCAGCAGTGTGAAAACTGCCTAAAACTATTAGTAAATCTACCACATTGTTTTTCATCCTTAAAGAGGACCTTTCACGTCCTCATGTATATGCTATCTGCTTTCTAGCGGTATGTAAAACAGCATATACATGAGGAAGTGAAAGGTCCTCTTTAAACTTAGCAAGAAGGTAAAGACTTTATTGCAGAGTATTCCTAGGTGTCAGTTCTCTGATCAGTGGCAATTGGCAGGATCACAGGGCATCAATGTGCTGGACTAAAGTCAGCAGATTGGTGTGAGACAGTGGAATCAGCAGGGATTAACAATGGTACGGTTAACAGAAGTAAATAAAGAAGTAATAAATTATTCCCAAAGAAATGTCAGCGCATGTAATGGGACTGTTCATATCTGCATTGGAATCAGAGCCTCTGTCACAGATTGCATTACTTTGACAGAACAAATAGTGCTGCATGCAAAATGATGGACACCTTGACAGGACCTAATGGACCAAAATATAAGTCTTTGGGTCTGTTGCCCCTGGTGATGCGACAGATCTGTCACAGATTGAATTCTGTTTTTCTACTAAAATATCAGAACAGAAAAAAGGAAAACATGACACCAACCACCAACATGCATGGGGTATTTACAGGAAATGGTCATAAGGAGAAGAAGCTGGAGCGTAGGTTAAAGAGCAAGTAACTGGGAATTTGGTTAAGGAAAATGGCACTGGCCACAAGACTGGCTGCATTTGGAAGTTCAGTGGTGAGGACAAGGAATAGGTGAAGGAAAGGTAGGCAGTTTTATAGGGGGGGTTGTGGAGTAAGTAACAGAGCAAAGTGCCATTTAAGGGCCTATTAGACAGGTTGATGCAAGCAAAGATGAGCACCATTTCACAATATAATACATTGATCAGCCTTTTACAAAGGTAGATGTAAGGAAAAAAAATACAAATATGAAAAACACTTCACAATACAGCCACAAATAAATCAACAAATTCATATTTATTAATAACCCATAATCCATTAAAAAAATACAATTAACAGAGAATAAATTAATGCGCCTGGAACTCATGTAATCAAAGTATATACCATAGTAAATTGTTGAAATCCGTAGATGGGGAAACCCCTTTAATATATTTTAAGCATAGGCCATCAATTTTATAAAAGTGGGTAACCACTTTAAATAACAAAATAAAATGTCTGGTAAATGTCACAAGTCATACATAATAATACATTTCTCAATAGCATTATTTTTCTGACTTTCAAGAAGCAAAGTTATCCAGGCTTCTAGAAGTGCTGTGTTTTCAAATGGTAAGGTCCACCCCTAGTGAAGTCTGGTTGCATTACTTTACTCTGTTGTGTGATCTGTTGTGAGATAACAGAGATATAAGGAGTAGTTACTATGCCACATAAGACAATTACGCTTACGCTAGGTTCACACTAGTGCCATGCTCTCCGTCTTTCGGGTGCACTGGGGGACCCAAACAGTGGAGAGCCAGACTGCTAAAACAGTGGTTATCCACGGACACCGGTGGACCCCATTGACTATAATGGGGTCCACCATCTTAAAACTGAAAGTGGCGGAGAAAAAAAAGTCCTCAGTGCAGATGTGATCCCAGCCTAACACTTATTTGAAGTTACATCACAGTTTACTGTGATCAAATATGGCTACCACCTATCTCCACCTGAGTAACAGAATGTTAGCACTTGACCTGCACATTATAAAGTAAAAGTTTAATATGTACATATTATAATGTGCTATGTATTAATATGCACTCTTATTTACTGTAGCTGTGAATTTGTATTCACTCGTATTCTGTGTTTTTTACCTGTTTTTCTCTCTGCAGACTAAATGTCAGTTTTTCCCTGAGCTAATGGGTGAGGCTAGCTGCTCAATACACTGCGTTCAGTGTAGACACTCTTGGAAGCAGTGGCAGCATGGAGGACATTACACAGCAATAATGGTCAGCTCTAAATCCAGTACAGGGAGACAGGTCACAGATTAGAGTACATGGCAGCAAAATCCATGTGTGTGTGTCTCTCTCTGTCTCCCCTACACTCTGCATAGACTTCTATGGACAGCATGTAAACCAATCCTTAACTGAGCTGATAATCCATCTCCACTTTCAAGACGGATAAAGCAAATAATTAGGTTGATGAAAAAGAAAATTAACTATAGTTAATAAACGCTATGTATGTCCTAAAGACATTAGTTTTCTGGTTATTTATTATCTTCTCTTCCCTTCTATTTTTAAAATAGTATAAACTGGGATGTGGGCATGGCAGGCATAAGGAGTACAAAGTATAAACTAGTGAAACAACTGTGTATTATGTATTATTGTTGGAGTTAGGCTCAGTTCACCCTGACGTTATGGCTTCACTTTATAACAATGCCATAACAGCTATGCTGTATTCTTTTTCACATGGGGACCATCAAGTGATGGTGCAGTTGATAACTTACCTTTTTTGACATTCACCATATTGCTAAATGTGCCCCATTGTCTTTTTTTCCAACAAGAATTTTTCAAAGTAATAAATAACTAGATACAAAGAAAAATAGTCGTGACAGAGCAGTAGCCTTGATCCCTGGTACTTAATAATAAAATGCTTTTAGGTTTTCACAATTTACATAGCAAAAGGAATAGGGGCATAAAATGAAAAGCAGAAATGTATAAACAGGGCTTTTAGACCAAGTTTTACCTGTGTAACAATGGGCTATAGATGAATCAAGAGACTTTACCATGTGTGGTGGCTACAATAAGGACAACGGTACTTCATTAGTTTCTATAGCATTGCTGCCATCTAGTGATGCTGATAGTAACTACAGGCATTATAGTAATCTCTTGACTGATATTTGTAGTATCAGGGGTGTAATTTGAGGGATTGCAGAGGGGGTGGTTGCATCTGAGGCCAGGAGTCTGTGGTGTAACGATCGCGGTCACAGGGGGGTACGGCCGTGACTGCAACTGGAGATGGCAGGACCACTATGATAGCGGTCGGGGAAAGCCTGGTTCCCCGACCGCTATACATACTTTTATTGGAAAGGGGCCCTGGCATATTGCCAGGCCCCTTTCCAATAGATGGCAGGGCAGGGCACCCAGGGGAGGTCACTGAAAATAATAAATACATATTCTCACCTCTCTCCTCTCCATCCAGCACTCTTCTGTCATCAGTGGCGTAACTAGGAATGGCTGGGCCCCAAGGCGAACATTTGACATGGGGGGGGGCCCCCCAAACCGCCGACCCCCCCCCCCCCCCCCGCCCTGGACGGCCCCCTCCAACCCCCCCCCCAAAAAAAACGCATTCCTGCGCACACTATCATGTCCCATAGTGGCCCCTGCACACAGTATCATGTCCCATAGTGGCCCCTGCACACAGTATCATGTCCCATAGTGGCCCCTGCACACAGTATCAGGTCCCATAGTGGCCCCTGCACACAGTATCAGGTCCCATAGTGGCCCCTGCACACAGTATCAGGTCCCATAGTGGCCCCTGCACACAGTATCAGGTCCCATAGTGGCCCCTGCACACAGTATCAGGTCCCATAGTGGCCCCTGCACACAGTATCAGGTCCCATAGTCCCCCCCCCCCTCGGCCCATGGGCCCCTGCACACAGTATCAGGTCCCATAGTGGCCCCTGCACACAGTATCAGGTCCCATAGTGGCCCCTGCACACAGTATCAGGTCCCATAGTGGCCCCTGCACACAGTATCAGGTCCCATAGTGGCCCCTGCACACAGTATCAGGTCCCATAGTGGCCCCTGCACACAGTATCAGGTCCCATAGTGGCCCCTGCACACAGTATCAGGTCCCATAGTGGCCCCTGCACACAGTATCAGGTCCCATAGTGGCCCCTGCACACAGTATCAGGTCCCATAGTGGCCCCTGCACACAGTATCAGGTCCCATAGTGGCCCCTGCACACAGTATCAGGTCCCATAGTGGCCCCTGCACACAGTATCAGGTCCCATAGTGGCCCCTGCACACAGTATCAGGTCCCATAGTGGCCCCTGCACACAGTATCAGGTCCCATAGTGGCCCCTGCACACAGTATCAGGTCCCATAGTGGCCCCTGCACACACTATTATATGCCCATTGTGGACCACCCATGAACAATTATTATACTCTGGGGTCTTTTCAGACCCCAGAGTATAATAATCAGACACCCAGGGGAGGATAGAAACATAAAAAAAACGCTGCTTACCTGTTCCTCGCTCCGGTGCATGCCTGTGCGCTACTCCGGCCTTCTTCAATGTTAGACCAGGCCGGCGTCAAGTGATGCGGGCCGGCGTCGCGACGCAAAATGACGTCGGCTGACGTCTGGGACGTCACCAAACAGGCCCGAAGCCTGGAGAAGCGTAGGACAGGTAAGTACATTGTTTTTTATGTTCCCTCACCAACTCTGGGCCTCCGATTATTATACTCCGGGGTCTGAAAAGACCCTGAAGTATAATGATAGCAGAGATTGTGGGGTTCGGGCCGCGGCCTCACATACCTATCCCCACTCCTGCTCACAGCCGCCTCCGCAGAATCGGAAGCGCAGGCGGCCGTGAGCGGGACCTCGGGGAACGGTAAGTATATAGGGCCCGTTACCTGCTGGGGCTACTACAGCAAATAACGGACTATAAAAAAAAAAAAAAAAAATGTTCTGGGCCCTGTGGCAACTGCTACCGCTGCTACCCCGGTAGTTACGCCCCTGTCTGTCATGTGACTGAGGCCTGTGATTAGGCCCCAGTGGTCACATGGGGCGCGGCTGCGTAATGACGTCAGTGCACCCCTACTTGACCGCTGAGACCCAATCCCAGGCCTCAGCAGCAACGTCGGAAGAGGGCCTGAAGACGGCAGGATGCAGCGAGAATGCCAAGGAGAGGTATGAATGTTTATTTTTAATCACCTTCCCTGGGCTTCCGATTATTATACTCTAGGGCCTGAGGAAGTGGAGGGGGGCTGTTGGGAGCATATAATACTGGGTGGGGGCCACTGTAGAGCATATAATAATGGGTGGGGGGTCACTGCTGAGTATATAATACTGGGTGGGAGTCACTGTACATTATAGTTTGGGGCCTGGTAAAGACTTTGCATTGGGGCTGAAGCCCGGTTCACATCTGCGCATGGGTTTCCGTTCGGGGAGTCCGCTTGGAGACCCCCGAACGGAAACCTAATTCGTATAAAAAAGCAGTTACCTTAGGAAACCGGTGGATCCCATAGACTATAATGGGGTCCGTGTGGTTTCAGGACTGATTGCAGGACTTTTCTCTCTGCATTTTTCATGCGGAGAGGGGAAAGGAATGGCCCGATCACAGATGTGAAAAGGGCCTCAGGAGCTTTGTTACACCTCTGTGCAGTATACAGTCCATACTTTATCTTTCAACAAAAAGTATAAGAAATTGGTCTTTCTTAGGACATGTCTGTTTTTACTTTAGCTTTCCTATATATTTCAAACAGGGATAAATTGACATATTATCAATAATTGTGATAAAAGAAGTACACTTGTGTATGCAAACGTAGTGTTTATACATGTGTCATCAGTAGAGATGGGTGAACCCCTCAGGATTAGTTTTGTTTTGAGTTTGAGTGGTTGGTTTGGGTCCCTGATTTTAGTATCGAACAAGTTCGGTACGTACCACACCTTAAATTGGCTTAAAACATAGTGTAGAACGCTCTCAGGGTTCCTGGAAACCTATCTATCTAATTTCAAGCTTTCTAAGGCAAACACAGCTAAAGTTATGTCCAAGTGAAAGTGACATTATTAAACCTATGGTATAATAGGTGGGGGTCCAGGGGAGGAGTAGAAAATTCACACTCGTCTTCTGTTACCTCATTTTGGGCCTTCTTAGGGCATCCAGCACTCTCCTGGAGACATCCGGCACTCTGCTGTGATATGGGCTCAGGATCACTTCCGAAGCCTTAGATGTGGACTACCAGCGGTCACATGGGCATGCTGAGTGTCATGGCGTCATGATGTCAATTTGCCTCTGATGGGGCAAGTGGTATCTGCCATGTGTGTGTGGTGTGTTTTTTTTTTTTTTTGCCTTCCCCAGAACAACTTGGTAGGTTTATTTATTTATTATGGTTACCTATATAGCACCATCATATTCCGCAGCGCTTTACGTTTATAGGTTGTACTTGATTGACTTCTGTCTTTATCCAACCTTATGTGTAATGTTACTATGTAACAGAGCATGTGATTTTGGACCATAAAGTAATGCACTTTATTTATAAATGTTGCTGTTTTCTGCCTGAAAACACTCTAAAGTCCCCCCCACTAGTTCCCTTTAGGTAATTTTTATTTATTTTAATTTTTATTAACTTTTTTATGTAAGAACAATAAGAAAAAATAAACATTGCAGACATAAAAGGTCACAGAGGACCTCACATCATCAGGTAAATATTACAGATGAAAAAATTACATATAACAAGACAAGACGGCCTTCTAGCTAATTTGTTGTTGACTTTCATTCACTATGGAAGTTATATCCTGTTACAAGGGATGCTGTCTTCAAAAGTAAGACTTCTTTACAGTAAGTGGAGGAACTGTTTTTTTTTTTTTTTTTTTTTTTTTTTTCCGCACAGGGAATGGAAAGGGCAGCGGCTGATTTTCCTCACAGCTCCACAAGTCTGCAACAGCTTTCCCTGCCTGTACACTGGACCGATTAGCATTCGGTAAGATCTTGAAACTCACAATGTAAGAAAAGTTTTATATATCTATTTCTGGCTGCTTGTGTTATTACAGATGGGATATTAGTCAGAAACCAACAACTTTCCTGCCTGTGCTCATAGATTTCTCTTTTTCTGTGTCCGGCTCTGTTCAGCTGCATCATGCCCTGTATTTACTGGCAGAATTACGTGTCCATAAACCAGTAGTAGTAGTTATGGATAAGAGAGAGGAGAGGACAGGCTGCTCCTTATTGTACATGTCTCCAGCCTCAGGGAGAAAAGTAAACAATGTATGTAGCCATAATGGGACTATTGACAGCAGCAAAACTGATAGGAAGGCTTATACAGCTAGAAAACAGACTCCCAGAAAGACCCTGCAGATATTTCAACTTCACTTACAACTCAGGTACCCCTTAATCTGTGGTTCTGCAATGCACAGATCTGAAAGGTTTTTCATGGCCTGCTTTTGCCAATGGACACCCTTATTAGACCAGTGTCATAATCCCATCTTTTTATTTAATAACTCTTCTTATGCTAGGTTCACACCTGTATTCGAGTTTCTGTTCTTTGGGTCTGCTTGGGGACCTGAAAAACGGAAACCCAAGCCACTTAAAAAGTGGTTACCTGCAGAAACCCGCGGACCCCATAGACCTGAATAACGCAAAGAGAAAAGTCCTGCATTTTTTAAACCGAATGGGGGACAGAATCCCCAAACAGACAATGAGTGCAAATGTGAACCTAGCCTTATAGGGGTTTCTGTGCTTATCAGTTGGTGACCTCTCCTTAGCTGCTGGGTCTCTGCTGTTTTATACAGCAGAATCCTGGCGCTAATGCCTATGATCAGTTCCCACACTGATCGCTTGCATTAACCCCTCTGACATCTCGGTCAAAGCTGACCAAGGTGTCAATTTACTGGTGTCGCCATTTTGCTGGGGATCGCCAGCACCCAGAACAAGCTCCAGGGCCGGCATCCCTCTACCATGACAGCCGGGAGCCTTATGAAGGCTCCCAGGCCTGTCTCATTAGAAGCGCCGTTTTTTTGCAATTCATTAGCATTGTAATGCATTGCATTAGTGATCAGACCCCCTGGGCCTCAAGACAATGAATGGTAAAAAAAAAATATATATATATACAGTATATTAAAAGTTCAAATCACCCCCCTTTCCCTAGAGCACATATAAAAGTACTTAAATACTGTGAAACACATACACATTAGGTATCTCTATGTCTGAAAACGCCCAGTCTATAGTAGCGGGAGAAAAAAAAATCAAAAGTGCCAAACCGACGTTTTTTCACTCTTTCGCCTCTGATAAAAATTTGAATAAAAAGTGATCAAAGCAATAGCAATTCCCCAAAATGGTATAACTAAAAAGTACATCTGGTCCCGCAAAAAAAGACGCCCTATGCATCCCTGTACACGGAAGTATAAAAAAAGTTACGGGTGTCAGAATATGGCGTCTTTCAGAAAAAAAATTTTTTTGGATGTTTAAGGGGTTAAAATGTAAATAAAACCATATAAATTCCCTGGAATTGTACTGAAACATAGAATACAGGTGACATGTCATTTTGGCTGCAGAGTGAACACCGTAAAAACGAAGCACGTAAGAATGTAAATGCAATTTTTCTTCAAATCCACTCCATTCACAATTTTTTTTTTTTTTTTTTTTACAGCTTCCCAGTACATTGTACAGAATAATAGATGGTAGCATCATGAAGAAAAATTTGTCCCGCAAACATTAAGACCTAATATGGCTCTGATAGTGCAAAAATTAAAAAAAAGTTATGGGGTTAGGAAGGTGAGGAGTCAAAAACAAAAAACGAAAATTGAAAAATTCCTCCAGCGGGAAGGGGTTAAAGGAAATCAGGCCCAAAATGCCTTCCAAACCAAATATTTGTGCCATGTAAGGCAATTTAATAGGAGCAGAAACATATGTTTGTTGCCACAAACTGCTGAACCAATGGAGAGATCATCTTTTTATAGATATGCAGAGCATCATGCAAGTGCATCAGGGATGGGCCTGAATTACAAGACTTGCTTACAGACAGCTGTGATATAGACAGAGGCTGAAGGGGGGACACTGGGTATCGATTCCAGAGGAGAGCCAGGGCACTTGCAGATGTGCGCAGCTAAATAGTCACTTATTCACTTTATCTCCTCTCCCCTGGTAGAACTTAATGAACATACTGTCTTTGTTTTTTCTAACTATGTATGCTGCCTCTCTAAGGCGCCATATCCCCCCCCCCCCCCCAAGGAGAACATCTGCAAAATACTGCATGTGTTGGAGCATGCCCCAGATTGTTTCTAATGTATGAGAGGAAACTGCGTGCTTCAGTTCCAGGCACAAAGAAATATAGTATGATCCAATAGCAGTCTAAGAGAACTGTATTACAAATCTGTGTAATAAGGTCACGTAAAATGGTTCTTAGACACTATATACTGAACACTTCTTGTTCAAATCTATGGAAATATTCTGAAATATCATTATACAAAACAACTGTTGAATTTCTCAAAGTGCTACAAATGCTAACAATAAGCACAATACAAACATAAAGTGGCAGCAAATTTATGTCATAGAAAGAGCAAATGGCTGTTCATTAGCAACAATTATTCATGAGTGGGTATAACATGCTCAGGAGGAGGCTGGTACGCCCTTGGAATCCTATGTCTCACAGAAATAGCTGATAAATGAAAGGTAACTGCCCCTCCCTCTGGAATCATAGCCTTTTAGCAACTTCCAGGGTCAAAGTCTGAGTTTCACAATCCCTGAAAAATCTAGTTGGTTAAAATAAACTGAATATACAAAATGAAGGCAGTACTCCAAAGCTAGCCATAGTATACTACACCCACTTGGGATATATTTTACTTTTTGGCATTATACTGTACTATATCATAGTTTATTGATTTATACAGTCATAAATGTAGTCACTGTCACTGGTAATACAATGCAACTGACTAAATTGAGGTGTCCCAAAACAATAATGCCTCTGCTTGGAAATGTTATCTTCTAGCTGTGCTAAAAGTCCAGATACAGTCTGCTATAATTTCAATTCAATATAACTGTATCTGTAAAGAGTCAGACCACGAGCATGAATTGTCCAGTCGGCACAAATCTAATTAGATCACAATGAATTGGCACAATTCAAGTGCACTAGAGATTGCCTTTTACTGTGCAATAGCAATCTGTTATATGATGGATTATTTATTTTTATGAAATTATATAAAATTGCAGAAGCAGTTATTAAATATGTTTTCTCAATATTTAGATTGTGAGTCCTACTTGACAATATCTGTAAAGTTCTGTGGCATATGTTGCCGCTTTATAAATTCCATTATTATTCTTATCACATAATCTATTAGTGTAGCAATAAAGGGGAATTGTCCTTATGTAATTTATATTCAGAGCTCCTTCTACAGTAGTTTTGTAGCAATCAAAGGCTAGGTTCACATCTGCGTCCGGCTCTCTGGAGAGCTGGTCAGCTAAAACAACCACGTTGCCCTGTGTCTATTGGGCGTTTGCTGTTTTTGTACTGAAACCAATGGAGACTCCGACGCACATGTGAACTTGGCCTAAGTTAAACACAAGAGGGACAGGCATTGCAAACATAATACAGATGCCATAGTGTACTCACATTGCAGCTATCTGAAATCCGACTTCCAACTTGATTCACAACACATGATTTTACATGCTGTGTAAAATCTCCCATCGTATATGCAAACATGCCTATAGACTTTAATGGACAAGACATTTTGGCATATATTTGACCAGGATATCGCTTGTGGTTCGGTCCAAAGATTTATTTTGGGTTGATCAAGTTTGTCATTAGAGATGGGTACGAACCACATCTTAAATTGACTTCAAACCAGTGGTGAACCTAGCCTCTTTGCTGCCTTTGGTGGACTATAGAAAGACGCCCCCCCCCCCCCCAAAAAAAAAAATAAAATATTGCGTTTACATGCTACTAGCTTCACACGCTGTTATCGTCGCACAATATACACAATACACAGAGTTATAAAACAGTTTTTAAGAATTCTTCTTACTGTATTACTTCAGTATCAGATCAACAACACGGCATTAACAATGAAAGTAACTTCACACATCTTCTGCTTGGTGGATGGACGAGCCCACGTGGCCCCCATTCTCTATAACAGGAGCGCCGCAGATAGCTGAGTACTGTACTTCGGGAATCTTTGGCACTCCCATTGAAGTGAATAAGAGCCACGCAAGTTCCTCCATCCACCAAGTGACACACATATATATATATATATATATATATATATATATATATATATATATATATAACAGTCATATGAAAAAGTTTGGGCACCCCTATTAATCTTAATCATTTTTAGTTCTAAATATTTGGGTGTTTGCAACAGCCATTTCAATTTGATATATCTAATAACTGATGGACACAGTAATATTTCAGGATTGAAATGAGGTTTATTGTACTAACAGAAAATGTGCAATATGCATTAAACCAAAATTTGACCGGTGCAAAAATTTGGGTACTCTTATCATTTTATTGATTTGAATACTCCTAACTACTTTTTACTGACTTACTGAAGCACAAAATTGGTTTTGTAACCTCACTGAGCTTTGAACTTCATAGCCAGGTGTATCCAATCATGAGAAAAGGTATTTAAGGTGGCCAATTGCAAGTTGTTCTCCTATTTGAATCTCCTCTGAAGAGTGGCATCATGGGCTCCTCAAAACAACTCTCAAATGATCTGAAAACAAAGATTGTTCAACATAGTTGTTCAGGAGAAGGATACAAAAAGTTGTCTCAGAGATTTAACCTGTCAGTTTCCACTGTGAGGAACATAGTAAGGAAATGGAATACCACAGGGACAGTTCTTGTTAAGCCCAGAAGTGGCAGGCCAAGAAAAATATCAGAAAGGCAGAGAAGAAGAATGGTGAGAACAGTCAAGGACAACCCACAGACCACCTCCAAAGAGCTGCAGCATCATCTTACTGCAGATGGTGTCACTGTGCATCGGTCAACAATACAGCACACTTTGCACAAGGTGAAGCCGTATGGGAGAGTGATGCGAAAGAAGCCGTTTCTGAAAGCACGCCACAAACAGAGTCGCCTGAGGTATGCAAAAGCACATTTGGACAAGCCAGCTTCATTTTGGAAGAAGGTCCTGTGGACTGATGAAACAAAGATTGAGTTGTTTGGTCATACAAAAAGGCATTATGCATGGCGTCAAAAAAACACAGCATTCCAAGAAAAACACTTGCTACCCACTGTAAAATTTGGTGGAGGTTCCATCATGCTTTGGGGCTGTGTGGCCAATGCCGGCACCGGGAATCTTGTTAAAGTTGAGGGTCGCATGGATTCAACTCAGTATCAGCAGATTCTTGAGAATAATGTACAAGAATCAGTGACGAATTTGAAGTTACGCCGGAGATGGATATTTCAGCAAGACAATGATCCAAAACACAGCTCCAAATCTACTCAGGCATTCATGCAGAGGAACAATTACAATGTTCTGGAATGGCCATCCCAGTCCCCAGACCTGAATATCATTGAACATCTGTGGGATAATTTGAAGCGGGCTGTCCATGCTCGGCGACCATCAAACTTAACTGAACTGGAATTGTTTTGTAAAGCGGAATGGTCAAAAATACCTTCATCCAGGATCCAGGAACTGATTAAAAGCTACAGGAAGCGACTAGAGGCTGTTATTTTTGCAAAAGGAGGATCTACTAAATATTAATGTCACTTTTCTGTTGAGGTGCCCATACTTTTGCACCGGTCAAATTTTGGTTTAATGCATATTACACATTTTCTGTTAGTACAATAAACCTCATTTCAATCCTGAAATATTACTGTGTCCATCAGTTATTAGATATATCAAATTGAAATGGCTGTTGCAAACACCCAAATATTTAGAACTAAAAATGATTAAGATTAATAGGGGTGCCCAAACTTTTTCATATGACTGTATATATATATATATATATATGGCTGCAGGGTGAAAAACAATTCTCAGGCTCAGTGGGGGTCTTAGCAGCCCAACCCACATCAATCAGTTATTTATCCTCTATCATTTAGGTGCATACAGGGCAGTAACATTTTGTGACTTACAGGTGACGTCTGACTAATTCTTCACATTTCCCTTCTCTTCCCTTTGGACCGCTATGACTATTTCTTCCAGCTGTGACTTGTCTCTGTAAAGTTTGCAACATAGATATCTTTGGATCCTCGCTTTTCCAGGCATCCAACCCACATTGTCCTCACCTACGCACCCATCCTGCTGCTACCCCAGTTATAAAATATATGCTATAACCCCCCCCCCATAATGAATAATACTCCCAAGTGCATCTTTATATTAATAATGGCTGTGTGTACCCTGAATAAATACTGCCCCTTATTAATAATGCCTCAGGTGTTAACTAATTAAAAGGTTTTCCAGGTCATTAATAAACTAATCAGTGGAGCTCAAAAACCCAGGACCCCTACTGATCAGCTGTTTGAATGGTACCTGTGTTAGCGCCGTAACTGCTTCTCTGTTTACATAGTGTCATTCATCTCATAGTGGCCATGGAATGTAACTACAGCCTCGTCCTATACCCATCTATGTGACAAGGCTGTAATTACATCACACGGTCACTATAAACAGACAGCGTGTGATATAAACCAGCGCCATAGTCCCTGTTTATAACGCTCCTTTTACACACACTAATGTTCCACAGCAGCCCCTGCACACAGTATTACATGGTATTATGGCCCCCCCCAGCGGCCCCTGCACACGGTATTATGCTCCATAGGGGCCCGTGCACACGGTATTATGCCCCATAGTGGCCCACCCATGAACTATCACTATACTCTGGGGTCTTTTCAGACCCCAGAGTATAATGATTGGAGACCCAGGTGGTGACAAACATAAAAACCAGTGCTACTTACCTATCCTGGGCACGGTGCACTCCCTGCAGCTTTCAGCCCTGTTTAATTGCACACAGACGTCACGTGGATCAGGCTGGCGTTGCGACCTGATGACGTCACCAGAGAGCTGAAGCCTGCTAGGAGTAACACCGATCGCAGGAGAGGTGAGTAACAATGGTTTTTATGTTCCCTCACCTCCCCTGGGCCTTCAATTATACTCGGGGGTCTGAAAAGACCCCCGAGTATAATAATAGTGGTATTTACCGATCCCTGCTCCTGCTCACAGCCACCTCCTCTTCCCCCTTCTGTGTCCCATAGCAGAAGGGGAAGCGGAGGCGGCCACAAGCAGGCGTGGGGGTAGGTAAGTAAATAGGCTTTTACCTGCTGAGGTTACTCCAGCAGGTAACGGCCTATTTATAAATAATAAAAAAAAAAAAATTATCCTCACCTACCTGCGATTCCTTGATGGTGCCGCCGCCGCATTCTCTTCTTGACCCGCGTGCGCCTCTCAGTGCAGGTGGCGCGATGATGTCATTGTATAGCCGCCTGCGCAGAGATGTGGATGTCTCTTAAGCCAGCCCAGTGCTAACACTCACTTTTACGCATTTAACATTTAAAAGACTCCAAAAACTACCTTTTTTGGGGGAAAAAGGTGCTTGGCTTTTTACACATACTTGGCAGCTATATTGCAAAAATCAATGGTTTAATAGCAAAATTATCCCATTTTGATGGCTTGTAAGTGCTACAGGGGCTTATTGTTGTTTCAGAGACAAATTTGTGGCTCGGAGCCAAATGAAAAGTGATGAAGATTTGGCCACCAAAAATTATTTCGCGATGGGAGCAGATCTGAAATCAAAATATATACGTATATATTATTAATGCCGACACAGTGGTAGTGGCACCAACACTGTGCTATAGTGGAATGAGATAGACCAGGCTGCAGGACATGTCTGCCTGAGTGGTGGCAGTGGAGGTAGCTGTGGCAACATTTGTGGCAGTGCATAATATGATGGACCAGGCCACAGGACACCTCTGCCTGACTGGTGGCAACTATTTAGAAGTAGCAGCCAGCATTAGCAGCAGTACAGTAAATAGAAGATCATGATAAAGGGAGATGGTGACATCTCTATTCGTATCCGTGCCTGTTCATTTTGATAAAAGTAATTTTTTTCCACCCTGCTTGTGGACAGTTTCATCCTTTAAGGTATTTGTGATGATTAAGGGGACTCCCATATATGCATCTCTGTACAATTATATATCTGGCTGACCCCTTATAACCCCATCCCCCCTGCAGACCATGTGTTCCCACTTCCCCCCTCAGCTCAGTTACTCTGAAGCCATGTCCCTGTTGTGGGTTAATTACCATCCCTTTGTTATATTGCTCTGAGTAATTAACACTCCTTTTCAAGTACCCTTCCTCTACCCAGGGGATTTCCTGAGCCACCTCAGACAGCGGGGCACCAGATAATACATCTGAGAGATCCTAGTTTTATGCCCATATCTCAGAAGGGGGGCACCTCTCAGTTACGCCATTAAATTCTGTGGGTGCCCCATAGAAAGGCGCACGCGGTCAGCCCAAACATGGAGCCGTTGTGAGCCCAAGGCAGGTCCAGACACCCAACTCCCTACCCAAAGGGAACTGAGGGGCCATGCTTGGTATGTATACGACAAGGGTTTCACCCCGAGTTCTCCCCTTACACTTACCAAACCATACGGTCGCCAGATAAGGAGCCAGAATGATTTTCGAGTTCAAGGGTTCCATGCTTGTAGGTGTAACTTCCCTCCCCCATGACATCACTCGGGGCAGGGGCAGGGAACACACAAAAGCACAGCACACACACAGCACATGGTTCTGGTGCCATCTGACCTGGTTAAGGTGCTGTGCTGCCAGTCGTCCCATAAGAAAGGGCCCTGGTTGAATCCCACTTGGAAGCCAGAGATAGCCTGCACAAGCTGGTGTTGGTAATATATATCTTTTTCTTTCTTTTATCCCCATTTTTTATTTATGTACCGTGTTATGTTATTTTCACTTGTATCTGCTTGTTAATCGCTGCATGTATTCTATGTATGTGTTGAGTGTCTAGTATCGACCCATTTAGGGGTTAATAAATATATAAAATTTAGAAGGCTCGTTTGCGTACTACCCTCTGTTGACCCGCCTCACTCACGCAAAGTGGGTGTGAGGTAATCGAAGTGATCGCAGGTAAGGCCAGGTGCGGTCCCTGGTAAACTCGGATACTTCACAGTGGTGGCAGCGTGGTGGGATAGAGGATAGACAGCGTTTGTGTGTGTAGTATCACTCAGATGCTGGGGATTTGCGGATAAATCCTACGAAGCGAGCTCGGTACTAGGGCAGGCTATAAGATACAGTGAAAATTTAGCACGGTGCTGTTCCCTTCCCTTTCTCTTTGTTTTTCTATCCTATCTTTTATTTGGCAACGGCTTCCAGTGGATGGCCGGTGGGCTCAGAAGCATAACCAAATGTCTGCAGGACGTGGCTTCTGCTGAACTCCAGGAGGTGGCTGATATGGAAGGTACCATAGCCATGCAGGAGGCGGAGCAGAGTCCTGAGGTGTTAGGACAAGAGATCCTTGCCAGGCCAGAGGGTGCAGCAACTAGTCCTGTACCAGAAATCACTACGCCTGGAGGGACTAATAGCCCCGGCCCGATGGGGAGAATGGACTTATATTTGCAACTGGCCTTGCAGCAGCTAGGCCCCAGGGACTCTGACGCTCGCCTACAGTTGATCCTCCAATATCAACAAGCTGCTGAGCGACAAGCAGAGAGGGACGCTGCCGAGCGCCAGGCCGAGCGGGAGCATCAGTTGGAGATGGCCCGGCTGGAGAGGAGTAGCAGCTCTTCCCAGAATCAGGAGGCCCATGTGCAGAGGCCTCGCCAGGAGAGCTTCCCTGTCCTGGAGAAGGATGGCGACTTGGACTTATTTCTGCAGGGGTTTGAAAGAACCTGCTGGCAATATCGTGTGCCCCGGGCACAATGGGCCCAGTACCTGACTCCAAGCTTAAGGGGCAAGGCCCTGGGAGTCTTTACAGACCTATCACCTGAACGGGATGGGGACTATGACGCTATTAAGGAGGCTCTCATCAGACGGTACAACCTCACTCCTGAGGTGTACCGCAAAAAGTTCCGGAGTATAAAGCGGAACCCCACTGGCAGCTATGCGGATGTTGTGGGCGATTTACGGGCTGCCTTCCGGCAATGGATTAAAGGACTTACTGTTACTAAGTTCGAGGAGCTTGAGGATCTGATGATAAAAGACCAGTTCCTCCATGTTTGTCCTCCGGATGTCCGCCAGTTTGTGTATGACCGTGAACCCAAGACAGCAAACCAAGCTGCGCGAATTGCTGACTCCTACACGGACAGCAGGGTGCCCGAGACCAAGGGAGGAGCAACGTTGCAGAGACCCTCCAGCTGGAAGGAGGGGCAAGGTCGGAATCTACCACAGCCTTCTGTTTCCAAGTGGGGTAAGAAAAACTATGGTGGTCCCTATACTTCCCCTGTCCCTAGAACTCCGGGCGCCCCAGCACCCTACCACCAGTTCCAAGGGGTGGTCCAGCGGTGCCACGGCTGTGGCCAACCAGGGCATTTCCAGCGGGAGTGCCCAAACCGCCCTAAGAACCCCCAAGCCACAGCAGGTGGCTCATCTGTGTACTTGGTTGGGGGGGTGGGGGCACGACCCAATGCCAACCGTCAGCAAGTCACTGTAGGGGATAAAGTGGTCATGGGATTTCGGGACACTGGGGCAGATGTTACTTTGGTGCAACCTGATTTGGTCCCCCTGGACAGTATTATCCCTGGGAAAACTTTAACCCTGAGGGGAATTGGGCAGGAACGCCTCACTGTACCCATGGCTTGTGTCCATCTGGACTGAGGTGCAGGAAAAGGAATGCGGACTGTGGGACTAATGACTGATTTGCCTGCTAATGTACTGTTGGGAACTGATTTAGGACCTATGGTGTCCCAATATGGGGTAGGGGGCACCCCAATTTCCTGTGGTAAACTGTCTATGACTAATGTTGATAATGTATCTGTCATATCTGCAGAGGGGGCCCGTAACCCCCCCCCCCCTGAGATACTTCCCATGGCAGTAAGTGTAAATGCTAATGAGTTACCTCCAGCTGAGAGCCTGGAGGATGTAAATGAGCTTCCTGCAACCCAGCTCAGCAAAAATGTTATTGATGCTTTGTGCACCAGTGAGACCTGGTCGGTAGACACACCCACGTTTGTGGGGGCGTCGCCCTCCCAGCTTCTTGATTTGTCTACCACCGATCTTACTGAGACCCGGTGTGAATTAACAAGTGGTAATGAATGTACTGTCAATGTAATTGCCAATGCTTGTTGTGAAGGTGTACCAGGTAGCTCTTCTGAGGCACCGGGAGCGACTTCTGCTATTGTGCCTAGTGCCTCCGAACAGCACCCAGCGGCTGGCCAGGTGCCAGGTGGTCGGGTAGGCCATGGGGATCTCACGGTCGATCCCGGTGAGGGGCAGACGGCTGGTATAGCGGTAGTAACCCGCAGCCAGAGTGCTAAGAAGGTGGAGGGTATTCCAACCCTTGAGCCATCCCCTATATCACCCGGGGTCGGTACTGAGACCGCCGTGACTAATCCTCCCACCCTGGCGCCGGAAGGGTCCAGTGGGTATGTAACCTGCACTCCTCTTTTGTCTCACTCCAGCCAAGAGTTCCGGGACGCTGTCCAGGCCGACACCAGCCTGGCCGCATTGAAGGAACGTGCCACTCAACCTCCCTCGGAGTCTGATAAGGACAGGATATACTGGGACCAAGGGAGGTTATACCGGGAAACTATCCCCACAACGGGGGAGGAAAGTCTGCTTGGGGAGAAACAGTTAGTGGTACCTCAACCCTACCGGGAGGAGTTGTTGCGGGTCGCTCATGATATTCCCCTAGCAGGTCACCTGGGGATCACTAAAACCACGGCCCGCCTCAACCACTTATTCTACTGGCCTAAGATGGGGAGGGACGTAGCTAGGTACTGCCGTTCATGTGACACATGTCAGAGGGTGGGCAAGGCGGGGCAAAGCACAAAGGCCCCGCTGATACCTATGCCCATCATAGTCGAACCTTTCCAGCGGGTAGCTGTGGACCTTATTGGACCCCTGTCCATCCCCAGCCGCTCCGGGAAACGTTTCATATTAACGGTAGTAGACTATGCTACTAGGTACCCGGAAGCTGTCGCTCTGTCCTCAACCCGGGCTGATGTAGTGGCCAAGGCCCTGGTAGGTATCTTTTCCCGTGTTGGGTTTCCCAGAGAGATGCTCACCGACCAAGGTACCCAGTTCATGTCTGCCTTGATGCAAGGCCTGTGTAAGGTAACAGAGGTGCAACATCTGGTGTCCAGCCCGTATCACCCACAGACCAATGGCCTGTGTGAACGGTTCAATGGCACCCTGAAGCAGATGCTCCAGATGTTAGTAGAGTCCCACGGGAGCGACTGGGAGCCGTATCTCCCGCACCTGCTGTTTGCTTACCGGGAAGTGCCTCAGGCCTCGACGGGGTTCTCCCCCTTTGAGCTCTTGTTTGGGAGACGTGTCCGAGGGCCCCTAGCTCTCGTGAAAGAATCCTGGGAAGGAGACACAGCCACCCAAGGTGTGCCAATAGTTGAGTATGTCCTGCGATTCCGTGACCAAATGCAGACTATGGCGCAGCTGGTGCATGACAACATGGTCCAGGCTCAGACTGACCAGAGACGCTGGTATGATCAGAATGCCCGCGAGAGAACATACCAGCCGGGGCAGAAGGTATGGGTCCTAGTCCCTGAGCCCCAGGACAAGCTTCAGGCCAAATGGGCTGGTCCGTACGTCGTGCACCAGCAGCTCAGCAGCGTCAGCTACCTGGTCACAGTCGATCCAGGCCGGAACCGGCATAAGGCCTTCCATGTCAACATGATGAAGGATCATCATGACAGGGAAGCCAATGCCTTCCCAGTTTGCAGTCTATTAGAAGAGGGGGAGGAGGAAAATCTTGTTGACCTGCTCACTCATTTTGGGGAAAGGGGGTCCCCCAAAGATGCCCAGGTGGACCCCCAGCTGACTGAGACCCAGAGGTCCCAACTGACCAAGGTTCTATGCACCCTACCCAGTCTGTTCTCCGGGAAACCCGGGAGAACCGACCGGGCCCTCCACCACGTGGACACCGGACATCATGCCCCTATCCAGCGTCCGCCATATCGCGTCTCCTCGGAGGTACGGGCCCAGATGCGCAAGGAGATCGGCGAGATGCTGGAACTGGGGGTGATTCGACCCTCTCACAGTGCATGGGCGTCGCCCGTAGTCCTTGTGCCCAAGAAGGACCGGACTACCCGGTTCTGTTTGGACTACAGGGAGCTCAATGCAGTTACAGTCGATGACGAGTATCCCATGCCGCGCATTGACGACTTACTGGACACGTTAGGTAAGGCCCAGTATCTGTCCATCATGGACTTGAGCCGGGGATACTGGCAGATCCCCCTGTCCCCACAGGCACAGGAGCGATCAGCCTTTATCACCCCTTTCGGACTGTACGAGTCCACTGTCATGCCCTTCGGCATGAAAAATGCCCCTGCCACCTTCCAGAGGATGGTCAACTCCCTGCTGTCGGGATGTGAAGGGTTCGCAGCTGCGTACCTGGACGACATCGCCGTCTTCAGCTCCACCTGGGAGAAACACCTGCAGCACCTGTCGCAGGTGCTGGGGCGGATCCACTGTGCGGGCTTGACCATCAAACCGGAAAAGTGTCAGCTGGGCATGCGTGAGGTCCAGTACCTGGGACACCGGGTAGGTGGGGGAACCCTTAGACCAGAACCTGAGAAGCTGGATGTAATCATGTCCTGGCCCACCCTCCGGACCAAGCGACAGGTGATGTCTTTCCTGGGCACAGCAGGGTACTATAGGAAGTTTGTTCCGAACTATAGTGCCCTTGCTGCTCCCCTGACAGACCTCACCAAGAAGAAGTTGCCGCAAACCGTCCAATGGACAGATACCTGTGAGCACTCCTTCCAGGGCCTGAAGGCGGCCCTGGCAAGCGCCCCTGTACTTCAAGCGTACGATGAATCCCGTCCGCTGGTATTACAGACAGACGCCAGCACCTACGGTCTCGGTGCCGTGCTGAGCCAGATTGACTCAGCGGGGCAAGAGCACCCAGTGCAGTACCTCAGTAGAAAGCTTCTGCCGCGGGAGGTGGCCTACGCCACAGTGGAGAAGGAATGCCTGGCAATTGTTTGGGCCTTGCAGCATCTGCAGCCTTACTTGTATGGGCGCCACTTCACTGTGGTGATGGACCACAACCCCCTGATCTGGATAAAGCGTATCGCAGGTCAGAATGGGCGGTTGTTGCGCTGGAGCCTGGTGCTCCAGCAATACAATTTTGACATTCGGCACAAGCCCGGCCGGGCCCATGGCAACGCAGATGGCCTGTCCCGGCGCGGTGAGGCTGCAGACGCGCTCGAGGAAGAGGAGCATAGGCTCCTGCTTCCTCTAAGCACCATCTAAAGGAGGGAGGTGTGATGATTAAGGGGACTCCCATATATGCATCTCTGTACAATTATATATCTGGCTGACCCCTTATAACCCCATCCCCCCTGCAGACCATGTGTTCCCACTTCCCCCCTCAGCTCAGTTACTCTGAAGCCATGTCCCTGTTGTGGGTTAATTACCATCCCTTTGTTATATTGCTCTGAGTAATTAACACTCCTTTTCAAGTACCCTTCCTCTACCCAGGGGATTTCCTGAGCCACCTCAGACAGCGGGGCACCAGATAATACATCTGAGAGATCCTAGTTTTATGCCCATATCTCAGAAGGGGGGCACCTCACAGTTACGCCATTAAATTCTGTGGGTGCCCCATAGAAAGGCGCACGCGGTCAGCCCAAACATGGAGCCGTTGTGAGCCCAAGGCAGGTCCAGACACCCAACTCCCTACCCAAAGGGAACTGAGGGGCCATGCTTGGTATGTATACGACAAGGGTTTCACCCCGAGTTCTCCCCTTCCACTTACCAAACCATACGGTCGCCAGATAAGGAGCCAGAATGATTTTCGAGTTCAAGGGTTCCATGCTTGTAGGTGTAACTTCCCTCCCCCATGACATCACTCGGGGCGGGGGCAGGGAACACACAAAAGCACAGCACACACACAGCACATGGTTCTGGTGCCATCTGACCTGGTTAAGGTGCTGTGCTGCCAGTCGTCCCATAAGAAAGGGCCCTGGTTGAATCCCACTTGGAAGCCAGAGATAGCCTGCACAAGCTGGTGTTGGTAATATATATCTTTTTCTTTCTTTTATCCCCATTTTTTATTTATGTACCGTGTTATGTTATTTTCACTTGTATCTGCTTGTTAATCGCTGCATGTATTCTATGTATGTGTTGAGTGTCTAGTATTGACCCATTTAGGGGTTAATAAATATATAAAATTTAGAAGGCTCGTTTGCGTACTACCCTCTGTTGACCCGCCTCACTCACGCAAAGTGGGTGTGAGGTAATCGAAGTGATCGCAGGTAAGGCCAGGTGCGGTCCCTGGTAAACTCGGATACTTCACAGTATTATAATACCACCAGAAGCACTGAACACACTCTTGTGCATTGCACAAGATAAAACTCTTATGACAAACTGGGCCAGCACCTTCTACTGCTCTAACCTATTGGCCCAGAATATCATGGGGTTAGAGTTATCTGATGGATTATAGGTGCACTTTAGGTACGCGCTGTGAGCTGAAAAACTTCTGGTTCATCATCTTTCAGATACTGTACTGGGCCTGGCAGCTGCAGCTTTTGCCACAACCCAGATGAAGGGAACCTGAGGATGGGAGTAGTAGTAGTGGTGGGTGATGTGCCACCTGCTAGGCCGAGCACACTCAACCAAGCACCCCAGCCCCGCTCCTGGGCTGGACAACAGGGGGTCCTGCAGCACTACATGGATGGTGGTGGTAGTAGTTTCCCCCGGGGTGCTTCCATTTGGAGAGAGGACCTCTACTCTCTGAGCTGGTGTGATGGTGTTCAGAAGGTCCCTGATGTTATAGCCAGTGGTTGCAGCTGAACAGGGAACAGCTTTATTGCAGCAACTGGAATAGGTACAACAGCAGCTTCCAAATGGGGGTAGTAGTATCACAATGTCCAATCCCCAAGCCTTAGTTATAGGAGGGTGCCCAGGGATAATACCGGCTCTATGGCAGACTTATCCAACTATTCCTCTTGTGCCACTCCCAGGTAAGGATACTGGGGATACTGGTGCAGGGAGTCCTGACAGGGATCTGGTTACCTTTGCTGAGGCCCAAGTGAACTCCTCCTGTCAGTGTCCTCCACTGCTCCTCCTGGCACAGTGTCCAATAGTCCAGACAGCAGTACTCCCTTTCTCAGGGCTGTCTTTAGATGAGCCTGGAGCAGATAATACTCCTCCCAGAGGCTGTGTAGACGACTGTTGGGATCCAGTCCAGGTGCTGTCTGCAGGGATACTCTGCACACTGTCACAGCTACACACACTAGACTAGACTGAGTCTCAACGGACACCCTGGAGACCTAGATCTCCTACAATCCCACCCAGTGGCCTGTGATTGGCCATGGCTGAACCAAGGCTAAATGTTTGTAACTGGGGGGAAACAACAGAAAAAGCTGCAAAACGGTGACATAGAACATGGAACACAGAGGATGGGACGTACCAACACAACCCAGAGGCACAAAGACAAACACTTAAAGCAGTAGCACTCTGGGATGCTGCATTTTTACTCTTCCTGACACTTGTGGCACTGGCAGAGGAGGTGGAGCGCTGGCTGAATGAGGTGGACTGGGAGCTGGCAGAGGCTACCTGGGTACGTGTGCAACTGGCAGTTGCAGTGCTCTCCCTAAACGCTGTGGCAAGCTGGGTATACAACCTATCTTGATAATATTAAAATTTTTCTTCCCTTTAGAAAGCAGGGGAGAATTCCCCCATTTTATCTGTATAGTGAGGGTCTAGGAGCACTGCCATCCAGTACTCATCCCTCTGCTTGATGCTAATAATACGCTTGCCAGCATATGTGTGGAACCAGGGTCCTGCCATGGTTGGTGTTCTTGGCCTGCATTGTCGTCGTCGTCATCATCATCTTGAAACAGATAAGTGTCAGCCTTCCACCCCTGGTTGAGCAGCATCCCAGGGTGCTCCTGCTTATATTGTCTTTTGTACTTCTGGGTTATGTTTGTATGTCTGGTCTATATGTTCTATGTACTTTGTTTTGCAGCATTTCCCATGTTATTTCCATGTAGTTCCCACTGTTATTCAAAACCCTCTATCACAAGCCACTGGGTGGGGTCTGGGACCTGAAAACCTCCAGGGAGACCCTTAGAGCTCAGTCTAGCAGTGGAACTGTGCTAGACCTAACGGTTTCCAACACAGCCCCTGAGGAGAAAGATACAGCCCAAAGCTCATCTTAAGACAGACCTGAGACAGGGAAGACCAGCTGTCATCACTTTGGACATTGTACCGGGAGGAGCAGTGGAGTCCAGTGACAGGAGGTGGTGTCCCGACACCTTCCACAAGGTAACCAGACCCCTGTCAGGACTACCTTGGAGTACAGCCCCAGTATCTGCTGCTGGAGGAGGCTGAGGAGTGGAGTTATTTTTGAAGTGGAGTATGGCACTAGAACCTTAACATCACTGGGCATCCTCCAAAGGCCAAGGCTGGGGGGAGTTGAATACTGGGAGACTACAACCCCCAATTTGAATCTGCTTGTTTTTCACTGATCAGTTACTGAAGTAAAGTTAACACCTATTTCAACTGCACACCTGCCTTCCTTAGTCATTACTGCATAACCATCAGGGCCCTTCCGAACACCATCAGACTGGCTCAGAGTAAAGAGGTCCCCTCTCCAACTGGAAGCGCCCCAGGGGAAAATACTACCACCACCATCAGGTAGTACAGCAGGCCCCCCTCAGCAGTGTCTAGCCTAGGAGCAGAGCTGGGGAGAGTGGTTGAGGGTGCTCAGCCTAACAGGTGGCACATCATCCGCCATTACTACTCCCATCCTCTGGTTACCTCCATCTGGGCTGCAGCAGTTGTGCCTGTGACATATCAAGGGGCCCCCTTTGCATCCAAGGGACAGTTTTCCACCTCTTTCAATCTAGGAGTCCCAGTTCCTCTACTATAATAACCCTGACGTAGATCCTCATCCTTCTCCATCAACACAGCACAATGACGTTGACTAAGAGGTGGAAACTGTTCCTCTTCTTCCATCCCTCATTGCATAAGTGTAAGGGTTTCCTGATATTGCAGTTGTCCCTGCTGAAAAATTTAATGGCTTCAAAGGGCTAGAAAAGCCTGCACACTTCCCTCATGAGCCTTTAATGACTTATCTCAAAGTAATACATTGTCCCTCTGGTAAGCTGCATGCAATAATTGTTCACCACCTACTGGTGCTCACACAGACGACCCAGCATGTTTAAGGTAGAGTTCCATCGCGTTGGAACGTCGCAGATAAGGCGGTGCAAAGGCAGACCATTTTGTCGTTGCCAATCAATCAGTGTGTCTTTTGCCACATAAGAACGTCTAAAATGCGGAAGAGGAGTGGAAGCGACGACTTGGTGAAGATGGTGGCGGAAAACGGTCCAGAGAGGAGAATCCAGAGGATGTGGATGGACCCTGCATGGTGTTGAAACTGGGCCTGCACAATTGGGGTGAAACTAGCACCTGGCCTTGCTGCATTTCTGGACTCAAAACATTGGCCCATTGGGCAGTGAAAGCCATGTATTGTCCTTGTCCATAGGTTGAGGGTGGCCTGCACCTTTGCCAAGACTGATGTATCTAAGGAAAGGCCCATGTGGTCCGACACATGGTGATATACAGATTTCCTAGAGAAATAATGGTGGTAGGTATTCTCCATCAATGTTGAGTGCATCCCAGCAGTGCACCGCCAGCAGCTTGGCCAGTTGCAAGTTGCACAGCTGCCGGATGACTGGCCGCATATTGCTGTCTTCTGACCACACATTCCCTTATAGAGAACTGACCTTGGCATGGAAGAGGAGGAGTAGGAGAAACAGTTGGTGATGAGGATGATAATAACATGACAATATGCTAGTGCTACTGGTAAGTGTGGTCTGCTTACCAGGAAAATCATGGGGAGCAGTAGAACAGCCTTGCTCACTTACCCTGCCATTGCCACTGTCAACTCTATTTTTCCAACTAAGAGAGTGATGCCTTTTCATGTGAGTACGTAGAGAAGTTGTTCCTACATTTGTTCCTGCACTGTACAAATCTTGCAAATTACCATAGATTTATTGTTTGGCAATGTACAAAATAATACCCACACAGGAGATGACCACGTGTAGTTGCTGCCATCAGTAGCAGTAGACACATGTCTACTACTACCAAGACCAGTGCCACCACCCCCAACCTGCGTGGTTCCCCTAGGTCTGTCCCGGGCACAATGGCTGAAATCATTACTATCACCACTGCCACCACCCTCTTCATCTGATGTCAGCTTGTCACCCTGACCTGGTTGTCCTGTTTTATCTGCAGGAGAATCATCATCAGCAATGTCATTATCATCAAGGTCATTCACACCCTCAGAATTTCCACCTCCAGGAGAAATAGATTGCTCAGCAGGTGCCACATCACAACCAGGGATCTGTGTCAGGGAAGAATCTGAATGAGACATGGCTGACAGTGTAGAAAGACCCTGCAGTAAATTACGTGTTATGTAGGAGGAGGAGGAACACACAGAAGCCTTATTCAAGATTACATTACTTGAATATATTATATTACTTGGATGCAATATCCTCCTGTGACTGAGATGAACCAGCTAACTAATCAAAAACTTCCTCTGTATTCTCAGGAAATACAACAATCCTGCGACTACTGGTGGTGCCACAAAAACGAGAAGCAGTGTTGCTCTTGCCACCCACTTTCTTATTGTTTCTAGTAGTAGTTGAGTGTTTCCTCCTACCCCTCCTTTTATCTGTCCTGCCCTGTTTTTTTTCCCCAGTCATTTATTTAATGCACACAGACAGTGCTTAATTATTAACCCCAAAAAATGCTGAAATAACGGAGATTCTTTTTTTACATTAGCAGAGGATGCACTACTAGTACCACTACTACTGTACTGTGTGTAATGTATATCTAGAATTATATATGCACACTTGCACATTATAAGGTTTAAAATATTTTTTTCATATTAACAACAATGATCTCTCACACTGTGTATGGGCCAGACCAGAGCAGAAAAAAAATAACAAACATAAAATTCTCTAATTTTTTTTTTTTTTTTTTTTTTTTTTTAAGATTAGCGCCAGATAGATTGGAATCGGCGAACACAGCAAAAAAATGTTGAAATAATGGAGATTCTTTTTTTATATTAGTGGAGGATGCACTACTAGTATCACTACTACTGAACTGTGTGTGATATATATCTAGAATTATATATATATAGCACTTACAGAGAAACACTTAAAATATTTTGTGTATAGGTTAGACCAGACCGGAAAAAAAACATGAAATCCACAATTGTTTTCTTTAAGATATGTACAGGCTAGACTTTATATTGGGCGAACCAATAACACAAAAATGCTTGTATATAAATTGAGTTATTTTTTTAAGATTTGTGCAGGCAAAATCAACAGCACTTTGCTGTTAAAACAGCAGTATGTATTTAGTGAAAAGTTAACTCTTGCCCAAAAAAGTCCTTAACAAAACATTTGTTTTCAGTAAAAAAGTATGTTTAAAGAATGTGTATATGGATGAAAGTGCTCTATTGCAAGTACTGTCAGACAATATTAGATATTGGCAATGTAATGGTTAACTGTCTGTGTAAGCAGTAGCAGCAGCACAGATTCCAGGTAGTCACACATTCTCTGTGAAGTAAACCTGTCCTATCTATGTCTATTGAATTCTACCACTAATCTGCCTGTGTATAATTGCTTGATTCTCTAAGTCCTCCTATAACTATTGCTAAAATTCCAGAATTTTCTGAACTGTGCTGCCTATAGCCTAGCTATGATGCAGTGAGATGGATCACAGATCTGTTTGCATGTCAACCATTACAGCAACTGAAGCTGATCGGTTCATTATCCAAGCATTTTATACACCATATGACCGTGTTGGTGAACCTATGGCAAATGTGCCAGAGGGGGCACTCAGCGCCCTCTCTGTTGGCACCCCATCCAGGCTCCCTGATCGCTCACTAAAGGGAAATCACAGTGAGCGATCAGGGATCGCAGCTTACACTGACAGCAGAGTGTGACCTCTGCCCCAACGCAGGCGCGATGACGTAATTCATCGGCGCCTGCAGTGATAGAAGAAGGAGGACGCTACTTGCCTACTCTTCGTGGAAGTGCTGGTAAGTAGCATATTATACTGTGTGGGGGCCCACTGTGGAGCATATAATACTGTGTGGGGGCCACTGTGGAGCATATAATACTGTGTGGGAGCCCATTGTGGAGCATATAATACTGTGTGGGATCCCACTGTGGAGCATATAATACTGTGTGGGATCCCACTGTGCAGCATATAATACTGTGTGGGCCCACTGTGCAGCATATAATACTGTGTGGGGTCCCACTGAGGAGCATATTATAATGCGTGATAGCTACTGTGGAGCATATTATACTACATGGGGGCCACTGTGGAGCATAATTTACTGTTTGGCGGCCACTGTGGAGCATATTGTACTGTGTGGAGTCACTGTGGTGCACATTGTACCCGTCTGGAGGCCACTGTGGAGCACTTTGTACCGTCTGGGGGCCACTGTGGAGCACAATTTTACCGCATGGGGGCTCTTCACTATTTATATCAATCAGTATCTGTTTTATAGCAGAAATTTGATATTATTACAGGCCATAATAACATTGCACGGTCACTATAAAACAGATCCTGTGCGATGTAAATAGAAAACATTAATTGTTCAAAAGTATACCAAATGCAGTGCAAAGTTGTTTTGGATCATTGAGAGCTCTGTAAAACCCCATTCACGCAATCAAATTTTGTGGGTCCGTAACTGTCCACAATTGTGGATCGACACAGTATTAAGGTTAAATTGCCGTGTTGGCACTTTGTGATAAATTTGTGGGTTTTGGGTTGCTGTTTGGGCACTTGGTCTCTAAAAGGTTCACCATCACTGCCATATGACATCAACACTGTAAGGTCCACCTACATATTTGAGATGAACACAGCTCGTTACGAACCGTTTCGGGTAGTGAAATCCCTGGTTCCCTTCTTTAGGCCGCTGTTTGGCCTCAGTGGTCACATGACTGCTGAGGCCAACAGCGGCCTCAGGAAGGAAACCAGGGATTTCACAGGTAGGGACGTCCCTGGTTGCCTTCTTGGTGCCACTGATGGCCTCAGCTATGCGACTGGTACTTCTGCCAGAAGACAACAACGGAGCTGCAGGAGCACGCGGGGAGGCCCCGGAGCAATGGGGAAAGGTGAATATGGTTTTATTTTATTTTTTTCACCTCCCCCAACTTAATTAATAGATACAATTTTAGGCTGGACAAACTCTTTAATTGTGGATAATATACAGACACATTTATTTCTATAGGCACATAGCCGCAAGAACTACACAAGGCTGTGTGTCCATACCATAGAAATGGGCCACAAATTTTGAAGAAGTTCCTATACTTGACCACATTTGAGGTGCGGATAAGCCCATAGTAGTCTATGGGCACATGCAAATTGTGGAGAAGCTACAGATGCACATCTGTGACTTCTCCGCAATTGCGACTGAATTGCTAGGCAACAGGGAATTTCCGGTCTGTGTCAGTGTGTATTCCCCAGGCTGCAGAGAAGACATCCTATCATCATCCGACAACCCCCCCCCCCCCCACCCACTTGAATCATGGCCAGAGAAGTTGTTGACCTGTTCATCACAATCAAAAAAAATAATTTCTGCACTGCTCTGTACATCCATATTTTTTTGGCTGCAGGATCATTCCATCATTTGGGATAAGAGTACAGACGATTATAGTGACTGGTGTGCAAAAGAACAGGCCTGGGATGAAGTGGTCAAGGAGCTGCACTTGAAGGAATGGGAAAGTGGTTCAAGGGCACTGCGCAAACCAATAATTACCCATCTTGTTCCTTGTCATCTCCAACCCTACGAAAAGTATATAGGCAGTAATTTTAAGTGCATTGTAGACTCTTTTTTTTTTTTTTTCACCAGTTCTTTACAATCGTGCAGTTGTATTTTTGCAATAACAATTTTTTTTTTCCAGTTAAAGAGGCAAAAACATTCTGAAATACATGCAGGGACTAGTTCAGAAGAGAACTGAAGAAGAAGGGGATGGCCAGCCCGCTAAGTGTCCCTAAATGTATACATAGAAATTGATGTTTCTGCATTGTTAGGAATTTTAGTGGGTTCTTCTCTCTGAAGCACTGCTCACTGTTGTTGCCTTAGAAGGTTGCCATGCCAACATATGAAGCTTTCTGCAGTTTTCAGAGTGCAGAGATGCTGAGCTAATCAACAGGAGGGATATTTAAAGTCTGTTCTGAATTCCTCATGTGCCTGCTATTAGTTGTTACTTTCTAGTGAGGCTCCTGTGCTCTGATTGTTTCTCTTGGTTTGCTGTATTCCTGACCTTAGCTTGCTCACTTGATTACTGATTTTGACTGTTAACTCAGATTTGACCTCGGCTTAGACACGTTTATCCTTTTGATTCCGCTCTCCTGGTTTGATCTGCCTTGTGAGTATTGATGTGGGTTATGGTCAGGGGTGAACCTAGCCTATCTGCTGCCTAAGGCAAACTGTAGAAAGGAGCAACCCCCTCCCTGAAAAAAAGATACCCAACTTGGCTATCTTTGGTTGTGTGAGGGGGTCCCCCCTAATTAAAATTGTAGAACAAACCCTCCATTGGCAGATAAGAAAATCCCCTTATTTGGCCCACACACAGTATATGACCCCCTTTTTCTGGCCCTCCACATGGTATATAAACCCTTTTTTCTGGTCACCCCCCCTCCCCACACGCTATATGACTCCCTTTTTCTGGCCCACCACATGGTATATGACCACCTTTTTTGCCCTCCACAATATATGACCCCACTTTTTATGGCCCCCACCACAGTATATGACCCCTTTCTTATATCACTCCCACAGTATATGACCCCTTTCTTATGGCCCCCCACAGTATATAACCACCTTTTTTGCCCCCTCCACAGTATATGATCCTTTTTATGGCCCCCATAGTGTATGATTCCCCTTTTTATATCCTCCACACAGAATATGACCCCTATTTATGGCCCCCACGCAGTATATGGCCCTCTACTTTACCCCGCCCAAACAGCATATGACCCCTTTTTTTATGTCTTCCACACAGTATATGACCCATTTTTTATGTCCCCCACACAATATATGATCCTCCTTTTTATGGTCCCCTCACAGTATATGATCTCCCTTTTTATGACCCCCCCCCCCCCCCAACAGATCCAAAGATGGAAATCTGAATACTATTGTGAACCTAGTGTTAGATAGCAGACAGTCAAATGTCCTGGTGCTGCCGCAAGTCACTGTACAGGGTGTGGAAATGATCCTCCATCTCATAGTCAGGTTCTTCTCCCAGCATAGATTCTTGCTGTCTGAATCAGCAAGAAACAAGCCAGTCCAGGAGGGCATCATCCACACGAGTTAAAGGCATTTGTAGAGATTAGAAAGGCCATAAACCAGAGCAAGATCAGCAAAGATGCCGCAACCCAGATGGAGGAGACCGGAGGATGGGAGTTGTAGTGGATGAGGATGTGCCACCTACTAGGCCAAGCACACTCACCAACCACTCCAATCCCACTCCATGGCCGGACAGAGTCGAGGGGGGATCCTGCAGCACTACCGGATGGTGATGGTAGTAGTTATTTCCACCGGGGTGCTTCCAGTTGGAGAGGGGACCTCTCCTCTCTGAGCCAGTGTGATGGAGGTCGGAAGGGCCCTGATGTTGTAGCAGGCACGACTCAGGAGTTAGCAGTGCAGTTGAACCAGGGAAACAGTTTTTATTGAAACAACTGGAAACGGGTAACGGCAGCTTGTGAATGGGGATAGTAGTACAATGTCCAATGCCCCCCAGCATTGGTTCTAGGAGGATGCCCAGGAATGTTACAGGCTCTATGAATAAGTCCACCACTACTCCTCCTCTCATGCCTCTCCCAGCCAGGTATACTGGGGATGGATTCACAGGGAGTCCTGACAGAGATCTGGTTACCTGAAGACTAGGCCCGAACGTGGAACTCCCGTCAGGGTCCTATCCTGCTCCTCCTGGCACGGCACCGAAAATGTCCAACAGCTTAGACAGCTTCTCTCCCTTGCTCAGGGCTGTCTCTGGATTAGCCTGGGGCTGATGATATCCCTCCTGGGGCTGTGAAGGCGACTGTTGGGCCTCAGTCCAGAAGTTGGTGGAAGGGAAACTCTTCACATCTTCTCCAGCTAACTGCACACACTTGACTAAAGACCAACCGTCGCCGGGAAAACTAGGTCTCCCTACAACCCCGCCCAGTGACCTGCGAAAGGCCAGGGCTGAACTAAGGCAAGGTTTAAACAATGTAGGGGGGAGAAATACAGAGGATAGCTGCATAACAATCACATTTAGCATAGAACGGAACATACCAACACAATCCCAGAGGCACAAAAGACAAACAATTAAAAGCAGCAGCCTCTGGGATGCTGCAAGGAGATCTAACACACCACATGTGAGTGAAAATGGCATCTGGCAGATAATGTGACCTATTCAGAGTATTGGAAACAGCTAGTGAAATTATTTCTAGCATTCTGTGTTTTTTGCAGATCTGCAAATACAGGTGACTATGGATGCACTACAGACCACAATTGTGGACATTGCAGCACGGATTCAGATAACTCACTTGACTCCTACAGATCACAAATGTGGACAAGCTTATTTGCAAGTTTATTTGCGGACAGTATTTTAAATATTTTTGTGTGAATGTAGCCTTAACCCCTTAATGACGCAGCCCAAAAGTGTGTTAATGACCAGGCCTCATTTTTCAAATCTGACATGTGGTAATAACTTTGAGACACTTTAAGTTGTCAAAGTGATTCTGAGAGAGTTTTTTCGTGACACATGGTACTTCGTGTCAATGGTAAATTTTGGTTGATATGTTTTGTTTTTCATTATAAAAAAATAGGAAATTTGGTGAAAATGTGGGAAAAAAATGCAGTTTTCAAACTTTGAAATTCCAGGCCTTTCATATAGAAAGTGATACTACACAAATTACTTTATAGAATAATTTACCATATCTCTGCTTTATGTTGCAATCAAACTTTAATCAAGGCTTACAAGTCAAACAGTAATTTTTGAAATTTTCAAGATTATTTCCAAAACACATTTTTCAAGGGATCAGGTCAGTTCTGAAGGGGTCTTGAAAGTCCTCTCTGATAGAAACCCACATAAATCACCCCATTCTAAAAACTGCACTCCTGAAAGAATTCAAAGCAGCATTTAGAAAGTTTCTTAACCCTTTTAGCATTTCACAGCAATTAAAACAAAATGGAGGTAAAATTTACACTTTTCAGTTTCTGTTACTAATATATTCATTTAGCCCTAGAATTTACACATTCACAAGGAGTTAAAGGAGAAAATGCATTCCACAATCTGTTCTGCAATTTTTCCCGAGCATGAGATTGTCCCACATGTAGATGTAAACTGATGTATGGACACACTATAAAGTAAAGAACGGAAGGAACACTATTGGGATTTTGTAGGGCAGAGTTTGCTGGAATTTGTTTCAAGCACCATGTTGCATTTGCAGAGCTCCTGAAGTGCAAGAACAGTGGACCCCCCCAAAATGACCCCATTTTGAAAATTAGACCCTTCAAGGAATTTATTAAGGGGTATAGTGAGCCCTTAGACCCTACAAGTGTTTCACAGATTTTTTTTTACCAATGCGACATGAAAATTAAAAATTACTTTTTTTTACACTATAATGTAACTTTAGCCCCAAATTTTTCATATTCACAAGGGATTAAAGGAGAAACATTTTGTTACATAATTTCTCCTGAACACGACAATAACCCATAAGTGCTGGTACACAGATGTTCGGGCACATGGCAGCGCTTGGAAAGCAAAGAGCGCTAATTGCGTTTTGAAGGCCAGATTTTGCTGGAATAGTTTTCAGGCACCATGTCCCATTTGCAAAGCCCTCAAGGTACCCTCAAAACCTTCAAAATGTGACCCCATTTTGGAAACTAGATCCCTCAAGGAATTTATCAAGGGGTATAGTGAGCACTTTGACCCTACAGTATTTTCACAGAATGTTTAACCATTGGGATGTGAAAATGAAAAATTACTTTTTTTTCTAATAAAATGTCACTTTAGTCACAAATTTTTCATCTTCACAACTGGTTAAAGAAGAAAAAGCATCCATTATTTGTTAACCAATTTCTCCCGACTAAAGAAATGCCCCACATGTGAGTGTAAAATGCTGTATGGTCACACAGTGGGACAGAACAATATTTGGAGTGCAGATTTTGCTGTAATAGGTTTTAGTTACCATGTCGCATTTGCAGAGGCCTTGAAGTGCCAGAACATTGGAAACCCCCAAAATGTGACCCCGATTTAAAAATTAGACCCCTGTATCAAGAGGTATAGTGAACACTTTGACTGTACCGGAGTTTCACAGAATTTTTAACCTTTGGGATGTGAAAATTAAAAATTACCGTATTTTTAGGACTATAAGACACACTTTTTTTCCCCCAAGCCGCCGGCTTCCTCTAGCATTAGTATTATAGAAAAAGCATGTGCCCACACTGGCGCCTCTGGTTAGTGTAATATTGGCACCTTGTAGGTGCTGGATACAACCAAGAAGGTCCGGTAGGATACTCTCCCGTTCTTGGTGTGATAAGCTGCAGCTCACCCCAAGACCACTTGGCCGTAGGTCAGTGGTAGTATTAGTAATATATAGATAGAAAAAAGGAGGGGGACTATATGAGCGCTGCTATATCCGGTAAACACGTTCAAAAAATGTGTGAAGGAGGATCACTGATAAACAATAGTTAGATCCAAAGCTTTTATTCCACTTAAAAAACGGGCAACGCGTTTCGACACTAAACTAGTGTCTTCATCAGGCCAACTATGGAAACCAGTGACAGAAAACATACATATAACTATATAAGTACATACATATAAATACATAAAAAAAGGGTATAAGCATGTCATGGCGAGTAGTAGTAGTAATGTTAAAAATAGTGACAATAGTACTACAAAATAAGAATAGAGACGAAGAATCAAATAAAAAGTAATAACAAATGGGCAAAGGATGATGGTGAATAACAATATTAGATATGTAGCGTTGGTAATAGAGGAAACATTAAAAAATACAATATGCATAACAAGGGATAAAATAAATGGAAAGACATGCCAGATAAAATTGATTTCCATAGTAACAATAGTAGTGGCATTTTTAATAATATTAGTAATACATAATATACAAAAAAGATAAAATGTTTTTTTTTTTTTTTAAACTCGTTTTATTGAAGTTTGTACAACAAGGCATACAACACAAGGAAAAGGTACAAAGGAAGTAGCAGGATAAGTACAATAAAATTTTGTACAAAAGATAACAGAAATTGAACAAAAGTAACAAAGGAAACAATTAAAACAGTTGCTGCAGAGTCCATAACATGTGAAACCTGAAAATAAAAAGCATGAGTAGTCCCAAAATCATGAAGTAGGTGGGCAGAAGGACCAGTCGAACCAACCTGTAGGAGAACAAAGGAAACAGACAGAAAGTATAGCAACTCAATCCAACCTGTGCGGCCAAAACAAATTCCAGAGTACCACAGGGGACAGGAAAAACCCTGAGGGGAACGCACCGTAGGAGCACCAAATCAAGTCATAAGTGCATCAAGGTCTGTACGAAAAGATGGGGTTGTGTATAAGGTCAGTGGTGAGTTACACCAGGGACCCCAAACCTTTTCAAATTTAGTGGGCCGTCCTCTACGCTTGTATACCAGCTGGTTATATGGTAAAATTAAGTTCACCAACTTTCTCCACTGTGAGAGAGGGTGGGCGAGGAGCCATCCATCTCAGAGCTATGGCCTTTCTAGCTAAGAATAAAGCATAATACGAGTATGATGTATCCATAGCTCCTCGTCCAGGATACCAAACAGGTGGAACAGGGACACGTAGGACCTCCGATAGTATATCTACCACCTCTGTCCAGAAACTTTTAATAACAGGGCAGTCCCATATCATATGCCAAAAGTCTGAATACTCTGCAGGACAGCGTAAGTAGCCCGGATGTTGTAGTCGTCCCATCTTATGTAACCGTGCAGGGGTCAGATAACTTTGGTGTATGATATATACTTGAATCAACCTATTGTTGACTGATGGGGATACAAATTGTGATGATTCCTGTAGTTCTAAATAGGTCTCATCGGTAAGGGCAGGAATCAGAGTGCGCCATTTCAACAAAGAGGGAGCAGCCAGATGAGATGTTTTAGCCTGTATGAGGTGGACATATAGGATCGAAATGAGACCCCGAGGACCCTGGGACTGTAGTACACCTATTAGAGGATAAGTAGAAATGAGCACATCAGAGGGGGGGAAACTGTGTAGTCATGGCATGTCTAAATTGCAAAAACCTGAAAAACTGTGTGCGGTACACTTAGTGAGTCAAAAGAACGAAACACACCCTGTTCGTACAAATCACCCAGAGAAACAACTCCAAACCGCTCCCAGCACCTCACATCTGGGAATGCCAAAAGCTCTGTCAGCCCAGGGTTATCCCAGAGCGGAGTCTCAGTAGGAATAGCAGAGTAGGATGTTACCCGCTTGGCCTACTGCCAAACCTGACCTGCCAGTTTGTGGAGAGGCAGCAACTTGCCTTTATATAAACGTGTACTTTCTAATACTGACCATAAGGTGGGTATAGCTAAATAATGCGCTAAATGGGCCTCTGGGCCAGGTAACAGCCAAGACTTCAAATAGCGGAGTTGCCCCGTAATGTAATATAAAAAGATGTCCGGCAGGGCCATCCCGCCCATATCTTTGGGACGTTGCAAGGTGGACAATCGCAGCTTGGACCTGGAACACCCCCAGATAAAGGGAATAAATAGGGAGTCTAACTGCTTAAAGCACCTGCGGGGCACTGGCATGGCCACACGCTCCAGTATATATAAACACTTAGGGAGTACCACCATCTTGATAAGGTTTATCCGTCCGGCTACAGACAAAGGCAGAGCCCCCCAAACTTTAAATTTGGTTCTGAAATGGCCTAAAAGTGGGTACACATTTAGGTTCAGGGAGTTGTTGTGATCATTAGTGATATGAATACCCAGGTATTTGCAGGCATTCACCACTCTCAGGCCACACACCAACTCTCCGGTGTCTGCCAGTAGGTGCGGAGAGATAGGCATATATGAGGACTTAGACCAATTAATTCGTAGGTCCGAATAGGTACCAAATCTATCAATGACATCCATAGCCCTGGACAAAGTGCGAGCGGGGTCAGACATAAATAAGAGCATATTGTCTGCATATAGGGCCGTCCTTTCCTCTCGGGCGCCAATGGTCACCCCTTTGTATATCGGGTCTGTCCTAATAATAATAGCGAGAGGCTCCAACGCTATCGCAAACAATAATGGGGATAAGGGACATCACTGACGGGTTCCCCTATATATGGGGAACGTAGGAGACAGAGCACCATTAATTAAGAGTGCCGCCATGGGGGATTGGTAGAGGAGGGTAATCCATGTAATAAAGGAGTCACCAAACCCAAAACAACGGAGAACCTGTAGGATGATAAAATGTTTGATTTGTAAAATACAGACAGAGTAATATGAATATTTTATATGTACAGTGGGGAAAAAAAGTATTTAGTCAGCCACCAATTGTGTAAGTTCTCCCATTTAAAAAGATGAGAGAGGCCTGTAATTGACATCATAGGTAGACCTCAACTATGAGAGACAAAATGAGAAAACAAATCCAGAACATCACATTGTCTGATTTTTAAAGAATTTATTTGCAAATTATGGTGGAAAATAAGTATTTGGTCAATAACAAAAGTTCATCTCAATACTTTGTTATATATCCTTTGTTGGCAATGACAGAGGTCAAACGTTTTCTGTAAGTCTTCACAAGGTTGGCGCACAATGTTGCTGGTATGTTGGCCCATTCCTCCATGCAGATCTCCTCTAAAGCAGTGATGTTTTGGGGCTGTCGCTGGGCAACATGGACTTTCAACTCCCTCCAAATGTTTTCTATGGGGTTGAGATCTGGAGACTGGCTAGGCCACTCCAGGACCTTGAAATGCTTCTTACGAAGCCACTCCTTCGTTGCCCTGGCAGTGTGCTTGGGATATATTGTCATGCTGAAAGATCATTTTTACCCCACGGGGTGAGATCTTGCATGGAGCCCCTGATTGAGGGAGATTATCAGTGGTCTTGTATGTCTTCCATTTTCTAATTATTGCTCCCACAGTTGATTTCTTCACACCAAGCTGCTTGCCTATTGCAGATTTAGTCTTCCCAGCCTGGTGCAGGTCTACAATTTTGTTTCTGGTGTCCTTCCACAGCTCTTTGGTCTTCACCATAGTGGAGTTTGGAGTGTGACTGTTTGAGGTTGTGGACAGGTGTCTTTTATACTGATAACAATATCAAACAGGTGCCATTACTACAGGTAATGAGTGGAGGACAGAGGAGCCTCTTAAAGAAGAAGTTACAGGTCTGTGAGAGCCAGAAATCTTGCTTGTTTGTAGGTGACCAAATACTTATTTTCCACCATAATTTGCAAATAAATTCTTAAAAAATCAGACAATGTGATTTTCTAGATATGTTTTCTCATTTTGTCTCTCATAGTTGAGGTCTACCTATGATGACAATTACAGGCCTCTCTCATCTTTTTAAGTGGGAGAACTTGCACAATTGGTGGCTGACTAAATACTTTTTTTCCCACTGTATGTTGTGTAAGTGTTTGGTGCAACTCTTTTGGCGGTGCGACCTAGACGATTGTAAACGTCTGGGTCACAGCGCCAATAAATTTCCTGGTCATGTTCAGAGGGATATTACATAAAAATACCCCCCTGATTAGGCACACAGGGGTATTACATTACCCATCTATGTGACAATCAGAGAGCAAAAGCATAATTTGCTCTCTGATAAGGGTTATCATGATGATATTGAGATGAGATTCTCATCTTTAAAATTAACCCAAGATCATCTTCATAGCCCTTATGGATCCTGAGAAATCGCATTAGTAGCAAGGATGTATTACATACAGTGCCTTGCGAAAGTATTCGGCCCCCTTGAACTTTTCAACCTTTTGCCACATTTCAGGCTTCAAACATAAAGATATACAATTTTAATTTTTTGGTGAAGAATCAACAAGTGGGACACAATTGTGAAGTGTAACTTTGGTAAAAAATAAAAAACTGAAAAGTGGGGCGTGCAATATTATTCAGCCCCTTTACTTTCAGTGCAGCAAACTCACTCCAGAAGTTCAGTGAGGATCTCTGAATGATCCAATGTTGTCCTAAATGACTGATGATGATAAATATAATCCACCTGTGTGTAATCAAGTCTCCGTATAAATGCACCTGCTCTGTGATAGGTTCTGTTCTGTTTAAAGCGCAAAGAGCATCATAAAGACCAAGGAACACACCAGGCAGGTCCGTGATACTGTTGTGGAGAAGTTTAAAGCCGGATTTGGATACAAAAAGATTTCCCAAACTTTAAACATCCCAAGGAGCACTGTGCAATCATATTGAAATGGAAGGAGTATCAGACCACTGCAAATCTACCAAGACCCGGCCGTCCCTCTAAACTTTCATCTCAAACAAGGAGAAGACTGATCAGACATGCAGCCAAGAGGCCCATGATCACTCTGGATGAACTGCAGAGATCTACAGCTGAGGTGGGAGAGTCTGTACATAGGACAACAATTAGTCGTACACTGCACAAATCTGGCCTTTATGGAAGAGTGGCGAGAAGAAAGACATTTCTCAAAGATATCCATAAAAAGTCTAGTTTAAAGTTTTCCACAAGCCACCTGGGAGACACACCAAACAAGTGGAAGAAGGTGCTCTGGTCAGACGATATGTTTGGCGTAAAAGCAACACAGCTCATCACCCTGAACACACCATCCCCACTGTCAAACATGGTGGTGGCAGCATCATGGTTTGGGCCTGCTTTTCTTCAGCAGGGACAGGGAAGATGGTTAAAATTGATGGGAAGATGGATGGAGCCAAATACAGGACCATTCTGGAAGAAAACCTGTAGGAGTCTGCAAAAGACCTGAGACTGGGACGGAGATTTATCTTCCAAAAAGACAATGATCCCAAATATAAAGCAAAATCTACAATGGAATGGTTCACAAATAAACGTATCCAGGTGTTAGAATGGCCAAGTCAAAGTCCAGACCTGAATCCAATCGAGAATCTGTGGAAAGAGCTGAAAACTGCTGTTCACAAACGCTCTCCATCCAACCTCACTGAGCTCGAGCTGTTTTCCAAGGAAGAATGGGTAAGAATTTCAGTCTCTCTGTGCAAAACTGATAGAGACATACCCCAAGCGACTTGCAGCTGTAATCGCAGCAAAAGGTGGCGCTACAAAGTATTAACTTAAGGGGGCCGAATAATTTGGCACGCCCCACTTTTCAGTTTTTTATTTTTTACAAAAGTTTAAAATATCCAATAAATTTCGTTCCACTTCACAATTGTGTCCCACTTGTTGTTGATTCTTCACCAAAAAATTTAAATTTTATATCCTTATGTTTGAAGCCTGAAATGTGGGAAAAGGTTGAAAAGTTCAAGGGGGCCGAATACTTTTGCAAGGCACTGTACATATTGTTAATGGAAAGTGGCCCTTTTCCAATGGTTGCCAGCCCAGGGGATGTGACTAAAAATAAAAAAATACTTATACTCACATCTCCTGGGCTCAGCATCCTCTCCGGGACTCTTCTGGCCTGTAACTGAGGTCATCATGCCCCACATGACCACTGAAGCCCAATCACAGACCCCAGCAATGATGTTTGGGGCATGTGACCTCAGTTGTCAGGCTGAAGAGGACCAAGGAAGATGCTGAAGACATCCCGACGGAGCGAGGATGCCCAGGAGAGGTGAAGCAAGGTTAGTATAAGTGTTTGTTATTTTTAATCACTTCCCCTGGGCCTTCGATTATTATACTCTGGGGTCTGAGGCGACCCCACCGGTTCTGGGGGGGGGGGCTTTTGGGAGCATATAATACTGTGTGGTGGGCCACTGTGGAGCATATAATAATGTGTGGGGGGCCACTGTGGAGCATATTATACTGTGTGAGGGCCACTGCGGAGCATATTATACTGTTTGAGGGCCACTGCGGAGCATATTATACTGTGTGAGGGCCACTGTGGAGCATATAATACTGTGAGGGGGGTCACTGTGGACTATATAATACTGTGTGGGGTCACTGTGAAGAATTTAATACTGTGTGGGGGCCACTGTGGAGAATATAATATTGTGTGTGGGCCAATGTGGAGCATATAATACTGTGTGGGACCACTGTGGAGCATATAATACTGTCCTAGTATTGTTTACATGCCAGGCGCTGCACTGCTCACTCACTGTATTCTTGATAACAGCAATTGTGTTGTACTAAAGCTGTATCCTTTTCAAGTACATGTATTTATTTTGCTTACTTATATAGCGCCATAATGTTCCACAGTGCTTTTACATACATTGTCAGTCACTGTCCCATAGGGCTTACAATCTACATTCCCTATCAGTATGTTTTTGGGGTGTGGGAGGAAACCCACACAAACACAGGGAGAACATACAAATTCCTTGCAGATGTTGCTCTTGGCAGGATTCAAATCCAGGACTCCAGCACTGCAAGGCTGCAGTGCTAACCACTGAGCTAGTATGCTGCCCAATCGTCACTATCAAGAATTCACTCTAGGGAGGGGGTAGGGGACCCTGGACAAAAGTTTGCGCCAGGGCCCACAAGACTTTAGTTACACCACTGGTCATAATGATGATGATAAAAGATGAATTTTATATGTGCTGAGTGGGAAGTATAGGATGGTGTAGCTTTGAGGATGCATTTAAAACTGAATAGAAAAAATGTAGTGTACAGTATTCACATGATGCTGTAAGCACTATACACTGCACCTTCTAATATAGGAAGCACACAAGATCATAAAACAGTATGATACATGTAAATTCCATTAATATGAGCCATTGTAGAGCTGGGAAATTTGGTCGACACACGGACCATATTTCACAGCGCGATTGTGTTCATGTGAAACAGCCCGTAGACTACAAACAATTGGAAAATGCACAGCTCTGCATAGGAGCTGTGTACGCACAATGGCAGCATATTTTTAACTTAGACTATTTGTAGAATGGCTACATGTTTTTTTCAGATGCATTGGAATATTACAAATGCTTGCAAAATGTCACATAGCCTTAAAACCAATATACTGTAGATGTTCTGTAATTTACGACTAGAGGTCACTAAGCATAAGTGAAACATTTCAGAATTAGGTTGCATCTATTTAAATGTATTTATTACACATAAAAATAATTGTCAGTGCATTGCATTCATGGCATATTCATTAACTTTTCTGTGAATTTCTGCAATAGCTGCAAATATGTAAATTATTTTGAATGAGGTAAATCTAATGATTATTAAATTTCAGTATGGCAATTGCAGCAACCTGTGTGAGGAATCGCAGGGGCTGAGAATAGTGGTACTGCCAGAGGCATCATGTAATAGATGGGAATAAATTTCGTTATACACTGCAACACATTAGTATTGCAGTGTATAGTGTGAGCGATCAGACCCCCTAGGGTTCAAGGTCCCTAAGGGCTCTGATCATAAAAGTAAAAAATAAAAAACATTTTTAAAGTATAAAAAAAATACAAAAAATATAAAAGTTCAAATTATCCCCCTTTGCCTAGATCACATATAAAAATAAACAAAAGTAAACATAAACAGTTTAGGTGTCCCCACATTTCAAAATGTCTGAACTATTGAAATATTTATCCCATATGGTGAACGGCGTAGTGGGGAAAAAAATCAAAACGGCCAAATGGTTGTTTTTTCAACTTTTTGCCTCCTATAAAAAGTGATCAAACCATCACATCTTCCCCAAAATGGTATCAGTAAAAATGCCATCTTGTCCCGCATATAAAGACACCTTACCCAGCTCCATACACATAAATATAAAAAAGTTACAGGTGTCACAATATGGGGACATAAACATTTTTTTGTATTTGCAAAGTTTTTAATTTTTTTAAAAGGTATCAAAACATTACAAATACTATATAAATTTGGTATCACTGCGATCACACTTAGCCGCAGAATACAGGTTTATCATATAGTAAATGCCGTAAAAATTAAACCCTTAAGAACTTGGCGTAAATGCATTTTTTTTTCCAATTCCATCTCATTCTGAATTTTTTTCCAGCTTCCCAGTACATTGTACAGGATATTGAAGGGTGCTATTACAATGTACAATTTGTCCCGCAAACAATAAGCCATTATATGACTCTGAACTGAAAAATGAAAAAGTTATGGCTCTTGGAATGGAAGGAGGGAAAAATGGAAATGAAAAAACGAAGATTAGCTGTGGTATGAAGGGGTTAATATTGCAGGATAGGTGATAAAATGTATGTATATGTGTTCCATCTCTGGTTCCAGATTCCCCTGTGTAAATAGAGCCGTAGTGTGCATGTTGTGACCACAGCTGTATTCAGCTATGGCTAAGGCTTTTCTCTTCACATTTTACAGGTGGAAACTGTTACTTTCCCCAAACGGACTGGAAGAACGGAAAGTCAAATGCTAGTGTGAACGTAGTATCTCTGACATACCTATAGTGAATGGGCAATAAATGTGTTTCTTTTACGAAAACCCCCCCTTTAAAAAAATTGTTACTATGCATATGTAATCTCCTACTGTATCTGTATCACGGTGGCTAAATGAATAACATAATGCCAACAAAAACGGTCTGACACGTCAGGAACCTATCAGTATAACTCCACTATGTAGGGAAAGAGCTCTATACAACAAAGTCTGTATGTATTCTGCATAATGGACCAGGGTATCTTAGAATAGCATTGGGAACAGCTCACTCCACAACCTGTATAATTCTAAACAACACCGCCATTACCCGCTTCGCTTATTGGTTCATCGGTGAGACACGTGACGCGAGTACTGCCGGCAGCATGACAGCGAGGCTTGGTTCCTTTCTCCCACAATGCTCCGCTCTCTGCACTCTGTACCGGGCTGGGTATAGCACTGGCGTGTTTTGTACAGTTCATCGGGAAGTGAAGGGACTCATTTCCTACACTTTACAAGTGGCGCTTCTATTGAAGGCTATGCCCTGGAAGGCGCAGAATAGGGTATGGCATCAGCGGGTGGTGTGACCCGGGCGATACGTCTCCCTGCTAGGCACGGTTATGCTGTGGAGTTCTCTCCTTATGTACCCACTCGCCTGGCATGTGCAGCCTCCCAGAATTATGGCATATCAGGTGAAGAAGCTCATTACTTTCCAAGTGACAGCTTATAACATTTGAGTTTATGTATTAGTCTAGTGTGATGCTACATCTGCGCTTTGATTTCCGTTCTTCTAGTCTGTTGGGGACCAGAAGAAAGGAAAAATGGACCCAATAAAATAATGGAGGGGTTCCATTGACTATAATGGGGTCCATTAGGTGTCTGTCTTTTTTTTTTTTTTTTTTTTTTAACAGATGTTGCAAGACGATTTGTAGCGAAGCTTGCTGGACAGATACCTGGCATACATGTGCGCCTAGCCTTAGGGTAGGTTCGCACTAGTATTATTTAATGTCTGTTGCTATCATCTATCATAGGATGAGAGCAACGGACATTAAGTGACAGTTGCAGACGGAGCTCCCTCTGATGGTTTTTCGTTTGTATTCACCACCGTATAAAAAAACATGACTGAAGCTTTCTTGAATTCATCACACTGTCGGCTTTCCCGGTATGTGCCCCAGTGCTGGAGATATCGGTGCCGTTAAGTTCGACACCAATATCTCCCTACTGTCAGAAAGGCGGGCCTTACAGCCTAGCACCATCGCTGGGCTATGAGGAATGCCACCTCTGACAGTAAAAGGCTATATTAGAGTACAGTTGGGTGTGGGTGAGGTGATCCTCACAGTCAAGTGATGTTGGGCTGTAAGGTCCGCCCTTCTGACACTGGGGAGATATTGGTGCCAAAATTAATGGCACCGATATCTCCAGCACCATGGCACGTACCGGGACAGCGCACTGTCGCCTTTCCAGCGGTATATAAAACCGCACATTGTTGAGAACATGAAAGGACCTCTTTAAATTACAAAGATGTTCTATATTTCATTGCCTGTCAGAATAAACAAAGTTATTTTAAAGTTCATTGCCAATTTTACTCCTGGATAATCCCCGAATTATTTTCCTGACCATACTTATCAGACTTTAGACTGCAGAAGTGGAAGATTTTAAATATTTGGTGAATGCTCATTTGTACATAAACCTATTAACGTTCATGGGCCACCTACTAACGCTGGGTCCACATCTGTGCCCGGTCTCCATTCGGGGTTTCCGTCCCTGAACCCGTTTAAAAAATGAATGCATAGCTTTACTCTCTGCAATTTTCGCCCTTTTCAGGCAGAAACCGATGGACCCCATTATAGTCTATGGGGGCCATGGGTTTCAGCAGGTAACCACTTTTTTAAGCAGATTAGGTTTCCAATCGGGGGTTCCCCAAGCGGACCTCCCGAACGCAGGTGTGAACCTAGTGTAAATTTGGTTTCAACTAAAATCTTTTTTGTTAGTCTTTTTTGTCCATGTGTATGGGCTAGACTGACACATCTGTGGCTAATTTGTGTACTATGGGCATTTGTACTACTAACTCACACCCACAATTTACATAATTTTCTGTTTCCTTCACTTATATAGTATTGACCAAGCTTCATCTGTGTGTATGGATATCTTAACTCAGCATAAGACTAGCATATGACTGACCACACAGTTACACTTGTTTGCTACCACTCAAGAGGCTTGTTTACCATTGTTCAAGAAACTTGTTTGCCTCATGTGAGACTGTGTAACTATATGCTTGGTATTTCAACTGAGAGCTGTGTAACCATAAAGCTTGTTGCCTCTTTGTGAATAAAGTTCCACCATTACTCTGCTTCGGTCTCTTTCTTTTGCCATCTCTGAGCTTGGAAGCCACTCTATCACCATAATCCAAAGTGTCCTACATTGAAAGGGGCACTTCAGAGGCACGTGTTACAGATGGCTTCCTCCACCTACCTTTCCGTAAGCTTGGGTATACATATTTATTTTAAAAGGGTTTTTTTTTTTCAAATTTTAATTTTTTTTTGTTAAAAACAATAAAAATGATAAGAATTTGATATCACACAGTGAATGCAGTAAAACAAAACCCATAAGAAAATGACACAACTGCTGTTTTTTTCCGGTTTCATCAAAATTGAATATTTCCATCTTTCCAGTGCATCATACAGAATAATAAATTATGTCATTATGAAGTACAATTGGTTAAGCAAAAATCAAGCCCCCAAATGGCTATGTTGGCAAAGAAATAAAAAGTTGGAAGGTGGAAAGTAAAATTTAAGAACCTAAAACCCAAAATTGGCTTTATCCTGAAAAGGTTAAGTGCCTGAAAAATGGGTTTAGTTTACATCTAAGCACATTACAGGATCTGAACAGAAATTCCACAACAAAATATAGTACTAAGTAGCAAAGCAGTAAAATCCATATCTACGGATCTGTTGTTTTCTTCCTGACATCACTTGATGAAAAAATGAGGCTTGCAGGACCTTTTAGCGATTTTAGGCTAAGGCCCCACATTGAAGAAAAGATGCTATTATTGTTGCAGATTTTGCTTTGTTTGTTTGAGCCAAAGCCAAGAGTGGATTGAGGAGAAGATTGCAGATCTTATACTTCTATGTGGGGCCTCAGCCTTAGACAGACTCTGCACTGTAGGCTCTGGACAGAGACTGTGGATTTTGCATATTTACATGGTGTGACCTCACACCTACTGATCCAAGGCTGAAAAATGACAAAATAATGATAAAACCTAGGGGAAATCATAGCTTATATTTAGAGATTTTCTGAGGTTATGTTTAAAGGGAGTCTATCATTACCAAAAACACTTTTAAGCTAATGGCACGTTGGAATGGCCTTTAAAAAAGCCATTCTTCCACCTTTCCTTGTTTTCTTCTCCCAGCCGATTCCAAGATAATTTGTTTCTTCATGTATGTAAATGAGCACCACAGAGCACCTGGGATGCCATTTTCCAGTGTTCTGTCACAAGAGCGTGGCAGAGCCGATTACGCAGTCGCGAGAGTTAACTGCCCGCGAGAACTGAGAAGAAAGAAGACAGAGAGGGGAGTCGCCACAACGGACGAAGGGGCGGTGATAAGTGATGACGTGATGGGTGCTTGCAGAAGAGAAGGAACACCCCGGGTGCTCCGTGGTGCTCATTTACATACATTAAGAAACTAATTATCTTGGCATCAGCTGGGAGAAGAAAACAAGGAAAGGTAGGAGAAGAATGGCCTTTTTAAAGGCCATTCCACCGTGCCATTAGCTTAAGTGTTTTTGTGATTGATAGACTCCCTTTAATATATTTTATTTTGGTGAAATGTCAAATAGTTTTTTCTAGAGTACCTTGATCTTAAATTTACCCATACTTCTTTTTGTTTCCTCAGGTTGTGGCACTCTCTTCTTGCTAGACCAAAATGATACAGGGCTTCTTTGTTTTAAAAGGTAATGTTTAATTCTAAATGATCATAAGCACCAATGAGACAAGGAGCAGGGAGGTGATGCTCCCAGCCTAGCCACAATGCAAGGGGAAATGAGTAATTGCTTAGGGACGTCATAGGATAGATGTTTAGGGAATGTTTCAACATTTAGGTTTTTATTTTTTAAGCAAAAATAAAGAGTGGATTGAAAAAAAGAGATGTAATCTACCTATGCCCTCTACATTTTTTCCCTTTATGAGTCACACCTGGTTTTGGCTTCAAAACCTGCTTTAAAAGAATGTTAACATGAAAATCCAAGCTTAGGCTGAGGTCACAATGGGCATACTTGAAGTGGGTTTTCTGCTGGCTGCTCACTGTTTCTAATCCGCTGCAATGACACTCCTCTCAGCTGAGTTCTTGAGGGGAAAGGGAAATAAAAGTGGTCATGCATATTAAATGAATGTCAAGTGAACCTACATATTTTGGGTCAGTTAGCCAAGCTGCTAAAATCAACTGATCGATGGCTACTGATCATGATCCCTGGTTGAATAGAGTAATGGTTGCCCATGTTTGCTGCTATTCTATTTAACTTTATGGGACGCTGAAGACAGCTGAGTACAGTGTATGGGACATATGTATCTTCCCATTATTTTCTGTACATACTGTTAGGTGCAGAAATTTTTGGACAGTGACACAATCTTCATGATTTGGGCTCTGCCACCACCGTGGATTTGAAATGAAACAACTGAGATCCAATTGAAGTGTAGACTTTCAAGTTCAATGCAAGGGGATGAACAAAAATATCCTGTTAAACATTTATGAATTGCATTGCACCATTTTTCAACAAAGCCTCCTCTTTTCAGAAGCACAAAAGTAATTGGACAGATTAACATTACCATAAATAAAATGTTCTTTTTTAATACTTTGTGGAGAATCCTTTGCAGGCAATGACTCCTTGAAGTCTGGAGCCCATGGACATCACCAAATGTTGGGTTTCCTCCTTTGTGATGCTTTGCCAGACCTTTGCCAGCTGTCTTCAGTTGATGCTTGTTTATAGGTCTTTCTGCCTTAAGTTTTGTCTTAAACAAGTGAAAGACATGCACGATCGGGATGAGAACTGGTGATTGACTCAGCCTTTGCAGAGTATTCCACTTCTTTGCCGTAAAAAAAAACTCCTGGGTTGCTTTCGCAGTATGTTTTGGGTCATTGTCCATTTGTACTGTGAAGCACCATCCAATCAACCTTGCTGCATTTGATTGAATCTGAGCAGAAAATATATCCCTGTACACTTCAGCAACCGGTTACTTGTACAGTGGGGATAAAAAGTATTTAGTCAGCCACCAATTGTGAAAGTTCTCCCACTTAAAAAGATGAGAGAGGCCTGTAATTGACATCATAGGTAGACCTCAACTATGAGAGACAAAATGAGAAAACATATCTAGAAAATCACATTGTCTGATTTTTTAAGAATTTATTTGCAAATTATGGTGGAAAATAAGTATTTGGTCACCTACAAACAAGCAAGATTTCTGGCTCTCACAGACTTGTAACTTCTTCTTTAAGAGGCTCCTCTGTCCTCCACTCATTACCTGTAGTAATGGCACCTGTTTGACATTGTTATCAGTATAAAAGACACCTGTCCACAACCTCAGTCACACTCCAAACTCCACTACGGTGAAGACCAAAGAGCTGTGGAAGGACACCAGAAACAAAATTGTAGACCTGCACCAGGCTGGGCAGACTGAATCTGCAATAGGCAAGCCGCTTGCTGTACAGAAATCAACTGTGGGAGCAACAATTAGAAAATAGAAGACATACAAGACCACTGATAATCTCCCTAGATCAGGGGCTCTACGCAAGATCTAACCCCGTGGGGTCAAAATGATCACAAGAACGGTGAGCAAAAATCCCAGAACCACATGGGGGGACCTAGTGAATGACCTACAGAAAACTGGGACTAATGTAACAAAGGCTACCGTCAGTAACACACTACGCCGCCAGGGACTCAGATCCTGCAGTGCCAGACGTGTCCCCCTGATTAAGCCAGTACATATCTGGGCCTGTCTCAAGTTTGCTAGAGAGCATTTGGATGTTCCAGAAGAGTATTGGGAGAATGTCATATGGTCAAATGAAACCAAAGTAGAACGGTTTGGTAGAAATACAACTCGTCGTGTTTGGAGGAGAGTGAATGCTGAGTTGCATCCAAAGAACACCATACCTACTGTGAAGCATGGGGGTGGCAACATCATGCTTTGGGGCTGTTTCTCTGCAAAGGGACCAGGACGACTTTTCCGTGTACATGAAAAAATGAATGGGGCCATATATCTTGAGATTTTGAGTGTAAACCTCCTTCCATCAGCAAGGGCATTGAAGATAAAACGTGGCTGGGTCTTTCAGCATGACAATGATCCCAAGCACACCGCCAGGGCAACGAAGGAGTGGTTTCATAGGAAGCATTTCAAAGTCCTGGAGTGGCCTAACCAGTCTCCAGATCTCAACCCCATAGAAAACCTTTGGAGGGAGTTGAAAGTCCGTGTTGCCCAGCCACAGCCCCAAAACATCACTGCTCTAGAGGAGATCTGCATGGAGGAATGGGCCAACATACCAGCAACAGTGTGTGCCAACCTTGTGAAGACTTACAGAAAACGTTTGACCTCTGTCATTGCCAACAAAGGATATATAACAAAGTATTGAGATGAACTTTTGTTATTGACCAAATACTTATTTTCCACCATAATTTGCAAATAAATTCTTTAAAAATCAGACAATGTGATTTTCTAGATATGTTTTCTCATTTTGTCTCTCATAGTTGAGGTTTATCTATGATGTCAATGACAGGCCTCTCTTATCTTTTTAAATGGGAGAACTTTCACAATTGGTGGCTGACTAAATACTTTTTTTTTCCCCACTGTATCTTCTGTCACATCATCAATAAATACTAATGACCCAGTGCCATTGGAATTCATGCATGCCCATGCCATCACACTGACTCCACCATATGTTACAGAGGATGTGGTGGGCTTTGGATCAAGAGCCATTCCAAACCTTCTCCATACTTTCTTCTTCCCATTATTTTGATACAGGTTGATCTTAGTTCCATCTGTCCAATGAATGCTGTTCCAGAACTTGTCAAATCTGGTCTTTCTATTTTTCAGGCTGATTAATTTTTTGCACCTTGTGGTGAACCCCTCTGTACTTGCTCTCGTGAAGTCTTCGCTTTGTGGTAGACTTAGATACTGATACACCTACTTCCTGGAGAGTATTCTTCACTTGCGTGGATGTTGTGAAGGGGTATTTCTTCACCATGGAAAGAATTCTGCAATCATCCACCACTGTTGTCTTCCATGGATGTCCAGGTCTTTTGGAGTCCCTGAGCTCACTAGTGCGCTGTTTTTCTTTTTTTGGCTTAATGATGGTCTGTTCCATTGTGAGCTCCTTTGAACACATGTTGTGGATTCACAGCAACAGCTTCCGCTTGCAAATGCAACACCTGGAATCAACTCCAGACCTTTTACCTGCTTAATTAATGATGGATTAACGAGGGAATTGCCCATGCAGCCCATTAAATAGCTTTTGAGATAATAGTCCAATTAGTTTTGCTCACTTGAAAAAGAGGCAGCTACATATACAGAGCTGTAATTCCTAAACACTAACTTCAATTAGGATGTTAATTAAAGATGAGAGTCTGCACTTTAAGCCCATATATTATATTATGTTAACTGTATCTTGAATATGTTTTGATAAACTGCTAAAATGCCTTGTTGGTTGGCAGGGAGCTGCTTCAGACTAGTCACACTGTCTGCTTGCTATTTACAATTGGGCTTTACTGACATCTTCCTTACAGCCCCCTCACTATGTGACATCATGAGGTAGACAGTACTGTAAAATAGCCTTGTACTGTTCCTGCGGTGATGCTGAGCTATGAGGAACGCCGTACTCACAGTGGGGAGAGATCGGTGCCGAAACTAACGGCTCCGATATCTCCTCCTCCGGGGCACATAACGGGAAAGCCGACAGTGTGCTGAATTCAGTGCCCTGTCAGCTTTCTAGTGGTATATAAAACCGCACTTTCATGAGGGTTCTTTGGCTCCTTTTGTTTGGATCCTGAAGTATATCCTCCTAAGGCATTCCAAAATGATTGTCCTGCTTGCTTGTTTTCTGTACATAATTTTGTTAACGATAATATTCTCTATTTCTTGACTTAGCTTTGAGTGGAGCGATGCATTGTTTGATGTGACATGGAGTGAAATTAGTGAGAATATCCTGGTAACGTCTAGTGGAGATGGATCACTACAACTATGGGATATATCCAAACCACAAGGACCTGTGCATGTATTCAAAGAGCACACCCAAGAGGTATGAAGGAAATCTGTAGGCTCTATTTATCTTAATTTTGTTTTATGTATGTATTTATTTATTTTATTTTATTTCTATATTAATCTTATATTTATATGAAAACAAAAACCTTTCTCTCTTGCTCTCTCTCTGTTCTTTCCATGTTTTCAGAGATTAGCTCTAACAACCAAATATTTTGTGCAAGTTATATAACCAAAACAAGTTATATAACCAAAACAATCTAATTTATGGCAGACACATAACTTGCTGTATGCCATTGAAGAGGCATATCTGAGCTAAGGCCCTTTCCCTCCTGTAAGAGTTTTGTACCCCCTTTAACATAGTTTATTACATGTGTTCCTGTCTTACTATGGTATATGATAGTACAAATTACATGGAGTGAGCACCACATATTAGGAGTAAACAGGTTTCACATCATGTATGCTATGTGTATCATACTGACACCAGACAAGAGAAAGTTAAATACATGTAAACGAGACACTCAACCCAATAATCTGAAAAAAAGGACCAAAGTTCTTTATTAGCACAAAACATATGAGTTAAAATCAATTAAAGCCAAAAAAGAGAACCAGAACCTCATCTGACCAATATCAGTTATTCAAAAAGATACACACACACACACACACACACACACACACACACATATATATATATATATATAAAATCTCTGTATAAAAATATCACAAAGTCTGGTGTAAAGATCACTGAGATAATATAGAACAATCAATGGGAAAGTATTTATATTCTTGTATAACTATAACCTATCACTGTCCCTAATCTCTTAATATCTGTGCACTAATGTTGTCAATCTGAAAAAGTACAAAAGGTGAATAAAATACCTAAGCAGATCAAAATGCAGATCTGATAAAGCAAAGAATGTATATTAATGTGGAGTGGAAAAGTTACACCCATAAGAACATGGTAACACTGACTAAATGTCAGCTGTCAGCTCACCAACAGCACATATCACTAAACATATTTCCACAAGAGCTTGTGGTCCACACGAGAGTTGGTTTAAAAACTGGTGCTCCACGTATATCGCCCTAAACTAGGACTTCATCAGGGTTATCAGTCTGAGCTAAGAATACCTCCTTATATATGAACATAAGTGCCTCATGTATTACAAATGCGGCTATTGACATTTTCTAATTACAATGACGCATGCGCTAATTATCGTTCTTATACTGCGTCCACAGGATTTGCACATAAAAGGATGTGAGATTCCAGCAAATACGTTTGCCTGCACTACATCTACATTATTAATGTGACTAAGTAATGCGAGACTCCAATGAATGACGCCTGCGCCACAGCCATATTGTTGGTACAGGGTGCAAGACTTGTATACATATTGAGACTAATGTGTCATTAGTGTGATTGTGCAGACAGACTACAATGTTCTGCATATTATGCACCTGTGCAATAGGACGTTGAACACTCACAAAATATATTATAAGATGGAAAGCCGCATCTGTACCAATATGATAGTGACTATGCCACATATTGAAACTTCTGATTTCACATTTAGCCATATACAGTCTTGACCGTAAGTGTTGGCAACCCTGAAATTTTTCCAGAAAATTATTGCAATTACACATGTTTATTTCCTTTGTGTGTATTGGAACAACACAAAAACAGAGAAAAAAAAGCCAAAAATAATATATTTTCACGCAAAAGTCCGGACGAAATTACTGGCACCCTCAACTTAACGTTTGGTTGCACACTCTTTGGAAAAAATAACACAAATCTATCGCTTTCTATAACCATCAACAAGCTTCTTACACCTCTCAACTGGAATTTTGGATCATTCTTCTTTTGCAAACAGCTCCAGGTCTCTCATATTTGAAGGGTGCCTTCTCCCAAAAGCAAGTTTAAGATCTCTCCACAGGTGTCCAATGGGATTTAGATCCAGACTCATTGCTGGCCACTTTGTCATTGTCCTGCTGGTAGACCCATGTCATAGGACACAAACCAAGCTTTCTGACACTAAGCCCTACATTGCAACCCCAAATCCTTTGGTAATCTTTAGATTTCTGTCTGGCAAGTCAATACTGTATCCTGATCCTCTGTTACTATCTATTGGCCGCATTGTGGACACTGCTGGGGGCCGTCCCTCTGATAACACCTGTTGGCTGCATGGTGGATGCCGCTATAGCCTGACCCTCTGATAACACCTATTGGCTGATTTATCTGGCTATTGAGTACTGCATCCTAATCCTCTGATACTACCTACTGGCTGCTTGGTGGTCACTGTTGTTGTCTTGCCATGAGTCGCCAGTCTAAAGGATCGGCTTCTGAGCGTCTCCGGGGATTTGCCAGGGAGCAGCTGCAGCGCAGCCCGCCGGCACTGGATCCACCGTCGGCGGCATCTCCTGCTGAGGACGCGGAGCCCACTTTGCGACAGGTCACGACTCAGTTGCTTGAGGCGATCCAGTCCAGCACCTCGTCCCTCACATGTAAAATTGAGGAAGTCAAGATTGATGCGGGCCTTTTGCGTCAAGATTTTCAGACCTTACGGGGTCGAGTGAAGGAGGTGGAGGATCGCATCTCTCTCTTAGAGGATAATTCAGCCCCAGTACCGGCGAGGCTTACTGCACTGGAGAGATCGGCTGAGTTGTGGACGCAGAGAGCGGATGATCTTGAGAACAGACTCCGTCGCAACAACCTGCGCATTCTTGGCTTGCCGGAACGGTCAAAAGGAGCTAATCCGTGTGAGTTTATGGAGAGGTGGTTGAAAGAAACCCTACCGGAGGCCAAATTTTCTCCGGCCTTTGCCGTGGAAAGGGCCCATCGAGTTCCTGCCAGACCGCCCCCTCAGGGTGCCCCTCCGAGGCCGCTGTTGGCCCGTCTTCTCAGCAGTGGGGATCGAGATGCAGCGCTGCGGGCAGCACGTCAACTTGGAGAGATTAAATTCAACAGTTCATCCATCTCCATTTTTCCCGACTTTTCTGCGGCACTACAGAAGACTCGTGCCACTTTCGTCAATGTCAAGCGTCGACTGCGGGAAAGTTCCATTCATTACTCCATGGCTTATCCTGCACGGCTCCGTGTGATCCATGAGGAGAGGGTTATTTTCTTCACATCCCCGCAGGAGGCGGAAGACTGGCTGAACCTACTGCCTCGACCTCCCAGACGGTAACAGGGTATATGATGACTGGTGGGGGGGCCCCCTGTGGCCCAGCCCCCACTAATGACTGTTATTATTGCTTGCTGTTGCCTATGGACTTTTCATATGATGGGTGTTTGGCTGCCCCATGGGCACCGGCCAAGAATTTTTCTGTTTAGGGTCCCTTTGGAGATTCACATTATAGTGATAGTTTATTGCTTGTGCTTTTTAGTTTGAAGATAGTGCCCTATTACCATACCATCTTGGGTGCACTACTTCCCCCATATACCAAGTGCCACGTATTGTGTAGGAGCAATCTTAGACTCCTCACTAATAGTTGGAATGCCCCTTATGGGTTTCCAGTTTTGGTTGAATTATTGCTGCAAGTCCTTTTTTCGGTTTAACGGTCCGGTGGGGAGGTTAATGGTGGGAGTCGGGGGGAACCCCTCATTCTTAATGTATAATGTGATTGTATGGTGTTATGGCGACCCTTAAAGTATGCTCTTGGAATATACGGGGTATGGGCGGTGTGAAGAAACGCTCTACTATTTTTTCCCACCTTAGACAATACAACCCTGATTTGGTGTGCTTGCAGGAGACACATCTAGCACCTGATACGACCAGATACTTACAAAAACCCTGGGTCCAGTGGGCCCTGCACTCCACTCATACTTCTTTCTCTAGAGGGGTGTCCCTCCTGGTTCACCGCAGGCTCCGCTGGGAGTCGGGCCTCACTGTTAGGGACCCTGATGGCCGTTATGTGTTTGTGCAGGCCTGGATAGAGTCTAAACTTTATGTCATCCTAGGACTTTATTTGCCACCTGCATCTGACTTTTCAGTTTTACATGAAGCAGCCCACTTTGCGGCTAAATTTCCTGCCGCTACAGTGGTTTGCATGGAAGATCTTAATAAATTAATGGATGCTTCCCTAGATAGATTAAATGTAGGTGCCCCTGCCCCTTCTGGTGCTCACCCTACCCCCCTGGCCCAGCTTGTACAGGAAATGGGTTGGCATGATCTCTGGCGTCTTAAATATCCACAGGCCCTGGTGTTCTCCTGTCATTCTGCCACTCATCATTCTCTGTCCCATATTGATCATGCACTAGGCAATATTAAGGCATGTTCCCTTTTGCTTAACATCTCATATTTGCCCAGGGCAACGTCTGACCATTCTCCGTTGCTGCTGGAATTTGGGGATACTGACCTCTCTAGACCTTCTCATAACTGGCGTATTCACCCCTTTTGGCTCAAGCTGATAGCAGTGCATGACCGTATTCCGGATCAGTTGCAAGCCTTCTTAGATATTAATTCCCCTACCGCCACACCTACTATCTTATGGGAAACTATGAAAGCATATTTGAGGGGATTTCTCAAATCCTCTATTTCATACATTAGAAGAGAATCGTCTTCCCTTGAGAGAGACTTAGCTGAAAAATGTGCATTGTTGGAAGCCACGTATATAGCTAATCCTACTGATGACTCCAGAACTGAGTGGCTTCAACTGGGTAGGCAATATCTACATGTTCTACATGAAAAGGCCCGCAGGTCTCAATTTTCACTCTTTGGTGGGTAGCAGTCTAGTGCCTTTTAGCCCATCTTATCCATTACAACACAGCCTCTCCAGCAATTTTGAGAATTAATTCGATGGACGGGGATGCCCTATCTGATAGTGCGGCCATCCGTGACCGTTTTCATCAATATTTCTCGACCCTCTACCAATCTCAGTTACATGCACCTACTCAGGATATTGTCCAGTATTTGGCAGATGTTTCCTTTCCAACCCTGACAAATGAACAACGGGAGTTTCTGGACTCTCCCCTTAGACTGGAGGAATTATCTGATGCATTGGTGGACATGGCCAAAGGGAAATCGCCGGTTCCGGATGGTATTCCGGTTGAGGTATATGTACAATATCAGGATAAACTGCTCCCTGTCTTATTGAAATGTTATCAAGATGCGTTTGTGGCCCGCACTCTGCCGGATTCCTTCTATGATGCTAATATTGTTCTCTTTCTTAAACCAGATAGGGATCCGTTGGATTGTGGGTCATATAGACCTATTTCTCTCCTTAACATTATTTATAAATTACTTACTAAAATTCTCGCTAAGAGGTTGAATACTGTGGTTTTGGATTTAATTCACTCAGACCAAACGGGCTTCATGCCCGGCAAATCTACTTCTGATAACCTTAGACGGGTCCAGGTGGTTTCTCAGATAGGGGCTGCTCTTAAACAGGATTGGGCGGTGGCTTCCCTTGATGCCACTAAGGCATTTGATTCGGTGGAATGGCCATTTTTGCTTCAGGTTCTGAGGTGTTTCGGTTTTGGGGAATTGTTTATTGCTTGGATTATGCTCCTTTATCAGTCCCCTAGAGCCGCACTCTCCATTAATGGTGCGTTATCCCCGTATTTCACTCTCTCTAGGGGAACTCGCCAGGGATGTCCGTTGTCTCCATTACTCTTTGCATTGGCGATAGAGCCTCTTGCTATTATCCTTAGGACAGACCCGGTTTACAAGGGAGTGATTATTGGCACTAAGGAGGAACGGACAGCCCTTTATGCAGACGACCTCCTATTATTTATGTCTGACCCTGCTCATACACTCCCTAGAGCTATGGCAATAATCGATAAATTTGGTATATACTCTGGTCTACGGATAAATTGGGCCAAATCATCATATATGCCCCTTTTTAGACAATCACTGGGAAATATGGGAGAATATATTTGTGGCCTGAATGTTGTAGATGCCTGTAAATACTTAGGGATCCATATTTCCAATGATCATAGACAATTCCTGAGTTTAAATATATATCCACTGCTTGGTCATTTTCGGGCTAAATTTAGGGTGTGGGGGGCTTTACCCCTGTCCGTTGCAGGGCGGATTAATCTTATTAAAATGGTGGTCCTCCCCAAATGTTTGTATATTTTAGAACATGTGGCTGTGTCAGTACCACAGAAGTTCTTTAAGCAATTGGATTCCATACTTATTCCCTTTATGTGGGGCAGTTCGAGGTCTAAATTACGTTTCTCCACATTGCAGCGGCCTAAAGCTATGGGCGGGATGGCTCTTCCTGATATATTTTTATATTATCTTGCTGGTCAACTTCGATATCTTAGGTCCTGGTTGTTGGCGGATCCTCTGCCTGGCCCTGAGGCACATCTAGCATATCATCTACATATACCCAACTTATGGCCGGTTTTGGAACACCCACACCTGTATAGAGGTAGCTTGCTCCCAATCCATACATTGGCAATACAGGTCTGGCAGCGAGCTAAGCGGGTGGCGGCTTATACTGGAGTCCCTACTGAAACTCCGATATGGGATAACCCAGGTTTGACTGAATTATATGCCCTTCCGGATGCACGGAGTTGGAAACAGTTTGGAGTTACGTCCCTGGCTGATATTTATGATCAGGGCGTATTCCGCTCTTTCGACTCTTTGAGTACCCAATTTGGTATCCCTCGAACCCAATTTTTCAGGTTTCTCCAAATTAGACACACCATGTCCACACAGTTTCCTCCACCGCCTGTCAGCATTTCCACATATCCCCTTATAGGGGTGCTCAGGTCTCAAGGTCCCCAGGGCCTTATCTCAGCATTGTATGCCCATCTTATACAGGTCAGGATGTCTCATCTGGAAGCTCCGGCTCTAATGAAATGGCGCACTCTTATCCCTGCTCTCACAGACGAGACATTTTCTGATCTTTTGGAGTCGGCACAGTTTGTCTCCCCAGCCGCTAATAATAAGCTTATACAAGTAAACATTTTGAATCAAAGTTACTTGACCCCTGCACGTCTGCATAAAATGGGACGGCTACAACATCCTGGATGTTTACGGTGCACTGCTAGATATTGTGATTTTTGGCATATGACATGGGAGTGTCCTATAATTAAAGCATTTTGGACTGAGGTCATGAACTTATTATCAGACATACTGGGGACCCCAATTCCATGTTCGCCTGAAATTTGTCTGTTTGGTATCCTGGATGAGGAAATATGGCCCCATCATACTCGCATCTTTCTGCGAGAATCCCTTTTCCTAGCCAGGAAGGCTATTGCCTTGTGCTGGATGGATCCTCGCCCCTCCTCCCTATCCATGTGGAGGAAATTGGTAAATTCCATCATCCCATATAATAAAATAGTATATAAAGGCAGAGGTTGCCCTGAAAAATTTCGGAAGGTTTGGGGCTCTTGGTGTGACTCACCTCTGACTCTATACACAGCCCCATCATTTCGTAATGCCCTGCACACACTCACTGCTTAGACGCAGGAAGGAGTGTCCAGTTTGAGTTGTATAGTATTTTCCTTATTATCTACTGAGTCTCCCTGGAGTTCCGCCATAGGAAGTATTTATTAGGATATCTTGTTTGTATATGTGTGGGGTTTTTGTATATGCCTTTGCTCCCTACAGGTTGATTTGGACTCTGTGTTTCTTTCGGCTCCCTTGCCTGGATTCTCTCCTGGATGATTTGTATCTGATATTTACATCTACCATGGACTATGCAGCACTGTTTTGGTTCTTTTTGTCTAGTTTCTGATATGTCTTTGTACAACTCTTAGAATATGTCCTTTGTTATTCCTTTTTAAGCTTGTACTATTGATGTGTAATTTGTTGTACGATTGTTCAATAAACCGAGTTTAAAAAAAAATAAAAAATCTTTAGCTTTCATGATGCCTTGCACACACTCAAGGCACCCAGTGCCATAGGCAGAAAAACAACCCCAAAACATCTTTGAACCTCCATCATATTTGACTGTTGGTTCTGTGTTCTTTTTTTTTGTAGGCCCCATGTGATATGCTTTACCAAAAAGCTCTATCTTGGTCTCATCTGTTTTCCCAGAAGGATTTTGGCTTACTCACATACATTTTGGCAAACTGCAGTCTAGTTTTTATGTCTCTGTGTCAGTAGTGGGGTCCTCCTGGGTCTTCTGCTATAGTGTTTGTGACAATTTGGGGGGATTTAGCCTCAAAGGTGGCAGCCTCCTGGACTCGACAGCGGTGTAGGTGGTACTGGGTGCCGGAGAATCAGCATTCAGACGGTGCTAATCCAAAGTAAATGGCTTTTATTCAGCTTAAAAATGGAACATAAACAAAATAACAAACAGCCTGGGCCACACTTAGGGCACTACCTCACTGCTTGAGCCCTATCTAGCCTCTGGGGCAAGAAGCAGCCTGACTAACAGTCAGCTCAAACAAAAGTCCTCTTTGGAAAGTCAGTCCTCCTGGGACAGACCGTCTGTCTGTCTCTGACTGGTTCCACTGTACACCTGCTCCCTGCACGTCTCCACAGCAGCTCTCCTGCTGCGTACACTCCCTCTGGAGTTGCCCCACCTATGGGTGTGGCTGAGGACCTTTTCAAGCCTGGCTCTGGGTCGCTCACTAGCGCCCTCTAGCGCCAACGGACAGTTCGTGCTGACACTGATGCTCCCTGAGCCTGCAGGACAGCTTGAATTTCTTTGGAACTTGATTGGGGCTGCTTATCCACCATACGGACTATCCAGCGTTACAACCTTTCATCAATTTTTCTTTTCCGTCCATATCCAGCTACAGTGCCATGGATGGGTTGTAAACTTCTTGTTTATGTTGCTCACCGTGAACAAAAGAACATCAAGATCTCTGGAGATGGATTTGCAACCTTGAGATTCTTGATATTTTTCTACAATTTTGGTTCTCAAGTCCACAGATAGTTCTCCTCTTCCTGTTCTCCATGATTTGTGTGGCACACATAGACACACAGAGTCAACTTCTCTCATTCTTATCTGGTTTCAGGTGTGATTTTTATATTGCCCACACCTTTTACTTGCCACAGGTGAGTTTGAACGATCATCACATGCTTAAAACAAAGTTATATCCCCATAATTTTGAAAAGGTGCCAACAAATTTGTCCAGCCCGTTTTTGGAGTTTTATGTGAAATTATGTCCAATTTGCCTTTTTTTTATCAGTTTTTTTTTTTTGGTGTGTTGTTCCAAAACACACAAAATAAATAAACGTGTATAACAAAACGTGTGTAATTGCAATAATTTTCAGGGAGAAATACTTCATTTTCTGGAAAAATTTCATTGGTGCCAACACTTATGGCAAAAAAATTATTTTTAAAATAGGCTGGCGAAGGTGAAAAAAAAAAAAACTCATACTCCCTGTCTCCGGTGCTTCGGTGTCCTCCCAGCACGGTCTGATCCTGCTGTTCCAGTGTCTTCTTGAAGTGAACCTCCTCTCGGGCTGTGACGTCCCAGATCCCTTCCGCTGAAGACGCTGATTTGGCCTCAGCAGTCTCGTTTGACGGGGACTTCCGCCGGAAGACAAAAATGGACCAGCAGGACCAGACCGCTCTAGGAGGCATCGGTGGTATCTTCAGTTAGACAAATTATCCCTTCTGACTCGTGTCAATAGCCTAATCAACCAGTTCCCTGTTCTGGACTGACGAGGGGCAAGAACCCCAAAAGGGCTGTCTGTGGATGGGTGTCTTTTCCTTTTGGCACAGGTTTTCTGGTTTGGCGCTTATCCCAAGTCATGTCTTGTCATGGTATTGATTTTTAGGAACTACAGTACCTCCCAGAACTTGACATTAAATGTATGTCTGGTGTGATAATTTAGGGGAATTAAACTCAAAATGGCGGCTTTTCCTGGTCCGGACAGCGGTGGTTCATGGTACTGGGCGCCAGAAAGATAGCTTTCAGACGATCCAAGTGTAAAATAAACGTGGCTTTATTCAGCTTAACTGCAACACAGCAAAACAACAAAAAAACCTATGCCACAGTTAGGGCCTAACTCACTCCTTGAGCCCTAACTGTCCTGACTGTTACTCAGCTCCAGCAACAGTCCTCTGTGGACGCCAGCCCTCTGGGACAGAGCCTCTCTCTGTCTGTCCTAGCTGGTCCCCCCCCTGCCCCCCCCCCCCCCCGGCGGCCCCCCCTCCTAGCTGGTCCACTACTTCCTGCTTCCTGCAGGACGCTCCAGCCCTCCTGGAGTTACGTGCCACCCCCCAAAGGCGTGGCTGAGAGCCTTTTCTGGTCTGGCCTGGGTCGCTCAACAGCGCCCTCTGGCTCACATACTTACATACCCTCTCCCTCAGCTCAGTACCCATGGGGTGAGCTACAATGGGACGAGACATCCTATGATGAAGTCCCTCTTCAACCATGTATGCCTGTCCAGTGTCTCTCCAGAAGTCCCAATCTGGCGGTCTCTTCTTCCAGATTCCGGTTACTTGACACTTCCGGTTTCTCATCACTTTTCTCATCACTTTAACTGCTATGCCAAGATCCTGGCCATTCTGTGCAAGTTTTTCTTCATCACCTTCACAATTCGCCATACAGGGGATCACATCATTTTCATCCCATTTCTCGCCATAGTCTTCAGTCATGCCATTGCATGACTTTGATCCCTTTAGTGAATAGCCGTAAAAATCTTCATCTTCACCTATCATGAATTCACAGGAGCTCAGAGGCCAACTAACACGTACTTCATGCACATCAATGTCTTTAGAGTATAACTGTATCACGGGAACTTTTTCCGTAAGCTTCATCTCAAAGCAAACTTTGCCATCACCATCAAGGCTTAGAAGTTTAGGAGACATATGCTTCTTGCTCTCCTCTTTGTTTGAGATACACAAGCTCTGTACTGCAATATCTTCTCCTTCTGCACGAGGGCCATACCGTACACCCTCACAAAATAGCTCACGCTGAACTACATTTTCTGGCATGTCTTTAACAACTGTCACATCATTGGACAGGTCACTCATGTCTGTCTGACTTAATGATTCTCCTTTCTCTGCCTCTATGCTGGCAGCTTTTTCCAATTCTAACGCCTTCTGTAGCGCACAAATCTCTGATTCCAGCTCCAGAACTTTCTTCACTGCGACATTTTTCTGTGCCGCTTCCATCTCAGTCTTTACTAGTGCACCTTGCAGCTCTGATTCTTTAGAGATTAACAGGCTCTGCAATGAATCCTTCTCAGCTTCTAGTGCTGACAGCTTTGAAGATAGGGCAGATGCCGACTGTTCAGTATTGGATAGAGACTGCTGCAATCGATCCAATTCTTCTCTTTTAGATTCCACTTCGGTTTTTAACTGTGCTATCTGAACAGTGCGCTCTTCCAACTTTATTTCTGACTCGCGCTTCACGTGATCCATCTGAAACTCCAGCTGTTTCTTGATGCGTGCAATTTCCTCTTGCTGGTTCACTTGCACCTTTAGTTTAGCAACAAGCATTTTTAGATCTACAGTCTCAGCAGACAAATTAGACAGGTTTCCCTCAAACTGAATCCTCATGTCTTCTATCTGGAGGTCCAATTCTCTCTTGGCCTTTTCCAGCTTGTCATAAGCATTAGCTTTGTTCTCATACAATATCTGCACAGATTCCAGGTTTTTCTCAACTTCATCCTTGGAGCTAACCAAATTCTCCATTTCAGTGCACAGTTGCTTGTTGAGCCTCTCTAACTCGGCCTTCAATTCAAGGGTCTCTGCTTCAGCACGGTCACATTCCTCTGCATATCTAGCAGAAAGAGTCTTCTCTTCATCAAGCAGCTGATCAAACTTTTTCTGCTTCCTTTCCAAATTTGACACCATCCGACGTTGATGATCACGATCTACACCTACATCTTCTAGTTCCTGCTGCAGTCTAATTTTCGTCTTCTCAAGTTTGTCATAAGCAACAACCTTCTCCTCAAACCGTTGATTTGTAGCTTCTAGCTCCTTTTGCAACTTTTCCTTTAGTTCTTCAAGAGAGTCCAAGGACCCAATACTATCTTCCATTTTTTTCTTCATATCAGTCGCCTGAGCCTGTAGTGTTGAAATTTGCTTTATCAAATCTCTTTTTGCTATCTCCTCTTCCTCTAGTTGCTCAAGGAAACCATTTTTCTCATCTTCCATTTGTTTTAGTTTTGTACTAAGGTCAAGCTTCTGACAAGTTTCTTCTTGCAAAAGTTCCTGAGTGTCCTGAAGCTGAGATTCTAGTGTAGAAAAATCTTTGGAAAATTTGATAAACTCGCTGTCTGCTTGAGAAAGAAGCCCTGTGACATTATTCAATTCTTTGTCTTTATTTTGCACCAAAACAGACAACTTCTCATTATCTTCACAAGATCCTGACAGCGCCCTCTCCAGGCTACATATTCTAGCTTTGAGTTCCCTTTCTCTTTGTTTAGCAGTATCAAGCTCATCTCTTAATTTTTCAATGACACTCTCTTTGACAATGGAGTCTTGGACATGCTGCTCCTTTAAATCCTGCAATCGCTTCTCAAGCACTTGCTTTTGCTCTACACTCTGTATAACTTCATTAGATAGAGCACATTTCATTTCTGCAAACTCCTTCTCAGTGACACAGTCCATTCCAGGCAAACCCAGTCCCACATTTTCACAATGACTAGGATATGAACTCTTTACAGTTTCAAGCTCTTTCTTTAACTTAAGGTTCTCTTTTTCTGATAACTCAAGTTGCCATTTCCAATCAGATATTTCACCTTCATAAAGGAACCTGATGGTTTTAATCTCATCTTGAAGCTGCTGCACCATAATATTTTCATCTTTGGCGCTCTCATGCACTCCAATATGAGACATACCGTCAGTAGGAACATATTCAATCATAGAACAGAGGTGCTTTAGAAAAACTGCATCACTCTCATGCAACACATTATCTTTACTTGCATTCCACCTGATCTGTTCCGGGTTTTGTATCTCTCTGCATTCAGACTGTTGCACTAATGAACCTGTGCATAACTTCTCTGCTTTTTTACAAGCTGAAATTCTCTTTTTCTTGCCCATGGTTTACTAACAAGATTACACAATATTCCACAGCAACCTTTCAACCGGCAGCAACTTTTTGCTATCTTCTGCAGTCACATGTATTCAAACAGTTAACTTATGTGGCACTACAACAACCAGCATTTTCTTCTGTCTTCCACAGAAAACACCAACATGGCACCATAGCCTTTCACATAGACTGTTTGCAATATCCAGCTTCTATACACATTGCATACTTTCTTGCCATCAGCAAACACTTCACAGACTTCTGTACCACAGTATACACAAAGTCCATTCCCTGGACTCCTCATCCAGAGTTTTACTTTCACCAGTTTTTTGCACACACGTTGCTATGTTGCAATTCACTCACCCCTCCTGGGCTTCTCCAGTTGAAATCACAGATTTCTTCCAGCTGTAGGCCACAATGCACACTTAGCAGTACTGCAGTCACCAACCACTTGTCTTCCAGGACTTGCGTGGATCTCTTTATGCGCGCGATTCTCCACCATATGTGATAACTTGGGGGAATTAAACTCAAAATGGCCGCCGGCCCCCCCCCGGCGCCCCCCCCCGGCGGCGAGAGCCTTTTCTGGTCTGGCCTGGGTCACTCAACAGCGCCCTCTGGCTCACATACTTACACTGGTTTTAAACAACTCTCCATAAATGATTAGTAAAGTGTTATATAAGAAACTTTGTAATATATCTTATTGAGGGTTACTTTCTATATTAGTCTATGAAGAGGAGCAGGATGAGGCTGCTAGAAAAGATACTCAAATAATTGCTGCTTCTACTCTGTGCTCTTCAATCCCTTCCCGCTGCAGCCATTTTTTGATTTTTGTTTTTTACTCCCTTTCTTTATTACTGATTTGTTTTTCTGTTCACATATATGTTGGCTGAATTTTTGCAAGACAAAATGTACTTTGTAAGGCTATGTTCACACCTGCGCTGGGTCTCCGCTCGGGGATTCTGTTCCCCATTCCGCTTTAAAAATGTGGAGAGAAAAGTCTTGCAAGCAGGACCTCTCTCTCTACATTTTTCTGCCCTTTTCAGATGGAAAGCGGGCGGAAAGCTGGCAGACTCCATTATAGTCCATGGGATCTGCGGGTTTCCGAGGCTAGATGATTTTTTTAAAGAGGACCTTTCACCACCCCAGGGCTGTGCAGTTTTTTTGTTATAGGCACTGCGGCACAAACCCTGGGGCACTTTGAATTTTCTTCCTAGCCCCCACCGTTGTGGAGTTATGAACCCCGTTATTAAAGCTCTTCACTGTCAGAAGGGCGATAACTGACTAAGTGAAGGGCTACGTCATTTGCATCACTCTGACACTGTCCAATTAGTAGAGGACAGTGTCAGAGCAGCTTTGGCTGTGTGATCTCATGAGAAGTTGCGAGATCTCGCAAGATCACACAGCCGAAGCTGCTCTAATACAGTCCTCTGTAAGTGAAGGGCTACGTCATTTGCATTCCAATTAGCAGAGGTCTGTATTAGAGCAGTTTCGGCTGTGTGATGTCGCTACTTCTCATGAGATCACACAGCCAAAGCTACTATGACACTGTCCTCTGCGGTGGTGAAAGGTCCTCTTTAAGCGGATAAGGTTTCCGTTCGGTGGGTCTCCAAGGAAACCCAAACGCAGGTGTGAAACTAGCATAATGTTACTATTCAGTATTCCATACAATGTACTGGGAAGCTGGCAAAAAAATTAGAATGGGGTGAAATTGGAGCGAAACTGCATTTGCACAATTTTCTTATAGGTTTTTGTCATTATAAGGCGTCTTTTTTGCAGGTTCAGATGTACTTTTTATTTTTACTTTTTTGGAGAATGTATTGTTTTGATGGTTGATTATCCAAATTTATATGGGAGACGAAACAGTTAAAAAAAATGGCAGTTCGGCTCTTATTGATTTTTTTTTTTTTTTTTTTCCACCCTGCTACAATGTTTGTAGACCAACCGGGCATTTTTGGACACAGGCATACCTAATGTGTATGTGTTTTTTTTTTTTTTTTTTTTTGTGTTCTAGGGAAAGGTGGGGCAGTGAGTTGAACTTTTAGATCAGCCTGTAATGGAATACATAGTATGACAATCCGGGGGTAGCCTTCAATAGGCTCCCGGCTGTCATGTCAATGTATTACTGCCCCTAGATCTTGTGCCGGAGGCCAGCGATCTTCCCCAAAATGGCGGCTGGATAAATTGCTCATTGGTCATGTTTGACTGAGGCGTTAGGGGGGTTAATGCCCGTAATCAGTGCAGACATTGCCGGTGGGTCTCCGGTGTATAATACTGAAGGGTTGAGTGACTGCTATATTTAAATACCAGACATCAGCCATAATGATATGGTGGATATCGGGAAAGGGTTAAACACTGCTAGGTTTGTAGATAGGCTACCAGGGCACAAAATTAGCCAATAAATCTATTAACTAGCTGAGGAGTTTCCTACTGCACCCCCTCCCTTCTCCATAGATCTCTGTATATGACACTAAATATGAAGAGGAATCTTACGTAAACAGTCAGATTGAAGATAACGAGCAGGAGAATGGGTTAATAAGTGGGTTATTAAGATATAGTATAAAGTTTCTTATATTCAAATGCACTATTCATTTATGCAAAGTTTTTTTGTTTTTTTTATAACGAGGTACGCTTACAAAATATCTGAGTGTAAATATCCGACTCGCACCATATTTTTAGTATCTGTGAGATCGGTTTGATTGGTCAGAAATCTGTGTGTGTAAACCCAGGTTTGGTTGTGCTCATGCAGCCAACTGATGTTTTCAGAATGAAAGGGGGGGTAACTAATATACTAGTGGCTCAACAGCTGACCATGGAATCCTTGAGATGGTAGCCACTTGATACTACAATGTTGAAAATATTCAGCACAAGAAGTAACTGCCGCTAAGCCTAAACATAAATAAACACCACATTATGACTGAGATTTAATTTTTGACTGTAGCATTTCTTCAAATTTTTTTTCCTAGTATCTCTCATAACCAGTATTTAAAGGGGTTTTCCAGGCAAAAAAATTTTTTTTTGAAAAAGGTCTGTTTGTGCTATTATTAGGTTAATAAGTGCACCCAAATACCTTTAGCAGTGTTTTGAGTAATTTCTGGAGTTCTCTTCTGCATTTGTTTACATGGGTAGTTTCCTGCCTTGTGCCTCTCTCCCCCCTCCCTCTCTCACTCCCTCCCCCCTCCCACTCTCACTCCCTCCCCCTCCCACTCATACCTCCACCCTGTTTCCCTAGCTGGCCTGCCCACTACACCCTCAGCAGCCATCTTTAGACTCCTAGTTCTCGCTGGATAACCTTCTCCTTTGGCTGGAATATTGTAATCACCTTCAATACAACCGTAAATTGGTGTATATGTATGTGTGTGTGTGTGTGTGTGTGTGTATATATAATTGTAATGCACACATACATAAACAGTATAATGCTTCACAGTGGCCCCCGCACAGGATAATGCTCCTCAGTGGCCCCTGCACGGTATAATGCTTCAGAGTGGTCCCTGCACGGTATAATGTTTCGCAGTGACTCCTGCAGGGTAAAATGCTCAATAGTGGTCTCCCGCAGGGTATAATGCTCAGTAGTGGCCCCCCGCAGGGTATAATGCTCAATAGTGGCCCCCCGCATGGTATAATGCTTAGTAGTGGCCCCCCGCAGGGTGTAATGATTAATAGTGACCCCCCCAGAGTATAATGCTTCATAGTGTACCCCGCAGGGTATAGTGCTCCATACTGGTTCCCGCCGGGACAAACTCTTTATTAAGTGTACCGGCTGGCACCTCCTCTTTGACACCCCAGGATGTTAGCGGAAAATCAAAAAATTTAATATATGTAGGTCACATGACCAACATACATTACAGTACAACAACAAAAAATTGAAAACACGTGTTATTTAGAAAGTTGGAGGGGGGCTCCCGGACAACCCCTTTAAAGGGAGTTTCCATCCTCAAACTTATTTTTCATGCTGATGAACATGGGATTGGTCATCAATATCTGACCAGGAGATTGTCTGACACCTGGAATCCGCACAAATCAGCTGTTCTAGTAATAGGAGTGGCACTGCAATTTCCTGGAGGCACTGTCTACTAGTAACTTCTGGCTCTAGGAGGATGTTAGTGCAGCTGATCTGTCCTGGGTCCGGGTGTCGGACCGCGGCAGATCACATACTGATGACTTTTCTGTGGATAGATCTTCAGTATGAAAAATCATTTTGGGGCTGGAAGACGTAAATGACAATAATTGCCTTTAAGCCCATAAGAGCAGATATTACTGAAATACTTTCCTGGCTATAGAAGTAAAGGTTAGAGTGCAAGCAAGATATTCTATAGTTCTTGCTTAGGTTCTTTTCAAATATTGTCAAAAAAGTAAAGTATACCGATGCATACCACCCGCTCTTTACCTCCAATGAATGATTGGGCTTTATGGTTACATAAAGTTTGTGCATCTGTGGGGTATGTATCAAACTTGATGAAGCAGAACCTTAGCCTATTTCATAATGGCTTAACCCATTTCATGGACTTGTCATATCCTTGTTACAGAAATAATGAGAAATTGTGGACATAGTAGGAAATGTGAAAAAGATATCCATCCATGGCTACAAAAAGGAAAGGTTTTTAGTAACTGGGTTTGGAAGAAGGTACCATATTTCTTACCATTAAAGGGGTTATATGCATTCCATGTACTAGATAAGCTTTCTTACTGTATAAACAGGGCCCCAGAACACCAGTGATTATATTTGGAAGTCTCAGCACACTGACTCTTTAGCACACTCTGACGTCATCAATCCTGCTCTTCTCCTTCCGCTTGTCCATGGAGATGTAGTCATGGGATGGAGAGTCAGAATGTCAGCAAGGAGGCAGAGCGCACAGGCTTCAGGTCTCTCCAGCTGTACTTTGCAGAGTTAATAAACAGGGCTTCTTGTGACCTGGATATATAGTAGTAAGAAAGCTTGTCTAGTTCAGGAAATGCAATTATAAGCTTTATTTTCCCCTGCATAACCCCTTTAGATTATCTTTACTGACTTAGCTTCTGTGTACAGCAATTTACTCTGTCACAGTGGCAGGTATTTTTATGTATTCCCCTTGGCTGTGCTATTTTAAAATGTGCTAACATTTACTTTTATGTGTATATGCAATATCCAGATGCAGCTCTCTACACAGAGGCCCCTGTAATTACTGTGATTAAGCTTTTTGAATATATTATGATGACTTATATACTATGGACTATATTTTACTGCAGCTTCTATATTCTGCTTCTCATAAACATGTTAAATGGTACCAGTTCTATTTTCTAACGACTGCAGTGTAAAAAAGCTTGCAAAGTTGAGTGCAGAGTTGGCATTGCAAGGCAAAAAGCTGCTGACTCATTTTTATGGGGGATACAGTAAATTATATGTAGGTTGATATATAATTTTGTTGTGAAAGATTCCGTATAACCTGCCATTTATCCATTGAAATCTCTGCTCTTTTTGTGCTGAGAACTTCAGTTATTTTCTCTGTTTGCACAGTCAGGGGGAAGACTGTCAGTCACTGATAAGACCGCCTCCTTGACTTTTCAATATAGAGAAGGACAGTAGCTGTTTGCAAAGCAGATTAACCCCTTCCCACCGGTGACATTTTTAGTTTTTGACTCTTTCCCCCCCCCCTTTCTAAACCCAATAACTTTTTTATTTTTCCGTTCTCAAAGCCATATGACTTCTTAATGTTTGCAGGACAAATTTCTTTTTGCTACCATTTATTATTCTGTATAATATACTGGAAAGCTGGAAACAAGTTCAGAATTGGGTGGATTTGAAGAAAAAGTGCATTTGTGCGACATTCTTACGGTCTTCGTTTTTACAGCGTACACTCTACAGCCAAAATGACATGTCATCTGTATTCTATGTTTCAGATACAGGGATACAACATTTATATGGTTTTATTTACATTTTAACCCCTTAACAAAAATCCAAAACTGTGCAAAAATATATTTTTTTTAAAAGTCGCCATTTTCAGACACCCGTAACTTTTTTATACTTCTGTGTACGGGGATGCATAGGGCGTCTTTTTTTGCAGAACCAGGTGTACTTTTTAGTTATACCATTTTGGGGAATTACTGTTGCTTTGATCAGTTTTTATTCAAATTTTTATCAGAGGCAAAGCAGTGAAAAAACGGCGGCTTGGCACATTTGATTTTTTTTTTTCCCGCTACGGTGTTTACCGTACAAGAAAAATATTTTTATAGATTTGTAGACTTGGCGTTTTCGGACACAGGGATACCTAATGTGTATGTGTTTCACAGTATTTAACTACTTTTATATGTGTTTTAGGGAAAGGTGATTTGAATTTTTTATATTTTTTATTTTTTTATATATATATATTTTTTTACTTTATTTATTTATTTTTTTTTGCATTTATTAAACCCCCGGGGTCTGATCACTAATGCAATGCATTACAATGCTAATGCTTGAAAACGGTTGGGTAGGGCCTGACGTGGGGGCTCCCGGCTGTTGGCCGGCCTGGCTTGCCCCGTGGCGCCCGCGCACTGTTTGTAAAAGCTTCGCACCCCCCGGCCCCCAGGGGGTTAATGCCCGCAATCATTGTGGGCACCGATCACGGGCATTAGTGCCAGGTCTCTGCTGTGGAAGGGAAACAGCGAACCAGAGGCACTGAGAGAATTCAGGGACTCGCTCCCTTCATCGCTGGTGTGATACAGACTGATTACAGATTTTTATACACTGGTTTTCGCATTTTAGAGTCCTTTTGCAATCTGTGAGGTTATTTACAACAGGTCCGTCTGGACTTGTGGTGCGTGCGGGGGATCGTATTCTTGCTGTTATCTGTTTGTTATCGGAGGTGTTTGTGCCCTCACAGGTCCACATGTGTGTTTGGCTGGCATGTATTGAGTTCAGTTCAGGTTCACTAGTGTGACATGGCTGGCATGTATTGTCCTTGCAGGTTTGTTTTTGCTATTTGTACTCCTTGTACTTTTCTTTTCTCCTGTGTCTTTGTCCCATTCCACAACCCGCATCTTCTGGTGTTTTCTCCGGAGTGTCGGCCACTGGGAGATCGGTTCTGCTGTTTTTGGTGGATCTGTGTGGTTCATTCGTTGCTGGTCTCTGCCCTGTTTCCCCCACTGGGCCTGTGGTGGGCTTGACACCTTATGGGTACCCCTTGGGCCTGCGGTGTCCCCCTTTCTGTGCACCTGTTGTGCTGTGGGTGGTCCTGTCGCGGTGTGGTGTGCTTGCGGTCTGCACCGTTTTGTGGCGGTGGGTGCCATTTTCAGTTGGGGCCTTCGGGCCTCCGGCGTTGCCCTCGGTTTGGTGGTTGTCGGGGGGGGGGGGCTGGTTGTCCTTGGTCTGTTGTCCCTTGTGTCGGTTGGGCTCCTTGGCTCCTTCGTGGTCCCGCTGTGGGTTGTGGTGCCTGGGGCCTCGGGCCTGGGTCTCTCTATATGTGGCAGCTGTCTCTGTTTGGCTGCTGCTTTGTTTTTGGTTGTCTGTCACTTTTGGTTTGTATCCCAATCTGGTTTCATCCTCAGATCCGGGGTGCTTGTCCGGTCTGTTTTGTCGGAGCTACGTTGTTCGTATAGCCTGGCTGTGTTATGTTGTCTTGTGTGCTTGGGGTGGGCTGTCGTTTCTCGGTGGCCGTTCTGTCTGTGGGTTTGTGGTATATTGATGTGGTGCCGGTGGTCTTTTGTTATTGTGGTATCCAGGTGTTTCACTCCCTGTGCTGTTTAGGTTGTGGTCGGGTGGTCTTGGTCTTATGGTTGGTGGGCCTCCTCACCTGCGTCCAGTGCAGGATATCATCGATATACGGGTAAATCATAGGTTTGGTGGTGCATGTTGATATATGTTCCTTCCATTTCTGCCATAAGAGATTTGCATATTGGGGTGCACATCTGGTCCCCATTGAGTTCCCATTCGCTGTGTATAGATCCTCTCCAAGGTAAAATGGTTGTGGCTGGATGTTGTATGGCTGTGTTACTGGTTCTGTTGGGGGTTTTGTTTTGCCAGGTGTACCCGACATGCTGCAACTCCATCCTTGTGGGGTGTTGTATACAGGGATTCCACATCCTGGTGGCCTGGTACCCTCGGTGGGGCCCAGGGCTTCGTTTGTTAAGGGTCAGTGGTGTCCTGGTATAGCTTGGGTATCCCTGACAGGGGTTTTGGAGTTTTCCACCCACCTGGTGTTTTCTGTCAGTGTCCCAATGCCAGAATGTGGCCTCCCAGGGTTGCCATCTTTGTGTATCTTTGGGAGCATATAGAGCGCCCGGCCTGGGATCTTGGGGGTAGTCCTTTTCCTGTTCTGGTCTGGCTGGACTCCTTGATCTACTCTTTGTTCTTTCATATGGCCTCTGTGGGTCACTTGCGTTTGGAGTAATGGTGGGTTTGACAGTTGCCTGTTTGCTTCCTGGTATAGTCTGGGTGTTCTTTGCTATTGCGCCCCTTTGTCGCTGGTTTTTTATTTATCCTGTTTTCTTCAATGTAGGTCTCTGCTGTGTAATACAGCAGAAACCCAGTGGCTATGGCGGCTGCTCGGGTCCTGTACTATTACGGCGGATGTCGGGAAAGGGTTAATGGCTAAACATGTGAAAGTTATATCCACACATTCTAAAAATAAATTTAGCACTTATAGAGCCAATACATATCACATATATCAATAATTTTTAAAATTAAAAAAATACACTAAAACATGCGTATAATATAAATGTAATGGCCCCAGGTGTGCAAAGTTCTCTTTAAAAACGTTTAAACAAAAGCCTCACAATATTTCGTCGTCATCCAGAAATATCTACTGTGCTACCAAAATCCCCATTTTTTGAGAGTGATGAGAATAAAAAAGGTTCCAGAATCCAACAATTATAGTTAATGAATAAAATGTAACTTTTAATCCATACAGTTTAAAAAAGTAACAGCAGTTACACAAAAGCAAGATCCATAAAATAGCCTACGCGTTTCAGGGCGTATAGCCCCTTAGATCAAAACACGCTGAATTTAAAACACAAATGGGTCAGAAATCTCCACTCACTAACAAATTTAACTATTAACATGCCAGTATAGTATAACCAAGTGTATAATACATAAACCTTAAACATATATAAAATATATATAAATACATCATAAATATATGAGATGGAAAATATGAACTTACATATAGTTTTTCATTAAAATGGTGTATGTAGTATACAACGACCTTCCCTCCATAAAATTCAAAGGAAGAAATCACATGACCAAATAACACGTGACCACTACAAAAAAGTCACATGATATCTAAAAGAACCATATTCGAGAAAGTAAGCGGTAAAGATACCGTCACTAGCTCCCTCCATAAAATTCAAAGAAGGGGGGAGGTAAGGTCACATGAACACAGTACAGAGAGGATCACATGATATTTCACCTGACCATATTCAAAAGGATAAGCGGCAAAAATGCCATAGCCCGATAACATAGCTGTGTGTACTATACACAGCGGCATTTCCTCCATAAAATTCAAAAGGAAAAAAGTCATGTGAATTAATAACACGTGATCAATGCAAAAAAGGTCATATGATACCTCCCATGAGTATATTCAAAAGAGCGAGCGATATTGTCGTCGGCCGATAGAATAAATGCAACACAAATATATTTAAATCAAAAATTTAAATTACATAGTGGGAACATCGCAGAACATACAACGCCAATAAATATGATGTATAAATTAAAAAATAAAGCGGGAAAGTAACAAAGTATTTCATAATGACATAAAATTCAAAAATAAAGCGGGGAGATCAAGTATCTTCTTGTGCATTTTTTGAGTGCAGAGCATATCCTATATGCAGATGCAACTTAATAATTGTTATACAAACAAACTTCTTGCTACTGCGTAGCAAAATTGATTAGCAAAAAAAATAAAAATGCATGCTCAAGCAGTACTTTTATGCAACCAAAATATATGTGCTACACATGTGCCATTCATAGGTGTGTTCGTTAAAGCAATGCACAAATTGCAGGAATGAGCATACCAATTTTTGTATGCAAATGAAATTAGGAATTATGTAGGTCTTTAATTTTTCAGTCACCTATACCAGTGATGGCAAACCTTAGAGACCGAGTGTCCAAACTGCAACCCAAAACGCACTAAATTATCGCAAAGTGCCAACATGGCAATTTAACCTTAATACTCTGCGGATCCACAATTGCGGACCCGCAAAATACAGTCATGTAAATGGGGCTTTACAGAGCTTTCAATAATAGAAACAACTTTGTACTGAAAGGTAATAGTTTGCGTTTGGTACTTTTGAACAATTAATGTTCACTACTGTACAAAGCACAGGATCTGTTTTATATTGACCGTGCAATGTTATTATAGCCTGTACTAATAACACATGTCTGCTATAAAACAGATACTGTGTGATATAAATAGTCAAGGGCCCCCACGCAGTACAATCTGCCCCACAGTGGCCCCCACGCAGTACAATCTGCCCCACAGTGGCCCCCACGCAGTACAATCTGCCCCACAGTGGCCCCCACGCAGTACAATCTGCCCCACAGTGGCCCTCATGCTGTATAATCTGCTCCACAGTGGTCCCCATGCTGTACAATGCGCTCCATAGTGGTCCCCATGCTGTACAATGCGCTCCACAGTGGCTTCCAGACAGTACAGTGAGCTCCACAGTGGCAGCAGACAGTATTATATGCTCCAAAGTGGCCCCAACAGTATTATATGCCCACAGTGGACCCACACAGTATTATATGCCCACAGTGGCCCCCACACAGTATTATATGCTCCACAGTTGCCCCCACACAGTTTTATATGCCCACAGTGGCCCCCACACAGTATTATATGCCCCACAGTGGCCTCCACACAGTATTATGCGCCCCGCAGTGGCCCCCACACAGTATTATACGCTACACAGTGGCCCCAACACAGTATTATGTGCTCTGCAGTGGCCCCCACACAGTAGTATATGCTCCACAGTGGCCCCCACACAGTATTATACTCTCCACAGTGGCCCCCACACAGTATTATATGCTCCACTTTGGGCCCCCACACAGTATTATATGCTCCATTTTGGGCCCCCACACAGCATTTTATGCTACTTAGCTGAAGTCCCACGAAGAGCAGGTAAGTAGAGTCCTCCTTCTTCTGACTGCAGGCGCTGATGACTTATGTCATTGCGTCTGCGTCGGGGCAGAGGTCACACTGTGTAGCCAGTGTTAGCCGTGGACCCGGGGCCTACACTGACAGATTTCTGCTGTATGTGCATTTGCACATGCAGCTGAAAGAAGCAATCTCTCACAAACTGGGAATCTGGTACAGAATTCCCAATTAGTGAGCAATCGATCAGGGCGGCGGTGTGCATGCCAATGAACATTTATGCCGATGTTCTGTGGGTGAAAATATTTTCTGACAATTTTTTTGTTCCATCTGTCAGAAATTTATTAGACCAGTGGTTCCCAGAATTTCTGAAGGCCAAACATCAAAAAACACTTGTATTCTGCTTCTGCTCTTCAGCTGTACTCTGCTTTTTACCTGTATTTAGCCTCTATTCTGTTTTTAAGCTGCCTGCTTATTGTGCTATCCTGCAGAGATGTATGATGCTATTGCTACTGTGATATTTGGGAAATATATTGCAGTTAGGGGGAGGAGTTCAGGAACACTGCCTGGACTGTTTTCCCAGAGTACCTCATGGAGGGTGACATCAGATGACATTTATTGCCTTTTACGGGCAGGCAATGTATAAAACATCATTCTGTTCTGGCTGAACAGCACTGCTGTCCCATTAAGGCACTGATGATGGGTCATGTGACCTGACCCGCCCATCAGCGACCATACCCCATGGCTCACAGTTTGGGAACCAGTGCATTAGAGATACTACTCCTGTGATAATTTTTATTGATCTTACAGTAGCATGCAATTGATATTGCCAAGGAAGCAGTCAGTAACAGGAAGTATTCACAGGCCATGAAACCAATGAATGTGACGTCACTTGGCCAGTAAGATTAAAGTGGTGCTTCAAACAGCTGATTTGTGGGGGTTTGGGTTGTTGGACTCCTACCAATCTAATATTGCTTAGGCCCGGTTCACATCTGCGCTCGGGGAGTCCACTTGGGGACCCCTCTCCGCTTGCTTTGTGCGGAAACCGAGCGGAAGCCACACGGACCCCATTATAGTTTATCGGATCTGCGGTTTCCCAGGTAAACCGCTTTTTATGCGTATAGTTTTCCGTTTGGGGGTCCCCAAGCGGACTCCCCGAACGGAAACCCGAATGCAGATGTGAACCGGGCCTTCCTGTCCTAAGGATAGGACATCAGAATTTTAGTGTTGGGGAAACACTCTTTACTTGTTTCTAACACAACATTGTTCAGAATATGTATTGTTACTACTGTAAGCTCTTATTGGTATTGTTCAGAACATAGGTAAAGACTGAGGCGTTACACTTGGGCTCCTGGCATCTGTTCTGTAGCACACAAATAGAATAATATAAGAAAGTAGTCCCGTGTGACTCCATGAACAAATTTCCTTTATTACCCTTGAGGAATTGGCTGGAAAGTTTTATGCAGCCATGTTCAAATGTCCTTCTGAAGTTTTAATAGATCTGTGTTGCGGCGCTGCACAGACTGCAGATAATACACAGCCTTTCTACTGGTGGGAGAAAGTGGTTTCTTTTCTGAAAGTTCTTTTATGGTAATCCTTGTCTGCAATGGGAAGACATGAATTTTAATAGCCCAAGCAATTAGGGAGAGCAACACACAGAGGAAGGTTTTTTTAGAGCAGCATGAGGTGTTTCTTTTTTTTTTTTTTTTTGTTAACTCTTATGCGTTTTACTGGTGACCGACAAGTATGTGAACAGCAGTTTCCTAGTAAAGTCTTCTAGGGTGCATTAGTTCAATGTGTTCATCTTGGTTTATCTCTTGTTTTTGCTGTCACTGAAGTACATGCTTATAGGACCTTTATTATCATCTTATTTTTGACTACTCTTATTCCTGTTTATTAGAGTGCAGGATGCGTATGTCTGGTGTTGTCCAGTTTTATCAAAGAATCGGGCTGTGTAGGAAAACCCATAAAAAAGCAACATTTTTTTCTATTAGATTCAGCGCTGGCAGTGTGCTTTTCCCAGCTTTGTTTATATTACTGCAGTGATGATTTCACACCGACAACACACAAATACTGCTTGGGTTTAGGACCTCAAACTTTTTACTCTCCGTCCCATGTACAAAATGAGTCTTTGGCTCTTCTGTGGAGTCTCCTGGAGCATTGTGCTTAGTACAGTACATGTGGATTTGTTGCATATGTGTGATGAGGGGAGATGTACTGTCTTTAACGTAATGGAGTTGTGCAGGATTAGAAAACATTGCTAATTTCTTCCTCTCAGGAAATTGCATCTCATCTTTTGGTCACACGGCCATGCTGCAGTTCAGTCCCATTACCAGCAGATTAAAAGTAAAAAAAAATGAACTAAAATGAAGGACAGATTAGTCTGAGATTACATGGTCGGGACTCCCTGGAAGGCTGAAGGGGTAGCGAAGGCAGCAGTGAGCAGGAACGGGGATTGGGTGCTTGCCCAGGTTTCCTGGGTGCTGATGCCGGACCTGGCAGTCACGATCGCTGTATGCATTATAGTGACTTTTTCACTTATTAAAGATTTGCACCATCAGCTTAAAGGAGTGTGAAGTATTGACTTTTCATGTATACATTTGGGCTAGAGGCTTGACTACGTGCACCTCATCAGGTGTGCGACAACATATCTGCTGAACATGCCTGTGATCCATGTCCTGTGGCTCTGTACCAAGATACCCATAGAAAGGACCTTTAACTGATGCTTGTTATGGCTTTCCATGTATGTTTCCTGCATTTAATTCAGATATGTTACACAGGTTTACAGCGTGGATTGGAACCAGACAAGAGGAGAGCAGCTTTTGGTATCTGGATCCTGGGATCATACTGCTAAATTAGTAAGTTGGTGGTGATTATACAGTACTGTACTATGACTCATGTTTATTGCAGTTTTCTGTTTGTTGATATATGTGTATTTCTACGTATACCTCAGTCTCTTGTTGGATCTGAAATCTATTATGTCATGTATTATTTAATCATATGTTAAGTCATACAGAAGATTAGTGAATTAGATTAGAAGGCTACATTCACATCTGCGTCTCAGTTGGAGACTCCATTGCAGGATCAGCTGAAAATCGGTGGAGGAAAAAGTAGGAGTACAGTTTAAAAATGACGGACCCCATTATAGTCCTCCTCCTCTCCGTTGTTCAGGTCCCCCTATGGACTCGAGCAATGGAGAGCCAGCACTAGTGTGAAACTAGCATAACTATATTTTATTTACTTTCATGAATAGTGAAGTTAAATGAACACGAAACTCAGAAATGAACGCCAAAAGTAGAGTACACCTCACTTTTATAAGTCTGTAAATGTTCATGATCCTGATACACACAGTCTTGCAGAAATCCTGCAGTGAATAAAGGTGTTAATCTCCTTCTGGGGTACTTGATCTTTGGCCACAGACAGGCAAAATGAATGGGGCTTGGAGAAGGGGCAGGGTTTAAAGTGAGTCTACCATCTTCCCCAAGCACATTCATTTTCTACCACCGTGTTGCAGAGCACATTCCAGTGATAAACTACAAACCTTTGTGCCAATTCTGTAGGTTTGAAAAAAACAACAACTATTAAGTCTTATGCAGTTGAGGCGGTTGGTGCACTAGAGGTGGGCTTTCATCCCTGGGAACACTTCTCTTGCTGCCCAAGTAGAATGGGTGATGTCATAGCAATAGTAGGATCAACTATCACTGCATGGGGTGGAGCAAGCAGGAGATGGTAATGGACAGTGTGGGAAAAGCAGTGCTCTACGGGACTGAAGGCCCACCTCCAGTGCACCAACTGCCTCATCTGCATAAGGCTTCAAAAATGTTTTTTCTAAAAATATTCAAAAGTGACATAAACAATACACTTTTGTTTTGTTTCACTGTAAAGTGCTCCATAGCATGGTAGTACAGTCATGGCCAAAAGTTTTGAGAATGACACAAATATTATATTTTCACATGATCTGCTGCCCTCTGGTTTTTATGTGTGTTTGTCAGATGTTTTTATCACATACAGAAATATAATTGCATTCATATTATGAGTAACAGAAGCTTATATTGACAGTTAGAATGAGTTAATGCAGCAAGTCAATATTTGCAGTGTTGACCCTTCTTCTTCAGGACCTCTGGAATTCTCCCTGGCATGCTCTCAATCAACTTCTGGACCAAATCCTGACTGATAGCAGTCCATTCTTGCAGAATCAATGCTTTAATTTTGTCTGAATTTGTTGGTTTTTGTTTGTCCACCCGTCTCTTGATGATTGACCACAAGTTCTCAATGGGATTAAGATCTGGGGAGTTTCCAGGCCATGGACCCAAAATCTCTATGTTTTGTTCCCTGAGCCATTTAGTTATCACCTTTGCTTTATGGCAAGGTGCTCCATCATGCTGGAAAAGGCATTGTTGAGCGCCAAACTGCTCTTGGACGGTTGGGAGAAGTTGCTCTTGGAGGACATTCTGGTACCATTCTTTATTCATGGCTGTGTTTTTAGGCAAGACTGTGAGAGAGCCGATTCCCTTGGCTGAGAAGCAACCCCACACATGAATGGTTTCAGGATGCTTTACAGTTGGCATGAGACAAGACTGGTGGTAGCGCTCACCTCTTCTTCTCCGAATAAGCTGTTTTCCAGATGTTCCAAACAATCGAAAAGGGGATTCATCAGAGAAAATGACTTTCCCCCAGTCCTCAGCAGTCCACTCTCTGTACCTTTTGCAGAATATCAGTCTGTCCCTGATGTTTTTTCTGGAGAGAAGTGGCTTCTTTGCTGCCCTCCTTGAGACTAGGCCTTGCTCCAAGAGTCTCCGCCTCACAGTGCGTGCAGATGCACTCACACCTGCCTGCTGCCATTCCTCAGCAAGCTCTGCACTGCTGGTAGCCCGATCCCGAAGCTGAAACACTTTTAAGAGACGGTCCTGCCGCTTGCTGGTCTTTCTTGGGCGCCCTGGAGCCTTTTTGGCACCAATGGAACCTCTCTCCTTGAAGTTCTTGATGATGCGATAGAGTGTTGACTGAGGTGCAATCTTTCTAGCTGCAATACTCTTCCCAGTTAGGCCATTTTTGTGCAGTGCAATGATGACTGCACGTGTTTCTTTAGAGATAACCATGGATAACAGAAGAGAAACAATGATGGCAAGCACCAGCCTCCTTTTAAATTGTCCAGTGGTGTCATTCTTACTTAATCATGACAGATTGATCTCCAGCCCTGTCCTCATCAACACCCACACCTGTGTTAATGGAGCAATCACTGAAACGATGTTAGGTGGTCCTTTTAAGGCAGGGCTGCAATGATGTTGAAATGTGTTTTGGAGGATAAAGTTCATTTTCTAGGCAAATATTGACTTTGCAAGTAATTGCTGTTAAGCTGATCACTCTTTATAACATTCTGGAGTATATGCAAATTGCCATTAGAAAAACTGAAGCAGTAGACTTTGTAAAAATTAATATTTGTATCATTCTCAAAACTTTTGGCCATGACTGTAGAGTTGAATATTCTTGTGGGAAGTGGTAGATTCCCTTTAATGAGCCTTTAGTCCTACTACAGACAGGACACAGCAGAGAGGCTACAGTAGCAGCCACTTGTATAACAGATCCATGTCTATGAGGATGTAGAGAGGGCAATGGCTAAGCTCCTGGGACACAAAGAGATTTCTTTACAGTCATGGCCGTAACTGTTGGCACCCCTGAAATGTTTCCAGAAATTGAAGTATTTCTCCCTAAAAATTATTCCAATTACACATGTTTTGTTATACACATGTTTATTTCCTTTGTGTGCATTGGTACAACACAAATAAACTGAGTTGAAAAGGCTAATTGCACATAATTTCACACAAAAATCCAAAAATGGGCCGGACAGAATTGTTGGCACCTTTTCAAAATTGTGGGAAAATAAAAATTACACCTAAAACAATCATATAAAAAGGAGAGAAGTTGACTCAATCTTTGCATTGTGTGTCTGTGTGTTCCACACTAAGCAAGGAGAAGAAAACTGTCTGAGGACTTGAGAAGCAAAATTGTGAAAAAATATCAAGAATCACAAAGTTAAAAGTCCATCTCCAGAGATTTTGATGTTCCTTTGTCAACCGTGTGCAGCATAATCAAGCACTTTACATCCCATGGTACTGTAGCTAGTCTACCTGAACGTGGACGGAAGAGAAAAATTGATGGAAGGTTGCAACACCAGATAGTCCAGGTGGTGAATAAGCATACCAATCGAGTTCTAAAGAAATTCAAGATGTCCTGCAGGTCAGGGTGCATCAGTGTCAGCGCGAACTATCCGTCGACATTTGAATGAAACGAAACTCTATGACAGGAGACCCAGGAGGATCCCACTGATGAGACAGAGATATAAAAAAATCAAAATCCTTCTGGGAAAATGTCTTGTGGACAGATGAGTCTAAGAGCATTTTGGTAAAGAACATCATTCTACTATTTGCTGAAAACAGAATGAGGCCTAAAAAGAAAAGAACACAGTACCAACAGTCAAATATGGTGGAGGTTCAAAGATGTTTTGGGGTTGTTTTGCTGCCTCTGGCACTGGGTGCTTTGAGTGTGTGCAAGGCAACATGAAATCTGAAGATTACCAAAGGATTTTGGGTCACAATGTAGGGCCCCGTGTCAGAAACCTGGTTTTGCTTCCTAGGTCATGGGTTTTCCAGCAGGACGGTGACCCCAAACATACTTCTAAAAGTTTTGAAGTGGCCAGCAATGAGTCCACACCTGTGGAGAGATCTTGATATTGCTGTTGGGAGAAGGCACCCTTCAAATATGAGAGACCTGGAGCAGTTTGCAAAAGAAGAGTGGTCCAAAATTCCAGTAGTTTGTTAATGGTTATAGGAAATAATTGATTTCAGTTATTTTTTTTTCCGATGGTTGTGTAACTAAATATTGGGTTGAGGGTGCCAGTAATTTTGCCTGGCCCATTTTTGGTCTTTTGTGTGAAATTATATTATTTATGGCTTTTTTTTCCCTTTTTTTTTTGTGTGTGTTTTTCCAATACACACACAGGAAATAAACGTGTATAACAAAATGTGTAATTGCAATAATTTTCTGGGAGAAATACTTCATTTTCTTGAAAAATTTCAGGGGTGCCAACACTTACGGCCATGACTGTATACACAGTTTTATCTGTAACATGAGACATAATAGAACTAAGGGAAAGAAGAAGATTAATGGTGAAATGGCAGGGAGAATTGTATTCTTTTTTCTGTGCAGTTTGGGTTGTGTTGCTAGAAATGGACTGTTAAAGGAATGGAATGTCTTCTTCTTGGTCAATGGGAGGTTGTTCTCTGGGACCCCCATTATCCATACCACAAAGTTTTATTTTATTTTTTGCTGTTTTTCTGCATATCCTCACTCCCAACTACCTGCTGTATTCTGTATTCTGAGTTCCCTTTACTCAGGGTTGCTGGAGGCACCAGAGTGCATAGAAAACAAGTCCAGGAGCTCCAGTTGTTAAATAGGGACACTAATTATTCTATTTTTCCTATAGCTGGAAAACTTATTTTCAAAAAGAATGTGATCAGGAAATTCAATATCCAACCAGACACCATTCATTGAGCACCTTCATACCTTTAGATTGTAGTACAGTAGTTGCACTATTTCCATGAACAAGTCATTTTTCTAAATATGCAAATAGAATACCAGGGCAGTGGGGTGTGGTAAACATAATGGAACTGGAAGAGTGTGTGTACAATTTAACTTTTTTATGCCAACATTTGCAACTTTTGGCACACATGTATCCCGCACACCACATTTCTGGAAAGTGGACATGTTAATGGTGGTATTTAGTGGGGAAGGGGGAGCATGGCCGCCTTTGGCCCAGTAAATTTGCTCTAACAATTGCCAGAAACTGGTGTAGATTCTATTTCAAATCTATGTAGATTTGATATTCTTGCCCTCAGAGGGCAGGAGATGTATCCTGAATCCCTGCTCAGGGTTTTAGCAAAGTACATTACAGTTTACCCTGAGCAGGATACATTCAGTGAAACTGCAGAGATAGCAGTGACTTTAAACGGCTCTAACTTAGAGCCGTGGGGCTAGAGCTGCAATCTCGGGCTTTTTTTTTAAAGCCAAGAATCTTAGCCCACCTAGATTTTGAGATATCACTGGTTAAAGTGGATCTGCATATAGTTGCAGCTTCACTTCAACCAGTGTGCAGGAGAACACTTGCTGCTGACTGTTTGTAGGGAGAGGAAAAGGATTTTATTAATCTTCTGTTTCTGTGACTTCAGATGACCCAAGGGAGGTGATAACATGGCCTTTTTTTTTTCATGCTATCACCCCCCAGAATACATACTTGCCATTTAAACCCTTATGTGCTCCACGACCGTACTTTTGATCTGCAATTGCAGATCAAAGTATGGACACTTGCATTTCTATGGGGCAATTCACTCAACCGTAGTTTTTGCAGTTGTGTGTCCAGACCGTAGTGAAGGGCCACAAAATATGGAGCAGATCCTATACCTGTCCGTATTTGTGGCTCGTTCCATTCACTTCAGTGTATGGGTTAATGAAAAGCACAGATGACACACGGATTGGTATGCAGTTTTCACTTAACATGGTCGTATGAAGGAGGCCTAAGTTTCTGTGCAGAAAAAAAAAAGTAAAAATAGACTTTTTTTCTCCTTGTAAATGACACCCAAAACACACAATTGGTATTGCCACATCCGCAACAACCCCTAAAATAAAATTAGTACGTTATTTAGTCTAGATGATAAACGCCATAAACCATAAAATTCAGATGTCAGAATTCATGTTTTCTGATCATCTCACCTCTCAAAAACAGAAAGTGATAAAACTGATCAAAAAGTCTTATGTACTCACAAAATACATGTGTGTGTGTGTGTGCGTGTATATATATACTGTAAGTATGTGAGCCAGAGGGCGCTGTTGAGCGACCCAGACCAGGCCTGAAAAGGCTCTCAGCCACGCCTTTGGGTGGTGGCACGTAACTCCAGAGGGGCTGGAGCATCCTGCAGGAAGCAGGAAATGGTAGTGGACCAGCTAGGACAGAGAGAGAGGCTCTGTCCCAGAGGGCTGGCGTCCACAGGAGTGGACCAGCTAGGACAGAGAGAGAGGCTCTGTCCCAGAGGGCTGGCGTCCACAGGAGTGGACCAGCTAGGACAGAGAGATAGGCTCTGTCTCAGAGGGCTGGTGTCCACAGAGGACTGTTGCTAGAGCTGAGTAACAGTCAGGACAGTTAGGGGCTCAAGGAGTGAGTTAGGCCCTAACTGTGGCATAGGTTTTTTGTTGTTTTGCTGTGTTGCAGTTAAGCTGAATAAAGGCACGTTTATTTTACACTTGGACCGTCTGAAAGCTATCTTTCCGGCGCCCAGTACCACGAACCACCGCTGTCCGGACCAGGAGTCTGCCGCCATTTTGAGTTTAATTCCCCAAGCTGTCACAATACACACTTGGACAAAATTGTTGGTACCCCTCGTTTAATAAAAGAAAAATCCACAATGGTCACAGAAATAGCTTGAATCTGACAAAACTGGAATTTGCCAAACTACATGTTGACAAGCCACAAAGCTTCTGGGAGAATGTCCTATGGACAGATGAGACAAAAGTTGAAATATTTGGCAAGGCACATCAGCTTTATGTTTACAGACTGAGAAATGAAGCATATCTTGAAAAGAACACTGTCCCTACTGTGAAACATGGAGGAGGCTCTGTTATGTTCTGAGGCTGCTTTGCTGCATCTGGCACAGGGTGTCTTGAATCTGTGCAGGGTACAATGAAATCTCAAGACTATCAAGGGATTCTAGAGAGAAATGTGCTGCCCAGTGTCAGAAAGCTTGGTCTCAGTCGCAGGTCATGGGTCTTGCAACAGGATAATGACCCAAAACACACAGCTAAAAACACCCAAGAATGGCTAAGAGGAAAACAATGGACTATTCTGAAGTGGCCTTCTATGAGTCCTGACCTAAATCCTATTGAGCATCTTTGGAAGGAGCTGAAACATGCCGTCTGGAAAAGGCACCCTTCAAACCCGAGACAAAAGGAGCAGTTTGCTCATGAGGAGTGGGCCAAAATACCTGTTGAGAGGTGCAGAAGTCTCATTGACAGTTACAGGAATCGTTTGATTGCAGTGATTGCCTCAAAAGGTTATGCAACAAAATATTAAGTTAAGGGTACCATCATTTCTGTCCAGGCCTATTTCATGAGTTTTCTTTTTAAAAAAATTCTGTTGAAGCATGGTTGAAAAGTAATGTCTGACTTTCAGAGAATTTTTATATATTATTACTTTTGTCAGATTCAAGTTATTTCTGTGACAGTTGTGGGTTTTTCTTTCATTAAACGAGAGGTACCAACAATTTTGTCCACGTGTGTGTTGTGTGTGTGTGTGTATATATATATATATATATATATATATATATATATATACAGTACAGACCAAAAGTTTGGACACACCTTCTCATTCCAAGAGTTTTCTGTATTTTCATGACTATAAAAATTGTAGATTCACACTGAAGGCATCAAAACTATGAATTAACACATGTGGAATTATATACTTAACAAAAAAGTGTGAAACAACTGAAAATATGTCTTATATTCTAGGTTCTTCAAAGTAGCCACCTTTTGCTTTGATTACTGCTTTGCACACTCTTGGCATTCTCTTGATGAGCTTCAAGAGGTAGTCACGTGAAATGGTTTTCACTTCACAGGTGTGCCCTGTCAGGTTTAATAAGTGGGAATTCTTGCCTTATAAATGGTGTTGGGACCATCAGTTGTGTTGTTAAGAAGTCAGGTGAATACACAGCTGATAGTCCTACTGAATGGAGTGTTAGAATTTGTATTATGGCAAGAAAAAAGCAGCTAAGTAAAGAAAAACGAGTGGCCATCATTACTTTAAGAAATGAAGGTCAGTCAGTCCGAAAAATTGGGAAAACTTTGAAAGTGTCCCCAAGTGCAGTGGCCAAAACCATCAAGCGCTACAAAGAAACTGGCTCACATGAGGACTGCCCCAGGAAAGGAAGACCAAGAGTCACCTCTGCTGCGGAGGATAAGTTCATCCGAGTCACCAGCCTCAGAAATCGCAGGTTAGCAGCAGCTCAGATTAGAGACCAGGTCAATGCCACACAGAGTTCTAGCAGCAGGCACATCTCTACAACAACTGTTAAGAGGAGACTGTGTGCAGCAGGCCTTCATGGTAAAATAGCTGCTAGGAAACCACTGCTAAGGACAGGCAACAAGCAGAAGAGACTTGTTTGGGCTAAAGAACACAAGGAATGGACATTAGACCTGTGGAAATCTGTGCTTTGGTCTGATGAGTCCAAATTTGAGATCTTTGGTTCCAACCACCGTGTGTTTGTGCGACACAGAAAAGGTGAACGAATGGACTTTACATGCTTGGTTCCCACCGTGAAGCATGGAGGAGGAGGTGTGATGGTGTGGGGGTGCTTTACTGGTGACACTGTTGGGGATTTATTCAAAATTGAAGGAATACTGAACCAGCATGGTTACCACAGCATCTTGCAGTGGCATGCTATTCCATCCGGTTTGCGTTTAGTTGGACCATCATTTATTTTTCAACAGGACAATGACCCCAAACACACCTCCAGACTGTGTAAGGGCTATTTTACCAAGAAGGAGAGAGATGGGGTGCTACGCCAGATGACCTGGCCTCCACAGTCACCAGACCTGAACCCAATCGAGATGGTTTGGGGTGAACTGGACCGCAGAGTGAAGGCAAAAGGGCCAACAAGTGCTAAGCATCTCTGGGAACTCCTTCAAGACTGTTGGAAGACCATTTCAGGTGACTACCTCTTGAAGCTCATCAAGAGAATGCCAAGAGTGTGCAAAGCAGTAATCAAAGCAAAAGGTGGCTACTTTGAAGAACCTAGAATATAAGACATATTTTCAGTTGTTTCACAATTTTTTGTTAAGTATATAATTCCACATGTGTTAATTCATAGTTTTGATGCCTTCAGTGTGAATCTACAATTGTTATAGTCATGAAAATACAGAAAACTCTTGGAATGTGAAGGTGTGTCCAAACTTTTGGTCTGTACTGTATATGTATGTATCTAGAGTGCTGGCCAAAAGTATTGGCACCCCTGCAATTCTGTTAGATAATACTCAATTTCTTCCAGAAAATGATTGCAATCACAAATGCTTTGGTAATAATATCTTCATTTATTTTGCTTGCAATGAAAAAACACAAAAGAGAATGAAAAAAAAAGTCAAATCATTGATCATTTTACACAAAACTCCAAAAATGGGCCGGACAAAAGTATTGGCACCCTCAGCCTAATACTTGGTAGCACAACCTTTAGACAAAATAACTGCGAACAACCGCTTCCGGTAACTATCAATGAGTTTCTTACAATGCTCTGCTGGAATTTTAGACCATTCTTCTTTGGCAAATTTCTCCAGGTCCCTGAGATTTGAAGGGTGCCTTCTCCAAACTGCCATTTTGAAATCTCTCCACAGGTGTTCTATGGGATTCAGGTCTGGACTTATTGCTGGCCACTTTAGAAGTCTCCAGTGCTTTCTCTGAAACCATTTTCTAGTGCTTTTTGAAGTGTGTTTTGGGTCATTGTCCTGCTGGAAGACCCATGACCTCTGAGGGAGACCCAGCTTTCTCACACTGGGCCCTACATTATGCTTCAAAATTTGTTGGTAGTCTTCAGACTTTATAATGCCACGCACACGGCCAAGCAGTCCAGTGCCAGAGGCAGCAAAGCAACCCCAAAACATCAGGGAACCTCCGCCATGTTTGACTGTAGGGACCGTGTTCTTTTCTTTGAAGGCCTCTTTTTTTTCCCTGTAAACTCTATGTTGATGCCTTTTCCCAAAAAGCTCTACTTTTGTCTCATCTGACCAGAGAACATTCTTCCAAAAAGTTTTTGGCTTTCTCAGGTAAGTTTTGGCAAACTCCAGCCTGGCTTTTTTATGTCTCTGGGTCAGAAGTGGGGTCTTCCTGGGTATCCTACCATAGAATCGCTTTTCATTCAGACGCCGACGGATAGTACGGGTTGACACTGTTGTACCCTCGGACTGCAGGGCAGCTAGAACTTGTTTGGATGTTAGTCGAGGTTCTTTAGCCACCATCCGCACAATCTTTTGTTGAAATCTCTCGTCAATTTTTCTTTTCCGTCCACATCTAGGGAGGTTAGCCACAGTGCCATGGGCTTTAAACTTCTTGATGACACTGCGCACGGTAGACACAGGAACATTCAGGTCTTTGGAGATGGACTTGTAGTCTTGAGATTGCTCATGCTTCCTCACAATTTTGCTTCTCAAGTCCTCAGACAGTTCTTTGGTCTTCTTTCTTTTCTCAATGCTCAATGTGGTACACACAAGGACACAGGACAGAGGTTGAGTCAACTTTGTCCACCCCCTTTTTTATGTTTGGTGTGGAATTATATCCAATTTGGCTTTTTGACAATTCTTTTTGTGGTTTTCCATTGAAAACAAATTAAATGAAGATATTATTACCAAAGCATTTGCGATTGCAATCATTTTCTGGAAGAAATTGAGTATTATCTGACAGAATTGCAGGGGTGCCAATACTTTTGGCCAGCACTGTATATACATACACTGCTCAAAAACATAAAAAAAAAAACATACTTGCCTTGCTCCCATTTTTCCTAGCTCAGCCTTGTCCTGCTGCTTCAGTGTTTTCTTCGGGTGGAACTCCCCGATGCATTGCTGAGGCCAATCAGTGGCCTAAGGAAAGGGACTCGCGACATCACAGTCGGCAAGGACTTCTGCCGCGAGAAAACATAGGAGTAGCAGAACTGGACCGCAGCAGGAGCCACCCAGAGCACCAGGGACAGGTGAGTATGTTTTTAATTTATTCACCTCTCTGCCTAATATAAATATATCTTGGACAACCTCTTTAATGCTAAATGTTAGATTGCAAAAAAGGTTAAAATGCACATAAGGCACCAGAGTTATGTTCCAGAAATATTTATGTGACCTAATACACTGTGTAGTTCAGCTCATTAGCACTTTCAAATGAATGTCTAAGGCTCCATTCACACTGCCATCGGTTGTCTGTCTGTTTTCATTTGTCAGCATATGAGAACAATGGATATCAGTTTTTCTGGCTTACTAATACAGCATGCTGCGTATTTTTTTTCTGTCTAAACAAAAATGTTGAGGTCAGGGAAGCTTTAAAGGGAGTGTGTCGCCAGTAAATTGCTTATAAATCTAATGCCATTATGGTGCACGTCAGTCTAAACAAAAATATAAATTAAAATATAGCCTTTATTAGTACTTTAAAAGCGTAATGTCATTATTAGACCATGGATAGAAAGTCGGGAATGTACCTATTAATTCTTAGTCCGTTGACAATGAATACCAGTACCAGTGTGCAAGTATATGCAATGGAAGAGTGAAGAAATCAGGCGATACCTTTTAGAGGCTAACTGAGTATATTTATAATTAAGCTTTCAGGAGTACTCGCTCCCTTCATCAGACATGGTGTGATACAAGAACTGAAAATCAACAGATTTTTATACACATGGTTTTCAAAGCATTTTAGAGTCCTTAAAAAAATTGCAATCTAAGTAGAGAAGTTATTTACAACAGGTCAAAAAAACAGTCTGGAAACTTGTGGTGTGTGACGGAGGGATCAGTAATTCTTGCTGTTATCTGTTTGCTGTCAGGAGGTGATTTGTGTCCCTCACAGTTCATACATAGTCTGATTTGAAGCTGGCATGAATATTGAGTTCAGTTCATGGTTCAAACATAGTGTGACATGAAGCTGGCATGAATATTAAGTCCAAATTGCAGAGTTTGAAATTTTTGCATAAATTTGTACTCCATTTCTTTCCTTTTCTCCTGTGTCTTAAAGTGTCCCATTAAAACCACAACCCGCAAATCTTCAATAGAGTGGTTTTCTCCGGAGAAATGTGCGGCCACTGGGAGATCTGTTCTGCTGTTATTAATGGTGGATCTGTGTGAGTTCATTCGTTGACTGAGTCTCTGCCCTGTTTCCCCCACATAGAGGCCTGTGGTGGGACATTGCACACACATTATGAGGTACGCCACATTGGAAGACCTGCAGGAAAATGTCCCCCTAATTCTGTGCACCTGTTGTGACTGTGGGATAGGTACACTGTCAGCGGTGTGGATGTGCTTGCAGGTCATGCACCTTTTATGTAGGCAAGGTGAGGTGCCATTTTCAGTTGGGGCCTTCAGGGCACTCCGGACGATAATGCGCCTCAGGTTTGGTGGTTGTCGAAAGGAGAGGAGAGGGGGGACTGGAAATATGTCCTTGAGTCTGTTGTCCCTATGTAGCACAGGTTGGAGCTCCTTGGCAATCCTTCGTAGGATCTCCAGCTGTGGGTTGTAGGTGACAACTAGGGGCACTCGGGCATCTTTCTGGGTCTCTCTATATGTGAGCAGACTGTCTCTGTTAATGGCTGCTGCTTTGTTTAATTGGTTGTCTGTCACTTTTGGTTTGTATCCCAATCTGAGAAATTTCATCCTCAGATCCAGGAGGTGCTTGTCCAGGTCTGTTTTGTCGGAGCAAATACGATTGTATCGTATAGCCTGGCTGTATATTATAGATTGTCTTGTGTGCTTGGGGTGGAAGCTGTCGTTTCTCAGGGTAGGCCGTTTTGTCTGTGGGTTTGTGGTATATTGATGTGAGTAGCCGGTGGTCTTTAATGTATATTGTGGTATCCAGAAAGTGAATTTCACTCCCTGAATAGCTAAGTTTAAGGTTGATGGTCGGGTGAAAGTCATTGAAGTCATTATGGAATTGAAGTAGGGCCTCCTCACCTGCAGTCCAGATGACAAGGATATCATCGATATAACGAAGGTAAATCTATAATCTACAGCCAGGCTATATGATACAATCGTATTTGGTCCGACAAAACAGACCTGGACAAGCACCTCCTGGATCTGAGGATGAAATTTCTCAGATTGGGATACAAACCAAAAGTGACAGACAACCAATTAAACAAAGCAGCAGCCATTAACAGAGACAGTCTGCTCACATATAGAGAGACCCAGAAAGATGCCCGAGTGCCCCTAGTTGTCACCTACAACCCACAGCTGGAGATCCTACGAAGGATTGCCAAGGAGCTCCAACCTGTGCTACATAGGGACAACAGACTCAAGGACATATTTCCAGTCCCCCCTCTCCTCTCCTTTCGACAACCACCAAACCTGAGGCGCATTATCGTCCGGAGTGCCCTGAAGGCCCCAACTGAAAATGGCACCTCACCTTGCCTACATAAAAGGTGCATGACCTGCAAGCACATCCACACCGCTGACAGTGTACCTATCCCACAGTCACAACAGGTGCACAGAATTAGGGGGACATTTTCCTGCAGGTCTTCCAATGTGGTGTACCTCATAATGTGTGTGCAATGTCCCACCACAGGCCTCTATGTGGGGGAAACAGGGCAGAGACTCAGTCAACGAATGAACTCACACAGATCCACCATTAATAACAGCAGAACAGATCTCCCAGTGGCCGCACATTTCTCCGGAGAAAACCACTCTATTGAAGATTTGCGGGTTGTGGTTTTAATGGGACACTTTAAGACACAGGAGAAAAGGAAAGAAATGGGGTACAAATTTATGCAAAAATTTCAAACTCTGCAATTTGGACTTAATATTCATGCCAGCTTCATGTCACACTATGTTTGAACCATGAACTGAACTCAATATTCATGCCAGCTTCAAATCACACTATGTATGAACTGTGAGGGACACAAATCACCTCCTGATAGCAAACAGATAACAGCAAGAATTACTGATCCCTCCGTCACGCACCACAAGTTTCCAGACTGTTTTTTTGACCTGTTGTAAATAACTTCTCTACTTAGATTGCAATTTTTTTAAGGACTCTAAAATGCTTTGAAAACCATGTGTATAAAAATCTGTTAATTTTCAGTTCTTGTATCACACCATGTCTGATGAAGGGAGCGAGTACTCCTGAAAGCTTACTTATAAATATACTCAGTTAGCCTCTAAAAGGTATCGCCTGATTTCTTCACTCTTCCACTACTTTCAATGGCTAACACGGTACAACATTATACTACTATCAACTTGAAAGATACCACAATGTACCGCAAAAGAATGGAACTGAAAAACCGGCTTAAAAAATTTGCACAACTCAACAGCGACATCTTCTTAACAAAATGCAAAAAGGAGAGACTCATCCCAAAAGGCTTCAATTTACGTAACCCAACCCGGAACACCTACAACAGCCGATATGCAGAACAACTATGTATTCGGACATCTGAAAGGCTGCGGAACAATATGATAAAAATTTCCTATAACAACAAAAAAAGAACACAGGAGGAGATACAGGCCCTGAAATCATCATTGGCTAATGACACAGAGGAAATGAAGGCCAAACTCCACACATACTACTGGGAACTTCAGGATATGCTTATTAACAACAAAAAGAAAAAGCTCCACAGACTGAGACAAAAAGGCCTCATTACTACAACCGCAAGTACTAGCCCAGCTCAGCAAAACTGTGTTGTGAATCTTTCCTCTTATGAGCCAAACAAACACGAAATGTCAGTTCTCTCCAAAGGTCTGTCCTTCTGCCCCTCAGCACGCACTGACCATATCCAACTCTGCAATGATATGGAGGAGTTTTTCAGAAAAATGAGATTAAGGGAATATTTTTATGACAAAGACCTTCCATACAGCAGCGACTCTGAGATGGAACAGCCCATAAAGAATCCTACCAAAAAATCTACCTGGACCCCACGCCCTGGAGCTAATGCAGCACTGGATAAATATATTGACTGTTTCAGAAGCAAAGTAAAATCAGAAATCCTGGAGAAACAAAAGAAACAGGCGCATAACCTAACCCTGCAAGAACAGAAGGCTATTACATCACTGAAAGAAAATCAGGATATAATAATAAAACCAGCTGACAAAGGGGGCGCAATAGTCATAATGAACACCTCAGACTATATCCAGGAAGCAAACAGGCAACTGTCAAATCCCATCCATTACTCCAAACTTGGAAGTGATCCCACAGAGGCCTATATGAAAGAACTAAAGAGTATGATCAAGGAGTTTCCAGTCCAGATCCAGAATCAGGTAAAAGGACTTATCCCACAAGATCCCAGGCCGGGCTGTTTCTATATGCTCCCAAAGATACACAAAGATGGCAACCCTGGGAGGCCTATCATTTCTGGCATTGGGACACTGACAGAAAACATCTCAGGTTGGGTGGAAAATCTCCTAAAACTCCTTGTCAGGGATACTCCAAGCTATATCCAGGACACCACTGACCTTCTTAACAAACTGAATGCCCTGGGCCCTCTACCTGAGGGTACCATTTTGGCCACCATGGATGTGGAATCCCTGTTTACCAACATTCCCCACAAGGATGGAGTTGCAGCATGTCGGGTACACCTGGCAAAACAAAACCTCCCAACAGAACCAGTAACGCAGCTCATACAATTCATCCTTAGCCACAACCATTTTACCTTTGGAGAGGATCTATATCTACAGCGAATGGGAACTTCAGTGGGGACCAGATGTGCACCTCAATATGCAAATCTCTTTATGGCAGAAATGGAAGGAACATATTTATCAACATGCGCCACCAAACCTATGATTTACCTTCGTTATATCGATGATATCCTTGTCATCTGGACTGCAGGTGAGGAGGCCCTACTTCAATTCCATAATGACTTCAATGACTTTCACCCGACCATCAACCTTAAACTTAGCTATTCAGGGAGTGAAATTCACTTTCTGGATACCACAATATACATTAAAGACCACCGGCTACTCACATCAATATACCACAAACCCACAGACAGAACGGCCTACCTGAGAAACGACAGCTTCCACCCCAAGCACACAAGACAATCTATAATCTACAGCCAGGCTATACGATACAATCGTATTTGCTCTGACAAAACAGACCTGGACAAGCACCTCCTGGATCTGAGGGTGAAATTTCTCAGATTGGGTTACAAACCAAAAGTGACAGACAACCAATTAAACAAAGCAGCAGCCATTAACAGAGACAGTCTGCTCACATATAGAGAGACCCAGAAAGATGCCCGAGTGCCCCTAGTTGTCACCTACAACCCACAGCTGGAGATCCTACGAAGGATTGCCAAGGAGCTCCAACCTGTGCTACATAGGGACAACAGACTCAAGGACATATTTCCAGTCCCCCCTCTCCTCTCCTTTCGACAACCACCAAACCTGAGGCGCATTATCGTCCGGAGTGCCCTGAAGGCCCCAACTGAAAATGGCACCTCACCTTGCCTACATAAAAGGTGCATGACCTGCAAGCACATCCACACCGCTGACAGTGTACCTATCCCACAGTCACAACAGGTGCACAGAATTAGGGGGACATTTTCCTGCAGGTCTTCCAATGTGGTGTACCTCATAATGTGTGTGCAATGTCCCACCACAGGCCTCTATGTGGGGGAAACAGGGCAGAGACTCAGTCAACGAATGAACTCACACAGATCCACCATTAATAACAGCAGAACAGATCTCCCAGTGGCCGCACATTTCTCCGGAGAAAACCACTCTATTGAAGATTTGCGGGTTGTGGTTTTAATGGGACACTTTAAGACACAGGAGAAAAGGAAAGAAATGGGGTACAAATTTATGCAAAAATTTCAAACTCTGCAATTTGGACTTAATATTCATGCCAGCTTCATGTCACACTATGTTTGAACCATGAACTGAACTCAATATTCATGCCAGCTTCAAATCACACTATGTATGAACTGTGAGGGACACAAATCACCTCCTGATAGCAAACAGATAACAGCAAGAATTACTGATCCCTCCGTCACGCACCACAAGTTTCCAGACTGTTTTTTTGACCTGTTGTAAATAACTTCTCTACTTAGATTGCAATTTTTTTAAGGACTCTAAAATGCTTTGAAAACCATGTGTATAAAAATCTGTTAATTTTCAGTTCTTGTATCACACCATGTCTGATGAAGGGAGCGAGTACTCCTGAAAGCTTACTTATAAATATACTCAGTTAGCCTCTAAAAGGTATCGCCTGATTTCTTCACTCTTCCACTACTTTCAATGGCTAACACGGTACAACATTATACTACTATCAAGTATATGCAATATACAGTGCCTTGCGAAAGTATTCAGCCCCCTTGAACTTTTCAACCTTTTATCACATTTCAGGCTTCAAACATAAGGATATAAAATTTTAATTTTTTGGTGAAGAATCAACAAGTGGGACACAATCGTGAAGTGGAACAAAATTTATTGGATATTTTAAACTTTTGTAAAAAATAAAAAACTGAAAAGAGGGGCGTGCCAAATTATTCGGCCCCCTTAAGTTAATACTTTGTAGCGCCACCTTTTGCTGCGATTACAGCTGCAAGTCGCTTGGGGTATGTCTCTATCAGTTTTGCACATCAAGAGACTAAAATTCTTGGCCATTCTTCCTTGGAAAACAGCTCGAGCTCAGTAAGGTTGGATGGAGAGCGTTTGTGAGCAGCAGTTTTCAGCTCTTTCCACAGATTCTCGATTGGATTCAGGTCTGAACTTTGACTTGGCCATTGTAACACCTGGATACATTTATTTGTGAACCATTCCATTGTAGATTTTGCTTTATGTTTGGGATCATTGTCTTGTTGGAAGATAAATCTCCGTCCCAGTCTCAGGTCTTTTGTAGACTCCAACAGGTTTTCTTCCAGAATGGTCCTGTATTTGGCTCCATCCATCTTCCCATCAATTTTAACCATCTTCCCTGTCCCTGCTGAAGAAAAGCAGGCCCAGACCATTATGCTGCCACCACCATGTTTGACAGTGGGGATGGTGTGTTCAGGGTGATGAGCTGTGTTGCTTTTACGCCAAACATATCGTTTTGCATTGTGGCCAAAAAGTTCGATTTTGGTTTCATCTGACCAGAGGACCTTCTTCCACATGTTTGGTGTGTCTCCCAGGTGGCTTGTGGCAAACTTTAAATGAGACGTTTTATGGATATCTTTGAGAAATGGCTTTCTTCTTGCCACTCTTCCATAAAGGCCAGATTTGTGCAGTGTACGACTGATTGTTGTCCTATGGACAGACTCAACTGTAGATCTCTGCAGTTCATCCAGAGTGATCATGGGCCTCTTGGCTGCATCTCTGATCAGTCTTCTCCTTGTTTGAGATGAAAGTTTAGAGGGACGGCCGGGTCTTGGTAGATTTGCAGTGGTCTGATACTCCTTCCATTTCAATATGATCGCTTGCACAGTGCTCCTTGGGATGTTTTATGTTTGGGAAATCTTTTTATATCCAAATCTGGCTTTAAACTTCTCCACAACAGTATCACGGAACTGCCTGGTGTGTTACTTGGTCTTCATGATGCTCTCTGCGCTTTAAACAGAACCCTGAGACTATCACAGAGCAGGTGCATTTATACGGAGACTTGATTACACATAGGTGGATTATATTTATCATCATCAGTCATTTAGGACAACATTGGATCATTCAGAGATCCTCACTGAACTTCTGGAGTGAGTTTGCTGCACTGAAAGTAAAGGGGCCGAATAATATTGCATGCCCCACTTTTCAGTTTTTTATTTTTTACAAAAGTTTAAAATAACTAATAAATTTCGTTCCACTTCACAATTGTGTCCCACTTGTTGTTGATTCTTCACCAAAAAATTTAAATTTTATATCCTTATGTTTGAAGCCTGAAATGTGGCAAAAGGTTGAAAAGTTCAAGGGGGCCGAATACTTTCACAAGGCACTGTATTAGAAGTGGTGTATGCAACATTATTGGCCCTATTATGGAAGAGTCAAACTATGTCGAGTCTTGTTCAGTGTGCGACTTCAATAATGTATGCATCACACCGAAATAAGAACAGAAGAAGGCACCATCGCCATGGTCCTTTTTCCATATACAAAATACCCCTATGTGGGTTAGACTTCATGGGTATAAGTGTGGAAGAGTGAAGAAATCAGGCGATACCTTTAGAGGCTAACTGAGTATATTTATAAGTAAGCTTTCAGGAGTACTCGCTCCCTTCATCAGACATGGTGTGATACAAGAACTGAAAATTAACAGATTTTTATACACATGGTTTTCAAAGCATTTTAGAGTCCTTAAAAAAATTGCAATCTAAGTAGAGAGTTATTTACAACAGGTCAAAAAAAACAGTCTGGAAACTTGTGGTGCGTGACGGAGGGATCAGTAATTCTTGCTGTTATCTGTTTGCTATCAGGAGGTGATTTGTGTCCCTCACAGGTCACACATGTGTGATTTGAAGCTGGCATGAATATTGAGTTCAGTTCATGGTTCAAACATAGTGTGACATGAAGCTGGCATGAATATTAAGTCCAAATTGCAGAGTTTGAAATTTTTGCATAAATTTATACTCCATTTCTTTTCTTTTCTCCTGTGTCTTAAAATGTCCCATTAAAACCACAACCCGCAAATCTTCAATAGAGTGGTTTTCTCCGGAGAAATGTGCGGCCACTGGGAGATCGGTTCTGCTGTTATTAATGGTGGATCTGTGTGAGTTCATTCGTTGACTGAGTCTCTGCCCTGTTTCCCCCACATAGGGCCTGTGGTGGGACATTGCACACACATTATGAGGTACACCACATTGGAAGACCTGCAGGAAAATGTCCCCCTAATTCTGTGCACCTGTTGTGACTGTGGGATAGGTACACTGTCAGCGGTGTGGATGTGCTTGCAGGTCATGCACCTTTTATGTAGGCAAGGTGAGGTGCCATTTTCAGTTGGGGCCTTCAGGGCACTCCGGACGATAATGCGCCTCAGGTTTGGTGGTTGTCGAAGGAAAGGAGAGGGGGGACTGGAAATATGTCCTTGAGTCTGTTGTCCCTATGTAGTACAGGTTGGAGCTCCTTGGCAATCCTTCGTAGGATCTCCAGCTGTGGGTTGTAGGTGACAACTAGGGGCACTCGGGCTTCTTTCTGGGTCTCTCTATATGTGAGCAGACTGTCTCTGTTAATGGCTGCTGCTTTGGTATAGTGTGGCTGTCTCTGGCAAAAATTGCTTCGGTGTTGATTAAATATCCCGATAAGGTAAGTGGCTGACTCTGTATTATACAATCAGCTGAACACTGCTCATATGGGCTTTACGAACTCAAAGTTTTGATAGGGGATGACATAGGTCTCTAAGCTCATTACTTAAAGGAAGGTAACCGATACTCGTGCCTGTTACTCACTATTGCAGATCCCTATCAAGCCGTATGGACTAGTGAGTTCAGTAACCCCCTATTCGATATGATATACCATGCTACCAGAAGACAGATGACACTTCCACACTATCCTGTTTACATATTGACGTTTAAGGCAGGGGTCTTCCCTATCCCAACACGTTTCTCACTCTGTGCTCATCAGGAGATGATTATGGGGTAAAAGCCGATGATAATTGCAGTAAAAACTGCAGTTGCTGGTGTCCTGATGGTGGACACCAGTACTTTAAAACCAACATCAAACGTTTTGTCTGCGCGGGTTTATATAGGGTTTCCTGTTCTGTCAAATCTGCCTTTATATGACGTCACCCGAGACTGTCCAATCAGAATAATTGGATATGCCCCTGGTCAGAGGGTATGTCAATATGTGACACGGCAGTTGCTAGGCAACCAGGATGCTGCCCAGGCTTCTATTTAATTCATTGTGGATGGAGGAGCCGTGATCCGGGGGACAGTGGCTACTACTGTGCGATACCGTCATTTAATAGAATAAAGACAGTTCATTGCTATATAAAGGCAAAATCATTTATTCGATACAGCTCGATTGTCAGTGCCTAACTGTCAGCCTGTTTAGTTGTTTAGACAGGTTCATGTATCTGGACTTATTCAAAAGTTAGTCTATAGTATAAATATACACGATGGTCAAAACGTGGATTTTATTCCACGACTTAAACATGCATATACAGACTAATAAAATCTAAAGGTCCTTAAATAATGGGCTAAAGGATGTATCAATCAATATTTAGGTAAAGCAATCCTTGAGAGCTATATACTGTATAGCTAGGAGTACGGTTTAGTAAGAATTACAATATAGGATTAAAGCCACTGGCTGGTGATAGTTTAGTGGTTAAATGGGGTAAAGCCAAATGGGAATGAGCCATAATTGTTATACTCCCAATACCATCCAGGAGGGAGGGGTAGGGATATTGTGATTATAGCCATCAATCCAGAGAATATCCTTATCATCTCTAGTCCTACAATAACAAGTCATCAGTTCATCCTCCATGGTACACATCCCATATACATTACCCAGCTTGATATATAATAGATTGGGACTCTATTGTGTAAAATGTAATTGATAATCTGCTCATAGACTGATTTAGGTTTATATATATCCCGCATAGAGTGTGGTCCCAATTCAGACCCAAACATTGGGTGATGGAAAGCAATATCTCATAGAACCATAAAAATGTAGGGGACTAGACCCAATCAGTATAAAGTGTTAAAGATCTCTTAAATGAAGGATGTGAATGAAATGAAGTCATTGAGGCCAAGTGGTTTGACACAAGTAAAGGGATTCTATCATTGGGAAACCCATTTTTCACTAACACCATGTCGGAATAGCCTTTAGAAAGGCTATTCTTCTCCTACCTTTATTTTTCTGCTCCGTGCAGCCGTTTCTGAGAATTTTCATTTTTCTTCTTTATGCAAATGAGTCTTCAGAAAACACAGGGGCCATTTTCATGTGGATTTGGATCCCGAACAGAGACTCGGCGGCTGATGACATGGCAGAGAGGCGTCAGTAGAAGAAGAGAGAAGCGGCACTGGATCTTTGGAAGAGCGTCGTCTTCGCCCTGTGCTTTCTAAAGACATTTGCATAAAGAAGAAAAATGAAAATTCTCAGAAACGGCTGCGCGGCGCAGAAAAATAAAGGTAGGTATGGAGACATGCTTGACCAGTCCAGCACCTTTACTCTCAGTTTCTTTAGCAAGGCAGTGGCTATCTTGGAGGTGTGTTTGGGGTTGTTATCATGTTGGAATACTGCCTTGCTGCCCAATTTCTGAAGGGAGGAGATCATGCTCTTCTTCAGTATATCACAGTACATGTTGGCATTCATGATTCCCTCAATGAACTGTAGCTCCCCACAGCCGGCAGCAGTCATGCAGCCCTAAACCATGATACTCTCACCACCATGCTTGACTGTAGGCAAGACACACTTTTCTTTGCACTCCTCACCTGGTTGCTGCCATACACAGTTGACACCAGTGGCGTAACTAGGAATGGCTGGACCCAAAGGCGAACATTTGACATGGGGCCCCCCCCAAACCGGTTACTGGTCACCAAGCAGTAAAATATGCTCAACATTGGCCCCAGATATTATTATATGGTCGACAGTGACCCCCATACAGCATTATATGCTCCACAGTGGCCCCCATACAGCATTATATGATCTACATTGCTCCCCCCACACAAAGTATAATACGCGCCCCACAGTGGCCCCACACAGTGTAATATGCTCCACACAGTGGCCCCCACCCTGTATTATATGCTCCCCGCAGTGGTCCCCGCCCATTATTATATGCTTCCCACAGTGGCCCCCACCCTGTTTTATATGCCCCCCACCCAGTATTTTATGCTCTACAGTGGCCCCCACTCAGTAGTATATGCTGTACAGTGGCCCCACCCAGTAGTATATGCGCTACAGCACCCCCCACCCAGTAGTATATGCTCCACAGTGGCCCCCACCCAGTATTATATGCTCCCAACAGCCCTCTCCGCTTTGGTACTATTATTATACTTTGAGGTCTCCTCAGACCCCAGAGTATAATAATCGGAGGCACAGGGAAGGTGATTAAAAATAACAAACTCTCATACTCACCTTGCCTTACCTTTCCTTGGCATCCTCGCTCCATCCTGCCGTCTTCAGCGTCTTCAGGCCCTCTTCCGACGTCGTTGCTGAGGCCTGTGATTGGGCCTCAGCGGTCACATGGGGGTGCACTGACGTCATTACGCGACCGCACCCCATGTGACCGCTGGGGCCTAATCACAGGCCTCAGTCACATGACGGAAGAGCGCCAGAGAGAACGCTGTGCCCAGGAGAGGCGAGAATATGTATTTATTGTTTTCAGTCACCTCCCCTGGGTGCCCTGCCCTGCCATCTATTGGAAAGGGGCCTGCAATATGCCAGGGTCCCTTTCCAATAACAGTATGTATAGCGGTCAGGGAACCATGCAGACCAATTTGATGCAGTGTGCAGCGTATGGTCTGAGCACTGACAGGCTGAGCCCCCACCCCTTTAACCTCTGCAGCAATGCTGGCAGTACTCATACGTCTATCTTGCCATGACAACCTCTGGATATGATGCTGAGCACGGGCAGTCAACTTCTTTGGTCGACCATGGAGAGTGGAACCTGACTTGTTAAACCACTGTTAAGGTCTTGATGAGCATGCTGCAGCTCAGTTTCAGGGTGTTGGCAGGCAATCTACTTATAACCTAGTCTCTTTATGTAGAGCATCAATTCTTTTTTTCAAATCCTCTGAGAATTCTTTGCCATGAGGTGTCATGTTGAACTTCCAGTGACCAGTATGAGAAAGTGTGAGAGCGATAACTCCAAATTTAAGACATCTGCCCCCATTCACACCTGAGACCTTGTAACACTTGAATCACATGACACCGGGGAAGGAAAATGGCTAATTTGTAATATAATTTAGTTTTTTCTACGCTTGTTTACAAAGTTTGATTTGAAAATCAAAATGTGAGTATACAGGGCCAGTCAAGAGTTTAACTTGACTCCAAGGCCCTGTCACTCAGGTGAGTTGAGTGGGAATGGAATCCAAATACAGTGCAGCAGGAATAGAAGTTTGGAGTATCTGAGCCACCCTTGCATGTTTCAGAAATCAAAGAATTTCTTGGCAACAAAAGCTCAGATTTCTTAGAGGGAAAAACCATTGCATTCAGGTGAGCATCATCTATCTTACTGTGCTGTTGATTTTATATGCTTAACCTTTGTGACAGACTCCCTTAGGGTATGTTCAAACTGCAGAATTTGCTGCGGATTTGGGGGCGGATTTCGCCCTTGAATCCAGGGCAGATTCTGCCCAGAATCCGTCTCCCATTGTTTTGAATGGGAGGCAGAGATCGCAGCAGGACGCGGAAAAAAGAAACACCCTGCTCAATCTCGCTGCGGACTCCGTGGCTCGAGACTCACTACTGACCTGGGCCTAATCAGCAGCGGAATGCCGATGCCCTGCATCAGCATCCGGTTGCGGTCAACCGAGGACGAAAATGCCAGCGGTGGAAAATGAAGAGGAATTCCTCTTCATTTTCCACCGTGTGAATATAACCTAAGACTGCCATATAGATCAGTGTCATGAATGTAGGTTCTCTAAGAACTTCTGAGGAGTCACTGTAAGGCTGCATTTAAATCAAGTTTTTACATCCGTTTAGCTTATACAGAAGCAAGAAAAAGTGAAAAAATGCAGGATTTCACAGAAAGGAGACAAAATGTGTTAATAAAGCATATTATAAAATGTATTCATGACACAAATACTGCCAGAAAATCGAAAGTTGTCTGAAAGTTTAGTTACGCTCGAACATTGATCTCTATGTAAATGGATGGCCATCCGTTTGCATTTGTGAAATGGATCTACTAAACTAATGTAAAAAGAGTGATGTGAAGAGACCCTACCTCCAACATGCTTGTTAGAATTTAGGGCCATAGACTTGTCTGACCTGTCACCTTAAGGACATATTTTTTCCTGGGACCTCTTAACTTTTTTAATAATTTAATATTTCTTGCCTTTTGCTTATAGTGGGATCCTTCAGTTGGGAAGTCTTTGTGCACCTTCATGGGTCATGAAAATATAGTGTACAGCACAATCTGGTCACCTCATATACCAGGCTGTTTTGCATCTGCATCAGGTAAGCGGAAGTAAAAAATAACTTTTATATCATTGGTCAGTGTGGTCAAAGTTCACAGAATGTGGCATACGCTATAAAAATGAATTTTCTGCACCATGTTTGTGAAGTGAGACGTGGCATATGACTTAAACAAGTACAGTGACTTGTGTGCGTCTGTCTAAGAAGGTAGAGAAAATCGGGTGGTTCAGTCATAAATGTGACAAACCACACAGACAGAATTTTCTCCAGCGTTCTCTGGAATGTTATGTTATTTCTACTTGAAAGCGTTTATCATTTCATTTGCATTGTAAACTTCTGTCTGATCGGACCACTGTGTAAGAAATAATTTGTCCACCAGGGGGTGATGTTATATTTTTAAATGAAGACAATTTTGATATAGTTGAAAAAAAAAAAAGAAAAAGATCTTGTTCTAATTTGCAGACTGCTGAAGAGATTCTATATAACTTGCTCTGATCTTGTCAGCAATTGTAGTGTTTTATTACAGTCAAGCATCAGTTATGTTTCATTCCAAGCAATAGAATTTATTCTAACATATGGACAGAACATATTCTCATTTACACTAGACTGGTTCTAACTGTAGATTAGGAGGAGAAAATTATGTGGACTAAATAGAGAAGTCCTTGTGTGAAAATTCTTTTTACCACGTGTTGTATTTTTCAGATTGTAACAGTCAGTTCAGTGGACCATGTGCAGTCCAGAAAGCACAGTTTGTGTGACGGATGTTGACCGTCGATGGCTCGGCTGAGCTGAACTCCCTCTGATAGTGACCTGTGTTGCTGTCAGTTGCAGCTTGACTGCAGGTCTACTTTCCCTTACTTGCTGCACCATTTAAGTATGGGACTACAGAGCCATGGTCTAGTTATAGGTCACTGTGATGCTGTGACTTCCATTCTGTTCTAGCGGTAGGCGTATCAGAATTGCAGCTGTCAAATTATAGTCTATGGGTCCCGCGAGTAACTGCTTTTTAAGCGTATTGGGTTTCTATTGTCGGTCACCAAGCGGACCTGAAGAATGGAAACCCGAGCGCAGGTGTGAACCTAGCGTAAGACCATCATGTCTAATGAATTGGATTAGCCCTCTTTCTTAGAACTAAGCCAATTCCTGCAACTTGAGCCACTATTGTATTATGGTGTCTATGGCGAATCCCCGGAAAACCAAGCAGTTTGTAGACAGAATAATGGATTTTTCCAAATTGGCCGTAAAGCCTATGTCTGCCCACAGGGTTCAAATACGGTTCCTTTAGCTGATAGAATATTAGCAGTTTTTCCAGTTAGACCAGACAGAAAACACCATCTCAATAGAATTGGGAAGCAGCTGATTTTTGTTATTTGGGAAAGGGTTTAAGGAACATCGGATAAACAAAAACCATGATGTTCCAGTGAAACAGCTGGTTTCTCCACCTGAACTATAATGGGCGTCTGTGTTTTGGTGCAATATAAAAGATGTGGAAGGCATGTGGAACCATCAGACTTCCTTACCTCTTGCTTCTGGTGGAAACTGGAAGACAAGGCCCTGGGTTAAAGACATGGAGAGAAGTTAATCTAGGTATTCATCTGCTGGTAAGGGAGGTTGTTTTAGAAAAAGGAACAGTATAAGTGGAAATACAGTGATTAGAGACTGTAGTGTGCGATATGTGTTTTACGTCCACATGATGGTTCATACCTACTCGTATCTAAATCCAGAAATATAGATTGTAAGCCTACAAGCAGAGTCCTCTTTGCTTTTACTTTTATCAGGTTAGTTTTGTGTTTTGTTCTTGCTATTTCTGCTATGTAAGCAAACCCCTTCATAAGTGTGCAACACCATGGAATTAACCCCTTCCCACTCTATGAAGATAATTCTTCATTCCGAATATATCGGTCCTGTCGATCACAAGTACACTGCCAGTATGCCCACAGCATCACTGTTGTTGGCCTCCTATCGATCAGTAATTTATGGTCTATCCTGAGGGTAGGCCATAAAAGAATTAAGCCCAAGCAACCCCTTTAAGGGAAAGACAGAAACAAGCAGCCTGGGCACAGCACCACTTGTAACACCAATAATAGACACTGAACCACCAATGCAGTGGACCCATGAGTACAACTCTGGCTATTCAGGCTGCAACAATTATCACTGTGCCACTACCATATTTTTTAAATAAGTATAGCTGTGATTGGCTTGTCAGAATTGGCAATCACCCCTCTGGGCTGTTTGTGTAGATGGCCATCTTTGTTCGGCCATCATGTCTTTAGACGTGGTGGCTGAAAACAGTCATGATGTAATAGTAATTGTTGCGGGAAGGGCTTAAAGAGGATCTGTCTGTGCTCCTAACATGTCTTTTTCTGTAAACATCACTTGGCACAGATACAGCCCATGAGAACCGTAGGATGAGATTATCCAGTCATGGTAGGTGCAACATACTGTGGGGAAAAAAAGTATTTAGTTAGCCACCAATTGTGCAAGTTCTCCCACTTAAAAAGATGAGAGAGGCCTGTAATTGTCATCATAGGTAGACCTCAACTATGAGAGACAAAATGAGAAAACATATCTAGAAAATCACATTGTCTGATTTTTAAAGAATTTATTTGCAAATTATGGTGGAAAATAAGTATTTGGTCACCTACAAACAAGCAAGATTTCTGGCTCTCACAGACCTGTAACTTCTTCTTTAAGAGGCTCCTCTGTCCTCCACTCATTACCTGTAGTAATAGCTCCTGTTTGACATTGTTATCAGTATAAAAGACACCTGTCCACAACCTCAAACAGTCACACTCCAAACTCCACTATGGTGAAGACCAAAGAGCTGTGGAAGGACACCAGAAACAAAATTGTAGACCTGCACCAGGCTGGGAAGACTGAATCTGCAATAGGCAAGCAGCTTGGTGTGAAGAAATCAACTGTGGGAGCAATAATTAGAAAATGGAAGACATACAAAACCACTGATAATCTCCCTCGATCAGGGACTCCACGCAAGATCTCACCCCGTGGGGTCAAAATGATCACAAGAACGGTGAGCAAAAATCCCAGAACCACAAAGGGGGACCTATTGAATGACCTGCAGAAAGCTGGGATTAACGTAACAAAGGCTACCGTCAGTAACACACTACGCTGCCAGGGACTCAGATCCTGCAGTGCCAGACGTGTCCCCCTGCTTAAGCCAGTACATATCCGGGCCCGTTTGAAGTTTGCTAGAGAGCATTTGGATGTTCCAGAAGAGTATTGGGAGAATGTCATATGGTCATATGAAACCAAAGTAGAACTGTTTGGTAGAAATACAACTCGTCGTGTTTGGAGGAGAGTGAATGCTGAGTTACAGCCAAAGAACACCATACCTACTGTGAAGCATGGGGGTGGCAACATCATGCTTTGAGGCTGTTTCTCTGCAAAGGGACCAGGATGACTGATCCGTGTACATGAAAGAATGAATGGGGCCATGTATCGTGAGATTTTGAGTGCAAACCTCCTTCCATCAGTAAGGGTATTGAAGATGAAACGTGGCTGGGTCTTTCAGCATGACAATGATCCAAAGCACACCGCCAAGGCAATGAAGCAGTGGCTTCGTAAGAAGCATTTCAAGGTCCTGGAGTGGCCTAGCCAGTCTCCAGATCTCAACCCCATAGAAAACCTTTGGAGGGAGTTGAAAGTCCGTGTTGCCCAGCGACAGCCCCAAAACATCACTGCTCTAGAGGAGATCTACATGGAGGAATGGGCCAACATACCAGCAACAGTGTGTGCCAACCTTGTGAAGACTTACAGAAAACGTTTGACCTCTGTCATTGCCAACAAAGGATATATAACAAAGTATTGAGATGAACTTTTGTTATTGACCAAATACTTATTCTCCACCATAATTTGCAAATAAAATCTTAAAAAATCAGACTGTGATTTTCTGGATTTGTTTCCTCATTTTGTCTCTCATAGTTGAGGTCTACCTATGATGTCAATTACAGGCCGGCCTCATCTTTTTAAGTGGGAGAACTTGCACAATTGGTGGCTGACTAAATACTTTTTTTCCCCACTGTATACATTTGATGGTGGTTCTTAGTGCAAAACACAGTCAAGGTATAGCTTGAAAAGGAGAAATGCCACTCATCAAAGTTTCAAAGTTGGTCTTTTTTTCCAGGATCAACATTTAGGTACATGTATGTAAATTAAACACAAAGTTCTGGCCATTTCACATTGTACTGATGCTTTTCCAAGGCCTTCTGGTATACTGCCCTGCCAATGTGTCGCAACATGCAAAGCAACAAAATACAAAATGATAACAGATAATATATCCATAGAAATGTTTTAAATCCATATAATACTGTAGAGGTCATTTATATCCTTTAGACTCAAGTGTCCTAATTCCTCGCTCATCCACAGTGGCCAATAGCTAAATGATGTTGCTGGTAAAACTGAGAGTTTACCCGCAATGATATGAAGCCACTGGCCTCTTGTACAAGGTAACATACCCTTGTTATTTTTCTAGGTGACACTAGGTGTTGCCATTCATCTTGTCAATAGGACATTGATTCTACACACTGTAGTGTGAAACTGTTGAATCAGTGCTGATAGTGCTTTAACGTGTGGTGTCATGGAGCATGGTAATAGGCTTATTCATAAATAATAAGATCGAGGTACTGGAAAGACACAAAAAAAAGAGAAAAGATGGTCATATATTGAAGGTGGATTGTATTCCATGCAGTTGTGTGCAGAACAGAACTTTTATGTACTATTTAAACACATCTAAGGGGAGCTGATAGATCCAAAATGGATCCATTGATTTCAATAGAAATAGTTTAGTTGGCTTAAAGAGAGTCTTTCATGCCCACTAACATCACAAGTGTTGTAAACTGCTGCAAAGCTGACAGTGCACTGAATTCAGCACACTGTTTGTTTTGAGTTTTGACAGTATCTGCCCTGGTTGCAGAGATATTGGTGGCATCAGTCTCTATAGACTTTACTGTCCTCTTTAATGTCTGTTTTGTATAGGTTTTTATAGGTGTATAGAGATATATGTGTGTATATACTGTGTTTGTGTATATATATATATATATATATATATATATATATAAACCACACACTGTTCCAAATTATTATGCAAAAAGTGTTTAGGAGTGATAATGTAAGAATTTTTTTTGTTTGTCAGTTAAACTCATTGATGGTGATGTGTGTCAGGGCTCTTTATATCACTGAAAGCAATTGCAGACACCTGTGCTAATTAGTTTGGCAGGTGTGTCCAATTAAAGGCAAGACTACTTAAGAAGGCTGTCCCACATTATTAAGCAGCCTACATTTTCAGCCAAAATGGGAAAGAAAAAAGGATGTGTCGGCTGCTGAGAAACAACAAATTGTGGAGTGTTTAGCACACACGTGTGCGTACTGATAAGGGAAAATTGAGGACTCTTTCCAACAGGTAATTACATCAGGTTAAAAGTGCAGCTTCAAAAATGCCTTGTCATAGCAGCAGACAAGTTTTTGAAGCTGCTGGTGCCTCCAACGTCCCCCGAACAACAAGATGCAGGGTCCTTCAGAGGTTTGCAGCTGTGCGTAAGCCATCCTGTCGACCTCCTCTATCCACTGCACACAAGCAGAAACGGCTCCAGTGGGCCAAACAATACATGAAGACTGACTTCAAAACTGTTTTGTTCACCGATGAGTGCCATGCAACGCTCGATGGTCCCGATGGATGGAGTGGAGGATGGCTTGTTGATGGACACCCCATGCAAACACGGCTACGGCGCCAACAAGGAGGAGGTGGAGTAATGTTTTGGGCTGGAATCATGGGGAGAGAGATTGTCGGCCCCTTTAGGATCCCTGAAGGGGTAAAGATGAACTCCATAATGTATGTGGAGTTTCTCAAACAGCACTTCCTCACATGGTTCAAGAAGAAGAACCATGCATTCCGCAGAAAGATCATTTTCATGCATGATAATGCACCGTCTCATGCTGCAAATAACACATCTGCATCTCTGGCTGCTATGGGCATAAAAGGGGACAAACTTATGGTGTGGCCCCCATGCTCCCCTGACCTCAACCCCATCGAGAACCTCTGGAGCATCATCAAAAGGAATGTCTATGATGGCGGGAGGCAGTTCACATCTAAGCAACAGCTCTGGGAGGGTATTCTGTCCTCATGCAAAGCAATTGAAGCAGAAACCATCCAAAAACTGACAAATTCAATGGACGAGAGAGTTCAGAAGCTTCTTTCGAACAAGGGGTCCTATGTGCAAATGTAACATCACCTCGAATAAAGTTTTGTCTTGAAAACTGTTTGATTTCAGTTTGTAATAACCTGCTAATGCTTATAATTTCACAATGACCATTTTTTTGTTCTTAATAAAAATAAAAAGGTTGCAAATTCTGCTGTGCATAATAATTTAGAACATGCATTTTGAGTGTTTATTTTTTTTTAAAATATACTGTTATCATAGGCAGTTTGTTCAAAAACCTTTCAATTATACTCGAATAGTTGATGACTGGAAAATTACAATGACTGCAATTCATATAGGTAATTTTGGAAAATATGAGAAAATATTATTTGCATAACAATTTGGAACACAGTGTATATCTTATACTGTATATATAAAAATGAGTTTCTGTCTGTCTGTTCTTTATGCGCGACCAAACGACTGGACCGATCCTCACCAAATTTGGCACACATGTACATCAAGTGTCTGCGAATATTTCAGACTGGGTCTAAGCTCTAAAGGATGTACCGTTCCTGAGATGCAGTATTCCCAAAAAATGACCAGCATTAGCTAATACAAGCCTGCAAGTCTTTCACTCATATTCCAACTGCCATACACACGGTCAGCCAATAGAAACTTGCAGGCGCTTAGTCTCCTCAGGCACACAGGTTTCCATAGCAACCAAGCTATTTATGACCTGTATTAGTCAATAGCAGTTCGCAGGTCCTTAAATATTCAGTCATATCACGTGTATCAGCCAATATAAGTTCACATTTAATTTACTAGGTTTCCATAACAACACATCTATAAATAGACTGTACCTATACTGGATTCAGTGGCGTAAATAGGAATGGCTGGGCCCCAAGGCGAACATTTGACATGGGACACCCCCCCCCCCGGCAACCGCTTTCCCCCCCCCCCCCGCACAAACTGCATTCCCACACACACTATTATGCCCCATAGTGGCCCCTGCACACAATATTATGCCCCATAGTAGCCATTGCACACGGTATTCTGCCCCATAGTGGCCCCTGCACACAGTATTATGTCCCATAGTGGCCCCTTCATATAGTATTATGCGTACTTCCCGCTACCTCTTCAATGTTGAACCAGATGTCACGTGAGCCAGGCATGCATCGCGACGCACAATGATGTTGGACTGGCCCACCGACGTCTGGAACGTCACCAAGGATGCCCAAAGCCTGCTGGAGCGCAGGAGAGGTAAGTAACAGTGTTTTTTATGTTCCCTCAACTCCTCGGGGCCTCCGATCATTATACTCTGGGGTCTGAAAAGACCCCAGAGTATAATGATAGCACTGTTTGTGGGGTTCACGGCCCGCAGGCCTTACTTACCGATCCCCGCTGCTGCTCACATCCGCCTCCACAGAAGGTGAAGCGCAGGTGACCGTGAGCAGGATCGGCGATCGGTAAGTAAATAGGGCCCGTTACCTGCTGGTGTTATACTGGTGGTGCCTATTAAAAAAAAAAAAAAAAAAAAACATCAGGGGCCTGCTGGGACCCCTAATGTCCCGGGTCACGGGCCCTGTGGCAGCCTCATATCACTGCTACCCCGGTATTTACGGCACTGATTGGACTGCCATACTGGATTTCAGCATTCTTATAAATTGAAACGTTTTTAAGCTACTCCTGCACCCTGCAGCAAAATGCATGGCTGCTGCTCGAGCTAGTGAAAATTCTCAGCAGAACCAAGCCCATCTCCAATCTGGAAAGGTATGTCACAGACAACAGCGAGCTGCTGAAACAACCCAGCAGACCCAAGCCCGTCTCCAATTTGACAAGGCATTGTCAGCCACATGCACACAGCTGCACTCCATGTTTCCATAACAACCCAGCCATTTTTCTTCACTGCTGTAGGTTAGCTTTAAAGGGGCAGGGTGCTGTGGATGACACTGTTACACAAGGTCACATTCACATAGCTTTACTCCAGGTTTTCCATAACAACCGATCGCAGGTCTTTCACTGATATGCAAACTGAGATACACATGATCACATGACGCTTATGGACCAATGGAAAATCGCACGTTCTTCAGTCTTGACATACACACAGCTTTACACCAGGTTTCCATAGCAACCAAGCTATTTATGACCTGTATGAGTCAATAGCAGTTCGCAGGTCCTTAAATATGCAGTCATATGACGTGCATCAGCCAATATAAGTTCACATTTCATTTACCAGGTTTCCATAGCAATACAGCCATAAATGGACTATACCTATACTGGACTGCCATACTGGATGTCAAGTGCAAAACTGGCCAATTCTTAAGGGGCCACTATACAAGCAAAAAATGAAATGTACCCGTGCGAAGCCGGGTCCTTCTGCTAGTATATATATATATATATATATATATATATATATATATATATTTGTGTAAACACACACACATATCTATTCACAGACATGGCCTAAGGAACTTTACTATGCAAGGCCTGATAGCAATAGCAACCCCATGGTTTCTGTAGGTGTGTGGAATAGAGATAGCGTCACTAGAGGCAGAGGCTTAACTTGAAGCTCCTGGACCCTAATGCATAATCTGTAATGGGGCCCCACCTACCATGTATTATTTATAATACTTGCGTTGCAGAGAGTCCTTTGGGCCCCTCAGGCTCCTGGGCCCAGTTGCGATTGCTGCCTCTGCAACCCCTATAGCTATACCCCTGGCTGTAGTATTTGGGTGACAACTTGAATTTTCATTTATGAGCTCTCAGGAAAGAAGAGACCAAGCTAACTGATGGGTTTCATTGCAAATGAGATACAACTGCCTGCGTTGTATGAGAAAACATGCAAGCTGCAGAGTAAAAATAGTGGACGCTTCTTATTAAAAACCCATTAGAAAAATGCTAGCCGACAATATGTACATTCATTTCTACTGCACACATGTATTTTCTGACATCTGATGATCTACAATGTCTCATATCCTGATTTTTTAAAATTTTTATTTTTTTTTTTTATAAGCATACTGTGTGAACATTTTGAGTTTTAGATAATTTTCTATAGCTGTGCAATAACCTGGACTATTTGGTAGTCTTGCATCCATCAGGTCCCTTTATTTCTGGAGGCCTGGTACTTGTTGTTGGGCGCTGTGGTGTTTATATAATAAACTAATGGGCAGCTTAGATTGATAGCTCTTCTGTGTCTGTAAAGCACTGGAGGCTGCATGTATTATGACAGCGCCTCTTAATTTAATTAAGCATAAGAGTGCACTTCTCACCATACACACAGAAACTGGTGAAAAGGTCCCCACCGTGAACTGTGCTTTTATCTCGATGGCGTGGCTAATAATAAACAAGGCTGGATGATAATGTGGTACTTTATGTATCGCATGAACACACAGGGAGCAGGCGGGCTGCCACCCAGACAAGATCTCTTTGTAGTGCTTGGGGACTAATTGGATGTAATCCCTAATTTAAATTGTCTGTTTCTAGGTTACTGATCTTTATGGCTTTCTAAGGTACAAACCACTTTGACATGGCCTAAGCATATTGTAATTAATAGATAATTGTTACTTTTGTTTTAGTCGACAATAATGCTTCAGTGATTTTGTAGCAGAAATATAGTTTGCTTTTTATAAATGAGGCTTTGTGTAGGGCCGTTTTTAGAGGTTTTCTTTTGTTAACACCAGGATATTTCTGTCTTTTTTTCTCTCTGATGGAAACAAGTTTTTGTACATACCCTATACCACTCCATGCAGCTGCCTAAATGCCTTTTTTCAGAAGGTTTACAGACTTTGCAACTTCTCATAGGTATTAGGAGTAGCAGTGCTCCCTGGATCCTTCACCCCAGAATGTGTCACTTTGCTATGGTTGATGACTTACCTGTGTTACTAGTTGCAATCTAGAAAAAAACTGTTGCTTTTTATTCTAAAAAGGTTATCTTATTGAATTGGAAAGGCAGTATAGTTCCGTGAAATAAACAATGTCCTCCCCATGTAGCAATTGACAGGTTCACCAAAATGTAGGACCCATGTGTAGCCAGGTCATCAGGAGCTATTGACCCTTGACTGTACTTCTGTGTATACACTTTATACACACATTCTTCTCCTCTGACTGTTCTAGCCCTTTTTGACTGTTTCATGTTATGGTTTACCTCTGCGATTCCCCTGTTGAGAATCCGCCCTTTTATTAAATACGTAAATGGCATCATGTTTTCAAGTGAGACATCTCTGTGAAAATGATGCAGTAAATGTTTCTATCATGAATCATGTAATTTCTGTTGGCACCATTGTGTGTTATCTGACTTTTTGGTAATATATATATATATATATCTATACACTGTATTTTTCGGACTATACGACGTACTTTTTCCCCCCAAAATTTTGGAGGAAAATGGGCGTGCGTCTTATAGTTCGAATGTGGTTGTTGGGGGGGGGGGGGGGGGACGCAACATCGGCCCACTCCTGCTGCCGCCGGTTTCCTGCAGTGGCAGGAGTAGGACGATGTGTTGTGGACCTTGGGTTTTGGAGAGAGGGTATCCCAGCGAACCCATCCCGGCATCCACCGTGATATTACGGTGGATGCCAGGTCTGTAAAGATGATGATGGCCGCTCTGCTGCAGAGCGGTCACAATAAGCTACCTGGTCTATGCTGAAATAATGCCCGCAATCAGAGTTCACTCTGATCTTGGGCATTACTACCTCAAAGCTCCACCCCCCCCCAAGTGTAAAAACTGCCCCAGGGGCTGGTCCCCACCGGCCCCGTACCTCTCAAGTTGCAGGCTGGCTCCCGGCATGATCGCAGGAGCTGACCTGTTCCTGTGACAGCTGGGAGCCTTATGAAGGCTCCCAGGCTTGTTATAGTAATATTACTATTGCGGCTGGTCTATGACCAGCCTCAGTAGTAATGTACAGAATCTCCCATAGACTAAAATACACTTGTATTGCAGTCTATGGGACTTGAAATCAAATGATTGCAGGTTCAAGCCCCATAGGGGGCTAATAAAATAGCAAAAGTTTAAAAAAAAACAAAAAAAACCCAAAAAGTTCTAAATTGCCCTTTCCCTAGAATACATATAAAAGTAGAAAATTACTGTGAAACACATACACATTAGGTATCCCTGCGTTCCAAAATCCCCGTTCTACAAACTTATAATAATATTTTTCCTATAGGGTAAACATTGTAGCGGGAAAAAAAAATCTAAAGTGCCGAACTTCCGTTTTTTTCTACCTTTTCGCCTCTGATTTGAATAAAAAGTGATCAAAGCAATAGACATTCCCCAAAATGGTATAACTAAAAAGTACATCTGGCCCCGCAAAAAAAAGATTCCCTATGCATCCCCGTACAGCTGCAGGGCCACCTGTCAATGTGGCCTTGCAGCTGTTGCAAAACTACAACTCCCATATATTAAATATTGTACCATTTTTTGCTTAAAATTTTTTTTTCCCTATTTTCCTCCTCTAAAACCTAGATGCGTCTTATCGTCTGGTGCGTCTTATAGTCCGAAAAATACGGTGTGTGTGTGTGTGTGTGTATATATATATATATATATATATATATATATACTTTTTTTTTTTTTTTAAACCGCGTTCATCATGCAGGATAAATCAATTTTTAAATTATTGGTTATGGACGCATCAATACCACATATGGATATGTTATTATTTTTCTGTAAACAAATTATAATTATTTTATTTTTGTCTTCAATAGATCCCCCTGTCACCACAGCAACACATCGGTATCCTGCTAAGACAAAGCAGAAAATATGCCAATTACTATTAAGAAAAAAATTGTTAAAATATACTGTACATTTGTGCAATAACAATGTAAAAATAGTTAGGAAACCATTAGGGGAATTTTTAAGGTTAATTTTTCTGGAGTATGGTGTAATTTGCAACTAACTGACTGGAGTGGGTTTGAGATAATTTTTAAAAAGTTGCATTTGATAAATCTGAAGTATAGACATCTCAGTGCACTAACCACAACCATGTTCCCACCTACTTTTGAAAGGTGGAGTGAGTGGTGAGTCACAAAATATTTGCACAAATGAGCTTAAAAAAAGTTGCAAATCCCTGCTTTGCAACTTTTTTTTTTACACCAGGGTACTGGAGTTGCAGAGTTTGATAAATTCCTTCCAAAATGTACTTTTGAAAATGACTGTCATCCATAAATGTGCTAAAAAAAAAAAAAAAAGTACTTTGCACACAATGATGCTTCCAAAATCTATATTTTTTGAGCGTGGATAGGATAAAGATACAAGTTTAAACATAGTATATATACACTGTTATAGGGGTGTGAAAGATCCTCAGTGCGCCAACACCGCTGTGGCCCCACCTGAGTCTTCTTTCATATAAAAACCACACTCACCGCCAGTGAGTGCCGGGTTCACAAGATAAATACAAGACAAGCTTTCTAAATTTTATATATTTACTAACCCCTAAATGGGTCGGTATTAACACCTCACACATGCAGTTCAGAACAGATATGCAGATGTATGCAAGCATTAACAGTTACTAGTTACAATATACAGTACAATAAAAATAAAAAGGGAATAACATTGAAATAATTACTTTACCACGCATCTCCTTGATGTGGCTCTATAATCCAACACTCACACATGCTCTGTCATGTGAGAATAACCCAGTGGAGGCTTCTTGGCATGTGGCATTAACTCCTAGCATGTGGCATCACAGTATATTCCAGCCTGCATGCTCTCATCACAGTCTCTCAGTAAACTCTTGTAGTCTCAGCCCAATCTCTTGTAGTCTGATCATAGTAAGCAGCAGCATTCCAACCTGCATGCTCATCACATTAGCCTCTCCTCATGGTCTGTCTGTAACAACTCTGTAGTCTGTGATGGTCTCAGCCCAAACTCCTCCCATTGCCTCTTACCTCATCTTTTAAACCCTTTATGCCACCTCCCAGAATGAGGTCACCGGCGGCAGCAAGTCTGATTGAATAATGCACTCAAGTCCAGATCCTTTGTAAAGAGCTGGGACCAAGTGAAATGATACAATGTTATCAACCATGTCCAATCTACAGTGCAGACTGGACAATGCAAGTGTTTGTTTGATCACTCAGGGCTGTGTAGGAATACAATGGAGCCCTGCTGGGATGGATACAAAGCCCCATTGTTACAACGTTGCTACTACTGCCAATATACACCTAGGCTTATAGCTGCGCACCTTATGAGTAAATGCAGGTAAGAAGGGAGATACTATACCCAGAGATCAAAATACATCTGGGTTATAGCCATATTTAAGCAGAATCATCACAAGGGGGTGTTAGTGGCATAGTGAGCACCCCTTTTTGTCAAAGTGCAATCTTAGGTACAATTGTGTCGTTGCAGGTAAATTTACATTTTCAACTAAAATGAGTACTCAAGCAAATATACTCTCCAGAAAACTGTAAGAGGAATTCATATGTATCACATATTTCTACGTTCTGAGGTGCATGTGTTAAAAGTGTTCTCCAGGAATTGGATACTGAGGAGGCCATGGGACATGTAACATAACAAAAAAACCTACTTGCCTTTCCCCAGCACTTTGTTTTCCGCCACTGTCTGTTTGGCCTTATGCAGTGCCCTTGCAGACAGTGCTCCCATATGACCACTAAGACGTACACTCACTTACATACAATACCGGTTCCTTGCCACTTATAGTCTGCGTTCACGTGAGGTGCAAGACTTTGGCAGTAATGGCATGGCTTAAAACTGAATGGACAGCGATGGGAGCTAATGGAGTGCTGGGAACAGGTGAGTATGATATATTTTTTTTTGTATATAACACCTCTCCTGACCTCGCCTGTGGTTTGTTCAATTCCTGTAAAACCCCTTTATAGAAACGGCAAAACCACAGGAAAGTGGGGATTACATAGTTATATCATTTTTCCATCCCCCTTTACAAACCGTAACCCTAATCAATAAATGTGCCTCCTGCATTTCAACTGTTAGAGAGCAATCTGATTCTGATAAACTGCGGGAGGTATAGAATATATATACAGTATAAATATATATATATATATATATATATATATAAGTATTTAGTCAGCCACCAATTGTGCAAGTTCTCCCACTTAAAAAGATGAGAGAGGCCTGTAATTCACATCATAAGTAGACCTCAACTATGAGAGACAAAATGAGAAAACAAATCCAGAAATCACATTGTCTGATTTTTTAAGAATTTATTTGCAAATTATGGTGGAAAATAAGTATTTGGTCAATAACAAAGTTCATCTCAATATCCTTTGTTGGCAATGACAGAGGTCAAACGTTTTCTGTAAGTCTTCACAAGGTTGGCACACATTGTTGCTGGTATGTTGGCCCATTCCTCCATGCAGATCTCCTCTAGAGCAGTGATGTTTTGAGGCTGTCGCTGGGCAACACGGACTTTCAACTCCCTCCAAAGGTTTTCTATGGGGTTGGGATCTGGAGACTGGCTAAGCCACTCCAGGACCTTGAAATGCTTCTTACGAAGCCACTCCTTCGTTGCCCTGGCGGTGTGCTTGGGATCATTGTCATGCTGAAAGACCCAGCCACGTTTCATCTTCAATGCCCTTGCTGATGGAAGGAGGTTTGCACTCAAAATCTCACGATACATGGCCCCATTCATTCTTTCATGTACACGGATCAGTCGTCCTGGTCCCTTTGCAGAGAAACCGCCCCAAAGCATGATGTTGCCACCCCCATGATTCACAGTAGGTATGGCGTTCTTTCGATGCAACTCAGCATTCACTCTCCTCCAAACACGACGAGTTGTGTTTCTGCTAAACAATTGTACTTTGGTTTCATCTGAACATATGACATTCTCCCAATACTCTTCTGGAACATCCAAATGCTCTCTAGCAAACTTCAGACGGGCCTGGATATGTACTGGCTTAAGCAGGGGGACACGTCTGGCACTGCAGGTTCTGAGTCTCTGGCGGCGTAGTGTGTTACTGACGGTAACCTTTGTTACGTTAGTCCCAGCTTTCTGCCAGTCATTCACTAGGTCCCCCCGTGTGGTTCTGGGATTTTTGCTCACCGTTCTTGTGATCATTTTGACCCCACGGGGTGAGATCTTGCGTGGAACCCCTGATCGAGGGAGATTATCAGTGGTCTTGTATGTCTTCCATTTTCTAATTATTGCTCCCACAGTTGATTTCTTCACACCAAGCTGCTTGCCTATTGCAGATTTAGTCTTCCCAGCCTGGTGCAGGTCTACAATTTTGTTTCTGGTGTCCTTCCACAGCTCTTCACCATAGTGAGTTTGGAGTGTGACTGTTTGAGGTTGTGGACAGGTGTCTTTTATACTGATAACAATGTCAAACAGGTGCCATTACTACAGGTAATGAGTGGAGGACAGAGGAGCCTCTTAAAGAAGAAGTTACAGGTCTGTGAGAGCCAGAAATTTTGCTTGTTTGTAGGTGACCAAATACTTATTTTCCACCATAATTTGCAAATAAATTCTTAAAAAATCAGACAATGTGATTTTCTGGATTTGTTTTCTCATTTTGTCTCTCATAGTTGAGTTCTACCTATGATGTCAATTACAGGCCTCTCTCATCTTTTAAAGTGGGAGAACTTGCACAATTGGTGGCTGACTAAATACTTTTTTTTCCCCATATATATATATATATATATATATATAATGTAGAATATGCTAAAAAGACTGCCCATATTACCAGGGCTGTTGAGTCGGTAGCCCAAATCACCGACTGTATATTTTTCTACAGTCTGACTCCTTGATAAATGGCTGACAGCCATGGTCTTTCAGAAGCAGGAAAGGTCCTCTAATTTATTTAGAAACCAGTGACTGACTTCCTATTGAAGTAAACATACAGCAAACCACCCATCTAATTAATTATACAATATTAAGATTTCTATAATATAATTAAAAATAATCAGGTTGTTCAGATTTAGACAAATATTAAGAGAAAAATGTTATTGTTTGCATAATAACTCCTCATGGTTTTCTAGATCTCTGCTTGCTGTCATTCTTTATTTACTTACAGTGGATAAAAATCAGTCCATGGTCATGTGATGATACACAGTTGCACAGCTCGTTACCAGGCAGATTACCGTTGTGTGACTGTAACGAGCTGTGCACCTGTGTTTTCATTACATGACCATGGACTGATTTCTAACCACTGGAAGTGAGCAGAGATCTAGAATACTATTTTACCATACGGAAAGTATATTGGAAAATTGGTTGAATAGGTTCACACTACTGTTTAACGTCCGTTGCTGTCACCTGTCATAGAACGAGAGCAACAGACATTACGTGACTGATGCAGATGGAGCCCCCTTTGTTTGGTGTCTGTTCACATTCACCCTTATGTAAAAATTTGACTAACGCTTTCTTCCAGCATGTTTTTTACTTTTCTGATGGATGAAAGTTGGGCATGCAGGAAAGCTATCGTCATTTTTTATACATTAATGTCAATGGGAACGGACACAAATGGCAGATATTCTGTTGGTGTCCATCACTCTTAATACTGTTACTGTTCCTAATGGTAGTGTGAACAATCCCTAACTTTTCATTGTACAAACAATAACATTTGTGTCTAATATGTCTGAAACTGGACAACACAGGGCACTAGACACAGTCGTGAAACATACTGATTTTTGCTTTTTGAGGACAGTCAATGGGCAAAAATGTATTTTGTAACTGACAGATATTTGTCATATGTGTGAGAAGGAGACAGGCAGAGTGCTGGAGTCCCTTTATATCTCCCCAAGATTTCTAACTTATGTGTGGTCCAGTGGGGGTCTTGAGTAGGCCTCAGCCCAGGTGTGGGTCCTGGGCTCATTACTGGGCCATAAAAGGCTGCAGAGCCTGCATATCAGGGCAGATGCTAGGAGTGAGAGGAGGCGCCTGGGTCTGTCCAGGAATACTGTGGAGACCTAACTGTGCTATTTTGTTTGTTCGTGTGGCCGGTAGTAAGATACATATATATAGGTTTATTATGTACTAGTTAGAGCTCAGGACGAGCAGGAGTTTTGTTTTGCCTGAAGTTAAGGCTGTATTAAGGTTTATTTATTTTGCTATTTTTCAAATAAACCTCTTTGCACCAGACATTGTGTCTCTGTCTCTGACTGGTTGGGTCCGCACCATTGCTGCTACCGAGCTACCTACCCCACATTTGTCAGACATATATTAGAGATTCTTCTTTAGTAATAATCCTTATTATGCTAGTAATTGGCATATGTTATGCTAAAGATCAGTGGGAATCTACCTCCACCAAAATCCCTTCTAAACCACTTATATGCTGTTGTAGGAGCGCGGTTAGTGATATAGTCAACATAATTGTCTTTTTTCTATGCTGTTGAGTGCACTCAGGGTGGGGCCACACTTTTTGGAGCACCTGTTTTCTTTTGTGGTCATCACCCAGTTTCACCCCCAAAACAGAGACTGACATATTCCATATCGTTCTCCAGCAGTTAGTCTTGTCCTGAGTGCACCAATCATTTGCATATGGAATCAAAGTTTCAATTCCCAGCAGCAAGATTTCACTAGGTGACTAACCAGCACTACAACAGCTTACAAGTGGTTTTGGTAGTGGTAAACTCATTTTACACCTTATCCCAGTACTGTGTAGACACAATTTACATAAGAAGAGATCTCCAAAGCTGAATAAAAGTCATATTTGGGGACTGTAGAATCACCTCTATAAGACACTGGGGTTAGGCACATAACCAATTTACTGCTGACAGGCTCCCTTTAAGTACGGACACCTCTAAGTCTAACACTTATGTACTGAAATATTACCCCACTTTCTATACAACCCTCTTAGGGGGCATTCACACTACTGTTGGTGACCGTCAGTAATGTCCGTTGCTATTATCCGTTACAAGATTTTAGCATCGGACACTAGTGTGAATCCTGTCTTACTGTTGTGAGATGGCAACAATTTTTGTGACTTGATTTAATGAAACTGGAGTACTTACAGGTTATCCACACCTTTCAGAAGAGGAATAAGTGGTGTCAAAATGTTGCAAATAAGCTCAAAAAGTTGCAAAACTCTACTTTGTGGCCTTTTTTCACCAGAATTATGGAGTGCAGGGCTGGATAAATTCTCCCCATTGTGTGTTAGTCAGCTAGTGCCTGCTGTTACTGTATTAGGTATAATATTTAAATATTGGGGCTATTGCTAAATTGATCTCTCTACCTTGTGATATATAATAGCAGTTTTATTCTTGAAATCATGGTAATTAAATACTATGAACTGCAAGGTTTTTTGTTTTTTTTTAATTTGAAGCCATTCATAGACTGATGTCACAGGTAATTTCAGAGCTGATAAGATAAGCCAGGAGCCAGAGAGGATGTGTTTTAGCAATAGAGGACCTGATCAATGTCTAGCTAACAAAGAAACTCCGGTCATCTGGAAAATGTGATTAAAGAAATGACATAAATAACAGAGGCCTGATGCCTGAAAAGGCTTCTCTGAGTCATTGTGCTGTTCCTGCAGAATCCTGCTTTACTACCTGGAAATCAAAGTGTCAGAAAGTCAAAAGCACACAATTTTTGAATTCAGCTTCCGTGTTCATTTCCTCAACCACTGTACATGACCATCATACATTATGCAAAAGACATTTAAAATATTTGCTTCCCAGTAACATATTCATTTCATTCATATATTTTTGAGCCATTATATTATTCTTTTTTTTTTCCTGATTTTATTTTTAATATAGTTAAATACTGTTTTTTTTCATTTTGTTCTTGAACGATAGTTGCTTAAACTCTTGTCAAATATTTCCAGCTCTGTAATAAAGGGGTATTCCTATCTCTGATAGGTACAGGTCTCAAAGGTGGAAACCAATTCTATCTCAAGAACCAAGGGTCCCCCAACCCATTTCTTTCAACGACAGTGAATGGAGAGATGGCTGTGCTTGCATGGCTTTCCATTCACTTTTCTGGGAATTTCAAAAATAGCCCTCCCAGTGCTTACACCTGGGCTGGCCATACACATTAGATTAACATCAGCCAAACTTTCATTTTTTTTTGTTAGCTATCTCAACCATAACCCCCATACACATGCATGCTAGGGTTGGTTGAGCATACATGTGTTGTGATTGATAAGACTGGTGAAAGGCGATGCTAGATACTGTTGGCTTAGACTTATTTCCATAAGGCAGGGTTCACACTACCGTTGGAGTACGTTATGAAGGTGTCCGTTAAAAAAAAAAAAAAAAAAAAAAACCTATCATAACGGACACTAACTGATGTTAATGTGTCCGTTTTTTTAACTGATCCAATTAATGGTTCAGTTAAAAAAAACGGACACATTATCATCAGTTAGTGTCCGTTAGAATCAGTTAGTGTCCGTTTTTTAACACTGTCCATTTTTTTTTTTGTTTCTCCTTTCTGAGCATGCGCAGGAAAAAACCGACATAAAATAACGGACAGTAACTGATGGCTATGAAGTGAAGAAATCAGGCGATACCTTTTAGAGGCTATCTGAGTAGACTTAGATACTGAAACACCTACTTTCTAGAGAGCATTCTTGCTTTTGTCAAGGGCTCTTTCTTCACCATGTAAAGGATTTTGCGATTATCCACCACTATTGTCTTCCGGACATCCAGGCCCTTTTGAGTTCCTGAGCTCACCACTGAGCTTTTCTTTTTTTTTTTTTTTTTACCAGAATGTACCCAACTGTTGTCCACTCCTAACATTGATGGATTTCTTTTTTTTCCAGCCTAATGATGGTCTATTTCACTTCAATTGAAAACCCCTTTGACCGCATATTGTGGGTTCACAGCAACAGCTTCCAAATTCAAGCGCTACACCTGGTGTCAACTTCAGACCTTTTATCTGCTTAATTGATGATGGATTAATGTGGGACTTGCCCATGCAGCTCATTAGTTTGTGAGATAATTGTCCAATTACCTTTGGTCCCTTGAGAAAGAGGCAGCTACATATAACAGAGCTGTAATTCCTAAACCCTTCATCCAAACTAAAGCTGAGAGTCTGCACTTTATGCCCATATTGATTTTATAACTGTATATGACTTGAATATGTTTTGGCAAACGGCTAACATGCCAAAACTTGTCACTGTCCAAATATTTCTGGACCTAACTATAGATGGATCTAATATACACATCTTGCAGCTCAATAACCTATACAGGGGACAGAGCCTGAAGCAGAATACTGTATAACAACCATGCCAAAGTACTGCAACTCTGCTCTTTTTCTAGTGAATAGGAACAGTGCTGCAGTACTCAAGCATCATTGCTGTACAGGCAAAGGAGCCTTCTGCTTATGCTTGAAACAGCTGATAGGGCATGGTACCAGACTGGCATCAATCTTGGGGATAGGTCATCAGTATCAAAAATGCCCCACAGATTAGAAAACAACTTTCAAGGGGTTAAAGAGGTTGAATACACACAGTTAACATATTTAATAAGTGTGTGGAATACTGTCTATGAAAAACTGCATGTGGTACTATTCCTGTTGATGTTTAAGCGAAAGAAATGTCACAAGAATCAGCAAGAAACTGCCGAAGCATATGTAATTTTGCAGATTTAGAAAAGTTTAATTTTTGCAGAAAATAATCCATACAGCAATTGTCAGCCCACATTCTGCCAAACATTTCACTAACTACTGAAGAAGTATCTGTTTGGGTTGGCGTATTCCAAGCTATTCATGCTTACTTGGACGACAGGATTGTAACAAGGTGACTAAAACATTGCATCCTCTTAGATTGTCAACACTTTTATTTTTCATGTAAGAGTGTATTATGTTTGTGTGCAGCATTTGTAAAATATTTTTGCAGATAACTCCATTTGATCTAACTTGATAGCATTCAATAGACGTGTTCCTCCATTTACTACTTAATTATTGCGACTCTGTATCTCTGAATTCCCTGCTAGACCTTCCTTTACACTTAAACATCATCACTTACCATATTAGCAGTCTAAGCACTCAAAGAAATAGTAAGCTTGAGGGTACTTTAATCTGAAGTACAATATCAGCAAATGGTGTACTATCTTCAGTATGCTTACTGTTGTGCCTCTGGCAGGAATCTTGCTGGAGTTAAATAATGTGAAGAAGAATTGAAGGCAGTGAACTGAAAGCTTTCAATCTGGATGCTTGTGTCACTTGTGTTCCTCACCAAAATGATCCATTTAGAATTGCTGACAAGTGTGTATATGATAATCAATGTGGTATGCCATCCATAATAATACACTTAATTGTGTTATCTCGTAAGGTGTAATAAAATTACATATGCACTTTATGAATGGGTTCCCATGTTACACCAGTCTGCCCGTTGATTTGACTGTTATTCATAGTAGTGTGCTAGATGAGTGGCACTTTAAATAACCTGTACATCGGAAGACTCTACGGGATACCTTACGCTAAGATGAATATTGGTGTACATAATTCTGTTATTTTGTTAGAGTATGCATACCTTATAGCAGTCATCACTCATAGACTCCTTGTTTTTTGGCCATAGTCTATAACAATATTGTGTATTTACTATAGCATTCCAGTAATACGGTGTATTATCCTGATTGCAGCTCAGCAGAAACCACACTATACTATTTATATATTTTACTATTTACTATATATACTATTTATACTACTTATCCATCTCTTTCAGTTTATGTATAAAATAAAGTATAACATTTGACAAGAGTCCTAGCAATGAATCAACATAAACAGATCTACACTGTGGTAAAAATGACTGTTATAAGGTTATCAAGGTTATACCATGATGAGTTGTATTAAATCTTTATTGACTAACTCAGGTCCATTACATTACTACAATACAGCATACAAGTAACACAGTGATGTGCCTTTATTAGTTATTTATCTCTTGTTATCAACCAGAAGTAAATTTATCTATTTATGTCTGGGTTTTATTTGTGTCATAAATAGTCTTCAGTCTGCAAGAACAGCCATTGTATCTGCTTATCTTTGCTGCTGTGACACACTGAATTTCCCCATTGTGGGACTATTAAAGGACTATTATTATTATTATTGCTGAGTGCCTTTGCATTTCAGTACTACACTAATAGAGCTGGGTGTTTTTTGTTTTTTTCCCCATTAAAATTTGGATTTTTTTTTTTTTTGTTGGAGGTGTCTCTGGCCTGTCCAGTCCTGCTGCACTTCTCCCTTCCCTGTTGTGGTGCCACAGGAGTTTCGGACATGTGCAGGGATGTCCAGTGTCTCCCTCCGCAGAAAAGAGCTGCAGGAGCTCTGGGCCAGCAGGAGAGAAGGATGGTGTGCTGTCACATGGGGTGGCTCTGCATGACGCTGGAGTTCCAGTTTCCAGCAGAAGGGGGAGTGGTGTGGCCCCTCTAACATCTGGGGCAGAAGAGCTGGAGAAAGCAGATAATTGACGGGACGTGGGTAGTGGGGTCAGTACAACGGTTTCATAGGCAGAGTTCCGGGCTGCCACCCTGCGTCCTACCTGGAGAAGGACATCATGGAGGAGGATGAGCAGCAACAGTTACTGCACCCCTAACAGCAGCAGCAGTTGCCACCAGCTAGAGGAAGTCTCAAGAAGGGAGGGCAGGTTGACCGTCCACCTCCACCTCTCTCAGTACTGCCCAGGAATAATGTAAGTGGCTGTGTGCTAACCTCATTTTAAATTTATGAATGGTCTCTTCTTCTTATTTTATACGGACAGGCCTAGAAAAGCTCTAACAAAGTCCAAGAACAAAAAATGTGTCTTATGCAGAGCCAGGCATTCTTTGTCTTATGAAATAAGACTATGTCCAGCTTTTATAGACTGTATGATTGCAGAAGAATCGCCGTTTTGAAATCCCTGGAAGAAGCAGCTCCCTGGATCCTGAATTGTCATATCAGAATTCTGTTCGACAACATGACTGTAGTTTCCTATGTGAACAACAAGGGCAACAAGGTCCCTCTCCTTGATGCAGAGAAAACAGGTTCTTCAATCTGTAAATGCGAGAGTGCTCTCCCTGTCATCTGTAGTTCAGAATGTCATGGTGAATTTTCCAAAACGGCACAAATTCATTTTTCTAGAGATTGCCAGGATCTGGAGGTTGCCAGAAATAGATCTATTTGCCACTTGCTCCAACGGGAAGGTGAAGAGGTGCTTTACTCTAAAGCCAGGGGTATCCCTTCAGTCTGGTTTATGCCTTTCCTCCAAGTGGTTAACAAGGGAATGGTGGCCTCTAAAAGTAGTTTGGCTAGGTGGGTGAGGCTGGCCATTTTCCTGGCTTACTGTTCCTCAGATCTCACCCCGCCTTTAGGCCACAGGTCTCTTTCCACAAGGAAAGTGGCTACACCCTGAGCCGAAAGGCCTGATGTCTCTATTGAATCCATATGTACCGCTGCCATCTGGTCCTCACCACCTACCTTTTTTCGTCACTATTGGTTAGATATTGGGGCTTCTGCAGACCTCTCGTTTGGTAGGAAGGTGTACAGCAAGTGGTTCTACCTCCCTCATTTCTCCTATTTATTATTATTTATTATGCTTTTTAGTGCCATCATATTCCGCAGTGCTTTACAGACTTTGACAGTCACTGTACCATATAGGGCTCACAATCTACATTCCCTATCAGTATGTCTTTGGAGTGTGGGAGGAAACCCACGCAAACACAAGGAGAACATACAAACTCCTTGCAGATGTTGTCCTTGGCAGGACTCCAGCGCTGCAAGGCGGCAGGACTCCAGCGCTGCAAGGCTGCAGTGCTAACCACTGAGCCACCATGCTTTAACTTTCACTCTAAGGTGCTGTCATGGGGTCAGGGATGGTTACATACTGGTCCTTTATCCCTCCCTCTTGGTGGTGGCCTGTCTTGCACAGGGTGTTGCAGATTTAAAGAAAAAAAAAAAAAAAGCTAATAGGAGTGTTTCTTATATGAAACATACTGATGGGAGAGAGAGGCTCCACCTTTTTATTCCATAGATTTTTTTTATCCCTTGGGGCGGATCTTCTCTCAAACGTGCTGACATGGATTCTGGAAAATGAAATTATCAGTAAGTAATCATAATTTTTACATTTTCCTATACTAAATTTTTTTGTCATACTTGTGTCTCAAGGCACCTGGTCCCTTTCTACAACAATAATACAGATGCCTTTCTATGTGTGTTTCTTTTTTCTTCATCCATTGAAATGGCTAGTATATTGAAGAGTGAATCTACATTCCTCAGCAGTCTTCACCTCCTGTACTCTGGTCACCCCACTTTTGTGCTTTCGCTGAATGTCAGACATTGTGATCTGAGTTTCCAGTAAGTACAAGTATTTAGTGAGTGCTGAATGTGGCAATTCTTGTATATTGTAAAGATTGCTACACACCTTCTAAATAAGCCATGAGACTCAGTTACTGATTGTCGCTCTTTTCTCTCTTTTGGGGCTCTGTTTCTTTTTTTTCCACCCACCCGTGTGGAGCACTTTGAGTAATTCAAAACCATTTTGTTCAGGAGCGTGCTTGAACAGCTGCAGCGAACGTATGCAAAAATAACAGGGCGAAAACAAGTTATGATTAGCAAGACATTATTTTCACAGAGGAAATAATAGAACAATCAAGTTTTAAGGATAGATAAATATGCATGAGTGTGGCTGTTGACATTATACAATATTCAGTCATTTACAAGAGTCTACCATTAGTCTTTCATCTGCTCATTATAGGACATTCAAAATACTTCCTATTTTTTGGGGTAGATATGATAATTAGAGATTTTTCTGCCACCTTTGACATTGTGTTACCTGAAGTCGATAATTTATCAGTGCATGACTTAACACTTCTTTTCTTATGTATGTATTACAAGAATTTGCAATAAATGTAAATGGTGGCCAGGGGTGAACCTAACCTCTCTGCTGCCTGAGGTGAACTATAGAAAGGGGCCCCCCCCCTCAAAAAAAAAAAAGAAGATAAAGGCCCCCACTTAGTATACTGCCCCCCTTTTTTTCATCCCCACACAGTATATGACTGGGGGCCGCATTCTTTTTTTAATCAACCGCAACTTAGATGTTGGAATATTCAGCTTCACATTGTGAAAATCAGGTCAGTTTCTTGGTTTACATTTCCTAGTTACTTGTTTTTATTATATTTTTAAATTTTTACATAATATATAAACATAAACATCATATACTGCTTAAGTGTTTTGCAGTAGAATTTCTCCTTACACATAGTATTGCATAGTATTAAATGGGTGTTTCCATCCCATGTGAGGGTCTGATTTCTGGGTCCCTGTAGACCCTGAAAATGACAGGACTGCATCGTTGGTTTAACAATTTGCCCTCTTTTGCGGTTTCCCTTGTACAGTGGTGCCCTGGCCACCCGCTATGCAGTGAACTGAAGCACTGCCCCACTCAAGTTAATTGGGCTGGCTACAGTTTCCTACCAAGCCAGTTGGCCTGGAGCACTGCTATACAGGGAACACCCTTGGAAGTGCCCTTTTCAGAACAATATTTATGATGATTATTCATTCAGTTTTACAAGATGCAGTCCAACAAAAAGACCTTTTTTTTTCCTGGCATCCCTACATGACGGACTATCAGATTCTGGACTTGATGTTATGTATATTGTACTCACTTTCCTACAGGACAGTTTCCTGCCTGCTTCTGAACTGATTCCATCTTGAATTTTAGATGTCACTGTGCTTTTTCTGCCTCAGCACAGCATCATATAGGCAGCTAGAGCCAGGGCACCTCTGTGTGCTTGGCAGGTAGTGTATTTGTTTATCTCTCTCTATTCTCCTAAACAATCTAAGAGACCATAAGTAAAAAGCCAGGGAGTCTTAACTGTGGTCCTTTTTTAACTGTGTGGTAGGAGCCTGTTTAACCATCTGTAGTAAGTTGTGACTTTATGACGGGGTTTAATAGAATTACTACAATGTCTGGTCAGATGCCAAGACAACCAATCAGTATTTTGCAATTGGCATGGATGTGGTTGGCTAACTGTATCTGTTTCTCATTTTTATCATCATTATGGTATTTGCATAGTGTACAGTACTCTTGGACTCCAAGGGATGTCCATACATCTTTGATACTTGTTAGTGAACAGCTTTTTTCCTGACTACCTCATATGTTTGCATGCTCATCTAGACTAAGTATGTGTTGTCAGTCAGGAGAGAGGAATAATTTGCTGCCAAACTGTTGAGAAAAAAGATTGGGCATTTTGAGTTCCAACATTCCTGATTTGACATACAAGATTGTCAGCTTTGTCAAACTTTGCTCTTAAGTGTTATGGACACCCTTAGCCTTTTATGACCATTTTGAATTCATATCCCTTTATGAAGTCCTGATCTTTTATAAGTGTTAAGAGTATTATTTACCAATGAATACTGTTTTCTTCCTATAAAAACCAGCTGCAGGTGAATTTCCCTCTGTTTATGATATGCCTCTCATGTGATGAATACGTCTTTCATCAAATTAAGAACACTATCAAAATAAATCAGAATCAGTTTCCCTCAGAAACTAAAGATTGTTGTTCAGAAACATCTTAAAGATAACAAATACCCTACCATTTTTATCCACTCAGCATCTCCAGTCATAACATATCGCACTGTTCTTCAATCTTTTATCTAATGTGATTTTTATAGCTTGAGGCTTTTTTTTTTTAACTGATTTTATATGTATAAGTGAAAGTGATATTACTTCTTTAAACTGACTTACCAGGCAGAAGTAACAGCTCTGTACACATTGCAACCACTGGTTCATGCCACATTTCAGTTGGATACATTTGAGAGATTTTTTTTTAAAAAACCCTGAATTTTGGAACAGGGAGGGCCCATTATAAAATGTTTAATATACATTTCAAAATGGGTTGGAAAATAAAGAAAGCAATACACTTCTTACCAATGACATTGGTTCCTGGGTCTCCCACTGATCTCTTCCTTCTGGCCTTGGTAAACAGATTATGCTCACAGGTTACCTGCCTCAGCCATTTCCAGCATGTTAAGAGAGGTCTGGAAGTATCAGAATGGCAGGCAATCGTCAAGGAGAGTTTTGTGTTTGTTTATTTTTGGTAACTTTTCAAGTGTCTTACACCTAATCATTTAATTCTGATTTTAGGAGACCAGACTTTGAGGATATGGGATGTGAAAACACCTGCATCAAAACTAATCATCCCTGCTCACCAAGCAGAGATATTAAGTTGTGACTGGTGCAAATATGATCAGGTAAGCCAAAGTTAAATATATGACATCCCTATAATGTTCTTTATGCTTTCATGTCAACCATACACCTGTATGCAAAAATGGATTTGGGACAAGATTAACTGATTGTTAGTTATAGGTCAAAAGGGACCCAATTGGGAGATAGTACTTGGTTAGTCATATTTATTTAACTTGGTATAAAACACAACCAGTAATCCAAAATTATTGATAGTGCTGCATTATGTTGATGTGAGATTCCACTTTAAATGTTCACTAACTTTTCAACAAACTTTCCATAAATCAATAGTACAAGTAAATAGCAACATATCTCTACAAAGAAAAAATGCATTTTCCTACTGTTATCAAACTGAGGCTGTTGTCCTCTTCACTCCCTGCTTCCTATACTGACATTGACTCTGAAATTTTTGCTGAATTCTATCCTGGTCTCCCAAGACAGACTGTTAACAGATTTATCAAATTATACGGCTGGATGAGCGAGAAGCAGACAGTCATCTTCATATAGCAGTTTTCTTTCTTGTCCCAAGTACTTTCAGATCAATACTGTTCACTACTTTTAAATCATACCCTATATGACCATACCAATTCTATTGTGTGAGTTAGCAAGCACAGTCTCCTGTTTATGTGCTGTCTGTGTAAGATGTTATAGCAGTTAGTCTTCACACAGTAGCTCAGGGATATCTGATATGAAGCTTAAAGAAGGGAAAATGCTAGAAAATGTAGAATACAAGTCATAGAAATAGTGAAAAAAAAAAAGACTGCTTATCCTGAAAAGTTATCCTAAAGGTTAGTTATGGTTTAAGGTATTTTAAAGACTTGCCTTTGGAATTGCATATTGCTGTCCTATCATGTAAGATGTTCCATAAACATATCTTGAGTAGGTAGTTGTTCCCCTGGCATCCCTGCTGATCAGTAGGATGAAGGGACCAAAGTACTCACTGGACCTTTGTTTACGCAGGCACTTCTGTATCTGGTTCTGCAGTTCAAACACATTTACTTGAATGTTTTTTTCTATTATCTACTATTTTATATATATAATTATTTAATAATTATCAAGGTGGCTGCAGAAACACAATAGGAAAAATAGACTGCTTATTACCATATACCCTGTGGGAAGCCACTTTGTGGACTACCAGTGCAAATGGTAACTGTTCCTCGGACTTAAAGTGCATTCATGCTTTACATAGACTGGCCATTCATCTGATTAGCTTTTTCTCTCTAAATCCCCATGTGCACAGGCAAATATGGTCCGGACTGAATATGGCTTGGAGACTGGATGTATGATGCTAAGAGTCCCTCCCTTTTTGGGACTCCATTGTCCTGTACATAATACATTAAAAGTGGAACTGTGAGTAGGCAGGGACTCCTAGTACAGGGGTAGGCAACCTTTTTTGTTCGGCGTGCCGATTTCAATTAAAAAAAATCAAAGATGAGGTACTCGGAGTGTCGGTCAATAATTGTAAGTTTGACAACCCCTAAACTAAAGTCATATACCACAAACCATAACACAGAAATGCTGCCACCAGATGCTTTAGGACGCATGCGTTTACTGCTATTTCCTGGGATCCTCCTGTACTTTCCGATTAGAAGCAATGAAAGTCCATGTGCAGCCGCCAATTAGTGGTAAATGTATGTGTCCAGGAGCACCGTATGGCGGCATCCTCAGGGTGGTAACACATTATGTATCTGGATGCAGATATAGTCTTAGGCCACTGGAACTTTTACTTCAATGTAAAACTGCGTTCACATGGTTCATTTTTGCACAAAAAAATGCCTGTGTTTTCTGTGCAAAAACACATCCTTAATGCAGAAAACACACCGTTATACAGAATAATGTCCCATAGTGACCCCTGCACAAGGTATTATATCCCATAACAGCCTCTGGACAAGGTATTATATCCCATAACAGCCTCTGCACACCGTATTATGTCACATAGTGGCCCCTACACACAGTATTATGTCATATAGTGGCCCTAGCACACGGTATTATGTCATATAGTGACCCCTGCACACCGTATTATGTCACATAGTGATCCCAGCACACGGTATTATGTCACATAGTGACACCAGCACACGGTATTATGTCATATAGTGGCCCCAGCACACGGTATTAGGTCCCTGCACACAGTATTAGGTCCCATAGCGGTACCCACACACGGTATTAGGTCCCATAGCGGTCCCCGCACACGGTATTAGGTCCCATAGCGGTTCCCGCACACAGTATTATGTCCTATAGTGGTCCCTGCACACGGTATTATGTTCCATAGCGGTCCCCGCACATGGTTATTAGGTCCCATAGTGGTCCCTGCACACGTTATTAGGTCCCATAGCAGTCCCTGCACACGGTATTAGGTCCCATAGCGGTCCCTGCACACGGTATTAGGTACCATAGCGATTCCTGCACACGGTATTAGGTCCAATAGCGGTCCCTGCACACGGTATTAGGTCCCATAGCGGTCCCTGCACACGGTATTAGGTCCCATAGCGGTCCGTGTACATGGTATTAGGTCCCATAGTGGTCCCTGCACATGGTATTAGGTCCCATAGCAGTGCCTGCAGACGGTATTAGGTCCCATAGCGGTCTCTGCACACGGTATTAGGTTCCATAGCGGCCCCTGCACACGGTATTAGGTCCCATAGAGGTCCCTGCACACGGTATTAGGTCCCATAGCTCTCTTCAGAACCCCGAGTATAAGTGCAGGACCAAGAGAGGTGACAGACATAAAAAAACAATGTACTCACCATACCATGCTCCGCAGCTGCTCTGCTCTCTTCGGCGCTTCTGCCTGTATTCAGCGACCACTGATTGGGTCTCTGGGGTCACGTCGCGTAATGACGCCGGATGTGACCCCTGTCAGCTGTCAGAAGTGCCGGCAGATCGCACAGCCGCCGCGGAGCGCAGGGAGCAAGGTGAGTATCATTGTTTTTTATGTTTCATCACTTCTCCTAAGTCTCCTCTTATTATACTTGGGGGTCTGAAGAGACCCCACAGTATAATAATAGCAGTTTCATTTCGGCCGTGTTTGGTCCGATCGAAGCTGCTGGGTGAGGACTCGGGCTGCCATGCCAGGGAAATAAGCCTCGCGTGCCACGGGTTGCCGACCCCTGTCCTAGTATAATAATTATAATAATAATAAAAACTTTATTTATATAGCGCCAACATATTCCACAGCACTTTACAAATCAGAGGACACATGAATGGAAAATAATGAGACATTACAATGTGTCAAATCTTTTAGATCACTATGATACAAAGAGTCCTAGTCTCCTCACTGGGTTCGGAGCAGGAAATCCAGCCAATGTATGGACCAGATGTTGCGGTCTATATTAACCTGTATGCCGTAGGCCTTAGACTACATTTAGATCTGCATCAGACTCTCTGTTAGGTGCTTCTGTTATTTTTGTTGTTTGTTTTTGTTGTTCTGCTTCATTACAGGAAAGAAACAACTGTGATGTGAATGTAGCCTTAGCTTGAAACAGTGATGAGAACTTTTTAATGGATTCCTATAGCTTGTATTGTGGCAAATTTCAATACAGTCTGTGAGTTGCAATTCAGTAGATCCAGAGACCCCTGGTCTCCAAGGGTGGATTGTTTAATCTCACAGTCATTTTATTAGATTTTTCCATTGCAGTAATTTTAAACAAGACTAAATGACACAGATCTTTGACTGAAACGACCACAGTGCACAGTGCTGGCCAGGCAAACTAAATGAACCATTTTCCAAAATTCTTTTTACTAGTAAAAAGAAACGATTCCTTATTGATCGAGTGATTTTTGCTCTGACCTTTACATTGCTGTCTGGAGGGAAATTTTTATCATTAAAACTTGATTTGAATTAAGTTTTGGTAAAATGTTAGGTAGTAGATCAATATTTGCTCTTATAGTTAAGAAACTCTTTTTAATAAATATCAGTCTTATTACAAGGACAATGCTGGTACTAGCTTTTTCATTTCATTTTAATATATGCAACCCTGAAGAATTGGTCTGTCTGGGCAAACCTCTCAGATAAAATTAATGATTTTATAGTTTGCCACACCTTTCCTGCTACACGCTGTAGAGAGCTGTATAGTTCTAGTACACTATAGCTTTCACAAACAGCAGGCAGGGGCGTGTGTGCGTCCACTGCAACTACAGGGCATTCTGAATTACTGTAGAACACCCCACTTTCCCTGGATCAGTGGCTGTTTCAGCTGTCGGAGCCTCACCAATCATCCTATAGATAGACAAATAAGTAATTTTCTTATATTTCTTATATTTGTTTGTATTTTTGTGTTTTTTTTTTTACAACCCCAATTCCGATGAAGTTGGGACGTTGTGTAAAACATAAATAAAAACAGAATACGATGATTTGCAAATCCTTTTCGACCTATATTCAATTGGACACACTAAAAAGACAAGATATTTAATGTTCAAACGGATAACATTTATTTGTTTTGTGCAAATATTCACTAATTTTGAATTTGATGCCTGCAACACGTTCCATAAAGCTGGGACAGGGGCAACAAAACCTGGGCCCGGGTCATGTTTACCACTGTGTTACTTCACCTTTCCATTTAACAACAATCAATAAGCGTTTGGGAACTGAGGACACAAATTGTTGAAGCTTTGTAGGTGGAATTCTTTCCCATTCTTGCTTGATGTACAACTTCAGTTGCTCAACAGTCCGGAGTCTCTGTTGTCGTATTTTGCGCTTCTTAATGCGCCACACATTTTCAATGGGAGACAAGTCTGGACTGCAGGCAGGCCATTCTAGTACCCATACTCTACTATGAAGCCACGCTGTTGTAACACGTGCAGAATGTGGCTTGGCATTGTCTTGCTGAAATAAGCAGGGTCGTCCCTGAAAAAGACGTCGCTTGGATGGCAGCATATGTTACTCCAAAACCTGTATGTACTGTACCTTTCAGCATTAATGGTGCCTTCACAGATCTGATCTGCAAGTTACCCATGCCATAGGCACTAAGACACCCCCATACTATCAGAGATATGCTGGCTTTTGAACATTGTGATGATAACAATCCGGATATTCCTTTTTCTCTTTGGCCCGGAGGACACGACGTCCATGATTTCCATAAACAATGTGAAATATGGACAGGTCAGACCCCAGGACACTTTCCCACTTTGCATCAGTCCATCTCAGATGAGCTCGGGCACAGAGAAGCCGGCAGTGTTTCTAGGTGTTGTTGATATATGGCTCTCGCTCTGCATGGTAGAGTTTTAATTTGCACTTGTAGATGTAGCGATGAACTGTGTTCACTGACAATGGTTTTCTGAAGTGTTCCTGAGCCCATGTGATAATATCCGTTATAGAATGATGTCGGTTTTTAATGCAGTGCCCCCTGAGGGATCAAAGGTCACAGGCATTCAATGTTGATATTCGGCCTTGCTGCTTATTTGCAGAGATTTTTCCAGATTCTCTGAATCTTTTGATGATATTATGGACTGTAGATGATGAAATCCCTAAATTCCTTGCAATCGTATGTTGAGAAACATTCACAAAGTGGTGAACCTCGCCCCATCCTTGCTTGTGAACGACTGAGCCTTTCGGGGATGCTCCCTTTATACCCAATCGTGACACTCACCTGTTTTCCAATTAACCTGTTCACCTCTGGAATGCTCCAAACAGCTGTTTTTGAGCATTCCTCAACTTTTCCAGTCTTTTGTTGCCCTTGTCCCAACTTTTTTTGGAACATGTTGCATCAAATTTAAAATTAGTGAATATTTGCAAAAAAGAAACAATTTTATGTGTTTGAACATTAAATATCTTGTTTTTGTCGTGTATTCAATTGAATATAGATTGAAAAGGATTTGCAAATCATCATATTCTGTTTTTATTTATGTTTTACACAACGTCCCAACTTCATTGGAATTGAGGTTGTACAATTTATCTGAACTCTTAAACTGGGGAGTCTATCACTTAAACTAGCCAAGATAAAATACTGTTACAATAATGTTCCCACTGCAAAGACAATTCCAAGCATATCTTTGATATGTAAGTTAGGCTGTCAGGGTGACCATAAAACCGTTTTTTATGGGTATGCAAATGAGCCTCACAGGAATTGACTTCATTGCCCTAGCACAACTGTCATCATCACTTAGATTACAGAGCATTGCTCTGAAATCACACACATGTGCATTACGCTCCTGTAATTCGTGCTGTGTCCAAGCATACACAAACTGCAGGAGCAGTTCTAAGGGTGATTTTTTTTTTTTTTTTTTTTTTTTTTACAGCGATGTTTGAAAGTTTGTGAACTTTCAGAATTCTCTATATTTAGTCATAAATATGACCTAAAACTATATCAGATTTTCACGTGTCCTAAGCATTGATAAATCAAACAAACAATTCAAAAATATTAGACTTGGTCATTTATTTATAGAAGAGTGGCAAAAGTATGTGAACCTTTTAGGATTGGAATATAATTTGAAGGTGAAATTAGGTGTTTTCAATCAATGGGATAACAGTCAGTTGTGAGTGGGCGACCTGTTTTATTTAAATTTAGAGATCTATCAAAGTCTGATTTTCAAAATACATGTTTATGGAAGTGTTTCATGTCTTGAGCAAAGGACACTTCTGATGACCCAGAAGAACAACTGCTGATGCTCGTCATGCTGGAAAAAGTCACAAAACCATCTCTAAAGAGATTGAACTCCACCAATTCACAATCAGACAGACTGTGTACAAATGGAGGACATTCAAGACAGTTATTGCCCTCCTGAAAAGTAGTCGACCAACAAAGATCAAGAGCAAGACATTTAATAGACTGAACTGAACAACAATGGAGTGAATGTCAGGATTGCAAGGAGAAAGCCGCTACTCTCCAAAAACAACATTGCTGTTCATCTGCAGCTTGCTAAACATCATCAAAAGTTTTATGGACGGATGAAACCAAAATAGAGTTTTTTGATTTAACTCCTTTCTGCATTTTCACATACATATATGTTGGGGAATGCAGGTAAGAACGTTTCCACATACATGCACGTGTTTGTGATCGTGCAGACTCAGCAGCAGAACCTAGCTCTAAGTGAAATCCTTGGTGTCTGTCAACATGAATGACATCTCTATAGCTCACCTGCAGTGCGATAGCGGGGTGCCAATGGGTTGCTATGGCAACGGGGCCTAACAATGTCATCATAGCCTTTCTATTGGGACCTACTAGAGGCATGCCCTATTAGAATGCCTGTTACAGTTCAATAACAGGCACAATACACTGCCATACAGATGTGCAAAACATGTGATCAATCCCCCTAGGGGGACTTGGGGGAAAAAAAGGAAAAATAAAATTAGTGAACTGTTTTTTTTTTTTAAAAAAAAATCATTTTCCCAATTAAAATGCTTTCATATTTTTTGGGGAAAAAAAGTGCAAAATATCCTTGGCAGCTATATGAAGGGGCAATGTAGGGGTAACAGACAAAAATTGGTGACTGTTTAAATTTGACATATTTTGCAAATTTGGCCACATTATTACTTGTAACATGCATCCATGTAAGGCTAGGTTCACACTTGCGTATCCGTCCATTGCCAATCCATATTAAAAAAAAAAAAAAAAAAAAATGGATTGGTCAAATAACAGATTCAAATTCAAATAGTCTTTTTTTGATGGATTAGTCAATGGTTGTCTGTCAAAAAAAACCAAACTGTCCGTTTGTGTCCGGGGACACATTGCACAGGTGTTAGAGAATTTTGGAGTCTATTATCTCTGTTAACCAAGAATTTCCCTGTATGCAGGTCACTATTAGCAGTAATCTGCATACAGAGTAATGCACCATTTTGCATTTCCTTGCCAGGTATACACGAAAGCATCAAATTTTCAACATCGCTATGTTTTAATATTTTTGTCTTAAAAAAAAAAAAAAAAAAAAAAAAAAAACATTCTTTACGACAATGACCTTTATGTAATCTAAGACAGCAGCATAAAAATAAAGCCTAGGTGGAATACAGATCAGATTGAGTTTATTTTCCTGTATTTTTATGCATAATGCTATATAAGAGCAAATTCAATTTCTGTTTTGAACTATTAGATTGAAGTCCTTTTTATTGGTTTGACGATGATTTTTCATTGAGATGAAGGAGTGAATTCTATATTTTATAATAAGAATCTCATATTTTGCAGCCTTTGTCACAGATGAGTGCCTCTTTCAGTGATATTAGCTAATAAAATTATTTCACTGGTTGGTCAGTTTTACTCCAGTCGTCAATCCAGTTTAGATTAAATGCTGCCTTTTCCATGGTGTTTCCCTTATCCTTATATGACACAAGACCGATATCCTGTAAAGAAGGTCAGCAAGCGGCCTCTGGCTATATTGCTATATGGATTGAATACTTCAGGTCAATAGGATTAATGTTTGGGATATTAAATTATAGGATAGGCATCTATCTTTCCTGTTTTTGTATGGAACCTTCCACTCAGCAGTAACATATAACATTAAAAATTATAATTGAACATTAATTAAAAAAAAAGATTTTGCTACATAGAAATGTGAAATTACCAATCCGCATATGATATGAATGTGCAGATGATGCATTAAATTATCTTAAAGAATTCTGTCTACTAATGAAATTATAAACCCTTTTCATGCTTTATCACTGTCATGACTCTATTTATTCCTCCACACTTGTGAGGTTGAATTTAGCTTTAATATTTGCAAATTAGAGTTCATGTCTGACCTTCACTGTGCTGTATACAGTAGGTGGTTGTTGGATTTTTTTTCCACAGAAAGGGGTTACATGCATTTCATGAAAACCGCAAAACCCAAAACTGACACAACCAGATCCCAACCCAGCAATCAATTCAGAAGCAATAACTATAGGCGGTGTCCTTGAGAATAAACTGATTGGAATAACTACATCATACATTTAACATATGTCTAAAAGGGTTTTCTGAGTTCACATTATAACTGGACATTATACTGTGGTGGGGGGCATTAAGGAGCATTATACTATGTGGGGGTACCAACGTAGCATTCTACTGTGCAAGGGGCATTAACAGGGCATTATATTATGTGAGTAGCAATAGGTAGAATTATACTGTGTGGAGGGCATTAATGTGGCATTATACTGTATGGGGGAAACCAAGGAGCATTATACTATGTGGGTGCATTAACTGGGATTATACTGTGGGTGGGGCATTAAGAAGCACTGTACTATGTAGGCAGTAATGGAGAATTACACTGTATGGGAGGCACTAAATAGAGCATTAGTTCCCCCCCACAGTATATTTCCCTATTAGTGCCTCCACACAGTATAATAGTTTTGACTATATTGTAATTCCCTCCCCCACAAATTTATAATACACTTTATTGCCCCCACTCTGACAGCGATCAGGAGAAACACCTCCTGATCGCTGTCTTCAGCATTAATCCATTATTGCAGTAGAGATCAGTAATCATCCCTACTGCCTGGAGTAGATCAGTGTGGCGAGAGAACTGTGCAGATGTACGTACAGTGGCTCGCAAAAGTATTCATACCCCTTGAACGTAGTTCACATTTTGTCACCTTACAACCACAAACTTAAATGTATTTTATTGAGATTTTAAGTGATAGACCAAGACAAAGAAGCAGATAATTGTGAAGTGGAATGAAAATGATACATGGTTTTCAAAATTTTAATCAAAGAAAAATCTGAAAACTTTGACATGCAAAAGTATTTCGGGGTATGGCTCTACCCTCTTTGCACATCTAGAGACTGAGATTTTTCTTTAAAAAAAAAAAAAACGGTGACCTTTGGTTGCATGATGGGGTCCCCACCCTAATTAAAATTAAAGGCCATGCCCCCATTTCAGATTAAAAAAAATAAAAAATCCCCTTTAGCATACAGACAGTATAACACACCTTTTAGTGGCCGCCACTGTATATTGCCCCTTTGTAGTTATTCCTCAATACATAATATTGCCTTTTTCTTTTTAGCCCTCGCACAGTATATTGTCCCTCTTTTGGCCCCCACACAATGTTAGCCTAAAATTCAACCCAAATTTTCCACAACGCACTATTATACTCTGGGAAGGTGAGGTCTGGGGAAGGTGAATAAAAATAAAAAATAACAGTTATACTCCCCTTGCCTCACCTTTGCTGGGATTCCTTGCGGTGTCCAGCAGTTTTCAGGTGTCCTCTTCTGGCCTCTGGCTGACATCTCAGGCCTCAAGAGTAACACTGGGTGCGCCTACATAATGGCACAAGGTCAAAGTATGATGATCACAGGACATGTGACATAAACCAGAGGCCTGAAGAGGATGTCTGGCAACTGCAGGACACCCGGGAAGGTGAATATAGCTGTTTTTTCCTTTTTTTACTCTGCTACCCTGGTGCCACACAATTTCGTGCCTCTGCCTGTTGGATTATTCTAACTGGTAGTGGCCGATGTTTTCAGCACAGATGCTGAAGGAAAAAGTGGTGGCCGAATTGGACATGAGTTGGAATTGGTGAGTAAAATATAGGTCACTACTTGTTGGAATAGTCCAATAGCTAGCAGCCCATTAAAATAGTGTCACCTCATGGCAGGTGCGCTACTGGTGATGCCACTATCGCAGAAGAGCCGCTGATGCTGTTGAATGCAATAGCAGGACCGGCTCTCTTGTGATTGGACCATCTGAATGTAGCATCAGAGCACCTGCTTTGGTGCTAAATTCAAATGGGTCAATCACAGAAGGGCTGACGGCTGCTATTAATTTCTATAGCAGTATCTCTTCTGTGGTAGGTCCATTTAAATTTAGAGCCAAAGCACAGCCTTTGGCGCAAAATTCAAATGGAAAAGCATTTTTTCATAATAGGGACACCACCAGCAATAGAGGTGGCAGCTCAACTATGATTTTTCATAGTGCCACAGCATAGGGATAGATCATAGTGGGGTTGCTGTGGCTAGTAACAGTGGCGACTCTGCTATGATTTTATACCTCACACTACCGCCAATAATTCTTTTTACTGTTGAAGGCAGGGAGGAGGTGGAGGAAAGTGTTGGCCGCCTATTCATTTGGATTGCTGGTATGTGGCTAGTGTGAAATATTGTCAGCAATGCATTGTCATGTTAGTGTATGCTATATCTGTGTGTATGTGTACAGTCATGGCCAAAAGTTTTGAGAATGACACAAATATTATATTTTCACATGATCTGCTGCCCTCTGGTTTTTATGTGTGTTTGTCAGATGTTTTTATCACATACAGAAATTTAATTGCATTCATATTATGAGTAACAGAAGCTTATATTGACAGTTAGAATGAGTTAATGCAGCAAGTCAATATTTGCAGTGTTGACCCTTCTTCTTCAGGACCTCTGCAATTCTCCCTGGCATGCTCTCAATCAACTTCTGGACCAAATCCTGACTGATAGCAGTCCATTCTTGCAGAATCAATGCTTTAATTTTGTCTGAATTTGTTGGTTTTTGTTTGTCCACCTGTCTCTTGATGATTGACCACAAGTTCTCAATGGGATTAAGATCTGGGGAGTTTCCAGGCCATGGACCCAAAATCTCTATGTTTTGTTCCCTGAGCCATTTAGTTATCACCTTTGCTTTATGGCAAGGTGCTCCATCATGCTGGAAAAGGCATTGTTGAGCGCCAAACTGCTCTTGGACGGTTGGGAGAAGTTGCTCTTGGAGGACATTCTGGTACCATTCTTTATTCATGGCTGTGTTTTTAGGCAAGACTGTGAGAGAGCCGATTCCCTTGGCTGAGAAGCAACCCCACACATGAATGGTTTCAGGATGCTTTACAGTTGGCATGAGACAAGACTGGTGGTAGCGCTCACCTCTTCTTCTCCGAATAAGCTGTTTTCCAGATGTTCCAAACAATCGAAAAGGGGATTCATCAGAGAAAATGACTTTACCCCAGTCCTCAGCAGTCCACTCCCTGTACCTTTTGCAGAATATCAGTCTGTCCCTGATGTTTTTTCTGGAGAGAAGTGGCTTCTTTGCTGCCCTCCTTGAGACCAGGCCTTGCTCCAAGAGTCTCCGCCTCACAGTGCGTGCAGATGCACTCACACCTGCCTGCTGCCATTCCTCAGCAAGCTTGCTGCACTGCTGGTAGCCCGATCCCGCAGCTGAAACACTTTTAAGAGACGGTCCTGCCGCTTGCTGGTCTTTCTTGGGCGCCCTGGAGCCTTTTTGGCACCAATGGAACCTCTCTCCTTGAAGTTCTTGATGATGCGATAGATTGTTGACTGAGGTGCAATCTTTCTAGCTGCAATACTCTTCCCAGTTAGGCCATTTTTGTGCAGTGCAATGATGACTGCACGTGTTTCTTTAGAGATAACCATGGTTAACAGAAGAGAAACAATGATGGCAAGCACCAGCCTCCTTTTAAAGTGTCCAGTGGTGTCATTCTTACTTAATCATGACAGATTGATCTCCAGCCCTGTCCTCATCAACACCCACACCTGTGTTAATGGAGCAATCACTGAAACGATGTTAGTTGGTCCTTTTAAGGCAGGGCTGCAATGATGTTGAAATGTGTTTTGGGGGATAAAGTTCATTTTCTAGGCAAATATTGACTTTGCAAGTAATTGCTGTTAAGCTGATCACTCTTTATAACATTATGGAGTATATGCAAATTGCCATTAGAAAAACTGAAGCAGTAGACTTTGTAAAAATTAATATTTGTATCATTCTCATAACTTTTGGCCATGACTGTATATATAATAAATCATTGGCCCCTGCAGTAATGTCACCTGAGCATTGGTGCTGCAGATTTTTCCCAAGCTCATGAAAGGTTTACCAACTTTAGCATTTATAGCACACCCACAGTACTCTTTCTGCAAACCCTGAAGACTTCATTGGTCAGGGTCACATGTAAGCACACCCCACTCTTGACTGAACGCTATAAAGACAACTGGGCCAGACCCATGTTGTTCTGATAGATGAGAGTTCCAAAGGCGGAACCCTTGCCAATCAAACATTTATGGCATATGCTTTTTAAGACTATAAACTTGCATATAAATAAATTAAGAAGTTATGTGGATTTTGTTAGTGCTACTGTATATCAATAAATTACAAAACATTATACTGCTATAATGATATTACATTATATGCCCCAAATATTCCAACTGATAAGGACTTCATTTTAACACATTGCATAATTTGTCATGGCTTGACTGTTCTGGTCTGCTGCAAGGTGAACAGTTAAAAAAAAAAAAAAAATAGTATACTGTAGTCTGGTACATTGCCAATAATTATGCAGAACGTTAGTATGCATGACTTACTCTTCTGTCATTTGTAACACAGCAGCAAATTAAAATTGTACTTCCCTACCAAGAACTACCTAGTGAGAGTATTAGAAGAAGGGATTAGTGTATTTAGCACATAAAAATCTGTTTTGTTAGCTGTGAAGCCTTGTGCAAGTGATTGTACATAGTCTTTTTAATTAGAATAACATTGTCTTTTTCATTATTTTAATACAATTTGTGACGGCTTTATTGTGTCTCCATAAAGGTATTGTCATACTAATACTTTAAAATATTAAATACTGCAAAGTCTGCTGTAATCCCTCTGTGTGAGGAAGAGAAATGCACAACAATTTAGCAAGATGGCTAAACTAGTTTTATTATACTAGTTTATTAATAAGTATACCTTTTGTTATTGTCTGGGTCTTCAATCACCCTCCCGTTGAACAATTCCTGTGTACACAGTATAACAGTAAAACTAAGCTTAACTCATTTTATATGCAGCTCTGTAAAGGCTCTCCTCCTTCAGATAACGTATCCCACTGAGAAAAAGATCATTATTTGTACCAGGCTTAGTTGCAACAGGCTAAAGCCAATAATTGCCCTGGATTGGCAGTGTACAGTGGTCTGAATCTTCTGTCTTTTGCATTATTTCTGGGAACAGTCACACAGTATCTCACTTTAACTCAGAAAACAAAGTTTGTCTTGTTTTATAATAATTAGCTCTTGCGGTTCCTTAGAATATGTCTCCCGTGATTTGACATTACCCTTGAATTACATTTGGCAATGATTCAGGTCATAATAAATTACTTTATACTGCAACTGCAGCCACCCTGAAGAAAGACAGAATATGGCCTTAATTCTCGGTAAGTATTGTCTTGTCCTTGAAATATAAAATGCGCAGTCATTTGTATCTGCTGTGTGATTATATTGTGGGTCATTGTAGTTTGGCCAATATCAGGTATGAAAAAAGAGACCAAAAATTGAAGCAGTATCTGCTCACTGGAAAATAGAGAGCATACTCAAACTGTTAAGGACTCCTTCACGGAGTCTTATTTTCTGGCATATTTTAAAATTCATGTAAAGCATTTTAATGTGCCTGTGTTTTCATATCTAACATTCATATGTTAATGGAGTATTTTGTGGCATTTTTTTATTCAGTGCAATTAGTACATGACTTTCAGGTCCTACAGAAAAACCTATGTAAAAATGTGACAAATAAACTACGGTATATGCACCACAAACTAAAAGCATTGTATGCAGGGCGTTTTATGTTTTACCATAGTACTGTATTATCTGATCTTAATGTAAAATATGCCATGAAAGAGCTTCAAATTATTAAAAAAAAAAAAAAAAAAAATGCTGTACCTGGAACCAGACCAAAAGGGCTGTCCATTATTATTCAAATAATGTTTAAAGGGAGTCTGTCAGCATTAAATTGGTTATAAATGTCATCCCAGTACCTTGTAGGGGTGATTCAACAGTTTCCAACTCTGCCTCTTTTGTTCTGCTTCAAGGGAAAAGTGGTTTGTCTGGGAATCTAGAGCTTGAGATCAAAGTCCAGGCAAGATTAAACACGCCCAAAGCATGTTCCCCTAATTTGAATATGAATAGAACAGTGATTTACATGAAATGGGGCTCCAAAGCTGAATAACAGAGGCACATTTGGAAATATAGGACTGGTTTAAAACCAGTTTACTGTTCACAGACTTGATTGATGCCCCTTTTTTTGTGGTCTGTTCTTATCTTTTGTTCCTCACAATCACTGCAGTCACAGTTCTCAATTGTTAGAAGCGGCAGATGTTCATTTAGCCATGATTCTGTGTAATGAGTTTTGCGACCTCAAGATGACAATTAATTCTTCTGCCCCAAAATCAGCTGCAGATTCCACCCTTATTCTGCCTCCTGTTTATTCCATAGGAAGCAAAGATTGAAGCAGGATGCTGAAAAAATAGGCGTCCTGCTCAATCTTGCTGCAGATTTATCTGCAGAGTCCATGGCTGGAGACAGCCCGCTGATTAGGCCCATAAATCTGAACAGATTTCTTGGAACTGTCTTAGCTTCTGAGGCCTCTTTTGCTATAGAGAATAATTTATCAGATCAAGTCAGGGGTGCATCTTCCTTGAAGCGATGGCCTTAGGCGGTGCCTCGTGACATAAATCGGGGAGTGGCATTTATTTTTTTAATTGCTCACTGTATTATTGCAATAGGTATTGGCCGATAAGTTACTCACCCATCCACGCTCCTGTCCAGCCTCCACTGCCTCCTGTAGGCGGCGTTGCACTTACGTCACAACACTGAAGAACACCGGGATGCTGATGTCTAGCGTCTTGACATTCTACAGTGTCAGCTACAGCGTGCCCTGGAGGTGGCAGCAGAGGCCGGACTGGACAGGAGCATGGATGGATAAGTAAAGTATCGGCCGCTACCTATTGCGATAATACAATAGGTACATACAGTGGGTGGAGGGACATAAAAAAAGGGAGGTCATCTACTGTGGGGGAACCAAAAAAAGGGATTATATATTGTGGGGGGAAGGGGGTCATTTGCTGTGTGGTGGGCCAGAAAAAGGGGGTCATATATTGTGTGGAAGGCCAGAAAAAGAGGGTCATATACTTTGTGGGGGGCTAGAAAAAGAGCGTCCTATACTGTCTGGTGGTCAAGAAAAGGGAATACTATACTGTGTAGTGGACTAGAAAAAGAATATCAAATATTGTGTGTGAGGCCAGAAAAAAGGGGGTCAAATACTGTGTGTGGGACCAGAAAAATGGGATCATATACTGTGTGTGGGGCCAGAAAAAGGGGGTCATATACTATGTGGGGGCAGAAAAAGCAGGTTTTATACCATGTGGGGCCCAAAAAAAAGGGGGTTGTATACCGTGTTGGGGACCAAAAAAGGGGGGGGTCATATGCCATATGGGGGTCAAATAAGGGGATTTTTGATCTGCTAATTGGGAGGAGTGTCCTACCTACAATTTTCAATAGGGGGCCCCATCATGCAACTAAAGAAAGCCGGTTTGGGTGTCTTTTGGGGAGGGGGAGGGGGAACCTTTCTATAGTTCACCTCGGACAGCAGAGAGGCTAGGTTCATTCCTGAATATAGTCAGCCATTTATGAAGGAGTGTGAGTGTGGAAAATAGGAGTTGGAGTTGGTGGTTTGACTGATCTAGCCTGCTGGATACATTGTAACAGAGGAATAGTTAGAAGTTGACTTATGTTTATTTCTTTTATAGATTCATCTGCTCCACAGCCAATTTTTATAAATGTCAGAAACACCCATTAATATTAAAAATTATATACAGGATTGTTGCCATATGATAGACAAGCTAAGATTTTCAGTGAAGAATTAACCCCTACAATCCACCACACCTGAATATGGATGAGGGGTAATATATTGAGAAAAATGGAACTTCATTGAGATAGAACTGTTTAATGCAAGTGTTACTATGCTCTTCTCTCACTACTTCTGTTAGAAAGAAAAAAGCTTATTGGTGCTTCAAGGAAACTGCTTACCTTCATTACTAATTCTAACTGCTTCTTTACCCCTGAAGATCCATAAATTAAAGTAAAAGAATTCCTTAATGTTAGATGTATAAATATTCACATTGTGGCCTGAAGGCCCCTGAGGAATTTCCTAATCTTCATAACCTCCCTTCTATTTTGCAAGCTTATATACTATATACGAGACTGTTGTCTGAACATTCACAGTTGTCTTTATATATAGGTTCATTCTTATAGACATACTAATCATAGTATTCTGTTGTCTTATGTAGAACCTGCTTGTAACTGGTGCAGTCGACTGCAGTTTAAAAGGCTGGGATTTAAGGTCTATCCGTCAACCTGTCTTTCACCTCCAGGGTCATACATATGCCATCAGACGTGTAAAAGTAAGTATTGTAATACCAACTTATATATTTATTGAAATTTTCAATTTTTTGTTATTTTAAAGTTTTAAAGCTATAGCCAGAAAAATAAGAAAAAATGTTAGAACTCACCAGAAATCACTACAGTAAGAGTGTCCATGATCTGTGTTATCTCCATAGTGCATGTATTCTGACAAGACTTGCAAGCGGAAAATCAGCAGCACTTACGTAAAAACAAACGTCATTAAAATTCACATGGTCTGGTCTCTCACTGAATTTCCCACGTTTAAGTGTGGTAGCTATTAGTCAAAGCTTCAATTTTTGAGAACTTCGAGCGATATTCCCCTGCCCCTCACTGCCCCTCCGAGCTAGCTTTCTGTAATACAATCCACCCTCAGCAATACATGTGTCTTTAAACCGGTCCCTGCAACCACCAGTGCTATCTTTGGCCTGTTTTAGCTCTCATAGAGTCCAAAATGGAGGATAAAGATAGATCTTGGAAAAACCTCTTAATTATCACTCTCTTGTATGCAAATGTATAGGACTCCTCTAGTACCCATCTCATATACCTTTTTTTGGGAAAAAAAAGCAAACCATATATCTCAACCACATATACACTTATTATTTTTTTTTTTTTTTTAAGTTTATTTCATTCAGCCTATTTTCTACTCATGTTATTTATCTAATAGTCAAGACAAAAAATGATGGAAAATTACAAAGGAAATGTTCATGTCTAGAGAGCAGTTTATAGGTAGACATAAACATGTTGAAATGCATATATATAGGTTTTTTTTTTTCACGACGGTAATGGAAAGTGTGCTTTCCATACATTCTTTGTATAGATGAGTTTCAAGTCTAACTGTTTTTCTGGCAACAACAATCTAAAAAAAAACCTGAAATCTTGACGTAAATTGAATTTGAATTGCAGTGTAGTAGTAGAAAATAATGTAAGTGAAAATGACACCTAAAGGGGCTTGAAAGTAGGCAGTGTTCATATTCATAAACAACAATTTTAGTGATCATGCTCCTAAAAGGTGGTGATCTTAGTTATTCTTCTTTTGACTTTCCATATACTACAGCATTGTCACTTCACCAATTTATTGAACATTAGTCGCAAAACGTTGTTTTCGGCCTATTTGTGGGCTCCAAAACCAGCGACCTGTGACAATATCTAAACCAACCTTTAAAAGTTATGTCTATTATACAGTTTATATACTCAGTCTTTACATAAACATGGAAAACTTAGTAAATATTGAAATAAGATATTGAGATTTATGTCTAAAGGACTAAAGATGGGCACACAAGAACATGAAGTTCTGTCCACATCTATAGATAAAGAATATGTGCTCCAGTGTATAAAACATGAAGCCACTACACAGCTGAACTATGTATCCCCATAGTTGCAGAAAGTAAACCATTTCTGTGTAGACTAATATGCCCTACTTACTCTTGTTGGTAGTTAAGTAATACAAGGAGTAAGAGTACAAGTAATAAAGTTGTCTAAACACATTTGATAAAATTTGGCTGAACCTACTGATTTTAATAGGATTAGTCAATAACCTTATATGTATGTGGGCTGCCCTTCTATGGCAGCTTTCATGAAAAAGAAGGATAGAACGTGTTGGAGTTAAACATGCATTTTCCTTTTGTTCGTGGGTGAGCTCTGTTAATACTTTTTTATGCCTTCCATCTGACAATATTTTCCAATGTATACCTCAAACAGAAGGCTCCCACATGTGCCGCTCTACAGGCAGATAGTAGCTGTGTTGCTTATCACAAAAATGACATACCATTAAGTTTTTGTTGTTTTCAGGTGCCATGTCTCGTTTGCAGAGACCCTAGAATACAAGTTCAATGGAAACCTCCAAAAAGTACCCCATTTTGGAAACTACACCCCTGACAGAATTCATCAAGGGGTATAGTGAACATTTTGACCCCACAGACTTTTCACAGATTTTTATTAACATTGGGATGTGTAAATGAAAAATGACTAAAACGTCACTTTATCCCCAAAGTTTTCATTTTCACAAGGGTTAAAGGAGAAAAAGCACCCCACAGGTTGTTAAACAATTGCTCATGAACACTCCATATGTGGTCGTAATCTGCTGTATGGGTACATGGGGGCCCAGGATGGAAAGAGCGCTATTTGGCTTTTGGAGGGCAGATTTTGCTTTAATAGATTTCAGGTGCCATGTCTCATTTACAGAGCCCCTAAAGTACCAATACAATGGAACCCACCACTTTAAAAATTACACCCCTCCCAGAACATATCAAGCGGTAAGGTGAGCATTTTGAACCTACAGCTGTTTCACAGATTTTATTAAAATTGGGACGTGAAAATGAAAAATTACTTTTTTTTTTTTTTTCTTTCAATAAACCATTAATTTAGCCCCAAATTTTTCATTTTCATAAGAGGATAAAGGAGAAAAACTTTGTTAAACAATTTCTCCTGAACATGGGAATATCTCATATGTGGTCATAAACTGCTGTTATGGATACATAGCGGGGCTCAGAATGGAAAGAGCGCTATTTGGCTTTTAGAGGGCAGATTTTGCTGGAATAGTTTTCAGGTACCATGACGCATTTGCAGAGCCCCTGAAGTACCAGGGAAGCCCCCCCCCCCCCCAAAAGTTACCCCATTTTAAAAACTACACCCTTCAAGGATTTTCACAAAGGGTATTATCATTTTGAGCCTGAGTGCTTCCCAAAAATTAATGTACAAAGTTAAAATTAAAATTTTTAAAGAAATGTGCAATTTCAGTGCTCAATACTTTGCGCCCACTTTGTATCATCACAGACATGCACTCCCAAAATGATTAAGTGGGCTATCCCGGGTACAAAAAAAGTTGTATATGTGGGCGTAAACTGCTGTTTGGGCATACAGCAAGGCTCAGAAGGGAAGGAGCACTGCGCTTTTTAGCTTTTGAAGTATACAGTGGGGAAAAAAAGTATTTAGTCAGCCACCAATTGTGCAAGTTCTCCCACTTAAAAAGATGAGAGAGGCCTGTAATTGACATCATAGGTAGACCTCAACTATGAGAGACAAAATGAGAAAACAAATCCAGAAAATCACATTGTCTTCTGATTTTTAAAGAATTTATTTGCAAATTATGGTGAAAAATATGTATTTGGTCAATAACAAAACTTCATCTCAATACTTTGTTATATATCCTTTGTTGGCAATGACAGAGGTCAGACGTTTTCTGTAAGTCTTCACAAGGTTGGCACACTCTGTTGCTGGTATGTTGGCCCATTTCTCCATACAGATCTCCTCTAGAGCAGTGATGTTTTGGGGCTGTCGCTGGGCAACATGGACTTTCAACTTCCTCCCAAGGTTTTTTATGGGGTTGAGATCTGTAGACTGGCTAGGCAACTCCAGGACCTTGAAATGCCTCTTACGAAGCCACTCCTTCGTTGCCCTGGTGGTGTGCTTGGGATCATTGTCATGCTGAAAGACCCAGCCACGTTTCTTCTTCAATGCCCTTGCTGATAAAAGGAGATGTGCACTCAAAATCTCACGATACATGGCCCCATTTATTCTTTCATGTACATGGACCAGTCATCCTGTTCCCTTTGCAGAGAAACAGCCCCAAAGCATGATGTTGCCACCCCCATGCTTCACAGTAGGTATGGTGTTCTTTGGATGCAACTCAGCATTCACTCTCCTCCAAACACGACGAGTTGTGTTTCTACCAAACAGTTCTACTTTGTTTTCATCTGACCATATGACATTCTCCCAATACTCTTCTGGAACATCCAAATGCTCTCTAGCAAACTTCAGACGGGCCCGGATATATACTGGCTTAAGCAAGGGGACACGTCTGGCACTGCAGGATCTGAGTCCCTGGCAGTGTAGTGTGTTACTGGCGGTAGCCTTTGTTACATTAGGCCCAGCTTTCTGCAGGCCATTCACTAGGTCCCCCCTGTGTGGTTCTGGGATTTTTGCTCACCGTTCTTGTGATCATTTTGACCCCACGGGGTGAGATCTTGCGTGGAGCCCCTGATCGAGGGAGATTATCAGTGGTCTTGTATGTCTTCCATTTTCTAATTATTGCTCCCACAGTTGATTTCTTCACACCAAGCTGCTTGCCTATTGCAGATTCAGTCTTCCCAGCCTGGTACGGGTCTACAATTTTGTTTCTGATGTCCTTCCACAGCTCTTTGGTCTTCACCATAGTGGAGTTTGGAGTGTGACTGTTTGAGGTTGTGGACAGGTGTCTTTTATACTGATAACAATTTCAAACAGGTGCCATTACTACAGGTAATGAGTGGAGGACAGAGAAGCCTCTTAAAGAAGAAGTTACAGGTCTGTGAGAGCCAGAAATCTTGCTTGTTTGTAGGTGACCAAATACTTAGTTTCCACCATAATTTGCAAATAAATTCTTAAAAAATCAGACAATGTCATTTTCTAGATATGTTTTCTCATTTTGTCTCTCATAGTTGAGGTCTACCTATGATGACAATTACAGGCCTCTCTCATCTTTTTAAGTGGGAGAACTTGCACAATTGGTGGTTGACTAAATACTTTTTCCCCCCACTGTATATGTAAGGGACTTTCTGGACACCATGTTGCTTTTGCAGAGCCCTAGAGGTGCCAGTAAATTACCTCATTTTTTAGGGGTAATTTTACGGTCTCGGCAAACGTGAAATGGTGTCCAAAAACCAACAATTTAAATATGCGCTCTAAAAGCACACAACGCTCCTTCATATCTGCGCCCTGCTGTGTGCCCAGGATAACAATGCCATATGTGGGTATAGACTGCTGTTTGGGCATAGCCGGGCACAAAAAGGAAGGAGCGCTATTTTAGTATTTGGACATCATGCCACTTTTGCAGAACTCCTGAACTGCCAGTAAAGTGGAATCCACAGACATGTGACACCATTTTGAAAACTATACCACTGAAGGGATTTATCAAGTGGGGTAGTGAACATTTTTAACCCTTGAGCGTTGCATTAATTTAACCGCTTCCGTACCGCCCATAGACTATATACGTCCAGAAAGAATTCATCAACTGCACAAAATCGTGCAGCTGCTGAAACGGGGAGCTGGCTGTAACTTCAGCCGGAGCTCCCATAGAAAAGGCAGGGAAGGTTTATTACCGTCCCTGCCTTCCCGATCGCCGTGTATACAGCGCTATGGGCGCCGCCATCTTGCAGCTCCCCTCCGACCCGACGGTCATGTGATCCGCCGGGATCAGAGTCTGTTAGAGCTATAGTTATGTGAAAGCAACGTGTAGGAGGCTGCATTTCTCCTGCAACTGGGGCTAAATGTACCAGCCCCAGTTACAGGGGAAATCAGCCTCCTGAAAAAAAAAAAGTCATCAGATGTCCCCAAAGGTCTATTATGACCTTATGGGGACACAATGTAAAAAATAAAAAAATAAAAAAGTATAGAAAAGTAAAAAAAAAAAAATGTAAATAAAATAATAATAAAAAAAAAAAAGAATAATATGCTAATAAAACGTCTTTATTACAGGTTATAGCCCAACCCCCGACGACACCATAAAAAATAAAAATTGCCGTAACAGAGAGGAAAAACTATAAAGTTTTTTAGTAGCACTTTGCGTTATTAAATAAAAAAAAAATATAATGAAAAGTGGAAAACAGACCTCTTTTCCCTCCTCTTTTGTTTATATTTTCCCAGATATAAAAAAAATTAACACACATGCAAAGATAAAAACATTAAAATAAAGCCCTATATGTCACTGAAAAAAGACGCAGAAATTAGTTGAATAACGCAAATGATAAAAATGTTATAGCCCTCCAAATCCGCACATACAAAAAAACTTGAAAATGTGCCTGGTATGGAAGTGGTTAATTTCCAGAAATGAATGTGCAGCTGATAATGAAAAGTGAAAATTGCAGTTTTTCCAGAGATACACTATTTTAGTGCCTTATATGTTGCCGCCTATCTTGTATCAGCAGAGACACACACTCCAAAATCTGTTAAGCGGTTATCCCAGGCACAATAGCCTTTGGGGCATTCATCTCTGATACAAGCTTGGCACAACATATTGCGCACTGAAAGGACGTATTCCTGGAAATATTGCCATTTTCACTTTTCACCATCAGCTGCGTATTCATTTCTGTAAAAAATATATTAATGCAACACTTGGTGGTTAAAAATGCTCACTGTACCCCTGGGGTGTAGTTTCCAAAATGGCATTTTAGGGCTCTGCAAAAGTTTCATGATGTCCGAAAACCACAGTGTACATCTGTGCTCCAAAAACCACATGGCGCTCCTCCCTTCTGTGCCTGGCTGTGCCCAAACTGCAGATAATACCCACATATAACATTAAGTACATTATCTTGGGTACAACACTTTCATACATATGGGCAGAAACTGCAGTTTGGGCACACAGCAGGGTGCAGAAGGGAAGGAACCCTATGTGGCTTTTGGAACACAGATTTAGATGTTTGGTATCTGGATGACATGTCATGTTTGCAGAGTCTCTAAGGTACCAGTAAAGTGGAATCCTCTAGTGAGTGACCCCATTTTGAAAACTGCAACCCTCAAAAGAATAGTATATAGTGAGAATTAGTTTCCCAGACGTACATTGGGTACACCAAATTCCATACTATTTCCCAAGCAGCTCCTATGATTGGGGAGGGGGGGGGGGTCACTCTGGGGGACACTTCTGGTTTCTTTTCCCTCATAAGCTCTAAATCTGGGGTGTGCCTTGATATACACAATCAGTTTTGTTCTAATGATTTGGTTATTTTGGGGGTTTTTGTCTTCCCAGTGAAAAGCTATATTTTTTTTCTTGTTATGTAGCCATATTAGGACTTTTTGCTAGATGAGATGCATTTTGTAATGACACCATTTTGGGGTGCCTATAACTTAATGAATAAATTATATTACTTTTTTTTGGGGTGGATATATTCTGGCATTGTATTTTACCTTTTACATTTTTTGCTGTGCAGCATATAGTATAAGTAACATGTTACCTTTATTCTGTGGATCGGTATGATTACAGCGATACTTAATTCATATTGGGGTTTTTTTATGTTTTACTAATTTTGTAGAATAAAAACCTATTTCGACATAAATCAATTATTTTTGTATCGCCATCTTCTGAGATGCGTAACGTTTTTTTTTTTTTTTCAGTTGACAGTTGATTGAGGGCTTATTTTTTGCGGGACAACCTGTGCCAGTAATTGGTACTGTTTTCGGATATATATGACTTTTTGATCGCTTTTTATAGAATTTTTTGTAAGGCAAGATGATGTCTTGTGTACACATATTGCAGTATATAGCGCAGGGGTAGGCAACCTTTTTTGTTCGGTGTGCTGGTTTAAATTAAAAAATCAAAGATGAGGTGCTTGGAGTGCCGTGCTGTAATTGTAAGGCTGACAACCCCTATACTAGTGTCATGTACCACAAACCATAACACAGAAGTGCTGCCACAAGATGCTTCAGGACACATGCGTTTACTGCTATTTCCTGGGATGCACCTGTACTTTTCCATCAGAAGCAATGAAACAACATGTGCAACCCCCAATTAGTGGTAAATATATGTGTCCAGGAGCACCACGTGGCAGCATCCTTATGGTGGAAACACACTATGTGTATATGTGTATGGATGCAGCTATATTCTTAGGCCACTGGAACTTTGACTTTAATGTAAAATTGCTTTCGCATGGTGCTTTTTTTCTACAAAAAAATACCTGTTTTTTGTGGAAAAACATACCGTTATAAAGAATAATGTCCCATAGCGGCCCCTGCACACAGTATTATGTCCCATAGCGGCCCTCACACGGTATTATGTCCATAGCGGCCCCTGCCCCACAGTATTATGTCCCATAGCAGCCCCTGCACACTGTATTATGTCCCATAGCCATAGCAGCCCCTGCACACGGTATTATTTCCCATAGCCATAGCAGCCCCTGTACACGGTATTATGTCCCATAGCGGCCCCTATACACAGTATTATGTCCCATAGTAGCCCCTCCATGCAATATAATGTACCAAAGCGGCCCCCGCACACATTATGTATAATGACGCCAATGTGACCCCTGAGGCCCTATCAGCGGTCTCTTTCTTCAGGCAGAAGCACCGACGACAGCTAGGTGTTGCTCTGGAACGCAGGAGAGGTGAGTAACATTATTTTTTATGTTTGATCACCTCCCTTGGGGCTCCACTTATTATACTCTGGGGTCTGAAGAGACCCCACACTATAATAATAGCAGTTTCGTTTTGGCCGTGTTTGGTCTGATCGAAACAGCTGGGCGAGGACTCGGGCTGCCGTGCCAGGGAAATAAGCCTTGTGTGCCACTCTTGGCATGTGTGCCGGGGGTTGCCGATCCCTGGTATAGAGGAAGTCAACCTATGCAGACGTGGCAAGATCAACCAGGTATGTGGGGTCTTGGCAGCCCGGGGTCACTGGTCCTACGCCAGGCTGCTGAACATACACACCCCCACAGCGAGATCGGGGGGTGCAGATGGGTGGACATTATTGCAGAACCTCTTAGATGCTCCTGTCATGTATGAGCATGGCATCAAAGGGGTTAAAATGCATCAGGGTGTTAGCTGTTAGTATGCAATAGTATGTCCGTGGTCATTAAGACAGTGGCGACCAGGACGTACTATTACTTTATTGGTTGCTAGGTTGGTAAAGGGGTTATCCAGCTTCCAAAAAGTATCTGCTGAAACATCCACAACAGTGTTAAATATTCGCTGTTGCTTTGTGCAGCCTTTTCTTCGATTTATAATACTTGCTGCTCCTTATTACTGTTGTTTACATGCATCTGTGGACATACTACATTTCACATGATTCATCTGCCTGCTCTCACTATCTTTGTTTGCTGCTCACAGGATGGGGGGAAGTGAGCTTGCAAATGAAACATCACAGCAGTTTGTGACCTCAGATATGGGAGTGATTTACTTACCTGTGATAAGTGGAGGGCCAAGGAGAGAGTAGAGAATGGAGAGGTACACAGAGAGTGAGAGCAGGCAGATGAATCATGGGAAATGCAGTTTGTCCACAGATTCACTGCATGTAAATAACAGTGATACAAGGAGCAGCAAGTAAAATAAACTAAGCAAAGGCTGTACAAGGAAACACTGAGTATTTATCACTGCTGTGGATGTATTTGCAGATAATTTTTGAAATCTTGATTACGCCTTTAAGCTCTGTAATTTCAGAAGGGCAGTGTCAAGCAGGGGTTGTGATTCAGAGCTCCAGTCAGAGGCAACCAGTGTCAGAGCTCAGAATCACACTCTTTGCCTGGTCCTGCTTGACACCGCCCTCCTGACAGTACATAGACTAAATAGCATATCGGTAACAAAAACTAACAGCATTGATTGCTGGGGCTAGAGAAAAAAATTCCAATGTGCTGGAATCAGTGGAGCAGCGCCTATTAACAGATTCTAAGAACTGGAGTTGGTGGAGGTGCTGATGCCCTTTAAGGGCTCATGGAGTCATATCTTCTTGAATTTTACCGAGGCAGTGCAGCAGAGATGTGCTGCTCACTCATCATACAAACTGAAGCTGCAAGTGTAGGTACTACAGTCATGGCCAAAAGTTTTGAGAATGACACAAATATTATATTTTCACATGATCTGCTGCCCTCTGGTTTTTATGTGTGTTTGTCAGATGTTTTTATCACATACAGAAATTTAATTGCATTCATATTTATGAGTAACAGAAGCTTATATTGACAGTTAGAATGAGTTAATGCAGCAAGTCAATATTTGCAGTGTTGACCCTTCTTCTTCAGGACCTCTGCAATTCTCCCTGGCATGCTCTCAATCAACTTCTGGACCAAATCCTGACTGATAGCAGTCCATTCTTGCAGAATCAATGCTTTAATTTTGTCTGAATTTGTTGGTTTTTGTTTGTCCACCTGTCTCTTGATGATTGATCACAAGTTCTCAATGGGATTAAGATCTGGGGAGTTTCCAGGCCATGGACCCAAAATCTCTATGTTTTGTTCCCTGAGCCATTTAGTTATCACCTTTGCTTTATGGCAAGGTGCTCCATCATGCTGGAAAAGGCATTGTTGAGCGCCAAACTGCTCTTGGACGGTTGGGAGAAGTTGTTCTTGGAGGACATTCTGGTACCACTCTTTATTCATGGCTGTGTTTTTAGGCAAGACTGTGAGAGAGCCGATTCCCTTGGCTGAGAAGCAACCCCACACATGAATGGTTTCAGGATGCTTTACAGTTGGCATGAGACAAGACTGGTGGTAGCGCTCACCTCTTCTTCTCCGAATAAGCTGTTTTCCAGATGTTCCAAACAATCGAAAAGGGGATTCATCAGAGAAAATGACTTTACCCCAGTCCTCAGCAGTCCACTCCCTGTACCTTTTGCAGAATATCAGTCTGTCCCTGATGTTTTTTCTGGAGAGAAGTGGCTTCTTTGCTGCCCTCCTTGAGACCAGGCCTTGCTCCAAGAGTCTCCGCCTCACAGTGCGTGCAGATGCACTCACACCTGCCTGCTGCCATTCCTCAGCAAGCTCTGCACTGCTGGTAGCCCGATCCCACAGCTGAAACACTTTTAAGAGACGGTCCTGCCGCTTGCTGGTCTTTCTTGGGCGCCCTGGAGCCTTTTTGGCACCAATGGAACCTCTCTCCTTGAAGTTCTTGATGATGCGATAGATTGTTGACTGAGGTGCAATCTTTCTAGCTGCAATACTCTTCCCAGTTAGGCCATTTTTGTGCAGTGCAATGATGACTGCACGTGTTTCTTTAGAGATAACCATGGTTAACAGAAGAGAAATAATGATGGCAAGCACCAGCCTCCTTTTAAAGTGTCCAGTGGTGTCATTCTTACTTAATCATGACAGATTGATCTCCAGCCCTGTCCTCATCAACACCCACACCTGTGTTAATGGAGCAATCACTGAAACGATGTTAGGTGGTCCTTTTAAGGCAGGGCTGCAATGATGTTGAAATGTGTTTTGGGGGATAAAGTTCATTTTCTAGGCAAATATTGACTTTGCAAGTAATTGCTGTTAAGCTGATCACTCTTTATAACATTCTGGAGTATATGCAAATTGCCATTAGAAAAACTGAAGCAGTAGACTTTGTAAAAATTAATATTTGTATCATTCTCAAAACTTTTGGCCATGACTGTACAATGCTGCCCCATTTAAGTCTGAGCCATCTTACACATCTTGAAAGGCACTATCAATGCTGTGCTGTATAAAGAGGTTTTAGAACAACATACACTCCCATCTAGACAATGTCTCTTTTAGGGAAAGTCTTGCATATTTCTGTAATACAATGCTAAACTGCATACTGCTTGACATTGCAGAAAAAGAGTCTAGGTGCTGAATTGGCCTGCCTTCAGTCCGGACCTTTCACCAATAGAAAACACTTGGCGCAGTAAGAAAGTCTGGAAAAGAAGAACTGGGACTGTTGAAAATATAGAATCCTACATCAAATGAGAATGGGAAGACATGGCAATGTTCCAACTTTTTGAGATGTGTTTTTTTGGAATTGTGGTTGTAACTATGTGTTACAGTCATATCATTAAGCGATGTACATGATGAGCAGCTTTGGAACCATCTGCATACTCTGAAAACCTGAAATGTTTCCCAACATTCATGGTCTGTACCTTGTGTAAAAGTTCACATTTCCTGCTGTTGCAATAGATTATCTTGACTTAATCTGCATATAATCTGTGAGATAAACCAATTTTCCACCATTATCATGTGATACAAAGGCCTTTTTTCTCAGGAAAAAGTTCTCATTTGTAGTTCATTTAATAACTGGCCATTTATTTTCATGACTCAGAGGAGCTCTCAATCTTTTGTGCATCAAGCAAAGAAATTCCTTTCAGTAGATAATTAGGTAAATGGCAAGCGAAGATACACCTAATTATTGTTTCTTTTCCCAAGATCAAAGCAGTCTGCATACATCTTGACCTACCAACTACCGTCTCAATGCAGGATATGAAATAATGGAGTTTACATTGTGCTGCAAGAAATATTAAACATTTATTGTAACTTTCCTTTGTTGAAATTTCTTTTTAAAAGACTAATATTTATAAAAAAAAAAAAAAAGGAAAGTTTTTCTGCATGTGTTAGGGTGGGTTCACACTTGCGCTTGAGTCCATCCGCTGCCAATCCGAGTGAAAATCTTGGGAAACTGGATAGGCACCGGATAGCGACAGGTTAGCGATGCATTGCTTAAAAACCCATTCATTTGATTGCACCCTCTGCATTGCGAATCCAGTTTTTTCGTCAGAAACAAAGTCGGACATGCAGGACTTTGTGTTGGACGAAAAAAAAACGGCTTCACAGCACAGAAGTTGCAATCGGACACCCGCATATTGCTTTAAAAACCCATTCAAATTAATGGGTTTTTAATCAATACGTCGCTAACCTGTCGCTATCCGGTGCCTATCCAGTTTCCCGAGATTTTCATTCGGATTGGCAGCAGACGGGCTCAAGCGCAAGTGTGAACCCACCCTTAGAGTTTGCAAATTCTGACAGTCAATGACCATTATTAAAATTAAAGGACTTGCCTGGTATTTTTATTTTTTTTTTTTTGATGGCCTATCCTATGCATAGGCCATGAAAATATTATTATTGGAGGGGCCAGCACCTGGGTTCTCTATGGACCGGCTCTCTGGGACTGCACTGAATCCCTGTACTATACAATGCACATGACTAGAAGCAGATGGCTCCATACACTGTTGTCAATTGGGCATATTTATGAAGACTGGCATATTTCCACCTCATAAATGCTGCAGCCGTGCGCCTCTGCAGAAATCTACACCATAGATTGCATAGATTTCAGTGATCAGTCACGCTAGTAAACTGCTGTAAATGATCTCCCACAATACTCTATAATGTTCCCAATGTGAGCTTAGCCACAGTCATGCTGCTCAGGCACTATGCAGTGTATGGACCCATCAGCTTCCGGCTACGCACACTGTATATGGCCCCAAACAGCTGATCCATGTGGGGGCTGGGTGTTGGCCCCCCTCCCCAATCAGATATTTATGGCCTATCCTAAGGATGAACCATAAAAAATGTAAAAAAAAAATCACGGACAACCCCTTTAAGGTGGATACAAAATTTACTATGGCCCAGTTTCAGCATGTAAATCTAATTAAATTATATGTTGCAGTATTTAAAAGCCAACATATTTAAAGAGGACTTGTCACAGAGTTTCATAGGGGCAGTCTCATTACAGACATTTCTGGCACTGCCTCAGGATGTGTGGGTCTTAGCTTTACACTTCCTTGACTGTTTTTGGGAGAGAGCTGCGTATGTGTGCCCACCTCCCCTCTATATTCACAGCCACTGTAGCACCAGTCAGAACAGAAGGTGGAGGAATCAGGGTTATGAACATAGGTGTGGGACCCACGTCAAGTAATAGGCATAAGAATCTATGATGACACTACCACTTTAATAGCTCTTCTATGAGGTGACCATGTGCTACAATTAAAGTATAACCATGAAAACAAACCATTCCTACAGATTTCTCTACATACCCATACTTTTTATCACACTAACCAAAATGATTTTATGAGTATATGGTATTTTATGCCACACTTAATAATAATAGTAGTGAGTTTATACCACATTTGATTTTATGAAATAGCATTCATAGCATATTTTTTACCCAGAGTGAGAGAATCATATGTTGGTTGCTTACAGTTATTACTACTATATTTCAGTATGAAGCATATTTGTCATGTTCACTGTATGTCACATGCCCACTTTTACATGACATGGGGGTAACCCACCATTGTACTAATTTTACATTATGCTCAAGGCATTGCAGCTGTCAATACATAACTTATGAGTTGTTGGCAAAATAATAACAGATTTATTACTTTGTGTTAACATTTTACTTTAGGCATTTCAGAATGCAGCTATAAAACACCAATGAAACATTTTTTAAAAATGTGTTTAAATTTAGTTTCTTTTTAAGTTGTTGATATTAAGAATTGGTGTAAAAAATATTAGTATGGTGTGATGCTTAAAAAGATGACTTCCTCAAATCTCGTTTGCTGCAGTTTCGTAATTGCTGAGGTTTGTTTTTATCTAATTATAATATTTTTTTCTCTTTTAGTTTTCTCCCTTTCATTCAAGTATTTTGGGATCATGCTCTTATGATTTCACCGTGAGGTAGGATTTTTGAAAATAATTATTTAGTTATCTTTTAATATTATTTAGATCATTTTCTGTTCCACTTATCTTGCTCCAATGTAAGCACAAATAGACCCCCCCCCCTGCAATAAGCACAATAGCTGTTTTTACATTTTCCCAACATACCGTTTCTTCCCCCAATCACTGTCTCTTTATGCACTGCAAGGCTCCAACTTCCTAGTCCTAATCTTGCCCTGTGATTCTCAGGTCCAAGCCATCTAGGCTGGGTAAGAACCTTCCTTCATGGTTGTGTCCTTCGTCTCTCTGCTTGTACTGTGGCTCTAGACCAGTGGGCCTGCCCCCATTGCACTTACAGACTCATTTACATGCAAGTAAACATTGTTTTTCTGACATAATGAACCCACATTTTGGAGGAACAAAGGTATGCTGGGAAATAATAAAGACATCTCTACACAGCACCTTGATTGTTGCAAGGGAGTAATTATTGCTGACACATTCTATTTAACATATTTCCTCTTTATGCATTCTTAGAAGTGGTTGGGTTTACAAAACCGTTAGGGTGACTTCACATAGAGTTTCCCAGCCTAGTGGCTGGAACTCAGCCATGGCTCAGTAAGATTGGAATACCCCTTAATTAGAGATGAGCGAATCGAAGCTGACAAAGTGGAATTCGATCCGAATTTCAGGAAATTTTCGATTCGCATCGAATCCGGATTTCCTCACACTTCGTGGTATCAAATCTCTTAAACTAAGGACATGTTGGAATATCCTTTAGAAAGGCTATTCAACTCCTACCTTTGCCATTGCATCACGCCCCCTGCGATGTCCTGGTCTTCCTAGCTCGTGTAGGAAAAGAATAAAGATGGCCGTCAGGCATCTTTATTCTATTCCTACACAAGTGGCTCTGCGCATGCCCGATGGCCATCTTTTTTCTATTCCTACAAGAGCGACTCTGCGCATGGCCAGCGGCCATCATTTTTCTAGACCTACACAAGCGGCTCTGCTCATGCTCGGCTGCCCTCTTTATTTTAGTCCTACCCGAGCTAGGAGGACCAGGACATTGCAGGGGGCATGATGCAAAGGTAGGAGTAGAATAGCCTTTCTAAAGGCTATTCCGACATGTCCTTAGTTTAAAATGCATATCCCCAGGCTCTCTACAGCCAGGAAAATAGCTGTTTTTTAACGCGATTCGCCACAAATTAAATCAAATCATTTTGGGAAATTCGGCGAAGCTGCCGAATTGAAGTTTTGAGTAATTCACTCATCTCTTCCCTTAATGACCAAGAATTGTGTATTTTTTTATTGCTTTACAAGACCAAGCTTTTTTTTCCAACTATGTAGCCTTATGAAGCTTAGAGTGTTTTACATGACTAGTTGTATTTTTTTAATGACACAATTTTACGGTACATATAATAACATGGAAATACATGCAAAAAAAAAACAACACACTTTTTGATGAGCTATACTGGTACCATTTTGGTGTAAGTACAACTTTCACATAGAGTTTTTTGCAGACAGATTTTTGAAGCGAAATCTGCCTCAAAAAGCCTCCCAACTCTCCCATCCATTTCAGCTAGAGATAAAAAGAAGCTTCAGGATTTATTTCAGGTAGATTCTGCCTTACAAAGCCTATTGAAATGAATGTGAGGCAGAAAAAGATGCTATCATTTTTTTTTCAGTGGTTCTTGGAAATGAATGACTCCCATTGAAATGAATGGGAGAGTTGGGAGGCATTTTTTGAGGCTGATTCCCCCTCAAAATCTGCCGGTAAAAGAGTGTGAACATACCCTTATGGCTACACTTAAATATTTGTTTTATTTACTGTATTTGTTTCTAGAAGAGGACTTATACCAGTCGTCCATTGATAGCTTTATAATAATCTGCTCTACTTATGCATATGATTCCTGTCTGTCTATTAGCCTCTGATAATCTCCTGTAGATGGGCAACGCGAAGGTCATTATTAGGCCTTAGGCTGCCAAAACAACTCTTTGGCACCCTCTGATCATGTTTTGTAGTTGTTTGATAGGAGGGCAATAGGGTACAACCTACTTAGATGCCATGGGCATACCATTGTTTTTTCTGGTGAAGTTTTAACATCATCTCACTCACAGCATTTGAAAACACTCTTAAGGTCCTATTAGAGCAGAACAAGTGCCAATAGTGCTCATTTGAATTGGCCTATTAGAATGCCTGATGTGACGGATCGCTGAGTATTATCTGTATCTTTTATACAACATAAAAGTTCTAATCTGCTCCCAAACAAGCGTTGGGTCACTTATTGGCTGATCGGGAGCAGAAATACGTGGGCCAGTAATTGGGAACAAGCATTTCTAGGAATGTTTTTACCTGATGATTGAGCCATGTATACACCATTTGGTCTGTTTGCCCTCTTTCCTGCTTTTAAGAAATGCATAATTTCAGAAGCCTCAAAATTGGATGAATCTGTAGATGAGTCATGAAAAATGGCTTTCTTTAACCTTTTAAAATGTCACAAAAATGGGCTTCTTCTATGTCAGTCGATGGAACTGATGGAGATGCGGAAGTGCAGATGTTTCGTCATCCCCATGGACAGCGAATGTAAAGGCAGGGTGAATGTGCGACCGACACTACTCACTTCTGGTAAGAAAAAGAGAGCAGCTGTGGACCCCCGTCATAATAATCATTGAGGCCCCAAGGGATCAGACGTTTATCACTTATCCAGTGATAGGTGATAAATGCCAATTGTGGGAAAACCCCTTTATGCTTTTTCTGAAATAAATCCATTGTCATGCTAAAACCTGCTAGCAACAAAGTAAAGAGAGTATTAGAAAGCACAATTTTGCACTAGTGAATAATGCCCGCTTTTCGGTCAATATGATGTTTGTCAGAGTATATGAATGGCAGCTCTCTGCAATCTTTCAGCTTGAGAATTGTTGACATTCACTCCTAAATAAAATAATTAGTCTGAGTGACTTATTCCCTTGGTTCAGGGACGTCAGCATTTCTTTCTAATTGCTAAAGTGCACAAATAACATTTGTCATTTAGTGATTTTTTTCAGACCTCCATTAAAACAATTAGTTTGTTAAGCATCGACTTGAGCGCATTGCACTGTACACCCCATGTACACTGTTCTCAGTGTATCTTTTATGTGGATCCTAAAATTCTAGCTATGATGAATGTGTCATACCACATCCCAGCACTGTACACAGTATTGTAAATGCCTAAAAGTGGAAAAAGTTTGTTAGTATTTGTTTTCTTGTTTTGTTTGATGGAGCCTTGATAAAGCTTGCTTAATACTTGCCGTATGAAAGGTCTCATGTGGTCTTGCGATGGGGCTAGATGACAATCTTTGTTCATTAGAAGGTATTGAGTAGCGTGAATATTTTTTTTTATTTTTTTTATGTGATTGTAGTCAAATTTTTTATAGAGATTCAGCTAGATGAAGGTGTGTGTGTGTGTACTCTACATGCAGAAGATGTCATGTGATTTGACATGCACTAAATATTCCTATGTGAAAAAAGAAATGTCTTGAAATAAAAGGGATAAAGCATCACAATTACATCTGTCGGGATGCAGAAAGCATTAGACCATATAAAGTAATGCATTTTACATATGTCATGTAGGTTATGTGTTCATACATCTGTCACCACCTCAGAGAGGTCAGCATAAGGTTATGACCGGCACACTGACTTCAGTGCAGTGTATGTTTTGTTAGTTGCAGTGCTCACTTCACATTGAGGAAAGATTTCTTCATATTCATGAGCAGGGAAGTTCATAAAGGTCAAGAACCCACACACACTTCACTGTGATGTGAGTGCTGCAACCAATAAAGTGAACTTTTCACAAAAAGTACTGTACAAATAAATATCACAGCACTCAAATCCATGTGACTCCTTACCCTATGCTACCCTTAGAGAGGTGGCGACAGATGAAATGAGATGACTAAGCTAAGGGGTCGTTCACACTACCACTTGTGTAGTCGGTTGCTAAAATAAGATAATCCTTTAATAGTCTCACCATGGGGAAATTCAGTGTGTTACAGCAGCATAGATAATACAAATACAAAAGCTCCAAGGTAGAAGCATTACAGTGACAGTAGGTACAGATAAAAAAAAGGTAAAGGTAAAAAAGTAGTAGAAAGGATATCACAACTTAAGATCTTTCAGTGCTATTGTCTGTTACAAAATTTTAGCAATGGACACAAGCAGAACCGTCACAAATCTGTTAAAAATTCCATTGATTTCAATGGGATTTTACCTGGTGTCCATTTACACCAAATCCGTCACATGTCCATTACTTTTCGCAGACAAAAAATCCTGCATGCAGTACTTTTGTGTCCGTGAAATATAACGGTTTCATGATGGACGTCAAGCGTCTGTTATTTTTTAACATTAAATTCTATGGGTAATGGACGGGCGTCTGTTATACTGCCCGTTGTTACTGTCTGTTTTTTTTTTTGCGCATGCTTAGAAAGCAGAAACAAAAAAAAAAAAAAACGTACACTAACTGATGCTAATGTGTCCATTTTTTTTAACTGATCCATTAAATGAATCAGTTAAAAACGGACACATTAACATTAATGTCTGTTATGCTAGGTGTCCATTTTTTTTTTTTTTTTTTTTTTTAAACGGACATTATCAGAACGGACATCCAACGGTAGTGTGAATCCACCCTAAGAGTGACATGAGCCAACTTTCTAACTAGTTGTGTGAGCCATCTCTGTGTTGCTGCCTGATATAGGTCTCTACGCTCCCTGTTCTGTACATGGTGTACTATTCTGTTCACTTTTCAGCAGCGTCTCATTGACATCACAGGCAGATGAAACTTGTGTTATGGGATCCACTGGTCAAAGCTCACCTCTACAGTGTCCATATTAGGACATCCTCAGATATCAGTGTCAAACATCAGATTAATAGCAGTTTACAACAGTGATACCTGACTTTGATACCTTACTCTGATACCTGACTTTGATTCTGACACCTGACTTTATGAATGTGGCACACAGAGAGGTTATTTGGTGAAAATGATACCAGAATTATGGAGCATTTTACTTGATAAATCTCCACCATTGTATGTGCTGGCTGGCTTGTATGTATATGAAAAACTCAGATGATGTGTGAGTCTGATCTCTGACTGAGTCAGATATCAGACAACTTTGTGTCAGACAACTTTTTATCAGACTCATGAAGCTCTCAGCCTGCAGCCTTATACAAGTATCTTCTACTCCTGAGTGTGAGCAGTGATGTCACTCAGAGGTCAGTCATCCTGGCCAATCACAGTGTAATATTGTATGTGCTTCATAGCTGACTGCTGACTTGTGACTCAATCAGATATGAAAGTCAGAAGTCATCTAAGTTTTACAACCAGCCCAGAAACTGCATAGAGTCAGGTGTCAGACTCAAAGTCAGGTGTCAGACTCAAAGTCAGGTGTCAGAGTCAAAGTCAGGTGTCAGAATCAAAGTTAGGTATCAAAGTCAGGTGTCAGAATCAAAGTCAGGTGTCAGAGTCAAAGTCAGGTGTCAGAATCAAAGTTAGGTATCAAAGTCAGGTGTCAGAGTCAAAGTCAGATATCAAAGTCAAGTGTCAGAATCAAAGTCAGGTATCAGAATCAAAGTCAGGTATCAAAGTCAGGTGTCAGAATCAAAGTCAGGTGTCAGAATCAAAGTCAGGTATCAAAGTCAGGTATCAGAGTAAGGTATCAAAGTCAGGTATCACTGTTGTAAACTGCTATTAATCTGATGTTTGACACTGATATCTGAGGATGTCCTAATATGGACACTGTACACCTCACTGTCCCCCCACGTCACACAGCATTTTTAGACCACCCACTCATGAATCTCAGTGAACATCTGCAGACTGTTTTACATGGACTGAATATATATATATATATATATATATATATATATATATATATAAATTCCATTAACAGCAGCTCAGACATGGCAGCACCCATAATCAAACACCAAACAAAAAAAAAATCTACAATCAGAAAATAAGAACAGATTAGAAAAAAGGTAATATGTAGATGATAAAAATGCTTATAATGCTGAAGAGGAGAAAAATTAATGTGGCTGCGAATGGATTGCTTCTACAAGTTTTCTGTATAAACTCTTTCCTGGGAGCAGTTGTTGTAATACTTGTAATATTAACACTTACTGGGCTGCTATAGTTTAAGATGATGCTAAAACTCAGCATGTTATGTTTGTAAATGAGATTCATCTTTTAATCTCTTCCTGTGTCATGTGAGAGTCCCCATTTCCTCTACCTTCCTGCTCTGTATCTGCTTCCTATGTTTAGATCTGACTGTGCTGCTGAACTGGAAAGATCTATCGCTTTGTCAATTGCTGCTTTCAGGTAGCAAAAGCCAGAAGCCCAATTGTGGCTGCTTAAGTGCGGCACGATGCACAGTATAATGTCTGCCAGAGCTGACTCAGGCTCATGTCTTACTGTCTGCAATAAATTGTTTAATTTTTATTTATATCTAAAACATGTTCCTAATACGCTAGTGGAGGACATGTTATTTATGGGGCCCTGCTTAGTTTTATTTTCTGGTATAGTGCCTACTTAAGAACGCTGTCATTTTCCCAGCACACTAAACACACACTTTTAAGGAAGAAATTTTTATTTAAATTTTATTTCTTTTTCCCTTTTTTTTATTTATTTTTTAAACCATTGTTTGACATAGTAAGTTCACAAGCCAGGAGTGTGAAAAATGGACAATGCCCACAAAGTTTAAGTTTAAATTTGTGTGATTTTGTTTGTAAAGATCTATGCATATAATGACATTAACACTTCAATTGACAATATCAATTATACTTGGGAGATTATTCAATTTTTATTATAGTATATATGATAAGTTTCAAGAATATGAGAATGTTTTACTTATAATGTATTATGTAATTTTTAGATTTGATTGATTCTTACTGATAATTTCAGTGTTTATTTTTGGTATTTCCATAAGATATGTTCAGGCTGTCTGACTGGTGTGTGTGTGCAACTTCTCGGATCCCAGTAGTCATGAAGACAGGCGTACCATTGCTGGGTTTGCACAGCAGTAATTATAGGTGGAGAAGCTGAGAAAGCCTGTCATATATTTACATGATACAGTACTCTCTATTAGCTTATGGGGCTCCACATAAAACAGTTGAGCAAGCATGTTGAGTTTGCATGTTGAGTGATCAAACCATCAGACCTTCCCCAAAGTGGTATGACTAAAAACATCTTGTCCCGCATAAAATGATGTCTAAGGTTAAGTTCACATCTGTGCTGAAGTCTTCATTAGAGACTCTGCCACACAAACCGCCAGAGATCCTCCATACAGGACTTTTCTCTCCGCCGGTTTCAGTATAAAAATGGGGGACACCTGGTGGACCGCATTATAGTCTATGGTGTCCGCCGGTAACTGCAGTTTTAGCAGTTGGGCTCTCCATCGTTCAGGTGGACCCAAACAACTGAGAGCCAGACACAGATGGGAACCTAGCCTTCCCAGCTCCATACAAGTAAAGATAAAATATGTAAATATTTCAGAATATAGCGACACGAAGAAATTTTTCTATTTTGCAAGATTTTTTAATAGGTATCAAAACATCAAAAATACTGTATACATTTGGTATCGCCTTGATTGTACTGACCTGCACAATACAGGTAACATGTCATTTTTACCACTTAATGAATGCCGTTAAAATTAAACACATAAGAAATTTGTGCAAACTTGTTTTTTTGCCAATTCCACCTCCATTCTGAATTTTTTTCCAGCATCCTAGAACATTACACAATATATTGAATGGTGCCATTACAAAGTACAATTTGCCCCGCAAACAATAAGCCATCATGTAAACTAAAAAATGAAAAAATGATGGCTCTTGGAATGTGGGGAAGTAAAAACAGATATGCAAAAATGAAAATTGGCCAAAAAAAACAAACAAACAAAAAAAAATGCTGTGTGTTGCTTTAATCTCAAGAGCCCTAAAACAATTTTCCACTAATGATGATAATGAAATGTCTACCATTCCATTGTATTTCCAGATATTATCTTTCAATATCTGCAAATACAAGTACATCATGTCCACCCCAACACCCCACAGAAAATCACAAAAGTGTTGAATTCAGAGAAGTGTGCCTTGCTTTCTGGTTGAGTGGCTGTAAATTCTTTGTTGCCTTCTAGTGGAATTTAGTGTTGTACATTTCCATAATGCGCATCATTAGTTGCTGTTAATTACACCCTTGAGATGCTGGTCTGCTCTATCTGGACTGCTCCAGTTCACCATTTCATCTGTGGTTTGATTATAAAGTAAGTTATTTCCATAAGACTGTAAGGTGTATCTTCTACTATACCTTTGATTCAAAAGCTATTTCAGCTAGTAATAAGTGACAATAATAATCTATTAAAACTGATGTTATTTAATAGAGTTGTAAAGAAAAGGCTAGTGCACACAGTTAAGCCACAGGCACTGAGCGAATATAGCTTCCTAGTCACACAGCCTATGTAGCATTTAATCACAAAGCATTAAAACATACTAGTCAGCCAGTATTTATGTATTGCTTGCTTTATGTATTAAAAAAGAGATGTCCTGTATAAAGAAGCGTAAAAGGCTGGTGTGACTGCAGAGCCCTATTCATTCAAGATAGCGCAATCTTGCAAATATTTAAAAGAAAAAAAAATACAAAATTCTACAGTTTGGTGCCTACAGCTGCTGTGCCATGGTTACTGACTAAAAAGAAACCCTTTGTAGTCTGACTGCAGGCATTTATTACTTCCATCTATGCTGACTTATAATGTCTGTGGGTTAACAAAAAGAGTGGCTTTAGAGGATGTGGGATAACATATGACTTCAGGAATAGACTGCACAAACACCAAGCCTTTAATTTATTGAACAAAGTTGTTGTCAAGAGTATCTTATAGCTATAAATCAACTCTTAGGGGGTTAAGAATAAGCTCCATTGCAGGATAGTGCAAACACACAGACAAGCACAGCAGATAAGTTTGAATAAGGCCAGCATGACAACTGGAGTGATGGTTACATACACACTCACTAGAAGCAACTGACTTGATGGTTACAGAGGTTAGCAAGAGACATCTGGCTTGGCACTTACGGAAAAGTGTCTCGGAGCACCTTTTACAGAACTGAACATAGGCCTTAAACTGTACATAGTCTTAATAGTACTTTAGTCCTTTGCAGAACTAGTCCTTTCCTATCCACTAACCCCCCCAATTCAAAATGTGAGTCACCCATGAGCAATACCATTTTATTCATTTGCATGTGACTGCTGGAGATAGCCAAGTTGCAGTTCCATAGAGATGAATGGAACCGCCTGTCGCTCTATTTATATTCCTGTGGATATGGGATAACTTTAAGTACCTGGAATACCCTATGTAAGCCAATAGGTGGGTGACCTTAGCAACAGTTGTAACCCTAGAAACAGTTATAAAACACTGGGCAGTTTCACACAGTCTTAGCGTATTTTCTCACTGCTTTTCTTTGCTGTCTCTCAGCAGCAAAGGTGCATATGGTATTACAACACAGCTTAAAGGGGTTTTCCAGGCAAAAAAATCAAAATCCCTTTTTTTTTTTTTTTTTAAAGTCTGTTAGTGCTATTAATGGGTTGATAAGTGCATCCAAATACCTTTAGCAGTGTTTTGAGTGATTTCTGGGTTTCTCTGGGAGCTCCGGGCATCTTCTGCATTTGTTTACAAGGTGTAGCTTCCTGCTGTCTTAGCTAGTGCAATGCATCATGGTAGTTGTAGGCTGACTCACACTACCTCCCTCTCACTACCCTTCCCCTCCCTGTCTCTCCACCCCTTCAAAACAGCTCTGATCATTCTTCACCTGATCTATTTAGTAGCAGTGGTGCAGGGTATTACAGCTTCATCTCATTCAGTTTTATTGGATTAAGCTGCAATGCCCTGCAAAGCTGCTACTATATGTACAGTGTGTAACAATGAAGAGGCACTCTGGCCCCTTCTGACAGCTTCTCGACAAGGTGCGACAGTCGGGCCTCACAGATCTGATATCAGTGTTAGACAGGACCCTGATCCCAGAAAATCTCTTTCATGTCATCATCTCACTTGCCAGTTTGTGTGCTTTTCTTTGAAGGGTACCACATTTTGCTTATTTTATATAGCAGTTATCTTTATTTTAGCAACAATTATATTCTTTTTAGCATAAATATTTGTGGTGTGGTTTTATGTTCACTGTTAACAAATTTTTGCTTGTTTCCGAGAAATGGTGACATTTTTTCATTTCGTATACCCCATTGTACATTTATTAAGCAGATGATGGTAACAAATGCCTTGGCTAGCATACATTGTGAAGATCACGATTTAGTAGACTGAGGTCTGTATGGCTTGTTATTTATGTTTATAGATCTGGTTACTTCCCGCTTGCTAAAAGTGTTATTAATTTTTTTTTCTTGGCATCCATTTTTTTTTTCTTTTTGCATATGAAATAAGATTTCTGTACTGGCCATGTACCAACTTAATAGCTTAATATATTTTATCATAGTCTGTGTGTTTGCATGCCACTGGACTGCAATGAATGAATGTAAGTACGCTAAATGAAGTATGGGAATACAGGTTGAAGATTGTGTAAAGCTCTGCAAACCTGTGATAAAGGAGATTATGCAGAATGTATTGCACACTGTTCATAAGGCTGATGGAAAAAGCTCAGGAGGAATATTGTAACACAGCTTTCCATAAAGTAGAGGTCTGTTATCACAGACTTACCAACCACAACTTCATTCAAAAATGGCTGTAACTTGCCAAACATAGAGTAATCAGTAGCTGTACAAGCCTCATATGTGCCTGTCTAATGCCCGTTCTTTACACTAGGCATAATTACATTCAAAATTCGTAAGGGATTCTTACTTGTCTAGTACAAGAGACACTTGTTGAGAAATTTGTTATTGAAAGTGCAGTTTCATTCTAGTGGTGTTTTACACTGATCTGATATAAGAAACCGGTGTATAGATACAGAAGTATTAAAAATATATCCTCTCTGAATATTTATAATTTCATTGGAGGGAAGCACACGTCTTTTACATCAAAATGTTGATCAAATTCTGTTCCAAAAAATTGTTTTTCAATAGTAAAAATTGTTCTATAGCCGTGTTGGCGAATCTATGGCACACAAGCCAGAGGGGGCACTCAGAACCCTCTCTGTCGGCACCCGCGCCATCGCCCTGATCGCTCACTAACGGGGAATCCAGTACAGGATTCCATGTTAATTAGCAATCGCTTCTTTCAGCTGTACTTGCAGGCCACGGGTCCGCGGGACCTTGACTTACACCAACTGCAGAGTGTGACCTCTGCCCTGACGCAGGTGCGATGACGTAAGTCATCAGCGCCTGCAGTCAGAAGAAGAAGGACACTACTTACCTGTTCTTTGTGGGACTTCAGGTAAGTAGCATATAATACTGTGTGTGGGCCACTGTGGAGCATATAATACTGTGTGGGGGCCACTGTGGAGCATATAGAGCATATAATACTGTGTGGGGGCCATTGTAGAGCATATACAATGAAGGAAATAAGTATTTGATCCCTTGCTGATTTTGTAAGTTTGCCCACTGACAAAGACATGAACAGTCTATAATTTTAAGGGTAGGTTAATTTTAACAGTGAGAGATATAATATCAAAAATAAAATCCAGAAAATCACATTGTATAAATTTTATAAATTTATTTGCATTTTGCAGAGAGAAATAAGTATTTGACCCCTCTGGCAAACAAGACTTAATACTTGGTGGCAAAACCTTTGTTGGGAAGCACAGCAGTCAGTTGTTTTTTGTAGTTGATGATGAGGTTTGCGCACATGTCAGGAGGAATTTTGGTCCACTCCTCTTTGCAGATCATCTCTAAATCATTAAGATTTTGAGGCTGTCACTTGGCAACTCGGAGCTTCAGCAACCTCCTTAAGTTTTCTATGGGATTAAGGTCTGGAGACTGGCTAGGCCACTCCATGACCTTAATGTTCTTCTTTTTAAGCCTTTCCTTTGTTGTCTTGGCTGTATGTTTTGGGTCATTGTCCTGCTGGAAGACCTAGCCACGACCCATTTTTAATTTCCTGGCGGAGGGAAGGAGGTTGTCGCTCAGGATTTTACAGTACATGGCTCCATCCATTCTCCCATTGATGCGGTGAAGTAGTCCTGTGCCCTTAGCAGAGAAACACCCCCAAAACATAATGTTTCCACCTCCATGGTTGACAGTGGGAACGGTGTTCTTTGGCTCATAGGCAGTATTTCTCTTCCTCCAAACACGGCGAGTTGAGTTAATGCCAAAGACCTCAATTTTTGTCTCATCTGACCACAGCACCTTTTCCCATGCACTCACAGAATCATCCAGGTGTTCATTGGCAAACTTCAGATGGGCCTGCACATGGGCCTTCTTGAGCAGGGGGCACTGCAGGATTTTAATCTATTACGGCGTAATGTGTTACCAATGGTTTTCTTGGTGACTGTGGGCCCAGCTGCCTTGAGATCATTAAAAAGTTCCCCCCGTGTAGTGTTAGGCTGATCTCTTACCTTCCTCATGATCAAGGATACCCCACGAGGTGAGATTTTGCATGGAGCCCCAGATCAATGTCGATTGACAGTCATTTTGTTTTTCTTCCATTTTCTTGCTATTGCACCAACAGTTGTCTCCTTCTCACCCAGCGTCTTACTTATGGTTTTATAGCCCATTCCAGCCTTGTGCAGGTCTATGATCTTGTCCCTGACATCCTTAGAAAGCTCTTTGGTCTTGCCCATGTTGTAGAGGTTACAGTCTGACTGATTAATTGAGTCTGTGGACAGGAGCCTTTTATACAGGTGACAATTTAAGAGAGTTCTCTTCAATGTAGGTAACGAGTTGATTAGGAGCGTCTAACTGGTCTGTAGGAGGCAGAACTTTTAATGGTTGGTAGGGGATCAAATACTTATTTCTCTCTGAAAAATGCAAATAAATTTATAAAATTTATACGATGTGATTTTCTGGATTTTATTTTTGTTATTCTATCTCTCACTTTTAACCTACCCTTTAAATTATAGACTGTTCATGTCTTTCAGTGGGCAAACTTAAAAAATCAGCAAGGGATCAAATACTTCTTTCCTTCACTGTAATACTGTGTGGGGGCCACTGTAGAGCATATAATACTGTGTGGGGGCCACTGTGGAGCATATAATACTGTGTGGGGGCCACTGTAGAGCATATAATACTGTGTGGGGGACACTGTGGATCGCATTGAACTATCTGGGGGCCACTGTGGAGTGCATTGTACTGGCTTGGTTACACTGAGGAGCGCAATGTACTGTCTGGGGGCCACTGTGGAGCGCATTGTACTGTCTGGGGGCCACTGTGGAGCGCATTGTACTGTCTGGGTTCCACTGTGGAGCGCATTGTACTGTGTGGGGGCCCCTTTACTATTTATATCACATAGTATATGTTTTATAGCAGACATGATATTAGTACAGGCTGTAATAATATTGCACAGTCACTATAAAACAGATCCTGTAGTATACCCAGAGTATAATAAGCGGAGCCCCCGGGGGAGGTAATCAAACAAAAAATAATGTTAACTCACCTTCCCTGGATCTGCAGCCACTCTGTGCTCTTCGGGCACTTCTGCCTGACGTAAGAGACCGCTGACATGGCCTCAGGGGTCACGTATGACGTCATTACGCATAATGACACGACGTGACCCCTAAGACTCAATCAGCTGACTACAGGCAGAAGCGTCCGAAGAGCACAGAGCGGCTGCAGAGCGCAGGAAAAGGTGATTTAACATTGTTTTTTATGTTTTTCATCTCTTTTGGCCCTCCACTTATTATACTCTGGGGTCTGAAGAGACCCCACAGTATAATTATAGCTAGTGAGTAGCGACAATTGGAATATTATAAAAGAATATTATACCGTGTACAGGGGCAACTATGAGACACAATTCCATGTACAGGGACCACTATGGCACATAATACCGTGTACAGGGGCCACTATGGGGCATAATACTGTGTGCAGGGGCCACTATGGGACATAATACTGTGTGCAGGAGCCACTATAGGACATAATACCGTGTACAGGGGCCACTATGAAACATATACCGTGTGCAGGGGCCGCTATGGGATATATTACCGTGTACAGGGGCCGCTATGGGACATAATACCGTGTACAGGGGTCGTCAGACTTACAATTATTGACCGGCACTCCGAGTACCTCAACTTCTGATTTTTTTATGAAAATCGGCACACCGAACAAAAAAGGTTGCCTACCCCTGCTCTAAAAGGTTCGCCATCACTGTTCTATAGTTTTAACATTTTTGTGCAAACTACACTTAATGTTCTAAAATGTCTCTAAAACTAATAATAGTGTCATGTAGGGGCCTTTAAAAGAAGCTGAAAAATAAATTTGTGCCCATAAACCATTGAAGCATTGCAGAGGGAGTCCTTTTTATAAATGACTCTTCAAGTGCCTCAGGGGACGGGCCTGATTCATCAGCCGTAAGTGCTCTGGCTTTCCCATCTATGCCTTTAGTCTTTATTAATAATATGGCCAGATGGTTTACATATTCATAAAACAATGATTATCTTTGCATTGCTTCATTTGTTTGTGACCACAAAGATATGTTTCTGCTCTTTTTTTTTTTCATTAAAAGTTTTAAGTTTTTCATGTCATAAATTATAATGGAGAACAGGTACAACAAGGTTGGAATACGGCTTCTGCTCCTTTTAAAGACCCTTACATATACCAATTGCTTCACTATATACTGATGGCTGCAAGAATCCATATCGCTTCCAACTGGAAGAAACCAAGTGTTTCGGTGACAAATGTCATTGGTCATGTTGACACGATCATGCTTCATGAAATAAATCAATGGCACTAATTTAACGCTTAGGATTGGTTATTGTAACTTTATATTTTACTATGTATATCCTACTTTATTGAATATTCTTATTGTTCTCTTTTTTGCCTGTATGTTGTATCTTTGCCATTATCCAATAAATTCCTTTGAAACTAAAGACTCCTACATGGCACAGTTATTGGTTTGGGAGTTATTTTGGACCTGATAAACTTCCTTTAAGTATCTGGCTAAAAAGTTAACACAATCAGACCCTTAATCAACAAAAGAAATTAAATAAATAAATAAAAGTTCAAGGTGTGCAAATTTTATCCATACCATAAGACTACATCTGAATGTAAAAAAAAAAGCACCAAATTTTTAGGAATACAAAGTTTAGTTTTAAGATAAAAAAAATGATTATTAATAATTAGTAAATACTAATAATAATTAGTAAATATCAATGACTGTAGATTTGTTCAAATATGTATAGATATAAAACATCTAACAATGTTTATTTCTTGGTTTCCATTCATCATATATTAATATATAATGTATTTTCCATCTTCCCCTCTACACCTGCTTGCCATTCTAGCTCACTGTTCTTCCTTCTTTATCAGTTGTAGAGCCAGAACTCTGAGTAAATGACATGTTCTTTGTAATAAATCAATTTGTGACACTGTCAGTGCATGTTCGGTGTCACGTTCTCCTGGCTTGCTTCGTGATGGTTTATTGGGTACCATACTACCATACACTTGTATTCTGCATTTATCTTGTTCTGGATGTAGTATGGCTCTTGTTGCCTCATTGGGGTAAGCCTCTGCATAATTCCTAGTTATCTATTTCTTGTAACTTTAGTTTATGTCGCTCTCTTGTATCATGGTTTACATCACTGGTTTAAAACCACTTATCATGAATTTCTGAGGATTGTAGATTACGTCGAGGGTCACATTGCCTCATAGTGAAGCTGTCAGTAACTGTTTTAAATACTACTACTATTGCAGGCTGTCTTTGAAGAAAGTTGCCCCTGTTCTAGTAGCTTGATATATTATTAGATCAGATCAATAAAAAGCTTACAATATTAATACAAAATGCTGTGTTGCCTTCCATGTGAATGGAGGAGATACTGAGATTGAACCACCTGTACACGTGAAAGGAATAGGATAAGTACTGTAAATAGTAACTAGTCATGAGAATGAAGCCACAGAGATTTCCAAAGGACAATCCGGTTTTGTTCTCTGAATTAAGCTTGCGTTAACAAGATATTTAATAAAGTAAATAATTCTGATGACAATGCACTTCCGTGCTCATTTACATCAGTAGCAGTATGAACTCACTAAGTAAATGTTCCTCTGTGACGTGCCTGTTTGCTCAGCCTGGGTTGATTCTTCTGTTCTTACTGAAGGGAGTCTGGGAGACACACATGTAATTTCAGTAGAAATCTGAGGTACACTCTAAAGCGGTTTAAGGAGAACAAGTAGAATTGGACAGTACAGGTTTATCTTTTATATGTTAAGCTTTTATACAAATGATGAACTGCCGAGAATGAAAAATACCAGGAGCAGATAAGCATATTAGCAACAACGCACCTGGCACATTCACAGCATCATTTCTTTTGTAGGGTCAGTTGGCTCATTTCTAGAGCATTTATTTAAGGCAATAGACTATTCATACAAACCTCCCGGCTTATAATTAATTGTAATCAAAAGATTGTAAATCATTGGACTGTGGTCTCTCGGAGTTGCTTGGAAACCCTCTGTGTCTTTTAGCAAGCAGGGGAAAATGCAGGAACAAGTATTTATCATGAGAAACTAGGTGCCAGTCCAATTTACATTGTAACAAAAAAAAAAAAAATCACCCGAACTCTGATATTAAGCCATGGCTTTGCGGTATGTAAACCGGAAGCCACCCCCCCCCAATGACGTTGGTCATGCCGTTGTTCACCGTGATTGGCTATACCTGCCAAGACTCCTGGGCGCCTTCTATTCAGCGCACGGTCGCTACCTCGGAGATACTATGTAAGGAAATACGGTATTTAGATTACAGCATCAGTAGATGGTCAATTGCCAGATATAATAGTGAATAAAGACAATTGCAAACATGATTACATAGAGTGTTTCTTATATAGACTGGATAGTATATCCATAATAGGCAAATAGATGGGATCTTAGCCCTTATGTACTTTTGATAGACAATAGAAGGTTGGAATCTGTGGATACTTTTGTTTTGTGAACAGCAGTTCTTTTTTGTTTATAAGGCCTATATCATATACCCTGTCCTTGAGGGAGGTTATGTCTCTCAATACTCAAACACCTATACAATGATGCTACATATATAGAAATAAATGCTGTTTGATATGACTTTTTGGATGCCCCCAGAGGTCATGGCTGCCATTCACACCTCACAGTATTTTGCACTGGTCAGTGTTGGCATTGTTTTTATACGCTATATTCTACCGTTAGGTATTAATCAACTTTAGGCTGGGTTGTAAGTATCTGACTTCTCATATTTGATATATTAGTAACTGATATGTATTGTATGATATTTATTATTATTTTTGGGATAAATATGTATGTATTATAACTTCACCATATCAAACAGCATTTATTTCTATACTAGCAGAAGGACCCGGCTTCGCACAGGTATATTTCATTTTTTGTTTGTGTAGTGGCCCCATAAGAATTGGCCAGTTTTGCATTTGACATCCAGTATGGTAGTCTAGTATAGGTACAGTCTATTTATGGCTGTGTTGTTATGGAAACCTGGTAAATGAAATGTGAACTTATATTGGCTGATGCACGTGGACCTGCAAACTGCTATTGACTCATACAGGTCATAAATTGATCCATAAGCGTCATGTGATCATGTGTATCTCAGTTTGCATATCAGTGAAAAACCTGCGATCGGTTGTTATGGAAAACCTGGAGTAAAGCTGTGTGTATGTGACCTTGTGTAACAGTGTCATCCACAGCGTCCTGCCCCGTCCTGCCCCTTTAAAGCTGACCTACAGTAGTGAAGAAAAATGGCTGGAAACATGGAGTGCAGCTGTGTGCATGTGGCTGACGATGCTTTGTCAGATTGGAGATGGGCTTGGGTCTGCTGGGGAGTTTCAGCAGCTCGCCGTTGTTCTGTGACATACCTTGTCAGATTAGAGATGGGCTTGGGTCTGCTGAGAGTTTTCATTAGCTCGAGCAGCAGCCATGCGTTTTGCTGCAGGAGGCATGAGTAGTTTTAAAAACGTTTCAATTTATAAGAATGCTGACATCCAGTATGGCAGTCCAATCAGTGGCATAAATACCGGGGTAGCAGCGGTAGCGGCTGCCACAGGCCCCAGGACATTAGGGGGCCCGGAGGGCCCCTGATGTGTTTTTTTTTTTTTTTTAATAGGCCGTTACTTGCTGGTGTAACACCAGCAGGTAACGGGCCCTATTTACTTATCGACCCCGCTCCTGCTCATGGCCGCCTGCGCTTCACCTTCTGCGGAGGCGGCTATAAGCAGGAGCGGGGATCGGTAATTAAGGCCATGGGCCGGGAACCCCACAAACACTGCTATCATTATACTCTGGGGTCTTTTCAGTCCCCAGAGTATAATGATCGGAGGCCCAGGGGAGGTGAGGGAACATAAAAAAACACTGTTACTTACCTCTCCTGTACTCCAGCAGGCTTCAGGCCTCCTTGGTAACGTCCCAGACGTCAGTGGGCCAGTCCGACGTCATTATGCATCGCGACACATGCCTGGCTCACGTGACGTTTGGTCCAACATTGAAGAGGTAGCAGGGAGTGTGCTGGAGCCAGGGAGAGGTAAGTAGCATTATTTTTTTTTATGTTTGTACCCACCCATGGGTCTCCGATCATTATACTCTGGGGTCTGAAAAGACCCCAGAGTATAATAATTGTTCATGGGTGGTCCATAATGGGGCATAATACTATATGAAGGAGCCACTGTGGGGCATAATAGTGTATGCAGGGGCCACTATGGGGCATAATAGTGTGTGTAGGGGTCACTATGGGGCATAATAGTGTGTGTAGGGGTCACTATGGGGCATAATAGTGTGTGCAGGGGCCACTATGGGGCATAATAGTGTGTGCAGGGGCCACTATGGGGCATAATAGTGTGTGCAGGGGCCACTATGGGGCATAATAGTGTGTGTAGGGGTCACTATGGGGCATAATAGTGTGTGTAGGGGCCATTATCGGGCATAATAGTGTGTGCAGGAATGCGGTTTGTGCGGGGCGGGGGAGCATGTCAATTGTTTGCCTTGGAGCCCAGCCATTCCGAGCTACGCCACTGAGTCTAATATAGGTACAGTCTATTTATGGCTGTGTTGTTATGGAAACCTAGTAAATTAAATGTGAACTTATATTGGCTGATATACGTGATATGACTGAATATTTAAGGACCTGCGAACTGCTGTTGACTAATACAGGTCATAAATAGCTTGGTTGCTATAGAATCCTGGTGTAATGCTGTGTGCCTGTGGAGACTTAGAGCCTGCAAGCTTCTGTTGGCTGATAAGGGACATGTGACCGTGTGTATGGCAGTTGGAATATGAGTGAAAGACTTGCAGGCTTGTATTGGCTAATGCAGGTCATTTTTTGGGGAATACTGTATCTCAAGAACGGTACGTCCTAGAGAGCTGAGACCCAGTCCATAATCTTACCGGGCACCTGATGTACCTGTGTGCCAAATTTGGTGAAGATCGGTCCAGTCGTTTGGTCGCGCATAAAGAACAGACAGACTGAAACTCATTTTTATATACTGTATTTAAGAGCTATAGTAACATTGTATAAATGTTTGATTATTGACCGCCACAACCTTCCTCCCTTCATAGAAATTTTATTGATTTTAATTGGATTTGCTTAAATGTTATGCAAGAATTAATAAACTAAAATTTATGTAATTCTTTGTGGCGTTTATGTGACTTATATGGGGGGATATTTGTAGGTTTTGTGTATGATATTGAGTATTTCATGTGGTACAGAGTAATACTGGAAATTTGTAGGAGTAATGATTTGCCTTTACAACGCACTTGCAAACTATCTCTGCTGACATGCTGCAAGATTGGCACAGCATATTGGACACTGAAATTTTTCTTGAAAAATTAAAATTTTCATCAGCTGCACCTGTTTTCTGGAAATTAAATTAATGCAACACATCTGGGTGGTAAAAGTGTTGCATCCCTTGATAAATTCCTTCATGGAGAATTCCATTTTACGGTCTCTAAAAAAAAAAAAAAACAGGGAATCTGTCAGGTCTATCTGGGACACTAAACCACCCACAGGTCCTTATAGACCTGGGGTTTAGTGTCCCAAATCGCCCTGTTGTAATGCAATCCGTAGGCGCATTAAAAATAATTCATGAGCTTCTTCTTTTTCACGCCTCCCGGCGCCTGTGCTGTTCTTCAGTGAAGCCAAAGATGGACACCCCGGCTTCACTGTGCAATTACCGGAGGTACGGGGCATGCGCACTGAAGCCGAGGTGTACTCCTCTGGCTTAATTGAAGAATGGCTTTTTTATTGTTAATGCGGCCATGGATTGCATTATAACAGGGTAATTTGGGACACTAAACCCCAGGTCCATATGGACGTGTGGGTGGTTTAGTGTCCCAAATTGCCCTGACAGATTCCCTTTAAATCTACACTCTAAAAGCCAAAAAGGGTAGCACTCCTTCCCTTCTGATCCATGCTGTGTGTTTAAAACAGCAGTTTTAGTCCACATATAGAACGTTTTCGTACCCAGAATAATCCACTTACACTAGGTTCACACTAGCGTCCGGGTTTACATCCTTCGAGTCTGCATGGGGACCTGAAAGACGGAGACCCTGTCCACTTAAAAGGCGGTTACCCGCAGATCCAATAGACTATAATGGGGTCCGTTGAGTTTCCACCGGTTTTATACTGAAAGTGGCAGAGAGAAAAGTCCATCTAAGACCTTTTAAACTGATTCTGTGGCAGAGACTCCAATGCAAGTGTTAATCCAGCCTTATGTGCACAACATATTGGGCACTGAAATGGCATAGCTCTTTAAAAATTTCACTTTCACATTAAATTTTGGGAAGCACTCTCAGACTTAGATTGATCACTATACACCTTTTAGGGATGTAGTTTCTAAAATGTTTTATTTTTTTTATTTTTTATTTTTTTTTAACTTTCAGAGCCTCTGCAATGCAGTGTAGATAGCTAAGGGTAGGTTCCCACATACCCAATAGACTATAATGCAGAACTTTTCTCTCCACTGATTTTCGGGGACACCGACGCAGACGTGAACCCAGCCATAATTAAGTCTCACATGCTCATGGTGCCCTTTCACTTCTGAGCCCAGGCATATTTCCAGGCTAAAGATTAGGGCCGCATGTAGGATATTCTTAAAATCAAGACACAAAGCATAATAACTGGAAAGCTGACTTTTCACAATGCACAAGATGGTCATAACATATTAGGCACAGAAGTAGCATATAGCTAGGAAAATCTCAATTTTAATTTTGCACTGTCAACTGCACATTTCTTTTTGGAAAGCATCTCTGAAGTTAAAATGATCGCTATACTTCTTGATAAATATTTTGAGGAATGAAATTTCCAAAATGAACTCATTTCTTGACGCTCTAGTGGCCGCTATAGCCAATGGGTCTTTCCTGTTTTATACAGCAAAGACCCAGTGCTAATGCCCACAATCAGTGTCTGCACTGATCGTGGACATTAAGGCCCCCCGGTGCCTTGGTCAAAGCTGACTGAGGCACCATTTTCTAGACAGCTCATGATTTTTTTTAAATTTTTTTTTAAGGGATTAAAATGTAAATAAAACTATACAAATTTGGTATCGCCAGAATCGTACTGAAATATAGTATACAGATGACATGTCATCCTGGCTGCACATTGAACACCATAAAAACGAAACCTGTAAGAAAGTTGCACAAATGCACTTTCTCCAATTTCACCCCATTCTGAATTTTTTTCCAGCTTCCCAGTACATTGTACAGAATATTAAATGATACCATTAGGAAGAACAATTTGTCCCGCAAACATTAAGCCCTCATATGGCTCTGTGAATGGAAAAATTTTAAGTTATGTTTTTTGGAAGGCGGGGAGTCAAAATCGAAAAATGTTTGCGACGGGAAGGAGTTAAGTATTACTGCAAAATGTTTACTTTAAAAAGTTGCATTAACAAAGAAGCTCCTGAAAGCTTACTTATAAATATACTCAGTTAGCCTCTAAAAGGTATCGCCTGATTTCTTCACTCTTCCACTACTTTCAATGGCTAACACGGTACAACATTATACTACTATCAACTTGAAAGATACCACAATGTACCGCAAAAGAATGGAACTGAAAAACCGGCTTAAGAAACTTGCACAACTCAACAGCGACATCTTCTTCTTAACAAAATGCAAAAAGGAGAGACTCATCCCAAAAGGCTTCAATTTACGTAACCCAACCCGGAACACCTACAACAGCCGATATGCAGAACAACTATGTATTCAGACATCTGAAAGGCTGCGGAACAATATGATAAAAATTTCCTATAACAACAAAAAAAGAACACAGGAGGAGATACAGGCCCTGAAATCATCATTGGCTAATGACACAGAGGAAATGAAGGCCAAACTCCACACATACTACTGGAATCTTCAGGATATGCTTATTAACAACAAAAAGAAAAAGCTCCACAGACTGAGACAAAAAGGCCTCATTACTACAACCGCAAGTACTAGCCCAGCTCAGCAAAGCTGTGTTGTGAATCTTTCCTCTTATGAGCCAAACAAACACGAAATGTCAGTTCTCTCCAAAGGTCTCTCCTTCTGCCCCTCGGCACACACTGACCATATCCAGCTCTGCAATGATATGGAGGAGTTTTTCAGAAAAATGAGATTAAGGGAATATTTTTATGACAAAGACCTTCCATACAGCAGCAACTCTGAGATGGAACAGCCCATAAGGAATCCTACCAAAAAATCTACCTGGACCCCACGCCCTGGAGCTAATGCAGCACTGGATAAATATATTGACTGTTTCAGAAGCAAAGTAAAATCAGAAATCCTGGAGAAACAAAAGAAACAGGTGCATAACCTAACCCTGCAGGAACAGAAGGCTATTACATCACTGAAAGAAAATCAGGATATAATAATAAAACCGGCTGACAAAGGGGGCGCAATAGTCATAATGAACACCTCAGACTATATCCAGGAAGCAAACAGGCAACTGTCAAATCCCATCCATTACTCCAAACTTGGAAGTGATCCCACAGAGGCCTATATGAAAGAACTAAAGAGTATGATCAAGGAGTTTCCAGTCCAGATCCAGAATCAGGTAAAAGGACTTATCCCACAAGATCCCAGGCCGGGCTGCTTCTATATGCTCCCAAAGATACACAAAGATGGCAACCCTGGGAGGCCTATCATTTCTGGCATTGGGACACTGACAGAAAACATCTCAGGTTGGGTGGAAAATCTCCTAAAACCCCTTGTCAGGGATACTCCAAGCTATATCCAGGACACCACTGACCTTCTTAACAAACTGAATGCCCTGGGCCCTCTACCTGAGGGTACCATTTTGGCCACCATGGATGTGGAATCCCTGTATACCAACATTCCCCACAAGGATGGAGTTGCAGCATGTCGGGTACACCTGGCAAAATAAAACCTCCCAACAGAACCAGTAACGCAGCTCATACAATTCATCCTTAGCCACAACCATTTTACCTTTGGAGAGGATCTATATCTACAGCGAATGGGAACTTCAATGGGGACCAGATGTGCACCCCAATATGCAAATCTCTTTATGGCAGAAATGGAAGAAACATATTTATCAACATGCGCCACCAAACCTATGATTTACCTTCGTTATATCGATGATATCCTTGTCATCTGGACTGCAGGTGAGGAGGCCCTACTTCAATTCCATAATGACTTCAATGACTTTCACCCGACCATCAACCTTAAACTTAGCTATTCAGGGAGTGAAATTCACTTTCTGGATACCACAATATGCATTAAAGACCACCGGCTACTCACATCAATATACCACAAACCCACAGACAGAACGGCCTACCTGAGAAACGACAGCTTCCACCCCAAGCACACAAGACAATCTATTATCTACAGCCAGGCTATACGATACAATCGTATTTGCTCCGACAAAACAGACCTGGACAAGCACCTCCTGGATCTGGGGATGAAATTTCTCAGATTGGGATACAAACCAAAAGTGACAGACAACCAATTAAACAAAGCAGCAGCCATTAACAGAGACAGTCTGCTCACATATAGAGAGACCCAGAAAGATGCCCGAGTGCCCCTAGTTGTCACCTACAACCCACAGCTGGAGATCCTACGAAGGATTGCCAAGGAGCTCCAACCTGTGCTACATAGGGACAACAGACTCAAGGACATATTTCCAGTCCCCCCTCTCCTCTCCTTTCGACAACCACCAAACCTGAGGCGCATTATCGTCCGGAGTGCCCTGAAGGCCCCAACTGAAAATGGCACCTCACCTTGCCTACATAAAAGGTGCATGACCTGCAAGCACATCCACACCGCTGACAGTGTACCTATCCCACAGTCACAACAGGTGCACAGAATTAGGGGGACATTTTCCTGCAGGTCTTCCAATGTGGTGTACCTCATAATGTGTGTGCAATGTCCCACCACAGGCCTCTATGTGGGGGAAACAGGGCAGAGACTCAGTCAACGAATGAACTCACACAGATCCACCATTAATAACAGCAGAACAGATCTCCCAGTGGCCGCACATTTCTCCTGAGAAAACCACTCTATTGAAGATTTGCGGGTTGTGGTTTTAATGGGACAATTTAAGACACAGGAGAAAAGGAAAGAAATGGAGTACAAATTTATGCAAAAATTTCAAACTCTGCAATTTGGACTTAATATTCATGCCAGCTTCATGTCACACTATGTTTGAACCATGAACTGAACTCAATATTCATGCCAGCTTCAAATCACACTATGTATGACCTGTGAGGGACACAAATCACCACCTGATAGCAAACAGATAACAGCAAGAATTACTGATCCCTCCGTCACGCACCACAAGTTTCCAGACTGTTTTTTTGACCTGTTGTAAATAACTTCTCTACTTAGATTGCAATTTTTTTTTTAAGGACTCTAAAATGCTTTGAAAACCATGTGTATAAAAATCTGTTAATTTTCAGTTCTTGTATCACACCATGTCTGATGAAGGGAGCGAGTACTCCTGAAAGCTTACTTATAAATATACTCAGTTAGCCTCTAAAAGGTATCGCCTGATTTCTTCACTCTTCCACAACTTTCAATGGCTAATACGGTACAACATTATACTACTAGCATTAACAAAGACTAATACAACTTTTTACTCTGAACAAAGAGAGCTCTTGGCATCTGTTGCTTGTTGGGTTTTCACTTTGATAAACATTATAAGGGCTTTTTTTTCTCTATTATTATAGGAATACTTTAACCCAAATAATGCATTTGAACTGTAACTTTATGTTAAATTTGTACTTTCTCAACAGGTTATGGGACTTTTCCAAACCATCACCACTTCTTGAAACTGTGGAGCATCATACAGAGTTTACTTGCGGCCTTGACTTCAGCATTCTTGTCCCAGGACAGGTATATAAATCTCTTGATCCTCAGGGCTTCTCTATAGTTGTATATTAATCCACATATACATTGGAGAGAAAAAGAAAAATTGTTTAGGATACGTACAGAATGAATATACAGTAATTGAAACACCTCCCTCATCGTTAAAGGGGTTGTACATAATAAATCTATAATTTAAACATAAGCCCCCCATGCCCCCCCTCCAACTTTCTAAATAACATTTATTATTAATTTTTCCTAGTTTTACTGTAATATATGTAGGTCATGTACGTCAGTGGAAAGAAGCCCTTCCCCCCTTCCCCCTCCGTCCCATTATACTTACTATTTATCCTCTTGATATCTGGATCCTGGGACATCATCGCTGGAAAGCTGCCTCTTCATTGCATGTGCCAACCGCCTACGCATGCACAGTACAGTGGTCAGCTGACACTTGGCACAATGGAGGTGCTGGCCAGCAATGACGTCCTGGGTCTGGAGCCTAAAGAAAGCAAAGGTAAGTGTAATGGGGCTAGGGGGTGGGTAAAAGAGGAGGTGCCAGCCAGTACATGTCACAAAGAGGAGGTGCCAGCCGACACCTCCGTAAAGTGGGCGGCGGAGAATCCTGCCGTCATGTAGCGCTGTATAATATGGACTGCGCATGCGCAATCCATATTATACTGTGCGGGGGCCACCGTGGAGCATATTATACTGTGCGGGCGCCACTGTGGAGCATTATACTGTGTGGGGGCCACTGTGGAGTATATTATACTGTGTAGGGGCCACTGTGAAGCATTATACCATACAGAGACCACTGTGGAACATATAGCGTGCAGGGGTCACCGTGGAGCATTATACCTTGCAGGGGCCACTGTGGACCATATTATACTGTGCGGGGGCGTTATTGAGTGAGTGAGAACTAGGAGTCTAAAGATGGCTGCTGAGGTACCTGAATGAAGATTTCTGAATGTGTCCTTAGCCAAAAATATGTCTATATTGTAAATGTTTAATTAAAGGGATTTTCCGGGTAAAAAATGAATTTTCAAAAAAGGTCTGTTGGTACCTGAATTAGCAGCCATCTTTAGACTCCTAGTTCTCACTCATTCAATAACTTTCTTCTTTGGCTGTAATATTGTAATCACTTCCGTGTATCATCATTACATTCACACAGAGAAAGTTTCAGTGGGCGGGCTAGCTAGGGAAACATAAAGGGGGAGTGAGTGAGAAAGGGAGGGGGAGTGAGTGAGAAAGGGAGGGGGAGTGAGTCAGCTCTGAATGCAGACCAAGGAATCATTGAATTTGTAGGAACAGGAAGATGCCAATGTAAACAAATGCAGAGGATGCCAGGAGCTCCCAAATAACCCAGAAATCACTCAAAACACTGCTAAAGGTATTTGGGAGCACTTACTAACCTATTTATGGCACTAACAGACCTTTTTTGAAAATTAATTTTTTGCCTGGAAAACCCCTTTAAGTAAACATTAGCCAAAAGTATGTCTATATTGTTAAGGACACATTCAGGTATAATTGATGCAGTTTTTGAAGCCCAAACCAGATGTGGATTCTAAATGGTGAGATCCTATAAACTACAGTCTCTACTTGTCTTTTTATTTCAAACCAGACCTGGTTTTAGCCTTAAAAAACTGAATGTGTGAATTTACTCTCAGTGTATAGTTAAAAAGGTTATCTGAGGAATAATAAAGCTGAGAAGTGTATTCTCTATCACTGGTTAAGATTTATTACTAACATGCACCATTTATTACTTTGGCAGAGAGTAGCTGGGGAGGCTGGGACTCTTATTACTCGGTCTCCCCTTCTGCCACTCCTACCCTCTTTTGACATAACAGACTCCCCTCTACTCTGTCTGAGGGTTCGTAAAGTGAAGTCAATCATGTGACCAAGAGTCGGAGCGACAGCAGGGGAGATAGAGAAATAAGAGATCCCGGTCTCCCCAGCTACCCTTCACAATGGTAATAAACTGGTCTCTGGGAAATCAGGAGGTATATTAGCAATAATGCTTACCCAGTGCAGGGAATGCACTGATAAACTTTATTATTCCCCAGATAACCCCATTTATTTTCCCCTTTTAGACAGAATCAGTAAATGAAACAATGACTTATTGCTGGTGGTTTTGAGATGAATACTACCATTGTGGCTGTACAGCCTGGATATTTTCTTCAGCATCACTTGTAATAAGTATTGTTTAGTCCTTTCACTGTGTCTCTTCACACGCTTTACTAAATAATAACCTCTTACAGTTGGAAAACACAGTGAAAGATAAATGGGTTTCAATGAGGTAGAAATCAGAAGCATTTGGAGAAGCTTACATCACAGTGTTACGCTTTGTTTGGAGAATGCTGACTGGTTTTCTCGCAGCTTGAAATTCATTCCCTGCGTGTTTTTTATTGTCAAATAGTTATTCAGTCACTTACCACACAGATTGGCCATCAACCTACGCAGCCAGGAAATGTGAGCAGTATACTCAGAATGTTCCTTATTAGACCATTCCATTCAGTACTGCTATTATATCAATTAAAGTTGAATCAAATGAGTACAGGATTTGTATCATAATATGGTTATGGGTGTGCATGTATGCCAGTCAGCCATAACTATAAAACCACCTGCCTAATATTGTCTACTGCAGCCTTGCACCCAGCAAACTTTGATGTGTTAACTCATACAGGATTTTGTGCCACAGTAGTAGATCAGACAGGCTCGGACAGACCTTTACTCCCCATGTGAATCAATGAGAATTGGACACCCAGGACTCTGCCTCATTTCTCTGGTTGCTTTCCTTAGACCACTTTTGATAGATACTAACCATTGTATATGAGGGACAGCCCACAGGATGCTTTGGAGATGCTTTGACCCAGTCGTCTAGCGATCTCTTATGGCTCTTGCACTTTTCCTGCTTCCAACACATCAGGACATATTTACTAATAAAAATGTGTCAGAATTCTGGTGTAATTGCTCAAGACAACAACTGATTTACATGCCAAACACTTTGTGTAAAATAAACAAAATATGTAAAGATTGTGGTTTAGTGTGAAGAGGGCATGTCTTAAGTAGGAACTGTCGTTTCAACACAACTTGCATAAATCGACATTACAGACAACTGTAAGAAACTTTGTAATATATTTTATCAGAGAAAACTGCAGTCTCCAGATACATACAGTGAGGAAAAAAAAGTATTTAGTCAGCCACCAATTGTGCAAGTTCTCCCACTTAAAAAGATGAGGCCGACCTGTAATTGACATCATAGGTAGACCTCAACTATGAGAGACAAAATGAGAAAACATATCTAGAAAATCACATTGTCTGATTTTTAAAGAATTTATTTGCAAATTATGGTGGAAAATAAGTATTTGGTCACCTACAAACAAGCAAGATTTCTGGCTCTCACAGACCTGTAGCTTCTTCTTTAAGAGGCTGCTCTGTCCTCCACTCATTACCTGTAGTAATGGCACTTGTTTGAGGATGTGGACAGGTGTCTTTTATACTGATAACAATTTCAAACAGTCACACTCCAAACTCCACTATGGTGAAGACCAAAGAGCTGTGGAAGGACACCAGAACCAAAATTGTAGACCTGCATCAGGCTGGGCAGACTGAATCTGCAATAGGCAAGCAGCTTGGTGTGAAAAAATAAACTGTGGGAGCAATAATTAGAAAATGGAAGACATACAAGACCACTGATAATCTCCCTTGATCAGGGGCTCCACGCAAGATCTCACACCGTGGGGTCAAAATGATCACAAGAACGGTGAGCAACAATCCCAGAACCACACGGGGGGACCTAGTGAATTACCTGCAGAAAGCTGGGACTAACGTAACAAAGGCTACCGTCAGTAACATACTACACCGCCAGGGACTCAGATCCTGCAGTGCCAGACGTGTCCCCCTGCTTAAGCCAGTACATATCTGGGCCTGTTTGAAGTTTGCTAGAGAGCATTTGGATGTTCCAGAATAGTACTGGGAGAATGTCATATGGTCAGATGAAACCAAAGTAGAACTGTTTGGTAGAAACACAACTCATCGTGTTTGGAGGAGAGTGAATGCTGAGTTGCATCCAAAGAACACCATACCTACTGTGAAGCATGGGGGTGGCAACATCATGCTTTGGGGCTGTTTCTCTGCAAAGGGACCAGGACGATTGATCCATGTACATGAAAGAATGAATGGGGCCATGTATCGTGAGATTTTGAGTGCAAACCTCCTTCCATCAGCAAGGGCATTGAAGATGAAACGTGTCTGGGTCTTTCAGCATGACAATGATCCGCACACCGGCAGGGCAACAAAGGAGTGGCTTCGTAAGAAGCATTTCAAGGTCCTGGAGTGGCCTAGCCAGTCTCCAGATCTCAACCCCATAGAAAACCTTTGGAGGGAGTTGAAAGTCCGTGTTGCCCAGCGACATCCCCAAAACATCACTGCTGTAGAGGAGATCTGCATGGAGAAATGGGCCAACATACCAGCAACAGTGTGTGCCAACCTTGTGAAAACGTTTGACCTCTGTCATTGTCAATAAAGGATATATAACAAAGTATTGAGATGAACTTTTGTTATTGACCAAATACTTATTTTCCACCATAATTTGCAAATAAATTCTTTAAAAATCAGACAATGTGATTTTCTAGATATGTTTTCTCATTTTGTCTCTCATAGTTGAGGTCTTCCTATGATGACAATTACAGGCCTCTCTCATCTTTTTAAGTGGGAGAACTTGCACAATTGGTGGCTGACTAAATACTTTTTTTCCCCACTGTATATACAGTGCTGGCCAAAAGTATTGGCACCCGTGCAATTCTGTCAGATAATACTCAATTTCTTCCAGAAAATGATTGCAATCACAAATTCTTTGGTAATAATATCTTAATTTAATTTGTCGTCAATGGAAAACCACAAAAAGAATTGTCAAAAAGCCAAATTGGATATAATTCCACACCAAACATAAAAAAAGGGGGTGGACAAAAGTATTGGCACCCTTTGAAAAATCATGTGATGCTTCTCTAATTTGTGTAATTAACAGCACCTGTTACTTACCTGTGGCACATAACAGGTGGTGGCAATAACTAAATCACACTTGCAGCCAGTTGAAATGGATTAAAGTTGACTCAACCTCTGTCCTGTGTCCTTGTGTGTACCACATTGAGCACTGAGAAAAGAAAGAAGACCAAAGAACTGTCTGAGGACTTGAGAAGCAAAATTGTGAGGAAGCATGAGCAATCTCAAGGCTACAAGTCCATCTCCAAAGACCTGAATGTTCCTGTGTCTACCGTGCGCAGTGTCATCAAGAAGTTTAAAGCCCATGGCACTGTGGCTAACCTCCCTAGATGTGGACGGAAAAGAAAAATTGACGAGAGATTTCAACAAAAGATCGTGCGGATGGTGGCTAAAGAACCTCGACTAACATCCAAATAAGTTCTAGCTGCCCTGCAGTCCGAGGGTACAACAGTGTCAACCCGTACTATCCGTCGGCGTCTGAATGAAAAGGGACTCTATGGTAGGATACCCAGGAAGACCCCACTTCTGACCCAGAGACATAAAAAAGCCAGGCTGGAGTTTGCCAAAACTTACCTGAGAAAGCCAAAAACTTTTTGGAAGAATGTTCTCTGGTCAGATGAGACAAAGGTAGAGCTTTTTGGGAAAAGGCATCAACATAGAGTTTACAGGGGAAAAAAAAAGAGGCCTTCAAAGAAAAGAACACGGTCCCTACAGTCAAACATGGCGGAGGTTCCCTGATGTTTTGGGGTTGCTTTGCTGCCTCTGGCACTGGACTGCTTGACCGTGTGCGTGGCATTATAAAGTCTGAAGACTACCAACAAATTTTGCAGCATAATGTAGGGCCCAGTGTGAGAAAGCTGGGTCTCCCTCAGAGGTCATGGGTCTTCCAGCAGGACAATGACCCAAAAAACACTTCAAAAAGCACTAGAAAATGGTTTGAGAGAAAGCACTGGAGACTTCTAAAGTGGCCAGCAATGAATCAAGACCTGAATCCCATAGAACACCTGTGGAGAGATCTCAAAATGGCAGTTTGGAGAAAGCACCCTTCAAGTCTCAGGGACCTAGAGAAATTTGCCAAAGAAGAATGGTCTAAAATTCCAGCAGAGCATTGTAAGAAACTCATTGATGGTTACCGGAAGCGGTTGTTCGCAGTTATTTTGTCTAAAGGTTGTGCTACCAAGTATTAGGCTGAGGGTGCCAATACTTTTGTCTGGCCTATTTTTGGAGTTTTGTGTAAAATGATCAATGATTTGACTTTTTTTTCATTCTCTTTTGTGTTTTTTCATTGCAAGCAAAATAAATGAATATATTATTACCAAAGCATTTGTGATTGCAATCATTTTCTGGAAGAAATTGAGTATTATCTGACAGAATTGCAGGGGTGCCAATACTTTTGGCCAGCACTGTACATATAGTCAATAAGGTCCCTTAAGATCTGTCATTAGACGGACCACTTTCTGGTCCTGCAATAGAACAGACAGAGGAATGGACAGAACCATGTAGATGTGAATGCACCCTAAGCTATCCAATAGGTGGTGTAAAGTAAAAGTAGACAGTCTAAAGATGTGCTAGATTTATCATCCAGCATAATCCACTGTGATAAATATGGTGCATTTTAAAATGTATGTCTGTCAAGTATACACTGTCTAAAGCTGACTACACACAGCCAGAGTACATTCATATTATATGGACTGTGTTATAGCCACGAATTCTGCAGGGGTCTAATGATGTGAACTAGCTGCATTGTAGTGATCTATGATGCTACAATGCAGCTACAATGATATTTGGGTCATTAGACCTGCAGTTGATATGGGCTTTGCACTTGTACAGTGCTGGCCAAAAGTATTGGCACCCCTGCAATTCTGTCAGGTAATACTCAATTTCTTCCAGAAAATGATTGCAATCACAAATACTTTGGTAATAATATCTTCATTTATTTTGCTTGCAATGAAAAAACACAAAGGAGAATGAAAAAAAAAGTCAAATCATTGATCATTTTACACAAAACTCCAAAAATGGGCCGGACAAAAGTATTGGCACCCTCAGCCTAATACTTGGTAGCACAACCTTTAGACAAAATAACTGCGAACAACCGCTTCCGGTAACCATCAATGAGTTTCTTACAATGCTCTGCTGGAATTTTAGACCATTCTTCTTTGGCAAATTTCTCTAGGTCCCTGAGACTTGAAGGGTGCCTTCTCCAAACTGCCATTTTGAGATCTCTCCACAGGTGTTCTATGGGATTCAGGTCTTGATTCATTGCTGGCCACTTTAGAAGTCTCCAGTGCTTTCTCTCAAACCATTTTCTAGTGCTTTTTGAAGTGTGTTTTGGGTCATTGTCCTGCTGGAAGACCCATGACCTCTGAGGGAGACCCAGCTTTCTCACACTGGGCCCTACATTATGCTGCAAAATTTGTTGGTAGTCTTCAGACTTTATAATGCCACGCACACAGTCCAGTGCCAGAGGCAGCAAAGCAACCCCAAAACATCAGGGAACCTCCGCCATGTTTGACTGTAGGGACCGTGTTCTTTTCTTTGAAGGCCTCTTTTTTTTTTTTCCTGTAAACTCTATGTTGATGCCTTTTCCCAAAAAGCTCTACTTTTGTCTCATCTGACCAGAGAACATTCTTCCAAAAAGTTTTTGGCTTTCTCAGGTAAGTTTTGGCAAACTCCAGCCTGGCTTTTTTATGTCTCTGGGTCAGAAGTGGGGTCTTCCTGGGTATCCTACCATAGAGTCCCTTTTCATTCAGACGCCGACGGATAGTACGGGTTGACACTGTTGTACCCTCGGACTGCAGGGCAGCTAGAACTTATTTGGATGTTAGTCGAGGTTCTTTAGCCACCATCCGCACGATCTTTTGTTGAAATCTCTCGTCAATTTTTCTTTTCCGTCCACATCTAGGGAGGTTAGCCACAGTGCCATGGGCTTTAAACTTCTTGATGACACTGCGCACGGTAGACACAGGAACATTCAGGTCTTTGGAGATGGACTTGTAGCCTTGAGATTGCTCATGCTTCCTCACAATTTTGCTTCTCAAGTCCTCAGACAGTTCTTTGGTCTTCTTTCTTTTCTCCATGCTCAATGTGGTACACACAAGGACACAGGACAGAGGTTGAGTCAACTTTAATCCATTTCAACTGGCTGCAAGTGTGATTTAGTTATTGCCACCACCTGTTATGTGCCACAGGTAAGTAACAGGTGCTGTTAATTACACAAATTAGAGAAGCATCACATGATTTTTCAAAGGGTGCCAATCCTTTTGTCCACCCCCTTTTTTATGTTTTGTGTGGAATTATATCCAATTTGGCTTTTTGACCATTCTTTTTGTGGTTTTCCATTGAAGACAAATTAAATGAAGATATTATTACCAAAGCATTTGTGATTGCAATCATTTTCTGGAAGAAATTGAGTATTATCTGACAGAATTGCAGGGGTGCCAATAGTTTTGGCCAGCACTGTAATACAGTCAGTATAATACAAAGATTTTTTGGCCATGTGAATCCAGCCTTAGTACTGGCAAATCTGCCCCTTGACTTAGCAGGTTTTTGGTACTCCCATTAATATAGAAGAGCTATGCATACACATACTTCTCCATTCACAGTGGCCATGGGACAGAGTCATAGTCCCCCATTCTTGAAAAAAGTATGGGGTCCAGAGGTGGTACTCACATCTGTAAGATATTTATAACCTGTGGATGGAAAAACCCCTTTAATATCATGACGTGATTGATAAAATGCAATAAGCCATGACTGCTATGTACTTTTTATACACTCAACAAGCAGATGTACAAAGTACAGTATATATGTCTGTCAGACATTTATTGTAGGTATACATTCTCATTCATGATCTATTGCACAATTATAGAGAATTATTCTGTAAAATCAAAGCAAGTGAGCAAAATAGATTAAATTAATCTAACATTTGTTTATGTGACTGAAGCTTCATGATTCACACATACTCAATATTATGCCAACATTTTTTTTATCATGCAAATTCATGCATTTTAGTCAGCATATGTGTGGATTATGTATTGAGAGGCAAAGTCTGAATCGAAAAGTGCTGAAAGTGTTTAAATGCTTGCGTTTTCGTGAATATGGACTTTAAAATGAGTGCTACTGTATATAAATCAAATTTGGAGGGAACAATGAAAGCTTCCTGACCATATTCATTCTCAGTCACCCTTCACTCATTCTTCACAACATTCTCTCGACAAAGTAAAACGTATACATAGGTGAATGCATCATTCCATTAATATGAAAATTCCGGAGGAGATGAAGTCTCGTTCATTCTTATCACATTGAGCTTGTACTACAGAGTGAACTGGAACATTTTCTTTTAGTTCAAGAATTTAGTAGTTTTCATAAAGGAAAACTAATGTATACATATATATGTGAGGAAATCTGCTCTCTACTTTTGATATTATTACAGTATTTTCTCCTTTTTCATAAAATTTTATTGAAATGTCAGACGACTAGCTTATTGGTGTTAGCATAGAAAATATTCCTTTATTCTGTGTTCAAGGAGGAAGAAATTGCCAAACCACATAAAAAAAAGGTTTTCCTCTTTATGGGTAAATACGCCTAGATTCTTATCCAAAGTAATAGCATGCTATAATGTACATCTAGATAATGTTAAAAGTTTCATATTGGGCACATATATGTTGTGAAGAGCTGTTGTATGAAGAATCGATGCTAGCCATTTCATCTTTAGCATCCATCATAGTCCGTCCCCTGTAGTTTCATGGATATATACTGTATAACTGCACTTTATAAAAAGGCTGCTGCAGCATAGCATATTATATATTTAGTAATCCAATAACTATCTTTATCTGTCCTATTGCTGGGCTTCTAATATTTCTGTAATCTGCCTTCAACGGCATATGATCTCTGGAGAGACTTACAGACTTGAAAACGCTTTGGAGTATAAAATTTAGTTCTTGTCGTATTTGATACTTATATACAGGAAATTTAGTTTATTTAGTAGATGTCCATGTTTGGGATCTGGAAAGCGCCAGTCTGGAGGATCACCTTGAAGAAGAAATATGGTATTAAACTTTATCAGTTTCTCATTTGGTGTAGTCTCTTATTACTTTATCAAATAAGCAACCTGGCATGGGACCAGCATTGGCGTAAAAACTTGAATGTTAAAGTATAGCTCCATTCATACTGCATTTTGAGGTTTCCATCAGAGATACATTTATTGAGAGGACTTCTGCCTTATACCTCCAATAGAAGACACTGACTTATCATACGGTATAGGTATACAGTGGGTAACATCAACTGTGCTGCCCCTCCACCTTTTTCATCTCTTTGCACAATCTACCAGGTTTGCACCATAACCCTCATGGAGTACACATAGCTCTGGAGCACCATTCACCTCTCACTGAAATAAGAGAACCCCACAAATGCCACCAAATCGATCATTCACCTACAGAGCAATGAGCAGTCCAGTTTATGGCAGAGAAACGCCTTCCTATCAGAAAATGATCCATTGACAAACATTTTTAAACAGATGAGAGTACTCCCTCTACTGTCTGTCAAGAGGACACTGTAGTGTTGATAGAGTCTTCTTTGGAATGCTATAACAAGTTTTCACATCTGGATTTGGGGATCCTCTGCCATTCTTCCTTGCAGATCCTCTCCAGTTCTGTCAGGTTGGATGGTGAACGTTGGTGGACAGCCATTTTCAAGTCTCTCCAGAGATGCTCAATTGGGTTGAGGTCAGGGCTCTGGCTGGGCCAGTCAAGCATGGTCACAGAGTTGTTCCGAAGCCACTCCTTTCTTATTTTAGCTGTGTGCTTAGGATCATTGTCTTGTTGGAAGGTGAACCTTTGGCCCAGTCTGAGGTCCAGAGCACTCTAGAAGAGGTTTTCTTCCAGGATATCTCTGTACTTGGCCGCATTCATCTTTCCTTCAATTGCAACCAGTCGTCCTGTCCCTACAGCTGAAAAACACCCCCATAGAATGATGCTGCCACCACCACGTTTCACTGTTGGGATTGTATTGGGCACGTGATGAGCAGTGCCTGGTTTTCTCCACACATGCCGCTTAGAATTAACACCAAAAAGTTCAATCTTCGTCTCATCAGACCAGAGAATCTTATTTCTCATAGTCTGGGAGTCCTTCATGTGTTTTTTTGGCAAACTCTATGCTGGCTTTCATATGTCTTGCACTGAGGAGAGGATTCCTTTGGTCTACTCTGCCATAAAGCCCTGACTGCTTGAGGGCTGCAGTGATAGTTGACTTTGTGGAACTTTCTCCCATCTCCCTACTGCATCTTTAGAGCTCAGCCACAGTGATCTTTGGGTTCTTCTTTACCTCTCTCATGATTCTCCCACAATTGCTCAGTTTGGCTGGACAGCCAGGTCTAGGAAGAGTTCTGGTCATCCCAAACTTCTTCCATTTAAGGATTATGGAGGCCACTGTGCTCTTAGGAACCTTGAGTGCTGCAGAAATTCTTTTGTAACCTTGGCCAAATCTGTTCCTTGCCACAATTCTGTCTCTGAGCTCCTTGGGCAGTTCCTTTGTCCTCATGATTCTCATTTGCTCTGACATGCACTGTGAGCTGTGAGGTCTTATATAGAGAGGTGTGTGCATTTCCCAATCAAGTCCAATCAGTTTGATTAAACACAGCTGGACTCCAATGAAGGAGTAGAACCATCTCAAGGAGTATCAGAAGGAAATGGACAGCCTGTGAGTTAAATATGAGTGTCACAGCAAAGGGTCTGAATACTTATGACCATGTGATATTTCAGTTTTTCTTTTTTAATAAATTTGCAAAAATATCTACATTTCTGTTTTTTTCTGTCAAGATGGGGTGCTGAGTGTACATTAATGAGAAATAAAATGAACTTTTTTTGCTTTTAGCAAATGGCTGCAATGAAACAAAGAGTGAACAATTTAAAGGGGTCTGAATACTTTCCGTACCCACTGTATAAAGGCCAGACACAGGCCAAATGGACACTCTTTTGGCCTTCTCTGACTAATGTAGCTCTTTGACATGTAAGCCAGGAAAAATGTGATCTGAATAGGGCAGTGATGGCGAACCTTTTAGAGACTGAGTGCCCAAACTGCAACCCAAAGCCCACTAAATTATCGCAAAGTGCCAACACGGCAAGTTAACCTTAAATTAACCTGCCTCCCATGCATCCCCCATTCCACCCTTTTGCTCACATGCAGCCTGCCCCCCCATTCCCCCTCTTACTCATCACGCAGCCTGCACTCCCATTCCCCCCTCTTGGTCACACTCAGCCTTCACCCCCATTCCCCCTCTTGCTCACACATAGCCTGCACCCCCATAACCCCCTCTTGCTCTCACAGAGCCTGCATCCCCCATTCCCCACTCTTGCTCACATAGCTTGCACCCCCATTCCCCCCTCTTGCTCACACACAGCCTGCATCCCCCATTCCCCCTCTTGCTCACACACAGCCTGCACCCCATTCCCCCCATTTCCTCACACATAGTCTGCACCCCTATTCCCCCCTCTTGCTCACACACAGCCTGCACTCCCATTCCCCCCTCTTGCTCTCACACAGCCTGCACCCCCATTTCCCCCTCTTTCTCACAAATGCTGTCTCTTCTCTCCTCACCTTCCTTCAGTCTCCGTTCCTAGCAACTTCCTCTTTCTGTGTAATGCCACACTGTCCTGTAGTATCCAGAATAGCTCCACCCACGCAAGAGTCTGATCACATGGTCATGACGTCATCAAAGGTTCTTTAGCCCACTAGGATTTAGCATCTACTGTGTAAGCAGCGGTCCTATGTGCATAATTTCTTAGGGGGCGTTCACACTACCGTTGGTGACTGTCAGTAGTGTCCATTGCTATTGTCCGTTACAAGATTTTAGCATCGGACACTAGCTGAACCGTCAGAAATCCGTTAAAATTTCCATTCATTTCAATGGGTTTTTATATTGTGTCCGTTAGTATCTGTTTGTGTCTGTTTACACCAAATCCGTCAGAAGTCCGTTATTTTTTCGTGAACAAAAAATCCTACATGCAGGACTTTTTGTCCGTTTGAAAAAAAACAATTCTTGACGGACAGCAAGTGTCCGTTATTTTTTTAACATTAAAGTCTATGGGTAACGGACTTATAACGGACAGTAACTGACAGCCGTCAGTTACTGTCCTTTATTTTATGTCCGTTTTTTCCTGCGCTTGCTCAGAAAGCAAAAAAAGAAACGAAGTGTTAAAAAAATGGACAGTGTTAAAAAACGGACAATAACTGATGCTAATGTGTCTGTTTTTTTAACTAATCCATTAATTGGATCAGTTAAAAAAAACGGACACATTAACATCAGTTAGTGTCCGTTAATGTCTGTTATGATAGGTGTCCGGTTTTTTTTTGTTTTTCTTTTTTTTAACAGACACTATCAGAACGGACATCAACGGTAGTGTGAACCCTGCCTTACCTCACTGACATTGTGTTGGAACAGAAATGACTATCCTTACAAGTGAAATAGTTATATAATAAGTTAAAAAAGGGGAACAGAAGCACACCAAGTTTTATTACATAGGCAACTATGCAAATCCTATACAAAATGTTGGTGGTGGTGAGAACCGAAGCCAGACAAGCAATATATAATAAGTATCAGATTAGTAACTGGAAGTTTTGAATTCAGATGTGGGGGTTCTTCTTTGTTTATCAGCCATTGTATGCTGGGACTTGGTATTATAGCTGATATCATTAGTCTATGAATGAAGTGCTAGAAAAGAGTAGATCCATTATGTGAAGTCAGGGAGGATGCAGATTGATGATTCCCAGGTTGCCTATATGACAACTCCACACAGTGCTTGTCAGGAAAGCGATTGGAAATAAATTGATGTATGTATCTACTGATGACAAGCTTACTACATGTAAAATTGTTTATGAGAATATATCAGACTGATATCTAGTATGATATAGTAGCACACAGGGAACAGAGAATGGCCATTCTTGAGCAAGTTTGAGACATATGTTATAAAATATACAATAAATATTGATGTCAGAGGTAAAGGAAACTGTCCTACTCTTCCTTATGCTTTTTTATTATTATTATTTTTAACCCCTAAAATTCCGCCATTGTTTTAGGTCTGGTGGTTAAGTGTTTAAGTTTTAAAATGTAGTTTTTGCATTTTAAGTTCCTGGCACATGAGTCTTTACGTTTTTTATTATTTTTTCTGTGTATGTTGGGGAAATTGCATTGTGGTTATTGCTTCAGAGTTGCTGAGGTTAAAGGAGGTATTGTTTTCTTTTCAAGACAGCTGGAAGAAATTGGACTGGTCGCCTCCACCATAGGCCTCCAGTCCCCCACCATTTTTAATAAAACATGATGTCCAAGGTAATATTTTGTCATGTGAGCACAGCAGTAATTTACTGCATGTTCCTATGCTGCTGGAAAACTATGAAACATCATTTCATTAAATGCTTTCAAGAGAGATACTGACATTGATCATAACAAAAAAAAAAATCATTGACAGAAGCTATGTAAATTTAGTGACACATTTTGTGTGAGCTCAAATGAGTCAAGGGCCAGCTAAATTCTGCTGTGGTGAATGATCCATACACACAGTTCATTCACTCCACACAATCCTTTGTAAGCTGAGTTTTCTGCATATATTTTCTTTTACTAAAAATGTGTGCATGTTTGGACACATAAAACCTTAGAAGAATAAAATAAAACCTTAACAAAGGTGTTTAAAGGTCTGTTGTTTTTGGAGGAAACACAGATATATACAGTATACCTTTTTATGTGCAACCTTGTGTAGATACACATACATAAGCATATACACACATACATCTGATAACTTTTCAACATGGATAAGAAAGATGCTTCCTGATTATTAGGAAAATGGGACATTCCCATCTTATAAAATGATGGCATATACAGGTGCATCTCAATAAATAAGAATATCCTTGAAATGTTTATTTATTTCATTCATTAAATTAAAAAAGTAACCTACTATATTTTCTAGATTCTTTACACACAGAGTGTTCTATTTCAAATGTTTTATTTCTATAAATGTTGATTATGAATTACAGGTAATGGAAACCAAAATCTAAGAAAATTTTAATATTGTAAAAAAGTTCAGTATTGTAAATTCAGTGTGTCACCTGCCAAGGTTTCCTAAACCTTTAAATGGTCCCTCAGTCTGGTTCAGTAGGACACACAATCATGGAAGACGCTGATTATGAACTGAATTGAATGAACATTTCAAAAATATTTTAATTTATTGAGAATCACCTGTAGTTGATTGGTAGGAATCCAACACCTAGAATCCCCACCTATTGGGGAATGAAGGGACCACAACACAGATGTGGTGCTGTATCCCCTTCCCAGTCTTTTCTTGTGGTTTCAGGTAGCCAGGAAAGTCCAGGGAAGGGATATACAGTACACACGTGGACAAAATTGTTGGTACCCCTCGTTTAATGAAAGAAAAATCTACAATGGTCACAGAAATAACTTGAATATGACAAAACTGGAATTTGCCAAACTACATGTTCACAAGCCACAAAGCTTCTGGGAGAATGTCATACGGACAGATGAGACAAAAATCGACATCACATCACCACATCAGCTCTATGTTCACAGACGGAAAAATGAAGCATATCTTGAAAAGAACACTGTCCCTACTGTGAAACATGGAGGAAGCTCTGTTATGTTCTGGGGCTGCTTTTCGGCATCTGGCACAGGGGTGTCTTGAATCTGTGCAGGGTACAATGAAATCTCAAGACTATCAAGGGATTCTAGAGAGAAATGTGCTGCCCAGTGTCAGAAAGCTTGGTCTCAGTCGCAGGTCATGGGTCTTGCAACAGGATAATGACCCAAAACACACAACTAAAAACACCCAAGAATGGCTAAGAGGAAAACATTGGACTATTCTGAAGTGTCCTTCTATGAGCCCTGACCTAAGTCCTATTGAGCATCTTTGGAAGGAGCTGAAACATGCCGTCTGGAAAAGGCACCCTTCAAACCCCAGACAACTGGAGCAGTTTGCTCATGAGGAGTGGGCCAAAATACCTATTGAGAGGTGCAGAAGTCTCATTGACAGTTACAGGAATCGTTTGATTGCAGTGATTGCCTCAAAAGGTTGTGCAACAAAATATTACGTTAAGGGAACCATCATTTCTGTCCAGGCCTGTTTCATGAGTTTTCTTTTTTTTTTAAATTCTGTTGAAGCATGGTTGAAAAGCAATTTCTGACTTTCATTTGTTCATTTTCATAGAATTTTTATATATTATTACTTTTGTCAGATTCAAGTTAGGTAGGGTTCACACTACCGTTGGAAATCCGTTATGACGGTGTCCGTTTAAAAAAAAACAACGGACACTTACAATAATGGACACAAATGGATAGTAAATGATACCTACGTGTCCGTTTTTTTAAACGGATCTGTTAAACTTAGTCCGTTAAAAAAAAAAAAAATACATAAAAACCGGACAGTAAACCATCTGTTTGTGTCCTTTAATTTCTAGTCCGTTTTTTTTTTTGCTTAATTGGTTGCCATAAACACAGAATGACGACAGATAATATAAAATCAGGAAGAAGAGCTGACAATTCAGTCTGGAGCCAACTTTGGAGAGGAGAATATCGTTCCTGTATTCCAGTTCTTCTTGTGGTGCTGCTGTCATTTTTTTGAAAATGATTCCTCCATCTCTTTTATTTAACATAGGGGTGATCTGGCTGAGGGCGAAGTGGAGAAGGCAGAGGCGGCGGCAAAGGTGACGCTTCTGGGTCCATCCCATTACATCTGTCCGCATGACAAGGGTAGTGTATTCAAGCCTGTATGGAGAACTGCGACAACATCCAGAGAAGTTCCACGATTATCTGCATATGTCCATTCCCAGCTTTGATGAACTTCTTCGGCGGCTGTCAACCAGACTTCAGAAGCAGGACACCCACTTGAGGAGAAGCGTTACATAGAGCGCTTGATAGTGACCCTTCGGTGAGTATCAACACTGTATTTCAAATGTGTGTGTGTGTGTGTGTGTGTGTGTGTGTGTGTGATATATATATATGTACACTTTTTTTTAATTTTGTTTTTTTTTTTCAAGGTATCTGGCAACAGGTGAGAGCTTCTCCTCCATGTACTTCCAGTTCCGCCTTGGCAAGTCGACCATCTCCTACATCGTCTGGGATACTTGCCAGGCCCTGTGGGATTTGCTGCGTGAAGAATTTCTCCCACATCCATCTATCGAACAATGGAAGGACATTGCAGAAAAGTTCTGGGAGGTGACACGTTTTCCAAACTGTGTAGGAGAAGTCGACGGAAAGCACATCCATATCCAGAAACCTGCAAGGAGTGGCTCCCTGTTCTACAACTATTAGAAGTACTTTTCCATTGTGCTGTTGGCCGGTGCTGATGTCCAGTATCGATTTTTGGCTGTGGACATTGGGGCATACAGCCGCACCAACGACTCCAGAATTTTCAAGGACTCTGACATGGGCCGGAGAATCTATTCTGGAAATTTCAGATTGCCAGCACCAAAGCCATTTCCTGGAACTGATGGACCTCCTATGCCGTTTGTGGTTGTTGGCAACGAGGCCTTCCAGATGTGTGGAAACCTTCTGAAACCGTACTCCAGCCATGGACTCAACTTCCAGAAAATAATCTACAACTATAGACTATCAAGAGCCTGGACACTTGTGGAGTGTGCGTTTGGGATCTTCACTTCGAAATGGGGAATTTTTACCACTGCTATCCAGCTGAAGCCAGAATCTGTGGATGACGTTGTGAAAGCCTGCGTGGTCCTTTATAACCTCCTGCTGACAAGGGAACCGTTGCCAATTGACACCCAGGAACTGGAATCTGGGTTACATGGTCTCGACTCATCTGGCCCACGAACTACAGTAGCTGTCAGCCGCATGAGAGACAATTTTGCAGCATTTTTTTCTTTCCAACGCAGGTTGGGATTGGCAGGATGGCAGAGTGTAAGTTTTTTTCCTTGGAATTTTTTTTTTTTAACTTTTTTTGGACAGTTAAATGTGCTGAAAAGTCTCAATGATTAAAGTCCTGCTCCATTTTCAATGCTTGCAACTGCCACAGACTTTTTTTATTCCTCAGTTGTCTTTTGCAAATGCTTTCTTAAGGGTAGTGTCATGGGGGGGTGGCCCTCAATGGACAAAGTGTAAACATACACTTTTTCCACCGAGCGTCCCTCCCCTGACACCGCCTTTAAAGAAAGCGTGTTTGTTCATCCTTTTGCCTGAGCTTGTCTTTTGCACATGCTTTTTTAACCCCTTAATGACCGGGCCATTTTTTGTTTTTGCATTTTCGTTTTTCCCTCCCCACATTCCAAGAGCCATAACTTTTTCATTTTTCAGTTCACAGAGTCACATGATGGCTTATTGTTTGCGAAACAAATTGTACTTTGTAATGTCACTATTCAATATTCTGTGCAATGTACTGGGAAGCTGGAAAAAAATTTAGAATGAGGTGCAATTGGAGAAAAACTGCATTTGCGCCAAATTCATATGGGTTTAATTTTTACACCATTCACTGTGTGGTAAAAATGACATGTTACCTGTATTCTGTGGGTCAGTACGAACACGGCGATACCAAATTTATATAGTATTTGTAATGTTTTGATACCTTTTAAAAAATTAAAAACTTTGCTAAATAGAAAAAAAAATTTTGCATCGCCATATTGTGTCACCTGTAACTTTTTCATATTTACATGTATGGAGCTGGGTAAGGCGTCATTTTATGCGGGGCAACATGATGTTTTTATTGATACCACTTGGGGAAAGATCTGATGGTTTGATCACTTTTTATTAAATTTTTTATAGGAGACAAAGTGTTGAAAAAAACGCTATTTGGCCATTTAGATTTTTTTTCCCTGCTACGCCGTTCACCGTATGGGATACATATTTTAATATTTTAATAGTTCGGGCATTTTGTAGCGCGGGGATACCTAATGTGTTTATGTTTACTTTTGTTTATTTACTTTTATATCTGATCTAGGGAAAGGGGGGTGATTTGAACTTTTGTGTTTTTTTTAATTTTTACATACTTTTAAAAACTTTTTTTTTTATACTTTTACTTGTATGATCAGACTCCCTAGGGACCTTGAAACCTAGGGAGTCTGATCGATCATACTATTCACTGCGATACTACTGTATCGCAGTGAATAGCAAAATGCCTTCACTGCTATTAGACGATGCCTCTGGCATCGTGTAATAGCTATACTGAAATGACAGGCCTGGGAGCCTTCAATAGGCTCCCGGCTGTCATGGTAACCAAGCGCCGCCCTCCGATGACGTTCCGGAGGGCAGCGATGAGGTAAAAATGGCGGCGCCCTTGTCGGCTCCGCAATCTAGACGCCGCGGTCGCGTTTGACCGCGGCATCTAAAGGGTTAACAGCCGTGATTGGTGCAGGCACCAATCGCTGCTGTTAGCTGCGGGTCCTGGCTGTATTATACAGCCGGCACCCGCGGTGTATGGAGAGCGCTCAGCTCCTGAGCGCTCTCCATACATCGTCATGCGACTCAGGACGTACTATTACGTCCTGCGTCGTTAAGGGGTTAAAGGTGGTGTCATGAGGGGATGGCCCTCAATAGACAAAGTGTAAACATACATTTTTTCCACTGAGGGTCCCTCCCCTGACACCACCTTTAAAGAAAGCGTGTTTGTTCATCCTTTTGGCTCTGTTTGTAATTTTGTGGATAAAAAAAAACACATTTGTTTTAATAAAAAAAAACTTTATTAAAATATTTTATTGTATATAAATTTATCTACAAAAATCACTGTCATGAAAAACAAATTTAGTTAAACATATAAATAGTGAAACAGTTGAGGTAGATTTTGAGTGGTGGAGGTACAGGGCATAGGAGTGCAAAACTTGTTTATTTTTTTACAGTGCACAGGAGTGCAAAACTTTTTTTTTTTTTTTTGGTGTTTGAACACCTTTTTTATATTTTTTTTGGTGATGAACTTGTCTGTTATCCATAGACATCAATGTAAAAAAAATAACGGACACTTGCTGTTCATCAAGAATCCGTTTTTTCAAACGTACAAAAAAGTCCTGCAAAAAAAAAACAGACTTCTGACGGATTTGGTAATAACGGACACAATATAAAAACCCATTGAAATTAATGGAAATTTTAACAGATTTCTGACGGTTCAGCTAGTGTCCGATGCTAAAATCTTGTAACGGACAATAGCAATGGACACTACTGACAGTCACCAACGGTAGTGTGAACACCCCCTTATTTCTGTGACCACTGTGGGTTTTTCTTTCATTAAACGAGGGGTGCCAACAATTTTGTCCATGTGTGTATATCTGAATTAGCAGTGTGGCCTTCATTCCCACTATCATTTGGGGTCTCCAGATGTTGCATCCTCCTGAACACCCATTTTAATATATAAGGGGTTATACAAAATGGTAAAGTTAAGGAGATTTGTGACATTTTTAGAAACATGAATCTGACTGCTTTAATATCAAAGTATAATTGAATACTTTGACATTAAATTCAAACACCTTAACTTAGACTGAGGGCAAATCCATCATATATAATTGTACCTCTGTATGTTCAAGGTTGTCAGCTGTGCACATTTTTAGAAATGGTAGGCATCTTGCAGTCATCTTTACTGGCTCTTTAGGGAATAGGTCATAAAGTAAAATTTCTGGTAACTTTTATTCTTGCTTTAAATGAAACTCACACATGATGACATCACACTGCATTTTCCTTTACCGATTAAAGAGATAATTACAAAGGATTAAGGAATCTATTAGCAGTCTTTAGAAAAAAAATTTAGTTTTTCTGATAAATCTGCTATAGGGATTTTAGAATAAAATGTAGCAGGTTGGTACAGCTGCTTCTCTATACCTGTTGCAAACAACCTAGTAGGTAGTGTAGACAAGTATACCTCCCATGCTAATCTACTCCTGGACACTGATAATACAGTTTGAAAGTCTAATAAGAATTATCTCACTAAAATTGCATTTTAGTGATGAGAAAGTGTCCGTACCCTCTGCCAAGAAGCCTTGTAATCTGAGGACACCTCTTTGTAGCTTGTTTCCCCGTTTGGGTCCCAGTGGTGGAACCCCCATTGTTTAGACACCTATCCCGTAGCCTGTAGATAGGGGATTAGCGTTATTCAAGGGAAAATTTCTTTATTCAACACCCAATGAGATTTGAACATACGGATCTACTAGCAGTCATGGTAGAGGGAACAGGTTTTGAACATTTAAGAAGCAAAGCAGATATCACCCAACCACATCTAAGCAGACATCTAAAATCATTTTTTCTCATGATGAAGCTGCATAAATCTTTAATCTGCTCAGTGAGGAAATATCTAAATCAATGATCCAGGTAATATCTCTTTCTCTTTGACTACTATGTGCACACAAAAAGCCCTAGTTATAAAACTTCACGTTCTTTTGGATTTCATTCTATATAATTAATTACTCCTATTCAAAGTCATTACTCTTCCAACAAGCAGAAAGAGGAGCTCTCCTTTTACTTATATGCACAGCCAGGCCCCTGGTGTGATACAAACTTACTTCTGGGTTCTTTTTTATTTTTGAAAGTGTTTTTAAAGCCAGTTTTCACTTTTTTTTCTTAATAGAACATTTCACAATTATTTTGTAAGTGGTCATTTATGTTCTATTCAGACAGATTTACAAAAATGGGCAAAACAAAAGGACATTTTTCTTGGCCATTTTTCATGTTTTTTCTTTTGTGATGTTTACATTAAATGTTAACTTTGTCCTTGTATTATTTAAACCATGGAGTGCAGAATGTGGTCCAGTCTTGTCCTTACTACTTGACAATGGTGTTTATTAAAGTTCAGGAGTCACTGCCCTCATAATAATACTAAATAGAGAATTGAGAATACTGTGCAAGTAGTTGTATAATTGCTGAGTGTAAGAAATATTATTCAAAAATAAATGTAGGATATGCCAAATCTGTATTCTGATCTATGCTATGGTAAGAAACTTTTAATGCACTTCTTCCCTTAAACTATTACAACAATTTTTTTCCTTTCTCCATTATGAGATATTTGAGGCGAATAGACACGTTTGCCCATATGGTAGCCGCATCAAACCACCATGAGGCAGAAATGCCATGATTTGCCTCCAGCTCAATTGATGTCATAAAGCCAACCATTAATGCATGCATGGACAAATTTAGCTGAAGGCAACTGCCTGGATTATGTTAGAGAAACATCTTAACATGAAAACTATATGAATGAATTACAAAATATGCTTTGGAACTAAACTGTTGTTTAGAAGTTAAAATATAATGTGCTTTTGAGGGTATAAAACTCTTTTTCTGCTCATAACCTTTTGCAAGCCGCACGCTTTTTATACTCTTATGCTTACACTACCGTTCAAAAGTTTGGGGTCACCAAGACAATTTTGTGTTTTCCATGAAAGCTCACACTTTTATTTATCAAATGAGTTGCAAAATGAATAGAAAATATAGTTAAGACATTGACAAGGTTAGAAATAATTATTTTCTCCTTCAAACTTTGCTTTCGTCAAAGAATGCTCCATTTGCAGCAATTACAGCATTGCAGACCTTTGGCATTCTAGCTGTTAATTTGCTGAGCTAATCTGGAGAAATTTCACCCCATGCTTCCAGATGCCCCTCCCACAAGTTGTATAGCTTGATGGGCACTTTTTGCGTACCATACGGTCAAGCTGCTCCCACAACAGCTCAATGGGGTTGAGATCTGGTGACTGTGCTGGCCACTCCATTACAGATAGAATACCAGCTGCCTGCTTCTTCCCTAAATAGTTCTTGCATAATTTGGAGGTATGCTTTGGGTCATTGTCCTGTTGTAGGATGAAATTGGCTCCAATCAAGCGCTGTCCACAGGGTATGGCATGGTGTTGCACAATGGAGTGATAGCCTTCCTTATTCAAAATCCCTTTTACCTTGTACAAATCTACCATTTTACCAGCACCAAAGCAACCCCAGACCATCACATTATCTCCACCATGCTTGACAGATGGCGTCAGGCACTCTTCCAGCATCTTTTCAATTGTTCTGCGTCTCACAAATGTTCTTCTGTGTGATCCAAACACCTCAAACTTCGATTCGTCTGTCCATAACACTTTTTTCCAATCTTCCTCTGTCCAATGTCTGTGTTCTTTTGCCCATATTAATCTTTTCCTTTTATTAGCCAGTCTCAGATATGGCTTTTTCTTGGCCACTCTGCCCTGAACGCCAGCATCCCTGAGTCTCCACTTCACCGTAGACGTTGACACTGGCGCTTTGCGGGTACTATTTAATGAAGCTGCCAGTTGAGGACCTGTGAGGCATCGATTTCTCAAACTAGAGACTCTAATGTACTTGTCATGTTGCTCAGTTGTGCAGTGGGGCCTCCCACTTCTCCTTCTACTCTTGTTAGAGCCTGTTTGTGCTGTCCTCTGAAGGGAGTAGTACACACTGTTGTAGGAAATCTTTAGTTTCTTGGCAATTTCTCGCATGGAATAGCCTTCATTTCTAAGAACAAGTATAGACTGTTGAGTTTCACATGAAAGTTCTCTTTTTCTGGCCATTTTGAGAGTTTAATCGAACCAACAAATGTAATGCTCCAGATTCTCAACTAGCTCAAAAGGAAGGTCAATTTTATAGGTTCTCTAACTAGCAAAACTGTTTTTAGCTGTGCTAACATACTTGCACAAGGATTTTCTAAACATCCATTAGCCTTCTTACACAGTTAGCAAACACAATGTACCATTAGAACACTGGAGTGATGGTTGCTGGAAATGGGCCTCTATACACCTATGTAGATATTGCATTAAAAACCAGACATTTGCAGCTAGAATAGTCATTTACCACATTAACAATGTATAGAGCAGTGATGGCGAACCTTTTAGAGACCCAGTGCCCAAACTGCAACCCAAAGCCCACTAAATTATTGCAAAGTGCCAACACGGCAATTTCACCTTAAATTAACCTGCCTCCACAGCATCCCCCCTCTTGCTCGCAAGCAGCCTGCACCCCCATTCCTCCCTCTTGCAAGCAGCCTACATCCCACATCTCTCCCCCACACAATACACTCTGCATCTCTCCCCCCACACTACACCCTGTATCCCACACTACACCCTGCATCTCTGCACCCCACAATACACCCTGCATCTCTGCACCCCACAATACACCCTGCATCTCTGCACCCCACAATACACCCTGCATCTCTACCCCCACTACACCCTGCATCTCTACCCCCCACTACACCCTGCATCTCTACCCCCCCACTACACCCTGCATCTCTACCCCCCCATTACACCCTGCATCTCTACCCCCCACTACACCCAGCATCTCTACCCCCACCACTACACCAAACATCCTCCACCCCCCACATCTCTCCTCCCCCACACTACACTCTGCATCTCTCCCCCACACTACACACTGCACCCCCACATCTCTACCCCCCACACCTCTCCCCCCACACTCCCCCCCTGCATCTCTCCCCCACACTACACCCTGCACCCTACATCTCTCCCCCCCACACTACCCCCACCCTACATCCTCCCCCCACCCTACACCTCTCCCCCCCACACTACACCCTGCACCCCACATCTCTCCCCCACACACTACACCCTGCACTGCCCCCACATCTCTCCCCCCCCACACTACACCCTACATCCTCCCCCACCACCCCACATCTCTAACCCCCACACTACACCCTGCACCCCCCACATCTCTAACCCCCACACTACACCCTACACCCCGCGCCCCACATCTCTAACCCCCACACTACCTTGCACCCCACATCTCTAACCCCCACACTACACCCTGCACCCCACATCTCTAACCCCACTACACCTGCACCCTACATACTGCACCCCCACCCTCTCCCCCCCCACACTACACCCTCCTCCCCCACACTGCACCCCACATCTCTCCCCCCACCCCTACATCTCTCCCCCCACACCCCCTGCACCCTACATCTCTCCCCCCACACTACCCCCACCCCATGCACCCCACATCTCTCCCCCCACACTACACCCCCCCTACATCTCTCCCCCCCCCACACTACACCCTGCACCCCACATCTCTCCCCCCCTACACCCCATCTCTCCCCCCACACCCCTGCACCCTACATCCTCCCCCCACCACCCCTGCACCCCCCCCCTACACTACCCCACCCCCCCCCCCCACATCTCTCCTCCCCCACACTACACTCTGCATCTCTCCCCCACACTGCACCCCACATCTCTACCCCCCACACCCTACATCTCTCCCCCCACACTACACCCTGCACCCCACATCTCTAACCCCCACACTACACCCTACATACTGCACCCCACATCTCTAACCCCCACACTACACCCTGCACCCCACATATCTCCCCCCACACTACACCCTGAGCCCCACATCTCTCCTCCCCACACTACACCCTGCACCCCACATCTCTGCATGTTCCTCCACTGCTCGTGATACTTTTCTTCATGTGGAAGGAGCTTCTTACAAGCAAAGACACGCCTACCTTGTCATGTGACCTTATGATGTCAGAAGGTCCTTTCAGAGTACAGCATTTAGCATGTACTGTGTAAGCAGCGGTCCTGCGGACCGCAGCTTTCAGCTGAATGTGCATTTGCACATACAGCTGAAAGAAGCGATCGCTCACTAATGGGGAATCCTGGACCGGATTCCCCGTTAGTGAGATATGGTGACGGCGCGCGTGCCAACTGAGAGGGCTCTGCGTGCCCTCTCTGGCACGCGTGCCATAGGTTCGCTATCACGGGTATAGAGTGTATTTCTGATTCATTTAATGTTATCTTCATTGAAAAAAACTGTGCTTTTCTTTCAAAAATAAGGAAATTTGTAAGTGGCCCTAAACTTTTGAATGGCAGTGTATGTGTTACTGGAGATGCGTTATACTGTAAATAATCTATGCAAGTAATTGAGCGTGTCTGTTAAATTCATATTTGGATTTATCCCATATGTCCTATTCATGTAAAGCAGCAAGTAATGAGAGGTTGTGTGCTTTGTTCTCCTTTTATCTGGTTTGTCCATAGAGAGTCACAATCCCACAGTGGCCCCTTTTATAAGATAAACCTACATACAGTACCTGGTTGTTAGTGCCCATATCTAATTGGCTTGTACTGTATGTACTAGGAGCGCAATGTATAAAAGTATGCAAACAAGAAGAGGGGATTTATTCTTCTGTTCATATCATCTGCTAGAATAATGAAGCAATTGAATGACTATGGAATAAGGCCTAGGCTACACAGAGACTTATTGCAGTGCAAATGATATAGAGACATATGGTCTCACTAAAGCTGTGCAAAAATGACCCAAATCAAAATTACGATTACTTGAACATTTTACCTCTATCACGATTAATGAGGTCACTCATGACTCGTTTTTATATGCCCTGCCACTTATTTATATGTCATGCCATTGGTTTTAGTTATTCATATATCAGCAATCCTGATTGGATAGCATACAGTGAGTGACATATGCTTTAGCAAATGGCAGTGTGACACAGGATGCCATGGATGTAAAATAATTATGAGCAAGTTCACATGGATTAATTGAGCTGACTTTCGACTTTGGTTATTTTTCAATTATTTGCCAAGCCCTGTCCTCACCTCCTCAGGTGATAAAACAACATGGTTTTACATTAGCTATTCTTGGGGTTTATCTATAGCCCTCTTTAGAGGTTACAGGGAATGGTGAGGAAAACAAAGAATAAAGATTTGTCAAAAACACTGGTTCTGTGGGGGAGAGAATGGTCAGACTGGTTCAAAGTTCAATCTGACCGGAATGGCATAGTTACTTTTGGTATGTGCACCAGGAACAAATTCTCAGATTAAAAATTTAACTCTGTAGTCCCGTACAGGCTGCATAAAACTCATTTAAATATTGGAATAATGTTGCCTGGTCTGATCAGTCTCGATTAATGTTGCACCATGGAGGTTAACAGAATATGGAGTGACCAACATTGTTTACATCCAGAAATAACACAGTAAACGATTTATTGGTGCACAATAAAGGGGTTGTCTGGTTTATTGTAAAATAAAGCAGTAAATGAAATATACTGTTAGGAATTACTGAGTTAATGGAAGGTTTCCATACCCAGGAACCTGCTGCTTAGAGCAGATTCTATTATAAAGTGCCTTTTCTAAATCTGTCTGTTAAAATAACAAGCAGAACAGTTTTGGATGCTGCAATTTTATATTGTATTATAATAGCACCAATACTGTCAAAATAAGCCTATAACAAAAGAAAATCAATTGCACAGCTCACACTCATTTAAAACTACACATATACTGTAAATACTTCCCACCTAATATATGTATAAAAATCTGTCTAATGATACTAAGCTTCTGTTCGTGTTGCAATTCTATTGGTTGGTATTCCCAAGTAAGGCTGTGAAGTTTATAAAATGTTATGGTTGATTTTCTTCATGTTTCATTTATAGGCATAAAGTTGTCGTTCTTTGTCAAGTGGCTAGCTTACGTGCTTACTATGGTATGCATCACTACATGTGCTATGCTGATTTTCTCTTCCTCATAAGCATTCAGTAGGAAACCATTCTCTAAATTATAAATTTTCAACCTTGACTCTTAAACCAAGGTTGCTGGCCATCATTGTATGAAAAGAACATACTTACAGTGGCTTGCGAAAGTATTCGGCCCCCTTGAACTTTTCAACCTTTTTCCACATTTCAGGCTTCAAACATAAGATATAAAATTTACATTTTTTGGTGAAGAATCAACAAGTGGGACACAATCGTGAAGTGGAATGAAATTTATTGGATATTTTAAACTTTTGCAAAAAATAAAAAACTGAAAAGTGGGGCGTGCCAAATTATTCGGCCCCCTTAAGTTAATACTTTGTAGCGCCACCTTTTGCTGCTATTACAGCTGCAAGTCGCTTGGGGTATGTCTCTATCAGTTTTTCACATTGAGAGACTGAAATTCTTGCCCATTCTTCCTTGGAAATCAGCTCGAGCTCAGTGAGGTTGGATGGAGAGCATTTGTGAGCAGCAGTTTTCAGCTCTTTCCACAGATTCTCGATTGGATTCAGGTCTGGACTTTGACTTGGCCATTCTAACACCTGGATACGTTTATTTGTGAACCATTCCATTGTAGATTTTGCTTTATGTTTGGGATCATTGTCTCGTTGGAAGATAAATCTCTGTCCCAGTCTCAGGTCTTTTGCAGACTCCAACAGGTTTTCTTCCAGAATGGTCCTGTATTTGGCTTCATCCATCTTCCCATCAATTTTAACCATCTTCCCTGTCCCTGCTGAAGAAAAGCAGGCCCAAACCATGATGCTGCCACCACCATGGTGTGTTCAGGGTGATGAGCTGTGTTGCTTTTACGCCAAACATATCGTTTTGCATTGTGGCCAAAATGTTCGATTTTGGTTTCATCTGACCAGAGCACCTTCTTCCACATGTTTGGTGTGTCTCCCAGGTGGCTTGTGGCAAACTTTAAACAAGACTTTTTATGGATATCTTTGAGAAATGGCTTTCTTCTTGCCACTCTTCCATAAAGGCCAGATTTGTGCAGTGTACGACTGATTGTTGTCCTATGGACAGACTCTCCCACCTCTGCAGTTCATCCAGAGTGATCATGGGCCTCTTGGCTGCATCTCTGATCAGTCTTCTCCTTGTTTGAGATGAAAGTTTAGAGGGACGGCCGGGTCTTGGTAGATTTGCTTGCACAGTGCTCCTTGGGATGTTTAAAGTTTGGGAAATCTTTTTGTATCCAAATCCGGCTTTAAACTTCTCCACAACAGTATCACGGACCTGCCTGGTGTGTTCCTTGGTCTTCATGATGCTCTCTGCGCTTTAAACAGAACCCTGAGACTATCACAGAGCAGGTGCATTTATACGGAGACTTGATTACACACAGGTGGATTATATTTATCATCATCAGTCATTTAGGACAACATTGGATCATTCAGAGATCCTCACTGAACTTCTGGAGTGAGTTTGCTGCACTGAAAGTAAAGGGGCCGAATAATATTGCACTCTCCACTTTTCAGTTTTTTATTTTTTACAAAAGTTTAAAATAACCAATAAATTTCGTTCCACTTCACAATTGTGTCCCACTTGTTGATTCTTCACCAAAAAATGTAAATTTTATATCTTTATGTTTGAAGCCTGAAATGTGGCAAAAGGCTGAAAAGTTCAAGGGGGCCGAATACTTTCACAAGGCACTGTATGTAGAATTTACATTTTGGTAAACGTAGTTTATAATATGCACAATTCATTACCAAAACTGTTTGTGCACTACTAGAGATCTCTCTGAGCTAACAACCCCAAAGAATATCTTTTATTAATACCAAAATTAGAAATAAAGCGGTGGCACTCATTAATAACTCCAAACTTCTTTATTGAGTGCTGCAGGATAAATATGCCAGGCATAATATCAGCAGTGGTTGTTTGATGCAACACACGCTTCAACTGGCTGATGACATGACTATGTAAGGGTACGGCAACTAAATGCTTCCCCCGGTGGCGTCACTCAGACAACTTCACAGCATTCAGAAGGACCTGGTGAAAAAAATGTCAAGGCACAGAAAGTGCAGCATATTTAATCACTATGCATCAATTTGATTGCATTATACAAAACAATGCCATACTACATGGATAAGAATCTACTAAAGTAAATCACTGTTAAAAATCATAAAACAAAAGGACAAAGAACAAAATCCACAAATACCAAAATATACAAATTAAGCAGGTAGAAAGATATAGCCCCCAGGTAGGAGCAATGTGTGCAACTGTTATTAACTGGAATGTAATAAAAAGGGGGCCAGAATTGAGGAAAAAACTAATTATCCTCGTTACAGTGGGGGAAAAAAGTATTTAGTCAGCCACCAATTGTGCAAGTTCTTCCACTTGAAAAGATGAGAGAGGCCTGTAATTGTCATCATAGGTAGACCTCAACTATGAGAGACAAAATGAGAAAATATATCTAGAAAATCACATTGTCTGATTTTTTAAAGAATTTATTTGCAAATTATGGTGGAAAATAAGTATTTGTTCACCTACAAACAAGCAAGATTTCTGGCTCTCACAGAACTGTAACTTCTTCTTTAAGAGGCTCCTCTGTCCTCCACTCATTACCTGTAGTAATGGCTCCTGTTTGACATTGTTATCAGTATAAAAGACACCTGTCCACAACCTCAAACAGTCACACTCCAAACTCCACTATGGTGAAGACCAAAGAGCTGTGGAAGGACACCAGAAACAAAATTGTAGACCTGCACCAGGCTGGGTGGGAAGACTGAATCTGCAATAGGCAAGCAGCTTGGTGTGAAGAAATCAACTGTGGGAGCAATAATTAGAAAATGGAAGACATACAAGACCAATGATAATCTCCCTCGATCAGGGGCTCCACGCAAGATCTCACCCCGTGGGGTCAAAATGATCACAAGAACGGTGAGCAAAAATCCCAGAACCACACGGGGGGACCTAGTGAATTACCTGCAGAAAGCTGGGACTAACGTAACAAAGGCTACTGTCAGTAACACACTATGCCGCCAGGGACTCAGATCCTGCAGTGCCAGATGTGTCCCCCTGCTTAAGCCAGTACATATCCAGGCCCGTCTGACGTTTGCTAGAGAGCATTTGGATATTCCAAAAGAGTATTGGGAGAATATCATATGTTCAGATGAAACCGAAGTAGAACTGTTTGGTAGAAACACAACTCATCGTGTTTGGAGGAGAGTGAATGCTGAGTTGCATCCAAAGAACACCATACCTACTGTGAAGCATGGGGGTGGCAACATCATGCTTTGGGGCTGTTTCTCTGCAAAGGGACCAGGACGACTGATCCGTGTACATGAAAGAATGAATGGGGCCATGTATCGTGAGATTTTGAGTGCAAACTTTTTCCATCAACAAGGGCATTAAAGATGAAACGTGGCTGGGTCTTTCAGCATGACAATGATCCCAAGCACACCGCCAGGGCAACAAAGGAGTGGCTTCGTAAGAAGCATTTTAAGGTCCTGGAGTGGCCTAGCCAGTCTCCAGATCTCAACCCCATAGAAAACCTTTGGAGGGAGTTGAAAGTCCGTGTTGCCCAGGGACAGCCCCAAAACATCACTGCTCTAGAGGAGATCTGCATGGAGGAATGGTCCAACATACCAGCAACAGTGTGTGCCAACCTTGTGAAGACTTACAGAAAACGTTTGACCTCTGTCATTGCCAACAAAGGATATATAACAAAGTATTGAGATGAACTTTTGTTATTGACCAAATACTTATTTTCCACCATATTTTGCAAATAACTTCTTTAAAAATCAGACAATGTGATTTTCTGGATTTGTTTTCTCATTTTGTCTCTCATAGTTGAGGTCTACCTATAATGTCAATTACAGGCCTCTCTCATCTTTTTAAGTGGGAGAACTTGCAAAATTGGTGGCTGACTAAATACTTTTTTTCCCCACTGTACATTTAGAAAGAATGATACTATAAGAGACCAGGCCTAAGCCAGTATCTATAATGATAATTGACTTAGGCCGGGGCCCCACGTAGCGTACACATCACATCAAAAACCACAGCATTTTACAGTACCTGCAAAGTAGATGAGATTCTGGCTAATTGCAGAAATATATCCGCAGCAGACATGCTGTGATTTCAAGAAACATTGCATTTTTGGAAATCGCAGTATGTCAGTTATACCTATGGAAACACTGGCGTTTTCTGTATAGGTATAATAGGGACGGAAAGTCCACAGAGGAAAACTCTGTGGACTTTCTGTGAAAAGCGCTGTGGGAAAAACCGCAGTGCGTTTCCGCCATGGTTTTTCCCACAGCGCTTTTTGACTGCGGCTCGCTACATAGGGCCTTAGCCACAAAATGTAACTAAACTTTTGGACAGCTTTTAATTTTCTGGCAGTATTTGTGTCATTAATAAATTTTGTAATATATTTTATTAACAGATTTTGTCTCCTTTCTCTGAAATCCTGCATCTCTTTATTCTGTCCCTTGATTCTGTCCCTTGATTCTGTATTGACCTGTTCCTGCCTCTGAGTTTCTCCATAAGTGTGCTATGTTCACACTAGTGGTGTTTTGACAAAAAAGGGGTTGTGAAAAAGATCCTAACACTAATTAAGTATACAAATAAATTGTAGGGTGATACTGGGTAAGTACAGTGGGTACGGAAAGTATTCAGACCCCTTTAAATTTTTCACTCTTTGTTTCATTGCAGCCATTTGCTAAAAGCAAAAAAGATCATTTTACACTCAGCACCCCATCTTGACAGAAAAAAACAGAAATGTAGATATTTTTGCAAATTTATTAAAAAAGAAAAACTGAAATATCACATGGTCATAAGTATTCAGACCCTTTGCTGTGACACTCATATTTAACTCACAAGCTGTCCATTTCCTTCTGATCCTCCTTGAGATGGTTCTACTCCTTCATTGGAATACAGCTGTGTTTAATTAAACTGATTGGACTTGATTAGGAAAGGCACACACTTGTCTATATAAGACCTCACAGCTCACAGTGCATGTCAGAGCAAATGAGAATCATGAGGTCAAAGGAACTGCCCAAGGAGCTCAGAGACAGAATTGTGGCAAGGCACAGATCTGGCCAAGGTTACAAAAGAATTTCTGCAGCACTCAAGGTTCCTAAGAGCACAGTGGCCTCCATAATCCTTAAATGGAAGAAGTTTGGGACGACCAGAAGTCTTCCTAGACCTGGCCGTCCAGCCAAACTGAGAAATCGTGGGAGAAGAGCCTTGGTGTGAGAGGTAGAGAAGAACCCAAAGATCACTGTGGCTGAGCTCCAGAGATGCAGTAGGGAGATGGGAGAAAGTTCCACAAAGTCAGCTATCACTGCAGCCTTCCACCAGTCAGGGCTTTATGGCAGAGTGGCCCGAAGGAAGCCTCTCCTCAGTGCAAGACATATGAAAGCCCACATAGAGTTTGCCAAAAAACACATGAAGGACTCCCCAGACTATGAGAAATAAGATTCTCTGGTCTGATGAGATGAAGATTGAACTTTTTGGAGTTAATTCTAAGTGGTATGTGTGGCGAAAACCAGGCACTGCTCATCACGTGCCCAATACAATCCCAACAGTGAAACATGGTGGTGGCAGCATCATGCTATGGGGGTGTTTTTCAGCTGCAGGGACAGGATGACTAGTTGCAGTTGAAGGAAAGATAAATGTGGCCAAGTACAGAGATATCCTGGAAGAAAACCTCTTCCAGAGTGCTCTGGGCCGAAGGTTCACCTTCCAACAAGACAATGATCCTAAGCACACAGCTAAAATAACAAAGGAGTGGCTTCGGAACAACTCTGTGACCATTCTTGACTGGCCCAGCCAGAGCCCTGACCTCAACCCAATTGAACATCTCTGGAGAGACTTGAAAATGGCTGTCCACCAACGTTCACCATCCAACCTGATAGAACTGGAGAGGTTCTGCAAGGAAGAATGGCAGAGGATCCCCAAATCCAGATGTGAAAACTTGTTATATCATTCCAAAGAAGACTCATGGCTGTACTAGCTCAAAAGGTGCTTCTACTCAATACTGAGAAAAGGGTCTGAATACTTATGGCCATGTGATATTTCAGTTTTTCTTTATTAATAAATTTGCAAAAATATCTACATTTCAGTTTTTTTTTCTGTCAAGATGGGGTGCTGAGTGTACATTAATGAGAAATAAAATGAACTTTTTTGCTTTTAGCAAATGGCTGCAATGAAACAAAGAGTGAAAAATTTAAATGGGTCTGAATACTTTCCGTACCCACTGTAAATACTATTTCTGGCATTGCTTTTTACATTTTAAATTTTTTTTGCTGTGCAGCGTACAGCAGAAGTAACATGTTAACTTTATTCAGTGGGTTGGTACGATTACAGCAATACCTAATTTATATTGGGTTTTTTTTATGCGTTACTAATATTGCAAAACAAAAATCCCATTTGGGGACATAAATCAATTGTTTATCAGAGTTGGTTGAGGGCTTATTTTTTGCGAGGCTAGCTGTGCTGTTGGTACTATTTTGGGGAACATGACTTTGACCTCCGGCGTTTTTTTTTTCGGTTTTCTTTTTTTACAAAGTTCATAGTGTAGGTTAAATAATTTTTGTTTTATTATACGGGTTGTTATGTATGCAGCAATACCAAATATGTATGTTTTTTTATAAATTTTTCATTTTTTATATTTAATTCATTTTATGTAGGAATGGGGAATTTTGGGGACATTATTGATTTTATAAATTTTTTTTAACACACTTTAGTTTTTTTTTTTCTCCCTCACTTTTTTTTTTTTTTTTTTTAACATTTTTTTGGATGTCCCACAAGGGGACCTGAACCAGTGATGCTCTGATTGTTGGTTCAATGGTATACACTTTAATAAACATGTATTGCAGTGTATAGAGGAAGTCAGCTTATGCAGATCTCGGCTGGTCAGACCCCAGACTACCAAAAATACCTATTGGCACCCCCGAACTTGCCGCTGGGGGCCAAAGGGCGCATTAATTTATCGGAAACCCACGAAAATCCCCAATCGGAGCTCAGCTCTGATCTGAGGTAATGGAGTGGGTGTTAACTGTCAGTTACAACTAACACCCGCTCCGAAATGGCGTAATAGTACGTTAGGCTGCCAGTGCCTTAAGACAAATGATCTTACTATTACGTACTGTGTAACTAAGGGGTTAATAGTTTATTTTTGTCAATTAACAAAATTAAATGGATAAACAAGAGACATATAATATCAATATTTGATGTGACCTTCCTTTACCTTCAAAACAGCACCAATTCTTCTAGGTACACCTATGCACAGTTTGTGAAAGAATTTGGCAGGGCGGCTGTTCCAATCTTTAATTAGTCCCAGACCGACTGGATAATGTTGAAATCATGTGTGTGTGTGTATATATATATATATATATATATATATATATATATAATATATATAAAAATAAGTTTCTTTCTGTCTGTTCTTTATGCGCGATCAAACGACTTTACCGATCTTCACCAAATTTGGCACACAGGTACATCAGGTGTCCGGGAAGGTTTTAGACCAGGTCTCAGCTCTCTAGCACATACCTTTCCTGAGATACAGTATTCCCAAAAAACTGACCTGCATTAGCCGATAGAAGCCTGCAAGTCTGTCACTCATATTCCAACTGCCATACACACGGTCACATGTCCCTTATCAGCCAATAGCAGCTCGCAGGCACTTAGTCTTCACATGCATACAGCTTTACTCCAGGTTTCCATAACAACCCAGCCATTTTTCTTCACTGCTGTAGGTCAGCTTTCACAGATTTCAGTTCTTGCAATGCAAAGGGTTAATTTAAAAAAAAAAATATAACAATACTTGTTACAGTATTTGTTGCAGAAAATCCAGACATTTTTAACATGTTCTGTATAAAAACTTAAAAAAGTATATTAAGAATAATAATACACATCACAAACAACAGTGTATAAAATGGATGACTGTAAGATTTCCTGCTTAAATGAAGCACAGCTACAGTCATGGCCAAAAGTTTTGAGAATGATACAAATATTAATTTTTACAAAGTCTACTGCTTCAGTTTTTCTAATGGCAATTTGCATATACTCCAGAATGTTATAAAGAGTGATCAGCTTAACAGCAATTACTTGCAAAGTCAATATTTGCCTAGAAAATGAACTTTATCCCCCAAAACACATTTCAACATCATTGCAGCCCTGCCTTAAAAGGACCACCTAACATCGTTTCAGTGATTGCTCCATTAACACAGGTGTGGGTGTTGATGAGGACAGGGCTGGAGATCAATCTGTCATGATTAAGTAAGAATGACACCACTGGACACTTTAAAAGGACCCCCCGCCCCCCCCCGCCCCCCCCCGCCGGGGGGGGCGCCGCGGGGGGGGCCCCCCCCCGCGGCCGGCCCCCCCCGCCCGCCCCCCCCCCCCCCGGGGCCCCCCCCCCCCCCCCCCCCAAAAACCGGGCAGACTGATATTCTGCAAAAGGTACAGGGAGTGGACTGCTGAGGACTGGGGTAAAGTCATTTTCTCTGATGAATCCCCTTTTCGATTGTTTGGAACATCTGGAAAACAGCTTATTCGGAGAAGAAGAGGTGAGCGCTACCACCAGTCTTGTCTCATGCCAACTGTAAAGCATCCTGAAACCATTCATGTGTGGGGTTGCTTCTCAGCCAAGGGAATCGGCTCTCTCACAGTCTTGCCTAAAAACACAGCCATGAATAAAGAATGGTACCAGAATGTCCTCCAAGAGCAACTTCTCCCAACCGTCCAAGAGCAGTTTGGCGCTCAACAATGCCTTTTCCAGCATGATGGAGCACCTTGCCATAAAGCAAAGGTGATAACTAAATGGCTCAGGGAACAAAACATAGAGATTTTGGGTCCATGGCCTGGAAACTCCCCAGATCTTAATCCCATTGAGAACTTGTGGTCAATCATCAAGAGACGGGTGGACAAACAAAAACCAACAAATTCAGACAAAATTAAAGCATTGATTCTGCAAGAATGGACTGCTATCAGTCAGGATTTGGTCCAGAAGTTGATTGAGAGCATGCCAGGGAGAATTGCAGAGGTCCTGAAGAAGAAGGGTCAACACTGCAAATATTGACTTGCTGCATTAACTCATTCTAACTGTCAATATAAGCTTCTGTTACTCATAATATGAATGCAATTCTATTTCTGTATGTGATAAAAACATCTGACAAACACACATAAAAACCAGAGGGCAGCAGATCATGTGAAAATATAATATTTGTGTCATTCTCAAAACTTTTGGCCATGACTGTATACATGCAGTAGGTATGTATACTGGAACTGACTAGTAAATCAATTCACTGATCTAGTAAGATTACTAGACCAATAGAATATGAAACTGAGTCACGGAGGATAAAGATAAATTGATAATTGACTTCTTCTCAGCCATGATATTTAGATTGATAGAAATACTATATAGCTCACAATACGTAGTATTAACATGATGATGCTCATACTGTTCATGTCACGGTCTTGGTTATCAAATAGAGCTAATACAAAAGCTCTACTATGACCTGAATCGAAAATAAATCACTAATATACATCAGGAAAATACACACATCTATCTATCTATCTATTGAGAGATAGCAGCTGTTATTATCGAGCCATGTCGTCTTAATCTAAACCTTTGTATATAATATATACATATATATGTACATACACACACATTTTATATTTCACATATATACAGTACTAGCAGAAGGACCCGGCTTTTCATGGGTATATTTCATTTTTTGTTTATGTAGTGGCCCATAAGAATTGGCACGGGTCTATTTTGTATGTCATTTGTGTGTAGTTTAAATATGTTTCAATTTATAAGAAAACTGACATCCAGTATGGCAGTCCAGTATAGGTACAGTCTATTTATGGCTGTGTTGTTATGGAAACCTGGTAAATTAAATGTGAAGTTATATTGGCTGATACACGTCATACGACTGAATATTTAAGGACCAGCAAACTGCTATAGACTAATACAGGTCATAATAGCTTGGTTGCTATGGAAACCTGGTGTAAAGCTGTGTGTATACTAATAATAATAATAATCCTTTAATAGTCCCACCATGGGGAAATTCAGTGTGTTACAGCAGCAAAGATAATACAAATACAACATATACAAGAATGTTCCAAGGTAGAGGCAGACTAAAGAACCTGCGAGTTTCCATTGGTCCATAAGTGTCATGTGATCATGTGTATCTCAGTTTGGATATCAGTGAAAAACCTGCGATTGGTTGTTGTGTATGTGACCTTGTGTAACAATGTCATCCACAGCGCCCTGCGCCTTTAAAGCTGCCCTACAGCAGTGAAGGCAAATGGCTGGGCTGTTATGGAAACCTGGAGTAAAGCTGTGTGAATGTGGAGACTAAGCTCCTGTGAGCTTCTATTGGCTGATAAGGGACATGTGACCCTGTGTATGGCAGTTGGAATATGAGTGAAATACTTGCAGGCTTCTATTGGCTAATGCAGGTCATTTTTTGGGAATACTGTATCTCAGGAACGGTACGCCCTACAGAGCTGAGACCCAGTCTAAAACCTTCCCGGACAACTGATGTACCTGTGTGCCAAATTTGGTGAAGATCGGTCCAGTTGTTTGGTCACGCATAAAGAACAGACAGAAAATCATTTTTATATATATAAGAGACTAGCAGAAGGACCCGGCTTCACACGAGTATATTTCATTTTTTGCTTTTGTAGTGGCCTCATAAGAATAGGTTGGTTGCTATGGAAACCTGGTGTAAAATTGTGTGTATGTGAAGACTGGAGAACCTACGAGTTTTCATTGGTCCATAAGCGTCATGTGATGATGTGTATCTCAGTTTGGATATCAGTGAAAAACCTGTGAAAAAGTCAGTTCCAGTATACATACCTACTGCATCTATAGCTGTGCTTCATTTAAGCAGGAAATCTTACAGTCATCCATTTTATACACTGTTGTTTGTGATGTGTATTATTATTCTTAATATAATTTTTTAAGTTTTTATACAGAACATGTTAAAAATGTCTGGATTTTCTGCAACAAATACTGTAACAAGTATTGTTATATATTTTTTTTTTTTTTTTTTGAAAAATTAACCCTTTGCATTGCAAGAACTGAAATCTGTGGTGAAAATCAGCAACATAATTTGACATTCTGCCAATATAAAATCCACACTGCGGCTAAGGCCCCACATAGCGAGCCACAGCCAAAAAGCACTGCGGAAAAGACTGCAGCAGAAACATATTGCGTTTTTGTCCACAACACTTTTCACAGAGTTTTCCTCTGCAGACTTTTTGTCCCTATTTACCTATATGGAAAACGCTAGCATTTCCGTAGGTATAATTGACATGCTTCGATTTACAAATTTTACAAATGCTTGCAGAAAATGTATGCATGGGATTAGCCAGAATCCCATTCACTTTGCAGGTATTGTAAAATGCTGCGGTTTTTGCCAAATTGTGGCATTTTCACAGCGTGGGACCCTGGCCTGCAGGTCAATTTTTTGCAGTGTGTGAATGACATTTATTAAAATCATATCCACTTTGTTGGTAATAATGATATGGTATAGATTTTCCAGTGCAAATATGGGCGGGAAATATGAAGCATATTTGACCCATGTGGAATAATCCTGACACATCATACAGCTTATAATATTGAGCCAAGCTATTCACAGTCAGTGAGCTTCCGATCTTCAATCCATTGCCAGAGAAGAAAAGGCTGTAATGTATCTAAAAGAGAACCTATCCATACAGTTTTCAGTTTTTCCTACACTTATGGCTTAAAAAAGTGACCTGGACTTTCATGTATTGACTCTGTAATGTAAAGAGGGAGGCAGTTGATTCTTTTACATACTGTGTACTGTCTTGTATTTATGGCCTATTCTTTTTATCTTACAGGTAGCAGACTGTGCATGGGATGAAACTGTTAAAGTATATGCCCCAACTCCTCTATCAGTACCTCAGTGATATGCATGTATCTGCAAAGGAGACAACATTTCTTAGCAACTATTATCATTTAATGTGACCTTACTTCTGCCATTATTATGTTTCCTACTTGTGATTTGTTAGACTGTTGATCCAGAAAAAGCATCCAGTGTTTCAAAGAAATGTGTAATGGGTTGTACAGCTGTAGAAATGTTATAAGGAAAGTGGGAGGCAGAGGATTTGCATGGAAACCATTTCTCTCAGCAAAACATTGTGTGTTTGTCATCTAACCTGTAAAATTATAGCCACAAACAAAAGTAAATCTCTCATTATGTTAGAAATGCAATAAATAGTTAATGTGAACCTGCCTGGTAATTTGTGCTGCTCTATCTGTGATAGATGATATGATTGAGGGAGAGGAGCTGAGCACTGTGATATATGATATACAGTTGAAACCAGAAGTTTACATACGCTATATAAAAAGACACATATGCATGTTTTTCTCACTATCTGACATGAAATCAGAATAAACATTTCCCATTTTAAGTCAATTAGGATTACCAAAATAATTTATATTTGCTAAATGCCACAATAATGAGAGAGAATTTTTAAGGCATTTTTATTACTTTCTTCAAAGTCAAAAGTTTACATACATTTCATTAGTATTTGGTACCATTGCCCTTAAACTGTATGACTTGGGTCAAACGTTTTAGATATCCTTCCACAAGCTTCTCACAATAGTTGGTAGGAATTTGGGCCCATTCTTCCTGACAGAACTGGTGTAACTGAGCCATGTTTGTAGGCCACCTTGCTCACACCTGCCTTTTCAGCTTTGCCCATAAATTTTCAATAGGATTGAGATCAGGGCTTTGTGATGACCTCTCCAAAACATTGACTTTGTTATCTTTAAGCCACTTTGTAACCAGTTTGGCAGTATGCTTCGGGTCATTGTCCATTTCGAAAACCAATTTGCGCCCAAGCTTTAACATCCTGGCTGATGTCTTGAGATGTTGCTTCAGTATTGCCACATAATTTTCTTTCCTCATGATGCCATCTATTTTGTGAAGTGCACCAGTCCCTCCTACAGCAAAACAACCCCACTACCTGATGCCACCCCCGTGTTTCACAGTTGGGATGGTGTTCTTCGGCTTGCAAGCTTCTCCCTTTTTCCTCCAAACGTAATGATGGTCATTATGGCCAAACAGTTCAATTTTAGTTTCGTCAGACCACAGGACATGTCTCCAAATATGAAGGTCTTTGTTCCTGTGTGCTTTTGCGCAAACAATCTGGCATTTTCATGTTTCTTTTGGAGTAATGGCTTCTTACTGGCAGAGTGGCCTTTCAGCCCATGTCGATACAGTACTCGTTTCACTGTGGATAATGACATACTCTTACCAGCTTCAGCCAGCATCTTCACAAGGTCTTTTGCTTTTGTTCGTGGGTTGATATGCACATTTCTTACCAAAGCACATTCATCTCTGGGACACAGAACCCATCTCCTTCCTGAGCAGTATGATGACTGGACATTCCCATCTTGTTTGTACTTATTGTATAATTGTTTGTACAGATGAACAAGGCACCTTCAGGTATCTGGAAATTGCACCCAAGGATGAACCAGACTTGTGCAAGTCCACAATTCTCTTCCTGATATCTTGGCTGATTTCTTTAGACTTTCCCATGATGTTACACAAAGAAGCAGTGTGTTTCAGGTGTGCCTTAAAATATATCCACAGGTGTGTCTCTAATTAACTCAGATGTTGCCAATAAACCTATCAGGAGCTTCCAAAGACATGACATCATCATAATGGCTGTCCCAAATTGTTTAAAGGCATAGTAATCTTAGTGTATGTAAACTTTTGACTTCGAAGAAATTAATAAAAATGCCTTAAAAAATTCTCTCTCTCTCTCTCTCTCTCTCTCATTTTTCTGGCATTTGGCAAATATAAATAATTTTGGTAATCCTAATTGACCTAAAACGGAAAAGGTTTATTCGGATTTCATGTCAGATAGTGAGAAAAACATGCATATGTGTCTTTTTATATAGTGTATGTAAACTTCTGGTTTCTGTATACATGATTTGGAGCCGAATTTCTGAGTAAAAAGTAGAGTAAATTCTTCCCTAAAGATAAGGCCCCATGTTGCGAAAAAGCTGCTCTTTTTTTTTTCTTTTTCTTTTTTTTTTTTTAAGATTTTGCTGCAGTTTTATGAGCCAAAGTCAGGAGTGACTTGAGTAGGAAGAGGTATAAGAAGCTTCCTATATATATATATATATATATATATATATATATATATATATATTTTTTTTTTTTTCATTCCTTTTGTAGCCACTCCTAGGTTTGGCTCAAGTAAAGCATCTTTTCCACAACGTGGGGCCTTAGCCTAAGGCTAGGTTAACATCTGCGTCAGAGTCTCAGTTGGTGACTCCTCTGAAAATCAGCAGAGAGGGAAGTCCTGCATGGAAAACTTTTCTCTCCGCCGGTTTCAGTCTAAAAACATCAGAAACCCAACGGACCCCATTATAGTCTATGAGGTCTGTGGGTAACCGTGGTTTTAGTGGTCCGGCTTTCCAGCACAGGTGTGAACCTAGCCTTAGAGAGACAGTAAGGGTATATTCACACATATGAATTTGGAGCTGATTTTGAAGCAAAATCTGTCTCAAAATAATCTCCAAATTCCATCTGAAGTCTGCCTCCCATTTATTTCAGTGGCAGGCAGATTTTTTCTGCTAGCTAAATTTTTCAATTTGCAGAAGAAAGCAGCGTCCTGCTTGTTCTTCAGGCGGAATGTGCATGAAACTCCCATTGAAATGAATCGGAGGCAGATTTTGGAAGCCGATTTTCAGAATCAGCATCAAAATTAGCCTCCAAAATCTGCTTCAAATTCCTGAAGGTGAAATTTTCTGCCTGGCAAATTCAGCATCAAACTGCTTCATGTGAACCACCCATTAGAGTCACAGGGAATGATTGACAGCATTTCCTATATCAGTGTGCCTACATAGGAGGCTATCAATCAGTGTGTGCAGGTGGAGTAAGCAGGACTCTCTCACTGTCCCTCCAAGGATTTTATCTGCTTTTTATCTTACTCCATATTACAATAAAATTATTCATCATGAAGCTCAGCTTCTCTCCCTGTATCATATCCTTATCTCACATAGAGTAGTATGAATCACCTTACAAAATTGCCTCAGCTTACAGCTCTGAAAACACTTTTTCAGCTGTATTTCTAAGGTCTTAATTGAATAATGTTTTTTCCAGAAACATTTACTTTGGACCCTCCTAAATTCTGATCGTTGGGTGCACCTGCATAGGGGCTCGTATAAAAATCCTAACTCTTAGCTGTAGTGCTCAGTTTAATACTATGTCGCACTAATGTTGTAAAGCTGTACATTTTTCAGGCACATACTGTACATGTAGTTTATTGGGCTTGTAGCCATTGAGGACACTCTGATGCTATATCGGATGCAGTTGAAATGCACATTGGAGATATTTTTCCCTTACCAAAGAACATAAATAAAATTTCCATATTTGTGTATTTACCTTAAATGGATTTAACAAATAATGCTGAATAATAAATTACATATCTTTAGACTATCTAGTCTAACATTACACCTCCCCCCCCCCAAATTAAAAAAAAAAAAAAAAAAAAAAAAAAATTTTTTTTTTTTTTTTTTTTTTTTTTTTTTTTTTATATTTTTTTTTTTATTAATTCTTCCCCCCAACCCCCCCCCCCCCCCCACACACAAGGGAGGAAAAAAAAAAAAAATAAAAAAAAAAAATGTGTTTAAAATTATCCACCCTTTTTTTAAAAAAATTTCTCCCAAAATAATAGACAATAATTTTCCCCCAATAATTTTTATCCCTTTTAAAATATTTTTTCTTTTTAGACGACCCCCGGGGAAAATTCACCCACTGTTTTTTTTTATCATTTTTTTTTAAAAAAAATAGGGGCTTTTCACCCAAAAAAAACAAAATTAAATATATATATGTAAGGACAAAAAAAAAAAAAGGACAAACAAATTTTTTCACACCCTCTTTTAAAAAACACCCCCCCCCCCGACTTTTTGGGCCAACAAAAAAAAAATTTTTTTTTTTTTTTTTTTTATTTTTTTTATTTTTAGGTTAATTGTCTCTTACAGTAAGAATGCTTACTGAACCTGTGAACCGAGAGCAAGGCAGGTGGTTTGGTCTCCGCAACCAGAAATGAACGCACACGCGGTAGTTCAAGAAAAGAATATATATTTACTATAAGTTAATAAAGGCTATTTGAAGGTAAAATGACAGGGATAAAGACAAGCAAAAAAATATACAATATAGCATGAACAATTTCAAGGCAAATTCTGCAATGGTTTCTACTTTTACTCTGTCCAATTCTGCAGTATGGACACTGAATGAACAATATACTCAAAACTATCCCTAACTGACCCTGACATCACATTTGGGTGCACCCCCTTTCCCCCAGTGGTCCAGGTGGACCGCTTACAGTCTGTAGAAGCGCGCGGTGGGGCCCAAAGTCGTTCCTTTCTTTTATAGCGAAACGTCCTCTCCTCACGGTTATCAGGATCTTGGGAGAAATGAAGTCCTTTTTAACAGGGAAACCCAATGAATGCAATGTAATCCAACAGCAGATTCCACTCAGCACACTGACAGTCCTGCCGAATCCATACACTGAGCTGGGATGTAAGCCGGGGTTTAGCAGGTGCTGTCCAGTACATCAACAGCACTGCGAGTCTCTATCTGTGGTATCCATATACACAGTTACAATGTCAGTCTCACTGATCAGCCACTGAGCACAGTTCCTTTCACGTGGACTCACTAGTCCTGTTGTCTCTTTACACTCTGTTTGTCTCTGGACCAAGATACAGCTTAGCTGTACAGAAAAATCTCCACACCAGTTCAATACAACACTTGCTAAGATGGCTGCTGCTCTCTGTCTCGTCACTTCCTGCTTCTCTGCTCACATTCTGTCTGCAGAACAGGCAAGCTGACATAAAAGGGGGGGGGAGTCACTCCAGCATCATGTCACAATTACAATGGCTGCTGTCTTAAAGGAACAGAATCACAGAAATACATTCAACATTAACAGTTTATACAAACAAATAAAGCTTAGGACAACATTGGCTGTCTCTTACATATTCCCCCCCACTTTAAGATTGGCAGTCCCTGCCTATGACTGTATATCCAGAGGGTTGTACTTTTATGCACAGGGTGGTAGTATACCGATGTATGGCAGGCCAAACAAACTCATCCTGCGCATACCGAACAGGGGGAATACCAGCATTTGGCCTAGTGGTCCGTCTGAGGACCGGTGGTATATTATGGGGGTGCTGCAGCTATGGGCTGAGAAGGACCAGCGGATTCCGCACCAGAGGGGGCACAGGCCGGAGATACAGTAGTCACAGGTGGAACATCCCCAGGAGCAGGGATCGGCCAACAATCATCCTCCTCGTCTGAGGCCCATTCCGCACCTCCATTCTCTGACTGTGGGAGCTCATTCACATTGGCAAGCCCATCATGATTTGTCCCTTCAGAATGACACAGGCGCAACATATTTCGGTGAAGTACTCGAACACAATCAGTTCCTTCTTTCTGGACCTGATACACTGGCCCATTCGCATACTTGCGGCCAACAACACGATACGGCAAAGCCTCCCATCGGCTTTCCAATTTCCCTTGGGGTTTCTTGACACGAACTAGCACCAGGTCGCCTGGTTGCAATGGTGCTTCTTGCACTGGGGTCTTATCAGGATGGGGATGTTCTTGCAGGCGCTGCCGCACCAATCGATGGATCGTCTCAAGTCTCTGCCGGTGCGCCCGCACCCAAGAGGTTGGATCCCTCGGAGGGAACCCATCCACATCATCCAACTGTAATTCTCCTACACTTCGCCCAGACCGCCCAAAGAGAAGTGTATAAGGAGAGTACCCCGTTGTAGAATGGACCTGATTGTTATAGGCCCACACCATTTCAGACAAGAACTGAGGCCACTGTAACTTCTTGTCTTCCTCCAGAGTCCGCAGCATCTGTAGCAGAGTTCTGTTGAATCTTTCACAGGCCCCATTTCCCTGAGGGTGGTATGGAGTCGTGTGCGACTTCTTTATCCCGTAGATACGTTGAACTTCTTTCATTACGTGTCCCTCAAAGCAGGCACCCTGGTCGGAGTGGATGCGTTTAGGGCACCCATATACTCGAATGAAATCTTGGCACAGAGCACGAGCTGCTGACTCAGCTGTCTGGTCCTTGGTGGCGGTTACCACCGCAAATTTGGTGAAGTGATCCACCATTACGAGGCAATACTGGTGTCCGCTATTGGATGGGCCCACCATTAGATAGTCTATCATGACGATTTCTAAAGGTTCCTGGGTCACGATGGTTTGCAGGGGAGCTCTCTGTTCTATTGCCTTATGGATCTCACAAGTTCGACAGCTGCGGCATACTTCTTCGACCATTTGACGAAGACCAGGGCAGTAAATCAGTCGCTGTAACCAACGAAAGGTCTTCTCATGACCAAAATGTCCATTCTTATTATGAGCCTCAACTGCCAACGAGCGAGCCAGTTCACTAGGCACCACAATTTGGTATCGAATGTCGATCTCAGAAGGTAAATAGACCTTTCGGCATAGCACTCCATTTTTCATCTCCAACTTTTCCCACTGACTCAGAACAGATAATATCTCAAGTGTCAGTCGTTCTCTTTCCTCTCTACAGGGCTTCTGTCCTTTCTCAACACACTTGATCATCTGTGCCAGCCCCTCATGGGTCTGTTGTATCTGTGCCCATTCCTGTCGTGAGGGACCAAAGAAAGGAGCCATTTCAGTCCCCTCCATCTCAAACTGATTAGTGGCGGTCAAGGCCTGTGAAAATCTGCTGAAGTCGGGCACCTCCACATGCTCCAACTCATGATCCACGTCTACTGTGGGGGTCTGGGCGGTTACCCTAGAAAGCCCGTCAGCATTCTGGTTCTCTGTCTTGGACCGATACTTAATGCGGTAATTGAACTTAGTCATTCGGGCTATCCACCTCTGCTCTAACGCCCCGAGCTTGGCATTTTCCAGGTGAGCTAGTGGGTTGTTGTCAGTCAGTACTAAAACTTCAGCACCGGTCAAATATTCAGAGAATTTCTCGGTCATGGCCCATACCAGTGCCAACAGCTCCAACTTAAATGAACTATAATTCTCGGGGTTTCTTTCAGAATCTCTCAAAGACCGGCTGCCGTACGCTATGACCCTCTCCTGGCCATCCTGAAGCTGGGAAAGCACTGCTCCAAGACCATACAGGCTTGCATCCGTATACAGCTGGAACGGCAAGTGGTAATCAGCATATGCCAAGATTGGGGCTGTTGTCAGTGCATCCTTTAATGCCTGGAAGGCTTGTTCCTGTTCAGGTCCCCACTTCACGGACCGGTTCTTTGGACCACCGGATGTGCCTCGTAGGAGAGCATTAAGTGGTGCTGCTACCTTGGCGAAATCCTTAATAAACCGTCGATAGTAACCGGCTACTCCAAGGAACGCCCTCACTTCTCGCAGGGTAGTCGGTATTGGCCAATCTTGAACAGCCGCTATCTTGTCTCTTGATGGTCTCACCCCTTCTCCTGATACGCGGTGACCCAAGTAATCAATTTCAGATTGGAACAACCGACATTTACTGGGTTTCAATTTGAGCCCATGTTCCCGCAATCTTCGAAATACTTGCCCCAACTGGTGGAGATGGTCTTCAAAGGTCGCAGAATACACTATAATGTCATCCAAGTAGATGAGAGTGAACTCAAAGTTGAAGTCACCGAGACATTTCTCCATCAACCGCTGAAACGTTCCAGGTGCATTTGTCAACCCGAAGGGCATCCGGTTAAATTCGTATAGTCCCATGGGCAAGATGAATGCCGTCTTCTCCTTGTCTTTTGTGGCCATCGGCACCTGCCAATACCCACTAGCCAGATCTAGTGAGGAGAAGTACCGGGCTCTCCCCAGCGCTGAGAGGGACTCCTCAATCCGTGGCAAGGGGTAGGAATCTCGTACGGTGCAAGCGTTTAACTTCCGATAGTCTACGCAAAATCGGATGGACCCATCTTTTTTTCTTACTAACACCACAGGAGCTGCCCAGGGACTCTGGCTTTCTTGGATGATCCCACCCTGTAGCATCTTAGCTAACAGTTCTTTTACTTCCTGATACAACTGTGGAGGAATTTGTCGGTAGCGATCTCTAATTGGAGGGGTGTCTCCTGTGGGAATCTCATGGTAGATCCCTGTGGTACATCCAAAATCTTCAGCATACCGTGAAAAGGCGGCTCGGTTCTCCCACAACAGTTCATCTACCTTCTGCACACATTCCAGAGAACATGAACTTGCATCCATCTTCATCTGTTCTCGAATTGCACGGCCATTCCATTCAGAGGTGGGTTCCTCATCTTCTCCCATGGACACAGTTACGGTCCACTCATCCCTTTCAGTCGGCTTCAGCTGCATTGGAGTTACTTTCCTTACTTCCTCCGGAGTCACATAGATGTTAGCCAGCTGCCTCCCTGGGGTCAGGTCCACACTCTGGTCCTGAGTGTTTACACATCGAAGTGGTACTCTTCCATTGCGAACTATTGCCAAGGAACGGGCCACTAGCGGATCAACACCTCCTTCGGCTGCCTGCAGTGGTTCTACCAACACAGCTATGCCCTCTAGTTTCTGACAGGTGCCTACGGGCATAGACACTATTGTCTCCCGACTGGGTGGCAGTGTAACTTTTGTATGCAAAGGAACTGAAATTCGAGCCAGAGGACGCTGCGCATCCGAACTTTTCTGTAAGCCACATGTCCGGATCAGCCGCTGGAAAGCTGTTTGAGTAGGCCGATGGGTGGTGGTTTCTTTCCAATAACCGTGACCTTTCTTTTCAAAGAGGATCTGATCTAATTCTTTTAACACATTCATCCCCAAAATGACAGGGACCTTTACTTCATGTGACTCCTGTACCACCACAATGCCTTTCCTACCCAGATCTTGGCCACATACCCGGACATTCATCCAGGCCACTCCCACGACTGGAACTGGTAACTGGTTAGCTGCAACCACTCGTACGAATGTATGGGGATCATATTTCACATGTTGCTGGAAGTACCGTTCATAACAGTCTCTACTCAAGGTCGTTACTTGGGAACCCGTGTCAATCATCCCGGTAACCGGAATACCCTCCATTTCCACCTGTATAACAGGACTTGCAGCGATCAGGTCATCATTAGGGCATTCTCCCCACATAGTCTCCTTGTCAGTCTCCCCTACTACACGCCCTACAGCAGCAGGGGACTTCAGTTTAACGGCGGTCTCTCATAAGTTTGTCGATGCTCTGGACATCTAGCAGCAACGTGGCCCATCCGTCCACACTCCCAGCAGCGTATCTCCCGTCGTTCTGGCCATCTGTTTGGGCCCCTTCGGTAAGCCCCTTCGATTTCTCCTGAGCACTGCATTAACTGATTTGGACCCCTTCGGTAGGTCCTATCCTCATCCCTCCAGCGGGGTGGTGGGTGATTCTGATTTTCTGGGTATGGACGGCTCACCCTTTCACCTCCAGTTTTCTGGAAGTCTGCAATTTTCATAGAATGTTCATCACAACGGGTGTGCAAGTGTTCCATTTGCTCTTGCAGTTTCTGCATTACTGTGAGAATTTCTTTAACCGTCCCCTTTTCTACTGTCTCTGAGCCAGAACTAGCCCCCTTTGACAAAGTAACTCCAACTGCGGTCTGGGGCTTCGGGAACATACTATTGGCACGGGAGATGGCCTCTACCTGTACATCATGGAATTTAGCATCAGTCTCTCGTCGTATAAAATCCTGCATAGTCACAGTTAAACTGCCGTCACGTATCCCCAGGACAAACTGGTCACGGAGAGTCCGATCAGGGTTACAGAAGGCTGGCGAGCCCCCTCTTTCCTTCACTTGAATATCTCGGAGCAGTTCTTGTAGGGCATTTGCATATTGGGGAAGGCTTTCATTCTCCTGTTGTACCCTCTGGAAGAACCGAGCCTGCAGAGACCCCAGCAATGCAGTTTCTCCATAAATGGTTTCTAGAATCTGGACTACTTGCTCAAATGTCTGCCTTTGTTCAAATGGCCTCAATATCACCGTGGTCTTAGCATCCCCTTGTAATGTCAATATTGCTAGCTCTACTAGTACTTCTGGTGCGGTCTGGTACATTCGCTGTATCATTCGTATCTGTTCCACCCACATACTCACTGACATATTATTGCCATCAAATTTAGCTAACTGACTCATTATAGCCCTTGCTGGCATTCTTCCTCCAGCACCATTCTCCCGAACGGGTGCGTCACCGTCCATTCTGGTAAGCGGATCCTGCCGACTACGCCAATTTGTGAACCGAGAGCAAGGCAGGTGGTTTGGTCTCCGCAACCAGAAATGAACGAACACGCGGTAGTTCAAGAAAAGAATATATATTTACTATAAGTTAATAAAGGCTATTTGAAGGTAAAATGACAGGGATAAAGACAAGCAAAAAAATATACAATATAGCATGAACAATTTCAAGGCAAATTCTGCAATGGTTTCTACTTTTACTCTGTCCAATTCTGCAGTATGGACACTGAATGAACAATATACTCAAAACTATCCCTAACTGACCCTGACATCACATTTGGGTGCACCCCCTTTCCCCCAGTGGTCCAGGTGGACCGCTTACAGTCTGTAGAAGCGCGCGGTGGGGCCCAAAGTCGTTCCTTTCTTTTATAGCGAAACGTCCTCTCCTCACGGTTATCAGGATCTTGGGAGAAATGAAGTCCTTTTTAACAGGGAAACCCAATGAATGCAATGTAATCCAACAGCAGATTCCACTCAGCACACTGACAGTCCTGCCGAATCCATACACTGAGCTGGGATGTAAGCCGGGGTTTAGCAGGTGCTGTCCAGTACATCAACAGCACTGCGAGTCTCTATCTGTGGTATCCATATACACAGTCACAATGTCAGTCTCACTGATCAGCCACTGAGCACAGTTCCTTTCACGTGGACTCACTAGTCCTGTTGTCTCTTTACACTCTGTTTGTCTCTGGACCAAGATACAGCTTAGCTGTACAGAAAAATCTCCACACCAGTTCAATACAACACTTGCTAAGATGGCTGCTGCTCTCTGTCTCGTCACTTCCTGCTTCTCTGCTCACATTCTGTCTGCAGAACAGGCAAGCTGACATAAAAGGGGGGGTCGAGCCAGCATCATGTCACAATTACAGGGTTTTGGGAGGAGAAAAAGAAAAAAATTTATATTATTTATTTATATAGAAAAAAAAAAATGGGGGGGGGGGGGGGGCGGTTGTAAAGAAGGGAAAGGGGGTGGGGGTGGTTGTTTTTTTTTTTTGTGAGGAAGAAAAGGGGGGGTGGGTTTTTTTTTGGTTGGTGGTTTTTTTGGGCCCCACCTTGGGAAAAGTTTTTAAAAAATGGGTGCCCGTTTTTTTTTTTTCCCCCTCTCTTTTTAGGGTTGTTTGTTTCCCCCCCCACTTATTATAAATGCACACAAACGGAACGCTCTGTGTCTCAGCAAATTTGTGATCATAATGTTTTGTGGGGTGGCGGCGTGTAATGCGATGATGGACAGATAATGTCATTCATTGTAATAAGCTGTTTCCTCCTGACCTTTTATTCAGTACTAATATACCACAGAATAAAAAGAGGATGTCACTTTCTGACACACAGTTCTGGAAGATCTTTATTTGTATTGTTTTCATTAATGAAATTGCTTCTCACCACTGTTTACTGTCATGTTGACAATTACAAATCTATATATTTTATTAAAAAATAAGATTTAATGAAAAATACTACTTCATCAAACTTTTTCAGAACATGGTCTGTCTTGCATATTAATAATTCCATTATACAGTAATGTACATACTGGTATATAGTATTTTTCACCTGACAAGTAACAGTATTTATACAAAAACAATACATGTGCCACTAACACTTCTAGGTGTAAAAGAACGTCTTTACATGATGCTTTATCTGTAGTAAATGTATTATGTGACAGGTGTCTGTATTTAAGTGATATGGCAGCACTATAAGCTATGAATATTAAAGTGATGTACAAAGCACATAGCACAGTGCAGCAATGCAATGAGTAATTCATATATTAGAGAATGAAAATTTCACACACAGTACTTGTAGATCCTCGAGTACGTATCTTTTGTGGAGCCTTTCCTTTTAATTCACTACCAAGAAGTTCTCAATGTCGGCATGATACAGAGAGAGTGGGGCTGGAGCCCAGTCACCGGTCTCTGATTCTACAAGCCTTTTACCACGTTAGCACACTAAAGTGCTCACATCCCTACCATATTGCATTGCATTTTATTTACCAGTAGAGAAAGTACCAGGGGTGTATGTGTCTAAAGGATCCAAACTAAGTCAGGTAGAGTACCTTGCAGCTGTTACCCCTATGTACCCAAAAGGCATAAAATGAAATGCGGGATGATTTATCTAAAGCAGTGGAAAAGAAAAATTAGGCAGTTGCCCATAGCAAGAAATCTACCTGTCATCTGTCCAAGGCCCCTTTCAAAATGAAAGCCATAATGTGATTGATTGGTATTAATAATTCTAAGACCAACAGTGAGCAAGATGAGAGGCCTGTAATTGACATCATAGGTAGACATCAACTATAAGAGACAAAATGAGAAAACATATCTAGAAAATCACATTGTCTGAATTTTTAAGAATTTCTTTGCAAATTATGGTGGAAAATAAGTATTTGGTCACCTACAAACAAGCAAGATTTCTGGCTCTCACAGACCTGTAACTTCTTCTTTAAGAGGCTCCTCTGTCCTCCACTCATTACCTTCAGTAATGGCACCTGTTTGAAATTGTTATCAGTATAAAAGACACCTGTCCGCAACCTCAAACAGTCACACTCCAAACTCCACTATGGTGAAGACCAAAGAGCTGTGGAAGGACACCAGAAACAAAATTGTAGACCTGCACCAGGCTGGGAAGACTGAATCTGCAATAGGCAAGCAGCTTGGTGTGAAGAAATCAACTGTGGGAGCAATAATTAGAAAATGGAAGACAAACAAGACCACTGATAATCTCCCTCGATCAGGGGCTTCACGCAAGATCTCACCCCCGTGGGGGCAAAATGATCACAAAAACGGTGAGCAAAAATCCCAGAACCACACAGGGGGACCTAATGAATGACCTACCTGCAGAAAGCTGGGACTAACGTAACAAAGGCTACCGTCAGTAACACACTACCCCGCCAGGGACTCAGATCCTGCAGTGACAGACGTGTCCCCCTGCTTAAGCCTGTACATTTTAAGCGTGAAGGACCTACAAGCTTCTGTTGGCTAATACAGATCATGTGAAGTGATATGGAGGAAAGTCCTCGCTGTGAAAGTCAGTGGTTCTATATTTTTATGTATGTGTTAAATTTGGTGCAGAATGGTCCTGTCATATTTACATACAGTGGGGAAAAAAAGTATTGTCAGCCACCAATTGTGCAAGTTCTCCCACTTAAAAAGGTGAGAGAGGCCTGTAATTGACATCATAGGTAGACCTCAACTATGAGAGACAAAATGAGAAAACAAATCCAGAAAATCACATTGTCTGATTTTTAAAGAATTTATTTGCAAATTATGGTGGAAAATAAGTATTTGGTCAATAACAAAAGTTCACCTCAATACTTTGTTATATATCCTTTGTTGGCAATGACAGAGGTCAAACATTTTCTGTAAGTCTTCACAAGGTTGGCAGACACTGTTGCTGGTATGTTGGCCCATTCCTCCACTGGGCAACACGGACTTTAAACTACCTCCAAAGATTTTCTATGGGATTGAGATCTGGAGACTGGCTAGGCCACTCCAGGACCTTGAAATACTTCTTACGAAGCCACTCCTTCGTTGCCATGGCGGTGTGCTTGGGATCATTGTCATACTGAAAGACCCAGCCATGTTTCATCTTCAATGCCCTTGCTGATGGAAAAAGTTTGCACTCAAAATCTCACGATACATGGCCCCATTCATTCTTTCATGTACATGGATCAGTCATCCTGGTCCCTTTGCAGATAAACAGCCCCAAAGCATGATGTTGTCACTCCCATGCTTCACAGTAGGTATGGTGTTCTTTGGATGCAATTCAGCATTCATTCTCCTCCAAACACGACGAGTTGTGTTTCTACAAAAGAGTTCTACTTTGGTTTCATCTGACCATATGACATTCTCCCAGTACTCTTCTGGAACATCCAAATGCTCTCTAGCAAACTTCAGACGGGCCCGGATATGTACAGGCTTAAGCAGGGGGACACGTCTGGCACTGCAGGATCTGAGTCCCTGGCGGCGTAGTGTGTTACTGACGGTAGCCTTTGTTACGTTAGTCCCAGCTTTCTGCAGGTCATTCTCTAGGTCCCCCGTGTGGTTCTGGGATTTTTGCTCACCGTTCTTGTGATCATTTTGACCCCACGGGGTGAGATCTTGCGTGGAGCCCCTGATCGAGGGAGATTATCATTGGTCTTGTTTGTCTTCCATTTTCTAATTATTGCTCCCACAGTTGATTTCTTCACACCAAGCTGCTTGCCTATTGCAGATTCAGTCTTCCCAGCCTGGTGCAGGTCTACAATTTTGTTTCTGGTGTCCTTCCACAGCTCTTTGGTCTTCACCATAGTGGAGTTTGGAGTGTGACTGTTTGAGGTTGTGGACAGGTGTCTTTTATACTGATAACAATATCAAACAGGTGCCATTACTACAGGTAATGAGTGGAGGACAGAGGAGCCTCTTAAAGAAGAAGTTACAGGTCTGTGAGAGCCAGAAATCTTGCTTGTTTGTAGGTGACCAAATACTTATTTTCCACCATAATTTGCAAAGAAATTCTTAAAAAATCAGACAATGTGATTTTCTAGATATGTTTTCTCATTTTGTCCCTCATAGTTGAGGTCTACCTATGATGACAATTACAGGCTTCTCTCATCTTTTTAAGTGGGAGAACTTGCACAATTGGTGGCTGACTAAATACTTTTTTTTTCCCACTGTATATATATTTATTTATTTAGAGATACAGACAAGTGCATACATATGTATAAGGAATTTAGTTGCACAGGGTTCCTGAGGACAACCTGTGATTTAATCTTCACTAGGAAAGTTGCATAGTTAAGAAGCTATTACAGCATGCTTATAACTATATTCTTTCCAGATTATAACTGTTGCTCTGCTACTCTGGGGGACCACAAGTGAGAAGTCCTATCAGGAGCTTTTAGAGCTTTTGGGCTGACTCGGACTTCATGTACAAATGTCCTCTGCGGCTTGTATCAGAATCTCTCATACTGTTATGTGCTGTTATCTCTCTGTTTATTTATCTCCTCATAATCTGTCCTATACTGAAATAAATGGAGTGTGCAGTCAGAAATTAAATGAAGCCAACAGGACTCATTTTTTAAATTCTGCTCTAGAAACTAGAATTTACAGCCCAAAATATGTAGATCACTGGATGTTTGATTTAAGGGGAAATATATAGGCTGCTTTTTAAAGGACAGTATGTTATATGTTGTGATATACAGTTGTACAGTATGGTGACTGCCTGCAATTTTATATGTCTGCCCTTTATTACCAAAAATAAAGATGAGTTCTGTATAGTAAACAGTTAAAGCCTTATAGTAATGATATGCACCTTTTCCTTCCATGATATAGTTTTATGCTAGGAATATAAGCAGTCATATATAAAATATTATCATTATTATTGATGAAAGTAGATTAAATTACTACCATATTGCTTAGTAAAGAATGTATTTTTATGATAGATTGAAAAATACATTTTTAGAATTTTTAATAAGGATTTCATATAGCTGAAAACAATAAAAATAAAAATATATTGCACAGGATGCTATGTAGTAACAAATTATACAGTGTTTCAATTTTGTATAGCTAATGCTGTCTCTTTATAAATGACAACTTATATAACTTTCTAATATACTTTCTATTTCAGTGTTTTATTTTTTTGTAGATAGGGTTTGCTTTCAGTGAATGAGTCTTGTTGTTAAAGTAGAACTCTCACTAAAAATGTATTTTCTGGTCTGTGAGAAAGGCACATGATGTAAATTGTAAAGCAGGTATTTGTGAGTTATCAGAGTTATCCTCTCTTGTCTGGGTAACCGCTGTGTCATGTGACCAACAATGAGACACTCTAACTGACACAGCATCTTATGTGTGGACAGGAAAACAGGTTCTCCATTCATTCCTATAGAAGCCTCTATGTCAGTCTTATAGGAATGAATGGAGAAAGAGACTTCCTGTCCACACATGAGAAGCTGTGTCAGGGAGTCTCATTGCTGGTCACAGCTCCATAAAGAAGATTACCTGTACTTACAATTCACATCATAAGCCTTTATCACAGGCCAGAGAATAAAAAGTTTTGTGGGAGTTCTACTTTAATATTCAAAGGCTAGAAACACTTACATATATCGGTCAAGGCCTGTGAACAAGGTCATAGGGCCTTTATCTTTTACATTTTTATTAAAAAAAATTGTTTGGTGAGACCAATATTTGGGTCCTAATGCTACTTTTTCTAACACAAAGAGGTAGTGATTCCATTAATCCCCTTATTAGAATATGGACAGTGAACAGCTCTATAAACAACCTTGTATGGTTTTCTTAGTTGTACCATATGCTTCTACATGTGTGTACTTTTTTTACTTCAGGAATATGATGCATGCTACATTACACACCAGTACATCAGTATTAAGTCATTACATTATATTTTAGCAGCATTCATTCATTTATTTACTTTTAGAGCATGCATTATACTTGAAGTAGCACCGTATCTTTCTGTATGGATTGTAAACATCCTCTGGCCATTGACCCTGAAGACTTAAATAATTTGTCAGTCATCCCTGGACCTATTTACACCTAATTGAAATTTCCTCAGAAATGATGCTCAGGGACAGTGAAAACACATGAACCACCATATAATTAAATGCTGCCAAGAAGATATGTTATAAATGGATATTGATTATCTCAGGATATGTGACGGCTGCTCTTTAATCCTAAACTCACATATTTAGGGAATAGGGTGCTCTTAACTGAAGTGGGTAAAGAAGACAGTTAAGTTCCCTCAGAATGAACATTGACTAAACCTATAAAACAAACACTCCAGTTTTATCAAAACTTTATTAGATGGATTGAATATGAGGCAGCTACATTGAAAAAATTGTCATTTCTAATTCCATTGTCAATCTTTTCTCAGTTTTTGATTAAAAAATGTAAAAAATGATCTCAATAGCCAAACATCACAAGTTTAGGATTCCATTGTAAACTAACACTACTGAGAACACAACGATGCTTACATTTTGCAATGAGTTTCACAATCTTTATTTATATACATAAAACATCATTTTTCAAAGAATAATTTGGCATATGTTTCCAGCAGATTTATGTTTAGAATAAGCTGATCATAATTAGGACAGCATAGTACTGAGCGTTCTGTGTCTTTAAGAGGCTGCAGCTCCACTGAATTCTTTGCTGTGTTTGGCGTATTTTTAGTAGCCCCTGTTGCAGAGATATTGGTAATATCAGTGTACTGTCAGTGTAATATCTCTGTAATGGGGATAGCAACTAAAATATAATCAGGTTCGATGGAGAAGTGACAGAATACTCAAGAGGTTACAGGACATGACAGGTCTTTTTTAAGTGTTCAATCTGTTTTTATTATAAAAGCCGAACATTTAAAAAAAATAAGATCTAAATGACAATTTAATTCTTGGGTACAAAACTGTCTTTCCCTAACTAAACTCTCCCTTCTCCTATCATTTGGAAATGCAGCAACCAGGCTTATCTTTCTGTCCTACCACTACACCAATGCCTCTACCCTGCGCCTGTCACTACTCTGGTTGCCCATCCATTATAGAATACAATTTAAACTCACCAAGAAAGCTCTTCTTAGACTAACAGTCTCCCTAGTTTATATGTTCTATTCCCATCTCCATAAACATGTTTTTAGGCAAGCCTATCACTCAGAACCTGCTCGCTTTATCCAATACTACCACCTATACTTCATGCATTTCTGTGACTTATGTATCACATAACAAAAGTAACTGAAAAAAATCAAGTTATAACTTACTTAGATGATGTTCTTCACAGCCATGTGCTGTCAATGTTCTGCATAGAAATCACACATTCGAAATTAATTTTATCGATGTGTTTTGTCCATAGTTGATCCGTTTTCATATCTGTAGATGATGGATCCATCATTTTTCAAGAAACTGATACACTTTGCAATGTCTTAGATCCATGAAAAATGGACAGCACATGGATGGTATCTGTGTGGTGTCCATGATTTTTCATATACCCATAGTGCTGTCTATGGAGAATGGAAAATAAACTTTGCTACATATCTACCACAATTTTTTTTTTTTTTAAACAAAATATGGCTGGAACATCTTACAGGCAAAGTACTTTCACCGTTTCTGTTATAGATTCTAATCTCTTGTGAGCAGAACCTTCATTCCAATTCTTTAAATTGTTTAGCATGTTATTCTGAGATCTGATTTCGTCTGTACATGAACCCTGTAAATTGTAAAGGGCTGCATTATGTTTTAGTGTTATGTAAATAAAGATTGGGGGAAAAAATATTAGGACACACGCACACTCTGCCTGTTCAGGGTCTTTGGGTACATTTTATTTGTGATGCCACTTATTAAACTTCTTGGAACATACAGCCTACATCTTTGAGTTCTGGGTTTGAAACATCTTCAGGGTTTGCCCACTAATAGTAGTTAAAGCGAAGGTATATTTTGTCTCTGTCCATTAGATTTACTTGAGCTTCCTTTGTACATTTAGTCTCTGTTATTATCAGTCACCTATGGTATTAGAGCTGGGAGATGAAACAGAGTTTCAATTATTTTATTAAATATTTTAATATTAAGAATAGAATCTTCATTTTAACTTTATCTACAGAACGTTTTGTTTTGTTTTATGTATCTTCGTCATTGTACATCATTGTTTTGTTTTATGTATCTTCTTATCAGACTATTCAATGATCTTGGCACTACACGTTTGGCTTACAATGAAAAAATGCACATACAGAATGTATTGTAATTTTTGTCAAAATGATACAGTAGTATATAGTCAGATTGTGTGACTGATTTACTTTAGTATTGCCACTGTGCAAAGGACAGAACATTACTGAAAAATCCTATTTGTCTACATATCTTTGAAGTTTTTTTTTTTTTTTTTGCATTAGGCTTGTATAATGGATTCATCATGTGTAATAAAAGAAACACATGCTGCAAATACAAGAGCTGTAAACGGACATTTGTTTTCCAGCATATAAAGCTCCTGCCCCTAATTCTACAAAGATTGCTCTCCGAAGGATAATATCAGTTCTTTGTGCTCTGAGGGGCACTGAATCTTGCCATGTTCAAGCCAACACTACATTCTACTATGCAGAGGCTGTTTGCAGTGGTATATATCTGAACCAACTTTGTACAGCGAATCTGTATGATTTATTGTCTTCCCCCATTCATCCATAACACTATACCATTTGTAATGTCCCTATTGTCATTTGTACTGACTCTGCACCATTTTATTTTCATGTCTGCTGATGATGCAACTAAATTCGAGTAGTACTTTCAAAGCTTCTATAATCCCCCCCTTTTTTATTTTTTAACAGAAGGGGAATATCACTTAAGGTATATCTAACCAGAAGAGTTTCAGGGCTAAAGGTCATTAATTTGTTTTGGAAAAATCTAATAATGAATATTGTTTTGACTTCATAGTCTAACTTTAATTATTTTTCGTTTAAAGGGATTTGTCCGGGATAATTTTTTTTTTTTGGTTACCAGCAGGGGAAGATCTTAAATATGAGTATATTATTATTTTTTATTTTACAGCCTCCCCTGCTGCTAGACAAAAAAGAATTATCCCAGACAACCCCTTTAATACTTTTGGTTAATGCTGATCCTTTTTTAAAGCATCATAATGGGTCCACTATCTTTATAGCATCTTGGCATTGTACTGCTGATATTTTTGGTGGTATTGAGCAAAAACTAGGGAAAAAAAATATTTCTACCATGATATGGGCATGTTATGGCATGTGACAATAGCATCATGAGTATGGCAACTGTTTCATGCTGACACCACATTCTAAGTGGTTTATGGAGGGAGGGAACTTTCTTGGTCATGGCCTCGGTCTAATTACATGGTTACATAGTAGATAAGGTTGAATGAAGACAGAGGATCATCGAGTCCAACCTACACACGTGGACAAAATTGTTGGTACCCCTCATTTAATGAAAGAAAAACCCACAATGGTCACAGAAATAACATGAATCTGACAAAAGTAATAACATATAAAAATTCTATGGAAGTGAACAAATGAAAGTCAGACATTGCTTTTCAACCATGCTTCAACAGAATTTTAAAAAAAAAAGAAAACTCATGAAACAGGCCCGGACAGAAATGATGGTACCCTTAACTTAATATTTTGTTGCACAACCTTTTGAGGCAATCACTGCAATCAAACGATTCCTGCAACTATCACTGAGACTTCTGCACCTCTTAATAGGTATTTTGGCCCACTCCTCATGAGCAAACTGCTCCAGTTGTCTCGGGTTTGTAGGGTGCCTTTTCCAAACGGCATGTTTCAGCTCCTTCCAAAGATGCTCAATAGGATTTAGGTCAGGGCTCATAGAAGGCCACTTCAGAATAGTCCAATGTTTTCCTCTTAGCCATTCTTGGATGTTTTTAGCTGTGTGTTTTGGGTCATTATCCTGTTGCAAGACCCATGACCTGCGACTGAAACCAAGCTTTCTGACACTGGGCAGCATATTTCTCTCTAGAATCCCTTGATAGTCTTGAGATTTCATTGTACCCTGCACAGATTCAAGACACCCTGTGCCAGATGCAGCAAAGCAGCCCCAGAACATAACAGAGCCTCCTCCATGTTTCATAGTAGGGACAGTGTTCTTTTCGAGATATGCTTCATTTTTCCGTCTGTGAACATAGAGCTGATGTGCCTTGCCAAAAATTTCGATTTTTGTCTCATCTGTCCATAGGACATTCTCCCAGAAGCTTTGTGGCTTGTCCAGTGGCGCACCGCTAATGAGGCGAAGTCAGGCGGCACTGTCCGTCACTGTCTGGGGACGGCATTTTTACCATTCAATGTAAACCAGTCCAGGACAGGCCGCTTTAAAAAAACAAAGCTGAGCGGGGCCTGTCCTGGGCTGGTTTACGAGACCTCTGCATGTCAGCGCAGGCGGCGATACAATGACGCCATCGCGCCTCCTACACTGAGACGCAGACGTCGCGGACAAGAAGAGGAGGAGGCGGCTCCATCATGGGATTGCAGGTAGGTGACAATAACTTTTTTATATATATATATATATATATATATATAAATAGGCCGTAACCTGCTGGAGTATCCCCAGCAGGTAACGGCCTATTTATTTACCGATCTCCGCGTCTGCTGTGGCCGCCTCCGCTTCCCCTTCTGCTATCGGACGCAGAAGGGGGAATCAGAAGCGGCAGTGGGCATTGGTAAGTGAGGCCGCGGGCCTCAAATGCTACTATTATTATACTCCGGGGTCTTTTCAGACACCGGAGTATAATAATCGGAGACCCAGGGGAGGTGATAAACATAAAAAACAATGTTACTCACCTCTCCGGCGATCCGATGTTACTCCCAGCAGGCTTCAGCCTTCTTTGGTGACGTCCCAGGCGTCACGTGAGCCAGCCCGACGTCATGATGTTGCGACGCCGGTCTGTGCAACATTGAAGAGGGCTGAAAGCAGGGAGCGCACCGGAGCCCAGGTAAGTAATACTGGTTTTTATGTTTGTCACCATCTGGGTCTCCGATCATTATACTCTGGGGTCTTTTAGACCCCAGAGTATAATAATAGTTCCTGGGTGGGTTACTATGGAGCAGAATACTGTGTGCAGGGTCCACTATGGGGCATAATTACGTGTGCAGGGGCCACTATGGAGCATAATACTGTGTGCAGGGGCCACTATGGAGTATAATACTGTGTGCAGGGGCCACTATGGAGCATAATACCCTGTGCAGGGGCCGCTGCTGGGCATAATACTGTGTGTAGGGGCCACTGCTGGGCATAATACCATGTGCAGGGGCTGCTGCAGGGCATAATACCGTGTGCAGGGGCCGCTGCGGGGCATAATACCGTGTAATACTGTATTAAAAAAAAAAAAAAAAAACACCTACTCACCTGTCCCTTGTGCTCCGATGTCTCCCACCGCAGTCTGGTTCTGCTGCTCTGGTGTTCTCTTCTGGCTGAAGTCCCCACCACACATGACCGCTGAGGGGAAGAAAACACCGGAGCAGCACAGTACTGGAACGCGCTGGGAGACACCAGAGGACCTTCCCCAGTCTCATATTAAAAAAGTGGTTATCCTGGACAACCCCTTTAAGGTGGCACTTGGGCTTTATTAAAGGGTCTTTCCAGCTCATTTTTATTGATGTTCTATCCTTAGGACAGATTATCAAGAGATCAGTGGACTCCTCCTCTGATCAGCTGTATGAAGGGGCTATGGTGCCTGTTTATATCACACGCTGTCTGTTTATAGTGACCGTGTAATGTAATTACAGTCTTGTCACATAGACATGTATAGGACGAGGCTGTAGTTACATGACATGGCCGCTATGAGATGAATGACACTATGTATACAGTCATGGCCAAAAGTTTTGAGAATGACACAAATATTATATTTTCACATGATCTGCTGCCCTCTGGTTTTTATGTGTGTTTGTCAGATGTTTTTATCACATACAGAAATTTAATTGCATTCATATTATGAGTAACAGAAGCTTATATTGACAGTTAGAATGAGTTAATGCAGCAAGTCAATATTTGCAGTGTTGACCCTTCTTCTTCAGGACCTCTGCAATTCTCCCTGGCATGCTCTCAATCAACTTCTGGACCAAATCCTGACTGATAGCAGTCCATTCTTGCAGAATCAATGCTTTAATTTTGTCTGAATTTGTTGGTTTTTGTTTGTCCACCTGTCTCTTGATGATTGATCACAAGTTCTCAATGGGATTAAGATCTGGGGAGTTTCCAGGCCATGGACCCAAAATCTCTATGTTTTGTTCCCTGAGCCATTTAGTTATCACCTTTGCTTTATGGCAAGGTGCTCCATCATGCTGGAAAAGGCATTGTTGAGCGCCAAACTGCTCTTGGACGGTTGGGAGAAGTTGCTCTTGGAGGACATTCTGGTACCATTCTTTATTCATGGCTGTGTTTTTAGGCAAGACTGTGAGAGAGCCGATTCCCTTGGCTGAGAAGCAACCCCACACATGAATGGTTTCAGGATGCTTTACAGTTGGCATGAGACAAGACTGGTGGTAGTGCTGACCTCTTCTTCTCCGAATAAGCTGTTTTCCAGATGTTCCAAACAATCGAAAAGGGGATTCATCAGAGAAAATGACTTTACCCCAGTCCTCAGCAGTCCACTCCCTGTACCTTTTGCAGAATATCAGTCTGTCCCTGCTGTTTTTTCTGGAGAGAAGTGGCTTCTTTGCTGCCCTCCTTGAGACCAGGCCTTGCTCCAAGAGTCTCCGCCTCACAGTGCGTGCAGATGCACTCACACCTGCCTGCTGCCATTCCTCAGCAAGCTTGCTGCACTGCTGGTAGCCCGATCCCGCAGCTGAAACACTTTTAAGAGACGGTCCTGCCGCTTGCTGGTCTTTCTTGGGCGCCCTGGAGCCTTTTTGGCACCAATGGAACCTCTCTCCTTGAAGTTCTTGATGATGCGATAGATTGTTGACTGAGGTGCAATCTTTCTAGCTGCAATACTCTTCCCAGTTAGGCCATTTTTGTGCAGTGCAATGATGACTGCACGTGTTTCTTTAGAGATAACCATGGTTAACAGAAGAGAAACAATGATGGCAAGCACCAGCCTCCTTTTAAAGTGTCCAGTGGTGTCATTCTTACTTAATCATGACAGATTGATCTCCAGCCCTGTCCTCATCAACACCCACACCTGTGTTAATGGAGCAATCACTGAAACGATGTTAGGTGGTCCTTTTAAGGCAGGGCTGCAATGATGTTGAAATGTGTTTTGGGGGCTAAAGTTCATTTTCTAGGCAAATATTGACTTTGCAAGTAATTGCTGTTAAGCTGATCACTCTTTATAACATTCTGGAGTATATGCAAATTGCCATTAGAAAAACTGAAGCAGTAGACTTTGTAAAAATTAATATTTGTATCATTCTCAAAACTTTTGGCCGTGACTGTACAGAGAAGGAGTCACGGCGCTTACACAGGTACCATTCAAACAGCTGATCAGTAGGGGTCCTGGGTTTTTGAGCCCCACTGATTAGTTTATTAATGACCTGGAAAACCTTTTAATTAGTTAACACCTGGGGCATTATTAATAAGGGGCACTATTTATACAGGGTACACACGGACATTATTAATATAAAGATGCACTTGGGAGTATTATTCATTATGGGGGGGGTTATATCATATATTTTATAATTGGGGTAGCAGCAGGATGGGTGTGTAGGTGAGGACAATGTGGGTTGGATGCCTGGAAAAGTGAGGAGCCAAAGATATCTATGTTGCAAACTTTACAAAGACAAGTCACAGCTGCAAGAAGTGGTCGTGGTGGTCCAAAGGGAAGAGAAGGGAAATGTGAAGCATTAGTCGGAGACGTCACCTGTAAGTCACAAAATGTTACTGTCCTGTATTCACCTAAATGATAGAGGATAAATACCTGATTGATGGGGGTCTGTCTGCTGAGTCCCCCACTGAGCCTGAGAATTGGGTTTTTTTCCCCCACTGGGTGGGAATTCATCCTGACCACAGCCATATATATAGGCGTGTCGCTTGGTGGATGGACGAACTCGCGTGGCTCTCATTCACTTCGGTGGGAGTGCCGAAGAAACCCGAAGTGCAGTACTCAGCTATCTGCGGCGCTCCTATTATAGAGAATGGGGGCCACGTGGGCTCGTCCATCCATCAAGCAGAAGATTTGTGAAGTTACTTTCATTGTTAATGCCGTGTTGTTGATTTCTGATACTGAAGTAATACAGGAAGAAGAATTCTTAAAAACTGTTTCATAAGTTTGTGTATGTTTATTGTACAACAATAACAGCGTGTAACGCTAACAGCATGTAAACGCAATTTTATATTTTTTTTTGGGGGGGAGGGCGTCTTTTGATAGTCTGCCTCAAGCAGCAAAGAGGCTAGGTTCACCACTGGGCTTGTCAACATGTAGTTTGGCAAATTCCAGTTTTGTCAGATTCAAGTTATTTCTGTGACCATTGTGGGTTTTTCTTTCATTAAACGAGGGGTACCGACAATTTTGTCCACGTGTGTAGATTATAACTAGTTTGATCTGTACAATATGCCAATACATTGCAAAGCAAATTTAGAATCTGCCAAATCTCAGGACATAATAAACTCAAACAAGCATAATATCAGTGCATTTCTGCACTCCTAATATAGCTGTAAGTGCAGTAAAGAGGTTTATTATACTATTAGTCTGGGAGATTAGCCTAGATTCACACCATCGAATTTCAGCCTGTGAAACTCGGTTAGTGCGAGTGCTGGCTTTCATGGTCTAAACCAGGAGTAGGCAACCTTTTTTGTTCAACGTGCCGATTTTAATTAAAAAATCAAAGATGAGGTACTCGAAGTGCCAGTTAATAATTGTAAGTCTGACGACCCCTAATCTAAAGTCATATACTACAAACCATAACACAGAAGCGCTGCCACCAGATGTTTTAGGACGCATGCATTTACTGCTATTTCCAGGGACGCTCCTGTACTTTCTGATTAGAAGCAATGAAAGTCCATGTGCAGCCGCCAATTAGTGGTAAATGTATGTGTCCAGGAGCACCGTATGGCAGCATCCTTATGGTGAATACACACTATGTATCTGGATGCAGATATAGTCTTAGGCCACTGGAACTTTTACTTCAATGTAAAACTGCATTCACATGGTGCATTCTTGCACAAAAAAAATGTTTGTGTTTTCTGTGCAAAAACACATCCTTAATGCAGAAAACACATCGTTATACAGAATAATGTCCCATAGCGGCCCCTGCACACGGTATTATGTCCCATAGCGGCCCCTGCACAAGGTATTATATCCCATAACAGCCTCTGCACACCGTATTATGTCACATAGTGACCCCTTCGCATGGTATTATGTCACATAGTGGCCCCTTCACACGGTATTATGTCATATTGTGGCCCCAGCACACGGTATTATGTCATATAGTGGCCACAGCACACGGTATTATGTCACATAGTGACCCCTGCACACCGTATTATGTCACATAGTGGCCCCTGCACACCGTATTATGTCACATAGTGGCCCCAGCACACGGTATTAGGTCCCATAGCGGTCCCTGCACACGGTATTAGGTCCCATAGTGGTCCCTGCAGACGGTATTAGGTCCCATAGCGATCCTTGCACACGGTATTAGGTCCCATAGCAGTCCCCGCACACGGTATTATGTCCTATAGTGGTCCCTGCACACGGTATTATGTTCCATAGCAGTCCCTGAACACAGTATTAGGTCCCATAGCGGTCCCTGAACACGGTATTAGGTCCCATAGCGCTCTTCAGACCCCCGAGTATAATAAGCGGAGACTTAGGAGAAGTGATGAAACATAAAAAACAATGCTACTCACCTTTTTCTGCGCTCCGCTGCCGCTCTGTTCTCTTCGGTGCTTTTGCCTGTAGTCAGCGACCGCTGATTGGGTCTCTGGGGTCACGTCGCATCATTATGTCAGAAGCACCTACAGATCGCACAGCCGCCGCATAGCGCAGGTGAGTATCATTGTTTTTTATGTTTCATCACTTCTCCTAAGTCTCCACTTATTATACTCGGGGGTCTGAAGAGACCCCACAGTATAATAATAGCAGTTTCATTTCTGCCATGTTTGGTCCGATCGAAGCTGCTGGGTGAGGACTCCGCTGTTGTGCCAGGGAGATAAGCCTCGCGTGCCACTCTTGGCATGGTTGCCGACCCCTGGTCTAAACAGTATGCTGGGAGAGGGACTCCTAGCAGTAGAGCTGGGTGATTATGACCTACTGTAAATCAAACTTACGATTAATGGTGATTATGTAAGTCAAACCTCTTTTAAGCCATGCCCCTTTTTACAGTATGATTAAGTGTTGGGCGAACCCTGCAAGATTCATCTTGTGAGGATCGCCCAGCAGTTTCTTTTAGATCAAACACGGCCAAACTGAAACTTCTATTATACTGTGGGGTCTCTTTAGACACCAGAGTATAATAAGTGAGTGGCCAGGAGAGATAAGGAAACACAAAAACAGTGTTACTCTTCTGGGCTCCGGCACAGCTCCTTGCTATCTTCGGTGCTTCTGGCTGACGTCAGGGATCACGGATTGCGCCACAGCGTCACATGGCGTCTTGGTGCATAGACACAAACGTTGCAATGCCACATGACGTCAGTCAGTCCCTGACGTCTGCCAGAAGCGCCAAAGACTGTTTTTTATATTTCCTCATGTTCCCTGGCCCTCCACATATACTGTAGGGTCTGAAGAGACCTCAAAGTATAACAGCAGTTTCGGTTTGGCCGTCTTTCTGTTTGGCCCAAACAAAACTGCAAATATTATAATAACCGAATCGAAATTATCGACATGAATAAAATCATGTCGCCTACCCTGGTTGATGTTTGGTTTTGGTTATTTGTTGATTAATCGCCCAGCCCTACCTAGCAGTAAAGTTATCTATGCTGCTAGGAATCTCTGCTTCCCAGCAACATACTGCCCATGGTGATTATATTAGGGGCAGTATGTCACTAGGAGGCAGGGACTCCTAGCAGCATAGATAACTTTACTGCTAGGAGTCCCTCTCCCAGCATACTGCACAGACTGGGAAATCCAGCACCATTTGCTGAATCTAGGCACCATGTGTGAATCTAGGCTTAGACTAGCAGTTGGGCTGGGAATGTAGCCATAATATGGGCACTAACATCTGCCCACATTATACAATTATAAAATATTACCATTTTCCAGTATACTTTCTGCATCAATTCCTTACGGTTTTCTAGATCTCTGCTTGTTGTCATGCATTCTGCTTACATCCAGTGGATAAAAATCATTCCATGGTCATGTGATGGACACACAGGTCTTTACTAGGCAGATGTCTGTTTACTGTGTTGTGACTGTAACGAGCTGTGTACCTGTGTGTCCATCACATGACCCTGGACTGTATATCGCATGACCCTGTATATCACATGACCATGGACTGATATTTATCCACTGGAAGTAAGCAGAATGAATGACAGCAACAGTAGCTGATCAATGTGGGGTCCAGTGCCACACTGCCGCACGCACAGGGTCGGACTGGCCTACCGGGGAACCGGTGAATCCCCCGGTGGGCCCCGAGCCCTGACTATTAGTACTCATTTTGTCAATGCAAAGGCTCCTGACCATCCCGATCGGGCCCCTGACCAGTGGACAGTGGCGTATCGATCGTGGTCGCAAGGGCTGCGACTGCGACCAGAGGGGTGCGGGGCCTGCGGCCAGCTGGAAATGGCCGAGGGCCCCGGACTACCATGATAGTGGTCGGGGAAGGCCTGGTTCCCCAACCGCTATACCTATTGTTAATGGAGAGGGGCCGGGCCCCTTTCCATTAGATGCCAGCCCAGGGGAAGTGACAAAAAAAAAATAAAAAATACTCACCTGGCTGTCCTGGGCTCAGAATCGCTTCCGGCACCTTTCCAGCCTCACTGCAGGGGCCTGTGATTAGGCCCCAGCGGTGACATGGAGCGCGCCAACGTAATGACGCCATCGCGCCTCACGTGACCGCTGAGGTGCAATCACAGGCCCCAGCGGTGACGTCTGGGGCACAGGACGTGAAGACCAGGGGACCAAGGAAGATGGGAAAGACAGTTGGACAGAGCAAGGATGCCCCGGAGAGGTAAGACAAGGTGAGTATAAGTGTTTGTTATTTTTAATCACTTCTTTTGGGCCTCTACTTATTATATTCTGGGGTCTGAGGTCTCCCTGAGTATAATAATAGCACTGGGGGTGGGGGGCACTGTGGAGCTTCTAATAGTGTGTGGGGGCCACTTTGGGCATATTATACAGTGTGGGGGCCAGTGTGGGCATATAATACTGTGTGGGGGCCACTGTGGGCATATAATACTGTGTGGGGGACACTGAGGGCATATAATACTGTGTGGGGGCCACTGTGGGCATATAATAGTGTGTGGGGGCCACTTTGGGCATATTATACAGTGTGGGGGCCAGTGTGGGCATATAATAGTGTGTGGGGGCCACTGTGGGCATATTATACAGTGTGGGGGCCAGTGTGGGCATATAATAGTGTGTGGGGGCCACTGTGGGCATATAATACTGTGTGGGGGCCAGTGTGGGCATATAATACTGTGTGGGGGCCACTGTGGGCATATAATACTGTGTGGGGGCCAGTGTGGGCATATAATACTGTGTGGGGGGCCACTGTGGGCATATAATACTGTGTGGGGGCCACTGTGGGCATATAATACTGTGTGGGGGCCACTGTGAGCATATAATACTGTGTGGGGGCCACTGTGGGCATATTATACAGTGTGGGGGCCAGTGTGGGCATATAATACTGTGTGGGGGCCACTGTGGGAATATAATACTGTGTGGGGGCCACTGAGGGCAATATAATACTGTGTGGGGGCCACTGTGGGCATATAATAGTGTGTGGGGGCCACTGTGGGCATATTATACAGTGTGGGGGCCAGTGTGGGCATATAATAGTGTGTGGGGGCCACTGTGGGCATATAATACTGTGTGGGGGCCAGTGTGGGCATATAATACTGTGTGGGGGCCACTGTGGGCATATAATAGTGTGTGGGGGCCACTGTGGGCATATAATACTGTGTGGGGGCCACTGTGGGCATATAATACTGTGTGGGGGCCACTGTGAGCATATAATACTGTGTGGGGGCCACTGTGGAGCTTATAATGCTGTGTGGGAGCCACTGAGGAGCATATTATGCTGTGGGGGGGCCACTGTGGAGCATATGATGCTGCTTGGGGGCCACTGCAGAGCATATAATGCTGCTTGGGGGCCACTGCGGAGCATATAATGCTGCTTGGGGGCCACTGCGGAGCATATAATGCTGTGTGCTGTGTGGGGGCCACTGTGGAGCATATTATACTGTCCCAGTATTGTTTACATGCCGGGTGCTGCGCTGCACATTCACCATGTTCTTTCAACTTCACTGACCACTCTCATAACTACAACCCCTAACAACTCCAGATGCTCTGGGTCTGTTGAGAGTTGTAATCCCCCCTCCCACCCCAGCTAATTTCTCACTGTATTGTTATGCTGGTGCCTGCTCTAGGGCTCCAGCATAACAATACCTAAGTCGCACAAACTCCAATACTGCTATTGGGAAGACCAGTGAAGGGGCCACTGTATGGGCATACAGTGGCCCCTTCAATATTCCCCCCCTGTACAGTGGCCTCTTCACTGGTCCCCTATACTGTATGGGGACCATTGATGGAGTCATGGGGGGGGGGGCAGTGATGGAGGCCAATAGCCTGGGGGACATTAAAGGGGTTATGCAGGATAACATTTTTTTTTTAATTACACTGGGACAGGTAAAAAAAAAAACAAAAACCCAAACTTTCTTTCCTGTCCCCAGTGTCTCCCAGCGCGGTTCGGCCTGCAGCTCTGTTTTCTTCCAGCGCAAGTTCCCCCTGCACGTGACTACCTGTTACGTCACGTGACCCCTGAAGCCAATCAGCGGCCTAAAGGAAGGGACCTGGGATGTCACAGCCAGTGAGGACTTCCGGCAAAAGAAGACAGCGGAGCTGCAGGAACGGACCGTGCTGGGACCTGCTGACACCGGAGGACCGGGAATAGGTGAGTATGTTTTTGTTTTTTGGGGTTTTTTTTTTTGGGGGGGGGGGGGTTTAACCTCTCCCGGACTATTAGAAAAAAGACAAAAATTATACTGGACAACCTCTTTAAAGTGTGGCACATTAGGGGGGTATATTAAAGGGGTTGTCCAGGTATAATTTGTTATGGTTTATCCTCAGGATAGGCCATAGATACCTGATCTGTACGGCGCTGACCCAGGACCGATCAGCTGTCACAATACAGGGCCAGAAGCAGAAAGCTCTGTCCACTGTGTATTAGCCGGGCGCCTTCACTGCATCTCAGCAGTTATTGAAGTCAGTAGGAGCTGAGCTGCAGTGATGGCGCCGGGCTGCTATACAGCGGATGGAGCTTTCTGCTTCCAGCCCTGTGTTGTGTACAGAACGGGCACCGGAAGTGGCTCCAAACAGCTGATAGGGCCGTGTGTCAGCCCTCTACCGATCAGGTATTTATGGCCTATCCTGACCATAGGCCATAAAAAAGATTAACCCTGGACAACCCCTTTAATATGCCCCACACAGATTAATGTCCCCCCCACAGGATGTTAGCCCCCATCACTGCTCCCACACAATATAATGGCTCCATCACTGTTCCCCATACAGTATGGAGGACCAGTGAAGAGGTCACTGTATGGGGGGACCAATGTTTTGGCCATAAAAAAATTTGGCCCAGACAACCCCTTAAAAGAGGTTGTCCATAAACTAGAGCGACCACTGTGGTGGCTGCCAGGCAGGTGTAAAAATAAAAAAAAATTCAAAAAAGCATACTCACCTGTCCCCAGCACGCCGTTGTCCCCTGCCTGTGTCTGTTCGGTCTCATGGTGGCCCCTCATTTCTGGAAATCCTGTACCTAATTGGTCTTAGCGGTCACATGAGGTGCAGGACTCCCAGCAAGGAGTCGCCAGCACAAGACTGAATGGACACGGGCAGCGGACAACAGAGCGCCAGGGACAGGCGAGTATGCTTTTTTATTTATTTATTTTTTATTTTACACCTCCCGCAAGGGACATAGGTTGCGCCAATTCCTGGACAACCTCTTCAAAGGATTTATCCATCTTTCTAATATTGATGGCCTGTCCTTAGGATAGGCCAGCAATATTACATCTGTAATGATACAACAGCCAGGACCTCTGCAGATCAGCTTTTCCAGGACAGTGCGGCTACAGGTAACAATTCTAGGAGCCACGCTGTTCACTTGCCATACAGGGTGTAGCAGTGGGTTTAGGTAGTGCAGTGGTACACATGGTATGGCGGGTGAGCAGCGTGGCTCCCAACATGTTATTACCTTTAGCCGCCCTGTCTTGGTACCACTGATCTGCAGGGGTCCTGATGGTGGGCCCCTAGAAGCAATTCCACTGGTGGGCCCTAGACATCCCAGTCCGACATTGCGCACGCACATCAAATATTGATGGCCTATCTTATTGTTGGGCCATTAAAAGAAGCCTGGAAACCACCAGTAATTTGTGTGGAAGTATGTAAAATGATGTTAGTCCATATATCCTTTTATCTAAGGAAGGGTTCACACTACTGTTGGATTCCGTTATGAAGGTATCTGTTAACAAAAAAAAAAACGGACACCTATCATAACAGACATTAACGGACACTAACTGATGTTAATGTGTCTGTTTTTTTAACTGATCCAATTAATGGATCAGTTAAAAACAAACGGACACATTAGCATCAGTTAGTATCCGTTTTTTAACACTGTCCGTTTTTTTTTTTTGTTTCTCCTTTCTGAGCATGCGCAGAAAAAAAAACGGACATAAAATAACGGACAGTAACTAATGGCTATCAGGTACTGTCCGTTATAAGTCTGTTATGCATAGACTTCAATGTTAAAAAAATAACGGACACTTGCTGGCCGTCAAGAATCCGTTTTTCCAAACGGACAAAAAAGTCCTGCATGTAGGATTTTTTGTCCGTGGAAAAAAAACGGACTTCTGACGGATTGAGTGTAAACGGACACAATATAAAAACCCATTGAAATGAATGGAAATTTTAACGGATTTCTGACGGTTCAGCTAGTGTCCAATGCTAAAACCTTGTAACGGACAATAGCAACAGACACTACTAATGGTCACCAACGGTAGTGTGAACGCCCCCTAAGTAAAATGTATTCATGTTGAAAGTGAGATCATACATTTTCACAGTTGCTGTCTGCTGATACACGAGATGCACACAACTATTGAATACTGCATAATGCATAAGGTCAGTATGAATGAAAATAACTTTTTATTTTTTTTTATTTATTTTTTTTTTAAGTCTCTTGTGACCAAATATATCAGTGTATATTCCCATGTATTAGATTTGTTTGTTGCAGATATTCCTGCAACTGAAAATTCCTTTCTCCATCTGAATATGGTTGTTTTGGCAGCATGTGCCTGGATTGGAACAACTGCAGACATTTTTGCAACAAATCTCACACATGTGAATATACCCTAAGGGTTTTACTGAAAAACAAGATGGGTAATGGATACACTGAAATTGGATTCAGTCTGAAATAAACATTCTGGTACTTGTCTGTTTCAATCTCCAAGATAACATGAAAATGTAGGGAGAAGGTGTGTGTGAAAATGAAGCATGCATCCCTTATCTGTCATAAATGTCTTTATTTTGTGAATCTCTTCAGCATATATGTCTCTGGCTCATGGCTACATTACATTTATGCTGTTAAATGATGATATCTGTTCTTTTGTTCCAGTTCAGTGTGACAATGTAGACTAGTAATTAGGTAGAAAAGCTAAATATATGCTATATCTGTACATCTGCCCCCATAGACTGTTTATAGATAGAGTTCTAGGCTATTGTACTATGATACGCTGTAAAAAAACCCCTGTGGTTAATTGATTCTGCAGCATGTACTGAGATCTATTTACTGCTTATAAATACGCCATCATAATACCAAATGAAAATAGCAAAAAATGGCTAATCTTGTTTACTTGTGAACTTTTGATAAAAAAGAATTAGGGAAAGGGTTGCATTTGGGGTCATGTTCCATGCTCATCACTGTATTACCAATCTATGTAGGAGCTGTGTATTGAGTGCAAAGCACAGTACTGAATCTCTCCATGTGGATTTGGGAAAGGCTTCCTGTTCCCATTGTTGGCTCCAAATACACAAGACCATAATATGGCCTTGTCTATAGGGCCTAAGGAGAATTTTAAGAAGCCACATATTTCGTCATTACCTCTTTTGGCAATACTGTACAGTGTTTCTTTGTAAGAACTTATGGCACTATCCTTGAATGCTATTTTTCTTGTATTGTTTTGATTTCCAGAGTTGCAAATTCCCAGCATAGCCATAGATATGAAAGAAAACATGCTGAATACCTGCAGCCACTCTTAGAGGGACCTTGGAGACTTAAATGGGTTTTTTTCATGTACATAATCATATTTTAAATTGTAGACAATTAAAATTTAAAGGGGTTATCCAACTTCCAAAAACTATCTGTAAATACATCCACAGCAGTTCTAAATACTCACTGTTCACTTGTGCAGCCTTTTCTCTGCTTTATTTTACTTGAGAATCCTTGTATTACTGTTATTTACATGCAGTGAACCTGTGGACAAACTACATTTCCCATGATTCATCCGCCTGCTTTCCCTCTCTATGTACCCCTCCATTCTCTACTCTCCCCTATAATGAAATCACAAGTAATAAATCACTGTCATATGAGGTCACATGCTGCTGTGATGTTTCATATGCAAGCTCACTTCCTCATCCTGTGAGCAGCAAACACAGATAGTGAGAACAGGCAGATGAATCATGGGAAATGTAGTATGTCCACAGATTCACTGCATGTAAATAACAGTAATAAGGAGCAGCAAGTATAAAGCCAAGAAAAGGCTGCACAAGGGAACAGTAGTATTTAGCACTGCTGTGGGTGTATTTGCAGATAATTTTTGAAAGATGGATAAACCCTTTAAACATTTTTGTAAATATAAATAATTTAAAATTTTGCAGAGTTTAAAGATTTTCTCTAGCCATCTTAGTAGTGACAGTCTGTTGTCTTTATTGGTTGCAAATGGATACGACCATGAATGCAGGAACTTGGCACAATGCTCCAGTATCTAAATCCACCACTATATTTTGTATGGCGAGTGAGTAGCACAACTCCCAGCATGTAAACTTTATTGAGAGATGTGCTGCCCTGGTACAGCTGATCTGCATAGGTGCCGGGTGTCAGACCCCCACAGGTCTAATATTGATTGCCTGTCCTTAGAACAGGCCATTAATTTTGGAAACTAGATAACCACTTTAACGAGCAACATGTCATCAACAGGCTGTACAGGTAAGCCATCAGGAGTTTTGGGATGCAATACATGTAAATATTTCGTATCACCTTTTCCCCCTATCCTGAAGAAGGCTGAGTGCAGGTTCTGGGGCTCACATTATTTTATTGAGCCAGACTGGAATGGAGGGCTCGAAGGGGGGGGGGTGTCTGGTGCAGGCAGTGGAGTCACAAGAGGCAAACCACATGTCTCTGTCATACAGGCAAAAGTGAAGTCAAGTTGATCGGCAGCAAGCTCGTCGTCGCCCACTACCAGTGAAGTGAATATTGATAAAGTGGGGAGGGCTGAAAGTCGAAACACAACATTGAGGTAGGCAGAGAAAGAGAAGTGATGAATCACAACCATGAATAAAGTGGCGCCCCACTTGTCCAGTTACAGTTGTAATGGAGAAGGGCCCATGCAGCATTTTTCCACTTTGTGTGATGGCTTTTTTAAAACCCCATTCATTTGTATTGTACTGTTTCACATTTCTTTTGTATTTATAATGTTAATTTTACTTTGTTCCTGCCCTGCCATTCTTCTCTAGTTCCCTTTGCAAGCCATTTACAAATACATGTAAGCATGATGGCTGTAGATGTATTACTTGACCTTGGCAGCCTTCATGATGGTAGGGAGTGATTGGCTGCCATAGTTGCATGTTGTGATGTTGCTATAGATGTCACATCTTGATATTGACTTGAACACTTAAAGAAGACTTATGACTGGTGGGAAGCAGCATCATGAGGAAGGAGTGGATTTAGCAAACTGTATTAGAAAGTTTTTAATGGTTATATGCATCCAGATATTGGAAATGTTGGCTCGCTGCAAAACTCGGCTTGCAGTTATGTCTCAGGCAGATACAGTGGGGAAAAAAGTATTTAGTCAGCCACCAATTGTGCAAGTTCTCCCACTTAAAAAGATGAGAGAGGCCTGTAATTGACATCATAGGTAGACCTCAACTAGTAGCCCCCTTATACATAACAGTTCTCCCTTATAAATAATAGCCTCCCCTTATATTTAATAGCTACCCCGCTATAAATAATAGCCCCCTCTTTATAATAGCCCCCTTATCAGATCCCCTTTCCCTTTCCAGAAAACAATAAATCTTTTACTCTCCTTACTTCGCTCCCACGATGAGTGAAGCAGCTGAAGTCTCTCCTTGTAGGATTGGCACAGATGATACGATGCAGTGACGTCATCACGCAACCTGCGACGTGATGTCCTGTGTGTTACTGTCAGTCTATGGCAGAGCATGGACCTCTCCAAGTTTGAGTCAGTTTGTTCCCCCCGCCACCCCCCCAGGGACTCATCACATACAGCAGTTGTTCACCCCTAGTAGTGTGAATAGGGGCACTAACAGCTCAAGAATACGCAGGACATCCTGCGCCTATATATGTTGCCTCTCATGGTTGGGCTTCCAACTGGCATTTTTCAGCAGGGTAATTCTATTTTCTTAGCCTGCCCAGTCACCAGATTTATTGGCAATTAGGTATTTATGGGACCAGTTGGGATGCCAGCTTCAGTAACCAATAAGTGTGCAGGATCTAGAGGCCCAGTTGCAACATCTATGGACAAATGTGCCACAGGATGCCATCCAGAACTTGTATGTCTCCATGCCCAGCTGTATCTTGCTTTCTATCCAGGCTAGAGATGACCCAACTAGATCCTCCTTTCAATTGTACAATTTTCCCCGATAAACTTGTCATTTTGCTCTAATATTGTAATCGTTTACATCATTACATTCAATTCCAACAACTCCTCCTTGGTGTGTAATTTATTTTTTTTTTATTTGTCAATGAGTGTACAAATCTATTTGGATAACCTGAAACCCCCTTAAGTACAAGTCAAGAATATAATAGATTTTTATAGCCTTGGCCAGGGCCATGGATTTTGAATTTTTTTTTTTTTTCTAAAGCAGTATTTTTAAATAAAGACATTAAATCTACCTGCATACGTCATGAAATTTACACTAAAAAGTAATTAGAAAATGGAAATTAAATTCTAATTGTAACCAAGGAAAAAAGGTAATTGAATCACCTGTGGATTTGTCATATAAACCAAGAAAAACTGTATATCATTGCAAAGGACCAAGGAAAAAACTTGGGACTAGTTTTAGTTTCAAAAGTATTTATTGAAATATTGCAGTAACAAAAAAAATTTAAAAATCATCAAAACAATCGTAATATCAGTACATAAATGTGAGGCAATACAGAGAAACTGCTATACATATACATAAAATAGAAGAGGAGGTTAAAAGGTATAAAAAACAGAAACCAACATAAGGAGGAATGAGTGTGTAGTATGTAGCGCTTAAAGTGCAAAGGGACAAGAGAAGGACGAGATTGGGACTCGTTTTAAGTGGTCGATAATCATCATTGCTTCCACAGATCCTAGAAGAGTCATCAGCATATATAACCAAACCTGCAATCTCCTCACTAAAGTCAATTTATCAAGCAAAACAAATCTTCAACCAGATGTTACAGGTTATTCAATAATAAATTATAAACAGTTTTTTTATACAGACTTTTTTTATTGACATTTATTTGAACATTTTCTAGCATTTTTTTTTTATTTTTGCTTCTTTAGTATTTTGTTGTTTTTTTTTAAATGTATCATGCTATGAGTCTGACATTTTTTTCAGGTATTTTCGTATAGATTTCATCATAGGTTAAAAAAAAAAAAAGTCTGGAAAGATTAAAGATTAAAAAATGACCATATACTCCAAAAAAACATGTCTAGGTACAGGTCTAGACACATTTGAAGAGTATTCAGCCACAATAGTAAATGTGGGCCACTGTTTTTGTCTTGGGTTATTGCCACACATGGTGGCTGACTAGTTGACGACACAGGTTTAACCCCTGTAGCTAGAGCTATTTTCAAATTATGTTTGCAATGATTGAAAACTGCTACAGAATCTGCAGGAATATTTGAAACACTTTGCACTGCATTTTTTTTTTTATTTTGCAGGTTGTAAATGGGGTTTGTTTAAATCCCATCCACTTCACTGTCACTGTAATTTGCACCAGGTTAGCCACCAGCAGCTACACTGCTGCGAACTCACAACGTGGCCTCAGCCTTAATTTGTATTATTATCTGCTTGTAAGATAAGCCATTATATAATTATTAATAACAATAAGATTATTATACTAGTAAAGTACTATTTATGGAGTTCCCATTATATAAGTATGGTCAACATATATTAGTCTGCACTGCAAAGCTGTGCAGAGGAATTTTAACAAAACTGGTAAAATAAAAATGCCCATCATATTAAGAAGGCCTTCATTACCTTTATTAGTAAAAGGTGTCTGCATTTAAAGGGATATTCCCTGCTTTGACATTTATGGCACTCTGTTTGGCAACTGCTATTGTCAAGACTCTCTTACACAGTGCAGCAGGTAGTAGAAGTCATCCACAGAGCAGCAGGTATCCACAGCACAGCAGGCAGTAGCAGGTATCCACAATTCAGCAGGCAGTATTCTGGAACTTGTAGTGCAGCAGGTATACTGTACACAGTGCAGCAGGTAATATAGAACCAACTGAGATCAGTAGGCCCCAGCTCAAGGATTGTCAGAAGCAGACTTCAAACACAATACTCAGGCACAGGAGTTCAAATAATCAACAGGCAGGAACCAAGATGGCCACGGACAGGAAACACACAAAACGCCATCTTACTAAGGGACAGGTAGTGGCAAAACAAAGAGTTCATCAATTAAGATCCTGACAGCTATAGTAATTGGAGAGAGTCACCACATGCTCTGCCACTTCTCCATTGATTCAATTCCTGGATGCAGTGGCTGCATCTATCAGCTATTTTGGCATATTCTTCAGATATACCATTCATGTCCAAAGTGAGAATACCCCTTTGGGCTAAGGCCCCATGTTGCGCAAATGCAGCATTGGGGACCCGATAAATGGAAACCCAATCCGCTTAAAAAGTGGCTACCTGCAGACCCCATAGATTATAATATATTTTCTCTCTGCATTTTTCAAGCGGAATGGGGGACGGAATCCCCGAATAGGCAAGAAGCACAGATGTGAACTCAGCCTTAATGTGCTAATCCTAATTTTTTAAATGAAATGTAAAAAGTGGTCAATATTATGTTCCAGCAAATATGTTTTATTTCAAACCCTGCACGTCATTGACTTTACTTCATGTTCTGAATCCGAACCTGCAGCATGTTTTAGCCTTAGACCAAAAGTTTAATCCAGGGCTAGAGAAGCCTCACAGGAGCAAAAGACTCAAAAACAAATGAAATGATGGATGTAGACTGAGCGCCCTCTCTTTCCATCCTTTACCCTTACCCTTCACTCTAAACTTAAAAACAAAGCAGAAGCGTTCTTCCATCCTGTTTGTTTATTTTTTTCAAATGGAAAAGACAATCATAATGCAGACAGAAGCTGAAAGTGTCTGTCAAGGGGTGATGTTTCTGAGGAGAGCCAGAGCCCTTGCACAGCTGTGTATAGACAAATCCAGCAAATCGGGATTGTCCTTACAAAGCACTTCCTTTAAGTGTAATATGGTAGAGCAATACCTAAAACATTACACAGTTAAATGGCTCAGGAGAGAATGATGGTATATTACCATCATGGTCTCTCCAGGGCCTGGTATATTTGCCATCAATAGCCATTGAGTTTCACCACAATGGCCCACAATGATTGTTAAAACAAAATGGTGGCTACTCTAGTAAAACACAATACCACTTCATCGCTTGTTGGTACCATTCAGCTTTTTACAGGCAGCCACATGGTTGGCCATTGCCTATAATGGGTCAGCCATGTGGCTCTCAGTAAAAAGCTGAGCAAAACTGGCATTTCATTCCTGTGATTTAGCTGTGATGACCTGTCTTCTCAGAAAATGGATTTCTATTGCTTATAAATTAGATGAATTAGACAGTAAAATTAATATAAAATAATAAATATCTGACTCAAAACGCACACTCAACTGACAATGTAGAGGCAATTTCATTCATCCTCCCTTCAGTATATTACAGTTATATCCAGGAAAACTGAAATATGAACACTTGCATACTGAGGTCCTCACAATGTAGACTAAGCTTGAGCTGATATTATCAACAATATGGAGGGAATACAGTTTTTGACTTCTTCATCCATGGACAACAATCACGCTCAGGCAAAGAAGCAGCTGTATACAGTGAGGACCCCACCAAACATCTCCTTTTATCCTAGTTTAACTTTCAGTGTAACATTGATAGGGGATACTGGATTAATTACAGAGATGTATATGACTATTTAGGCAGTCATATACAGTTAGAATATATAGTGCCTACTTTGTGATTAACTGCACAAAGAGAAGATTTGGTCCGTTTTTCCCACTTACTGTCACTTTATTAGTAGATCCTCAATAATTACCCAAAATGGTTGTCACAGTACCTTAGAAACATGATATTTTTGACTAGCACAGTACATACCTGCAAAGATTATGGTTAAGAATGCATCTCATTGAAATGTTCTTTCACGATCATAAATGTTCACACTTCTCTTGACAATGTTACACTAAAATCTTGAGAAATCGAGGATCCAGTGCATAATTGACCCAGTTACATGTCACAACATGAATTTTGTTGTCTATTTTAACTTGCGAGTTAAGCAGGAAAGGCACACTGCTACATATGCAAAGTTTAGAAAGCCTGACTACAATGTCAAAACAGTGTAAGATGAGCACATTGAAATGCTTGACATGAAAACATAATACATCTGGATATTATAATTTTCATTAACCCATGGAGTGCTCGTACTGTCACAAATAGACTATATTTTATATATAAATATATATCATATCTATAAATATGCAGTCTTAGCCAAACATTTGGGCACTGCTTGTCAAAGTAGAAACTAGTTACCATATCGTCTGTAAGGAAAAATGTCACATGTAAATGTCTGAAAGCTTTTCTAGTTGATCAAATAACGTTATTTTTTTTTTTGTAAGATTTCATAACTCTGCTCTCAAGTCAAGCAGTTGTAGAAAATTCCACAGTGTAATAAATCCTATGACTTTCCAAACTGTTCAGGGTGTTGTTATCTTAGTTTATAGATGTTTGTATACATATGCTTCGTACATATGAATACCTACAGATACGTATATTTGGTTATAAGGATTCAGAACCACCTCAATTAGCTCCTAGTCAATAACTTTATTAGTCATGACATCCAAAAGATCATGTGGTAAACAATTCTCTGCCTTCTTAAAAGGTACTCAATAAGTATGCCCTCAAAATAATACATAAAACATTATGAAAACACCAAATGAAAACAGACTTCACTAATTAAAACATACAAAAATATAAAGTATAAGTATAAATGTGTAGGTATACAGGTGCACACTATTATAAAACAAAGGATATGATTATATGTACTGTCTTCTCCTTCCGCTTCTTCCTGGTGCTTGCACACCATCTCCCATCTGGACCCTCTTTTTAGCCACATTTTAGCCATTGATTATAATATCGGTCCGGATTGGTCATACTATCGCATAACTGTACATTTAGGATGGAATGTGTTTACATATTTCCAAGTAAAAAAAGATGGAATATGTCATCCTTCTATTCTGATATTTATGACTTGTCTCCAAGCAACCACCACTAAATCTGATCTCGTTTCTTGGGATTTTACACAAAAGAACTGTTTTTTTGTTAATGATCAGTTCACTATGTATTCCATCAAATCTCCTGACATACTCAACATCATACCTGGTATAGACAAGCACAACCTTGGCTACTGTACATATGTTGTGGTTGTAATACACACACACATAAATATATATTCTTATACCCGCTACAATGATGGTATATAAGTAATTTTTTTTTTCAATGACTTTTCATTGTTTTTTGTTGTCTTAAGGTATCACACTGCAGCAGTTTAACCAATTGCAGAAATTTGAGTTAACTTTGCTACATCTGTATATACATAGTTACATAGTGTGGTTGAAAGAAAAGACATGTGATCATCAAGTTCAAATAAGGGATGGGAAAGGGGTGTGACTGATTCTATATAAGTATTCTATATATTTTCATAAGCTTCAGCGCTACTTTCCTGTAAAAAGACATTTGTGACCACCTCCTGGGGTAGGCTATTGCAAATATTCATGGTCCTTCCAGAGGTGATTTTACATGAAACGTCTTTTCCCCATATTTTACGTATGAGCCATTTAGATAGCTTTATCGCATTTCCCCTTAAATGCCTCTTCTCAAGATTAAAAAAATTAACTCCTTTAACCACTTCTCATAACTAAGGTCCTCGTTGTACCTTTTCCAGCTCTAGGACATCCTTTCTATGACCTGATATCCATACTGAATCTCATATTCCAGATGGGGCCGCACCGATGATTTATAAAGTCGTAATATTACATCCCTGCCCCATAAATTCGTACTCCTTTTAATACATGACAATATCCTGCTGGCCTTAGAAACAGCTGATTGACATTGCATTCTGTTATTTAATCTATGATCTACAAGTACACGCAGGTTCTACCAGTGACTCTTCCACCTTTAGGCTGAGGCCCTACATCGCAGAAACGCAGCTTTTTAAGTTGCAGATATTGCTGTTTTTTTAAGCCATAGCCAGTTGTGGATTGAGCAGAAGGGAAAAGTATAAGAGCTTCATATACATTTCCCATTCCTTTTGTAGCCATTCTTGGCTTTCATTCTAAAAACTGGAACAAAATCTGCAACTAAAAAAAGGCCTCAGCCTTACGCCTACCTTCTTACATTTAATTTGTTTAGCTTAGCATGGACCATTTATATGTTTATCAAGTTTAACATATCAGTTATATTTAATATATCATACATTGGTGACAATGTACATCCCTGTTCTTCTGTATATACAGAGCTAAAGAACCAATTTAATATCTTTACTTTTTACAGATTTTATTAGGTAGTTTGTAATTTGTAAACCCTTGTGGACAGGGCCCTCAATCACTGGTCACTGTTAGTATTGTACTTGTGTTGTACCTTTTGTGTACTGTATATAAACCCTCAAATGTACAGCACCATGGAATTAATATAATAATGTATAGCACCATGGAGTTAATGATGCTCTATGAATAAATAATACTAATAAATAATAATAATTCTAAAAGGCTACAGCTGACACTTCGGATTTTATGTTTTAATTGTTTTTAATTTTTTTTTTTTTATTGCTTATCTCCCTTTTATCTGTAGCTGTAAGCCATGAAAGGGGAAGGGTAATTTAACATTTATACTTGTTCCCTGTGGGTATACATTTTGCTATATTCTTACTCAACATAGATTTAAATTTCTGCCTCTTAAGAGCTGCATCACTATCTGTCAATAGCGGCTCCCAGTCTAACCTGGAAAAATTGGCCTTTTTAAAATTGAGGGATTTTGCCCTCCCAGCCTTAGTTTGTTTAGAAATTAATTTCTGTTCTCTGTAGTTTATGCACGGCCAAACAACTAGACCAAGCTGCACCAAATTTGGCACATAGATAAATCAGACCGGCTTTCAGCTCAGTAGGATCTTCCAATTGTAACTTATTTGCATAAGCAAATATAGCACCACTGGCTTCCATATCAAGGACTTTCCTCCCCTTCACATCCCCATCACATGACATGTATTAGACAGTAGAAGCTCGCAGGTCCTTCATTCTTAGCCTCACTAGTATACACACAGTTTTAGTCCAGCTTTCAATAACACTGTTTTTCTTTACTCGTGAATAGATTGAACCTATACTGGATTTCAATATTCTCATAAATTGAAACCCTTTCATACAAGTCAAGCCCCAAAATCAGAGTTGCTGAAAGCTGCGTATTTCTGCTAGTGTATATTATATATGTGTGTGTATATATACAGTGCTGGCCAAAAGTATTGGCACCCCTGCAATTCTGTCAGATAATACTCAATTTCTTCCAGAAAATGATTGCAATCACAAATGCTTTGGTAATAATATCTTCATTTATTTTGCTTGCAATGAAAAAACACAAAAGAGAATGAAAAAAAAAAAAAGTCAAATCATTGATCATTTTACACAAAACTCCAAAAATGGGCCGGACAAAAGTATTGGCACCCTCAGCCTAATACTTGGTAGCACAACCTTTAGACAAAATAACTGCGAACAACCGCTTCCGGTAACCATCAATGAGTTTCTTACAATCCTCTGCTGGAATTTTAGACCAGTCTTCTTTGGCAAATTTCTCCAGGTCCCTGAGATTTGAAGGGTGCCTTCTCCAAACTGCCATTTTGAGATCTCTCCACAGGTGTTCTATGGGATTCAGGTCTGGACTCATTGCTGGCCACTTTAGAAGTCTCCAGTGCTTTCTCTCAAACCATTTTCTAGTGCTTTTTTGAAGTGTGTTTTGGGTCATTGTCCTGCTGGAAGACCCATGACCTCTGAGGGAGACCCAGCTTTCTCACACTGGGCCCTACATTATGCTGCAAAATATGTTGGTAGTCTTCAGACTTCATAATGCCATGCACACGGTCAAGCAGTCCAGTGCCAGAGGCAGCAAAGCAACCCCAAAACATCAGGGAACCTCCGCCATGTTTGACGTCTTCTTTTCTTTGAAGGCCTCTTTTTTTTTTCCTGTAACGTCTATGTTGATGCCTTTTCCCAAAAAGCACTACTTTTGTCTCATCTGACCAGAGAACATTCTTCCAAAAAGTTTTTGGCTTTCTCAGGTAAGTTTTGGCAAACTCCAGCCTGGCTTTTTTATGTCTCTGGGTCAGAAGTGGGGTCTTCCTGGGTATCCTACCATAGAGTCCCTTTTCATTCAGACGCCGACGGATAGTACGGGTTGACACTGTTGTACCCTCGGACTGCAGGGTAGCTAGAACTTATTTGGATGTTAGTCGAGGTTCTTTAGCCACCATCCGCACGATCTTTCGTTGAAATCTCTCGTCAATTTTTCTTTTCCGTCCACATCTAGGGAGGTTAGCCACAGTGCCATGGGCTTTAAACTTCTTGATGACACTGCGCACGGTAGACACAGGAACATTCAGGTCTTTGGAGATGGACTTGTAGCCTTGAGATTGCTCATGCTTCCTCACAATTTTGCTTCTCAAGTCCTCCGGCAGTTCTTTGGTCTTCTTTCTTTTCTCCATGCTCAATGTGGTACACACAAGGACACAGGACAGAGGTTGAGTCAACTTTTATCCATTTCAACTGGCTGCAAGTGTGATTTAGTTATTGTCACCACCTGTTATGTGCCACAGGTAAGTAACAGGTGCTGTTAATTACACAAATTAGAGAAGCATCACATGATTTTTCAAAGGGTGCCAATACTTTTGTTCACCTCCTTTTTTATGTTTTGTGTGGAATTATATCCAATTTGGCTTTTTGACAATTCTTTTTGTGGTTTTCCATTGAAGACAAATTAAATGAAGATATTATTACCAAAGCATTTGTGATTGCAATCATTTTCTGGAAGAAATTGAGTATTATCTGACAGAATTGCAGGGGTGCCAATACTTTTGGCCAGCACTGTATATATATATATATATATATATATATATATATATATACATACACAGTGGGGGAAAAAAGTATTTAGTCCGCCACCAATTGTGCAAGTTCTCCCACTTAAAAAAATGAGGCCGGCCTGTAATTGACATCATAGGTAGACCTCAACTATGAGAGACAAAATGAGAAAACAAATCCAGAAAATTTTTAAAGAATTTATTTGCAAATTATGGTGGAAAATAAGTATTTGGTCAATAACAAAAGTTCATCTCAATACTTTGTTATATATCCTTTGTTGGCAATGACAGAGATCAAATGTTTTCTGTAAGTCTTCACAAGGTTGGTACACACTGTTGCTGGTATGTTTGCCCATTTCTCCATGCAGATCTCCTCTAGATCAGTGATGCTTTGGGGCTTTCGCTGACCAACACGGACTTTCAACTCCCTCCAAAGGTTTTCTATGGGGTTGAGATCTGGAGACTGGTTAGGCCACTCCAGGACCTTGAAATGCTTCTTACAAAGCCTCTCCTTCGTTGACCTGGCGGTGTGCTTGGGATCATTGTCATGCTGAAAGACCCAGCCACGTTTCATCTTCAGTGCCCTTGCTGATGGAAGGAGGTTTGCACTCAAAATCTCACGATACATGGCCCCATTCATTCTTTCATGTACACGGATCAGTCGTCCTGGTCCCTTTGCAGAGAAAGAGCCCCAAAGCATGATGTTTCCACCCCCATGCTTCACAGTAGGTATGGTGTTCTTTGGATGCAACTCAGTATTCACTCTCCTCCAAAAATGACGAGTTGTGTTCCTACCAAACAGTTCTACTTTGGTTTCATCTGACCATATGATATTCTCACAATACTCTTCTGGAACATCCAAATGCTCTCTAGCAAACTTCAGATGGGCCCGGATATGTACTGGCTTAAGCAGGGGGACACGTCTGGCACTACAGGATCTGAGTCCCTGACGGCATAGTGTTTTACTGATGGTAGCCTTTGTTACGTTAGCACCAGCTTTCTGCAGGTCATTCACTAGGTCCCCCCGTGTAGTTCTGGGATTTTTGCTTACCGTTCTTGTGATCATTTTGACCCCATGGGGTGAGATCTTGCGTGGAGCCCCTGATCGAGGGAGATTATCAGTGGTCTTGTATTTCTAACATTTTCTAATTATTGCTCCCACAGTTGATTTCTTCACACCAAGCTGCTTGCCTATTGCAGATTCAGTCTTCCCACCCAGCCTGGTGCAGGTCTACAATTTTGTTTCTGGTGTCCTTCCACAGCTCTTTGGTCTTCACCATAGTGGAGTTTGGAGTGTGACTGTTTGAGGTTGTGGACAGGTGTCTTTTATACTGATAACAATATCAAACAGGTGCCATTACTGAAGGTAATGAGTGGAGGACAGAGGAGCCTCTTAAAGAAGAAGTTACAGGTCTGTGAGAGCCAGAAATCTTGCTTGTTTGTAGGTGACCAAATACTTATTTTCCACCATAATTTGCAAAGAAATTCTTAAAAAATCAGACAATGTGATTTTCTAGATATGTTTTCTCATTTTGTCCCTCATAGTTGAGGTCTACCTATGATGACAATTACAGGCTTCTCTCATCTTTTTAAGTGGGAGAACTTGCACAATTGGTGGCTGACTAAATACTTTTTTTTTCCCACTGTATATATATTTATTTATTTAGAGATACAGACAAGTGCATACATATGTATAAGGAATTTAGTTGCACAGGGTTCCTGAGGACAACCTGTGATTTAATCTTCACTAGGAAAGTTGCATAGTTAAGAAGCTATTACAGCATGCTTATAACTATATTCTTTCCAGATTATAACTGTTGCTCTGCTACTCTGGGGGACCACAAGTGAGAAGTCCTATCAGGAGCTTTTAGAGCTTTTGGGCTGACTCGGACTTCATGCACAAATGTCCTCTGCGGCTTGTATCAGAATCTCTCATACTGTTATGTGCTGTTATCTCTCTGTTTATTTATCTCCTCATAATCTGTCCTATACTGAAATAAATGGAGTGTGCAGTCAGAAATTAAATGAAGCCAACAGGACTCATTTTTTAAATTCTGCTCTAGAAACTAGAATTTACAGCCCAATATATGTAGATCACTGGATGTTTGATTTAAGGGGAAATATATAGGCTGCTTTTTAAAGGACAGTATGTTATATGTTGTGATATACAGTTGTACAGTATGGTGACTGCCTGCAATTTTATATGTCTGCCCTTTATTACTGAAAATAAAGATGAGTTCTGTATAGTAAACAGTTAAAGCCTGGTGCAGGTCTACAATTTTGTTTCTGGTGTCCTTCCACAGCTCTTTGGTCTTCACCATAGTGGAGTTTGGAGTGTGACTGTTTGAGGTTGTGGACAGGTGTCTTTTATACTGATAACAATTTCAAACAGGTGCCATTACTACAGGTAATGAGTGGAGGACAGAGGAGCCTCTTAAAGAAGAAGTTACAGGTCTGTGAGAGCCAGAAATCTTGCTTGTTTGTAGGTGACCAAATACTTATTTTCCACCATAATTTGCAAATAAATTCTTAAAAAATCAGACAATGTGATTTTCTAGATATGTTTTCTCATTTTGTCCCTCATAGTTAAGTTCTACCTATGATGTCAATTACAGGCCTCTCTCATCTTTTTATTTGGGAGAACTTCCACAATTGGTGGATGACTAAATACTTTTTTTCCCCACTGTAGTACTGTGCAAAAGTGTGACAATACTGTTGGCTGAAATAAAAGGCACTTAGTAAGAATACTCTTAGTTATAACAGAAAGTATTTTGTACAATCAGGGATGTGTCTCCAAACGTATTCTGTACCAGGACAACAACCCCAAACATACAGCCAATGTCATTAAGAATTATCTTCAGTTTAAAGAAGAACAAGGAGACCTAGAAGTGATTATATGACCTACATATCTGATCTCATCCTGATCTATGGTTAGTTCTCCAAGATGTTTGATTTGATTTAGATTTCTCTTTTGTTCATTCTTTTAATTTTGGTAATTAATAAAAATAAAGTACTATAACTTAGGATACACACCTGTCTAAGTACTGATTATATAAAAAGACACATATGCATGTTTTTCTCCTTATCTGACATGAAATCAGAATAAACCTTTCCCGTTTTAGGTCAATTAGGATTACCAAAATTATTTATATTTGCCAAATGCCAGAATAATGAGAGAGGGAGAATTTTTTAAGGCATTTTTATTACTTTCTGCTAAGTCAAAAGTTTACATACACTAAGATTACTATGCCTTTAAACAATTTGGAACAGCCCATATGATGATGTCATGTCTTTTGAAGCTTCTGATAGGTTCATTGTCAACATCTGAGTTAATTAAAGACACACCTGTGGATGTATTTTAAGGCACACCTGAAACACACTGCTTCTTTGTGTAACATCATGGGAAAGTATAAAGAAATCAGCCAAGATATCAAGTAGAGAATTGTGGACTTGCACAAATCTGGTTCATCCTTGGGTGCAATTTCCAGATACCTGAAGGTGCCTTGTTCATCTGTATAAACAATTATACGCAAGAACAAACAATATGGGTATGTCCAGCCATCATACCCCTCAGGAAGGAGACAAGTTCTGTGTCCCAGAGATGAACATGCTTTGGAAATGTGCATATCAACCCAAGAGCAAAAGCAAAAGACCTTGTAAAGATGCTGGCTGAAGCTGGTAAGAGTGTGTCATTATTCACAGTGAAACGAGTACTGTATCAACATGGGTTGAAAGGACACTTTACGCCAAAAGAAACATAAAAAAGTCAGATTAATGTTTGCAAATGCACGCAGGAACAAAAACCTTAATTTTTAGAGACATGTCCTGTGGTCTGACGAAACTAAAATTGAACTGTTTGGCCATAATGACCATTGTTACGTTTGGAGGAAAAAGGGAGAAACTTGCAAGCCTAAGAACACCTTATTATCATTAATATTTCCACTTAAGTATACTCTAATACAAACTGTATATGCATTATCTGATAAATGTTTGATATAGTCACTATTAAAGTGGTTGGCCATTTTAAAACAACTTTACCTAAATGCAGATGCGTAGCTAGCGCGGGGGCAGAGGTGGCGGCTGCCCCGGGCCCACTGACTCTTTGGGGCCCACCCCGGGGCCCCCATTATTACATCCTTTATTTCTAACTAGATCGGTGTCTGCAGACACCGATCTAGTTAAAACACTTCCTGCAACTTAACAGTATTGTAAACCGCAAGCCAATACAGACCTGCGGTTTACAAGACCCTGAGACCACAGACGGATGTCTGCTTCTCAGCACCGGCGGTGCAATGACGTCACAACATTGTGCTGCCTGCTCTCAGACACAAACGTCCTGCGCGTGGACAGGGAGGAGGTGGCAGCACCGTTCATCAGCATCACAGGTAGGTGAGTATGACTTTTGTTATTGTTTTTTTAGCGCAGTTGTGGGTATATTAATAGTATAAGGGGTGGTTAGGAGGGGGAATTATAACTATAAAGGGAGGATTCATTAGGGGGCATTATGACGATGGGGGGGTCATTTATATAAGGGTTATTATGGGGTATTATGAATACAAGGGGGGAGGTTATTTATATTAGGGGCCATTAGGGGGCATCATTTATATTAGGAGGCATTATGAACATAAGGGGGTGGTCATTGATATAAAGGGTCATTAGAGGTGCAGTATTTATGTCAGGGTGAATTAGGGGCATAATATGAGGGGGCAAATAATTTAATTAAAGTGGCACTTGGGCTTTATTAAGGCTAAGGCCCCACATAGCGGGCTGCAGCATAAAAAGCGCTGCAGGAAAAACCGCAGCGCTTGTCACAGAGTGGACTTTCTGTTTTCAATACACCTATACAGAAACCGCCAGTGTTTCCATAGACATAATTGACATGCTGCAATTTCCAAAACCGCAACAGTTTTGGAAATCGCAGTGCGTCTGCTGTACATATTTTCCCGCAATGTGTGGATGGGATTTGCTAGAATGCCGGGTTTTTTTCTGTAGGTTTTCGCCACTTGGGGCCCACATCCCATTCCCACTTTGCACTAAAATATGCGCAGCGGATACACTGCCATTTCCAAAACAGTCGCAGTTTTGGAAATCGCAGCATGTCAATTATACCTACGGAAACGCCAGCGGTTTCCCTATAGCAGGGGTGTCAAACTCATTTTCACCAGGGGCCACTTCAGCCTCACGGGGTACCTTGAAGGGCCAAGATTATTTTGTGTATTATGAGATTATGTGTATAAAAGTAACTTCTCCTTAACAGTTAAGCGAGCTATTAAGGAGTAGTTACATTTGTACATTAATACTGTTACAATCAGCCCTTTGAGGGCAACCAGGAAGAACATAATGTATTGTTAAAACCTAAGACATTGGCATGTTACATACTATCCTCATCCTTTTCTGAATATATCAAAAATTAAGCAAAATACAAATACCGTTTACCCCTGCAAACGGTATTATGCTCTATAGTTGCCTCTGCACACGGTATTATGCCCCACAGCGGCCCCTGCACACGGTATTATGCTCCATAGTTGCCCCTGCACACGGTATTATGCTCCATAGTGGCTCCTGCACACGGTATTATGCCCCACAGTGGCCCCTGCACACGGTATTATGCTCCATAGTGGCCCCTGCAAATGGTATTATGCTCCATAGTGGCCCCTGCACACGTTATTATGCTCCATAGTGGCCCCTGCAATCGGTATTATGCTCCTTAGTGGCCCTGCATTGGTATTATGCTCCATAGTGGCCCCTGCACACAGTATTATGTTCCATAGTAGCCCCTGCACACTGTATTATGCTCTATAGTGGCCCCTGCACACGGTATTATGCTTCATAGTGGCCCCTGCACACGGTATTATGCTCCATAGTGACCCCCCACCCATGAACTATTATTATACTCTGGGGTCTTTTCAGACCCCAGCGTATAATGATTGGAGACCCAGGTGGTGACAAACATAAAACCAGTGTTACTTACCTGGGCTCCAGTGCGCTCCCTGCATTCGGCCTTCTTCAAAGTCGCACAGACCGGCGTCGCGACATAATGACGTCGGCTTGGCTCACGTGACGCCTGGCCTGGCCTGAAAAGACCCCGGAGTATAATAATAGTAGTATTTGATGGGGTTCGCCGGCCGCGGCCTCACTTACCATCCCCGCTCCTGCACACAGCTGCTTCTGCGTCCCATAGCAGAAGGGGAAGCGGGGGGCAGCAACGACCAGCAGCGGGGATCGATAAGTAAATAGGCCGTTACGTGCCGGGGATACTCCAGCAGGCAATGGCCTATTTATATATATAAAAAAACTTATCCTCACTTACCTCCGATGCCTTGATGCAGCCACCGCCTCCTCTTCTTGTTTGCGACGTCTGCGTGTCAGCGTAGGAGGCGCAATGATGTAATTGTATCGCCGCCTGCGCTGACATGCAGAGGTCTTGTAAACCAGCCCAGGTATTGCGTAGCTTTGTTTTTGTTTTTTTTTAAGCGGCCTGTCCTGGGCTGGTTTACATTAAATAGACAATAAAAAATGCCGCGCCCTTGCGGGCCAGATAAGTGCCGGGCCGGATAACAGAAGGCAGCGCGCCGGATTCGGCCCGCGGGCCTTGTGTTTGACACCCGTGTCCTATAGGTATAATGGAGGCAGAAAGTCCGCAGTGGAAACCTCTGCGAACTTTCTGTGCAAAGTGCTGCAGGAAAAACTGCGATGCGTAGCTGCCGTGGTTTTTCCCGCAGCTCTTTTTTTACTACGGGAAGCCACATGGGGCCTTAGTCTTAAGGCGTTTTCCAGCTCATTTTTATTGATGATCTATCCTCAGAATAAAACATCAATAAGAGATAAGTGATTCCCCACTGACCAGCTGTATGGAGGGGCTATGGCACCTGTTTATATCAAACGCTGTCTGTTTATAGTGACTGTGTGATGTCATTCCAGCCTTGTCACATAGATGTGTACAGGACGAGGCTGTAGTTTCATGACATGGCCGCTATGAAAAGAATGACACTGTGTAAACAGAGAAGGGGTAATAGCGCTTACACAGGTACCTCGGTTCATTCAAACAGCTGATCTTGGAGGTCCCGAGTATTGGAACCCCAATAATTTTTTTTTCCTTTGTTTTTTTTTTTTTTTGCTTTTTAATTAGGAAACACCTGGGGCATTATTAATAAGAGGCACTATTTAAAGGGGGGGAAAGGGAAGTTAATTTAAAGATGCACTTGGGGGTATTATTCATTATGGGGGGTTATATTATATATTTTATAACTGGGGTAGCAGCAGGATGGGGGCTTTGTGTAGGTGACGAAAATGTAGGTCAGGTTCCTGGAAAAGTGAGGAGCCAAAGATGTCTGTGTTGCAAACTTTACAGAGTATAGAACATATCCAAGTTGGGGTCCACTTGGACATGTTCGCCCCCTCTGTGCTGGACCCCTAGCAATGCCTCTGCCTAAATGCCTTTTAATAATAGTGTTATGTTACTTACTAGTAGCTGCTCCTGGCAACTGGCATTTCTAAGATTTCATAGGCCATACTCCCCAGAGTTCTACTGACACCCATCCATAACATGGTGCCCGGTGGAGGGGCATGGGTCTATTACATCACTTTACCTCCTCCATACTAACTCACTGTTCTTCGGAAACTAGTGTGGAGTCAGTGGAGGAGGTTGAGTGTATGGTTATATGCCCCTCCATCTGCTACCATGTTATGAATCAGAGATCCATACCGATGAGACAAGGCCAGTAGAACTGTGGGGGGCACAATTTATGAAATCTTGCTGAAGACGTGACAGAAACAGCTATTTCTAAGTGGCAGAACACTATTATTAAAATGCATTTAGATAAACTGATTTTAAAATGGCCAACCCCTTTAAGGTGGTTGTTATATCACTCCTGCTCACACCAGTATTTCTTGAGTAACATTTCTCCTGGGCAAACACACAAATGTCTAAAGAATATACTGAGGTGTGATTTACATGTCAGCTCTATCCAGGTGAGGTGAAAAGTTGACAATTCACTATTCACCTTAGCATAGATTTTGTATCCACTGTTTTAATTCATAGAAAAAATGAATAAGTAACTATGTACATGACAACAGTATAGTGCTTACGCTCAACAGCCATGGGATTCGCTATGTAGCTTCAAAACTAGAGGCAAGGAACTCCCACAATGCTGGAGAAGACTGTGCAACTATCCAAGGGCCCTTCTGTAGAAGATCGCAAGTTTATAGGAAGCTGACTGTCACTTTCATTTTCACTTTGCAATTATGGGGAGGGGTTTGTACAATTGTTTGTTCAATCCTCTGCTCTCATAGAGGTAGATTTATTATGCCTTGTACATCAGTTTTCTGGTGTACAAGGAATGAAAAAGTCACGCATTTCTGTGCAAGTCGGGTTTGCCGCACAAAAATTTGTCTTTTTTTTTTACTTCTATGCCATCCTTGCCACTTTCCTAGAAGGGGTTGAGGTGAAGGGAGTGGTATTGGTGGGGCCTTTGAAATTAATGATATCTGAAATCTACTCCAGCTACAGATTTGTGTAGATTTCAGTGCAGGGGCATGGCCCTTCGGAGGGTGCACCCAATTTATGAGGAGGCCTGTACATTGACTGGCATTCAAAACATATATCATTTGTCAGAAATACATATCCCTGTGTAAATACTGAAGACAAACAATGCTACTATATGGAGCAGATTTATGAAAACTGACAGTGAAAAATAAGGAAGGGTTCACACTACCGTTGGATATCTGTTATGATAGCCACCGTTAAAAAAAACCAAAAAAAAAACGGACACCTATTATAACAGACATTAACGGACACTAACTGATGTTATTGGGTCCGTTTTTTTTTTTAACTGATGCATTTAAATTTGCATCAGTTAGTGTCCATTTTTTTACTGTCCATTTTTTTTTTTTTCCCTTTCTGAGCATGCGCAGAAAAAAAAAAAACAGCCAGTAATAACGGACAGTATAACGAAGACACCCGTCCATTACTGTCTGTTACCCACAGACTTTAATGTTAAAAAATAACGGACGCTTGACGTCCATCATGAAACCGTTTTTATTAACAGACACAAAAGTCCCGCATATAGGATTTTTTGTCCGCGAAAAAAAAAACAGACATGTCACGGATTTGGTGTATAATGGACACTAACGGACACAAGATAAAATCCCATTGAAATGAATGGAAATTTTAACAGATTTGTGACGGTTCAGCTAGTTTCCGTTGCTAAAATCTTGTAAGGGACAATAGCAACAGACACTACTGACGGCCACCAACGGTAGTGTGAATGCCCCCTAAGTGTGTGTTCACACGGAGGAATTTGCCGCGGATTTGGGGGCGGAATCTGCCCCCGAATCCGGAGCAGATTCCTTGCGAATCTGCCTCCCATTGTTTTCAATGGGAGGCGGAGATCGCAGCAGGACACGGAGAAAAGATGCGTCCTGCTCTATCTTGCCGCAGATGTCCGCGGCTTGAGACGCGCTGCTGATTAGACCCATTTATCCGGGCTTAATCAGGAGCGGGATGCCGTGACGGAATGCTGATGCATTGCAGACCGCGGCGAAAATTCTGGCGGCGGAATATTTTTCCGCTGTGTGAACACACCCTAAGTCTTCATAAATCTGCCCTATAGAGTCACATTGTTTGTCTTCAGCATGTCCCTGTTTACATGGGGAGATGTATTGCCAACAAATGATGTAACTGAATTCTCAATAAGTCTCTATTCACTTGGCATTTGCAGTGTGTTTGCCAAATATAGGCAAGCGGTGTAGGGTGTAAGTGAATACCCCAAAAAAGAGGCATGCAAGCGCTGGTCCAGATGCATAGTGTTTTATTCCAAGTGGTCAACAGGTGTTGCCCGTTATCAAGTGTGTATTATAACATACATAATAAACATGACACATATATATAATACAAAAATAAAAAAAAAAAACGTGGGAAAAAAACGGGCAGTAGCCCCCAAAGGTCATATGTTGGGGTCAAATGTCAAAAAGCATGGTTCATAAAAGACAAATAGGTATACATCATAAAAGAATGTGGAGTGTATTTTGCTATTGTGGAGTACTTAAGAAACTGTAAGTAGAGTTAAAATCAACATGATATGATGTCTGAAGAACAGGAATGACGTGTAGAAAGCAGGTACACTGTCCAGCCAGCTGTGGTGGGTGAAGAAGGGGAGGAGAGATGGCTGAGGATGGAGAAAGGAGGTGTCAGCGGGGAGAAGCGCTGTATCACGTGGTGCTCAGTATACGGGCTAGAGAAACGGAGAGTGCTGGCTGGGGGGGGGCGGGGAAGTGCTGATACCATCCGAGCGCTTAGTAGGGAGGGGAGGAGGGCGGTGACCGGGAGGGAAGTTCTAGCGGTGGGGAAGCGCTGTGACCAATAGCGCTGCAGAGGGTAGAGTGGGGGAGGGGTTATGGAGGGGAGGGAGGCTGTGGTGAGGGGAAGCGCTGGGAATCAGAGCGCTAGAAGCGGATAGTTGTATGGGCTATAGGAGACGGGAGGGCAGATACCACGCTTGTGTGCTGTCTTATAGTAGTATGATAGTATCAGAATCTGGGAAAGCTGAGTTTCAGGAAAAAACGAAACTGAGAATAAAAAAAACGGGAAGGTGGAAATGGATGAAAGTAGGTGAAGGAGGAGTAGAGATGAAAGTAGAAACAAGGAGGGGTTGCAGTGTGATTAACCCCTTAAGGACACAGCCATTTTTCGTTTTTGCATTTTCCTTTTTCCCTCCCCACATTCCAAGAGCCATAACTTTTTCAATTTTCAGTTCACAGACTCGCGTGATGGCTTATTGTTGTGAAACAAATTGTACTTTGTAATGCACCATTCAATATGCTGTGCAATGTACTGGGGAGCTGGAAAAAAATTCAGAATGAGGAGCAATTGGAGAAAAACTGCATTTGCGCCAATTTCATATGGGTTTAATTTTTACAGCATTCACTGTGTGGTAGAATAACATGTTACCTGTATTCTGTGGGTCAGTATGAACACGGCGATACCAAATTTCTATAATTAGTGTCGCCATATTGTGACACCTGTAACTTTTTATTTATTTACATGTATGGAGCTGGGTATGGCGTCTTTTTATGCAGGACTAGATGATGTTTTTGATGATACCATTTGAGGAAAGACCTGATGGTTTGATCGCTTTTTATTCAATTTTTTATAGGCTATTTTGATTTTTTTTTTGCCGCTACGCCGTTCATCGTATGGGATAAATATATTAATAGTTTGGGCATTTTGGAGGGGGGGGAGACCTAATGTGTTTGTTTACTTTTGTTTATTTACTTTTATATCTGATCTAGGGAAAGGGGGTGTTTTTTTTGTTTTTTTTTTTTTACACCTTTAAAAGCTTTTTTTTTTTCTTCTTTTACTTGTATGATCAGACTCCCTAGGGACCTTGAAACCTAGGGGGTCTGATTGCTCATACTAGCCACTGCAATATTACTGTATTGCAGTGAATAGCAAAATGCCTACCTCTCTATTACACACTGCCTTTGGCAGCGTGCAATAGATCTAATGCAGTGACAAGCCTGGGAGCCTTCAATAGGCTCCCAGCTGTCATGGCAACTGATCTCCGCCCTCCAATGACGTTCAGGAGGGCGGCGATCGGTGAAAAATGGGGGTGCCTGTGCAGTTTAGACATCGCGGCACCGATCGCTGCTGTTAGCGGCGGGTCCTGGCTGTATTACACAGCCGGCATCCGCCCTGTATGGAGAAAGCTCAGCTCCTGAGCTCTCTCCATACACCCCTTCACACCCAATCATCTACATGTACGTGATTTAGGGTTAAGGGGTTAAAGAAAGGAGTGTACATATGGAATAAAGTGATGCTGGGAATAAGGGGGATGCCTGTCGATGTCCAAAGACTTATTGATTAGAAGTGGTATGTCTGCAATGTAATATACACAGGAAATAAAATAATAGAATAATAAAAGTTATGGGACTAGAATAAAAAGTACAAGATGAAAATATGCATATGGAAAATGCAAATATGAAAGAAATACATAAAAAATAAATATAGTGAGTATAATTTGCATAAAAGGAAAAAAAAAATTAACTTTGACATTAAAATATTCTCGGAAGCTTCATTGAGGCCGACAGGTATCATCATGTTGAATCTATAGATCCAGTAAAATTCTCTCTTTTTGAGGATATCTAGATTGCTTGTAGACACTTGATCTATTGGGGTGATGACGAACCCATTGTATTCACAGTTGTGGTATTACGCAGCGTGTCACAAAACGCTGTGTTTCTGGAATCTTTTTAGTGTATTGGAGCAGTGTTTATTAAGTCTTTCACGCAGGTGCATAGTTGTTCGCTCTACATATTGCAGGCCGCCGGGGCATTGGAGAACATAAATAATGTAGGAGGAGCTACATGTCAATAACGGTTTGATGGAAAAGTCTCCTGTGGCGGTGCTTGTAATAGTAATTCGGGTTTTTTAGGGTTTTGGCCAGTCTATAAGTGACCCCTGGGTTTTTGGGTAGAATCTTCTTGAGGAAAGGGTCACTGAGCAGTATGGGCCAGTGTTTAGAATGAATAGATCTTATATGTTAGTGTTTATAATTAAAGGTGGTAATGAAATTGTATTTGAATTGATTGTTCTTGGTTTTAGTAGATGCATTCTGATTGAGTCAGTTTTTTAGCTTTCTGGCATGCAGACTGTATGATGTCCTTAGGATAGTGTTTCTCTGTAAAACGACAGCTCATTCGTTTGCTCTGGGTCTCATAGTTTTTGTGGAGTTGGCTGGTGTATTCTAAGAGACTGCTGCAGTCAACTTTTTTAGAAATAAGTTTTTGTTATGATCCGTTTATTCTCTGTTGTTAATAGAAGTGGTGCCAGAGAGGGTGATCCCCCATTCCTGTTTGAAAATGTTACGGTGGTTGGTAAAAGCTGTGAAGGAATCTACACAACCATCCCAAATGAAAACCAGATCATCTATATAGCGCCTATAGAATTTGATGTTATCTTTCCAATTTATCTATTCTGGGTTATAAGAATAGATGAATTCATTTTCAAAATTCCCCATGTACAGATTGGCAAAACTTGGCGCGAATTTCATTCCCATCGCGGTCCCCGTTTGGAGATAAGTCTCAGAGTTCATTTGGAAAGCGTTGTGTTTGAGGATGAAGTTTATGCTTTCAAGGATAAATTCACATTGTTTATGGGGGACTTATGAGTCAGTGTATAAGAAAAGAGATGTAGCTGTGAGACCCTTCTGTTTCGGGATGTTGCTATAAAGTGCAGCAACATCCAAAGTGGCCCAGAGATAGATGGACTCCCATGGAATAGGTAGAAGATCTTTTATGAGGCTTGCAGAGTCTCTGAGGTAGGAGAGGAGACTGATGTCGTATTTCTGTAGCATCAACATATTGGGATAAATTGCACGTCAAAGAATTGATGCCGGATATTATAGGTCTGCCTGGAGGGTTGTCCATGTTTTTGTGAATTTTGGGTAAGTGATAGAAGAGTGCTAAATTGGGTTTGTCAGGTAGTAGGAACATCTTTTCTTTTTTGCTAATTATACCTCGTTGAAATGCCTTGAGGATAAGATCTGAGTATAGAGGTATGTATTCCGGTGTTGGATGTTTTTTAGAGGTATATAATATGTTTGATCAGATAGAATTCTAGCTTCCTCTGCTATGTAGGTGGTTCTATCCTGGATAACGTTCCCACCCCCTTTGTCTGCTCCTCTGATAATGATGTTGGTGTTGTCCATGAGAGAACTAAGTGAACTCCTTTCTTTCTTCTTGAGGTTGTCCTTAAAATGCACAGGTGTCTCAGAGTTTCTGGAAGTCCGACAACACTATGAAGCAAAATGTGTCTATATTACTGCCTTTATGATGGGTGGGATAATAACAGGATTCTGGTTTAAGACCCGTACATATTGGGGGAGGAGAGGATGTCGCATCCATACTGGCAGTGGAAGCGATCGGGCTGTTGGTTAGGGAAGTGTGAGGGGTGGAGTGGGACTGGGTTTTGTTGGTGGACTCTGTGATTGCAAAGTGTCTCTCTAGTACTTTTGTAGGCCCACATAGAGATCAACCTCGTTGATTGGTTGTATAGGGCAGAATGATAGGCCTTTGTGTAGCAGGCTTTATTCATCTTTGTTTAAAGTGTAATTGGATAAATTGAAGATTTCTATTGAGTTTTGTTCCTCTTTGGGCTAGGTTCTGTATTTGTAATTTTTCTGTTCCTTTTTCTTGTGTCTCCTCTGCAACTTCTATATTTTCTGAGGCATTTGGAAAGGTGTTGGGAGTATTCAGTTTTCTTTTTGGTCTCAGGGTTTATAGTAATCGGAAAGTTTATTCATAAGGGGACTCTCTCATAAGGGGCCTTTGTATGGTACGTTGTTAAGGGGGTAAGTACTGGTGAAAGCCCTAAAAAAGATTCAGAAGTATGGTTGGCGGACACATTTATCTCTGTAGCGTCCACAAGTAAAGTATTTTTGGGAGGAGTAGTGATTGTGACCAATTTGAGTATTTGTGCAGCAGACAGCGGAGTAACATATATGGTGATGAGGGAATCTTCAAGGTCACAATTAGGTGATCTTTCATCAATGCTCTCATGGTGGGTTGGTTTGTCTGTTGGTGTTTTTGCCACTACTTCAGTGAAGGTAGTGGCTAGGAATGCCACATATGTCAGGAAAGCTTCTAGCGCATACATAAAGTTTTTTTTTTTTCTTATAAATTCTTTATTTATATCAAAAATAGAAACACAAACAACAAACCATGTAAAAGCGGCCTCCACATAAATGGGGCTGGGAACAAACTGCAAAAGAAAAACCACTGACAATTCGCTGACCAAGGAATGATATCACATAAGGGAGATACTCCCAGAAAAGTATGCGTAAAATCAGAGGTAGGGAGCAACGGAAATGCAGAAGAGTAGAAAGGGGAGAACAGAAGCGAGAAAGTTAAAGGAGAGATGAAGGAGAGGATGGGAGGGAGTGGAGAGAGGAAGAATAGGAAGGACTCGTGCGTGTCCCTGAGGCGTGCAGTGAGGTCCTCCATACCTTGGATGTCCTCCACTTTACGGATCCAATATAGGAGAGAAGGTGGAGTGGAGGACTTCCATAATGCTGGAATGCAGGCCCCAGCCGATAAAGTTTATCTATAGGTACTCATTTAACTGATGGAGGCGAACACTGTGTCATTTTGCTCCATCAGACTGGTATACATTGTTACATATTTTCTTCTGCGGTACAGAATAGCACCACCTGTTGCTTATCCTGGCAAAAAGTATACTAAATGGTATATGTTTGTGAACAGTGAAAAATCTCTTGTGGCTGTTTTAAGAACAATGAAAGACTATGGGTATATTTTTGTCTGTTTTCACAGATCCCTGAATACACTCAAGTCTAAAACTGCAGCAAAACAGATACAAAATGGCTATTTAAATGCATCAATTTTTCATGGTTGTTTGTTTAAGCATGTGCGTGTAATCTATGGGCAACATATGCCACTGTATTGCTACACAATGGCATATGTCACAAGTATATTTTAGAAAAGCCTCCTGATGTTTACTTCTGACGTATACTACAAACACAGTGATACAGATAGACTAAAGAAAATGTGCCAGAATGCTGACATAATTTGCACCAAAAATCTGGCACGCACCTCATTTTCTAAGTGTTTTAGAAACATTATAGCAGTTTCTGTGCCTTGCCCAACAAGTGGGTGGGGCTCATTGGGAAAAGGAAAGGTTTGCCCGAAAAGGCGGCTCAGTATATAACACTGCACCAAAATTTGTCTAAAACAGTCTAAAAGTGCACCACAGCACTTTTCACACAACATTAGAATAAGACTGTCTAGTCTAAGTTTGCACTGTCTAAAACCTACACTGTCTTAGTTTATCTGCCCGAATGTATATTGACACTAAGACATGTGAAGGATTTAAGGGGAACAATAGATATTATCAAGATAAATCTCAGATAAACCCTCTCATAGACTGTTCATACTGTACTGTATTTGAAAAGCAAAACCTCAACCTCGCTGCCATGAACCTTCTGAAAATTTAGATGACATAGGAGTAAGAGTCTCTCTTTACTTATACATAAATACAAATACGCTCTGAGTTCTTAATGCACATTCTGCTCAAATGCATGGACCATGCACTTCTTTTTAACTGACATCTTCTATAGCATTTCTTTTGATGTGACTTTACCAGATGCTTTCTACTTGAAACGTTGCGGAGTTAACCTCCAGATGAGTCCGTACATGAACACTCTGGGCATCAGCTGTACTGTATGATTACCTGGCAGAGCATACTTTTAATGGTATAAGTGGCCATTTTTCTTGTATCTGCTTACCCCAGCAACATGACTATACAAATCTCCATAAAAGCAAAGAGATTCAGCAGGGAAAACCCCTGTAAGCATGTATAGTGAGGAGCCATTTGGGCATTTTCTAGAAGGTAGTGCATAAATGAATCCTTAGGAAATCTGGTAGTACTGTATCCCATACATTCAGAATAACTTTCTAGAGGTTACCAGTTCTGTAAACGATCATGTTCTAGTTAAACAGCGTTCTGTAAATCAAATGAATTGGATTTTACTAAAATTCACTGAAATAGAAGATCTTAATGTTCAGTTCAGGAATACATTCATTTTAGCACTGAGTACATACCTGATATAAAGCCATAAGCTTGTGCCATTGTGTACATACATAAATATGTGTCCCCTACATCCTCCTAGGATCTATATTAACCGCTACTACAGACTTCTCCTTAAATCTTGAGATATGATGAGAAGTCACAAGTTGCAACAATTGTCTGGCCACAAGCACTTGCCGCAATGCTGTGACACAGACAGCGCTAGGAATGGGGAGCTGTCCTTCAGCACCAGCCAGGACCGCCTCAGCAGACAGCACTGCCAGCTCCAGAGAGAACAGCTGCACCCTCTCCAGGACCTTATACTAGGACCTTACATTGGGTGCCCTGCTCACTCTGAATTCTAACCACTGGCATATATTCTTCTGCAACACTGCCTCCAAAGCAACAAGCAGTTAACTATTTCATGGCAGACTCCCAAGCACCGAAGTGAGCAGACTGTGTTCAGTGCAGGTTTATCACGTGGCAGTACTGTAGCTCAACAAGTTGTAGGTTTATCAATGAAACCTTGTTTGTTCCAGTACTCTATAGTAAGAGATACCAATTCTGATGTACATACTATTACACTGAAGACTTGGTTTCTCCAGATTGCTGCAGCATACTGACCTCCTAAACATTGCCCATCAGGATCTACCATGCCTCTGTAACCTTCTCCCTGCAGTTTATAGACATGTGATTAGTAACATTTACTTACAAAGGTTTTCGTTTAAGCAGATATCTACAAACGTGTAATAACAAATTATATATATAAAAAAAAAACACAAATAGCACCCGGCGGAAACCAATGAAGCTAGTGAGTAGTCACTTCCATCTGTGAGAATGTCCCCTAGGTTTATAATGTAGTTTATTTGATTTAGTATCCGCTCAATAGATGCTGGTGTCACCACAGACAATGCTATTGTTATGTGACCTCTGTCATCAGTCACTTAAGAGAACTCATTGATCCTGTGGTCAGTCAGACTCAGGAAATTTTATATATATATATATATATATATATATATATATATATATATATATATATAAAGTCTAGTATTATCTATTTCTGATGGTTTTCACTTAAACTGGCAATAAATGAGCAATAAGAAAAGCAATCCGACTACTGACTAAATTAACTAAATGAAATCTGCACAGGCACCCTCGTCCAAATGCGTCAGAGACAGGTCTCTCTGTGGGGGAGGGGGAGGCATTCCAGGCACTTGTCCTATACAGCATACAGTTTTTGTTCCCCTATTGATCGTCTTCATCCAGGGAGTTACTTTTTCCTCCTCTTCTTTTTCAGCTTCACCAATAGGGAGGTGATGCTGCTGCTACAACTGCTGTCCATAGGCTGAACACACAGTATCTAGAAGGGGATTCACTGGGTACAGTTAGTGCACAGAGTCTCAGACAGCCTCTAAGATATCAGGGGATTCCCTTCTGTGCAGAAAGTCTTCTTGGTGCTCAGCTTCTGCCTTGTGCTTAGGATGCAGCTCTGCAAGGGACGTTTCCTGGGGATCTCTGTGGCTATAGCACATGGGGTGTTCTCTGGTTCCCTCAACATCCTGCTCAAGTTCCTGATAAGCAGGTACCAGTTCTCCTTCCTAACCCTAGTGCAGTGCATGACCAGCTCCACTGCAGCTCTCACACTGGAGGTGCTCAGGCGCTGTGGGAAGATTTCTGTCCCTCCATATGGGTTCCAGCTCGCCCGGACGTTTGCAGGGGTAACCGTTCTCTCCACTCTGCAGTCCAGCCTGACTCTATGGTCTCTGCGAGGACTCAGTCTTCCTATGTACGTTGTGTTCAAGCGATGCCTGCCCCTGGTGACTCTGTTAATTGGAGTGATTGTGCTTAGGAACGGGCTGCCCTCTGTAGGGGTGCTCATTGCAGTATTCATCACCACTTGTGGGGCTGCCTTGGCAGGTAGGTACATTATCACACATCGTGCAATGTATTTAACCAGATATGCTGCTTTATATTGCAGGATACTAAGTACTTTGGACTTATAAGTAGTAAACTTAAAGTCTGCTTAATTTGTTATTCCACAGAATGCAGTTTACTGCTCCTGAAGGTGCCTTTTCAGGCTGTGGAAAGGGTAACTGTAGTGTTATTTAATTCAATTACTTACAGGACATCCAGAAAAAGACCCATACTTATATACTATAGAATTATGGAATATATTAGCAGGTTTTCTACCTCTGCAATAGGCATGCATAAGCTTTATTTCTTTTTGGCCTCTTTAGCTTTGCAGCACTTGTCATGCTTGCTTACTGTACCATTACATTATCTATTAAATGAATGGATCTTTGTTTCCATTGCAGTATGACTTTGGTGATTTCAGTGGAAATAAGTAGACTTAAGGTCAGGGCTACGTATTGTACACAAAGTTATAGCTTCACTTGCCCCAAATACGCACACTCCAAAATTAATCAGTCTTCTCTAATCGCCTTGAAATATTAATAAACACTGAAAAGTAGTAATTACATAAAATAATATTTTGCTATGTAGCTAGATTAAATCAGTTGCTTTAGGTCTCCAGTACACAACATCCTGGTGAGGTTGTACAAAAGTCCCATTGAAAAAGTAAGTGACAGCTATAGAAACATACTTTAATCTTAAAGATATATCATATAATCATGTGCTGCATGCATTATAAAGTATATAACATATATTTCTCAAATATTGTCATATGTAATATATTGATTCAGTAGTAATACTGAACTCAATACATCTTTGTATCTTTTCTTACTCTTTGCATAGGATATTAAGGAAGAAAAAGTGACATAATGAATTTGTGTTATGTCTGATGTTTTTGTAGTCTCCCCCGCAACTTGCACAAAATATCCCCCATTAACCTGTCTTCTTATGAACTTATTCAGTGTAACATTGTATTTATTATGTCAGATTGTACTGTATTTAACATCCTGGATTTTCTCCCGTATTATCATGCTAATTTTAAAAGCATGAAGAAGAAATCTGCAGAGTCTTGTTTTGTGCCCATGTCTAAAAATAAGTAGTATCTAAAGACTCTGCTAGATACAATTAACATTACTGAGTGCACCTTTTTTTCTTTATATAGGTGAAACTTCTGAAGGAATATTAGTATTTCCCCTTTCACCCTTATTTGTGACGCTTTATGTATCAACTACATATACACATACATATGGGCAGTTTTAAATAAACTTTATTCCAACCATGGCTTGGACAGTTAGTTAACCACACTTTCTATTGACATACATATGGAATGGTTTGAAATGTGTGGACCTTACAAAATCAGATTTATAAAGTATTTTAAGAGCCCCTCAGGTCAGAACCTTAAATATTGGCAACAAAACATAAATAAAGACCTATCTGTAAGATACTTTGAATTCATGATTTTTTGTTTCCATAAAAGACGTTTCTTGATCAAGTACACATTAAAGCTAAATGGTTAGTCCTAACACCAAATAAAATAAAATTTATAGGAAATGTTCACCTAGTTGCTTAGCATTCTTTTGTCAAAGATTAGACTTAGGTTTCATGAGTCATCTACTTTCCTGATACCAATCTACTGTAGGTTCAGGTAAGTTACAGTACGAGTTGATCAGTTAGACTCTTGTACAAAGCAGGATATGAAAGTTTAATGTAGCCACTGCCATATTTTCAGGAAGAGCTCATTTATTTTGCTCCTTTCTTGACATCATACACTAATTTACACAATCTTTGGTAGGACTACCAAATCATTTGCAGTGCAGCAGGCACACTGGAAAGGAGCAGAACATTATTCCATTGGCTAGTTTCTCTAACTTCATTAGTGATTGGATTTGGTCACATTATTGAATTTGGCTTCTTTTATTCTTGCAATAGAAATATTTTGTTGCTAGTAGAGTTATTTTGAATCTTGGGCAGAATATTCTTTCACTTGGACACCCAAAGTACTGATGAAACTTTGGATAGTATGATTGTAGGAAACCACTTTCTGGCCTCTTTCCAAGCTGGAAGGAGGATCCCTGAGTTGAGACCGTTTTATGTCATTAAAAGGGAAACTGAAGTAGAATATACATATAAAAGGTAATGACTCAACTGGTCTGCATATTGTATTATCAACATTTTAGAGTGTTTAAATCAATAAAGTTTTGGTTTTTTTTGCCAAACCCATCTACTTGGTTTGTGTTCCAGACATGCTCTCATCTGTTAATAATGAGTTCTTAAATGGCTTTTGATGTTTATGTCCATCAGCTAGTAGTTTATGAAGATACTCAGTTAGCCTATAAAAGGTATCGCCTGATTTCTTCACTCTTCCACTATGTCCATCAGCTTAAGACAGTATTGTCCCCTTTTTAAGACTCTTTAACCTACTTAAATACCTGACTATTGAAGGTTTTTGTTTGAATTGATTAGAAATAATTTAAAGCCAAAGATGTAAAATATCAGACTCCACTGAGCCAGTGTGGCTAGAAATTTGTTGCTGGCTGGTTTAACTGACTTCCAGTATATTAAGACATGTGTCCACACCCTAGCCTTTCAAACTACAGCTTATTACCAGGGTTATAATATTAAGGGCCTTGGCTGCTGTAAACAGTAGAAACAACTGTTCAGAACAGGATACGGATCTGGGTCAGCATCCTCAAGGAAACATATAGCCCATGTGTTAAGGATCACAAAAAAAAACCTCTACTGCTAGTGTACATCATCTCATCTGTGCAACCAACACTTTAGTAAAGGAAAAATCCTGTAATGCTAGTAGTCATAAGCCAGTAAATATTCTATAAAGAGACAAAATACGACAAAACAATATCAAAATAATTACTAGCATTTTAAAACTAGGTAGGGAGACAATGAGTAGAAGGCTTTGTTCTGTACAATTCATTGACCTTATGCGAGTAGTAAGAATATTTATAATTAATGCAAAATGAACCTGTGCAAAATGAATGTGTGCAAGCAGAGTGCAATACATGAGCCATGGAAAAGGTGACTAGGTCAGGATGGCATAATAACTATCCTGGACAAAAAAAGGATGTAGACTTCAAATGAGGAATGGCAACTGACAAAATAGAAGAAAATGTGAGGGTATCTCATTCAGAAGGCATATGCTGAAATAAAATTGAATTGGAAACTAAATTTATATTTATAGTAACAAATCTTCAAAAGACTGAAATGTAGGGGCAACTGTTAAAATAATTTATAATCATTTAGCATAACATAATATTTCTTGATAAAGCTATACTGACTAATTTGGTCTTTATAATGACTCTGTAGAAGTTGTCTAATGACATGAGATATTTCACATGTAAATCCTATTGACTGAGAATTTACAAAGTATTTTATTCGGATGTAATTCAAAGATAAACATGTAAATCAAGCAAGGATCCCCATGAAGTTGGCGAATATCGATCATATTCAATAGACAGCAAAGAAACGAATTAGATATAAACAATGAGATTTACAGTACCACCAAAGAAAGATGAACTAGGATGGGGGAAGTTTAGAAAAAAGAATGATGATAGTCCTAAAAGGTGTATAAAGGTGTACAAAAAAGGAGTAAGTAATTGTCCCTATCTTTGGCAGATGCCACACAGAAAGCTTGCCATGTGAGTATAAATACACACGTGGACAAAATTGTTGGTATCCCTCGTTTAATGAAAGAAAAACCCACAGTGATCACAGAAATAACTTGAATCTGACAAAAGTAATAATATATAAAAATTCTATGAAAATGAACAAATGAAAGTCAGACATTGCTTTTCAACCATGCTTCAACAGAATTTTTAAAAAAAGAAAACTCATTAAACAGGCCTGGACAGAAATGATGGTACCCCTGAAAATAATGTGACCAAAGGGACATGTTAAATCAAGGTGTGTCCACTAATTTGCATCACAGGAGTCTACAATCTTGTAATCAGTCAGTGGGCCTGTATATAGGGCTACAGATACTCACTGTGCTGTTTGGTGACATGGTGAGTACCACACTCAACATGGACCATAGGAAGCGAAGGAAAGAGTTGTCTCAGGAGCTTAGAAAGAAAATTATAGACAAGCATGTTAAAGGTAACGGTTATAAGACCATCTCCAAGCAGCTTGATGTTCCTGTGACTACAGTTGCACATATTATTCAGAAATTTAAGATCCATGGGACTGTAGCCAACCTCCCTGGACGTGGCCGCAGGAGGAAAACTGATGACAAACCAAAGAGAAAGATAATACAAATGGTAACAAAAGAGCCCAGAAAAACTTCTAAAGAGATTAAAGGTGAACTTCAAGCTCAAGGAACATCAGTGTCAAATCGCACTATCTGTCGTTGCTTGAGCCAAAGTGGACTTCATGGGAGACGACCAAGGAGGACACCATTGTTGAAAACAAATCATAAAAAAGCCAGACTGGAATTTGCCAAACTACATCTTGACAAGCCACAAAGCTTCTGGGAGAATGTCCTATGGACAGATGAGACAAAAATGGAAATTTTTGGCAAGGCACATCAGCTCTATGTTCACAGATGGAAAAATGAAGCATATCTTGAAAAGAACACTGTCCCTACTGTGAAACATGAAGGAGGCTCTGTTATGTTCTGGGGCTGCTTTGCTGCATCTGGCACAGGGTGTCTTGAATCTGTGCAGGGTACAATGAAATCTCAAGACTATCAAGGGATTCTAGAGAGAAATGTGCTGCCCAGTGTCAGAAAGCTTGGTCTCAGTCGCAGGTCATGGGTCTTGCAACAGGATAATGACCCAAAACACACAGCTAAAAACACCCAAGAATGGCTAAGAAGAAAACATTGGACTATTCTGAAGTGTCCTTCTATGAGCCCTGACCTAAATCCTATTGAGCATCTTTGGAAGGAGCTGAAACATGCCGTCTGGAAAAGGCACCCTTCAAACCCGAGACAACTGGAGCAGTTTGCTCATGAGGAGTGGGCTAAAATACCTGTTGAGTGGTGCAGAAGTCTCATTGACAGTTACAGGAATCGTTTGATTGCAGTGATTGCCTCAAAAGGTTGTGCAACAAAATATTAAGTTAAGGGTACCATCATTTCTGTCCAGGCCTGTTTCATGAGTTTTCTTTTTTTAAAAATTTTGTTGAAGCATGGTTGAAAAGCAATGTCTGACTTTCATTTGTACATTTTCATAGAATTTTTATGTATTATAACTTTTGTCAGATTCAAGTTATTTCTGTGACCATTGTGGGTTTTTCTTTCATTAAACAAGGGGTACCAACAATTTCATCTACGTGTGTAGGTCTACACAATTGAATACAATAGATTCAAGAAAATAGAAAGCAGGTGAGGGGGGATTTATGTGTAATTTACCCTAAAGTAACATGTTAACTCTATGCAGGTGGTCCAAATTCGTCAAGAGGATAGCCCATAACAGACCATTAACTCCAGCAACCGTAGTTGTTAATTTAGCAGTGTAAGCAGCTTTGAAGTGTTAATGTAGATTGAGTTAAGATAGACCCTTAAAGTGGTTGTCCGATTAATGACCCTTATCCCCTATCCACAGTTTCAGATCACTGGGGGGTCTGATTGCTGGGTGGCCCAGTAGTCAGGAGAATGAAGGACCAAAAGTCCCCCATGCCTCTTCTTTGTGAATGGAATGCCAGTGCACTTGCATGACTAGTGCTCCATCCGCAGCTATGGGGCTGCTGGCGCTACCGAAAATTACAATTCTGGCAGCCTCATAGCAGTAAATGGAGCGCTGGTCATGCAAGTGCACTGATGCTTCATTCACAAAGATGTGACATGGGGGACTTTTAGGCCCCCATTCTCCTGATTGCTGGAGGAACGACTGCCAGACTGAAGCTTGTGAATAGGGGCAACCCCTTTAAGACCCTTTTGGGGGGCCTGATAATAGCCCTATTTAATAGGGCTGCCCATCAAACGACTATTGAGCAAATGCTTGTTGCCTGTCTGATTGCTCTTATGTAGTATAAACGATTATTGGCAGCACATTGCCCTGTGTAGACAGGACAGTGCCGCCGATACTCAATGCAGACAAATGGGGGAGAAACAATCACTGGAGCGATTGTGACTCCCTCATTCACTTTGCATCAATCTATGTAATTAGGCTGATGCAAATAAGTGTGTTTTTTGATCAGCACTTGCCCTTGCCAGAATTATCCAGCCTTTAGTCATTTGTGATAATAAGTTGGTTACACTCTAATAAGGGACCTTTATTAGCAAGATCCTTCCATAGACACACAGACAGCTTGTAAAATGTTTCTTTTCAGGTACAGTAAGTTATTTAGGATGCATTTCTCGTTCTATTTTTCTAGCTATCTTTCTGTCTTTCAGTCAGGATGAAGAAAAGGGATGGAGTGATTCATATCTCCTTTTGCTCTGCCCTATACTGAAATGAATGGAGTGTGCAGCCTGCAAGTGAATGACACTAATAAACAGCACAGATCACTCAAGTTTAAATTTTAGTTTAGAAACGTGAAATGGAATATTAAGGTGCACATTACCTTAAGCAGTTTTTATGTAGATCACAGTGATTTAATGGAGTGAAATTAAACATATATGTGTTACACTTGGCTGTTTTTATATTATTTCACTTTCTCTTAACTGTGTGATATTTTGTTAAATAATATATTCTTATATGTTCAAGTTTATGTTTGCATTAAATACTTTTATCTTATATTTCAAACAGGGGCTGGTGACCTGAGTGGAGAGCCTGTAGGATACATTACTGGAGTGCTGGCTGTATTAGTTCATGCTGCTTATCTTGTAATTATCCAAAAGACTAGTACAGATAGTGACCATGGGCCTCTTACTGCACAGTACATTATTGCCATCACTGCAACTCCTCTGCTCATAATATTCTCTTTTGCCAGTATGGACATGATCAATGCATGGTCCTTCCCAGGTTGGAAAGACCCAGCTATGGTTTGTACTTTCATTGCATGTACTCTGATTGGTTGTGCCATGAATTTTACCACACTACATTGTACATATATAAATTCAGCTGTCACAACAAGTTTTGTTGGAGTGGTAAAGAGCATCGCCACCATTACAGTAGGTATGCTTGCCTTTAATGATGTGGCACCCACTTCCCTTTTCATTGCTGGTGTAGTTGTCAACACACTTGGGTCCATAATCTACTGTGTGGCCAAGTATTTTGAGACCAGGAGACAGATTAACTATGAAGATTTGGAAAAGGAAGCAATGAAAGATGAAAAGGAGGCTCAAGATGGGCAACCTCCACCTTTTGTTATGGAAGAAATATTACAGGACAATGGCACTGAAGGACAGGTATCAGAGAAAACAGTGTCTGAAAATGAGAATTCCACTGAAGAAAAGAAAGAAAGCACACTGGCCGCAGTTTTGCAAACTCATGGCCCAACTAAGACTTCTGATGAGGATAGCAGGAGTCCATTAAAAGATGCATATCTTGGAGTATGGAGGATGGTCAGGGGTACTAGATTTATAAAGAGGGATTACCTTATAGAAAATGAAGAACTTCCTAGTCCTTAACAATAGCATTTAGATAAATTATGGTAATGATGGTACTTAGATTTTATATTCAATAACAAGGGATAAGGGATATATCTTCCAGAAATGTTGGCACACTTTCAGTCAAACACAAATCTATATGTGTGTGTATATATATATATATATATATATATATATATATATATATATATACACACACTCATAGACTTTCAATATCTCTTCCATCTGTTATAGAGAGCATTATATTTGCATTTTATCAGCCATACATATTTATCATGTATACATTATTACGGTCTTCCTACTAAGACAACATTAGAAACAATGTGTATGTGTCTTCTTAGTAATATGTGAAACAGGAAATTTAAATAGGGGAAACTTATTTACATTCACGATTAAATGCTAGTAAGAAGCCTTTGTTATACCAGTTCTGTGTTTACACAATAAATGGGGTTTTCCATGAGCTATCCATTAAATTAATTGTGATCAATTTTGATCTGTCTCATGAGAAAGGATATCGCAGATATTTCAGGATCCATGTAATTCATGTAAGTTAAAAGATTTGACTGTACTTCAAATGCATAGTTTTACTTTGAACACATGCACATATATTTCATTTTACCTGTGAGTATTATTTACTCTGTTGTCATACATTTTATATAATACCAAATAAAAATTACCTTCCCAGTGGCAATAGAGATGCACCAGGGATATTTTAAGTAAAAAGGTAAAAATCATGATATCATGCCACAGGATTGTTAGGCAAGCCTTTTGGATCATATTTTATAAAGTATTTTTTATAATTAGAAGTCATATTAAGAAACGGAACTGAGAGTATAATACATTGTCTTTAATATGGTCTGTTCATTTGTTCAAGTTGACATGTGAACTGTGTAAAGGGTTTAATAATAAATAACAGTTTACAATGTTTCCTATATAACCTCATTAAGTGGAAAACTGCTTTTAGTTTTCACGTTTGCTTTTATATCTAGGTCTTATTAACTTAAAAACAATGCACTGAATTATTAAAAAGGGCCTATAAAAGAGTTTTTGAGGACTTACTTATTGATGACCTAAGATAGGTTATCAATATGTGATTGGTGGGCTCCGGTATCTTGGAACCCCATGGCACGTTGAAGAGGCCACTGCGGCTGTGGGGGCTGTGCTTAGTATTGCTGCTCAGCTCCATTCACTTGAATAGGACTGCTGCTGCACCATGTGACTGATGAACATGACTTCAAAACATGGAAGAGACCACAGCGCTCATGAAAGCCTCAGCCTCTTTAAATAACAGATTGACGGGAGTCCTGGGTGTTGGACCCCCAACAATCACATAGAATAGGTCATCAATATTATATATAATAAGTTTTGGAAACCTCCTTTAAGTGATTCTAAAATTATTCATAATTCCTATATTCTCAAGGCATAAGTTGATGCTCATGTGCTCTGATACAAAATCTATAAAAGGGTCCTTAATTAAAACACATCATTGTTAGTATTGTGGAACCAAGGACTACGTGTAACTGTAATTTCTGCATGTACTATAGTTACACACCTGCTATATGCTATGGGGAAAATGTCAATATTTTGTTTAGAGTTCCCTTTTGAACTGTTATTTACTTGGATCCTTAGCATTCTTCTGTTTACCCCCTTGACTGAATGACTACAGAGTGGCACTATCATAAGCTATTTTCACTAGTAAATCCAGTCATTATTTAGAGACTGGCAGGAGAACACTATAGTTCTAGTTGAAAACTGGATTCTATGTTTTACCCAGAGTGACAATGGAGAACTCAAAAGTGAAGAGATTCTGGATGTTGATCTTCCCCTACATTATACTAACCTATAGGGGTCCCCCAGCAGAGATAAGGTTAACTAAGGGTAAGGGGTTTTACATATCACACAATGTGGGGGTTCTCAGCATCAATGCAGATGAAAGATTGAGTAGATTGAAAGAATGAGTTGGCAGTTGAATGTCACATAGTAAATCATTTTGGATTGTCTTAAATAGTAATATCTTAAGAATATAAATGATAAAAAATACCAGTTCTCCGTGTGGTTAAATTCTTTCTTCAGGTGTCATATTCAAAGCTCTACTGTCTTTCTCATCATTCTGTGATCTCTGCTTTAAACTTATGTTTGGCTTGAGGAGACCGTCAACAGGATAGGTGATAAATGTCTGATTGTTGGTGGAACCCACCACTGAAGTCCCCAACAATCACTAGAATGGTGGTCCTAATCCCGTATTCCTCCTTATTGCAGTCACAAATTGAGTTTGAATAGAGCAGTGGTCATAGATGTGTACTGCTACTCTATTCAATGTCTATGGAGCTTTTTTTTCTGTTCACTGTATCTGTGGCTGACATAGCATTATCCTGTACCCAGTATCATCATTGTTAGCTGTAATGGGTGCTAAGTGATGAGCCCTCATATTCCTGCATAGCAAACATCCATTTCCTTCCTGACTATACTTTGCCTAGAGAAAAAGCTGTCAATCAGCAGCAGGTGAGCGAGGAATCTGGCAGCTTATTTATATCAAGGTCTTTCAGAAAGTGACATACCACTGGATTTGGGGTCCCTGTTACTAGTTTATGTTGCTTCAACTATAGCTGCACTGCAACTGTTGATAGTTTTCCTTTAAACATATGCTATTGTAATTTTATGTCAGGCAGTCTGTAAGACAGTTGTCAAGAATGAGAAATACTGCACTTATTTTGTTTTCACAAAGAGTAACACTGGTTTCTGACATTGCAATTCGAACCCTTTTACTTTAATGAAATACACACTGCAACACAAAACACACCTCATGGACAGGAATGCCACATTTTAGAACAAACCCTTACATGGTTAATTAGGTGCTTTTTTTGTAGCAAAAAAAAATAAATTTCTATAAAATGTAAAATCTGACAGCATTTCGATAAACAATTTACAGGATGACCATTGTCTATGTTCCTGTGTAGATACATTTTTAATGTTAGGGTGGACTTTCTTCTATAAGAATTAACATATAAATTTGCACTTCATCCTCGCTGGGAAAAAAAAATAAGGGTCTCTGTTTATGCACAACACTATATTGAACTAAAGACAAATGTTTTTTTTTTTTATTGGAAGGACTCACCATGTTCAATTATTCACATACGTTTCACAAAGTGTTAAAAATATATTGTTACAACCATTTCACTAAAGTGACTATTGTGCACTGAAATATGATGCATTACTGCACTACAATGAAGAAGCCTTGTAAAATGTGTACTTTCTTAAACTGTAAAAAATGACAAATAATATTTATTGTTTGTACCATGGAGTTCTAGTAAATGTATTGAATTATGTGAAGATAAATCAAATGTGTAAACCTATATATATTGGTAAAATCTAAAGTATAGATGTTCTTAAATGAGGTCTGTGACCAGAAAGATGACAAATATGAATGTTGGTTTCCAAACCTTATGTACAAAATCAATAAAATTGTATACGAAGATGCCAATGTAATATATATTTTAGATCAAAGGACAACAAAAGACTCAAATTCTTAAGCATATGTAATTATATGAGTTCTTTCACATTAAATAATTGTAAAACTCGACAGGATGGGGTTTTGTTTTATAAATCTTTCATTCAGGGCTATACGCAACCTGAGGAAAACGTGTATGAACCTTAAAATAAAATGTTATCATTTTTCTTGTGAGCTATTCTGAGGTATACGTTACAGGCAATGACCAGTATTTTAGTATCCCTTTAATCTACAGGTTCAGTGCCCAAACTCTTCAGCATCCTGTGGTTTACCCCCAACTCTAGTATTCACTAATTTAATGACCATGTCTAGATTCGATGGAATTCGATGTTTTAACTAAGAACAGATTCTCTCAGAGGGGGATGACCAAATCCCTTTAGCGCAAAACCATGCCCCCTCCTGGAGCCCCCACAGTGCCTCCTGTTACCTAGGGTGTTCCCTATCCCCCTAATATAAATTATGTCTCCATTTATCAACTGGGTTATCCATCTCCTAACGAACAACGTTGCTGTTTTACAGTGGGAGTCAAAGGGGTAGCTGATATGATTTGCAATAAACATTTATAGTGTTCCAGTTCCTTCCTCCATTCTTGATGCATAGAACTTTACAGAAATTGTTGTATGCATGTCTGATGGTCTCTGGCTTGCAATGTGACCTTACACCGTTGTTTTAGCTTTGTAGAAGGACCTGGTACTGTCTGATACAGAGTTAGAATTGAAGTGGAAGAACCATCATGAAGCAATATTAATCCTTTACAATACAGTTGCTGCCAGAAATATAACATACCAGGAGCCACACTGCTCACCCTTATGATATGGACTACTGCAGTACCTACACCCAACACTACACTGCCCCTGTGCAATATAATGGCCCCCATACAATCTAATTACCTCTGCCACTGCCCGCAAACAATGTAATAGCCCTCATTACTGCCCCCACACAATATAATGATACCCATCACTTTGGGAGGTTACAAATTCAAAAAAATACCTAATTGCTGTTATTTGAATCTTGATTGGGAGTCATATACTAGATATTCCTTGAGGGGTACCTTCCCTTTTCTGCATTTTGTCCAATGATTCATACCTTTTGTGTATAATAGAAAATTAATATCACAATATAAGTTAGGTATTGGGTGACAGTTTAATCACAAAATGGCCCTCAATGTGTTATTTAGCATTATGTGTTAAGCAAAAAAGCCATATTTCACTTGTATAAGCAGTTTTGCTCTCCATGTCAGTGGAAATACATGTGTTGAAGCTGCTGTCTGTGTCAACCTTATTACTGTCATGACTGATCGTTTTCTCCTCTTACAACTCAGTATAAAGTCCTTATACAAAACAAGTAAACTATGCAAATAATGCATTATTACAAAACCAAAATGCTATGTCAAACCCAAAGATGTGGCATCACATTTTCAAATATACTATTACAGAAGGTAATATAGGAAGCTATTGAATCTATTTACCAGCCACAGAAGAGAAAGGCTACAAGGAGTGCCGCTTCCTCCAGAGGGCCGGGCATGCCAGTTCATTACATGGATATGCCATTACTTTAAAATGTAACGCTTAAATGGTCACTAACATTTCTAGCAGCTTAGTCTCATTTAATAGAGCATGTGATTCTGAACTAAAATGTAATGCACTAAAAATATTGCTGCTTTCTGATTGAAAAACATACCTAAAGTTCCCGGCACTAGGTGTCTCCTTTCTAGCTAATTTGTTGTTCTCTCCCTGTTACTGAGGAAGTCCATCCATAGATATATCAGGCTTAAAATGGTTTCACGGTAAGAAGGAGGGTCTGTTCTGTTTTCACACAATGAATAAAGAGTAGAGGGGTTGGTATTCCTCATGGCACATCTGCAAACAGCTTTCACTGTGCACTGGACTGAATATGCTACACATCTCACAGCTTGTAAGAAAAATCTACTTATGTACTGGGATGGGATATTATTTACAGACAGCAAACAGTTTTCCTCATAGCTCTTTTTCTGTGTCAGGAGTTTTATAGATGTATCATGCCTGAATGTATTTGCCTTGTATTTGCTTTCCCCAGGTTTCTTATATTATGGTTACTTGGACTTTTCTCAACTATTATTTGCTATATTACAGTTACTCCTGGCTAGAGATGGCCATCCAACACATTATGAGCCAGGTTTGACCCGAATATTCAAAATTTTTTAATGAAACCGAATACTTAACAATTTTTCTCAGGCAAACTAAAATGGCCACTACTACATGCATTACATAGTGAAAATACAGAGGAGACACTTATGTGATTACCTGACAGCCTCTCAGCCAAAAGTCAGTGGTAGATGGACACCTTATAGTGCTGATGTCACATGCAGTATACAGTGGGAAAAAAAAGTATTTAGTCAGCCACCAATTGTGCAAGTTCTCCAACTTAAAAAGATGAGAGGCCTGTAATTGGCATCATAGGTAGACCTCAACTATGAGAGACAAAATGAGAAAACAAATCCAGAAATCACATTGTCTGATTTTTAAAGAATTTCTTTGCAAATTATGGTGGAAAATAAGTATTTGGTCACCTACAAACAAGCAAGATTTCTGGCTCTCACAGACCTGTAACTTCTTCTTTAAGATGCTCCTCTGTCCTCCACTCATTACCTGTAGTAATGGCACCTGTTTGAAATTGTTATCAGTATAAAAGGCACCTGTCCACAACCTCAAACAGTCACACTCCAAACTCCACTATGGTGAAGACCAAAGAGCTGTGGAAGGACACCAGAAACAAAATTGTAGACCTGCACCAGGCTGGGAAGACTGAATCTGCAATAGGCAAGCAGCTTGGTGTGAAGAAATCAACTGTGGGAGCAATAATTAGAAAATGGAAGACATACAAGACCACTGATAGTCTCCCTCGATCAGGGGCTCCACGTAAGATCTCACCCCGTGGGGTCAAAATGATCACAAGAACGGTGAGAAAAATCCCAGAACCACACGGGGGGACCTGGTGAATGACCTGCAGAAAGCTGGGACTAACGTAACAAAGGCTACCATCAGTAACACACTACGCCGCCAGGAACTCAGATCCTGCAGTGCCAGACGTTTCTCCCTGCTTAAGCCAGTACATATCCGGGCCCGTCTGAAGTTTGCTAGAGAGCATTTGGATGTGCCAGAAGAGTATTGGGAGAATATCATATGGTCAGATGAAACCAAAGTAGAACTGTTTGGTAGAAACACAACTCGTCGTGTTTGGAGGAGAGTGAATGCTGAGTTGCATCCAAAGAACACCATACCTACTGTGAAGCATGGGGGTGGCAACATCATGCTTTGGGGCTGTTTCTCTGCAAAGGGACCAGGACGACTGATCCGTGTACATGAAAGAATGAATGTGGCCATGTATCGTGAGATTTTGAGTGCAAACCTCCTTCCATCAGCAAGGGCATTGAAGATGAAATGTGGCTAGGTCTTTCAGCATGACAATGATCCCAAGCACACCGCCAGCGCAACGAAGGAGCGGCTTTGTAAGAAGCATTTCAAGGTCCTGGAGTGGCCTAGCCAGTCTCCAGATCTCAACCCCATAGAAAACCTTTGGAGGGAGTTGAAAGTCCGTGTTGCCCAGCGACAGCCCCAAAACATCACTGCTCTAGAGGAGATCTGCATGGAGGAATGGACCAACATACCAGCAACAGTGTGTGCCAACCTTGTGAAGACTTACAGAAAACGTTTGACCTCTGTCATTGCCAACAAAGGATATATAACAAAGTATTGAGATGAACTTTTGTTATTGACCAAATACTTATTTTCCACCATAATTTGCAAATAAATTCTTTAAAAATCAGACAATGAGATTTTCTGGGTTTATTTTCTCATTTTGTCTCTCATAGTTGAGGTCTACCTATGATGTCAATTACAGGCCTCTCTCATCTTTTTAAGTGGGAGAACTTGCACAATTGGTGGCTGACTAAATACTTTTTTTTCCCCACTGTATCTTAAGGTCATCAATATAAAAAAGTTAAAAATTCCATACAATTAGAGCTAAAAAATTATACTTTTAGAAATAGATCATCCCCCCCTGTCTACTTCTATACTAAAGGCAAGGAAACAAATGGTAAACATGATATAGTTTGTAAAATATTAGAAAAGATTTACTAAGCTAAGTGCCCCAGAATTCTGCCTCAGCTTGAGCTAAAAACTAGCGACCATGCTGCGTTTCCACAGTTATTATGTGTTTTAATCAATTAAAGAGGTAAGAGGTACTTACTTTGTGCCACATTTTGATGCATGTTGGCGCATCTTAAGCAAGCTGTGTGGATAGTAAAAAGTTTATCATCCAGTAAAGCCACTTTAATAAATTTGGCCCATCTTTACACCTCTTTACACTGTCTAAGTATTCAACAACATGAGTAAATCTGTCCCTCTGTGCTTTATGTTACTTAAATGGCAATAACAATGTAAAATAAATGATATTTCCAGGTATTTCTTTAATTAATACACATCATCCAATATAGGTTTTGGGTGGCAGATGTCTTACACTAGGTGACACCACTAGTGTAAACTGATTTATCATGTGTCTTTATAGTATTCAATAATAATAACCCACATAACACTAAAAGGCCATTGGACTCTTCATCACTTCCTAGACTTTCAATTTGCTTAGATAGATCTATCATGATGTGATTTTTTTGTGTATTCATTGGGTGACAAATTGAAAAACCGATGAAAAATGATATCTATTTGTAATCATTTTATCAGTTTAGATCAGGTACAGCGCAAGAAATATTGCAAAATGAATAAACTACTATGATACACTTACAAGCTGTAATAAAAAAACATACTGTAACAAAAATTAGTTGCTAAAAAAAAGTCATCACCAGCTATTTCCTTTATTCTATATTACCTTAGTTCATAGCCTGTTATTGATGCTATAATGATTCCATTTTTTTTGGAAATTCATTTTTTTTCTTATTTTATATTGTGTTAATGAAATACAGAACAACTGTATACTAAAAAAAAAATGAACATTATCTTGGGAAAAGATTTCCCAAGCTGCATTATCTACAGAATATACATTGATTACAGAAGGGTGCAGGGCATTTTCTCTATGTTACATGAAGGCATCTCTGCATATGGTCTGTGCTCGGAGATATGACCACATGGGTTTAGTTAATGAAACCTTTCAATGAAGACATTTCATTTAACATTCTAAGGGAGCACAGGTAACGTATGGAAATCTTCATCAGGATAGATAGCACTCCAGTGAGTTGTCAATCTTTGTTTCAGAACGTTAGGTCTTGGCTATTACTGAGTGTAAATTACCTATTTGACTTTTCAGCACTCTTCCATTTTATTCTGGCACATGATTTACACAGCAAACTGACTAAGAGAACAGAAGTCCTTCAAAACATGGCTTCATTGTGAGAGCTATTTAGGGTTGTATTATTAGAAGCAAATGCAGACTATGAGCCAATCAAAGCTCTTGGCTTTACCATTCAGATGCCTCTTTAAGGAAAATGCGATGTTAAATCTGGCACTGAGCTCAGTATCGTTCCATTGTGATGATATAATAACAATCTGTTGCAATTTGCAAAGTTAAAAAATAGAAAGTAAGAGCCGCTTGTTAAACATTTTAATCGTTTATATTTTTATGCATTTTTTTCCAAAATGTTCCTGTCTATTTTCAAAGCTTTGTTTATTCAAACTATTGCTTTATGTCTGCTGCTCCCCTTAATCCCATCCAAAATGTACTTCTATTTCCAAAATTACAATTAGCAACACAATACCAACTATAATATATCTGAGTTAACAAAAAGATGATTTAGCTTTGCAATCACATTTTGGAAGCTGCGGATTACTATTCCATCATCTGTATACATCCTCTATAGTGGAAGATGAACTGACACTTTAGTCTCACTCCATATCTACTGTTGTTGCATAGTGCAGATTGTACCAAATAGATCTAGGGCAATGAACGTCTTTCTGGGTAGATTTTATCTTAGAAAATAGATTTCAATTATTTCTCAGGAGGTCGATGAATAGCTGCACTATAAGTAATATTTCGTTTACAGGGTTTTCCAAGATAACTGGAAAACCCAGAGGAGGCTAGGGATGGTATTAAATATAATGAAATGTGATACTCTGGCCCTCTAATTGGGGAGCACGCTCCCTCTTCATCTGGTGCCCGGAATGGTTGGGACAGAATTGCAGAATATAATGTGACCACTGTGGCCAATCATTTGCTTGGTGTTCATATGTTGGGTACCAGTGATGGAGGAACTGGATGTAGGTATCACTTCTTTTTTTTCTTTTACATCACCTCTGGCTATTCCTGGGTTTTCCTTTTATCTTGGAAACACCTTTAATGTTAGAATTATGACTAGGGAGGTGAACAGAGTTGGCCAGTGTGAGTTGGCTGGTGGATGTCAAAGCAGAGACCACTTAACGTCCACCTGAAGTGGAACAACCTCTCAAGTTTTGAGAATTTGGCTGATATGATCACGTAGAGACTTGGGAGACTGTATTAGGGAGTATGTAAGACCCACACCAGAGAAGACATCTTATATAAATGGATCCACATTGAATTAGCTATAATTTGATTAAGAACTTCAATTTTTCACTAAACCAATTCAATACAGTATTGGAACATCTAGAAAATTCCTTGAAAGGTTGCAATTCACAACATAGCTGCTGTGTGAACACACACAGAATAGATAGCATACCACTTTGTGATATTATATTGTGAAAAGCTTGTCATCTCACTGCATACATATGTGGACATGTCCATCCAAGAGCAGAGGTAAGCAAGGGCAAGTCTGTATAAACTCTAACTGGCAAGGCATGGTTGAATTGTAAGTGCAGTAAGTAACTAACTGCACCAGCTATTACTGGCACTAAGGCAGCTGAAAACACAGCATGCAAAAAAGAAATTCAGTAGGTTCCACCATGTGCCATATTTGCATGTCCTTAAGTCCTTAACTGATCTCACCATTGATGCATTTTTTCTTAGTTTTATCTGTTCCAGGGTACCTCTACAACTCACATACTTGTTATGATTCAGCTTTCCCAAATATTACATGAGCAGTGGCTAAATCATTGCAATTTGCCATTCAGGAGTCTGGAAATCTGCATGACAAGTAGTGTGTGAGTGATAAGAGCAAACATTTCATCCTTCTTTCCCAGTAAGCGGTATAACTAGAATGCTTTGAATATCGTTTTTAAATATTTAATGTCAGACTTTACAATAGCTTGACAGAAGAGATAAAGAGAACAACCATCTGTTTGGGACCCTTACCATCAGCTATAAATTGTGGTGGAACCCAGCAGCAAGTGTGGGGGTGCAGAGTAATTTGGGCATTAAGGCTAGGCTCAGCAATGTTTTTCATATTTTCCATCTCCAGACAAAATTCATAACATTTTTATTTCTGTCAACATAGCCATTTCAGGGCTTATGTTTTACGGGATGGGTTGTACATTTAGTTGGCACTATTTTGGGGTACATATAATGTTTTTATTAGCTTTTATTAATGTTCTTGGAAGGTACAAATCTATAATTATTTTTTGCATTTTGTTCACTCTGCATTAAAAATGACATGGCAACTTTTTCTAGTAAGTCACTATGGTTACGGCGATACAATACTTCTATCCAAATGTGCAACTTTTTATTCACTTTTTATTGCTGTTTTTGGAGGAGGCGAGATGACCAAAATATATTGAATTGCCTTTGCAGTGATACTTTTTTTTACAGTATTCCCCGCAAGGGGTAAATAGCATTATTTTTGGATAGTGCAAACTTATACACTCATGGCAATGCCTAATATGTTTGGTTTTTTTTGTTTTACATTATTTTTGAAATGGGAAAGGTTTTTTTAAACTTTTTAAAAAAATGTTTTTAACTTTACTTTTTTAAAAAAAAAAAATGTCTCTCCCTTTTGTGTATTGCTGTGCATTGTACATAAGCTCCCCTCAGACCCTGCAATCTCACCACGGGTAACCCAAAGGGATGACAGGGGGCACTCTTGAGGGGTTAAGCTGCAGGAGTTGGAGCATTTTCTGACTCCTGCAGTTAGTATCAGGCCCCAGCTGTACAGCTGGAACCCAGAAGCCATGTAACAGCCAGTGCATTACTATTACAGCGCTGAGCATTAACGATACACTCAGTGAGACGTAGTAATAGTGCTTTGCAGAGTGTTAAGGGGTTAAACATAATTAATATGTACATAGAGAACTCCTTTCGTCTTCTGGCCCTTCTCCCTGTAGATGTAACATCTCTCATCTTCAAAGTTTTGCTAAACTTGCAGTAATTTAAAATTGTGTTAAAGAATTGTTATTATATAACATCATCACAGCTTCTACTGAGAACATTTATGTTGTTATGACAATCATACAACAAAAGCATAGAAGGCAAACATTTGCTGTATTTGCAAATTATAAGCACCCACCAGATAATAAATTGTATCAGTGCTGCATTAGACTAGTTTATATACAGACCAGATGTTTCAAAAACCCCTTTGGAATTGTAGATTTATTTGCATATGAATATCATTTTGACTTATTGGGCAACTGTAATCCTTGATTTACTCAACAATTAATTTATTATTCCTCTATAAACAGAACATACCCAGTAGCAGCAGATCTCTGTGGCTGAATGTACAATGCAAGTAGCAGCTGCTGGGAGCAAGAGTGTGCTTGTGTTTAATAACACTTGGAACAGGAATGGCATCAATAACTGCGTTTTTACTATTAGACTAAGGCCACATGTAGCGAGCCGCAGCCAAAAAACAGCAAAGACCACAACGGAAATGCATCACGTTTATTTCCTACAGCGTTTATCACAGAGTTTTCCTCTGTGGACTTTCTGCACCCAAATTATATCTATACGGAAAATACCAGCATTTCCATAGGCATAATTGACATGCTGCAATTTTAAAAAAATTTAAAAAATTTTATGTAATTGCACTTTTCTGGTGTATATTTTTTTCTGCAATGCGAAGATGCAACGTTTTACATTACGTTCAAAGTGAAAGAGATTCTGGCTAATCCTATCCACACATTGCAGAAAAAAATGTGCAGCGGAAAAGCTTTTTTTTTCAAAAATGCTTGCGTTTTTGAAATTTGCAGCATGTTAGTTATACCTAAGGAAACGCTGGTGTTTTCCATATAGGCATAACAGGGGCAGAAAGTCTGCAGAGGAAAACTTTGTGTTTCCACCGTGGTTTTTTCCACAGTGTTTTTTGGCTGCAGGTCACTACGTGGGGACTTAGCCTTAAACAGAGTTTCATTTCAAATGTATCACAAAACTCAAGAACCTTATATTATGTGTATTTTAAAAATCATATAAAATTATGTTTTGACATACTGTAGGTTTAGAATGTACATACATTTTAATGACTTCACTTCAAGACTATACATGAAGCCAAAGGCATAGTTAGGGGTTGGCTAGTGGGTCAAGTGAAAGTTAACTTTAATTGCCATTACTTTCTCCCTACAATGAACATTTAGTAATCAGAAGTTCAGTAGCTTTTTAATGTACCTTGTGTTTTAATACTGGGTGTCAAGGAGAACCTCACAAGCTACTCTTTCTTATTATAAAGCTCTTCAGAGCTTTTCATACTGATGACCTGCCAATATCACATCATCTGATATGGGAAATTGCCTGCCCTAGAACTATACAGTGGATGGAGCTGGAAGCAGATAGCTCTGTTCAATGTGTAGTGCAGCGCCATCATCTCCCTTGTCTGAGTCAGACTGGCCCTCGCTGCCACCATCCCCTGCCTCCTCCTGCACCGCTGCAGCTGTATGACTCCAGTACGTGTCCGCTGCCTTCTCCCCTGGGAGCACCACAAGGTAGGAGAGGCTCCTCGATTCAGCTTCACAGCTCCCCTCTGCCCTGGCCTACTCCTACACTCACTATCCTGTTGGCCTGGCTCCAGTACCAATCGTCCCTCAGCCTACTCCTCCTGGCCCGAGGGAGCAGCTTGCTGCCATTCTGCCCAGCATCTCCGGCTCCTGCATAGCTCCCAACCGTCCCGCATCTGGTGGGACAGTCCTGATTTTACACTGCTGTCCCATGGTCCCGGATAGCTTACAGTTTGTCCCGCTATGTCTCTTAAGTGTTTTGCTGTTAACAAACTTTATTAGGGTAGGGTAAAGGCTAAATGGTAGATGCTAAATTCTAGTGGCTAAAGGACCTTTGATGACGTCATGACCATTTGATCAGACTCTTGTGTGGACAGAGCTATTCTTGATACTGAGGGACAGTGTGATGTTACACAGAGGAAGCTGCTGGGAACGAGAGTGATCAAAGATGAGGAGAGGAGAGGAGAGGCATGTGTGACTAAGAGGGGGGAACTGGGGGCAGATGTAGGGGGCAGTTAAACTGAAGGCAGATGAAGGGGGCAATTAAACTGGGGCAGATGAACGGGCAATTAAACTGAAGGCAGATGAAGGTGGCAATTAAACTGGTGGCAGATAAAGGGGGGCATTAAGCTGGTGGCAGATAAAGGAGGAAATTAAATTGGTGGTAGATGAAGGGGGGACATTAAGCTGGTGGCAGATAAAGGGGCAAATTAAATTGGTGTTAGATGGAGGGGGCAATTAAACTGGGGGAAGATGAAGGGGAGCATTAAGCTGGTGACAGATGAAGGGGGGACATTAAATTGGTGGCAGATGAAGGGGGGACATTAAGCTGGTGGCAGATAAAGGGTGACATTAAACTGGGGTAGATGGAGGGGGGACATTAAACTGGGGGCAACTGAAGTAGGACATTAAACCATGGGGATAGCTGGAGGGGAACATGTCTGCCTCTAGTTGCCTCCAGTTTAATGTCCCCCCCAACTACCCCCACTGTTTAATGTCACCCTCCAGTTGCCCCATAGTTTAATGTCACCCTCCAGTTGCCCCAGTTTAATATCCCCCTCTAGTTTCCGCCGGTTTAAACTGGGGCACGAGGAGAGGGACTTAATACTGTGGGGCAATTGGAGGGGAACATTATAATGTGGGGGCATATAATGTTAGGGAGACTGTAGGAGCATTATACTGTGTGGAGGCACATGGAAAAATAAATGAGAATGGGCGGAGTCAACACAGAAGTGGGTGGAGCTAAATTTGCCATGGCGCGCATATTTTGTCCCTCTTTCTGTCCTTTGAAAGTTGGGAGGTATGCTTCTGTGGCCCCGGCTTGACAACTGGCCTTCTCTACCTGGTACTCCTGAGCCAGCTCAGTTCGCTCGGCCTTAGTGCTGCCCCAGACAATGTCGGCGGGACCATACCTCCATCTCAAATGTCCAGCCGAGCAACCACCGAGCCTCTCCAACCTGAACCTCTGAACTTTTGTGCATGAGCTCTCAGGGGACTGTCCCCTGGTAGCCCTTGTGGCTATTGGTCTCCCCGCAGGGTCATGGAGGACCATATTGGCTCTGCACACTTCCCTTACCTGTGGAGCACATTTACGCTCCGTCTGGTTTCCATGCTCCTCTGGGGAGTATGCCCTTGTGCTTGTCTACAGTGTGCGCTCTGCTTTTACTTTTACCTTTGCGATTTCATTCCTCCATTCCTCTCCGCTCCCCTTCTTCTTTTTCCTCACCTCTCTTATCATTATGACCTTTTCATCTTGCTTGCATTTACAGTACAGACCAAAAGTTTGGACACACCTTCTCATTCCAAGAGTTTTCTGTATTTTCATGACTATAAAAATTGTAGATTCACACTGAAGGCATCAAAACTATGAATTAACACATGTGGAATTATATACTTAACAAAAAAGTGTGAAACAACTGAAAATATGTCTTATATTCTAGGTTCTTCAAAGTAGCCACCTTTTGCTTTGATTACTGCTTTGCACACTCTTGGCATTCTCTTGATGAGCTTCAAGAGGTAGTCACCTGAAATGGTCTTCCAACAGTCTTGAAGGAGTTCCCAGAGATGCTTAGCACTTGTTGGCCCTTTTGCCTTCACTCTGCGGTCCAGCTCACCCCAAACCATGTCGATTGGGTTCAGGTCTGGTGACTGTGGAGGCCAGGTCATCTGGCGTAGCACCCCATCACTCTCCTTCTTGGTCAAATAGCCCTTACACAGCCTGGAGGTGTGTTTGGGGTCATTGTCCTGTTGAAAAATAAATGATGGTCCAACTAAACGCAAACCGGATGGAATAGCATGCTGCTGCAAGATGCTGTGGTAACCATGCTGGTTCAGTTTTCCTTCAATTTTGAATAAATCCCCAACAGTGTCACCAGCAAAGCACTCCCACACCATCACACCTCCTCCTCCATGCTTCACGGTGGGAACCAGGCATGTAGAGTCCATTCGTTCACCTTTTCTGCGTTGCACAAAGACACGGTGGTTGGAACCAAAGGTCTCAAATTTGGACTCATCAGACCAAAGCACAGATTTCCACAGGTCTAATGTCCATTCCTTGTGTTCTTTAGCCCAAACAAGTCTCTTCTGCTTGTTGCCTGTCCTTAGCAGTGGTTTCCTAGCAGCTATTTTACCATGAAGGCCTGCTGCACACAGTCTCCTCTTAACAGTTGTTGTAGAGATGTGTCTGCTGCTAGAACTCTGTGTGGCATTGACCTGGTCTCTAATCTGAGCTGCTGTTAACCTGCGATTTCTGAGGCTGGTGACTCAGATGAACTTATCCTCCGCAGCAGAGGTGACTCTTGGTCTTCCTTTCCTGGGGCGGTCCTCATGTGAGCCAGTTTCTTTGTAGCGCTTGATGGTTTTGGCCACTGCACTTGGGGACACTTTCAAAGTTTTCCCAATTTTTCGGACTGACTGACCTTCATTTCTTAAAGTAATGATGGCCACTCGTTTTTCTTTACTTAGCTGCTTTTTTCTTGCCATAATACAAATTCTAACACTCCATTCAGTAGGACTATCAGCTGTGTATCCACCTGACTTCTGAACAACACAACTGATGGTTCCAACCCCATTTATAAGGCAAAAAATCCCAATTATTAAACCTGACAGGGCACACCTGTGAAGTGAAAACCATTTCAGGTGACTACGTCTTGAAGCTCATCAAGAGAATGCCAAGAGTGTGCAAAGCAGTAATCAAAGCAAAAGGTGGCTACTTTGAAGAACCTAAAATATAAGACACATTTTCAGTTGTTTCACACTTTTTTGTTAAGTATATAATTCCACATGTGTTAATTCATAGTCTTGATGCCTTCAGTGTGAATCTACAATTTTTATAGTCATGAAAATACAGAAAATTCTTGGAATGAGAAGGTGTGTCCAAACTTTTGGTCTGTACTGTATGTTTTGGTCAGCATAATCATACTGTTGTTGAGGAGGGGGGCTGCTCTTTTGGAAAACTCGTTCCTCACTGGGATTACTGTGCTACTGTGTAGCACATATTTTGGCATCTCTGCCTTATGCCCACCTGTTTTGTGTGAAGGTTATCCTCTCCACTTCACTGTTTTTTTGGTTAACTGCTGTTTCTCAGCCTAGTTTACTTGTATTTGTTTTTTTGCTCCCCCCCTGAGCATGTGAACCCTTTGTCTTTGCTCCTAACTCCTCTGACCATGACCTCCCTGAATATTTGTGCTCTCAACACCAGAGAACCCAATGTCCCACAGAAACATAATCAAATCTTGTATCAGCTTCACAAAAAGCATTCTCACATCCTCATTTTGCAGGAGACTCACTTTAAGGACAACAGACATTATCCTGCTTGGTTCCACAGCGTCAACCCGGTCATGAAATCCAAGGGAGTATCTATTGCTCTGCATAGATCTCTGCAACATGAGGTACTGGACACCCGAGATGACACCGAAGGCAGTTTTGTTTTTCTTAAATTGCGCATTGCAGGCACTGTTCTTACTATAGTGGGCTGTTTACCTTCAAAACCATGGGCAGTTGACACATTGCAAAGACCTAGTCGGCAGCGAGGGGGTTGTGATTCTTGGTGGTGACTTCAATTTTTTTCTTGACCTAGCAGCTGATTCCATCCCATCTCGCCCTCCCCTTTCCCAGTCATACTTGCAGTGGCTTAAGACTGTACTCCACAGCTCCCAGCTAGTCGAACTATGTTCCTCTCCCTCGAAGTGCCAGGCTCTGCGCGTTGCCCCTTTACTTGGCGCTTGAATGACAGCCTATTGAAGGATTCTACTTGCAAAGCCAACATCAGCTCTGCGATAAGGGACTATGGCCTTACCCAAGCTCAGGCTCCTACTCCCCTCCTGCTACAATAGGAGGTGCTGAAGTGTGAAATCCGTGGTGTGCTGATCAAACATGGTGCGCGTCAAAAGGAGCAGTTGGCATAGGTTGCCATGCGCCTTGCCAAGATTCACTCTCTTGAACTGGTGCACAAGCAGACACGCTCCCAGACCACCCTGACCGAGCTTCTTAATGCTAGGGAGGAACTCCGCACCTACCTAGATGAAATGTACTTTCTCAGGACAGCGTTAGGAAACGCTACTATGAATTTGCGGATAAATGCAGGCGATCCCTAGCTCGTCGCCTTCACCCCCCGTAACAAACTTACATACATCCCTCGGCTGCATGATAGAACAGGGCGCGTTGTCCACAACCCGTTATACATTGCCCCGATGTTTCACTCCTATTACCACATTCACGGTCAATATGCCGACCTTGACCCGGATTCTCTTCAGGACAAAATCTGGGAGTATGTCACTGATACACCTCTCCCTACTATCACTGATAAAGCTCTCCTTGATGAGCCTTTTACCAAGGAGGAAGTCTCCTCCGCTATCCAATCCGACAGGTAAATCCCTGGCCCAAGGGGTACTTGGGTAAAGTGCTCTCCCTATACGGTGATGCATCGGCAAAGATGAGGGCTAACGGGATCCTTTCCAGTTCAAAATGGCACTCGGAAAGGTTTACCTCTGTCGCCACTCTTCTATGCAGTGGCAATAAGGCAGTATCCTAACATTCACAGCCTCCAGATGGTTAGTCATCAGGCCAAGGCGACATTGTACGCTGATGACCTCCTCCTTTACGTCACCCAACCATGAATCTCATTTCCGTCTATTCTGTGCGAGTTCAGTCACTTTGGCCACTTGAGTAACTTTAAAGTGAATTTGTCTAAAAGCGAAGCCTTCAATATTACCTTACCCCATTCGTAAGCTGACCACTTGTGGATAATTTCCCGTTTAGGTGGCAATCCACTTCCATCAAATATCAAGGGATTGATATTCTTCTCAACCCCTCCCATTTATACCGCCTCAACTATTTACCATTGCTTGAGACACTCTTGGCTGACCTGAGGAAATATGGTGTCCTCAAACTCACTTCATTTGGCCGCATTCATGGTTTGAAAATGGATATAGTCCCTTGGCTTCTATATGTGTTATAGGCGCTCCCCATCCACTTCCCGCGCAATATCTTCGTCCATGTCCAGTCCTTGTTTGTGAAGTTTGTGTGGGCATCGACACGCAGCTTAATATGGCTCTGGACAATGACACGCCGTAAAAGCAATGGGGCCACGGGTTTACCAGACCCTAGACTGTACTACGGCTCAGTTGTCCTGCTGTGCCTTTTTGACTGTTGCTATCATGGCATAGAGAAGCAGTGGGTCTTGATAGAGGCCGAATTGCTTTCTGCCCACCTCCCTTTCCTGCCCTAGGTTCCAGCCCATTATTGCCCCAGCACCATTAAGCATTTTTTGCTGTTATCGCACTTCCTAAGCGTCGGTGGTCTTGTTGCTAGGGTCCCTCTCCCCATTAGTGCTCTCTTCCACAATCCTATGTTCCCCCTGGGCTACTCAGCAGATAAATTCTTTTGTTGGCGGAGTATAGATGATGTTCGTTTATATCAGGTTGCTGGAGACCCACTCCATCCCTCTCTAGAACAGTTACGTGCTTCTCACCTTGACCTCCACCTGTCCTGGCTGGAATACGGCCAACTCACTGCCTTCCTCCACAAATTCTCTTTGCCTACTCTGCTTTCCTCCTCCATGACTGACATGGAGTCTGCCCTCTCTCACACAGACACCACCCTGGGTGCACTCTCTATGCTCTATGCATTCTCCTTAAGGCTGCTGCGCCCGAGAGCCCTCCGTACACAGGTCCCTGGGAGTTGGACTCCATATGCAGCTCTCTCCTGCCAACTGGGATAGGTCTTTCTTGTTTACACACAAAGTCCCATTGCCTTGCAGTGCGCAGGAAAAGAATTTCAAAAAACTGACTCGATGGTACCGTTGTCCTGACCTGCCCCATTGGTTTTATCCTGATGTTTCCGACCGGTGTTGGCAATGTGGTTCTGAGAGAGGTATGCTTTCCATATCTGGTGGGAGTGCGATGCAGTTAGACCCTTTTGGGATGCTGTGTTTGACCTCTATACTAGAGTGAGGGGTCGGTCCGTCATGCCTTCACCCCAACTGGCCCTCCTCTCCGTTATACCTGGGAAAATTTCCACGGTGAAGAGGGATCTCCTGTGACATTTCCTCACAGCTGCCAGAACAGTCATTCCCAGGCACTGGTGTAGTACTGCTGCAACCACTCTGGTTGAGTTTCTACAGGAGCTTCCCCTTATCCAGAGAATGAAGGCCCCCTTGTCTCCCCTTTTCTCTTGTGTTTTTCATGTATGACAGCGTTGTGGGGATCCTCCATTATTGGACCTCTCCTCCCTGTTATTCTTACTTTTGGTCTTTCACCCCACTTGCCTCCTTGTTCTTATTGTCCTTCTCTTTCTTAATCTCAGTTTGTTTGGCGGCATTTGCCTTCTGCTCCAATTTGTGATAATCTATAAGGCCTTTATCAATAGAAGGCAGTACAGAAATCAGCTGATCACCACAGGTGCACCATCTCTAACCCTAGGCAATACATTTTTATATGTTTTAAGCAATAACTAAATGTAGCTGCTGCTGCCGAGGAAATATAGCATTTCTGTAACGTCTCTGCCTGTTTGGGTCTCTGCGCCACCCTCCGTTCACACGCTGCGGGAAAAGAGGCGTATTCCGTTTGATTCCTTGCATAAGATTCTTGTTGCTGAGTCTGAACACTGTCCTAGACTATGTAATTGATTTTCTGCCACACCCGTCTCCAGCACCTTGTTTCTTTCGGGTTCTCAATAGTTAATCTCAGCCTTGCCTGTGTGATTGACAGTCTGTCTACCAAACCAGTCTGGGGCAGGTCCTGACTTTCTATAAACAGGTTGTCAGCCCTCACATGGTCGCTGGTTATTGATTCTGTCTTGTGACTTGTCCCTTCTAGCTCCTTTCCTGCTATTCCCTGTATTCCTATTTCTGATCCCTGGCTCAGTTTTTGACTATTCTCTTGGATTGTGATTTTGTACTGCATTGCTCGACTGTTTCCGACCCCTTGGCTAGCTGACCTCCCTTTGTTGTTGTTTGTCCTGTCTGTGTTCTGTGTTGTCACCTATACTAGAAAGGGACTGTCGACTGGTTGCTGGCTGTTGACTAGGACAGATTGGGCAAGTTATCCAGGGACAGTGGGCGGGGGGGGGGGGGGGTTCAGCTTTAGGGCTCACTGTCGTGTTGTGCCCCTCCCCCCAGGGTTCTGCGGCAGCACTGGGGAATTGCTCATCTGGCAATTCCCTTACAATTTCATTGTGTGGGGAAGGGGGGAGCAACATTTATAACATCCACTTACTAGATTACAGGCACATAACAAGAGTCAATTACAACTATGACAATTAGAAAAGGAATAATTTTTATATGATCAAATTTCAAATCTCATTTCAAATCAGTTTTAAATGATAAAGTAAAAATTTTATTGTATAGTCTCAATTATTTTGTGCACTTAGATTCAAACATCTTCTTTAGAAAAAAATGTAATAGTGCAAAATTTAATGGTTTGTTACTAACATAATGTTCTTTGAGACCTATTTTGGGATGAAACAAATGCATATAAAAATATGAATGCAAATCACTTGTTAGGCTATCGCAGGTATTGCTCGCATAACTGTACTGATCATGGTCTGGAGCTCTGTAGTGGTATCCCAAGGATGGCCTTAACCAGTGGCAATGTAATTTTCGTATCTCCAGATATTCTGCAACCTAGAACAGGGGCACACTTCCAGCAGACAAATCAGATTTGTACAAAGTGTATTAATGTCATAATAGTTTAGAATTTAGCTACACATGATATTCATTCACTGCAAGTACAGGCCACATTGCAACTGTGTCCATGCTATTATTCACAATTCTCACTACTACCTATATCTGTTAAAGTGATCTCCAGAGCCTCAACTTGAAGCTCCTGGGCCTCAGTGCAAAATATGTAATGGGGCTTTTCCTAACTTGTGCCATTCAGAGTAGTGGTATATTTTATGTAGCAGAGAGACATTTGCTGCCACCCCCCAGAGTCCAAGGCCCGGTAGCGACTGCTGCCTCTGCAATCCATATAGCTATAGTATGCGCCTGGCAGTTGACGTGTTTCTATATCCTCCCTGTTTCATTTGTATGATTTTAATTTAAAGATATTTTTAAGCTGAATGATGAGAAAATACTAATATTCCAAATGGAGGACAATGCCATGTGAATGTTAACGTTCTTGGCTGTTTGCACTTTTGCTATTCTCCATAACTCTACAGTCTACAGGGCACCATACATGAGTATAACATAGTGTCTTATTACATCACAGTGTGCATTCCCCTTACGTCCGACAGCAGCACAATATGGGTTATCTCTGCCCCTGTGTGTTGTTTAGGACAGGTGGAACCTTTAAATAGCACCAAAAATAAGAAGGTGCCTCCTACTGGCCCTATAAGAGGGCACAAGAGACCTCCCTCCCCTGTGTTTTTTTCTGTCTTGTGTGGGACAGGTGGACGGAGGTCTCTTGTGACCTCCCGTTGCTAGGGGTTTTTATCTACTCCCAGCTTCCCTTTAAGGGGTATCTCGATCCATTCCGATGCTTTTTCCAGAAAAAGTAAGCTCCGGTCCTTCGGGGCCTGTTCCTCCGCAGCGCAGCATGTATCCGGCTCATCGCACTGCAGGCAGCGCGATCCCGGAAGTAAGCGGGGAACCTCTCCGACCGGAACCTTTCTCTGGTCCCGTGTTCCCGGGGGAAGGAAGCCTTTGCGCACCAACGCGGCCTACTTCCGGTTTTCTCAGAAAAAGTGCGGTAAGTTTGAAAATTGAAAATTTAAAGTCAAAATATGGAATTGATTTTTGCTGCTTGTATTTTGAGCCTCTGGCTTAGGCTTATGCTCCTCTATGTTCCATTATGGCGTTTGACCCTTTTGGTGCTGTATGAATGTTTTTCTTTGTTTGGCTCCTTCCCTCGCTGCTGGATTACATTTAAAAGGTCATCAGGCCTTTACTTGTTGAGCTGGTGCTTTCTAGCTCCTCGGCTGCGGTTTGCGGTGACCGATTTAAAGGACTATATGGAGGAGTCTCTTAAGGAGATATGTTTTTCCATCGCCCAGATTGCCAAGAGACCGTGGGTTGAGACATAATCTTCCTTACAGGATCTCTCATGAAGATTATCAGATAGTGGACGAGACACTCTCGTCTGACGATTCCACTGAAGATTCCAGCAGATCATGCTTCTCACTCGAAAAATTAAAACGGCTGCTGAAGTCCATCCGGTCAAAGGACCGTGATGTTGATGGGGAAGCCTCCACGTCCACCTATAGAGGGCCTAGGGTCTTTGAAGTGGACCAGACATTACAAAAGTTAATGTCCTCAGAGTGGAGATGTCCTGAAAAACCTCTTGTAGTTCCTAGGAGGTTCAGAGCTTTATTCCCAGTTGCTCAATGGGATCAATGGGGTCCTCCTCCCAAGGTGGATATGGCGGTGGCCAAATTGTCCCGTCACACTATGGTACCATCAGATGATGGAGCAAATTTGCACGACACCATGGACAGGCGCATCGACAATACCCTCATGAAGGCTTATTCAGCTGCCTCGGCCCAGACCGCTGTGGCGGTTGCGTCTTGTGAAGTGTCAGCCAAATCATGCACTGACCTGGTCTAGCTCGAAAGGGACATCTACTCTGGAGTCTCCAGAGACGAGCTGCTGGGGTTTCTAGGCTCGGTTTCCCTGGCAGCTGAATATTTAGCAGAGGCCTCCCACCATCAATTACGGCTGGCAGCCAAATCCCTGGCACTTACCACTGCAGCATCAGGACCTCTATGGTTAAAACCCTGGAGAGCTGATTTCCCCTCAAAATATAATTTGTGCGCATTGCCCCTTGAGCCAGGTAGAGTCTTTGGCAGTGTCCTAGACAAGATCCTAGAGGGCTTGGCCGACAGGAAGGGTAAAACTTTATCCCAGGCCTTTAGAGGTAGGTCTGACTCTGGCCGTGGTAGAGGCTATCCGCCTCGTCGTGGACGGCAGTCCCAGAGAGGCTCTAGATATTCCTCTAGAGGCGCCGGCCAGAGATTCTCGAAGTCTGATGATAAAGAGAAGCCAAAATTAGCTTTTGACATCAGAAACAGTCTTCCTGTGGCCGAGATTCCTGTCGGGGGCTGTCTCTCCCACTTTCTCAACTGCTAGCAGGATAAAATTCGAGACCTATGGGTCCTGCAGGTAATCCAAAGAGGTTATGCAATCGAGTTCCTCCATCCTCCTTAGGATCGTTTTGTGTTAACTCGCAGCCTCCCTACAATGCAGCAGATTACATTGGAATGCTCCATTCGAGAGTACATTCACAAGGGAGCCCTGGAGGAAGTCCCTTCTCTAGAAGAAGGATCCGGTGTCTATTCTCCCGTCTTCCTAGTGCCAAAACTGGCAGACAAGTGGAGAATGATCATAGACTTAAGGTTCCTCAACCGCTTCATCAAAAAGAAGCGCTTCCGTATGGAAACCATAAAGTCTGTTATCAACTTTCTCCTCCAAGGCGATGTTTTTTGTGACTTTGGATCTAAAAGACGCTTATTTACATATTCCTATTTACCCTCCACACAGAAGGGTTCTAAGGATTGCCGTAGTAGTTTTCGGCCACAGTAAACAATTTCAATTCACAGCACTACCCTTCGGGATCTCCTCTGCTCCCCACACCTTTACAAGGTAGTGGCCCCTATAGCGGCCGCCCTCAGGCTTCAGGGGATATTCTTGGTGCCTTATCTAGACGACTGGTTGATAAAGGCCCAGTCAGAGTCTGTTCTGCTCCAGCACCTACAGACAGCCGTTTCCCTGCTTCAGAGTCTGGGATGGCTTATAAACTGGGAGAAGTCAGAAACGATCCCTTCAACCCGAAGGAAGTTCCTCGGCTACTTCCTAAATTCAGTCCGCCTGCAAATCTCCTTGACACCAGCAAGGAAGGAGAAGCTGGTCATGGCAGTCCGACACCTCTTCATAAAGCCGATAGCCTCCATCAGAATATTGATGAAGATCCTGGGCTTGCTGTCTTCCTCAGTGGAGGCAGTCCCATGGGCCTTGTGGCACTTACATCCCCTCCAGAGGGAATTACTAGAGGCTTGGGAACGCACCCTTCTTACACTCAGCAAGAAGATTCGACTCTCCCCCAGGACCCGTTTTTCTCTCAAGTGGTTGCACCTGAAAGACGGAAGGTCCACGGTCCAACCTCCTTGGACCCTGTTGACTACAGATGCATCCCTCACGGGATGGGGAGCCCATTTGGACGAAAACTCCATAAAGGGAGTCTGGAGCGCTCCAGAAAGAAGGATCTCATCCAACTGGAAGGAGCTTGGAGCTGTATATCGTGCCTTACTCCATTTCTCGCCTCTTCTCAAGGGAAGAGCAGTCCAGATCCAGTCAGACAATATGACCACAGTGCTGTACGTGAACAGACAGGGAGGCACCAGATCACCAACCCTCCTTTGGGAGGCAGATCTGATATTTACATGGGCAGAGAAAAATCTAACTCATTTATCCGCAGTTCACATCAAGGGCTCCCTGAACATAGTAGCGGATCGGTTGACTCTGGGTCATGCCGTATCAGGAGAATGGTCACTCAATCCAGAGGTCTTTCATCAGATTATTCTGAAATACGGTCTCCTGGAAATAGACCTCATGGCAACCCGACTCAACGCCAAGGTGGAGACGTTCTGTTCCCTTTACCAGGAGGACAATCCCTTGGCAGTGGATGCCCTGTCCATCCCTTGGAGGTCCAGGCTGGCATACATCTTCCCTCCAATTCCAATGATACCGAAGGTATTGATGAAAATCAGACAAGACCAAGTCTCTGTGATAGCCATCATTCCACTCTGGCCAAAAAGAGCTTGGTTTTCCCAACTCATGGAGATGAGTCGAGGGCTATATTGGAGGCTTCCCCCCATCCAGAACCTGGTTTCCCAAGGATCTCTGAAGTGCCAGGATCTCTGGAGATTCAACCTGACAGCCTGGAGGTTGAGCAGTCCCTACAGCAGGATAGAGGACTGTCAGAGGCCGTTCTGAAGACCCTTTCTTCTGCAAGAGCAGACTCTACCAGTAAGAACTACCAGAGGACAGCCAAGATGTTCATGGAGTGGTGCTCCAAGAAGGGTAATAATAATCTAGAACCTTCAACGGCTGATATTTTACATTTTCTTCAGGACGGTTTGGATAAGGGCCTTGCCCCTGCCACTTTGAAAGTGCAGATTGCGGCCCTCTCCGCTCATCTGAACAACGTCTGTCTCAGGATCCTCTGGTTGCAAGGTTCTTTAAAGGGGCAATGAGGCTAAAGCCCTCGGTATCATCTCCAGTTCCCCAGTGGGACCTTGCGGTAGTCCTTGTAGGCCTGTGCAGACCTCCTTATGAACTCTTGGAGACTACGGAGCTAAAATATTTAGCCTACAAAACCACTTTTTTGCTGGCTATTACATCTGCCAAAAGAGTAGGGGAACTCCAGGCTCTCTCTTCTAGAGATCCATACATTTTGTTTTTGCAGATAGGGTGCACCTTAGGTTTTTGCCTGGGTTTAACTCTAAGGTCCCCTCATGCTATAATAGCAATCAGCTAATTTCGTTACCTGTGTTTTTTTCCCCACTCCAACCTCTGAGGAGGAAGAAAAACTCCACACCTTAGATGTGGTAAGGTGTCTGCGGATTTACCTATCCCACACTCAACCGTTTAGGAAGGCCGAAAACCTACTAATCAACATGCAGGATAAAAACAAAGACCTCAAGGCTTCCAAGCCTACTCTATCCACATGGATCAAGGAGACAATTAAGTCTCTCTTTCTTATTCAGGAGTTACTCCCTCCAGTCTTTTCTACGGCCCACTCGACCACGGCTGTGTCGACTTCTTGGGCTGAGTATCGGTTCTTACCATTGGACCAGATTTGTGCGGCTGCATCATGGTCATCTCAGTTGACCTTTGTTAAACATTATCGTTTAGACGTCCGCAGTTCCCAGACAACTGCCTTTGGTCAGACAGTCCTTGACATTGTAAGACGAGGAAACCCTCCCTAGGGGAATTACTTGCTATCTCCTCATATTGTGCTGCTGTCGGACGTAAGGGGAATCGTTGATTGTAATGTCAATCTGTATTCCCTTAGTCCTGACAGCAGCACAAGGCTTCCCTCCCTAGAAGCTTGTTTCCTTTTACTTTATAATTTACACAGGGGAGGGAGGTCTCTTGTGCCCTCTTATAGGGCCAGTAGGAGGCACCTTCTTATTTTTGGTGCTAATTAAAGGTTCCACCTGTCCTAAACAACACATAGGGGCAGAGATAGCCCATATTGTGCTGCTGTTAGAACTAAGGGACTACAGATTGACATTACAATCAAGGATTTTCATTTATTATTTTCAAGTTGATTGAAGTTACTTTTTTATCTTTCTTTTAAGCAAAAATGGAAAACTAACAATATACTATTTGATATGAACAAATAAACTTATTGGCTCACACATCTGATACTATGTTTTTCATTTTTATTGTTTGCATCAGTTAGGATCTGTCTTCCTTTTATGTTTACCTCCAGCTACAACTTAAGTAATACAAGCAAGACAACTAGGTTGGCAACTGACTGATTGCTCAATTTACCATATATACATACCTATAAAAATGTGATGAATCATTTTCCTCTTAAAACATCAGCACTGTTTTTCTAAATAAATGCAATACAATAAAAAAGATTATGAGGAAAGAAAATTGGTAAAAAAAATCTGAACCAATGAATATTAAAAAAACGAAAAAAAAACTGACAAGGTAGCTTGCCTAAAAGCATTGCCTGTGTCTTATTAAAATAGCTCTGCCACCTGTTTAAATCTTTATAGCCCCATACAAGTTGGATGTATTCTAAATCACCAAAAAATCTGACTACGGCTAAGACCCCACGTAGCGAGCCACAGCCAAAAAGCATTGTGGGAAAAAATTTGCAGAGCTTTTCACAGAAAGTCCACAGAGGAAAACTCTGCGGACTTCCTGCTTCAAATATACCTATATGAGAAACACCAGTGGTATAATTCACATGCTGCAATTTACAAAAACGCTACAGTTTTTGAAATTGCAGTATGTCCGCTGCGGATTTTTTTCTGCATTGTGTGGATGACATTAGCTAGAATCCCATCCACTTTTTCTGCATCCCAGATGGAGGAGACCGGAGGATGGGAGTAGTAGTGGCGGATGCTGTGCCACCTAGCAGGCCGAGCACGCTCACCAACCACTCCAGTCCCACTCCTAGGCCGGACAAAGTCAAGGGGGGTCCTGCAGCACTACCGGACGGTGGTGGTAGTAGTTCTTTCCACGGGGCACTTCCAGTTGAAGAGGGAACCTCTTCTCTCTGAGCCGGTGTGGTGTAGGTCGGAAGGGCCCTGATGGTGATGCAGGCACGACTCAGGAGTCAATGGAGCAGGTAAGCCAAAACAGCCTTTTATTTGGCAACAGGGATATAAGGATGGCAGCTTCCAAATGGGGATAGTAGTACAGTGTCCAATAATCCCCAGCCTTGATTCTAGGAGGCCTGACAGGGTTCTGGTTACCTGAAAACTAGGCCCAATGCAATCCTCCTGTCAGGGTTCCCTCTGTTCCTCCTGGAACGGCACCAGAAAGCTCCACAATAATGGACAGCCGATTATAATCCTCCTGGAGGCTGTGATGGCTGACCGTTGGCCTTAGTTCAGCTTGTGGGGGCAGGAATACTCTGCCCACCTTCACTGTCTCACTGCTCACACTACACTGCCTGAACTGAACTGAGACCAAGGGTTACCGTGGAGACAGAGTCTCCCACAACCCCGCCCAGCGGCCTGTGATAGGCCAGGGCTAAACCAAGGCTAAGTTTGAACACTGCAGCGGAGAACATAAAAGCAAAAGCTGCAACAATACATTTAACATAAAACACGGAACGTACCAACACAACCCAGAGGCACAGAGATGAAGAATTTAAAGCAGCAGCCTCTGGTACTGTAAAAGGTACTGTAAAATTGGCTCAAAAAATGCAGCAAAATCTGCAACAAAAAAAGCTATGTTTCCGCAAAGTGGAGCCTTAGCCTTAATATGCACAGTTTTTGGATTATTTTGCATTTATAATCTTGTTCATATTGCCTTCTATTACTGTTTTGGATATAAGGTTGGTAGAGGTTTGGAGGCCTATATCCTCCTAATAGTTTTCCTTTTACTTTACCCCACAGTCACAGTGTCCATTTATGTCAACCATAGTCCAATTAAATTATCTTATCCTACAAGTCACATGTGAATAGTGAATTAATTACTAGCCAAAGTTTATTTGGATCAAGTGAAGATCATGTCCTCCCTGATTAAAGAAGTGAGGGCCATGAACAAGTGAAGAATGTGTCCTTCCCACCTTGCCACTATTCTGTAAGGTAAAACAGATTCCCCATAAAACCTCTTGAAGAACCTATTTACACATGTGGTTTGCCCAGGTTCGATGGTGCACAGTGATTCTTGGGCTGCCTACAACAATATTCTCCTGGCACTGCATTTAAGTCATGAACATGTCAATCACAGTGATCCAAGTTTTTGATTTGTTTCTCAAACTGTTGCCCATATGCAACATACAAAGTCTTACTGGAATAAATGTAAGGCTTGTATCAAGATGAAAAGGGGTGTTCTTCTTCATGATTTTCTTCCAACATCTTGCAGAATTCACGTGGAGAGATTGATTCAGCAAAGACACATTTAAAGAGGACCTTTCACGTCCTCATGTATATGCTGTTTTACATACCACTAGAAAGCTGACAGCTCACTGAATTCAGCGCACTGCTGGCTTTCCCCATATGTGCCCCGGGGCTGGAGATATCGGGGGTCTTAGTTTTATGGTTCACCGTCAGAAGGGCGTTCCTGACAGTCTAGTTGGGCTGGGAGGAACGCCTTCCCTGACAGTTCTCGTTCATAGCCCTGTACTGAGGGGGCGTTCCTCACAGCTCAGTGTCATCACTGGGTGGTAAGGAACACCCCCTCTCTCTGTACTCATCCATAGCGCTGTACTGTCAGAGGGGGCGTTCTTTACCGCCCAGTGATGACGCTGAGCTGGGAGGAACGCCCCCCCAGTACAAGTCTATGAACGAGTACTGTCAGGGAGGGTGTTCCTCACAGCCCAGCTAGACTGTCAGGAACGCCCTTCTGAGGGTGAACCGTGAAACAACGACCCCTGATATCTCCAGCCCCGGGGCACATACTGGGAAAGGCGGCAGAGCGCTGAATTCAGCACGCTGTCGGCTTTCTAGCAGTATGTAAAACAGCATAGACATGAGGACATGAAAGGTCCTCTTTAACACTCTGCTTCTGCATATTGCGGAGCAGTTTCCTGTTTAGGATTATGCAGTATATTATGTTCATGTTTGCTATGTTTCATTTATTTTACTAAATTTGTCAAAGAAATATAAAACAAGCAGTAAAACTAATGTGTATCAGACTATAATGGGAACTGTGTGATTTCTGCACTTTCCGCTCCGCTTGCTTCATGCGGAATCCGAGCAGAAACCACACGGACCCCATTATAGTCTATGGGGTCCGCGGGTTACCCAGGTAAACCGCTTTTTTATGCGTATAGGTTTCTGTTCAGGGGGTCCCCAAGTATACTACTGTGAACTGGGCCTTACCCGCCTATGGCGGTTTGTACTTCTATTTACTTTTTGGGGCCATACACCCCAGTTCACACTGTTTTATTGCTTGTTTACTGTTTCCTTGCTTGTCAAATGAAAAATTTTCTAAAAAAAATACTGATTAAACATAAAAATATTGACAAGAAACATATACATCGTTTCTGTCCTTGGGAGAAATGATCTTCTAGACAATTAATAGTTAAACATTTTTGCAAATATAAATATAAAACCTGCATAGTTGTGAAATTTTTCTCAAACAATTGTTGTATCCATTGACAACTGATCAAAACAAAAGACTATCACCGCTAAGATGGTTCAAGAAAATGTTTAAACTGTGGAATTGTTACTTATTTATATTTGCAAAAATGATAACCTTATTGTTTGACAATTAAAAGTTAATGTTCCCTTTTAGGAATTGGTAAAAGACACTCTATAGTTTAGAGGAACATCAGCATTTAAGCAAGCAGTTTGGAAGGCCATTTGGTGGTATCTGTGTGTTGATCTCCAGTTTACTGCTGTTCTTAGTTTTCTTTAGCCCATGTCTGATCTCAGCACTAGGCTCCCTTTAACAGTCAATCCATTTCAACCCGTTTCCATTGTGTTTTTTGGAAACATAGAAGCAGCACAAAGTTTACTTGTCTTGGCCTTATGTTTATTCATCATCCTTTCTTGATTCTGCTCTTCTGTTTTTAGCATTGAGCTTTCACAAATACATAACAAACTATCAGCTGTTCATAAATGAACTTATATGTGCATGCTTGACAAGTTGGCCACAACATATTGGAAAGCTGTTCAATTAAAGCACACTAATTTCTGCAATTGCTTGAAATATATGCCTTCATTATATCATTTGTGCATCTAAAGAGATGTACAGGGAAAACTGTAGAGTCTACATCTGGGAAATAAGTTATCTTTGTAAATACTGCAATTTCCTTTTGCTTGATAAGAGAAAAATAAATTGCAGATTTCATACATGCTTTTTGGTAGGATTGTTTCTCCACTTTGAGGTCAAAATCATAGTATAACATAGATTTTATCTAATACTTTGTCTACAATAAAAAAATAAAAAGCAAGAGCTTATTAAAAACATTTATTTGAGAGAAAAAACAGATATTGTGTATACCATAGCTTTCTCAACCATTTCCTACTGCAACTTTAACAACCAGTACATGGTGAAATCTGGGCCTTGCCAGTGATGTCCATGCCAAAATTAGACAAAATGTACAATTTACTTTTCATTTGTCTCCTGAACTAAGTATGAACTTAAAATCAGCACAGTCAATTATGTTGCTAAGCCAAACACTAAAAAAACCAGATGTTTAGGGTTAAGAGTTGGCACCCTTCTGGAGTAACACAAACACTTTTTATAGTTAAACAAGCACATTTTTCTCACAAAAAGGCATTAAATCTTAATGGTTAAAGTGGTACAGGCTTGGTGGTTACATGCACACATGCACATTGGTCAGAGAACCATGCAGTGGTGAACCTAGCCTCTTTGCTGTCTGAGGCGGACTATCGAAAGACGCCCCCCCCCCCCCCAAAAAAATAAATAAATAAATAAATAAATTTGCGTTGACATGCTGTTAGCATCAAACATTGCTATTGTCGTACAATAAACATACACAAACTTATGAAACAGTTTTTAAGAATTCTTCTTCCTGTATTACTTCAGTATCAGAAATCAACAACACGGTATTAACAATGAAAGTAACTTCACACATCTTCTGCTTGATGGATGGACGAGCCCACGTGGCCGCCATTCTCTATAACAGGAGCGCCGCAGACTTCGGGTATCTTTGGCACTCCCATTGAAGTGAATGAGAGCCACGTGGGTTCGTCCATCCACCAAGTGACACGCCTATATACATGGCAGTGGTCAGGCTGAATTCCCACCCAGTGGGGGGGGGGGAACCCAATTCTCAGGCTCAGTGGGGGACTCAGCAGACAGACCCCCATCAATCAGGTATTTATCCTCTATCATTTAGGTGAATACAGGGCAGTAACATTTTGTGACTTACAGGTGACATCTCTGACTAATCCTTCACATTTCCCTTCTCTTCCCTCTGGACCGCCATGACCACTTCTTCCAGCTGTGACTTGTCTCTGTAAAGTTTGCAACACAAACATCTTTGGCTCCTCACTTTTTCAGGCACCTGACCCACATTGTCCTCACCTGCACAAAGCCCCCATCCTGCTGCTACCCCAATTATAAAATATATGATATAACACCCCATAATTAATGTATTTATTATATTAATAATGTCCGTGTGTACCATGTATAAATAGTGCCCCTTATTAATAATGCCCCAGGTGTTAACTAATTAAAATGTTTTCCAGGTCATTAATAAACTAATCAGTGGGGCTCAAAAACCCAGTTCCCCTACTGATCAGATGTTTGAATGAACCTTGGTACCTGTGTAAGCACCGTGACCGCTTCTCTGTTTACATAGGGTCATTCATCTCATAGCGGCCATGTAATGTAACTACAGCCTTGTCCTATACACGGCTATGTGACAAGGCTGTAATTACATCACACGGTCACTATAAAACAGACAGCGTGTGATATAAACAGGCGCCATAGCCCCTTCATAAAACTGATCAGTAGGGGGGTCCACTGAACTCTTATTGATAATCTGTCCTAAGGATAGAACATCAATAAAAATGAGCTGAAAAGACCCTTTAATAAAGCCCAAGTGCCACCTTAAAGGGGTTGTTCAGGATAACCACTTTTTTAATATGAGGCTGGAGAAGGTGCTTCGGTGTCTTCCAGCGTGTTTCAGTCCTGCTGCTCTGGTGTTTTCTTCCCCACAGCACTGTGATGTCCCGTGTCAGCGGCCTCAGTGGTCATGTGCAGTGGGGACTTCTGCCAGAAGAAAACACCAGAGCAGCAGAACCAGACTGCGGTGGGAGATATCGGAGCACAAGGGACAGGTGAGTAGGTGTTTTTTTTTTAATACAGTATTACACGGTATTATGCCCCGCAGAGACCCCTGCACACGGTATTATGCCCCGCAGTGGCCCCTGCACAGGGTATTATGCCCTGCAGCGGTCCCTGCACACGGTATTATGGCCCGTAGTGGCCCCTGCACTCGGTATTATGCTCCATAGTGGCCCCTGCACTCAGTATTATGCTCCATAGTGGTCCCTGCACTCAGTTTTATGCTCCATAGTGGCCCCTGCACTCAGTATTATGCTCCATAGTGGCCCCTGCACATGGTGGCCCATGCATTCGGTATTATGCCCCATAGTGGCTCCTGCACACAGTATTATGTACCGCAGCGGCCCCTGCACATGGTATTGTGCTCCATAGTGGCCCCTGCACACTGTATTATGCTCCATAGTGGCCCCTGCACACAGTATTATGCTCCATAGTGGCCCCTGTACTCGGTATTATGCGCCATAGTGGCCCCTGCACTCGGTATTATGCTCCATAGTGGCCCCTCCACTCGGTATTATGCTCCATAGTGGTTCCTGCACACGTAATTATGCTCCATAGTGGCCCCTGCACACAGTATTCTGCTCCATAGTAACCCACCCATTATTATAACTATTATTATACTCTCGGGTCTAAAAGATCTAATGATCTAAGACCCAGGTGGTGACAAACATAAAAAACAGTGTTACTTACATGGGCTCTGGTGCACTCCCTGCTATCGGCCCTCTTCAATGTGGCACAGACCGGCATCGCCACATAATGACGTCGGCCTGGCTCACGTGATGCCTGGGACATCACCAAAGAAGGCTGAAGCCTGCTGGGAGTAACATCGGATCGCTGGAGAGGTGAGTACAATGGTTTTTATGTTTATCACCTCCCCTGGATCTCCAATTATGATACTCCGGGGTCTGAAAAACAGATAGCAGAAGGGGAACCGGAGGCGGCCACAGCAGGAGCGGGGGTAGGTAAATATAAAAGTTCTCCTCACCTACCTGCGATGCCTTGATGGAGCCACTGCCTCCTCTTCTTCACCCGCGTCCACATCTCAGCGTAGGAGGTGCAATGACATCATTGTATCGCCGCCTGCGCTGAGATGTGGAGACAGGACAGGCCCCGGTCAGCTCTGTTTTTTTTTTGTTTTTTTTAAGCGGTCTGTCCTGGACTGGTTTACGGTAAATAGAATGTAAAAAAAAATGCCGCCCCCCAGACAGTGACGGACAGTGCCGCCTGAGGCGGCCGCCTCACTTCGCCTCATCAGTGGTGCGCCCCTGGAACCATGCACCACATTACAAATTCCCCAGGAGGTTAGCCCTCTATAAATAGTAGTACCCATAATACCCTTAATAGTAGTAACACTACTGATAAGGGGGCAGTTACTTGTGAACAGGAACTATTATTTATAAGGGAAGCTTTTAGTTATAAGTGGAGGGGCACTGGACTGTGTTATGGGCGACTGAGGGGCATAAAAGCACATACAAGCCTCTCTCTGAATCAATAGCCTCTAGGGGTATTTCTATCCTGAGTTACCCTTGTGAGGGCTTTGGATCATCAGATTAATAATAAAAATTAATAGCTCAGCTCTAGAGGTGGGCAAACCTCTCAAGATAAATAGTTTCGGGTGGTTTGGAACCAAAATTCATTTTGGGTCGAACAAGTTCGGCATGAACTGCAGCTTAAACTTGGCTTAAACATAGTGCATCAGGGATCGTAGGAACCGATCTTTCCAGTCTCTAGATTTTAAAGCAAACACAGATGAAATCATGTCAAAGTGAAAATGACACTTACAGTGGTGAAAATAGTATTTAGTCAGCCAGCAATTGTGCAAGTTCTCCCACTTAAAAAGAAGAGAGAGGCCTGTAATTGACATCATAGGTAGACCTCAACTATGAGAGACAAAATGAGAAAACAAATCCAGAAAATCACATTGTCTGATTTTTAAAGAATTTATTTGCAAATTATGGTGGAAAATAAGTATTTGGTAACCTACAAACAAGCAAGATTTCTTGCTCTCACAGACCTGTAACTTTAAGAGACTCCTCTGTCCTCCACTCATTACCTATAGTAATGGCACCTGTTTGACATTGTTATCAGTATAAAAGACACCTGTCCACAACCTCAAACATTCACACTCCAAACTCCACTATGGTGAAGACCAAAGAGCTGTGGAAGGACACCAGAAACAAAATTGTAGACCTGCACCAGGCTGGGAAGACTGAATCTGCAATAGGCAAGCAGCTTGGTGTGAAGAAATCAACTGTGGGAGCAAAAATTAGAAAATGGAAGACATACCACTGATAATCTCCCTCGATCAGGGGCTCCACGCAAAATCTCACCTTGTGGGGTCAAAATGATCACAAGAACGGTGAGGAAAAATCCCAGAACCACATGGGGGGACCTAGTGAATGACCTGCAGAAAGCTGGGACTAACGTAACAAAGGCTACCGTCAGTAACACACTACGCCACCAGGGACTCAGATCCTGCAGTGCGAGACATGTCCCCCTGCTTAAGCCAGTACACATCCGGGCCCGTCTGAAGTTTGCTAGAGAGCATTTGGATGTTCCAGAAGAGTATTGGGAGAATGTCATATGGTCAGATGAAACCAAAGTAGAACTGTTTGGTAGAAACACAACTCGTCGTGTTTGGAGGAGAGTGAATGCTGAGTTGCATCCAAAGAACACCATACCTACTGTGAAGCATGGGGGTGGCAACATCATGCTTTGGGGCTGTTTCTCTGCAAAGGGACCAGGACGACTGATCCGTGTACATGAAAGAATGAATGGGGCCATGTATCATGAGATTTTGAGTGCAAACCTCCTTCCATCAGCAAGGGCATTTAAGATGAAACGTGGCTGGGTCTTTCAGCATTACAATGATCCCAAGTACACTGCCAGGGCAACGAAGGAGTGGCTTCGCAAGAAGCATTTCAAGGTCCTGGAGTGGCCTAGCCAGTCTCCAGATCTCAACCCCATTGAAAGCCTTTGGAGGGAGTTGAAAGTACTTGTTGCCTAGCGACAGCCCCAAAACATCACTGCTCTACAGGAGACCTGCATGGAGGAATGGGCCAACATACCAGCAACAGTGTGTGCCAACCTTGTGAAGACTTACAGAAAACGTTTGACCTCTGTCATTACCAACACAGGATATATTACAAAGTATTGAGATGAACTTTTGTTATTGACCAAATACTTATTTTCCACCATAATTTGCAAATAAATTCTTTAAAGATCAGACAATGTGATTTTCTGGATTTGTTTTCTCATTTTGTCTCTCATAGTTGAGGTCTACCTATGATGTCAATTACAGGCCACTCTCATCTTTTTAAGTAGGAGAACTTGCACAATCGGTGGCTGACTAAATCCTTTTTTTTCCCCACTGTATGTCTATGGAAAAACAGATGGTAAGCAGTGGATAAAAATTCCGAGTTTAGCCATACACCGCACTGACACTCACTTTTATGCACTTTAACATTTAAAATGCTCCAATTGTCTAACAATTTAAATAAGATTATGTTGGCACGAGATTCAGAGCTCCAGTCAGAGGCAGCCAGTGTCAGAGCTCAGAATCACACCCTTTGTCTGCTCCTGCCTGACACTGCCTTCCTGACAGTAAAGAGGCTAAATAGCATATCAGGCACCAAAAATAACAGTATTGATTGCTCCAGAACGGTGGGAACTAGAGAAAAATTCCAACTGTTCCAGAATTAGTGGAGCAGCACCTATTAACAGATGCTAAAAATTGGAGTTGGTGGAGGTGGTGAAAGGTCCTCTTTCAGGCAAAGGCCATACATAGAGAAATGCAGCTAAAAAACGCTGCGGAAAAAAATGGAGCGGAAACACATTGCAGTTTTTTTCAGCAGCATTTTTCATTGCAGTTTTTGCTGAGTTTTTCACTGCAGATTTTCTACCTTATTATACCTAAAAGGAAACTGCAGGCGTTTCCACACATATAATTGACATGCTGCAATTTTCAAAAACGCAGCTTTTGAGCAGCGTTTTTTTTTCTGCAATGTGTGGATGGAATTATGCAGAATCTCATTCACTTTGCAGGTACTGTAAAATGCTGCATTTTTTTCAAAACACTGCGTTTTCGCAATGTGGTAATTTTCCTACTCTTAGCTTTTTTGCAAGCTTTACAGTTCTGTATCATGCAGTGATGAATAACATATCCATCCCCTACTTCCACCATCACTGATATGCCTCATGTTCCAGCCCACACAATCTTATATACTGTATATGACATCAGCACTATAAGGTGTCCAGCTGTCAGGTGGCGCCAGAACATCACAGTGATTCACAAGACACGTGTCTCTCCTGTATTATTACTGTGCAATACATGTGGTGGCGGACATTTTAGGTCATCCAAGAATTGCCATTTTTTAGGTTTTGTTAAAAACCGAACAATATGGAATATTTGGTCAAACCTGGTTCATGACAAATCAGTTTGCTTATCTTTTCAGCAATTTATTAATGTAAGATAAGTCAAGCTTCTTCAATTGTTAATTTTATATTATTAAGTTATCTACTCCATGTTTGTTGAAGCCTGTTGTCACTTGGCTTGTTGGAAAATGTCCTTGTATTGAATCACTGTTTATGTTTTTGTTTGTTCGTTACACCCCTTTTGGAACATCTTTTCTGCTGGTGGTTGTTCCTGGTATGTTGTTTTAAGGGAAAGAATTAGACTTGCCCATAAAAATATTCTATGAATGCCAACCACAGGTATTGTCACAAGAGGCAGACCTATTTTTCTTGTAATGTATAATAACATATTCTTGACAATGCTGCTTATATTTTCAAGCGATACAGTTCTACCACTCCAGCTCTGATATAATGTCCTAGCTATATTGGACTTTATGAGTGCAGTAAATATGTAATAGTCCTTTGGATTTTTGTAATATTTCACAAACATCTAATAATAATACACCTACCAGGAATGTTTTTCATATGAATAAAATAAGAATAAACTAATAAAACATGTATTCATGTGCAATGCATATACAGTAATACCTCGTACATTCGCGAGGTTAGGGTCCAGAGCGGGTCGCGGATCGCGAGGAATCGCGAATGTTTGGCACAAGCGCTTAGAAGCGCTTACAATGCCAGTTTCTAATGTTTAACCCCTAAATATCAATAAACTTTACCCTACAGTACTGTACAGTATACTAAAGTATACTAAAGTATACTGTACAGTACTGTATATTAATACATTCATTCATTTTTCTTATACACTCACAGTAAAACGAAACTAATTACCGGGTACGTAACGAACAGGACGCTACTACCCAATAGCGAAGGTGTTTTTTTTTAATTAAATTTCACAGATCTGAAAAAAAAAGAGCAAAATCTATATATGTTAGTTGCCAAAAAAATATCGCGAATCTGTGAATTCGCAAATTCGGAAACGCGAGTGTACGAGGTATTACTGTATATGTTGCCATAGTGTATTAAGGGGAACTTGTGCAGAAGTGCCTAGGATACTGGGTACTAGCAGGACAATAACAAGCCAATCTGCTTTGGACAGGGTATTCAGATAATGGACTAGGAAAGCAAACTGAATATTTGTCTGAAATGAAGTAAGGCTTATAACTATGTCTGTAGGTGAAAGAATGTGCTGAATGTGCTCTTCAGCAATATTAAGTAATATTTTGGCATGGTGCTTGATGGTATTTGCCATTGTTTTTATTAATAGACTTCCCTGTCTCCCCTCGTTCTGCAGGGAGGTATAATATCTTATAAGCATTACTTCAGCATCTGCAGACCAAGCTTGTGGAGTCCAGCATTGTCATATATATGTACATTGTTTCAGGCTCTAGTTATAGCCCAATTACATGCTTGATGCAGCCATAGATTTTAGATAAGTGTTTCCAAACGGGCAAATAGCTGATAAAAGTTAATGACTGTAAAAATAATAAACACATCTAAGCCCAAGTATTTGCTTGTTTCGGGAATAAAACGTTTTCATTGAACTATATATTTTTTAAAAATTTTCCTTAATAGAAAATTAAGCTTTTTTGCAATTAAAGTTAGCAATTTATATTGCTCTATTCCTTCCCTGAAGTGCATATTTATATTTTTACTGTTTGACAGCTTTATGATATGCACTGTAAGCTTAACAAATATGTGCTGGGAATCAATAGCAAATTAATGAGTGTATTAAAGCATATCCACACTATTTTTAGACCAATGTTCTTACCTAATCTAGGAACAAGGTTGACAAATCAAGCATGCTTGCAGGCATAATTCGTATTTGCACGCCTGCGGACAATTTTTACATATCTTCCAAACCATCAGTTTTTAAAAGATGCGTTAATATTCAATAAGAAGCACTCCTTATGTCTATTATTATCTAAAATAATTTTACAGGTTGCAGATGTAATAAAATTAAAGCATTTAGCTTCCAGCTCGGAGAAGAAATCAGATATATCTATACAAGATTTTCATTAGTCATCCAATTAATAACGTCTGCTGCATTGCAACACTTCTGCAGGAACAAAAAAAAAAGTCCATATTGGACAATTCAGCTTTTTGTAAGTCATATGTTATTTTATGCAAGGCAGTCAGCCAGTTAACTCCGACTGATATACTGGCACATCATTTAAAACATTACAGTTAATTTAGGTAAGTGCAGTCTTATAGTCTTGGCCAATAAACCATTGCTGTGGTCAGCTGCCAAAACAGTCATTATTAGATCAAATCTAAACTTTCAAGAGACAATTTGTTCTAATTGCAAGAACCGAGACGTCATAATGTGTTCTACCTATGGTGCAGTACAGAGCTAAGAATTAGTGACTATGCAGAGCACGGCCTGTGTGTTAAAGGAAAGATTTCCTTATAGGATGATAAATGACTCCATTACACTGATGGTTTAGACACATTATTATTAAAATAAAATGTTCTTCTATGGTAAACTCAGACTACCTGTTCCTCAGCAACTAAATTTCCAGACGCCTCGTTTTTCCATTACCTTCAGCATATATGGACATTCAATATGTATTGCCAGGAGCAATACATATTAGTAGCTGAAAGTGGCCCTGGAGAAAAATCTAAAAGTGGAACCATTTTATCGGCGGGCTCAGTGCAAGTAAGCAGAGTCAGCACAAGTAGGCGGGGCCAGCTGCTTAATACCAAGAAAGAGGCTGCAGTCCTATGTAAGTTACCATATGTAAGAGCTATTGTTGTACTCTGGAGTCTCCTCAGACCCCAAGGATTGCAATATTCTCCAACCATTGAACTTCTTAACAGTTGTGTAAGTACCACCGTAGCGGCTGCCACGGGGCCCCTGCTGATTTTTTAATTTTTTTAAAATAGGCCCTATTTACTTACCAACGCCCGCTCCTGCTCACCGCTGCCTTTGTGCGTCCCATATCACATCGCTGGGGCCTCCTGGAGGGCAGAAGGGGAAGCGGAGGAGGCCGTGAGCAGGAGCGGAGGTCTGTAAGTAAGGCTGTGGGCCCGCAGCAAGAGTATTTGTTGAGCGAACCCCAACAAATACTGCTATTATTGTACTCGCGGGTCTCTTCAGACCCCAGTGTATAATGATTGGAGGCCCAGGGGAGGTGAGCAAATATAAAAACAGTGTTACTCACCTCTCCCAGGCTCCGGTGTGACTCTCCAATGTCTTTGGGCCTCTGTAGTGACAACACAGACATCACGTGGCATCTGCTGAACCCAAATTTTTTGCAATATTTGCAATGAACACCATTGGGACATAAAACAGTGTGTAGGGACCACTATGTGACATAATATTGTGTGCAGGGGCCACTATGAGACATTATACTGTTTGAAGGTGCCACTGTGGAACATTATACTGAGGGGAGGGGCCACTATGGAACATAATACTGTGTGGAGGGTCGGCTGCATTTTCACTACATGGGGCCTTAGCCTAAAGTTGCTTTCACTGTCCTCAGGGACATAGCTGTAGGGGGTTCAGAGGTAGCAGTCATCCTGGACCCTGAGGGGACCCCAAAGGTTCGTCTGAAACATAAAATATACCACAATTCTAAATGGTACATGGTAGATAGGGGCCTAACTACAGATTTTGCACTGGGGCCCAGGGGCTTCAAGTTACACCTTATGTCACACAGCCAGTCATGGAACTGTACTTAGCTTTACAGTTCTGTTTTGCACACTATATTTCACTGGTTTTTACTTTCTGCTTCAATTATACCTATATGGAAATTACATCCACTTTGCAGGGTCAAATTGCAGCGATTACTCCTTAGACAACACTTTTTCTGCTGTAGAATTGCACATTGTTTTTAATTGCAGTAATTCCTAGCACATGTTACTTTCACTCTCATTTCTGTTTAACCCCTTAAGGACACAGCCATTTTTCATTTTTGCATTTTCATTTTTCCCTCCCCACATTCCAAGAGTCACATGATGGCTTATTGTTTGCGAAGCAAATTGTACTTTGTAATGGCACCATTCAATATGCTGTGCAATGTACTGGGAAGCTGGAAAAAAATTCAGAATGAGGTGCAATTGGAGAAAAAATGCATTTGCACCAATTTCATATGGGTTTAATTTTTACGGTGTTCACTGTGTGGTAAAAATGACATGTTACCTGTATTCTGCGGGTCAGTATGAACATGGCGATACCAAATTTATATAGTATTTGTAATGTTTTGATACCTTTTCAAAAATGAAAATCTTTGCAAAATTGAAAAAAAATTTTGTGTCGCCATATTGTGACACCTGTAACTTTTTCATATTTACATGTATGGAACTGGGTATGGCGTCTTTTTATGCGGGACTAGATGATGTTTTACTGATACCATTTGGGGAAAGATCTGATGGTTTGATCACGTTTTATTGAATTTTTTATAGGAGGCAAAGTGTTGAAAAAAAAACGCTATTTGGCTATTTAGATTTTTTTTAGCCGCTACGCCGTTCACCGTATGGGATAAATATTTTAATACTTTAATAATTCGGGCATTTTGGAGCAGGGGGACACCTAATGTGTTTTATGTTTACTTTTGTTTATTTATTTTTATATGTGATCTAGGGAAAGGGGGGTGATTTGAACTTTTGTGTTTTTTTATACTTTTAAAAATTTTTTTTTTCCTCTTTTACTTTTATGATAGACCCCCTAAGGACCTTGAAACCTAGGGGGTCTGATCGCTCATACTATTCACTGCAATACCACTGTATCACAGTGAATAGTAAAATACCTTCACTTCTATTAGACGCTGCCTCTGGCAGCGTGTAATAGGTGCAATGCAATGACAAGCCTGGGAGCCTTCAATAGGTTTCCGGCTGTCATGGCAAGTGATTGCCACCCTCCGATGACGTTCAGGAGTACGGCGATTGGTGAAAAATGGCGCCTGAGCCTGACCGTGGTGTCTAAAAGGTTAACAGCTGCGATCGGTGCAGGCACCGATTGCTGCTTTTAGCGGCATGTCCTGGCTGTATTATACAGCCAGCACCCGCCATGTATGGAGAGAGCACCCCTCTACACCCAATCACGTACATGTACGTGAAATAGGGTTAAGGGGTTAATGACTGTAAGCATACAGGTGACATGCATAGTAACGTGTTGGCATTACTTCAATTAAAAGCAGTTCTTCAGCAAAGAATTTACATGTGAACCCATGCTTAGGATGGTTGCCCACACTTTTTTGGCATTTTGCTGCATTTTCACTGTGTTTTTATTAATGTTTTTTGGCTGAAAAACAGATGTCACATATTGGTAAGTAGTAATGTATGAATAGACCTATATGCCTTGCTTTTTTGTTTTGGACTTGTAAAACATTTCCTGGTTTCTTTTTCTTCCTTGGTGTTTTTTTTTCTCTTTAAACCACAGCATGCTTTAGTACTATATTCAGGTGTTTTCTGTAAATACGGCTTCCCACCACAGCCATTTTTAATTTTTGTTTTTGACTAGTTGCCTTCTAAAAGCCATAACTTTTTTATTTTTCAGTTCACAGAGCCATATGAGACTTAATTTTTGCGGGACAAATGGTAATGGTACCATTTAATATTCTCTACAATGTACAAGGAAGCTGGAAAAAACATTCATGCATAGAGCAGCCTGTAATAGAAGATATACAATGACAAGCATGGGAGCCTTCAACAGTCTCCCAGTTTTCATTCACTCCTGAGGCCAGCAATCCAATCCAAAATGGCGGTGCCCCAGTTCAGTCAACTTTGACCAAGTTGAAAAATTTTTCCTCTAATCAATATAAAGATTGGAGTCCCATAAACAAAAGTTATAAACACCTAGAAAAATTAAATGAGGACAACCCATATAGCAAAAGATCTCATGACAATTTATTAATGTAAAATACATATATATAGAATAAATATATCATACAAATATAAATACAAGGAGAGTTAATAAACAATACACTGCAAAGCACAGTGTTTGTGATACAATAACCCTCACCCCCTAAAGAGTAGAGGATTATGACCCCCAAACAGATTGCCTACTGGGTACAATCCTGAAAAGTCTATTATGGGTGCAAAAAATGCTATGTCAAATAATACCACTAGTAACATGTAAACAGAGGCAAGAAAAACCTTCACATGACCCATCTTACTTTAATATAACCACTATTAAAAGGTATACCTATACCCAGGGCCGTTTTAACACATTGGTGGGCCCAGTGCAAAGGTTTCATAAGTGGGCCCCCTACCCATCACCACCACTTAAACATACCTGACCCACCCAAATTAAAATGGCCATCACATCGTATTAATCCTTCTTACTGGGACCATACAATATAAGTGGCCATGTAGTCCCCCCCTTATAAATGTCCTGTTCACAGCTAACTGCACCTTTATCAATAATAAATATAAGATGGTCATTATTTATGTAGGGACTATTATTTAAAAGGGAGGCTAAGATTCCTTGCTTATAAATAATAATGCCCCCTTATAAATAAGGGTCCCTGCTTATAAATAGTGCCCCTCATCAGTAATTTCCCCTCCTTATAGATAATAGTTCCCCTTATTACTAGGGGCAGCACGATGGCTCAGTGGTTAGCACTGCAGCCTTGCAGCGCTGGAGTCCTGGGTTTGAATCCTGCCAAGGACAACATCTGCAAGGAGTTTGTATGTTCTCCCCGTGTTTGCGTGGGTTTCCTCTGGTTTCCTCCCACACTCCAAAGACATACTGATAGGGAATGTAGATTGTGAGCCCTATATGGGACAGTGACTGTCAATGTCTGTAAAGCGCTGCGGAATATGATGGCGCTATATAAGTAAGCATAATAAATAAATAATAGTTCTCCCTTCTAAATAGTTGCCTCTTATAAATAATACTACTACTTTATAGTTCTCCCTTTTAAATAATAGTCCCCATTTCTAACTAATAAATGGGGACTACTATTTACAAGGGATAACTACTGTATTATGAGGGGGAAACTTATGTAACACCCCTTTTGCCACCCGTCTTGCATGGGGTGTACGTGCTTGTTCTCACCTCTCTATAGCGCAGTGCCTCCACCCAAATCTTGCTTGAAGCTCTCCAGGAATGCAGGCAGTTGTAGTACTTCTGCCAGGGGCTGACTTGGGAAACCCCTGCCCGAGCTTAGTACAGTCATGGCCAAAAGTTTTGAGAATGATACAAATATTAATTTTTACAAAGTCTACTGCTTCAGTTTTTCTAATGACAATTTGCATATACTCCAGAATGTTATAAAGAGTGATCAGCTTAACAGCAATTACTTGCAAAGTCAATATTTGCCTAGAAAATGAACTTTATCCCCCAAAACACATTTCAACATCATTGCAGCCCTGCCTTAAAAGGACCACCTAACATCGTTTCAGTGATTGCTCCATTAACACAGGTGTGGGTGTTGATGAGGACAGGGCTGGAGATCAATCTGTCATGATTAAGTAAGAATGACACCACTGGACACTTTAAAAGATCAAGGCGAGGAAAGCCGCAGGGCCAGATGACATCAGTGCAAGGCTAATTAAGGCTTGCGGGGACCAGCTGTGTGGTATAATTACATATATGTATAATATGAGCCTGAGGCAGGAAATAGTCCCTGAATTATGGAAATCTTGTTGTGGGTACCAGTTCCAAAGAAACCCCACCCTATGGACCTCAACGACTACAGACCTGTAGCACTGACATCCCACCTGATGAAGATCTTGGAGAGATTGGTTCTCACACATCTCCGCCCTCTAGTGAGCCCCGCTATGGACCCCCTCCAGTTTGCTTATCGGCCGGGCATTGGGGTAGATGATGCCATCATCCATCTTCTGCACAGGGCTCTGTCTCACCTGGAGAAACCAGGGAACACAGTGAGAATAATGTTCTTTGACTTCTCCAGTGCTTTTAACACCATACAGCCCAGGTTATTGAGGGACAAGCTGGGCCTTGCTGGAGTGGACCACCACCTCTCCAACTGGATCCTAGACTACCTCACAAATCGACCTCAATACGTGAGAGCCCGAGACTGTGTGTCAGGTACCGTGATCTGTAATACGGGGGCACCTCAGGGTACGGTTCTCGCCCCTTTCCTCTTCACACTGTACACTGCAGATTTTAGGTGCAACTCATCCAGCTGCTACCTACAGAAGTATTCTGACGACTCTGCAATAGTGGGTCTCATCACAGATGACGATGACAGGGAGTACAGAGAACTGAACCAGGATTTTGTGGACTGGTGCCACCGGAACCACCTGAAGATTAACGCGGGGAAGACCAAGGAGATGGTGGTGGACTTCCGCAAAGGCAGAAGCCCTCCTAAACCAGTGGACATCCTGGGGACGGGCATCGAGATTGTGAACACCTATAAGTACCTGGGTTTGCTCCTTAATAATAAGCTGGACTGGGCAGATCATATGGAGGCCCTGTACAGGAAGGGCCACAGCAGGCTCTACCTGCTTAGGAAACTGAGAGCCTTTGGAATCCGGGGGGCACTTCTTAGAACTTTCTTCAACTCGGTAGTGGCATCAGCCATCTTCTTTGGAGTGGCCTGCTGGGGGAGCAGTATATCAACCAGGGACAGAAATAAACTTGACAAGCTGATTAGAAGGGCCAGCTCTGTCCTGGGGAGCCCCCTGGACCCAGTGCAGGTGGTGGGTGACAGAAGGATACTGTCCGTGGTGAGCTCCATGCAGAAGAAGAAGTCCCATCCCATGCATGAGACTGTGATCGCGCTGAGCAGTACTGTCAGTGACCGACTGCTCCACCCTAGGTGTGAGAAGGAGTGCTATCGGAAGTCTTTCCTCCCCACCGCGGTTAGGCTGTACAACCAACACCGACCTAAGCGGAGATCATTACACACAGAGAACTGAAATATCTCTCTGCCTGTTAAATCCCCCCCCCCCCCCCTCTGCTACGTCCTATCTGTCTGTCTGCTATTAATGTAATGCCTCTCACCTTGGAACATTCCTGTACATGTTGTATTTGTATCTGCTTATCTTTGCTGCTGTAACACACTGAATTTCCCCATTGTGGGACTATTAAAGGACTATTATTATTATTATTAAAAGGAGGCTGGTGCTTGCCATCATTGTTTCTCTTCTGTTAACCATGGTTATCTCTAAAGAAACACGTGCAGTCATCATTGCACTGCACAAAAATGGCCTAACTGGGAAGAGTATTGCAGCTAGAAAGATTGCACCTCAGTCAACAATCTATCGCATCATCAAGAACTTCAAGGAGAGAGGTTCCATTGGTGCCAAAAAGGCTCCAGGGCGCCCAAGACCGACCAGCAAGCGGCAGGACCATCTCTTAAAAGTGTTTCAGCTGCGGGATCGGGCTACCAGCAGTGCAGAGCTTGCTGAGGAATGGCAGCAGGCAGGTGTGAGTGCATCTGCACGCACTGTGAGGCGGAGACTCTTGGAGCATGGTCTCAAGGAGGGCAGCAAAGAAGCCACTTCTCTCCAGAAAAAACATCAGGGACAGACTGATATTCTGCAAAAGGTACAGGGAGTGGACTGCTGAGGACTGGGGTAAAGTCATTTTCTCTGATGAATCCCCTTTTCGATTGTTTGGAACATCTGGAAAACAGCTTATTCGGAGAAGAGGTGAGCGCTACCACCAGTCTTGTCTCATGCCAACTGTAAAGCATCCTGAAACCATTCATGTGTGGGGTTGCTTCTCAGCCAAGGGAATCGGCTCTCTCACAGTCTTGCCTAAAAACACAGCCATGAATAAAGAATGGTACCAGAATGTCCTCCAAGAGCAACTTCTCCCAACCGTCCAAGAGCAGTTTGGCGCTCAACAATGCCTTTTCCAGCATGATGGAGCACCTTGCCATAAAGCAAAGGTGATAACTAAATGGCTCAGGGAACAAAACATAGAGATTTTGGGTCCATGGCCTGGAAACTCCCCAGATCTTAATCCCATTGAGAACTTGTGGTCAATCATCAAGAGACGGGTGGACAAACAAAAACCAACAAATTCAGACAAAATTAAAGCATTGATTCTGCAAGAATGGACTGCTATCAGTCAGGATTTGGTCCAGAAGTTGATTGAGAGCATGCCAGGGAGAATTGCAGAGGTCCTGAAGAAGAAGGGTCAACACTGCAAATATTGACTTGCTGCATTAACTCATTCTAACTGTCAATATAAGCTTCTGTTACTCATAATATGAATGCAATTCTATTTCTGTATGTGATAAAAACATCTGACAAACACACATAAAAACCAGAGGGCAGCAGATCATGTGAAAATAGAATATTTGTGTCATTCTCAAAACTTTTGGCCATGACTGTACACACTCCCCCAATTTGAGGATGACACAAGTATGCAACCAGTTTACACGAAATACAAAAATTTAATATTAATTCAGAAATATAAACAATTATAGTGCTGACACTCTCCCCCTAGTGGTCTTGCTGCAAATGACAGGCCACACTTATCACAGAATGTCTGTAAGTGACTCACTCTCTATCTAGCTATTTGCAGTACTGAAGGGGGTGGCCACCATGTATTGTCACAGTTCAATCGTTGGGGCCCAATCGTTGGTGCACATAAATGGTATAACACTTATTACTCCTCACAGCAACAGTTCAGTCACTAATACTGGAACGACCACAACACAGTTCCCGGGGGTACTCACTACCTTGGATCTTTAGCTCACAGGAATCCATGCAGGAGCATTCACATTAAGGAGAGGAAGGGAGCATGGAGGTGCTGGCAGTCTCCTTCTGTGTGGATGCAACTGTAGTCTCTCACAGTTCTGGTTGGTCTGCAGACCGGATGCTGGCACAGTAGTCACCTCTCTCTCCACCAGATGTACAGATGACTCAGCAGCTGGATCAGTCAGTCTCTGCAGACACACAAGCCTCTCACTTTCCTCTCTCTCTGGTAGAGATGTCTCCCATACTCCATTTTCTTCCCTCTCCTGCTTTCCTTCCTGTGTCTGCCCCGCCTCCTGCCCCCTTGATGTCATACAGCCTGTGCTGTGTGTTACAGAGGAGTTCCTGTAGGCGGCACTGTTCATCTCTGGAAGATATAGAGGAATGCGTGATTGTGCTCTGTCCATAGCATCCACAACACACAAAGTGTCCCCTGTGGGGGTTACACTTATTTTTAAGGAGGGCTTTTTTTAAGGGGAAACTATTGTATATAAAGGAGAAAACTTTTATTTTTAAGGGGGCTAATATTTATAACATGCCTCCCAACTTTCAAAAGATAGAAAGAGGGACACAGAACGTGCTGCGCACTATGCAAATTTAGCTCCATCCACTTCTACATTGACTCCGACCATTCGCATCCATTTTTTGATGTGACCCCGCACAGTATAATCCTCCTACAGGCACCCTAACATTATATGCCCCCACATTATAATGTTACCCTCCAATTACCCCCCAGTATGAAGAACCTAGAGGGGGACATTAAACTGGGGCAGTTGGAGGGGAACAGTAAACTGTGGGGGTAGTTGGATGGGGACATTAAACTGGGGCTGTTTGCTGCAACCTAGTCGGATGAGACCGGAGGATGGGAGTAGTAGTGGTGGATGCTGTGCCACCTAGCAGGCCGAGCACGCTTCCAAACAGCTCCAGTCCCACTCCCAGGCCGGACAAAGTCGAGGGGGGTCCTGCAGCACTACCGGATGGTGGTGGTAGTAATTCTTTTCCCCGGGGCACTTCCAGTTGAAGAGGGGGATCTCTCCTACCTGAGCTGGTGTGGTGTTGGTCGGAAAAGCCCTGATGGTAAAGCAGGCACAACTCAGGGGTCAGCGTTGCAGGTAAACCAAACAGCCGTTTATTAAGGCAACTTGAACAGAGAGTCAACAGCAGCTTCCAGATGGGGGTAGTAGTCCTACAGTGTCCAACCCCCAGCCTTGGTTCTAGGAGGGCATCCAAAGATGGTATTGCGGTGACCAGATGGAAGGTAACGCTGCAGTTGGGATTGCGGGGTGCAAACAGCGCAGACTTGTCACGGTCTCTGGGCACGAGGGCGCAGCGCTGGTGCTGTCCCACGTTACCACCACTGGTACCGGTGATGAGGGGGGCTGCACAAATGTTGGTGGTGATTGTTCCCCCGGGGCGCTTCCCCTATACTGTGCCGACTGGTGGTGTTTGGGGCGCCCTGATGTTGTCGGTGCAGAGTCAGACACAGAAACGGTTGTAAAGTTGAACTTTTACTTCCATGGGTGTGGAGGCACAAATGCTTAAACAGTTTCTTCAATACAAAACAACGGGGTACGCCTGGTGACACAGCAAAGTCCTGGGGTGCAGGGTAGACTTGATGAAAGGTGTTCCTAGCCCCTTATACTTCAGTGTTACAGCCCTAAGGTGCGTCTGGGCTCCTATTTGGCTCATAGGAGGATGCCCACCATGATACTAGTACATAATATTCCCCACTCACGTTATGTGGTCCTGATAGCTCAGAGTTTCGGGGTGCAATAGTCAGGGTGGCAGGATATTCCACAGGTCTGGCCTTGGCCCCTGGATCCTGTGATACTTGCTATGGAGCACGTGTTCCAGAATGTTCTCTCCACAGTCTCATGCTGACAAGATAATGATGCTTGACTTCCTTCAGGGCGATGGCTAGGCAGACAGGAGACAGGATCTTCTGAATAGCTGGAGTATGTCAGCTCTCCAACCTTCCTGGGCCTGTCTAGGACTTGAGATTCCTGCACTAAACTCACTGCTTTCTTCACAGGACATCACACTTATCTCCTCCCCTCCTCCTCCTAACACTCCACACTTCTAACTCCTCACACGCAGGACCTTCCTGCAGGGGTGTTACCATGGGGACCCAGTGATCAGCTGACTCCTCCCCTTTTCCCAGGCGATGTCCTCCCATTGGACATTTGGTTACTATTCAATCCTATGGGAGGTGTAATGCATGTGTGAGGCTCACTAGGTGGTGCTGTGTTGTGTGAGACTCAGGACCCCCTGCTATGTCACACAGGCTATGAAGCAACAGGAAATAATACAATGCACAGAGATCACCCTCAGCCCAGCCATAGCCAGCTCTGGGATGCCACAGTATAGGCTCCACAGTATGGCTTTCTCTCCTCCTTTGTGCCTCTCCCAGCCAGTACTCTGGGGATGGAGTCACAGGAAGTCCTGACAGGGATCTGGTTACCTGTAAACTAGGCCCGACTATGACTCTCCTGTCAGGGTCCTCTCCTGCTCCTCCTGGCACAACACCAAATGAATTCCAGCAGCTTGGATAGCTTTACTCCCTTGCTCTGGGCTGTCTTCAAATGAGCCTGGGGCTGATGATGTCCCTCCTGAGGCTGTGAAAGCGGCGGTTGGCCCTCAGTCCAGAGGCTGGTGGCAGGTCAGCTCTGCACACCTCGTCTGGTCTACAGCATGCACTGAACTAACTTCCAACCGTCGCCGGGGAGATAATATCTCCTCACAACCCCTCAACAGTTACTTGTGGCGAGGACTTTTGCCAGAACAAGCCCCTGGACGGCGCTCAACTGGACAGTGGTGGGTGACATTGGAGCGCTGGAGACAGGTGAGTATGTTTTTTTTTTTTTTTTTTATGTTTCACCTTCCCCGGCCTACCTGCCCAAATACTGTAATTCCTGGACAACCCCTTTAAATCAATAATTCCCACCTTAAGTATGTATAGCCCATTACCCTCTTACACCCTTACATAAATACTGCCTCCCAATAGCCCCATTATATTAATAATGCCCCTTATATTAATTATGGCCCTTATATTAATAATACCTCTGCTTACCCTAATGATTATTGGCCCTTAATATTATTAAGCCCCCCCCCAAAAAAAAAAAAAAACAACAACAATAATACTCACCTGCCTCCAATCCCCTTGCTCGCACTTGCCACCACTGACTCTCCTTGCTGTATCCTGCAGCCTACAAGATGCCGTCACCACAGGACGTCTGTGTCCCGCTCAGGCGGTGCCATGTAGTGACGTCATTGTGCCTGTCTGCAACGGGACGCCGATGTCTTAGTTGTTGTTAGGGAACCTGTAGGCCACAAGCCACTACAGGCCTGATCTTCTGTGTGCAAATTAAGTTGAGTAACTCTGTACATACACTGCATTATTTATCTTGTATTGATCCTAAGTCACATCTTTTATTGTAGCCTAGAGCTGCAGTCAGGGTTCTGCTAGTGGTCAATGGAAACAGTCAATAAGATTGTTGTCAGACACATTCCTTACAGATTAGCAAAGCTCCTAAAATGCTGCCTTTTGTCAGATTACTATACAAAGTTTGGTCAGTATCCCCTAATAAGAAGGTTACAACAAGGACTGCATCCCAAGCTAATAAGGGTTCTTCGAGGGCTGTATCCACTAACAAGGATAGGCAAAGGCTTAGAATATGGATCCCATGTCGGAAATGGTGTCAAATGAGCAGGATCAGGCTGCTAACACAATCATCAGCTAAACCAGAGACCAGCTATTAGGCATTAAGAAGTCAACTCCAAGAGCAGAAGAGACAGGCCCTTTATCCCTTCAATTATCACAGGGAATATGTGTTCCATTGTGAAGAATATGATGAACTGTAAAGAATATGATGAACTGCTTAAGTCTTGTAAAGGAGTAAGTTCAGGAAGTGCAGCCTATTGTGTCTCACAGAATCATGGTTAAAGTAATGATAACTCTGACTGAAGGGTATTGACCAGAGGCGTAGCTAGCGGGGGGAAGGGGGGAGGGTGGCAGAGGGGGGCAGCTGCCCACTGACTCTGTGAGGCCCACCCCGGGGCCGCCATTAATGCATCCTTTATTTCTTACTAGATCGGTGTCTGCAGACACCAATCTAGTTAAAACGTATCCTGCAGCTTAACAGTATTGTAAACCGCAAGCCAATACAGGCCTGTGGTTTACAAGACCCCGAGACCACAGATGGATGTCTGTTTCTCAGCACAAGCAGCGCGATGACGTCACAACATCGCACCGCCTGCGTGGACAGGGAGGAAGCGGCGGCTCCATTCATCAGGATCGCAGGTAGGTGAGTATTACTTTTTTGTTTGTTTTTTTTAGCGCAGTTGTGAGTATATTAATAGTATAAGGGGGAATAGTATAGGAGGGGGAATTATAACTATAAAGGGAGGATTCATTAGGGGACATTATGACGATGGGGGGGGGTCATTTATATAAGGGTTATTAGGGGGTATTATGAATACAAGGGGGAACGTTATTTATATAAGGGGCCATTAGGGAGCATCATTTATATTTGGAGGCATTATGAATATAAGGGGGTATTTATTTTGTATTTATGTCAGGGGGAATCAGGGGCATAATATGAGGGTCAAATAATTTAATTAAAGTGGCACATGGGCTTTATTAAGACTAAGGCCCCACGTAGCGGGCTGCAGCAAAAAAAGCGCTGCAGGAAAGATTGTGGTGGTAGCATTGTGGTTTTTCCCGCAGCGCTTTTCACAGAAGGTCCGCAGAGGTTTCCCCTGTGGACTTTCTGTTTTCAATACACCTATATGGAAACCGCCAGTGTTTCCATAGGTATAATTGACATGCTGCAATTTCCGAAACTGCAACGGTTTTGGAAATCGCAATGCATCTGCTGCACGTATTTTCCCGCAATGTGTGGATGGGATTTGCTAGAATGCTGCGTTTTTTTTCTGTGGGTTTTCGCCACATGGGGCCCCCAACCCATCCCCATTTTGCAGTAAAATATGTGCAGCAGTTACGCTGCGATTTCCAAAACAGTCGCAATTTTGGAAATCGCAGCATGTCAATTATACTTACGGAAACGCCAGCGGTTTCCCTATAGATATAATTGAAGCAGAAAGTCCGCAGAGGAAACCTCTGCGAACTTTCTGTGCAAAGTTCTACAGGAAGAACCGCCATGCGTCACCGCTGCGGTTTTTCCTGCAACTGTTTTTTGCTGGGGCCTTAGCCTTAAGGCGTTTTCCAGCTCATTTTTATTGATGATCTATCCTCAGAATAAAACATAAATAAGAGATAAATTATTCCCCACTGATCAGCTGTATGGAGCGGCTATGGCGCCTGTTTATAGTGACTGTGTGATGTCATTCCAGCCTTGTCACATACAGTAGATGTGTATAGGATGAGGCTGTAGTTACATTAGATGGCCGCTTTGAAAAGAATGACACTGTGTAAACAGAGAAGGGGTCATGGCGCTTACACAGGTACCATGGTTCATTCAAACAGCTGATCCCGGGGGTCCCGGTTATTGTAACCCCAATAATTTTTTTTTCCCTTGTTTTTTTTTTTTTCTTTCTTTTTAATTAGGAAACACCTGGGACATTATTAATAAGGGGCATTATTTAAAGGGGGTACACAGGGAAGTTATTAATTTAACCCCTTAAGGACCCAGCCCAAAAGTGCGTTAAGGACCAGGCCTCGTTTTTCAAAACTGACATGTGTCACTTTATATGGCAATAACTTTGAGACGTCTTAACTTACACAAGTGATTTTGAGATTGTTTTTTCGTGACACATTGTTCTTCATGTTAGTGGTAAACACTAATGAATATTTTTGTATTTATTTATAGAAAAATAGGAAATTTGATGGAAATTTTGAAAAAAAAATCGCAATTTTCAAAATGTGAAATGCTCTGCTTTTCAGATAGATAGTCATACCACCCAAATACATTAATACATATTATCTACCATATCTCTGCTTTATATCGGCATCATCTTTTAATCGTCCTGTAATTTATTTTGGATGTTAGAAGGCTTACAAGTGTAACAGCGATTTTGCAGATTTACAAGAAAATTTCTCAAACTAATTTTTTAGGGACCACTTCAGTTCTGAAGAGGATTATAAAGGCCTATATATTAGAAACCCCCATAAATCACCCCATTTTCAAAACTGCACCCCTCAAATAATTCAAAATAACATTTGGGAAGTTTGTTAACCCTTTAAGAATTTCACTGGAATTAAAACAATATCGAGGTGAAATTTAGACATTTAATTTTTTCCCACTAATTCCTTAATTTAGCCCTAAAATTAACACATTCACAAAGGGTTAAAGGAAAAAATGCATCTCACAGTTTGTTATGCAATTTCTCCCGAGCACGGAAATACCCCACAAGTGGGTGTAAACTGATGTTTGGGCGAATGGCAGCGCACGGAAGGGAAGGAGCGACACTGGGCGTCTGAAAAGCAGATTTTGCTGGAATAGTTTTCAGGTGCCATGTCTCATTTGCAAAGCCCCTAGAGTACCAATACAAAGGAAAACCCCAAAAAGTGACCCCATTTTGCAAACTACACCCCTCACAGAATTCATATAGGGGTATAGTGAGCATTTTGACCTTACATTCGTTTCACAGATTTTGCTAACACTGGGATGTATAAATGAAACATTACTAAAATGTCACTTTATCCCCAAAGTTTTCATTTTCACAATGGGTTAAAGGAGAAAAAGCACCCCACAGTTTGCAAAATAATTGCTCCTAAACACAGCAATACCCCATATGTGGTCGTAATCTGCTGTATGGGTACATGGCAGGGCTCAGAATGGAAAGAGCGCTATTTAGCTTTTGGAGAGCAGATTTTGCTGGAATAGTTTTCAGGTACCATGTCGTATTTGCAGAGCCCCCAAAGTACCAATACAGTGGAAACCCCCTAAAAGTGACCCCATTTTGGAAACTACACCCCTCACAGAACATATCAAGGGACATAATGAGCATTTTGACCCTACAGCTGTTTCACAGATTTTATTAACATTGGGACATTAAAATGAAAAATTACTTTTTTTTCCAATAAACCGTCAATTTAGCCCCAAATTTTTCATTTTCACAAGAGGACAAAGGAGAAAAAGCACCCCAAAGTTCGTTACACAATTTCTCCTGAACACAGAAATGCCCCATATGTGGTTGTAATCTGCTGCATGGGTACATGGCAGGGCTCAAAATGGATAGAGTGCTATTTAGCTTTTGGAGGGCAGATTTTGCTGGAATAGTTTTCGGATGCCATGTCGCATTTGCAGAGCCCCTAAAGTACCAATATAATACAAACCCCCAAAAAGTGACCCCATTTTGGAAACTACACCCCTTATAGAATTTTTCTAGGGATATGGTGAACATTTTGACCTCACAGCTGTTTCACAGATTTTATTAACATTGGGACATTAAAATGAAAAATTACTTTTTTTTCCAATAAACCGTCAATTTAGCCCCAAATTTTTCATTTTCACAAGAGGACAAAGGAGAAAAAGCCCCCCACAGTTTGTTACACAATTTCTCCTGAACACAGAAATGCCCCATATGTGGTTGTAATCTGCTGCATGGGTAAATGGCAGGGCTAAAAATGGAAAGAGCGCTATTTAGCTTTTGGAGGGCAGATTTTGCTGGAATAGTTTTTGGATGCCATGTCGCATTTGCAGAACCCCTAAAGTACCAATATAATGGAAACCTCTCAAAAGTGACCCCATTTTAGAAACTACACCCCTCAAGGAATGTATCAAGGGGTATTATCATTTAGAGCCTAAAAATGCTTCCCAAAAATTAATGTACAAAGTGAAAATTAAAGTTTTTAAAGAAATATCCAATTTCAGTGCCTAATACGTTGCGGCCACTTTGTGGCATCAGAGACATGCACTCCTAAAACTATTAAGTGGGCTATCCCAGGGACAAAAAAATTATATATGTGGGTATAAACTGCTGCTTGGGCACGCAGCAGGGCTCAGAAGGGAAGGAGCACTGTGGTTTTTTTTAGCTTTTGGAGTACAGATTTAGAGGGACTTTCTGGTCGCCATGATATTTTTGCAGAGCCCTGGAGGTGCCAGTAAATTGGAATTCCCCAAGAAGTGACCCCCATTTTGTAGGGGCAATTTTAGGGTCTCTGCAAATGTGATACGGCGTCCAAAAAAACAACAATCTAAATATGCGCTCCAAAAGCCACATAGCGCTCCTTCACATCTGCCCCCTGCTGTGTGCCCAAATGACAGTTTATGCCCACACGTATGACACTGGTGTACCCAGGATAACGTACTTAACAATGCCATATGTGGGTATAAACTGCTGTTTGGGCACAGCCAAGCACAGAAGGGAAAGAGCGCTATTTTGGTTTTTAGAGCACAGTTTGCTTTTTGGACACCATGCCACTTCTGCAGAGACCATGAATTGTCAGTAAAGTGGAATCCGCAGACATGTCACCCCATTTTGGAAACTATACCCTTCAAGGGATTTATCAAGTGGGGTAGCGAGCATTATTAACCCTTAAGTGTTGCATTCTTTTAATTTCCAAAAATGAATGCGCAGCTGATAATGAAAAGTTAAAAATGAAATTTTTCTATAGATACACCATTTCAGTGCCCGATATGTTGTGCCCAGCTTATGTCTGCACAGACACACACTCCAAAAACTGGTGATCGGGGATCCCGGGCACAACAGCTTTTGGAGCGTTCATCTCTGATACAAGCCGGGCACAACATATTACGCACAGAAATGTCGTATTCCTGGAATAATTGTCATTTTCACCTTTCATCATCAGCTGCGTATTCATTTACGGATAATAAATTATAGCAACACTTGGGGGTTAAAAATGCTCACTGTACCCCTGGATAAATTCCTTCAGGGGTGCAGTTTCCAAAATGGGGTGACATGTCAGGGGATTCCACTGTACTGGCATTTCAGCTCTGCAAAAGTGCAATGGCGTCCAAAAACCAAACCGTCCAAGCCTGTGCTCCAAAAACCAAATAGCGCTCCTTCCCTTCTCTGCCCGGCTGTGCCCAAACAGGAGTTTATACCCATATATCACATTAAGTACCTTATCCTGGGTACGACAAGTGTAATACATGTGGGTATAAACTGCAGTTTGGGCACACAGTAGGGCACAGAAGGGAAGGAGCCCTATATGGCTTTTGGAGCGCAGATTCAGATGTTTGGGATCTGGATGCCATGTCATGTTTGCAGAGCCTCTAAAGTACCAGTAAAGTGGAATCCCCTAGGGAATGACCCCATTTTGAAAACTGCACCCCTCAAAGAATTTATCAAGGGGTGTAGCAAGCATTAGTATCCCAGACGTGACTGCACAGCGGATGGGGAAAAGTGAATGAATATGTAATCTGTGCGTAGTACATTGGGTACACTAAATTCCCTACTATTTCCCCAGTAGTTCCTATTATTGGGGGGTCACTCTGGGGGTCACTTCTGGTTTATTTTCCCTCATAACCTCTAAATCTGGGTGTACCCTAATATACGCTCGCACAGCTTATACATTCCCTTCCTGCCGCAGCCAGTTATGCTCTAATGATTTGGCGATTTTTGGGGTTTTTGTCTTCACATTGTACAAGTTATATTTTCTTTATTTCTCTGGTGATGTAGCCATATGAGGGCTTGTTGTTTTCAGGGTGAGATGTATTTCTTAATGACATCATTTTTAGGTGCTTACAACTTATTAAATAAATTTTATTAACTCTGTCTTAGTGGATTAAAAAACAACCCCATCAATTCTGGCACTGCGTTTTATCTTTTAAATTTTTCACCATGCAGCGTAGAGCATAAATAACATGTTATCTTTATTCTGCGGGTCGGTACGATTACGGCGATACCTCATTTATACTGTTTTTTTATGCAGTACCAATTTTGCAGAACAAAAACCCATTTGGGGACATAAATTTATTTTTTTTGCATCGCCATCTTCTAAGATGCGTAGCATTTTTATTTTTCAGTTTAGAGAGTTGGTTTAGGGCTTATTTTTTGCGGTACAACCTGTGCTTTTTATTGGTACTGTTTTGGGGTACATATGACTTTTTGATCACTTTTTATGGCATATTTTGTAAGGTGAGATGGCGAAAAATCGTTACTTTTGGCGGGTTTTTTCCGTTTTTTTTCCCCGAATTTCACCGTGTACATTAAATATGGTTTCAGTTTTATTGTACAGGTTGTTACGGACGCAACGATACCAAATATGTATTGTTTTTATTAATTTTTAGGTTTATTTTTTATATAATTCATTTTATATAGGAAAAGGGAATTTTTGGGGCTTTATTCTTTTATTAATTTTTTTCACATACTTTATTTTTTTTTTTTTCACTTTTTTTTACTTTTTCTTGTGTCCCATTAGGACACCTGAGCCAGCAATGCTTTGATTGCTGTCTCAGCACTATAGACTGCAAGACACGAGCATACACGTGTCTTGCAGCCTATACAGGAAGTCAGCGCTATGGAAACACAGCGCTGACTTCCTGATGTCTCGGCAGGATCAACCAGGTACCGGGGGCTCCAGGCAGCCTGGGGTCACTTGGCAGACCCCGGGCTGCAGATTAGAGATATCGGCACCCGGGGGTTATGGCCGACCGGGGGTTATGGAGCAGGGTGTTAGCTGTCAGATACAGCTAACACCCGGTTCCGATACCGCCCGCTCAGATAGTGAGCGGGCGGCCGGCCTCGGGCGTAGTATTACGTCCTGGTGCGCGAAGTACCTAGCGCCCAGGACGTAATAGTACGTCCAAGGTCGTTAAGGGGTTAAAGATGCACTTGGGGGTATTATTCATTATGGGGGTTATATTATATATTTTTTAATTGGGGGTAGCAGCAGGATGGGCGCTTTGTGTAGGTGAGGACAATGTGGGTCAGGTGCCTGGAAAAGTGAGGAGCCAAAGATGTCTGTGTTGCAAACTTTACAGAGACAAGTCACAGCTGGAAGAAGGGGTCATGGCCATCCAGATGAAAGAGATGGGGAATGTGAACGATTAGTCAGAGACGTTACTGGTAAGTCACTAAATGTTACTGCCCTGTATTCACCTAAATCGTCTGCAAAGCCCTGTGTAGAACCAATATATACCACTATATGGTCACCGTATACTGATAGTATCGGTATACTAACATGTCCAAGTGGGGTCCACTTGGACATGTTCGCCCCCTGTGCTGAACCCCTAGCTATGCCTCTGGTTTTGACCTATTCCAGGAGAGAGGGATAGTGGTAGTACTGGCAACATGAGAGGTGGGTTGATAGTTTTTGTTAATGAGCAGTGGTGTCTAGGAACACACATTATTGTTAAGGTCCGCCACTGCTGTAGGGACATTGATATCCTGGTGGTGGCCCTGACACCATACTATCTCCCGAGGGAATTCTCTGCAGTGATCTTGGTGGCTGTGTATGTCCTGCAATCTGCTGTGTGTGAACAGCATGTGAGGTCTTATCTGTCGTGGTGTCAGGGCTACACAATAGGTACCTTTTGCCCTCTTAGTTGTCACAGGCAACTTCATCCATGTTAGCAATATAATTATACTCTCCAAGTTTTACCAATTTGTAGAGTGTCCTACCAGGGATGAGAAAACAATCAACTTGTTATTTGCTAACTTGAAACATGCTTAACTTGATCTTCTTGCATCCTGAATATAGTCAACTGCTCTCTCTTTTCTTGGTTGTTTTCAAGCAGGTGAGATAGTGGTCCAGAGAGGTGGAAGACAAATTGCAGTTCTTCTTTGAGACCATGGTGTGAGGGGTGCTATGATGATATCTTATATCAATAACAAGCCTTGGGTGACTGGAGAGCTTAAAACCCTTTTTAGCAGGAAAACGCATAGATTCACAAGTCAGGTTAAAAAGGCTGTTAAAGCTGTGCAGAGGGACTTCAGGACTTTGTTGAGGGACTATAAATTAGACTACAAGCAGAAGGTTGAAGGATGTATGGTCAGGGATGATATCAATAACTGGGTTTAACAATGCCGTAAGTACTGTCATAGGTGACAAGGAAAGAGCTGATCAGCTGAATACATTATTTAACAGGTTCAGTGAGACTGGCAAAGTGGTTCGGGAGGGAGGGGGGAGAGAATGTATGATCCCAACAGCAACTTGTTAAGTTCGAGGGTGATGGATGTTTCATAGTTAAATAAACCTGAGAATGTGAGGAAGCAGTTAGGAAAGGTGAGAAGTGGCAAGTCAGCTGGGCCAGATTGCCCTGACTGCAAAAGAGCCTTGAAATATTGTAGTGAGCAACTATGAAAGATTTTAGCTCACTTGTTCAACTTGTCAGGGTACATCAAATTTTTGCACTCTGATCATGCCCATATAATGCCTTGGCCCTGTGATGTGCCACTGCCACTATTTGGATCAGGTTTCTGTTCTTAGATGAGCTAAGTTTAATGGGCCATATTTGTTAAAGCACAAGTTAGATGCCAAGAGAACATCTATGCCACTTCAGCTGCGCCTCTCACCACTGGGAGATTTGCGCTACTCGCTGGTCACTGTTCAGCATAGAATTGAACACAGGATCACTGCTATTCAATACGCAAGTAGGTAATAGTTTAATAGCCCTCTACACAGGGCCGGTTTTAGACAAAGTGGGGCCCTGGGCAAAATTAAAAGCGGGGCCCCAAATGCTAATATGCAAACAACACCATCGTCTTGCAGTGTCAACCCCTATAATAACGCCTCCTTTCTGCCAACAAAAAAAGTAATAACAAGCCCCATTTTACCACACACAATTCAAATGAGCACCTTTGTACCACCTAATAGATTTTTGCACCCAGTCATCAGTTATTATAGCGCCTCCATATAAATAATAGTCCCTGCTTATAAATAATATTACACCCTTATCAGTAATAGCTCCCTTATAAATGATAAATAGGGCCCTGTATCAGTAATATTTCCCCTTATCAGTAACAGTCACCCTGTAAAAATAATACTGATCCCTTATAAATATTAGCCCCCTCATAAATAATAGTTACCCTTATAAATAATAGTCCCCATTATCACTAATAGCCCCCTTTATAAATAAGCCCCACTTAACAATTATACCCCCATTTATAAATAGTTCCCCTCTTATAAATAATAGCAGTCTTATAAATAATAGTTCCCCCTTATAATAGCCCCCTCATATTTAAGTTTCCCAATTATATATAGTAACCCACCCTTATACAGGTGCATCTCAATAAATTAGAATATCTGTGAAACGTTCATTCATTTCAGTGATTCAGTAATACAATTCATAATCAGCAGTCTTCCATGATTGTGTGTCCTACTGAACCAGACTGGGGGATCATTTTAAAGGCTTAGGAAACCTTGGCAGGTGACACACTGAATTTACAATACTAAACTTTTTTACAATATTCTAATTTTCTTAGATTTTGGTTTTCATTACCTGTAATCCATAATCAACATTTACAGAAATAAAACACTTGAAATAGAATACTCTGTGTGTAAAGAATCTAGAAAATATAGGAGGTCACTTTTTTAATTTAATTACTAAAAGAAAGAAATGTTTCAAATATATTCTAATTTATTGAGATGCACCTGTATATAATAGTTCTCCGTTAGACAGTGTCAGACTGAAGGGCCTTAGGCCCACCAGAGGAACTTGTTCTGGGAACCCATCCAACAGCTTCCTGATAATAGCCTACACCACGGCTCCTTCACTGAAGTCTTACATATGTGCTGACTATCTGGTGTTACTGAGTATGTTCCCAGTATAGTCAGCCCCTATAGTACTGTGCAGGCCCCAATAACTCCATGGCCGGTTCATGCACAGTACTGTATGGAGAATGACATGGCCATGGAGCACTACACGTATGTGCAAGATTATAGTGAGGGATCTATGATGCAGACATAGCACACAGGGTTGCCAGCAGGAATTTTAACCCCCCCCCCCACAGTATAATGCTCCACATGGCAAATAATGCTCCATGGTATAAAATGCTCCCGTGAGCCCTCCACAGTTTCCCCACATGGTATATAATGCTCCACAGTGGACCCACACAGTATAAAATGCTCCCCTGAGCCCCCCATAGTGGCCCCACATGGTATATAAGGCTCCACACAGTATACTACCTCTTAGTGGCCCCAGACAGTACAATATGCTCCCCAGCAGCCCCCACACAATATAATATGCTCCATACAGTATAATATGCATCCCACAGTGCCCCCCCAGTAAAATGCTCCACAGTGGCCTAACACAGTATGACATGCTCCACAATGGCCTCCACACAGTATAATATACTGCCCAGAGGGGGTTCCGCAGTATAATGCTCCACAGTGGTCCCCCACAGTATAATATGCTCCCCACAGTCCCCCCCAGTATAATGCTCTACAATGGCCCCACAGAGTATAATATGCTCCCAAGAAGCCCCACACAATATAATAAACTCCACAGTGGCCCCAAACAGTATAACAGGCTCCCCACACTGCCCCTTCCCCCAGTATAAAGCTCCACAGTGGCCCATAGTATAATATGCTCCCCAGAGGGCCCCCACTAGTATAATGCTCAACAGTGCCCCCCCAGTATTTTGCTCCACAGTGGCCCCACGCAATATATTATGCTCCCCAGAGTATCCCCCCAGTATAATGCTCCACAGTAGGCCCCACAAAGTATTATATACTCCCCAGAGGGCCCCCTAGTACAATGCTCCTTAGTTCCCCACAAATAATGCCCCACAGTGGCGCCACGCAATATAATATGCTCTGCAGATGGCCCCTCCCAGAATAGTGCTCCACAGTGACCTCACACTGTATAACATGCTCCACGGTGGCCCCACACAGTATAATATGCTACCCAGAAGGACCCTCCCAGTATAATGCTCCACAGTGGCCCCACACAGTATAATATGCTATCCAGAGGGCCCCATCCCCAGTATAATGCTCCACAGGGGCCCCACACCGTATAATATGCTATACAGAGGGCCCCCTCCCCAGTATAATGCTCCACAGTGGCCCTACACAGTAAAATATGCTATCCAGAGGGACCCCCCCCCCAGTATAATGCTCCACAGTGGCCCTACAGACTCCCTTAGTGCTAGTATTATCTTATACTCTGGGGTCTCTTCAGACCCCAGAGTATAATTATCGAAGGCCCCGGGGAGGTAAGGGAAAATAACAAACAGTTATACTCACCTTGCCTTACCTCTGCTGGGCCTCCTCGCGCTGCTCCGCTGTCACTGCCGCCGCCGGCTTTCTCTTCGATGTGGCTGATGTCACACGTTGTGGATGTCACCGCTGAAGACTGTGATTGGGCCTCAGCGGTTACATGAGGCACGCCCCACGTGACCACTGAGGCCAGGCCTCAGCACCTCAGTGGTGATGTCCGGAACGCCAGAAGATGACGTCGGACGCAAGGACAGGTGAGTAAAAATGTTTGTTATTTTTACTCACCTTGGAAAGGGGCCCTGCGGCACATGACGCTGGGTCCCTTTCTGTTATCGATATGGCCGGTCCTGACTCCAAGATCCGGAACCATAAGGCTCCAGATCCCGGGGGCCCCTTTGGGGTCAGGGCCCTGGGCAATTGCCCAGTTTGCCCCCCTCTAACGCCGGCATTTTGCTATTCACTGCGATACAGTAGTATCACAGTAAACAGTATGATCGATCAGACCCACTAGGTTTCAAGGTCCCTAGGGGGTCTGATCATACAAGTAAAAGTAGAAAAAAAAAAAAGTTTTAAAAGTATGAAAAAATAAAAAAAAACACAAAAGTTCAAATCACCCCCCTTTCCCTAGATCAGATATAAAAGTAAATAAACAAAAGTAAACATAACCACTTTAGGTATCCCTGCGCTCATTCTTAAATTATTAATATATTTATTTTTTTTTCTCTCACACTCAATAACGCAAAAGGCGAAAAAAAAAACAAACTATTTAATTTTTTTTTTTTTTTTTTCTTTCCTTTAAATAATTATTTAAAAAATATTTATTCTTTCAATCCTTTCTCCCCATAATATCTTTAATTAAACCTTTTTTTCCCCCACAAAAAAATACCCCTACCCACACCATAAATATTAAAATTAAAAAATTACAAAAGACACAATATAACGAGGCACAATTTTTTTTTTTTTTTTTTTTTTTTTTTTTTTTTTTTTTAATTTTTTTATTTTATTTATTATTTTTTTTTTTTTTTTTTTTTTTCTATCCCCCACCCCCAAAAAATAACCCATCTCTTATTTTTTTCTCCCTAAAAATAATAATAATATAATTAAAATCATATCAAATCCGCATTTCTCCTTTTCTTCTTTCTTCCCCTTCTCTTTTTTTTTTTTTTTCCTCCCTTCCCCCCCATTCCACACATTACTTAATGAAATCAAACAATACTTTTTTTTATTTTATTTTATTTTTATATATAAATTAAAAAAAAAAAATAAAATATATTATTTTTGATGGAGGAAGGGGAGAAAAAAAAAAAAAAAAAAGACACAAAGGGGCGGGGGGGGAGGGGGGGGTGGGGGGGGGGGCGTAAATAAACACACACACAAAAAAAAAAGGGGGGGGGGGGGGGGGCGGGGGCAGAGGGAGGGGGGCGGGCGGGGGCGGGGGCCCGGCCCCCCCCCCCCCCCCCCCCCCACACCCTCCCCCCCCCCCCCCCGGCCCCCGGGGCCCCCCCCCCCCCCCCCCCTCCGGCCCCCCCCCCCTCCCCCCCCCGCCCCCCCTCCCCCGGTATCCTCCTCCGCTGGGTGGTAGTCGGTGGCCGGCGGCTGGACACTTTCACCTGCGCCGCCGCAGCCGCTCTGTCCCGGGCTTGGAGCTGCCGTTGTGGGGCTGCGCTGGTGGACCGGCCTGGAGCTGTGCGGGCACTGCTGAGGCCGCTGAGCCTGCTGTCGCCCGGGTGGCGGTTTCCCCTCTCTCCACGTGGTGGGCGGCCATCTTCATCCTGATCGGGTCGGCCATCTGCTGATGGGGGGAGCGCTGAGTCTGGAGTTCCTGTTTGTCACCCCGCTGACTGCTCTTCTGGGAGGCTTTTCTTATAATCCAGTGAAGGCTGCGGTATGTACTACTGGACTGTTGAGTTACCATATGTCCTCCTATAGTTCCTCCTGGCAGCCTATGTACTTCATCACTCCGCTACTGGCCTTCTTGGAGGCTTTACTTATAATCCAGTGACTGATGCTACCGGCACTATTGGATCGTTGAGTTACCATCCGTCCCTTCTTAGTTCCTCCTGGCAATTTGTCTATTTCACTGCTCCGCTGACGGCTCTCTCCTGTGGTGATATCGCTCATAATCCAGAGTCTGTTGCCATCAATACTATTGGACTGTTGAGTTACCGTCTGTCCTCGGCTGGCTGATTGGCCCTGGTGGCCCGACATAGAGGCTCCTACTGTGCAACTGCTATTAGCCAGAGACCTCGTTTATAATCCTCTGGGACCGGCCCGGTCTTGCTACCATCACACCTCCTCCTCTGCCAACATATCCACCCGTACGGAGCGCAGGAAGAGCGGCCGCCGACTCTCTAAAATGAGTCGCCCGCAATCAACCTCTGTCTCTGATCGCCTGAGGGGGTTCTCCAGGGCAGCATCCTCTTCTACATCACCATCGCTTGAGGCAGCCTCTCCTGCCCTTCTAGAGGAGGACCCCGAGACCACTTTAAAGCAAGTTACTGGGCAGCTACTGGAGGCGATCCATGCCGGCACTTCCTCGCTGACCGGGAAAATTGAGGAGGTCAAAATCGACCTGGGCCTGCTCCGCCAGGACTTTCAGACCTTGCGAGGCAGGGTGCGTGAGGTGGAGGATCGGGTCTCTCAGGTAGAAGACACTGTTAACCCACTTCCTGCCAAGTTTCAGGAGCTGGAGAGAGCTGCAAGTTTGTGGACACAGCGTGCGGATGACCTGGAGAATAGATTGCGACGAAACAACCTCCGTATCCTGGGCCTGCCGGAGCGGGCGGAGGGTGAAGATCCTCGGGCCTTTGTGGAGGGGTGGCTGAAAAATGTCTTACCGGAGGCTCACTTCTCGCCAATCTTTGCAGTGGAACGGGCCCATCGGGTTCCGGCTAAGCCGCCGCCCCAGGGCGCACCTCCTCGACCCTTGTTGGCCCGTCTCATAAACAGCACGGATCGAGATACGGCGCTGCGGGCTGCACGCCAGGCCGGCGAGCTTAAGTACAACGGAGCTGCAGTAGCCATGTTTCCAGATTTCTCGGCGGCGCTCCAGAAGACCCGGGCATCCTTTGTGGCCGTTAAGAGGCGACTGAGAGAAAAGGCTATACAATACTCCATGATTTACCCAGCGCGTCTTCGGGTCGTCCATGACGGCAGGTCCCTATCCTTTACTTCGCCAAAGGATGTGGAGGACTGGCTATCTCTTCTACCTCGATCTCCGAGACAATGATCCTGACGGCGTGTGGTGAGAGGTCCGATCGGACCATACATAGGGACTTATGTATTACGGGATGTCCTTGTTTATTGTATAAGTAGTTTTATGAAAAGTGCGGTTCTGTTATTATAGTATCCTGTAGCCTTATAGTTACCTGGGCTGGCGACCCCCGGTGTGCCGGTGTATGCTACTTACTCATGTGAACCTGGCTCTGTTGAATAGTATATCCCCTAGCCTATTGATCATCTATACCTTTAAGACAGTGCCCCGTATACCAACCACTTTGGGTGCACTTCTTCCCCCGTAAATTGTAGCCACGGTTAATTTAACGCATATTGTTTGTTTATGCCAGCAAGATGTTTCACACCCTTTAGGGGTGTAATGGTTCATTTCGTTTGTATATTGTTCTTAGGTTGCTGCACACCACTCTGTGTCTCACTCAGCCACGCACTACACACTCATAGCCGGGTCACTTTTGGGGTCCTGAACTGCCATGATTACATTACATTCTTAGACGACCATGGCGTCCTTTAGTGTACTATCTTGGAATGTGAGGGGCCTGGGCAGCCCACGAAAGAGATCGTTGGTTTTTTCTCAGATTAGGAGGGCTGACCCACACCTCATATGCCTTCAGGAAACTCATTTGGTTCCAGACAATTCCAGACGACTTCAGAAGCCATGGGTTCAGTGGGCGGCTCACTCTACACATACTTCCTATTCCAGGGGGGTGTCCATTTTGGTGCATCGTAGACTCAGGTGGGAGCCTCATTGTAAAGGACCCCGAGGGACGATACGTTTTTGTCCAAGCCTGGGTTGACTCTGTCCTGTATGTTATCCTGGGTGTGTATTTGCCACCGGCGTCTGATCTCGCTGTGCTCCAGCAGGCTGCACAGTTTGCAACCCGATTCCCTGGGGCTATTGCATTATGTCTGGGTGACTTTAACAAAGTTATGGATATTGCCTTGGATCGGTTCTCTGCGGAACCGGGTTCCCCCTCTCTGCCTCGCCCTACTACAATGGCCGGAGTGATCCGTGAATTAGGGTGGTTGGATTTGTGGCGGGTCCGGTTTCCGGAGGCCCGCACCTTTTCCTGTCACTCTGCCAACAGACATACTCTGTCCAGGATTGACCATGCTTTTGGAAATACTAAAGCATATTCTTGGTTGCAGACCATATCCTATTTACCCAGGGCAGTGTCCGATCATTCCCCGTTGTTGGTCCAATTAAACAGTAGTACGGCTGCTAAGCCACGACAGGGTTGGCGAATCCACTCATTTTGGTTGAAACTATTTGTACCACATGATCGAATACCTGATCAACTTCAGACGTTTTTGACCATTAATTCCCCAAACACTTCTCCACTCCTCTTATGGGAGACTATGAAGGCATATCTTAGGGGTTGTATTAAGTCCTCCATTTCCTTTGTAAAGAGGGAATCCTCGCTGTTGGAGACCACCTTAGCGACCCAGTGTGCCTCGCTCGAAGCCGCCTACGTGGCTAATCCAACTGATGAGGCTAGATCCCAATGGTTGCAGATGGGTAGACAATATCTGCATATACTGCATGACAAGGCACATAGGTCTATGTTTTTTTAGCAAACAGAAGTTTTACGAACTCGGTAACCAGTCAAGCAGCTTTCTAGCTCAACTGATACATCAAAACACAGCCTCACCTGCAATACTACGAGTACATTCAGAGACGGGGGAGGTACTGTCCAATAGCTTGGCCATTAGTGACAGATTTTATAGGTATTACAGTGAGTTGTACCTCTCCAAGCTTAGAGTCACTGATGGAGAGCTTGCTACCTATTTGGGTTTGATCCCCCTTCCTACATTGTCAGAAGACCAACGTGAATCTTTAGATTCCCCTTTTACGCTAGAGGAGCTATTGGGAGCCCTGGCAGATATGGCAAAGGGCAAATCACCGGGTCCGGACGGTATCCCGGTGGAGGTTTACGCCCAGTATGGGGGCCTGCTTCTCCCGGTGTTGCTTGAATGTTACAATGCTGCCTTTGTGGGCCGCAGTCTCCCGGAGTCCTTTTATGACGCCACCATTATCCTGTTACTTAAGCCTGACAAGGATCCGCTGGACTGTGGCTTATATAGGCCTATATCACTGCTTAATATAGATTATAAACTCCTTACTAAAATGTTGGCGAAAAGGCTAAATTCTGTTGTTCTCGACCTTGTCCATCCGGATCAGACAGGCTTTATGCCTGAAAAATCCACATCGGATAATCTTAGAAGGGCTCAGGTGATAACTCAGATTGGGGCATCATCCTCACATGACTGGGCGGTGGCTTCTTTAGATGCAACAAAGGCGTTCGACTCTGTCGAATGGCCTTTCCTATTGCAGGTGTTGCGGGGATACGGATTTGGAGAGGGGTTTATTACCTGGATTTCCCTTCTATACTGTTCCCCTAGAGCGGCGCTGTCAATTAATGGCACGTTGTCTTCCTACTTTCCTTTGGGTAGGGGTACAAGACAAGGATGTCCATTGTCACCGCTATTGTTTGCTTTGGCGGTGGAACCCTTGGCGATACTGCTTCGGAATGACCCCATATATAAAGGCATATTGATAGGCACCCGGGAGGAGAGAACAGCACTCTATGCCGATGACTTACTCCTGTTTATGAGCGACCCCTCCCGGTCCCTGCCCAGAGCCATGGCTATAATTGACGAATTTGGTAATTATTCTGGCCTGTGAACCAATTGGACTAAGTCCTCATACATGCATATTGGCCGCGCATCAAGTGTAGCTGAGGGAAATGTGGTATGTGGATTGACTACAGTCTCAACTTGCAAATATCTGGGCATCTTTATATCTAGGGACCATAGGTGTTTTTTGGAACAGAACATTTTTCCACTCATCTCGCACTTTAGGGTTAAGTTTAATCTTTGGGCTACACTGCCTTTGTCGGTGGCTGGTAGAATCAACCTTGTTAAAATGATAGTACTACCCAAATGTCTATATGCTATAAGCCATTCTGCTGTGTCCGTGCCCCTTAGATTTTTTAAACAAATGGACTCCCTCATTATCTCCTTTATATGGGGAAACTCTAGATCTAAGCTTAGGTTGTCATCTCTACAACGACCGAAGCAGCTCGGGGGCACATCACTCCCTGATCTGTTTCTTTACTACCTAGCAGGACAGCTCCGTTTTATTAGGAAGTGGCTCTCATCTGATTCCCTACCAGGGTCCGAGGCACATCTGGCTCACCACCTGGGTTTGCGTAATTTGTGGCCGGTGTTGGAACACCCGGCCATGTTCAGGGGGAGATTGTTGCCCATCCATACCCTGGCTGGACAGGTCTGGCGTCAGGCGAAAAAGGTGTCTGCCTATTCTGATATACCTGCGGAGACCCCGTTTTGGCACAACCCTGGTCTGCCGACGTTATTTGCCCTGCCTGGCGTCCGGGCCTGGTCGCAGTATGGCATGTCCTCTCTCAGTGACCTGTATATACAAGGTGTTTTTAAAACATTTGACTCGCTGAGCTCCTCCTATGGCATCCCTAGAACACAGTTCTTTAGATATCTACAGATTAGACATGCACTCTCTTCTCAGTTCCCGGATCGATTGGACAATATATCTGAGTATCCGCTTATCGGCATACTTCGCTCACAGGGCCCTGGGGGTTTGATATCTACTTTATATGCACATCTGATACAGGCCAAGATATCCACATTGGACGCCCCGGCCCTGACGCGGTGGTGCATCAATATCCCAACTCTCACAAATGAGATGTTTCAAGACATCCTTGAATCTCCTCAACATGTGTCACCTTCAGCTAACAACAAACTTATTCAAACATATATTCTACACCAATGTTACTTGACACCTTCCCGTCTCTACAAAATGGGACGTCTGCCCAACCCAGGATGCCTTAGGTGCCCTTGTCTACAGTCAGACTTTTGGCATATGATTTGGGAATGTCCGATCATACAATGTTTTTGGAAAGGGGTCGTGGATCTCCTGGTGGAAGTTCTGGCTAAACCTATACCATTAACCCCAGAGATATGCCTTTTCGGTGTATTAGATGAAGAATTATGGCAACACCATGTTAGAATCCTTTTGAGGGAGTCTTTATTTTATGCTAGGAAAGCTATCGCACTGCGATGGATGGCTCCGAAACCCCCATCAGTATCTCAGTGGAAGAAACTTGTTAATACTGTTCTTCCTTATAACCAGATTGTGTATAAAGGGAGAGGGTGCCCTCAGAAATTCCATAAGGTGTGGGGAGCATGGTGCAATTCTCCGGTAACCCAATATACGGCTCCCTCATTGCGTTCTGCCATTCATTTACTCATGCCGTGAGGGGTGCGAGACACCGGGAGTATCCACGACCTCTCATTTTGGAGAGTATCCTTGTTGTTACCTTTGACTTATTGACTGCATGTTTTGTACATGATAACTGATGTATACTGTATTGTGCATGTCCTGATTATATCCTCTCTGTACCGAGTCTGAGTTGTGGGGTCCGGTGGGACGAGGGCCTGGCGAGGTGGGATGTGGTGTGTTGAGTGAATTTACATTTAAATTCTCGTTTTCTGGTGCGCAACATGTTATGTATATGTTTTGATTCCTTTTCTTGTGTCTGATACGCAATTTTCAATAAAACGAGTTTAAAAAAAAAAATTTGTTTGGTTGTGGTTGTTTTTTTTTTTTTTTTTTTTTTTTTATGGGGGGGGGGGGGGTTGGGGGGCGGGGGGGGGGGGGGGGGGGGGGCCGGCGGGGCCCCCTTTTGGTTTTTTTTTTTTTTTTTTTTTGTGGGGGGGGGGGGGGGTGGGGCCAACAACAAGAGGAGGGTTGGAGAAAAAAAAAGGTGGTTGGTGGGTGTGTCTTTTTTTCTCCCCCCCCCGGCTGGCCGTTTTTTTGGCCCCCCCCCTTTTTTTTGTTTGGGGCTGGGAACAAAGGGGGGGGGTTTGTCTTTTTTTGCCTTAAATTTTTTTTTTTTTTTGAAAAAAGGGGGGCGTGTTTTTTTTTTTTTTTTTTTTTTTTTTTTTTTTTTTTTTTTCTCCCCCCAAAGGGGGGGGGGTTTTTTTTTTAAATAAATTTTTTTGGGGGGGGGGTTTTTGGGAAATTTTGGGGTTTTTTTGGGTGGGGGGGGTTTTTTTTTTGAAAGAGAGTATTAGCCCCCCCTTTTCCCCCTGAAAAAATGGGTTTTACAAAGTTTTGTAAAAAACAAGGCTGAGAATCATCTCAGTTGTGTGAATCTGGTTGTACGAATAAACTATTATACAATATTAGTGCATAGTGCATTTACTCCTTATCCTTGTTCATTGTTCACCTCTTGCAACTTAGAAACATTATTGTACTGTAAATGTAAGTATTCTTTCCCTTAAAGTTCATTTAGCTAATAGGGTATTTTTCACAGCTGATAGTCTGCATCAGTGAATAAATGCTCATATTTTGCAAGCTTCTGCTACCAGGAAAAGCACATGCCTCATTACTGTTGAGTCAGTTGAGTCACTGTTCTCTTGACTCATTAAACTATGTACTTACTGGTATAAATGGGCATACATTTAAACAAAAAAGTGCATATAGCAATAGAACAGGACATCAGTATTTTATAGCCTCCTAAATTATCTTTAAGTTTTTCAGAAGAAAAAGAGTAGAAATAGGCTAAAGGGGTTGTCTGGGTATTTTATACTAGTTGTTTAATCTTATTCAGACATACTGGATAAGTTATATATGTTTGGTTCATTTAATTATTTAGATTAATTGTAATAGAATGCTGCATCCTATTAGAGACACACAGTGGGGAAAAAAGTATTTAGTCAGCAACCAATTGTGCAAGTTCTCCCACTTAAAAAGATGAGAGAGGCCTGTAATTGCCATCATAGGTAGACCTCAACTATGAGAGACAAAATGAGAAAACATATCTAGAAAATCACATTGTCTGATTTTTTAAGAATTTATTTGCAAATTATGGTGTAAAATAAGTATTTGGTCACCTACAAACAAGCAAGATTTCTGGCTCTCACAGACCTGTAACTTCTTCTTTAAGAGGCGTCTCTGTCCTCCACTCATTACCTGTAGTAATGGCTCCTATTTGAAATTGTTATCAGTATAAAAGGCACCTGTCCACAACCTCAAGAGTCACACTCCAAACTCCACTATGGTGAAGATCAAAGAGCTGTGGAAGGACACCAGAAACAGAATTGTAGCCCTGCACCATACTGGGAAGACTGAATCTGCAATAGGCAAGCAGCTTGGTGTGAAGAAATCAACTGTGGGAGCAATAATTAGAAAATGGAAGACATACAAAACCACTGATAATCTCCCTCAATCAGGGGCGCCACGCAAGATCTCACCCCGTGGGGTCAAAATGATCACAAGAACAGTGAGCAAAAATCCCAGAACCACACGGGGGAACCTAGTGAATGATATAGCTAGCAATACACAATACACCAGTGCTGACTTAGCACTTGCAGATACAGTGCCTTGTGAAAGTATTCGACTCCCTTGAACTTTTCAACCTTTTGCCACATTTCAGGCTTCAAACATAAGGATATAAAATTTAAATTTTTTGGTGAAGAATCAACAACAAGTGGGACACAATCGTGAAGTGAAACGAAATTTATTGAATATTTTAAACTTTTGTAAAAAATAAAAAACTGAAAAGTGGGGCGTGCCAAATTATTCGGCCCCCTTAAGTTAATACTTTGTAGCGCCACCTTTTGCTGCGATTACAGCTGCAAGTCGCTTGGGGTATGTCTCTATCAGTTTTGCACATCGAGAGACTGAAATTCTTGCCCATTCTTGCTTGGAAAACAGCTGGAGCTCAGTGAGGTTGGATGGAGAGCGTTTGTGAACAGCAGTTTTCAGCTCTTTCCACAGATTCTCGATTGGATTCAGGTCTGGACTTTGACTTGGCCATTCTAACACCTGAATAAGTTTATTTGTGAACCATTCCATTGTAGATTTTGCTTTCTGTTTGGGATCATTGTCTTGTGGAAGATAAATCTCCATCCCAGTCTCAGGTCTTTTGCAGACTCCAACAGGTTTTCTTCCAGAATGGTCCTGTATTTGGCTCCATCCATCTTCCCATCAATTTTAACCATCTCCCCTGTCCCTGCTGAAGAAAAGCAGGCCCAAACCATGATGCTGCCACCACCATGTTTGACAGTGGGGATGGTGTGTTCAGGGTGATGAGCTGTGTTGCTTTTACGCCAAACATATCGTTTTGCATTGTGGCCAAAAAGTTCGACTTTGGTTTCATCTGACCAGAGCACCTTCTTCCACATGTTTGGTGTTTCTCCCAGGTGGCTTGTGGCTAACTTTAAACAAGACTTCTTATGATATCTTTGAGAAATGGCTTTCTTCTTGCCACTCTTCCATAAAGGCCAGATTTGTGCAGTGAACGACTGATTGTTGTCCTATGGACAGACTCTCCCACCTCAGCTGTAGATCTCTGCAGTTCATCCAGAGTGATCATGGGTCTCTTGGCTGCATCTCTGATCAGTCTTCTCCTTGTTTGAGATGAAAGTTTAGAGGGACGACCGGGTCTTGGTAGATTTGCAGTGGTCTGATACTCCTTCCATTTCAATATGATCGCTTGCACAATGCTCCTTGGGATTCTTAAAGTTTGGGAAATCTTTTTGTATCCAAATCCGGCTTTAAACTTCTCCACAACAGTATCACGGACCTGCCTGGTGTATTCCTTGGTCTTCATGATGCTCTCTGCGCTTTAAACAGAACCCTGAGAACTATCACAGAGCAGGCGCATTTATACGGAGACTTGATTACACACAGGTGGATTATATTTATCATCATCAGTCATTTAGGACAACATTGGATCATTCAGAGATCCTCACTGAACTTCTGGAGTGAGTTTGCTGCACTGAAAGTAAAGGGGCCGAATAATATTGCACGCCCCACTTTTCAGTTTTTTATTTTTTACAAAAGTTTAAAATAATCAATAAATTTCGTTCCACTTCACAATTGTGTCCCACTTGTTGATTCTTCACCAAAAAATTAAAATTTTATATCCTTATGTTTGAAGTCTGAAATGTAGCAAAAGGTTGAAAAGTTCAAGGGGGCCGAATACTTTCGCAAGGCACTGTATGTGACATAGCTTCAAACACTGTTTTTACAGCGATTAGACTCATCTATCTCTAGGCATGTGAAAGGGAACGGATATTTATCAAATGTTGTTTTCACAGTCATATGACGCAAAAAATGAGGCAGCACTCCAAAGTAATTTTAAAAACCAGCAGAGGGTGGATTGATTCCATAACTTCTACATTTCGGTCCACTTACTGGGACCTTTATATATCTGCCTCCTTTTTTGCTTCAGACATATATACTGCTAGATGAGTTAGAAATTTATGATTTAGTAGTGCATACTTTTTTATACAACCCTTTTAAGTAAAGCTATGGCTCTAAAGGCACATGAAATGGATTGCAGATTCTTGAATTTACCTAACTCTCGTTAACTCACATTTTTTTTGTAGGCCATAACAGCACTATTGTTGGCAGCACACTGCCCCATGTATTATAAATCATTTGGCCCCATACAGTCATCCATTGGCCCATGTTGGGGTGCCCTTAGAAATAAATTGCAGCTCTGCACTAATTAACAGATGCACCTGTACTATGCCATGTCAGATATGGCCTGGATGCACCATCTAAAGACACTTTAAGGCTAAGGCCCCACGTAGCGGGCCACAGCAAAAAAGAGCTGTGGGAAAAACCGCGGCAGCAACGCATTGTGGTTTTTCCCACAGCGATTTTCACAGAAAGTCCGCAGAGGTTTCTTCTGCGGACTTTCTGCTTCCATTATACCTATAGAAAATAATTATGTCAGAATGTCCAAAACTGGCGACAGAAGGGGGCTAAAGGGTCTTAGGTCAGGGCCTTACGTGGTGTAGATGCTTTTTGGTTTGGCCGCGGAGGAAACGCCGCAGAAAAAAACACGGCATTTTACAGTCACTGCAAAGTGGATTGGAATCTAGCGAATCCCATGCACACCTTGCGAAAAAATACACACTGCGGACATGCTGCGATATCCAAAACTGTCGTGGTTTTGGAAATCGCAGAATGTCCACATGCCCATTTATACTGCTGGCTTATGTAAATTCAAGGGTCTTCCTAAATACTTTGCTTTAGCAATGCTGCTTCATTTGCCATCCACACCATGTGAAAAAATACGAACTGCAGGACACTCTGCGATTTCCAAAACTGTTGCAGTTTTGGAAATCGCTACATGTCTGCATGTCCTATCTATACTGTTAGCTTATGCAAATTCAAGGGTTTTCCTATATACTTTGCTTTAGCAATGCTGCTTCATTTGCATGCTATGTGAAATTACTCCTCACATTGTTTACACATCATTGTCAAGGCACCCGGCCTGCTATCTTAGGGGAGGGGGTACTGAGTTCTCTGGATTACTTTGACAGCTGTTATCTTCTGCTCTGCGATCAGGACAGACAGGTCAGGTATTTACAGTTTGCTGATAAAGGCTCTGACAGTGTGAGTGTGTTTTTTTAAAACACAAAAATAGCATTGAATTTTCTGCAAGTCTGGTGTGTGTCCTGGGAGCTTGTAAGTGTTCTTCAAACCTATAAATATACATTTACTGTGCATATGTGATCTGCATTATTATAGATTTCTAGTAATCATAATAAATAACTAAACAAAGTTTCATATACTCTGCTGGTAGAGATTAAGTAAGATGTTACCATTATTCTAGTGTGCTATACCTAATTGATATTTTTTTTTTTTTTATGCGTTACTAATTTTGCAGAATAAAAATCCATTTGGGGGAAAAAATTTAATTGATTTTGCATTGCCATCTTCTGAGAGGCAAAACATTTTTATTTTATTTTTTTGATGGAGAAGGGGTTAAATGAGAACTGATTGATTTGTTATATATTGTCAGATGCACCTGTCATTTCTGAGTTGAAACAATAGTAACAATACAGGTAATTGGTGGAAAGCATATGACGGATGCGGTCAGAATGTGATGTGAAAAAATATTTGTAGATTGTAAACCCTTGTGGGCAGGGCGCTCAATCCCACTGTGCCAGTTGGTCACTGTTAGTATTGTACTTGTTATGTATATTGTGTGTACTGTATGTAAACCCTCAAATGTATAGCACCATGGAATTAATATAATAATGTACAGCACCATGGAATTAATGGTGCTCTATAAATCAATAATAATAATAATAATAATTCACCCTAAGGCATTATATAGTACCTGCAAAGTGGATGGGATTCTGGCTAATCTCATCCACACATTGCAGAAAAATATTCGCAGTGGAAATGCTGTGATTTCAAAAACTGTTGCGTTTTTGTAAATCACAGCATGTCAATTATACCTACGGAAATGCTGGCGTTTTCCGTATAGGTATAATAGGGACAGAAAGTCCGCAGAGGAAAACTCTGTGGACTTTCTGTGAAAAGTCTTGCGGAATAAAAACGCGATACGTTTCCGCCGTGGTCTTTTCCGCAATGTTTTTCGTGTGCAACTCGCTATGTAGGGACGTAGCCTTAGTTTAATGCCCCACATTGCAGATACCCGTGTTTTTGGCTGCTGTGGAAAAATATAAACACAGCTCCTTTCCCATAATGCCTTGTGATGTGTTTTACACTGTCAGCTTACTGCTGGAAAGCTGACAGTGCGCTGAATTCAAAGCACTGTCAGCTTTGACGGTACACACCCGACTGCTAGAGATATCAGCGCCGTTAGTTTCGGCACCGATATCCCTTAACCGTCAGAAGGGTGGGCCTTACAGCCTAGCATCATTGGAAGTACTGTCGGGGGGCGTTCCTTACTGCCCAGAGATGAGGCTAGGCTGTAAGGCCCGGCCTTCCGACAGCCCCGGGGCCCATTTCAGGAAAGCTGACAGTGCGCTGAATTCAACGCACTGTCAGCTTTCTAGCAGTATATAATACTACGGGTACCAGAGGACATGAAAGGTGCTCTTTAAATTAATTTTCCCTATAGATTTAATAGGGGAAGAAAAAAGCAGAGAAAAACTCAGTAAAAACTCATTCCCTTACGTCCTACAGCAGCACAATATGGGGTATTCCTGCCCCTGTGTGCTGGTAGGACAGGCAGAACTTTTAATTTAACATAAAATATGCATGACCACGCTACCCTATAAGAGGGCAAAGAGACCTCCCCCCCTTGTGTTTTTTTCTGTCCTGTGTTGTGAGACAGGTGGAGGGAGGTCTTTTGTCCTCCCATATTTTGTTTTTTCCCCTAAAGTTTGTTAACTTCCTTTGGGGAGTCATCTTTACACCTCTCTTCTCTTCTGTGGAAAAGAAGGGGAGTTTTATTTAGACAGTTTTTTTGTGCTAGCCAAGCTTTCAACCTTCGCTCTGAAAAGGTTGATTTCAGTAGTTCAAGCAGCTGTATTTGCATGCTGCATGTTCAAAGACCTGTAGTGCAGGCCACTTGTGCAGCCTTGATGCGGAGCATTGACGTTTCACATACCTTTTTTGTGCCTAGCCAAGCTTTCAACCTTTGCTCTGAAAAGGTTTATTTCAGTAGTACATGCAGCGGTAGTTGCATGCTGCATGTTCAAAGACCTGTAGTGCAGGCCACTTGTGTGGCCTTCATATGGAGCATTACTGTTTCACTTACCTTACAAGCTCTGCGGCCGCCAGAAGTGATGTCGGTCACTTTGTTCCTCTGGAACCTTTGTTTGTGTTCCAGTTTTCTGGGGACTGAATTCTCGGACGGACTTTTTATGGCTTAGTTTTTCCTCCTTTTTGCAAGTTTATATTTGCTTTTTACAAGGAATTAAGGTTTGCAAAATTTGCGGTGGGGGGGGGGTTGTGTGCACTACTTGCTCATTCCTCCTCCCCTCCTATAGAAGCCTTCATCTCAACGCAGGAGATGGCTTTTCTCTTAGTGAGGAAGGCCTCAGTACTCCACTTGGATTACTGTTCTTGCTGCTGCAGCACTTCCGGGCAGCACAGTGGCTTGGTGGTTAGCACTGCAGCCTTGCTAGTACTAGAGTCCTGGGTTCAAATCCTGCAAGGAGTTTGAAAAAAAAAAAAAAAAAAAAAAAAAAAAAAAGGGGGTCTAGTTTATGTGCAAGGTGATTGACGAAACGCTTTCATCTGATGATACCTTGGAAGATTTCAGCAGACCTCTCTTTCCTCTTGAGAAGATAAATAGGCTGCTGAAGTTCATCTGGTCAAGGGACTGTGATGTTGATGGGGAAGCCTACTGTTCCACCTCTAGGGGGCCTAGGGCCTTCCAAGTGGACAAGTCACTGGAAAAACTCATGCTTGCGGAATGGAAACATCTGGAAAGAGCTCCCATATATTCCAGGAGATTTAGAACCCTGTTCCCTATTGCGGGGTCTCCCACCTAAAGTTGATACGGCAGTGGACAAGTGGTCCCGGTGGGTGATGGATCTGACCTCCAGGACCCCATGGGTAGACGCATAGAGAGTACTCTCAGGAAGGTTTATTCTCTAGCCTCCGATCAGACTTCGATGGCTATTGCCTCTAATGAAGTCTTAAGCAAGTTACGTGCTGATTTAGCCCAGCTTGCAAGAGACATCGACTCTGGAGTCTCCAGAGATGATCTCCTAGCTTTTTTGAGCTCAATTTCCTTGTAGGCAGATTATGTAGCCGAAGCCTCCCAACATCATTTAAGACTGGCAGCCAAATCTTTGGCCCTTTCTACGGCAGCTAGAAGGCCACTATGGTTAAAACCCTGGAGAGCGGATAATGCCTCCAAGCTCAACCTCTGTTCTCTATCCTTTGAGCCGGGTAAGCTTTTTGGTAGTGGCCTGGATGAGATTATTGAAGACCTTGCCTATAAAAAGGGTAAGACTCTGCCTCAGGCCTTTAGAGGCAGGTCAAGACCTTCCGGCCGGGGTAGAGGTTATCAGCCTCAACCTAGACCTCAGTTCTAGAGACGTCCTAGATATCAGCCTAGAGGTTCTGGATGAAAGTTCCCCAAGGATGAGGACAAAAAGAAGCCTAGCTTTTGACATTGGCTGCCTTCTTTCTGTGGCCGAGACTCCTGACGGAGATCGACTTTCCCAGTTCTACACTGTCTGGCAGGAAAAAATTAGAGACCGAGGTTATGCGATTGAGTTTCTTCATCTGCCTCAAGATCGATTCGTCTTAACCCGCTACCTTCCTGCAGTTCAGCAGGATATATTGGAGAGCTTCATTCATGGAAGAGGTCCCCCACCTTGGAAGAAGGATTCGTTGTCTATTCCCCAGTTTTTCTGGTGCCAAAAATCAGGCAGCTGGAGAATGATTATAGACTTAAGATATCTGAATCGCTTCATAAAGAAAAAACATTTTTGTATGGAGACCGTAAAATCCGTTACATCCTTTCTTCAACAAGGCGAAGTTTTTGTCACCTTAGATCTAAAGGATGCCTATCTGCATGTCCCAATATATCCTCCGCACAGAAGGTTTCTCAGAATCGCCGTTTCAGTTTCCGGTCACAGGAAGAATCTTCAGTTTGCAGCCCTGCCCTTTGGCATCACTTCAGCTCCTCATTCCTTCACCAAGGTTGTGGCTCCTATAGCTGCCTCTCTCAGGCTTCAGGGCCTTTTTGTAGTGCCATACCTGGACTACTTCATTTTTCTCGTCTCCTCAGAGGGAGAGCAGTCAAGGTTCAGTCAGACAGCTTGATGACCGTAATGTACCTGAACAGACAGGGAGGCACCAGATCGTTATCTCTCCTCAGAGAGACAGATCTGATTTTTATCTGGGAAGAAAAAAATCTGACCCACTTATCGGCAGTTCACATCAAAGGTTCCCTGAACATAGTAGCGGATCAGTTGAGTCGGGGTCTTGTAGTATCAGGAGAATTTTCTCTCAATCCAGATTTATTCCATCAGGTTACCGTGAAGTGCGGTCTCTCAGAAGTAGACCTCATGACGACCAGACTCAACGCCAAGGTAGAGATGTTCTGCTCACTGTATCAGGAGGACTATCCCGTGGCAGTGGATGCCCTGTCCATCCCTATGGAGGACTGGCATACATCTTCCCTCCACTTTCCATGATACCAAAGGTATTGATGAAAGTCAGACAGGACCAAGTCTCTGTGATAGCCATCATACCATTCTGGCCAAAAAGGACTTGGTTTGCCCAGCTCATGTACATGAGTCGAAGGACATATTAGAGGCTTCCCCCCTCCCAGAACCTGGTTTCCCAAGGAACTCAGAAGTGCCAGGATCTGAGGAGATTCAACCTGACAGCCTGGAGGTTGACCAGTCCCTACGGAGATTTAGTGGACTGTCAGAAGCCGTCCTAAAGACTCTTTCCTGTGCCAGAGCAGAGTCTACCAAGAAAAGCTACCATAGGATAGGTAACATCTTCAAGCAGTGGTGCTCCAGAAGAGAAGCCTACTACGGCAGAAATTCTGGATTTTCTTCAAAGCTGCTTGGATTCAGGCCTTTCTCCTGCTACACTGAGGGTACAGGTTTCAGCCTTATCCACCTGTTTAGGCAGACAATTGTCCCAGGATTCCCTTATTGTTGGTTTCCTTAAGGGCGCTACCAGACTTAGTCCGGTGGTCTCTGCTCCGGTTCCCCAGAGGGGTCTCTCGACTGTTCTTTCAGGTCTTTGTGGTCCTCCTTTTGAGCCTTTGGAGAATGTAGATCTTAAATTTCTTGCCTTTAAAACCACCTTTCTATTAGCCATCACTTCAGCTAAAAGGTGAGTGAGCTCCAGGCTTTTTCTTGCAAGGAACCTTCTACACACGTGGATAAAATTGTTGGTACCCCTTGTTTAATGAAAGAAAAACCCACAATGGTCACAGAAATAACCTGAATCTGACAAAAGTAATAATATATAATAATTCTATGAAAATGAACAAATGAAAGTCAGACATTGATTTTCAACCATGCTTCAACATAATTTTTTTAAAAAAGAAAACTCATGAAACATGCCTGGAAAGAAATGATGGTACCCTTAACTTAATATTTTGTTGCACAACCTTTTGAGGCAATCACTGCAATCAAACAATTCCTGTAAGTGTCAATGAGACTTCTGCACCTCTCAACCGTTATTTTGGACCACTCCTCATGAGCAAACTGCTCCAGTTGTCTCAGGTTTGAAGGGTGCCTTTTCCAGATGGCATGTTTCAGCTCCTTCCAAAGATGCTCAATAGGATTTAGGTCAGGGCTCATAGAAGGCCACTTCAGAATAGTCCAATATTTTCCTCTTTGCCATTCTTGGGTGTTTTTAGCTGTGTGTTTTGGGTCATTATCCTGTTGCAAGACCCATGACCTGCAACTGAGACCAAGCTTTCTGACACAGGGCAGCACATTTCTCTCTAGAATCCCTTGATGGTCTTGAGATTTCATTGTACCCTGTACAGATTCAAGACACCCTGTGCCAGATGCAGCAAAGCAGCCCCAGAACATAACAAAGCCTCCTCCATGTTTCACAGTAGGGACAGTGTTCTTTTCAAGATATGCTTCATTTTTCCGTCTGTGAACATAGAGCTGATGTGCCTTGCCAAAAATTTCAATTTTTGTCTCATCTGTCCATAGGACATTCTCCCAGAAGCTTTGTGACTTCTCAACATGTAGTTTGTCAAATTCCAGTCTGTCAGATTCAAGTTATTTCTGTGAGCATTGTGGGTTTTTCTTTCATTAAATGAGGGGTACCAACAATTTTGTCCACGTGTGTATATCATTTTTTCCGGATAGGGTTCAACTTAGGTTTCTTCCTGGGTTTAACCCTAAGGTGCCTTCCCGTGCCAATACTAACCAATTAGTCTCTTTACTCGTGTTTTTTCCAGCCCCTTCCTCTGAAGAGGAGAAAAGACTTCACACACTAGATGTTGTGAGATGTCTCCAGATTTACATCTTACGTACATGTTCCTTTAGGAGAGCCGAGAATCTCTTTGTCGACATGTATGATAGAGACAAAGGTCTCAGGGCTTCCAAGCCTACCTTGTTTAGGTGGATCAAGGAGGCAATCAAAGTCTCCTTTTTTGCTCAGGGGTTAGCTCCACCCGAATTTTGTACAGCCCATTCAACCAGGGCTGTATCAACCTCTTGGGCTAAGAACCGGGCCTTACCGCTGGATCAGATGTGTGCAGCTGCTTCTTGGTCATCTCACCTAACCTTTGTAAAGCATTATCGACTAGACGTTCGGAGTTCTGTGGCAATTGCCTTTGGACAGTCAGTCCTAGGTGTTGTAGAGCAGGGAAACCTTCCCTAAGGGAATTACTTGCTATATCCCCATATTGTGCTGCTGTAGGACATAAGGGAATCGTTGATTATGATGTTAATCTGTTTTCCCTTAGTCCTAACAGCAGCACAAGCTTCCCTCCCTAAACTTAGAAATTTTTACTTTATAAATTACACAGGAAGGGGGGGGAGGTCTCTTTGCCCTCTTATAGGGTAGCATAGTCATACATATTTTTTGTTAATTAAAATTTCCACCTGTCCTAACAGCACACAGGGGCAGGAATACCCCATATTGTGCTGCTGTTAGGATTAAGGGAAAACATATTAACATCATAATCAACGATTGATAAACACTGTAGAAAAAATTTTTATGTGTTTTCACTGCTTTTTTCCACAGTGATTCTTAGGCTATTTTCACATATGTGTTGGAGTCTCCGTATAAAACTGACGGAAACCCAGTGGACCCCATTATAGTCTATGGAGTCCGCGGGTGTCCGTGGGTAACTGCTTTTTAGGCTAAGGCCCCATGTAGTGAGCCACAGCCAAAAAGCGCTGCAGGAAAAAATTGTGGTGGAGACGATTTGTGGTTTATCTTGCAGTGCTCTTCACAGAAAGTGCACAGAGTTTTCCTCTGCGTACTTTCTGCTTCAATTATACCTATAAGGAAAATGCCAGCGTTTCCATAGGTATAATTGACTTGCTGCGATTTACAAAAATGCAAGGGTTTTTGAAATCACAGCATGTCCACTGTGGATATTTTTCTGCAATGTGTGGATTGGATTAGCAAGAATCCCATCCACTTTTCAGGTACTGTAAAACACTGAGTTTTTTGCCACAGAGTTTCCACCGTGGCAAAATTGCGGCATTTATGCTATGTGGTGCCCCAGCTTTGCAGACCAAAAGGACGGAGAACCGAACGCTAGTGTGAACCTAGTGTTAGCTGTGTTTCGCTATGTGGGGCCTTAACCTAAAAGGCCTTTAAATGAGTGCTAATTGATTTGTTATATTATATATTGGCGGCATTTGGGCAGGAAATGTCTGTGCAAAAGGACTCATAGAACTCATAGTATAAAATCACCTTTATTACAGTAAAATCTTCCTTCACTAATGTACTTTTATCAGCCCTGATCGTGGCTAATTCCACTGCTTGCATAGAAATTAATTTCTTTAAACTGATGAGCCTTACTGAGTCTCACAATAATTATATTAACTCATCTACCCTGGGGACAATGTTAAGTGAGAAATATGAAAGGACTGTGGAATCTGACATTTACACTTGTTTGGGATTCATTTAAACCAACTTTAATAAAACATTACAGGATTTTTTCAACATGTGAGCATAAATGGAAATTTATGTTACTCCTAGATGGATTCCTCAACCCTGTCATGTCCAGGGGCCTTTCCAGCCCTTAGGGTGCCTTGTAACCCTTTATGACAGTCACACAAAAAAGTTTTCTGCAATCATTACTGCAAACATTTATGATAATATGTCTGTCAGTAGTTTGAACCTGTTGTATTGCTGACAGAGCTAGATGGGAAACCTGGAGACATCTTTATACAGTACACACCTTCGGGAGAGAGACTGTCTATACAGTATATAACTTGGTGTATGTTTTTAGTATCATAATAACTGGAGCACCAGTCACACCGACATATTTCCCAATTCAAGAGGACACAAAGATGGCAACCACTTTTTGGTATATGGATGGTGTTCTCATGGAGGATTACCTGGAGAAGGCTGGAACGGACCACAGATTGGCCAGAATTCCAAGAGGTACCCAGGACTGCATCCAAGGATATTCCTGCCTCACACTCCATTAGCGTCCTCTCATCTGAAAGCTGCAGCACCCAGTGATACTCCAGGCTGGCACCAGATTTCTTGCAAGAGTTAGTGAGTAGTACTTTGCTGGAATTTGCTGTACCGCTGTTAGAAAGTGAGTGAGAACTGTTGCAGAAAGGATCTGCTGTGTCTGCAGTGCACCAACATTTCCTGAATGCACGCCATCGTCCATGACAACTGGGCCCCAGCGACTGAACTGTTCTTTTCATTGCTGCAGCCATTAGTAACATTGCATTGTGAGCCATTATTTAGGAGTGAAGACTGTTACCTACAGTATGATGGCATGTGTGTGCAGGGCTGGCATTGGGGGGGGGGGGTCAAACTGAGCAATTGCCTAGGGCCCCAACCCCCACAGGGGCCCCCTGCTTTGCTTTGGTATGGACCTCTGTAGGCAGGGTGTGTTGTAGTTCTCACCTCACTATGGCGCAGTGCCTCCACCCGAATCTTGCTAGAAGCTCTATAGGAATTCAGGAGGGTCTTCCTCTTCTGCTAGGGGTCGACTCGGGAAACCCCCACCTAAGCTCAGTACACACTCACAAATGTTGAGGGTAAAACTACTTAACCAGTTTATTATGGGAAGGGTAAACAAGGGCAAACTTGATAAAATGCGAATAGAGAAATGTTTCAGTAATTCACATGACAATGCACAGGTACATCCTATAGTATTAACCCCTAGTGATAGAAATGGACTATGTGCCAGGCCTGGCGGGTATAATAAACTATAGGGAATAGCACGGGATTAAGATAGTGACCCACAGATGATAGTTATCACACACATGCACTCATACTGCAGGTAACAGCTTGCACTCCTAAATAACAGCACACAATGCAGAATTACTAATGGCTGCAGCAATAAACAGAACAGTCCATCCGTTGGGGCCCAGTTGCCGCAGACGATGGCGCGCATTCAGGAAACATTGGTGCACTATAGATACACTAGATCCTTTCTACAACAGTTCTCAGAAACTTTCTAACAGCAGTACAGCAAATTCCAGCAAAGTCTACGCACTAACTCTTGTAGGGAATCTGGTGCCAGCCTGGAGTCTAACTGGGTGCTGCAGCTTTCAGATGACAGGATACTAATGGAGTATGAGGCAGGAGTCTTCTTGGATGCAGCCCTGGGTACTTTTTGGGGGTGTGGTCAATCTAGACAGGCGGTACTGCTGCTGCTGCTGCAGGGATGCTGCTTCTTCCCTCAGAGTGAGCTGGTGGGCTGGCAGGACTGTCTCTATGTCCTGAGTTACCCAGTGCCAAGGTATGTGCTCCCTGGCAGTTGCTGAAAGAAGCCTCTTCTCCAGCCCATGTGGCTATCCTCCCTCTTTCCTGTGCAGACCTTTCCCATAATTCCCTGCTCAGCCAATCTGTCCCTTTCTCTGATACTCCTCCCCCTGGAGTAAGGGGTGTAGGAAAATGTAATCCACTGTCCCTCTGTATAAAATGGCTGATGTCTGCTGTAATGGGTCCTGGATTGGCATTAACTGCAGCATCTGCTGTATGCAAAGTGCTCCTTGCAGGGGTTACACTACATACTATATGGAGTCAGTGGCGTAACTAAACTCTTCTGGGCCCAGGTGCAAACTTTTGTCCAGGGCCCCCTCCCTAGAGCGAATTCTTGATATTGGCGGTTACAGGTGCTGAAGCGATAACTCTATACTTGAAAGGAATACAGCTTTAGTACCTACAACTGCAATTATCAAGATTATGGTGAGTGAGCAGTGCAGTTCGGCATGTAAACAATACTGGGACTGCATTATGCGCTCCACATCGGCCCCCCACAGCATTATGCACTCCACAGCGGCCCCCACACAGCATTATGCGCTCCACAGTGGACCCCACAGAGTATTATATGCCCACAGTGGCCCCCACAGAGTATTATGAGCTCCCAAGAGCCCCCCCTCCTAGAGATACCCCAGAGTATAATAAGTAGAGGCCCAGGGGAAGTGATTAACCCCTTCCTGCCAGAGGAATTTTTCGATTTTCATTTTTGACTCCCCACCTTCCAAACCTCATAACTTTTTTATTTTTCTGCTCTCAGAGCCATATCAGGTCTTAATGTTTGCGGGACAAATTTTTCTTCAGGATGCTACCATTAGTTATTCTGTACAATGTACTAGGAAGCTGGAAAAAAATTCAGAATGAGGTGGATTTGAAGAAAAAGTTCATTTGTGCGACTTTCTTACGGGCTTTGTTTTTACAGCGTTCACTCTACAGCCAAAATGACATATCAACTGTATTCTATGTTCTGGTATGATTCCGGGGATACCAAATTGATATGTTTTATTTACATTTTAACCCCTTAACAAAAATTTAAAACTGTACAAAAAAAATTTTTTTTTCTAAAAGTCACCATATTCTGACACCCGTAACTTTTTTTTATACTTCCGTGTACGGGGATGTATAAGCGTCTCTTTTTTGTAGGACCAGGTGTACTTTTTAGTTATACCATTTTGCGGAATTGCTATTGCTTTGATCACTTCTTATTAAAATTTTTACCAGAGGCAAAACAGTGAAAAAACGTCGGTTTCGCACTTTTGATTTTTTTTTTCCTGCTACGGTGTTTACTGTACGGGAAAAATATTTTTATAGATTTGTAGAGCAGGCATTTTTGGACACAGGGATACCTAATGTGTATGTGTTTCACAGTATTTAAGTACTTTTATATGTGTTCTAGGGAAAGGGAGGTGATTTGAACTTTTAATTTTTTTTTTTTTTTTTTGCATTTATTAGACCCCAGGGTTCTGCTCACTAATGAGCATTTTAGTTTATCCTTCCCTATCTTATCTTTGTGCTTCACAGGGTTATAAATCTTCATGGGAAAACTAATAAACATAGCATGGGCTGACAAATCCTGAGAAGAGAGCTGATGGTCAATGTTCTACTTAGGGTGGGTTCACACTTGTGGCAGCACTCTGTCCACCGCGAATCAGACCTAAATTTTGGAAAACTGGATAGGGACTGGATAGGGAAAGGTTTGCGACGCTTTGCTTAAAAACCCATTCGCTTCTATGGCTTACACCCTCTGCGCCGCGAAGCCGTTTTTTTCCGTCAGAAACAAAGTCGGGCATGCAGGACTTTGTGTCCGATGAAAAAAACTGGCTTCGCGGTGCAGAGGGTGTAAGCGCACACTGGCTCATTGCTTTAAAAACCCATTCAAGTGAATGGCTTTTTAAGCAAAGCGTCGCAAACCTTTCCCTATCCAGTTTTCCGACATTTAGGTCGAATTTGCGGCGGACTGAGTGCCGCCGCAAGTGTGAACCCACCCTTAAACAGAGCTTTTGTAATGTGACTACACTGTGTTAGTCGGGTTGTAAATAACTGTCAGAATGCATACCAAAAAACCCCAGAAACCAACTTCACTGTCTTAATAAAAGAGGCTTTGGATTGCCTAAGTACATATCCTCAGTAAAGCTACATAAACTGCTTAGGGTGAGATTGTTCATCAGAGCCCAACCGATCAATAGGCAGCCCTGGCACACTGACCTGACTAAAAAAAAACTGACACGTGTCTCACGCGTTGCAGAACGCCTCTGGAAGAAAATCCACTCCCAGGAGGACTTCCTTAGGTATAAAGAGGCAGTTCTCACATTCTCCACACTAATATCTGCCCTATCCCTCTTATTTCAAAAGCAAAATTGACATAATCAGAGACAGTATCACCCTACACCCCCAACAACCACTCTACCCAACTGATCGGTGCTATTCTTCTTTAACCTGTTTCTCCACCATCACTGATGAAAAACTCTCCACCCTAATCTCTAAATCCCACCTTACCTCCTGTGCGCTTGACCCGATTCAGTCACATCTCATCCCCAAACTCTGTGAAGTCATTACTCATGCCCTAACCCATCTCTTCAACCTATCCCTAACCAATGGATCCTTCCCTTCTGCCTCCAAACATGCTACCGTCACACCTATACTTAAGAAACCCTCCCTCAACCCGTCCTCTGCAGCCAACTATCGCCCCATCTCTTTGCTCCCATATGCCTCTAAATTGCTGGAGCAACATATCCACTCCAAACTATCCTCCTATCTCTCATCCAATGTGCTCTTTGACAGACTACAGTCAGGCTTCAGACCCCATCACTCCACCGAAGCTGCCCTAACCAAGGTCACTAATGACCTTCTAACTGCCAAAGCCATGCGTCACTACTCTGTCCTCCTTGACCTCTCCTCTGCCTTTGACACAGTCGACCATTCCCTCCTGTTAGAAATGCTCTCATCCCTTGGCATCTCAGACCTGGCCCTTTCCTGGATCTCCTCATACCTCACCAACTGCACATTCAGCGTCTCCCACTTACACACCACCTCCCCGCCATACCCTCTTTCTGTAGGTGTCCCCCAAGGTTCCGTACTAGAACTCCTCCTATTCTCCATCTCCCCCCTCGGCCTTGGCCAACTCATAGAATCTCATGGTTTCCATTACCATTGCTATGCTGACGCTGATGCCCAAATATATCTCTGTGGACCAGACATTACCTCTCTGTTGTCCAGAGTCCCAGAATGTCTAGCAGCCATAGCCTCCATTCTCTCCTCCCGCTTTCTCAAACTCAACATGGAGAAAACGGAGTTCATAAGCTTCACCCCTCCTCGCACGGTCCCCCTACCTGACCCATCTATCAAAGTTAATGGAACCACACTCACCCCAGTCCCACGGGTCCGCTGCCTTTGGATAACCTTAGACTCTGACCTATCCTTCAAGCCGCATATTCAAACCCTCAACACCTCCCGCCGCCTCCAACTCATGAACATCCATCGAATCCACTCCTTCCTCACCCCTGAATCTACAAAGATGCTAGTCCATGCCCTCATAATCTCCTGCTTAGACTACTGTAACACCCTTCTCCATGGCCTCCCAGAAAATACTCTTGCCCCCCTTCAGTCCACCTTAAACTGTGCTGCTCGCTTAATACATCTCTCCCCCTGTTCTTCATTGGCCACTCCCCTCTGCCAATCCCTTCACAAGGCTACCCGTTGCCCAGTGAATAGAGTTCAAATTACTAACACTGACATACAAAGCCATCCACAACCTGTCCCCTCCATATATCTCTGACCTAATCTCCCGCTGCCTGCCCACACGTAACCTCCGATCCTCCAAAGACCTCCTACTCCACTCTGCTCTTATCCGCTCTTCACACAATTGTCTCCAAGACTTCTCCCGTGCATCCTCCATACTCTGGAACTCATTACCATACACATAAAACTAACCCCACAATCACAAGCTTCAAGAAGGCCCTGAAGACTCACCTATTCAGGAAGGCCTACAACCACACCACACCACCACCTGAACAGCCTCTTCCCTCATCTTCTGTCTCTATCCCTCTTCCCTCATAGATTGTAAGCCCTTGCGAGCAGGGCCCTGTATCCCACTGTGCCAGTTGGTCACATTTAGTATTACATTTCTTCTGTATATCTTGTGTAGTGTATGTAAACCCTCAAATGTAAAGCACTATGGAATTAACAGTGCTATATAAATAAACAATAATAATAGCTATACTCACTAAGGGCTTACGCTAGGTTCTCACTAGTGTTGCATCTCCATTGTTTGGGTCCGCTGTTCGCATTTTATCATTTTTACTACGTTTACCCTTAATATAATGGTAATATACTGTATAATATATATTTAATACGTATAATATAATATATACCTAATAAACTGGTTAAGTGATTTTACCCTCAACATTTGTGATCGTGTACTGAGCTTAAGTGGGGGTATTCTGAATTTACCCCTGCATTCCTACAGAGATACTGTCAAGATTCGGGTGGAGGCACTGCGCCGTAGTGAGGTGAGAATTACAACACACTCTGCCTACAGAGGATGGCCCAAAGGGGTGTTAGAGTGAGGCCCCACATTGTGGAAACGCAGCTTTTTTTTTTGTTGTTGCAGATTTAGCTGCGTTTTTTGAGTCAGGAGTGGATTGATCAGTAGCTAGACGTATAAGAGCTTCCTATATATTTCCCATTCCTTTTGTAGCCATTCTTGGCTTTTGCTCAAAAAAAGCAGCAAAATCTGCAACAAAAAAGCTGCGTTTCCGCAACGTGGGACTTCGCTCTTAGGTCGGGCTCCCATGTTGTGAAAATGCTGCGTTTTACAGTACCTGCAAAGTGGATGAGTTTCTGGCTAGTCCCATTCACACATTGCTGAAAAAAATCTGCAGTGGAAATGCGATTTCAAAAACGCTTGCGTTTTTGTAAATCGCAGCATGTCAGTTATACCTACCGAAACGCTGACGTTTTCTGTATAGGAGTAATAGAGGCAGAAAGTCCACAGAGGAAAATCCTGCAGACTTTCTGTAAAAAATTATGCTTATTTAAACGCGATGCGTTTCTGCCACGGTCTATTCTGCAGCGTTTTTTGGCTGCAGCTCACTACGTGGGACCTTAGTATTACACAGATTTTGCTGCAGTTTTTTGAGCCAAAACCAGGAGTGAATTTAGCAGAAGAGAAAAATCTGCAAAAAACCCCCCCAAAAACTATACTCATATGCAAATGTCTTTCCTTTCAATACAGTGGTTGCAGGCAGTATTCAGCAAATGTTTTAACTAATAATTCTCATCTATCAAAGCAACAGTTTATGTGTATTTCTAAGTTCCTGGTCATTCAGGATATCTGAGTTTTTCCTAATAAATGACTGTACCCATTGGCATGAGTTTAGTCTGACTACAGAAAATCCTTAAATGTAAGTAAATTATAACTTCTATTATTCTCATTATTATGTTACTTTAAGGGTTTCTATTGTAATGTGTGCTGAGGGGAAAAACATGGAGAAAGATACTAAATTTAGAACACAGGAAAATTGCAGACTTCTCCTTTTTCCTTGAAATAGAAAGAGCTATACCGAGACTTATGTTTATATCACTAGTAAAAGACCTTGTGAACCCATAAAAAGTCACCTTCATGATACTATGACTAGCGAATCTCATGCATAGGTTTTACAACAATGATTAAATATGACCATCATCACATACACCACCAAGATTACATTTTGTCTCTGCTTGCACAAGTTTTCCAGCTGGGTGAACATAATCCACCAAAGAGTGGCATGTAGAATCCAATTAACTACATTAAGCAGCTGTTATTGTGAGCAGCAGAATAGCCTGCGGATACACACTAAACACATGCATCACAAAATTAAATGCACCCAATACACTGGCCAGAAGCCCCCTCTAATAAAATAATTGCTAATCATTCAAAGATATATGAACCCTGACTTGGGATGCAACATAAAGCGGATAAGCATTAGAGATTCCCGCTTACTGTAAAAGCAATTCAGCTGCTTTTCTGATATGCTGCACTGAAGTGACTGACACTAAATAACAGCAGCTAACACAGGAAATAAAATCGAAATGTTCTGGCTATGGGTCAGTTCTTTGGCCGTTTATGTAATATACAGAAAAGATTTCTGTTCAGTGTCCTTTATATTAACTGGCACTGTAGGGTAGACATTGAAATCATATTTTTTATGTAATTACTGTAGGATTTATTAGGCGAATGAAAATAAATTGATGGTACGCCATGTCAGGTGACATGTTCATTGGATAATGTAATACAGTTTTGGCTGGCCTGATGTTTTCAACCAATCTGAATAGAATTTCTACAGTATGTTACACTACATTTATATTTATGACATACCCAGTTGTAGCTACAACACAGTTTTTAGCAGGGGTGTACAGGATGTGTATCTGGGCCCCCCTCCTTCATTTCCCTGCCACAGCAGTGGGATGCAGCCGGTTCTCCCCGGGTCTGCTGATCCGGTTGCTAAAAATACAACTGGATTGCAGAACTGGGGAGAAGTGAATTCCTAACCTGGTTCTGCTACTGGTAGAGCACACTACCACTTTTCGACTTGTAGGTCACAGGCCACATTAGAGCTGTGGCCTACAAACTGCATGGAATAAGTGTTGGTACTTACCTGTCTGCTCCCCGGCCCCTTGTCCTCATTCCTGCTCCAGGTGTAAAGGACGTGCACCCAGAGCTAGAGACAGAGCAGGAACAGGGATTAGACAGGTAATGACAATGAGCTGATACTGCTGTATGGGGAACCAGTGAAGGTCCAGTGGTCCCTTCACTGGTCCCCCAATGCAGTGGCCATTTCACTTATACTTACATACAGTGGTCCCTTCATTGGTCCCCCCATGCAGTGGCCATTTCACTAGTACTTACATACAGTGGCCCCTTTTCTGGTGTCAGATGAGTATGCTTTATTTTTTTTATTTTACAACTTTCCGGCCGCCACAAGGGTTGCTACTGTTCCTGTAAAACCCTTTAAAGAGTGTTGTGCGCAGAGTTGACTCCATCATGCTCCACAAGAAAATTAATGCTACCATTTTGCCCACTCTTTGATAAAATCTGGGCCCCCTGGATCAGTAGGTCCAACATCCCTTGGCCTGCCATATTGTCTCCAATTATAATTACTCCGTAGGATCTGGTGGGGTGCCTCTTACCTTTCCCTTGGGCAGGGTCACCCCCTCCTTTTTCATTGAATTCCTTATATTATAGTGCTACTACCCCCTCCCCCCCTTTTGTTGGTTACTGGTTCTCGATTTCTATATCTTTTTATCTCACTCTATGTTCTATGGATATGTTACTTTTACACCTTTAGATGTTCTCTGTAAATTTTTATGCAGCACTCAGCACTTTCACATTGTTTCTCTGACGGCCTTTATATTTCTCTGATGCTTTGTTTTTTTCTGATGTTTTTCAATACATACTTTTGAAACTAAAGAGTAATAGGCCATAAATACGTTGTATTACATCTGCAGGGCTGAGCAGCATGGCCCTAGCTGCCATGCCTCTACAGATGTAATATTGATGGCCTATTACTCTTAAAAGGGGTTGTACAGGAATTGTTTTATCCTAAGGATAGACTATCAGTATTAGAAAGATGGATAACCCATTTAACCCCTTCCCAAAATCTGACATAATAGTACAGTGGATGTTGGATATTTAAATACGGCGACCACTCCGGAGCTGGGCGGCCGCTACAGCCACCGGGTCTTTGCTGTATGCCCACGATCAGTGCCCCCATTTTGGGGAAGATTGCAAGCTTCTGTAATGAGATCCAGGGCCTGCGATCCGTTGCCATTACAGCTGGGAGCCTATGCTTGTCTGGCATTACCTTCTAAGTGCCAATATTTTGCAATGCAATGCAATGCATTAGAATTGTAATGCATTGCATTAGTGATCAGACCCCATGGGGTTCAAGACCCTTAGGAGGTCTAATAAAACAGTATTTAAAAAAAAAATATATATGAAAAAGACTTCACCCCCTTTCCCTAGAATACAGTGGGGGAAAAAAAGTATTTAGTCAGCCATAAATTGTGCAAATTCTCCCACTTAAAAAGATGAGAGGCCTGTAATTGACATCATAGGTAGATCTCAACTATGAGTTACAAAATGAGAAAACATCTAAAAATCACATTGTCTGATTTTTTAAGAATTTATTTGCAAATTATGGTGGAAAATAATTATTTGGTCACCTACAAACAAGCAATATTTCTGGCTCTCACAGACCTGTAACTTCTTCTTTAAGAGGCTCCTCTGTCCTCCTCTCATTACCTGTAGTAATGACACCTGTATGACATTGTTATCAGTATAAAAGACACCTGTCCACAATCTCAAACAGTCACACTCCAAACTCCACTATGGTGAATACCAAAGAGCTGTAGAAGGACACTAGAAACAAAATTGTAGACCTGTACCAGGCTGGGAAGACTGAATCTGCAATAGGCAAGCAGCTTGGTGTGAAGAAATCAACTGTGGGAGCAATAATTAGAAAATGGAAGACATACAAGACCTCTCATAATTTCCCTTGATCAGGGGCTCCACGCAAGATCTCACCCCGTGGGGTCAAAATGATCACAAGAACATTGAGCAAAAATCCCAGAACCACACAGGGGGAACCTAGTGAATGACCTGCAGAAAGCTGGGACTAACGTAACAAAGGCTACCGTCAGTAACACACTACGCCGCCAGGGACTCAGATCCTGCAGTGCCAGACATGTCCCCCTGCTTAAGCCAGTACATATCCGGGCCCGTCTGAAGTTTGTTAGAGAGCATTTGGATGTTCCAGAAGAGTATTGGGAGAATGTCATATGGTTAGATGAAACCAAAGTAAAACTGTTTGGTAGAAACACAACTTGTCGTGTTCTTTGCATCCAAAGAACACCATACTTACTGTGAAGCATGGGGGTGGCAACATCATGCTTTGGGGCTGTTTCTCTGCAAAGGTACCAGGATGACTGATCTGTGTACATGAAAGAACGAATGGGGCCATGTATCGTGAGATGTTGAGTGCAAACCTCCTTCTATCAGCAAGAGTATTGAAGATGAAACGTGGCTGGGTCTTTCAGCATGACAATGATCCCAAGCACACTGCCAAGGCAACGAAGGAGTGGCTTCATAAGAAGCATTTCAAGGTCCTGGAGTGGCCTAGCCAGTCTCCAGATCTCAACCCCATAGAAAACCTTTGGAAGGAGTTGAAAGTCCGTGTTGCCCAGCGACAGCCCCAAAACATCACTGCTGTAGAGGAGATCTGCATGGAGGAATGGGCCAACATACCAGCAACAGTGTGTGCCAACCTTGTGAAGACTTACAGAAAACGTTTGACCTCTGTCATTGCCAACAAAGGATATATAACAAAGTATTGAGATGAACTTTTGTTATTGACCAAATACTTATTTTCCACCATAATTTGCAAATAAATTCTTTAAAAATCAGATAATGTGATTTTCTGGATTTGTTTTCTCATTTTGTCTCTCATAGTTGAGGTCTACCTATGATGTCAATTACAGGCCTCTCTCATCTTTTTAAGTGGGAGAACCTGCACAATTGGTGGCTGACTAAATACTTTTTTTCCCCACTGTACATATCAAAATAGAAAATTACTGTGAAATACATGCACATTAGGTATTCCTGTGTCCGAAAACACACAGTCTACAAACTTCTAAAAATATTTTTCCAATATGGAAACACCGTAGCAGGTACAAAAAAAATCAAAAGTGTCGAACCACTGTTTTTCTGCAGTTTTGACTCCGACAAAAATTTTTATAAGAAGTGATCAAAGCAATTGACATACCCTGAAATGATATAACTAAAAACCTGACCCCGTAAAACAGAGATTCCCAATACATACATGGAAGTATAAAAAAGTTACTGGTGTCAGAATATGGCGACTTTAAGAAAAAAATTTTTTTGCAAAGTTTTGGATTTTTGTTAAAATATAAATAAAACTATATTAATTTGGTATCCCTGGAATCTTACCAAAACATAGAATACAGGTGATGTCATTTTGGCTGCACAGTGAATGTCGTAGAAACGAAGTCCGTAAGAAAGTCGCACAAACGCACTTTTTCTCCAGTTACACCCCATTCTGAATTTTTTTTTCCAGCTTCCCAGTACATTGTACAGAATAATAAATGGCACCATTCATTCGGGGGGGGGGGGGGGGGGGGGGGGAATGTACCCCGTTCTGCTGATCAGTGGGGATCTGTGCGGTCAGCGTACAAAAAAGGCCAAAGTGGAGATGTTTGCCCATAATGTACTGTGCTATGTTTGGCAAAAATCAAACACAGCATTATCGGCACAAACACCTCAACAACTAGTCCTATAGGAAATTCAGTAAGCGGTAGATACCACAATACAGTGCCCATGCCAGACCCAATTTCCTGTCAGTATTTATCCAGAGGAGGAATCCTCTATTACTGGATTCAATTTCTGGAAATTTCCCATAGGACTATTCTTCCTACATTCACCAGAGATCAGAGAGTCTGATGAAGGCCTAATGGGCCAAAAACATTCACTACTTTCTCTGTAACTATACACTCATGGATAGTTAATATTACTTTAAATATTAATGGAGTGCTGAAGTTCCTTATCTGATGTATTGAGAGTTGGGACCCTACTCAAGCACCCTACTTTATACCATCCTGAGTGCCGCATTCCACTATACTATTCTTTGTGTGTTTTAGCCTGCATAACTAATAAAGTATATTGAATGCTTAGTGCACTCTGTTGTGCTGTGTTGCTTTCTGGAGGCGGTATGTAAGGACTTTATGTAAGGACAGAATCAAGCAATTGTCATATAAAATGATAAGGTCATCTTGTTCTCTAAATATATTAGAGTGTATCACTGGATTTTGTGTCGGTGGATTGTTAATGTGTTCATGGCCGTGCACTATCCATGAGGCGAGACCAGGTGTCACTTTCCAGGCGTGCAGGGGACGGCAGTTCAGCTTACTGCCCTGCACTCCTGTTCAGCCCTGCACTCATCGATGTATGTGGAGTTTGTAGTGGAAATTGTATATTTACTTAGGGTTGGCACCAGGTTTTGGTGGGCCCTTGGGCAACAGAGTCTCAATTGAGTTTTTGTCAATAATGGTAAGAAGCACTATCAACAAAATTCATTGAATGCTGTGATTCGTAAAGAACATCATATGCTCTTTTTCTGCATGAACTTTATCTTCCGTTCCATTGTTGCAGATGGAGGGTGCTCTATTTGCAGTTGTCATTCTGTCAGAATTACAAAGTGGAAAAATGTAAACCTAGCCTTACTTGTATAGTACTGTAAACTGGCCCGCTTTAACCACAGGGCCAGTGGTGCACTTGCACCGGCCCTATGGGAGTGGGAGCTCCCATTTGGACTGCAGGACAGTCCTGCATTTCCTGTCCCACTTTACTGGGCAGTGGGTCTGGGCTGCCTCAGGATGCCAATGAGTTGAAGACAATGGTGAACCAGGGGTCCGTCCGCTGCCTGCTTCAGCATTATACTGTGTGGGGGCACAAAAATACATGAATGGACGGAGTCAAAGAGGAAGTGGGTGGGGCTAAATTTGCAATGGTGCACACAGCTCACGGCACATTCTATCCCTCTTTCTGTCCTTTGGAAGTTGGGAGTTCATAGAGTCACTGGGTGGCATTATATTGTATGGGGTGACTAAGAAGGCATTATACTGTGTGAGGGCCACTTAAGGGGCATTATACTATGTGAGGTCCATTGAAGGGGCATTATAATTTGTGCAGGTCAGGTATTTCTAAGTGGTGGTGAAGGGGGGCCCACTTATGAAATCTCTGCACTTGGGCCCACCAATGTGTTAAAACGGCACTGACTGTAAGCATTGTTGGATGTATACATTAATACAATTATCATACGTATAAAACATTAATTGTAGTCTCAATATACTTTTCAAAGAGAACCTTTCATTACCTCCAGCTCTTTACATAATTTAATTGTTGCTGCTCCACTGATTCTGGCACGAGTGGAATGTTTTCTCTATCCTCCCCCTTTTCCGAGCAAGCAATGCTATTGGTTTTGGTGCCCGATATGCTATTTAGTCTCTGTACTGTCAGGAGGGCGGTGTAAAGTAGCAGCAGGCAAGGAGTTTGAATGGAGTTCTGAATCAACTCCCAGCCCCTCTTCCCCCCCACAAATCACGCCTGACACTGCCCTTCTGACATTACAGAGCTTAAATAGCACATCAGGCATCAACTAACTAACTGCACTTGATATTTGGGAAAGGTGGTTATCAACAGATGCTAAGAATGTGAATTAGTGAAGGTCCTCTTTAACAAAACTTTAACAAAACTTTAATGCAAAAAAAAACCCCAAAACACAATTTAAAGCTCTTTTCACATCTGCATCATGGCTTATAACTGCAAACAATGACATAGTGTCAGCTTTGTCTCATGACAGGCACCACCTTTACCCAACAGATCCCATTAACTTACAATGGTGTCTGTTGATTTTTATCACTTCATGCTTTTACACTGGATGTTTCGTAATGATTTCTTATTACAACTGAGACATACAAACTCACACTCATATTAAATATAAAGAAATCCACAGTGGACTGACTTATAAACTTTAGCAAATCAACATGATTAAAACTTGTACTGCTTATCTATCTCTTATCTGCCAGCCAGAGCCGCTTTAACCATAGGGCCAACAATGCACTTGCATTGAACCCTATGGTAGTGGGGGACCCCGTTGGAACAGCTTGCATATGCTGTCCTGCCGGGCTGCCCCAGTTGCATACAATGTTGAAGCAGGGAGCTATCTGCTCTCTGCTTCACCATTCATCCTCTTTTTCCCAGGAGCTGCAGGCATGATGTGATGACATCACTTACATCGTTCCTGCAGATCCCTGAAGACTGCGGACCGAGACAGCAGGGGAGCAAGGAAAGGTGAGTAGTATTTTTTTTTTCTTTTTGTATGGTGGGAGAGGGACATTAAACTGTACAGACAACTGCAGGGCTATGAAGATGACCTTGGATTACTTTTAAAGATGAGAATCCCATCTTTAAAATGATACCAAATTCATCATGATAGCCCTTACAGATCCGGAGTGATTTGCTGGTGAAAACTAGGTTCGGCATTGAGATCCCATTGCAGATCTCAATTCCCGACAGCCTTAACAGCCAATCACTCTGAATCTGTAAGGGCTATCATCAGTCATCTTCATAGCCTTAACGGATCCTGAGATATGGGGCTCTAAAGTGTCTTCCCACCTCCTGCCTCAGGCAGCATCTTAAGAGCTGCGTGAAGGAGACAGGAGGGGGAAGTAGCAGAGCTGCAGACTGCAGAGACGATGATAAATTATCATTGTCTGTGCATAAACTGTATGTGACTCCAGGAGGGGGGGTAGCATGGACTTCTGTCCATGTTATCCCCTCTCTTATCAATTACAAAGCATACTATGCTTTTGCTCTCTGATTATCACATAGAATGATAATGTAATAACCCCCTGAGCCTCATCACAGGGGTATTCTTATGTAATACCCCTCTGAACATAACTTAACCAAGAAGTTTATTGTCGCTGAGATCCAGACGTTTAACATCGTCTAGGTCGCAGCGCCAAAAGAATTGCACCAAACACTTCGGCCCCCTTGAACTTTTCAACCTTTTTGCCACATTTCAGGCTTCAAATATAAGGATATAAAATTAGAATTTTTTGGTGAAGAATCAACAACAAGTGGGACACAATTGTGAAGTGGAACGAAATTTATTGGCTATTTTAAACTTTTGAAAAAATAAAATGTATTTATTGATGACTTTGTAAAATACGCCTCTCGCCTCTCTAGCGATATCCGTTACACACGCTAAAATAATAGCAATAATGATTATTACTAGAGATGAACGTATAAAACACTTCTGATAAGTGGAAAAGTTCCATCAGTCAGATAACACATTTTCACTGATTGAGTATCACCCTATAAAATCAGTTTTTTTGCAGCTTTCAGAAGGGTATAAAAGTGGGTGGTGATGGGAGGAAGGGGCCCACTTATGAAAGCTTTTTACTGGGCCCACCAATGTGTTAAAATGGCCCTGCTGTCAGCCACTCACATACCAGCTGTCCAGTGTCTATACAGGTCAGTTACATAATTACTATATTTCATGTGAAGTCAGCAGCCACAGAAGGGTCAGAGGTCAAAGATAGGGGATGTTAGCAGACAAGGTGCTGTGGATGGATGACAGTAAGTTTAGCAAGGACAGAGAGTGACTGTAAGAATATTTTGTTAATAAAACTGATGTTTCCAGTTCTTAGCTGAGCAGTGGGCCCTGACATTTGGCCAGGTGTGCCGGGTGCTGATGCTGGCTCTGCATATACTGATGTGTGCAGCAGTCTCCTGTCCGGAGTCTTCTTTCTCCTTTCACTGCAGGACCTTTGCTGAGCACATTATGTGATCATATCACATGACCAAAAGTTCTTGCAGTGAAAGGAGAAAGGAGACTCCAGACAGGAAAAGAAGAAGGGTAAGTGTTAAAGGGGTTGTCCAGGCAAAAATGGACAACCCATTTAATTTTTAAATTGAAAGGGGGCCTTGAAAAAAGTGTAAAAAATTCATACTCATCTTTCCACGTTGCTCTGGTGCCTCCCAGCACGGTCCAGTCTTCTCGGTCCAGTGGTGATGTGTGGTGGAAGTCCTAACCACACGTGACCGCTGAGGCCAATCAGCGGCCTCAGTGAAGGGCATGCAATATCACTACCTGTGACATCACGGGTGTCTTCCTGAGGCCTGCTGAGCCCACCGACTGGCCTCAGTGGTCACGCGCTGAGTGAGTGTGTATGTCAGCTGTATGTATATGTGTACTGTGCACTGTATAGGAATTGTAGTGCTGCCTATTTTTGTACATTTGTCTCTGAGGAATTGCGCCCACTCTTATGTTTATTTACGTGGTGCTGCTCTACACAAGGGACTATTATATGTATATGTATATATACTTTATATAGACAGATTGGAGAAGAGAAGTGATACTGTGCAGCAACTTATGAGGAGTGTTCAATAAGTTATCTACCTCAGTATGTTCCATCAGTATTACAAAGCTGAGCTTGTCTGTGCAGGTTGAGACATAACTAGACATACAACATACACAGTAGCAGTTTAGTCTGATGAAAGCACTGGAAGTGACAGGATGGTAAGTGCAGTAAAGTGCAGGTCTACAAAGAAATTGAGTGCTTTGGAGTGTTGTTCTGTGATTAAATTCCTTACGAAGGAAAGAAAGAAACCTAAATGTGTTGAAACATGGGTCCGCTAGCATGATCCTGTGATCAAACAAGAGTCCATGCAATGGAAGCATAAGGGGTCACTAATTTCAAAGAAATTTTGTGTGCAGCGGTGATCTGGGAAGGTCATGGAAACTTTTTTTGGGATAAAGAAGGTGTTTTATTACTAGAATTCAGGCCACACAAGACAACAATTACTTGAGACACCTATGCTTTAACATTGAAGGCATTATGTGAGGCAATCAAAGAGAAACGCCATGGGAAGTTGTCGGCCAGTGTGTTGCTGCTTCAGGACAATGCCCCAGATCACAAGTATATTCAGGCAGATAACTTATTGAACACCCCTTGTACATTACATATTCTTCAGTATGTTGTATGACCTTTATAATGTTTAATGATAGCATCAAGACTTCTAGGCATGAAATTAACAATTTGGCAACATATTGCAATATCTTTTTCCATTCTTCAATAACAGCCTCTTATACAATGGGGGAAAAAAGTATTTAGTCAGCCACCAATTGTGCAAGTTCTCCCACTTAAAAAGATGAGGCCGGCCTGTAATTGACATCAAAGGTAGACCTCAACTATAAGAGACAAAATGAGAAAACATATCTAGAAAATCACATTGTCTGATTTTTCAAGAATTTACTTGCAAATTATAGTGAAAAATAAATATTTGGTCACCTACAAACAAGCAAGATTTCTGGCTCTCACAGACCTGTAACTTCTTCTTTAAGAGGCTCCTCTGTCCTCCACTTATTACCTGTAGTAATGGCTCCTGTTTGACATTGTTATCAGTATAAAAGACGCCTGTCCACAACCTCAAACAGTCACACTCCAAACGCCACTATGGTGAAGACCAAAGAGCTGTGGAAGGACACCAGAAGCAAAATTGTAGACCTGCACCAGGCTGGGAAGACTGAATCTGCAATAGGCAAGCAGCTTGGTGTGAAGAAATCAACTGTGGGAGCAATAAATAGAAAATGGAAGACATACAAGACCACTGATAATCTCCCTCGATCAGGGGCTCCACGCAAGATCTCATCCCGTGGGGTCAAAATGATCACAAGAACGTTGAGCAAAAATCCCAGAACCACACGGGGGGACCTAGTGAATGACCTACAGAAAGCTGGGACTAACGTAACAAAGGCTACCGTCAGTAACACACTACGCCGCCAAGGACTCAGATCCTGCAGTGACAGACGTGTCCCCCTGCTTAAGTTTGCTGAAGTTTGCTAGCGAACATTTGGATGTTCCAGAAGAGTATTGGGAGAATGTCATATGGTCAGATGAAACCAAAGTAGAACTGTTTGGTAGAAACTGTTTGGAGGAGAGTGAATGCTGAGTTGTATCCAAAGAATACCATATCTACTGTGAAGCATGGGGGTGGCAACATCATGCTTTGGGGCTGTTTCTCTGCAAAGGGACCAGGACAACTGATCCATGTACATGAAAGAATGAATGGGGCCATGTATCGTGAGATTTTGAGTGCAAACCTCCTTCCATCAGCAAGGGTATTGAATATGAAACGTGGCTGGGTCTTTCAGCATGACAATGATCCCAAGCACACTGCCAGGGCAATGAAGGAGTGGCTTCGTAAGAAGCATTTCATGGTCCTGGAGTGGCCTAGCCAGTCTCCAGATCTCAACCCCATAGAAAACCTTTGGAGGTAGTTGAAAGTCCGTGTTGCCCAGCGACAGCCCCAAAACATCACTGCTCTAGAGGAGATCTGCATGGAGGAATGGGCCAACATACCAGATCCTGGATGCTGGGTGGAGAGTAATGCTCAAATTGTTTCTTCAGAATTCCCCATAGGTGTTCGATTAGGTTCACATAGGGAGACATACTTGGCCATTGAATCACTTTGACCATGTTATTCAGAAATTCAACAGTGGTTATGTTGGAAAAGTACATGACAACTAAGGGCACAGAGTGATGGTATCATCTTCTCTTTAAATATAGAGCAGTACGTCTGTGAATTCATGATGCCATTAATGAAATGCAGCTCCCGACACCAACAGCACTCATGCAACCCCACATAAGAACTGTCACAACCATGTTTCACTGTAGGCACCATTCATTTTTCTTTGTACTCTACACCTTTGCGATGCCATACAGTTTTGAAGCCGTCAGTTCAAAAATATTTATCTTGGTCTCATCACTCCAGATTATAGACTCCCGGTAGTCTTCATCTTTTTCAGCATGGGTCCTGGCAAATTGTAGGCAGGCTTTTTTGTGCATGGGTGTTAGAGGCTTCCTTTGTGGAATCCATGCATGCTATTCCTCTGCAGTGTATGCTGTTATGTGTTACGGGAAACACTCACCCCAGTTTGGCTTTCTACTTCTTTAACCTAACTGCAGTGAATTTGAATGGCGATTTTTCTCAACCCTTCTCATCAGAAGTTGCTCCTGCTTAGGTGTTAACTTCTATGGTTGGCCTGGATGTCTGTGAGACTGTTGCAGTTCCATCAGTGTTAAATTTTTGTATCACTTTCGCTACAGCATTCTGACTCACAAGTAAAGCTTCAATGATCTTCCTGTAGCCTTCACCTTTCTTGTGTAAAGGAATTATGTGGTGCCATTGGAAATGGGATGTCAACTGTCTGCTGAACACCCGTTTATTGAATAACAAGAATCACCTGTCCTTGAATTCTAGTTTTTAGTCTTTTAAACTTTAACTTTGCGTCTAAGACTTTCATTGGGGTGTACTCATTTGTGCAATGAATGATCTTGAATGAATTAAATACCCACATATACAAACTGCACAGTACCACTTTTCTTCTCTTCTGAAATCTGCTCTTATTCTGTATTTCTGTGGAATACTTGGTATAGTTTTCAGTTTCTGCTCTTTTATCTATCTATCTATCTATCTATCTATCTATCTATCTATCTATCTATCACTACCACACTGCACAGTATCACTTCCGTTGTCCACTCTACCTTTATTCTTTTTGTATCTATATAATGTGTACCACTTATCTTAGTGTAATTTTCAATATTTGCTCTTATATTGTGTGTGTGTATATATATATGTATGTATCTACATTTATACTGTGAGAGTGTGAACCCAGAGGGCGCTAGTGAGCGACCAGGATTGAAAAGCTCCTCAGCCACACCCATAGGTGGGGGCAACAACTCCAGACGGAGTGTCTGCACCAGGAGAGAGTGCTGTGGAGACCTGCAGGAAGCAGGGAGACGGGGAACCAGTCGGAGATGGACAGGCGGTCTGTCCCAAGAGGACTGCGGTCCTGAAAGGACTGACTGAGCCAGGCTGTTTGTTATTTTTTGTTCCATTTGTAAGCTGAATAAAAGCCATTTTACTTTGGATTAGCACTGTCTAAATGCTGCTTCTCCGGCACCTAGTACCACCTACACCGCTGTCGAGTCCAGGAGGCTGCCGCCTTTGAGGCTAAATCCCCCCAAATTATCACATATGGTGGAGGATGTGGGCATAAAGAAATCCACGCAAGTCCTGGAAGACAAGTGTTTGGTGACTGCGGTACTGCTAGATGTGCATGGTGGCCTACAGCTGGAAGAAATCTGTGATTTCAACTGAGAAACCCAGGAGGGGGTGAGTGGAACTGCAACATAGCAAATTGTGTGCAAAAACTGGTGAAAGTAAAACTCTGGAAGAGGAATCCAGGGAATGGACTTTGTGTATACTGTGGCACAGAAGTCTGTAAAGTGCTTGCTGATGGCAAGAAAGTAAGCAATGTATGTAGAATCTGGATATTGCAAACAGTCTATGTGAAAGGCTATGGTGCCATGTTTGTGTTTTCTGTGGAAGACAGAAGAAAATGCTTTTTGTTGTAGTGCCACATAAGTTAACTGTTTGGTGAATACATGTGACTGCAGAAGATAGTAAAAAGTTGCTGCTGGTTGAACCCAAGGTTTCTGTGGAATATTGTGTAATCTTGTTATTAAACCATGGGCAAGAAAAAGAAAATTTCAGTTTGTAAGAAAGCAGAAAAGCTGTGCACAGGTTTATTACTGCAGCAGTCTCAAGGCAGAGAGACACAAAACCTGGAACAGAGCATGTGGAGTGCAAGTAAAGATAATGGGTTGCATGAGACTGACTTAGTTTTTCTGAAGCACCTCTGTTCTATGAATGAATTTGTCTCTGCTGACTGTGTGTCTCATACTGGAGCGCATGAAAGCGCCAAAGATGAAAATATTATGGTGCAGCAGCTTCAAGATGAGATTAAAACCCTCAGGTTCATTGATGAGGATGAAATATCTGATTGGAAATGGCAACTTGAGGTATCAGAAAAAGAGAACCTTAAGTTGAACCTTAAGTTAAAGAAAGAGCTTGACTCGATGAAGAGTTCATATCCTAGTCATTGTGAAAATGTGGGGCTGTGTTTGCCTGGAATGAACTGTGTCACTAAGAAGGAGTTTGCTGAAATGAAATGTGCTCTATCTAGTAAAGTTATACAGAGTGTAGAGCAAAAGCAAGTGCTTGAGAAGCAATCGCAGGATTTAAAGGAACAGCATGTCCAAGACTCCATTGCCAAAGAGAGTGTCATTGAAAAATTAAGAGATGACCTTGAAACTGCTAAACGTGAGAAAAGTGAATTTTTGCAGTGTCAGTCAGAATGTTTGGATAACCACGTCAGGAAGTGTGAAAAACTTTTGGCTGCATTAACTGATAAAGAAAATGAACTTATAGAGCTGAGGAAGTATGTGTCTGACCGAGAGAGTGATTTAGAATCTGTGGTGCAGACATTGCAGTCAGAGAAAAACTTGCATGAACTAAAGCAGGTTCGCCTAAATAATGAAGTGAAGGAATGGCAGAGCAGAGCTGGAGTTCTGGAACAAAGAGAAAGGGAACTCAAAGCTAGAATATGTAGTCTGGAGAGGGCGCTGTCAGGATCTTGTGAAAATAATGAGAAATTGTCTGTTTTGGTGCAAAATAAAGACAAAGAATTGATGGAGATGTCGTCTGTCCATGCTCAGAATTTTCAAACCTTATGGGAGAGTCACAAAGAAGTTGAGAAAAACCTGGAATCTGTGCAGATATTGTATGAGGACAAAGCCAATGCTTATGACAAGCTGGAAAAGGCCAAGAGAGAATTGGACCTCCAGACAGAAGACATGAGGATTCAGTTTGAGGAAAACCTAATTTATCTGCTGAGATTGTAGATCTAAAAATGCTTGTTGCTAAACTAAAGGTGCAAGTGGACAAACAGGAGGAAGAGCACACTTTTCAGATAGAACAGTTAAAAACCGAAGTTGAATCTAAAAGAGAAGAATTGGATCAATTGCAGCAGTCTTTATCCAATACTGAAAAGTCGGCATCTGCATTATCTTCAAAGGTGGCAGCACTAGAAGCTGAGAAGGACTCACTGCAGAGTCTGTTAACCTTTAAAGAATCAGAGCTGCTATCCGTGAAAAACGTGACTCAAGAGACAGAGTCTTTATTCAACCAAGAGCAAGATAAGAGAGCCACTGAGATACGGGACTTGAATGAAAGACTTGACAAAAAGTCTGCAGATGAGCAGAAGCTTTATCAGAAGATGTTGGAGGATCAGAACAATATAATTCAGGGAACAGTGAGGGAAGCAGAACATATCATCCAGGATGCAGTTGCTAAACTTGATGATCCTCTACATATCCGCTGCACAAGTTCACCAGGTTACCTGGTAAACCGAGCGAAAGTTGCTATAGACTCATTAACCTCCCTCTCGAATGAGCACTCCAAATACATACAGAATATGACAGATGCCTCTGACTTAATTGGAGCACTGGTACAGTTTGCACACTTAACAGCAGATACAATTGTAAATGGCAGTGCAACGTCTCACTTGGCACCACCAGACCATGGAGATCGTCTTGTAGACAACTGCAGGGAATGTGGAAGCCAGAGTTTACAGTATCTGAATGAGCTGAAGGATAAGCAGTCTTTGATGGATGCTGACCTGACAAATGTTAGAAGAACACTGCAGAATATCCTAGAATTAGGAGACATGGTGGATAAAGAGATGGCATCTACATCTGCTGCCATAGAAGATGCAGTGCGAAGGATTGAGGAAGATCTGCAAGTTGCAATAGTAAAAACTGAGATGGAGGCTGTGCAGAAAAAGGTGGCAATGAAGAAAGTTCTGGAGCTGGAATCAGAGATTTGTGCGCTACAGAAGGCGTTAGAATTGGAGAAAGCTGCCAGCATAGAGGCAGAGAAAGCAGAGCCATTAAGGCAGCCAGAACCTGTAACCAAAAAGCATCTGGGTACTGACTGTGATGTCGGAAACTTGGTATCCCAGCCCTCCAGTGTTAGAACAGAGAATGAAAATAACTTGGAGAATGTTGAGATGACGATATCACCAGCTCCTGTACTGTCAGAAAGGGATTTTCACAAAAATTCTTGCAATCTATCACAGTACCGCAAAATGCCTCCAGGAAGTTATGCGTATGAGAAAGAGGAGGTAAGAATAGAGTGTGTAAGTGGTTTTCCTGCTACCGTACAGATGTGGAAGTCTTATAAAGAAACCATTCCAATATATGATGTGGCAGTTGTTAAAGACATACCAGAAAATGTAGTTCAGCGTGATCTATTTTGTGAGGGTGTACTGTATGGCCCTCGTGCAGAAGGAGAAGATATTGCAGTACAGAGCTTGTGTTTCTTAAACAAAGAAGAGAGGAAGCAGCCTATGTCTCCTAAACTTCTAAGCCTTGATGGTGATGGCAAAGATCAAAAGGTTAAGAAACATGGTGTGGAAAAACTACGTGAAGGTCATGCCCGTGGCTACTTTGACTATATTGAAGAAAATAAATACAGCAGGTCTAAGTCCCCACAGCCACCGGTGGAAGAGGAAGATGAAAATTCTTACGGCTATTTACTAAAGGGATCAAAGTCATGCAATGGGATGGCTGAAGACTATGGCGAGAAATATGGTGAAAATGATGTGATCCCCCTGTATGGCGAATTTTGAAGGTGATGAAGTAGAACTTGCCTTTACACAGAATGGCCAGGATCTTGGCGTAGCATTTAAAGTGATGAGAAACCGGAAAAATCGACTGGAACTTGGAGGTTGAGACCGCCAGATGGGGACATCTGGAGAGACACTGGACAAGTGTACAGGATTGAAGAGGGACGTCGACATAATGTCTTGTCCCATTGTAGCTCACCCTATGGGTAGTGAGCTGAGGGGGAGGGTATGTGAGAGTGTGAACCCAGAGGGCGCTAGTGAGCAACCCAAAACCAGGATTGAAAAGCTCCTCAGCCACACCCATAGGTGTGGAGTGTCTGCAGCAGGAGAGAGTGCTGTGGAGACCTGCAGGAAGCAGGGAGACGGGGAACCAGTCGGAGACGGACAGGCCGTTTGTCCCAAGAGGACTGCGGTCCTGAAAAGACTGACTGAGCCAGGCTGTTTGTTATTTTTTGTTCCATTTGAAAGCTGAATAAAAGCCATTTTACTTTGGATTAGCATCGTCTGAATGCTGCTTCTCCGGCACCCAGTACCACCTACACCACTGTCGAGTCCAGGAGGCTGCCGCCTTTGAGGCTAAATCCCCCCAAATTGTCACAATACATACATACATACACGGCACAGTATAGCTTCTCATGTCTAATCCACTTCTCCTGTATGTATGTCCGTGCTGTGATTGTCCACCCTTACACTTTCTCTCTCTCTCTCTCTCTCTCTCTCTCGATATTGTAAGGGGATTAGCTCAGGGATCGTCGTCTCCTCAGATAGACGAGCGCTTTTTGGCACAACAGTCAGAGTCCAGTCCAGTATGGTGCAACTGGCCGCAACCAGTTTTATTAGTGGTTGAAGAAAAACAAACAATAAAGTACAAAATAAACTCCTAGCCGTCCAGCCACTACCTACAATACACAATGCAGATCACTAACTAGCGAGAGCTGGGCCTATTGCACAGCTCCCTAAACACAAAACACAGCAGTTTTACTCACAGGGGATTTCCAGGAGCAGAGAGAGCCAAATACATGTGTGCTGTCTGTCCTTATATGCGCACACTTCAGGAACCAAGGATTCAACTCCAGTCAACTCAAAATCTGAAGTGGCTGAATGGAGTAGAGCCACACCCAACTCTGCTTACTCCAGCCGCCAGACCTTTTACCAGGGTTTAGATAATACCCTCCAGGAAGGATCACCTTTTAAAGGTGGTTTTTAGAAGGTATATGACAGGAACCTGGGAGAAATGTATACTCCTTCTACCACTTTGCCCCTGGTCCTGTCACAATATATATATATATATATATTTTTTTTTTTTTATAGTTAACCTGAATTCACTGAAATGGAGTGCTGCCCATTTTTATATATACAGTGGCATGCAAAAGTTTGGACACCCCTGGTCAAAATGACTATTATTGTGAACAGTTAAGAGAGTTGAAGATAAAATGATCTTCAAAAGGCATAACATTAAAGATGACCACATTCCCAATGTATTTTCATTTTTCATTTTACATTTTCAAAATAACAAAAAATGAAAATGACCCGATGCAAATGTTTTGGCACCCTGCATGGTTAGTACCTAGTAGCACCCCCTTTGACAAGTATCACAACTTGTAAACGCTTTTTGTAGCCAACCAAGAATCTTTCAATTCTTGTTTGAGAGATTTTCATCCATTCTTCCTTGGAAAAGTCTTCCAGTTCTGTGAGATTCCTGGGTCGTCTTGCATGCACTGCTCTTTTCAGGTCTAGCCACAGATTTTCAATGATGTTCAGATCAGGGGACTGTGAGGGCCATGGTGAAACCTTCAGCTTGCTTCTTTTTAGGTAGTCCATGGTGGTTTTTGACGTGTGTTTAGGATCATTATCCATTAGTATAAGCCATCCTCTTTTTAATTTCAGATTTTTTACAGATAGTGTTATGTTTGCTTCTAGAATTTGCTGAAATTTCATTGAATCCATTCTTCCATCTACCCATGAAATGTTCCCCAGGCCACTGGCTGCAACACAACCCCAAAGCATGATTGATCCACCCCATGCTTAATGGTTGGAGAGATGTTCTTTTGCTGAAATTCTGTGTTCTTTTTCTCCAAACATACCTTTGATCATTGTGGCCAATGAGTTCTATTTTAACCTCACTGGTCCACAGGACTTGTTTCCAAAATGCATCAGGCTTGTTTAGATGTTCTTTTGCAAACTTCTGACAGTAATTTTTATGGTGATGACTCAGGAGAGGATTTCTTTCAAAGACTCTTCCATGAAGGCCATATTTGTGCAGGTATCACTGAACAGTAGAACAATGTACCACAACTCCAGAGTCTGCTAAATCTTCCTGAAGGTCTTTTGTAGTCAAGCGGGGATTTGATTTGCCACTCCGGCAATCCTACAAGCAGCTGTCTCTGAAATTTTTCTTGGTCTTCCAGACCTTATCTTGACCTCCACTTTTCCTGGTAACTGCCATTTCTTAATTACATTTGGAATTGAGGAAAGGGTAACCTGAAAACGTTTTGCTATCTTATAGCCTTCTCCTGCTTTGTGGGCCTCCACCATTTTCATTTTCAGAGTGCTAGGCAGCTGCTTAGAAGAACCCATGGCTGCTGTTTTTTTTGCAGAAGGTTAGAGGAGGCTGGGTATTTATAAAGCTGTAAAATTTGCATCACTTGGCCTTTCCTAACAATGATAGTGAACAAGCCATAACCCTAACTGGCTAATTAAAGTCTGAGACTTTGGTCAAGTTATCTGAGCACAAAAATCTACAAGGGTTCCCAAACTTTTGCAAGGTACTCCTTTTCCTTTTTCAATCTAAAATTGTACTCAAACATAATAATACACTGATATTTCTTAAAATTATAGACAAGTGTGTTTAATCTTTAACTTTATGCCTTTTAAAGATCAGGGGTGTCCAAACCTTTGCATGTCACTGTACAGTTGAAACCAGAAGTTTACATACACTATATAAAAAGACACATATGTATGTTTTTCTCATTATCTGACATGAAATCAGAATAAACCTTTCCCGTTTAAGGCTGAGGCCCCACATTGCGGAAACTCAGCTTTTTTTGTTGCAGATTTTGTTGCGGTTTTTTGAGCCAAAGCCAAGAATGGCTACAAAAGGAATCAGAAATATAAAGGAAGGTCTTATACTTCTCCCTTCTGCTTAATCCACTCCTGACTTTGGCTCAAAAAAACACAGCAAAATCTGCAACAAAAAAAGCTGCGTTTCCGCAACGTGGGGCCTCAGCCTTAGGTCAATTAGGATTACCTAAATTATTTAAATTTGCCAAATGCCAGAATAATGAGAGATAGAAAATGTGGCCCCTGAGTATAATGATTGGAGGCCCAGGGGGGGGGAACATAAAAAACACTGTAACTTACCTCTCCTACGCTCCGTAGGCTTCGGGTCTGTTTGGTGACGTCACGTGGGCCGGCCCAGCATCATTATGCATCGCGACGCCGGCCCGACTCACGCGAGATCTGGTCCAACATTGAAGATGGCCGAAGTAGCGGGGAGTGCGTCGGAGCCAGGAAGAGGTAGGTGACATTGTTTTTTCTGTTTGTATCCTCCCCTGGATCTCCGATCATTATACTCTGGGATCTGAAATGGGGCATAATACTGTGTGCAGGGGCCACTATGGGGCATACTACTGTGTACAGGGGCCACTATGGGGCATAATACTGTGTGTAGGGGCCACTATGGGGCATAATAGTGTGTGCAGGAATGCGGTTTGTGCAGGGGGGGGGGTTGGAGGGGGCAGTCCTGCGGGTGGGGGGACTGGTTGGAGGGGATGGTCCTGGGGGTTTGGGGGCAGCGGTTCGGGGGGGCCCCATGTCAAATGTTTGGCTTGGGGCCCAGCCATTCCTTGTTATGCCACTGGAGAAAGGGACTGATTGGCTGAGCAGGGAATTATGGGAAAGGTCTGCACAGGAAAGAGAGAGGACAGCCACATGGGCTGCAGAAAAGGTTTCTTCCAGCCACTGCCAGGAGGAACATAGCTTAGCACTGGGTAACCCAGGACATAGAGACAGTCCTGCCAGCTCACTCTGAGGGAAGAAGCAGCATCCCTGCAGTAGAAGCGGTATCACCTGTCCAGATTGACCAGACTCCCAAAAGGTACCCAGAGCTGCATCCAAGAAGACTCCTGCCTCATACTCCATTAGTGTCCTTCCATCTGAAAGCTGTAGCACCCAGTAATACTCCAGGCTGGCACCAGATTCCCCGCAAGAGTTAGTGCGTAGACTTTGCTGGAATTTGCTGTACCACTTGTGAAAGCTCCTCAGTGCGCCAACACCGCTTTGGCTCACACCTGAGTCTTCTTTCATATAAACCACACTCACCGCCAGTGAGTGCCGGGTTCACAAGATAAATACAAGACAAGCTTTCTAAATTTTATATATTTATTAACCCCTAAATGGGTCGGTATTAACATCTAACACATGCAGTTCAGAACAGATATGCAGATGTATGCAAGCATTAACAGATACTAGTTACAATATACAGTGCAATGAAATAAAAAGGGCATAAAAGTGAAATAGTTACTTTACCACACATCTCCTGGATGTGGCTCTATAGTCCAACACTCACACATGGCATGTGGAGATCACCAGTGGAGGCAGCAGCATTAACTCCTAGCATGTGTCATCACAGTATATTCCAGCCTGCATGCTCTCATCACAGTCTCTCAGTAAACTCTTGTAGTCTCAGCACAATCTCCTCCAACTGACCTCTTATCTCATCTTATATACCCTTTATGACACCACCCAGAATGAGGTCATCAGCAACAGCAAGTCTGATGGATTAATGCACTCAAGTCCAGATTCTTTGTAAAGAGCTGAGACCAAGTGGAATGATACAATGTTATCAGCCATATCTGATCTACCAGTGCAGACTGATCAATGCATGTTTGTTTGATCAGCCAGGACTGTGTAGGAATTCAATGGAGCCCTGCTGGGATGGATACAAAGCCCTATTGTTCCAGTCCGGCCACTATTGGCAATATACCTATGATTATGGCTGCGCACCTTATGAGTAAAGAGATACGCTACCCAGAGACCAAAATACAGCTTTGAGTTATAGCCATATTTAAGCGGAATCATCACACCACTGTTAGAAAGTTTCTGAGAACTGTTGTAGAAAGGATCTGCTGTGTCTATAGTGCACCAACCTGTCCTGAATGCGCGCAATTGTCCGCGGCAACTGGGCCCCAACGGATGGACTGTTCTTTTCATTGCTGCAACCATTAGTAATTCTGCATTGTGTGCTGTTATTTAGGAGTGCAAGCTGTTACCTGCAGTATGATTGCATGTGTGTGATGACTATCATCTGTGGGTCACTATCTTAACCCTGTACTATCCCCTATAGTTTATTATACCCGCCAGGCCTGGTACATAGTCTATTCCTACCACTAGGGAGTTTAATACTATAGGATGTACCTGTGCATTGTCATGTGAATCACGCAAACATTTCTCTGTTCGTATTTTATCAAGTTTGCCCTTGTTTACCCTTCACATAATAAACCAGTTAAGTAGTTTTACCCTCAACATTTCTGAGTGTGTACTGAGCTTAGGTGGTGGTTTCCCGAGTTGACCCCTAGCAGAAGAGGAAGACCCTCCTGAATTCCTACAGAGCTCCTAGCAAGACCTAGCACACCCTGCCTACAGAGGTCAGCCCAAAGGGGTGTTACATATGTATGTATATATATAGTACAGACCAAAAGTTTGGACACACCTTCTCATTCCAAGAGTTTTCTGTATTTTCATGACTATAAAAATTGTAGATTCACACTGAAGGCATTAAAACTATGAATTAACACATGTGGAATTATATACTTAACAAAAAAGTGTGAAACAACTGAAAATATGTCTTATATTCTAGGTTCTTCAAAGTAGCCACCTTTTGCTTTGATTACTGCTTTGCACACTCTTGGCATTCTCTTGATGAGCTTCAAGAGGTAGTCACCTGAAATGGTTTTCATTTCACAGGTGTGCCCTGTCAGGTTTAATAAGTGAGATTTCTTGCCTTATAAATGGGGTTGGGACCATCAGTTGTGTTGTTCAGAAGTCAGGTGGATACACAGCTGATAGTCCTACTGAATGGAGTGTTAGAATTTGTATTATGGCAAGAAAAAAGCAGCTAAGTAAAGAAAAACGAGAAGCCATCATTACTTTAAGAAATGAAGGTCAGTCAGTCCGAAAAATTGGGAAAACTTTGAAAGTGTTCCCAAGTGCAGTGGCCAATACCATCAAGCGCTACAAAGAAACTGTCTCACATGAGAACCACCCCAGGAAAGGAAGATCAAGAGTCACCTCTGCTGCGGAGGATAAGTTCATCCAAGTCACCAGCCTCAGAAATCGCAGTTTAACAGCAGCTCAGATTAGAGACCAGGTCAATGCCACACAGAGTTCTAGCAGCAGACACATCTCTACATCAACTGTTAAGAGGAGACTGTGTGCAGCAGGCCTTCATGGTAAAATAGCTGCTAGGAAACCACTGCTAAGGACAGGCAACAAGCAGAAGAGAATCTGTGCAGGGTACAATGAAATCTCAAGACTATCAAGGTATTCTAGAGAGAAATGTGCTGCCCAGTGTCAGAAAGCTTGGTCTCAGTCGCAGGTCATGGGTCTTGCAACAGGATAATAACCCAACACACAGCTAAAAACACCCAAGAATGGCAAAGAGGAAAACAGTGGACTATTCTGAAGTGGCCTTCTATGAGCCCTGACCTAAATCCTATTGAGCATCTTTGGAAGGAGCTGAAACATGCCATCTGGAAAAGGCACCCTTCAAACCCCAGACAACTGGAGCAGTTTGCTCATGGGGAGTGGGCCAAAATACCTGTTGAGAGGTGCAGAAGTCTCATTGACAGTTACAGGAATCGTTTGATTGCAGTGATTGCCTCAAAAGGTTGTGCAACAAAATATTAAGTTAAGGGTACCATCATTTCTGTCCAGATTGTTTCATGAGTTTTCTTTTTTAAAAAATTATGTTGAAGCATGGTTGAAAAGCAATGTCTGACTTTCATTTGTTCATTTTCATAGAATTTTTATATATTATTACTTTTGTCAGATTCAAGTTATTTCTGTGACCATTGTGGGTTTTTCTTTCATTAAACGAGGGATACCAACAATTTTGTCTACGTGTGTATATATATATATATATATATATATATATATATATATATATATATATATATATATATATATTACATAGTGCCACCACTTGGTACTACACAGTGCTGTGAAGGCAACCGTTCACCCTCAGTCCAGAGGCTGTGGCAGGCAAGCTCTGCACACCTTCTCTAGTCAACTGCACACACTAGACTGAGGAGACCAACCGTTGCTGGGGAGACGAGGTCTCTCTACAACCCCGCCCAGTGGCCTGTGATAGGCCAGGGCTAAACCAAGGCTAGGTTTTGAACACTGCAGGTAGAAATAATGCCGAGGAAAAGCTGCAAATAGTACATTTAACATAGAACGGGACATAACAACACAAAACCCAGAGGCACAAAGACAAACAATAAAAAGCAGCAGCCTCTGGGATGCTGCACACAGTACTACTACAGTATGCTGGCAGGGCCGACGTTAGGGGGGGCAAACTGGGCAGTTGCCCAGGGCCCCGTCCCCAAAGGGGCCCCCGGGATCCGGAACCTGATGACTCCGGATCCCGGAGTTAGGCCCAGCCCGGACCACAGGGCCCCTTTCCGAGGTGAGTAAAAATAACAAACATTTTTACTCACCTGTCCTTGGCGTCCGACGTCATCTTCTGGCGTTCCGGACATCACCGCTGAGGCCAGGCCTCAGCCTTAGCGATCACGTGGGGCGTGCTGACGGCGTGCCTCACGTAATCGCTGAGGCCCAATCACAGGCCTCAGCGGTGACGTCCACAACGCGTGACGTCAGCCGCAGAGAAGAAGAAGCCAGCACCGGCGGGGATAACGGAGCAGCGCAAGAAGGTCCAGGAGAGGTAAGAGCAAGGTGAGTATAACTGTTTGTTATTTTCCATCACCTCCCCGGGCCTTCGATTATTATACTCTGGGGTCTGAAGAGACCCCAGAATATAATATAATAATAGCACTGTAGGGCCCCTGTGGAGCATTATACTGGGGGGTCCCTCTGGATAGCATATTATACTGTGTGGGGCCACTGTGGAGCATTATACTGGGGAAGGGGCCCTCTGGATAGCATGTTCCACAGTGGCCCCACACAGTATAATATGCTCTCCAGAGGGGCCCCCCAGTATAATGCTCCAAAGTGGCCCCACAGAATATAACATGCTCTCCAGCGCCCCCCCCCCCACTTTATAATATTCCATAGAGGTCCCACAGAATATAACATGTTCTCCAGAGGGCCCCCTCCCCAGTATAATGCTCCACAGTGGCCCCACACAGTATAATAAGCTCTCCAGAGCCCCCCCCCAGTATAATGCTCCATGGTTTCCCCACACAGTATAATATGCTCTCCAGAGGGGCCCCCCCAGTATATTATACTGTGCGGGGCCACTGTGGAGCATTATACTGGGGGGGGCTCTGGAGAGCATATTATACTGTTTTGGGCCGCTGTGGAGTATTATACTGGGGAAACCTCTCTGGGCAGTATATTATACTGTGTGGAGGCCATTTCTGGAGCATGTTATACTGAGTGGGGTCACTGTGGAGCATTATTCTGGGGGGGCCATCAGCAGAGCATATTATATTGCGTGGCACCACTGTGGGGCATTATTCGGGGGGGACTAATGAGAATTATACTAAGGGGCCCTCTGGGGAGCATATTATACTGCGTGGGGCCTACTGTGGAACATTATACTGGGGGGGACGCTCGCTCTGGGGAGCATAATATATTGCATGGGGCCACTGTGGAGCAAAATACTGGAGGGGGCACTGTGGAGCATTATACTAGCGGGGGCCCTCTGGGGAGCATATTATACTATGGGCCACTGTGGAGCTTTATACTGGGGGAAGGGACAGTGTGGGGAGCCTGTTATACTGTGTGGGGCCACTGTGGAGTGTATTATATTGTGTGTGGCTTTTCGGGAGCATATGATACTCTGTGGGTCCATTGTAGAGCATTATACTGGAGGACTGTGGGGAACATATTATACTGTGGGGGACCACTGTGGAGCATTATACTGGGGGAACCCCTCAGGGGAGTATATTATACTGTGTGGAGGTAATTATGGAGCATATTATACTGTGTTAGGCCACTGGAGCATTATACTGGGGGGGCATTGTGGGGTGCATATTATACTGTATGGAGCATATTATATTGTGTGGGGCTGCTGGGGAGCATATTGCACTGTCTGGGGCCACTAAGGGGTAGTATACTGTATGGGCCACTGTAGAGTATTATACTGTGTGGAGCCTTACATACCATGTGGGGCCACTATGGGGGGCTCAGGGGAGCATTTTATACTGTGTGGGGTCACTGTGGAGCATTATATACCATGTGGGGAAACTGGAGGGCTCAGGAGAGCATTTTATACTGTGGAGCATTATATACCATGTGGAGCATTATACTGTGGGGGGGCTCACAATTCCTGCTGGCAGCCCTGTGTGCTATGTCTGCATCACAGCTCCCTCACTATAATCTTGCACATATGTGTAGTGCCCCATGGCCATGTCATTCCCCATACAGTACTGTGCATGAGCTGGCCATGGAGTTATTGGGACCTGCACAGTACTGTAGGGGCTGACTATACTGGGAACATACTCAGTAACGCCAGATAGTGAGCACATATGTAAGACTTCTGTGAAGGAGCCGTGGTGTAGGCTATTAGCAGGAAGCTGTTGGGTGGGGCCCCAGAACAAGATCCTCTGGTGGGCCTAAGGCCCTTCAGTCCGACACTGTATAATGGAGAACTATTATATATAAGGGTGGGTTACTATATATAATTGGGAAACTTAAATATGAGGGGGCTATTATAAGGGGGAACTATTATTTATAAGATGGGCTATTATTTATAAGGGGGGAACTATTATATATAAGGCATCCATTATAAGGGGGAGCCTATTATTTATAAGAGGGGAACTTTTTATAAGGGGGGTATAATTGTTAAGTGGGCTTATTTATAAAGGGGGCTATTAGTGATAATGGGGACTATTATTTATAAGGGTAACTATTATTTATGAGAGGGCTATTATTTATAAGGCAGCAGTATTATTTTTACGGGGTGTCTGTTACTGATAAGGGGGAATATTACTGATACAGGGCACTATTTATCATTTATAAGGGAACTATTACTGATAAAGGTGTAATATTATTTATAAGGAGGCGCTATAATAACTGATGACTGGGTGCAAAAATCTATTAGGTGGTACAAAGGTGCTCATTTGAATTGTGTGTGGTAAAATGGGGCTTGTTATTACTTTTTTGTTGGCAGAAAGGAGGCGTTATTATAGGGGCTGCCACTGGAAGACGATGGTCTTGTTTGCATATCAGCATTTGGGGCCCCGCTTTTAATTTTGCCCAGGGCCCCACTTTGTCTAAAACCGGCCCTGTATGCTGGGTATATGTTCTTATTTAGGAGGAGAACATGTATGTGGAGGAATCCATTTTACTTTTTTGCCTCAGGCAGTAGTAATGCTAGGTGCAGCCCTGCATGTGTTATGTAAAACTTTTACCCCACAGGTAGTTAGCAATTTTCAGGGCTAATCCTAGGGAACTTATTTATACTGAAACCAGAAAAAAAGTTACAAATTACAGTTAAAAAGTAAATAACTAAAGCAAAATAAGAATTGAGTCATGGGTGGTAAGGGGCCCATAAGCTTTATGCAGGTCAATGCAGAAAAAAATCACTGAACAAGATAATTAAAGGGGCTGTCCAGTTTTAGAACAATATTAAAAGACAAATAGTATTGTTTGTATAGTAAAAAGTTCTACAATTTCCAATATACTTTCTGTATCAATTCCTTACGATTTTCTAGATCTTTGCTTGCGGTCATTCATTTTGCTTCTAGTGGATAAAAAACAGTCCATGGTCATGTGATATACGGTCCATGGTCATGTGATGAGCACACAGGTGCACAGCTTGTTACCAAGCAGATGTCTGATTACTGTGCTGTGACTAACAAGCTGTGCACCTGTGTGTCCATCACATGACCATGGACCACATATCACATGACCTTGACAATATTTATTGGAAAGTTGTAGATCTTTTCACTATACAAACAATACTAATTGTCTTTTAATATTGGTCTGAAACTGCACAACCCCTTTAAGAAATAATTTCTCCAAGCAGGTATTCATCAAAAGGTGCTCAGTAAAAGAAGATAGGTAAAGACACAGGGAGTAGACAAGAGTTATCCAGAAAACATTGAGAAAGATTACCCTATAAAACAATGCTTTCTCCATCACTAATATGTTTCTTATTTGAAAATTTAAAATACGCAGGTATATTATTCAACTTTGTACTCTCTCAAATAGCCTTCATTCACCTGAGAAAAAAAACAATAAAAGCTGTTTATGTTTTCATGAATAGGTTTATTTTTTTTTTTTGTAATTGCACATCTGTGCCATTTTATACATGGCATATGAGCATGCTGTCCCGATCGACATACAATAGTTTTATGTCTGGAGGTTAGAGAAATTCTGTGCAATCAGCTCCACGACACACATACTAAAAGTACTGATATCTTACTAATACTAAGATATCAGTACTATTAATATGAATATTATCACAGCCAGTACTATTATCAGTACTACTACTATGTATACCAGCATGTGAAGGATACCACTTTGCCTGTGATCACCCCTCTTACCTTCCACTCAACCCCCATGAGTGCCTGGGTTAATAGGATAACTTGAAACAGGCTTTATAAATTTTATATATTTATTAACCCGAGTGGGTCGGTACTAGCCACTAACGTATACAGAATACACATCAGAGGATGGTCAAGCAAATACAGGTAAAAACAAGTTATAACAGTACAGAAAAATAAAATGGGATTAAAAGAGAAGAAAAATACCAAACGGATCTGCAGTCTGGTTCACTGGGACTTCAGCTGGTTAGCCCCAGGGCACTTCCTTAAGTCAGCAACACGACAAGTGTCCTCACATCTCTCCCAGGATAAGCATGTAGCCTCTCTCCCTGGTCTGAGAGCATATACCTGTCCCAGTCTCCTCCCTGTATGATGTCACCAAGAGAGGAGGCCCAACCCTACATTCTAGAACCAGATAAATGTATACAACCATAACTCCTCGCCAGATGACCGTAGTATCAGGAGAGGGGTATGACAGAGTTCGTGGCGATGTTCCCATCGCGTAAACACCAGTAATGAGCCCCAAGATCCCCTTGAGTAGGGAGTTCAGTGTCTGTACCTTTTCCCTGCTCCCAACAGTACCGTGTTTGGACTTGAGGTGTCTGCCCCGATCTTGCACACCCGAGGAATTTATCGATGCGACTGTAGGATGCTCGCCTCGGAAAATATCATCAATTTACTATATTTCCTTTTAAGTTCTGCTGGAGTCATTACGTCTGCTAAAAATGTTCGAACACACATCACTCCAGGATCTCCCCTGCTGAGTTAACAAGTTTCACACTTGTATGTAAAGAGGCTGTATGTGTGACTGCAGACATTAAATCTGCAAGAGTCTGGGGATCAAAAGGATGTGATATCAATCAACCACAAATGGAATCCATATCTAAAATTAATCCCCCTTGGCTGGTCCTGTACCACACAGCACTTTTATTGTGGGCTGCCTATGAAGGGTTTATTATAATATTAAGCCTATACTTGTTGGTCTTCTTATGGTCTTTGTTTACATGGCACTAATGTGTCATGTTGGTATGTGACTGTTGTGCCTAGCTGTACTACGCCAGTACGGTGTGTAATTGTTACTGCCATGTAAACAAAGACCACTGGGGGGGGGCAGAAACCACTGAAACATCAGCTCTAGAGGATGTTAAACTGCTGAAAGATTTGTGATGTAGTCAGTAGTACTACAGTGAAACACAGTTTAACCACTTCCCTGGTTCAGGACAGGACACATTTTTGGGTTTTTTTTCGTACATGCGGTTTTGAGTGCTATAACATTTTGTCCTTTGGGTTATTAAAATAATTTTTGTCTTTTCTCATTGATAAGAAGTGCTTTCTTTTTATGTTGTTTTTAGTCTTCCATATTTTTTCTTTATTTTAATATCTGAAAAAACGTTTTTCACATTTTTTGTGTTTTTTTTAATTGCACAAAGTGCTACTAAAAAAAAAATAGTTTTCCCTCTCTGTTACGGTCATTTTTACTTATTGTTGTGTTGCTGGGGGTGGGGCTAGAATCTGTGACAGGGCATGGTTGTGGTGGGGGAGCTGATCCCATAGCTGTTTACACAGCGATTGGGAAGGCAGAGATAGTATTAAACAGTAACAGTAATAGCCGGCATCCTGAGCCCATAGCTGCATGATTTAGTGCAGCAGGCTAACCTTGCAAGTATATATATACAGTGGGGAAAAAAAAGTATTTAGTCAGCCACCAATTGTGCAAGTTCTCCCACTTAAAAAGATGAGGCCGGCCTGTAATTGACATCATAGGTAGACCTCAACTATGAGAGACAAAATGAGAAAACAAATCCAGAAAATCACATTGTCTGATTTTTAAAGAATTTATTTGCAAATTATGGTGGAAAATAAGTATTTGGTCAATAACAACAGTTCATGTCAATACTTTGTTATATATCCTTTGTTGGCAATGACATAGGTCAAACGTTTTCTGTAAGTCTTCACAAGGTTGGCACACACTGTTGCTGGTAGGTTGGCCCATTCCTCCGTGCAGATCTCCTCTAGAGCAGTGATGTTTTGGGGCTGTCGCTGGGCAACACGGACTTTCAACTCCCTCCAAAGGTTTTCTATGGGGTTGAGATCTGGAGACTGGCTAGGCCACTCCAGGACCTTGAAATGCTTCATATGAAGCCTCTCCTTCGTTGTCCTGGAGGTGTGTTTGGGATCATTGTCATGCTAAAAGACCCAGCCACGTTTCATCTTCAATGGCCTTGCTGATGGAAGGAGGTTGGCACTCAAAATCTCACTATACATGGCCCCATTCATTCTTTCATGTACACGGATCAGTCGTCCTGGTCCCATTGCAGAGAAACAGCCCCAAAGCATGATGTTGCCACCCCCATGCTTCACAGTAGGTATGGTGTTCTTTGGATGCAACTCAGCATTCACTCTCCTCCAAACACGACGAGTTGTGTTTCTACTTTGGTTTCATCTGACCATATGACATTCTCCCAATACTCTTCTGGAACATCCAAATGCTCTCTAGCAAACTTCATATGGGCTCAGATATGTACTGGCTTAAGCAGGGGGACACGTCTGGCACTGCAGGATATGAGTCCCTGGCGGCGTAGTGTGTTACTGATGGTAGCCTTTGTTACGTTAGTCCCAGCTTTCTGCAGGTTATTCACTAGGTCCCCCCGTGTGGTTCTGGGATTTTTGCTCACCGCTCTTGTGATCATTTTGACCCCACGGGGTGAGATCTTGCTTGGAACCCCTGATTGAGGGAGATTATCAGTGGTCTTGTATGTCTTCCATTTTCTAATTATTGCTCCCACAGTTGATTTCTTCTCACAAAGCTGCTTGCCTATTGCAGATTCAGTCTTCCCAGCCTGGTGTAGGTCTACAATTTTGTTTCTGGTGTCCTTCCACAGCTCTTTGGTCTTCTCCATAGTGGAGCTTGGAGTGTGACTGTTTGCGGTTGTGGACAGGTGTCTTTTATACTGATAACAATGTCAAACAGGTGCCATTACTACAGGTAATGAGTGGAGGACAGAGGAGCCTCTTAAAGAAGAAGTTACAGGTCTGTGAGAGCCAGAAATCTTGCTTGTTTGTAGGTGACCAAATACTTATTTTCCACCATAATTTGCAAATAAATTCTTTAAAAATCAGACAATGTGATTTTCTGGATATGTTTTCTCATTTTGTCTCTCATAGTTGAGGTCTACCTATGATGTCAATTACAGGCCTCTCTCAACTTTTTAAGTGGGAGAACTTGCACAATTGGTGGCTGACTAAATACTTTTTTTCCCCACTGTACATGGCCTTGCAGGGTTAGAGGTGGACTGCCCAAACATTTAAAGTCTGTGGGTGGTCTGGAAGAGGTTAAGTTCAACATACAGCCAGGACATATAGAACACAAAAAGATGCAGGTGCTACCTATTGACTTTCATTGAGAAAAAAATATAAACCATACCGTATATGTATCTAGTGGGATGCCTTGATAGACATAGTTGATGTACTTAATGTAATGTTAATATACTTTTCAATCCACTTAAAATGTAAGGCCTTATGCATACGACGTGCCATTCCGTGCACCGATCTAACATCCATGTAAAACTAACGTGTCAGTCCATTTAAGTCTGTCTAAGGGGCTTATGTATACAGTGAATAATGACCATTTTAAAACCCATGAATGTCTGTTCACATTTTTATTTTATGCCTGACTAACACTAGATGAACCTCTATTATTAAAGAGGTTGTCCAGCCTAAATTTTTTTTTTTTTTAATTAGACTCGGGAGTTGCGAAAAAACAAAACTTACTCACAGTGCAGTGTGGTCCTGCTGCTTGGCTGTCTTTTTTTGCCAGAAGTCCCCCCTGGCTGTGACGATGTGAAAAGGGGTTAAACCACATTTAGGCTAAAGTCCCCCGTAGTGAGCCACAGCAAAAAAAACGCCGCAGAACAGACTGCTGCAGTAACATATGACGTTTTTTTTTCTGCAGCGTTTTCCACAGAAAGTCCATAGAGTTTTCCTCTGCTGATGTTCTGCCCATATTATACCTATACGGAAAATGCCAGCATTTCCGTAGGTATAATTGACATGCTGCGATTTTTGCAAAAGCAGCTTTTCTGCAGCAGATTTTTTTCTGCTATGTGAGGATGGGATTAGCCCTCTTAGGGCCTCTTGCACACAATTAGGCCTCTTAGGCCTAATCTTAAACCTCTTTCACATGATTGTCATGAGTAACATTTTTGATGGCTCTAACGTCAATATTCGATTTTTACAGCTGTTTTGCATCCGTTCCATTTTTCCAGCTTTGATAGTTGATTGCGATACATTTTGCATCAATTTTTAACTGTCAGTGAAAAAAAACGGATGAATTTCATTGATCTTTCTTTTTTGATCCAACCCACTGATCTGCTTTTAACCGACATGAAACAGACAACAGTCCATTTTACATCAGTTAAAAAAAGGATCCATTGATTTCTGTGGGGTCCATGTGTCCGTGAAAATGGAAAAAGATAACAGACATGTAAATAGATACATTGGATTCAATGTGTTCTGAAAACAGAAGTGTGATGGTTGTTGCAAAAACAGCCGTCACACGTCCAATTTTCACTGTCGTGTGAATAAGCCTTTGGTTCTAAAATAAATAAGAATTTGGTGCATATAATAAAAGTATTCACCAATAATGGCTATCTGAAACCATGAAAGAGCAGAGACCGGTATTTGTAAATGCTGCGTCTATATACAGTGCCTTGTGAAAGTATTCGGCCCCCTTGAACTTTTCAACCTTTTGCGAAATTTCAGGCTTCAAACATAAGGATATAAAATTGTAATTTTTTTGGTGAAGAATCAACAACAAGTGGGACACAATCGTGAAGTGGAACGAAATTTATTGGATATTTTGAACTTTTGTAAAAAATAAAAAACTGAAAAGTGGGGCGTGCCACATTATTTGGCCCCCTTAAGTTAATACTTTGTAGCGCCACCTTTTGCTGCGATTACAGCTGCAAGTCACTTGGGGTATGTCTCTATCAGTTTTGCACATCGAGAGACTGAAATTCTTGCCCATTCTTCCTTGGAAAACAGCTCGAGCTCAGTGAGTTTGGATGGAGTGCGTTTGTGAACAGCAGTTTTCAGCTCTTTCCACAGATTCTCGATTGGATTCAGGTCTGGACTTTGACTTGGCCATTCTAACACCTGGATACGTTTATCTGTGAACCATTCCATTGTATATTTTGCTTTATGTTTGGGATCATTGTCTTGTTGGAAGATAAATCTCCGTCCCAGTCTCAGGTCTTTTGCAGACTCCAACAGGTTTTCTTCCAGAATGGTCCTGTATTTGGCTCCATCCATCTTCCCATCAATTTTAACCATCTCCCCTGTCCCTGCTGAAGAAAAGCAGGCCCAAACCATGATGCTGCCACCACCATGTTTGACAGTGGGGATGGTGTGTTCAGGGTTATGAGCTGTGTTGCTTTTACGCCAAACATATCGTTTTGCATTGTAGCCAAAAAGTTCGACTTTGGTTTCATCTGACCAGAGCACCTTCTTGCACATGTTTGGTGTGTCTCCCAGGTGGCTTGTGGCTAACTTTAAACAAGACTTCTTATGGATATCTTTGAGAAATGGCTTTCTTCTTGCCACTCTTCCATAAAGGCCAGATTTGTGTAGTGTACGACTGATTGTTGTCCTATGGACAGACTCTCCCACCTCAGCTGTAGATCTCTGCAGTTCATCCAGAGTGATCATGGGTCTCTTGGCTGCATCTCTGATCAGTCTTCTCCTTGTTTGAGATGAAAGTTTAGAGGGACGGCCGGGTCTTGGTAGATTTGCAGTGGTCTGATACTCCTTCCATTTCAATATGATCGCTTGCACAGTGCTCCTTGGGATTCTTAAAGTTTGGGAGATCTTTTTGTATCCAAATCCGGCTTTAAACTTCTCCACAACAGTATCACGGACCTGCCTGGTATGTTCCTTGGTCTTCATGATGCTCTCTGCGCTTTAAATAGAACCCTGAGACTATCACAGAGCAGGTGCATTTATACGGAGACTTGATTACACACAGGTGGATTATATTTATCATCATCAGTCATTTAGGACAACATTTGATCATTCAGAGATCCTCACTGAACTTCTGGAGTGAGTTTGCTGCACTGAAAGTAAAGGGGCCAAATAATATTGCACGCCCCACTTTTCAGTTTTTTATTTTTTACAAAAGTTTAAAATAACCAATAAATTTTGTTCCACTTCACAATTGTGTCCCACTTGTTGTTGATTCTTCACCAAAAAATTAAAATTTTATATCTTTATGTTTGAAACCTGAAATGTGGCAAAAGGTTGAAAAGTTTAAGGGGGCCGAATACTTTCGCAAGGCACTGTACACAGTTACATTGTAAAGTAACATTCTAAAAAGTATAGTACATATACAAACACAATTTATGGACCTGTAATGCTATAAAGTGTATTACACGCAGCTGTAACCTTCAGCTGAAGGGAACAGCTTCCCTCCATGTCACAAACAGCAGACTAGAAGATAGCTTTGACATGCATTCGGAAGGCAGCAGCACAGCACTATGTTATATTGATTATGTTTTATTATAAAACATAAAAGAAAAAAATGTATTTTTTCCATTTGTAATCTGTTTAGCTTTTGAAAATGCACTAAGGTTGTTCAGTTGAGATACAATTTTACCAATTTACAATAAAGAAGCTTACCTAAAAGCAATTCATTCCTTTGATAGTAGCGAAGTGCAGTCAAGTAGCTTGCCTTTACTCCTTAATGCAGGAGAAGAGATAAGGGCAGAAGTCTGATTACTAGAAAAAAAGAATCAAATTTCCCAGTAGTCAGTGATGAGAAGGCGATTTAAAAGGCAACTATACAGTCATTTCCTCAGTGTTAGGATTGGTTGCTAGTAGCTGTCTTTGATTTATCAATTCTATGATATCAGACACAGAATCTGAATATATATACATATATGTTTGAGGGAACAGCAGGTAAGCAAATGTAGGATATAGAAAAGTAAAAGTAGAAAGATAACGTCTATACATATATTTGTAGTGTTGTATTGCTGCCAAGCAAAAAATGAAAAATAAATGAAAATGAGGTTCTTAGGACACATTTTCATAAAACTGTATAAGCCTACTCATAACTTTACCTTGACTTGTTAGATACAAATAGGGCAACCAACAGTGATGCAACACTACTTGCAATCTTCTCCAGTAGGAGTAGTGATCCAACAACCCAAAAGCACTTGCCCCATTTCATGCACCTTTTTTTTTTTTTCTTCTCTACTACATTGTCTATACAGGATTAAAAATGGCACATATACTATACTTTAAAGATATGGCATGTGTTTGATGCTATTTTTCTACAATATTTTACTTTCCCTTTCTGGCATTTGATAAGTGTGCCCCAGTGACTCTGCTCTTCCACTTCTATTACTCCTATCCAGCTAGACTGTGCTTCTTTCTAACCTATAGTCAAGGATATTACTGTAGTCTGTAATACTATAGTCTACATTCACTTTTGTTGATACTACTGTGTTGGTATCTACTAAGATTTGGGTCTGCCTCACACTTTGTTCTGGGCATTTTACTGCCAGGGTAGCAGACATAATTGTGGCTAAGGGAGCCCAGCCAGGGGCGTAAATATCGGGGTAGCAGCGGTAGCGGCTGCCACAGGGCCCGGGACATTAGGGGGCCTGGAGCCCTGTGGTAGCCGCTACCGCGAACCCCACAAACCAGTGGCGTAACGACCCGGCAGGGTACGAGGCCCGCGGCCAGCTGGAGATGGCTGGGTCCCCGGACCACTATGATAGCCGTCGGGGAAAGCTTGGTTCTCCGACCGCTTTACATACTGTTATTGGAAAGGGGCCCTGGCATATTGCAGGCCCCTTTCCAATAGATGGCAGGGCAGGGCACCTAGGGGAGGCGACTGAAAACAATAAATACATATTCTCACCTCTCCTGGGCACAGCGTTCTCTCTGGCGCTCTTCCGTCATGTGACTGAGGCCTGTGATTAGGCCCAATCACAGGCCTCAGCAGCAACGTCAGAAGAGGACCTGAAGACGCTGAAGACGGCAGGATGGAGCGAGGATGCCAAGGAAAGGTAAGGCAAGGTGAGTATGAATGTTTGTTATTTTTAATCACCTTCCCGTGGCCTCCGATTATTATACTCTGGAGTCTGAGGAGACCCCAGAGTATAATAATAGCATCAAAGCGTAGGGGGGCTGTTGGGAGCTTATAATACTGTGTGTGGGCCACTGTAGAGCATATACTATTGGGTGGGGGGCCACTATAGAGCATATACTACTGGGTGGGGGCCACTGTAGAGCATATACTACTTGGTGGGGGCCACTGTAGAGCATATACTACTGTGTGGGGGCTACTATGGGCATATACTACTGGGTGGGGGCCACTGTAGAGCATATACTACTGGGTGGGGGCCACTGTAGAGCATATACTACTGGGTGGGGGCCAGTGTAGAGCATATACTACTGTGTGGGGGCCACTGTGGGCATATACTACTGGGTGGGGACCACTGTAGAGCATATAATACTAGGTGGGGCCACTGTAAAGCATATACTAGTGGGTGGGGGCCACTGTAGAGCATATAATACTGGGTGGGGGCCACTGTGGAGGGCATTTAATACTGGGTGGGGGCCATATAATACTGTGTGGGGGCCACTGTGGGGGGCATATAATACTGTGTGGGGGCCATTGTGGGGAGCATATAATACTGTGTGGGCTCCACTGTAGGGAGCATATAATACAGGGTGGGGCCCACTGTGGGGGGCATATAATACTGGGTGGGGACCACTGCGGGGAGCATATAATACAGGGTGGGGACCACTGTGTGGAGTATATTATACTGTGTGGGGCCACTGTGGGTAGCATATTATACTGTGTGTGGGGGGAGCAATGTAGAGCATATAATGCTGTATGGGGGCCACTGTGGAGCATATAATGCTGTGTGGGGGCCACTGTTGAGCATATAATACTATATGGGGCCACTGTTGAGCATATTTTACTGTTTCGGGACCCATAACCGGTTCGGGGGGGGGGGGGGGCATGTCAAATGTTTGCCTTGGGGCCTAGCCATTACTAGTTATGCCACTGAGCCCAGCTATTGCACTTTTTGCTGACTATGCAGTATATCACTACTTTGACATCAATGTGAACATTATACTTGTGCTAGCGGCACTGAGTGGGCACACTGTGAAATATCTACCATTGTGACATCATTATGCGAATTATCTCTGTACTATGATATCACTGTGTACATAACACATGTCCTATGACATCACTGCAAATATAACCCCTGTAATAATTATCAATTAGTGCTTTATTATTGTAATGTGGCATCACTGTGTGCATTATCTCTGTACTGTGATATCACTGTGTGTATTACTAATGTACTGTCACTTTACTGTTATCCCTGTACTGTGATATCACTGTGTGTATTACTAATGTACTGTCACTTTACTGTGACTGTTATCCCTGTACTGTGATATCACTGTGTGTGTTACACCTGTTATGTGACATAACTGTGTGTTAGCCTGTGCTGTGGCCAGGGCCGGTTTTAGACAAAGTGGGGCCCAGGGCAAAATTAAAAGCGGGGCCCCAAATGCTGATATGCAAACAACACCATCGTTTGCAGTGGCAACCCCTATAATAACGCCTCCTTTCTGCCACCAAAAAAGTGATAACAAGCCCTATTTTACCACACACAATTCAAATGAGCACCTTTGTAGCACCTAATAGATTTTTGCACCCAGTCATCAGTTATTATAGTGCCTCCTTATAAATAATAGTCCCTGCTTATAAATAATATTACACCCTTATCAGTAATAGCTCCCTTATAAATAATAAATAGGGCCCTGTATCAGTAATATTTCCCCTTATCTGTAACAGTCACCCCATAAAAATAATACTGCTCCCTTATTAATAATAGCCCTCGCATAAATAATAGTTACCCTTATAAATAATAGTCCTCATTATCACTAATAGTCCCCTTTATAAATAAGCCCACTTAACAATTATACCCCCTTATAAATAGTTGCCCTCTTATAAATAATAGCTTCCTCTTATAATGGATGCCTTATAATAGTTCCCCACTTATAAATAATAACCCGTCTTATAAATAAAAGTTCCCCCTTATAATAGCCCCCTCATATTTAAGTTTCCCAATTATATATAGTAACCCACCCTTATATATAATAGTTCCTCTCTTATAAATAAGAGTCCCCTTATATATAATAGTTCTCCGTTATACAGTGTCGGACTGAAGGGCCTTAGGCCCACCAGAGGAACTTGTTCTGGGGCCCCACCCAACAGCTTCCTGCTAATAGCCTACACCACGGCTCCTTCACTGAAGTCTTACATATGTGCTGACTATCTGGTTTTACTGAGTATGTTCCCAGTATAGTCAGCCCCTATAGTACTGTGCAGGCCCCAATAACTCCATGGCCAGTTCATGCACAGTACTGTATGGGGAATGACATGGCTATGGAGCACTACACGTATGTGCAAGATTATAGTGAGGGAGCTGTGATGCAGACATAGCAAACAGAGCTGCCAGCAGGAATTTTGAGCCCCCCCCCACAGTATAATGCTCCACATGGTATATAATGCTCCACAGTATAAAATGCTCCCCTAAGCCCTCCAGTTTCCCCACATGGTATATAATGCTCCATAGTGGCCCCACACAGTATAAAACGCTCCCCTGAGACCCCCATAGTGGCCCCACATGGTAAATAAGGCTCCACACAGTATAATACTCCACAGAGGCCCACACAGTATACTACCCCTTAGTGGCCCCAGACAGTAAAATATGCTCCCCAGCAGCCCCACACAATATAATATGCTCAATACAGTATAATATGCATCCCACAGTGCCCCCCCAGTATAATGCTCCAGAGTGGCCTAACACAGTATAACATGCTCCACAATGGCCTCCACACAGTATAATATACTCCCCAGAGGGGTTCCCCCAGTATAATATGCTCCCCACATCCCCCCCAGTATAATGCTCTACAATGGCCCCACAGAGTATAATATGCTCCCGAGAAGCCCCACACAATATAATACACTCCACACTGCCCCTTTCCCCCAGTATAAAGCTCCACAGTGGCCCATAGTATAATATGCTCCCCAGAGTGTCCCCCAGTATAATGCTCCACAGTAGGCCCCATGCAGTATAATATGCTCCCCAGAGGGCCCCCTAGTTTCCCCCCCCTGAATAATGCCCTACAGTTGCGCCACGCAATGTAATATGCTCTGCAGATGTGCCGCCCAGAATAATGCTCCACAGTGACCCCACACAGTATAACATGCTCCAGAATGGCCTCCACACAGTATAATATACTGCCCAGAGAGGCTCCCCCACTATAATGCTCCACAGTGGGCCAAAACAGTATACTATGCTCTCCAGAGGGCCCCCCAGTATAATGCTCCAAAGTGGTTTCACAGAATATAACATGCTCTCCAGAGCCCCCCACATTATAATGCTCCACAGAGGCCCCACAGAATATAACATGCTCATCAGAGGGCCTCCTCCCCCAATATAATGCTCCACAGTGGCCCCATACAGTATAATATGCTATCCAGAGGGGCCCCCCAGTATATTATACTGTATGGGGCCACTGTGGAGCATTATATTGGGGGAGGAGGCCCTCTGATGAGCATGTTATATTCTGTGGGGCCTCTGTGGAGCATTATAATGTGTGGGGGCTCTGGAGAGCATGTTATATTCTGTGAGGCCACTTTGAAGCATTATACTGGGGGGCCCTCTGAAGAGCATATTATACTGTGTGTGGCTACCATGGAGCATTATACTGGGGGGGCCTCTGGAGAGCATATTATACTGTTTTGGGCCACTGTGGAGCATTTTACTGGGGAAGGGGCCCTCTAGATAGCATATTATACTGTGTGGGGCCCCTCTGGATAGCATAATGCTCCACAGTGGCCCCACACAGTATAATATGCTATCTAGAGGGCCCCTTTCCCAGTATAATGCTCCACAGTGGCCCCATACAGTATAATATGGTATCCAGAGGGGCCCCCCAGTATAATACTCCCCAGTGGCCCTACAGACTCCCTTTATTATTATATTATACTCTGGGGTCTCTTCAGACCCCAGAGTATAATAATCAAAGGCCCGAGGGAGGTAAGGGAAAATAACAAACAGTTATACTTACCTTGCCTTACCTCTAATGGACCTCCACGCGCTGCTCCGCTATACCCGCCAGCACTGGCTTCCTCTTATTTGCGGCTGACGTCACGCGTTGTGGACGTCACCGCTGAAGCCCAATCACAGGATTCAGCAGTGACGTGAGGCACGCTGTTAGTACGCCCCACGTGATGGCCAGGCCTCAGCGGTGACGTCCAGAACGCCAGAAGATGACGTCGGACACCTAGGATAGGTGAGTAAAAATGTTTGTTATTTTTACTCATCTCGGAAAGGGGCCCTGCGGTCACTTTCTGTTATCGATATGGCCGGGCCTGACTCCGGGATCCAGAGTCATCAGACTCCGGATCCCGGGGGCCCCTTTGGGGACGGGGCCCTGGGCAGTTGCTCAGTTTGCCCCCCCCCCCCCCAACGCCGGCAATGGCTGTGGCATCACTTTGTGTGTTATAACCGTACTGTGACTTCACTGTGTGTGTTATCCCTGTACTGTGACATTGCTATGTGTGCCGTCCCTGTACTGTGTTATACAGGTACTGTGACATCATTGTGAGCATTATTCCTGTACTGTGACAATATTCTGTACATTATCTCTGCAATGCAATATCACTTTGTGCATTATCCATGGTCATCATTGAGCATGGCCTTATTAGAATATTTTGACATGAGGCCCAAGGCTAGCTAGTTATGCCCTCAACTTGACTGAACCATAACGTTGCACACTCTATTCTACAATAAGTGTAGCTTTATCTTTAAACTGTGAACACCGATTTCTGCCCACACGAGTGAACTTATTACTAAATAGGGTTAGAGGACTCATAACTGTCTTTTTTTCGGTTATGGAGTTGATGGATCCTGGATGTCATACTGTTATTTTTAGAACTCCAGGGTTTTGGTTTTCTGTGATTACATTTTGTTTTCTCCCACAACATGTCCTACATTTTTCCTTCCCTCTTCTCCTCCCCCACATCCTAAGTCCTTATTTTTTCCTTTCCCTCCGCTCTGAACAGTGATTAATATTGCATGACGAACTGCTCTACTCCAGCAAAGTTACAACCAGATTGCCTAAAGACTCATTGGGGAAATTTATCGAACCCTGTACTCCAAAATTTTAGTGTATAAAAATAATCAAGTATAGAGATTTGTGTCTTTTTGAGCTTATTTGCACAAAATTCTTTTGAAAAGTGGGTGGGAAAGTGAACCTGGTTCGCCTGTCTAGCTGTCTGTATTCCACATTTATCAAATGCCACCTTTTAAAATATCACAGAAATTGTATCTCATTCCAGTAAGGGGGCAGTATAGAAAGTGGAGTAACCACAGGACAGAAGTGTTAGCCCTGTAGATGTGCTACATTTATTAAACAACATGCAACATTTGGTGCAAATTATGGTAACCCTAACTCCAGCAAAACTGACTATAAAAATCCCCTTTATGATAAATTGCTCCCAATGGAATTACATAGAACTACAGCCTAGTTTTTCCATATTATTTTTCTCCTGCAAATGTTTACCAGTTTGACTATACATTCACTGTACACTTTACCATCACTTTGTTAACTTGAAAAGCTAATAAAACATTGAAATATACTATTATTATTACTGTTATTATTGTTATTATTATTAACTATTATCTACAAATGTGCCCCACAACAACCTTTATGAGGGCTGCAAGCCAGGGTGCACACAAAACATTTTGGAGGTGATCATGTAGCATCCAAGTGCAAAGTACTGTTAAAGGACTATATAATTGTATTTCTTTACTGTGCCTTTAATGGAAGCTACTATTTGGCTACCCTGAGGGAATGGCAGAATGCTTGACTAGGACAGGTTAGGGAGAGGCAAGAGACAGTCTTTTTCTCCCTGAGTTTGGAGGAGGAAGTAGTAGTGACAAGTAGGAAACAAGGAGGAGGATATGAGTTAGTTTTCTGCCCAGTTAAAGAGAAAGTAAGGTAGACCTGAATCCCTGGTTATGCTAAAACCCCTGTCAACTATAAGTCTGCCCCAGTGCTGTTCTGCAGTCATTTTTGGAGATGCGTTTGCAAGAAAAGACTGTGAAGGTAACAGTTATATAGACCAGGCATGTCAAACTCAGGGTACCCCAAGGGCCACATGAGTAACAAGAGGTTGTTGCGAGGGCCGCACACAGCAGCTAATGTCACACACGTATTTTAACAGCAGTCATGAAAACAAGATATGAAGTAGTAATATGTAACAGCAACATAGATTTGCAGTGCGCAACAGCAACTAATATATTTAACAAAAATACAGCAATTAAAAACTAAACATTTATTTGCTATCATTTTTTTCAATCATTTTTAGTGTTTTGTCCTGAGGCTTGACACCTCTTTGTGCTTTGTGCTAATAGGCCTATTCATTATATTATATTATTATTTATATTATTATTTATATTATTATTATGAATTTTCAATATGTATTTATTTACTTTATATTTATATAATGGGCGTCTGTAGGATTTGTTCTTTTTGGTGTTCACCCCTGGTATTTGCCTCCAAGGGTGCACATGTATTTTAATTGCTTTTAATTTTTCCTTGTTTGCTGTGTTATTTAATAAAGAAATTTTGTGTGTGCTTTATATTGGATGCTGTTTCTCCTTTGTGTTCGATTGCATTTTTCATCCAATCAGCACCACTGTTTTTTGCATCACAATTATTTATAATCTGAGTGCTCACCCCTCTCTTTAGTTTTTAATGGTTACATACAGGAGGGCCACTCACTTGCTTGGACTTTGCCTGTGCGGCAGTGGGTCCCTTCTTCCTCAGCACGGTCACAGTATACCAGTCACTCTCAGCCACGACTCTTCCTCCGCTCACAACAAAACTGACTTAGGTCATCAGCAGCCACGCGAGCCGCAGATGTACAAAACTCACGATCAGCACTTCCGGGTCGTCATTCATTGATCACGTAAGCAGGTCATATGCAGGGTTATGGGCCAATGAATGAAGAGCCGGAAGTGCTGATCATGAGTTTTGTACATCTGCAGCCCGCACAAAAGTCTCAAACTTTGTCTCTAAACTGAGACTTTTGTGCGGGCCGCAGATATGCCTGTAAAGGGCCGCATGCGGCCCGCGGGACGCATGTTTGACATGCCTGATATAGACCTCATAGCTGTGAACCTGCCCATTAGTCTCAGGTCAGACATGGCTCCCTTTTTGTACACTGCAGCCAGAGCCTTGCAGACACTTTTGTGGACAAAAAGAAGAGTCAGAGGTATGAGAGGATGACTGTCTCTGCGAGGGAGACACTGACTGACCCAGATAGTAACAACTGTGCTGCTATGGTATGGATGAAGACTTGTTATTTACTTGTTGGGCCTGGCAGAGATTCTTGCCACCATGACCACAGTTATTACTATTCCCAACTTCTTGGCCTTTCTCCAACCAGGTTGCTACAATCTGATCCATTCAACCAGTCTTCATGATTTCATCCATATCCAAGGGCGTAGCTGTAGGGGTGCAGCGGTAGGATTTGCAACCAGGCCCCAGACCCTGAGGGGGCTACATAACAAATAAACTATACCACTATTCCAAATGAGACAGGGTAAAGAGGGGCCCGTCTATTATTACAGCTCTGTTTTTGCCTGAAGATTTGCATTCCTTATATAACCATTAATTACCTCAGTAAAGAAGACTTCATTTAGAAGCAGGGGTGTAGTTATAGGGGGTGCAACAGTAGCAGTTGCTACCAGGCCCCAGACCCTGAGGGGGCCCAATAACATATAAAATACCACTATTCTAAATGGCAAAGGGTAAACGGGGCCTCATTACAGATTTTGCATCAGGGTCCAGCTATGCCTCTGCAATGTCAGCTGTTTAATGGTTTTATGGTTATTATTGTTTTTAATGTTATGGCTGATTGTTGTATTTTGATAAGAACATATTATCTGAGGAAATTAAGCCATAAAGCTTTATCCAAATTTTACAAATACAGTTTCAGGATTTTTTTTTATTTATGTTAGTATTTTCTCAAATCTATAGAAAGTATGTTGTGTTTTCATATTTTGCCAATAAAATAATATTAAAATTTGTGGACACAATCACCGCTATTGTAGATTAGCTAAAGCAGGAAAACCATACCAAATGCCTCCACCAGGTGGCAGTTTGGCCTATGATTGACTTGTGACTGTAATTCAACATAGCACATTTGTTTTATTGTGGAGGTATCTTTTCACTTTATCACCTACCCACAGGATCAGTGACAAATGTGTGATCACTAAGCATCCCAGCAATGGAGATGTAATTCATTTATTAACTATCACATGGATAAGAGATTAACAGTGTGAATACCCCTTAAGCATAGAGTGTAAAACTGCAGTGTAGAAAACATAACCACAGATAGATATTTTTGCAATAAATATTTCTCATTTATGGAAATGTGTATATGCCTCTAGGACCGCTTCCTTACAAAAACACAACTGTCAATTAGTAGAAAACAGGTAAAAAGTATATGGTTGCTTTTACACCACATTTGTGTTTCAGGCAGGGAAACAGATTTTTTTGCGGGATAGATAAAAAATGACATTTGTTTTATTCCAGTCAGCAAACAAAAGCAGTATTTTTATGTATCTTTATTTGCAAAAAAGCATTCAATCCAATGAAAAGTATTAAACAGATTAGTTTTTTTGCTCCATCCCTGCCTGAAACAAAGAAAGTGTTTGGAACGCAGGCTTAGGCTATGTTCACAGTGTGAAATCTCCAAGAAGAAAAAACAAGATGACCTCACATCCCAATCTTATACATTGATCTTGTGCTTCTCAGCAAAATCTACAATACAGAACATGAGGTTCTTAGTATACATATAGATCAAGGTCTCTCCCCCACAGGGAGAGAGACCCAGCAGCCTAGCAACACCCCTGCTGCCAGGCAAAGCCCCCAGGCTCTGGCCACATCTCCCCATAGGCACTGCACTACAGCAACGGCAGACACCGCACAGCACCGCACCGTGTGAACAGTTAATAGACTGCAACATGTGAACAGGTCTCAAAGAGTTCACCTTGCCATATGGTCTCAATCAGAGGACTGAGCCAGTAGAAGGCTCCCTTAATTTAAATTTTCATTTTTGTAGCTTTTGCTGAAAAGCATTAGATCAATGTATAAGATTATGATGTGAGATCCTTGTCTTTTTTTTTCCATAAGTGAACTATGGTAAGTCTGTCCCCTCATTTTTTGTTTTGCCTTGGTACCAGCGCTCCTCCCATTTGGCCAGGGGTACACCGCTAATGAGGCGGCACTGTCTGGGGGGGCGGCATTTTTACCATTTATTTAATGTAAACCAGCGTGTCAGCGCAGGCGGCGATACAATGACATCATCGCGCCTCCTATGCTGAGACGCAGACGTCGCGTACAAGAAGAGGAGCGGCGGCGGCGGCTCCATCATGGGATTGCAGGTAGGTGACAATAACTTTTTTTTTTTTTTTATATACATAAATAGGCCATAACCTGCTGGAGTATCCCCAGTATGTTACGGCCTATTTACTTACCGATCCCCGCGCCTGCTGTGGCCACCTCCGCTTCCCCTTCTGCTATCGGACGCAGAAGGGGGAATCAGAAGCGGCTGTGAGCGGCAGCGGGGATCACTAAGTGAGGCCAAATACTACTATTATTATGCTCCAGGGTCTTTTCAGACCCCGGAGTATAATAATCGGAGACCCAGGGGAGGTGATAAACATAAAAAACATTGTTACTCACCTCTCCGGCGATCCGATGTTACTCCCAGCAGGCTTTGGCCTTCTTTGGTGACGTCCCAGGCGTCACGTGAGCCAGCCCAACGTCATTATGTTGCGACGCCAGTCTGTGCGACATTGGAGACGGCCGAAAGCAGGGAGCGCACCGGAGCCCAGGTAAGTAACACTGGTTTTTATGTTTGTCACCACCTGGATCTCCGATTGTGAAAGATCCTCAGTGCGCCAACACCGCTTTGGCCCACACCTGAGACTTCTTTCATAAAAAACCACACTCACCGTCAGTGAGTGCTGGGTTCACAAGATAAATACAAGACAAGCTTTCTAAATTTTGTATATTTATTAACCCCTAGATGGGTCGGTATTAACATCTAACACATGCAGTTCAGAACAGATATGCAGATGTATGCAAGCATTAACAGTTACTAGTTACAATATACAGTACAATAAAATAAAAGGGAATAAAAGTGAAATAATTACTTTACCACACATATCCTGGATGTGGCTCTATAATACAACCCTCACACATGGCATGTGGGGATAACCAATGGAGGCAGCAACATCAACACAGCATTCCAGCCTGCATACTCAACACAGTCCCTCAGTAGTAGTCTGTCTCATCATAGTATTCTCTTGTAGTCTCATCTTAGGATTCTGTCTCACTGACCTCTTACCTCCTCTTTTATACCCTTGATTACACCACCCAGAATGAGGTCACCGGCGACGGCAAGTCTGATTGATTAACGCGCTCAAGTCAAGATTCTTTGTAAGGAGCTGAGACCAAGTGGAATGACACAATGCCTTCTATATGTTATCAACCATGTCTGATCAACAGCCCAGGCTGAACAATGCATATGTATTTGATCACTCAGGGTTATGTAGGAATTCAATGGAGCAATTCTGGGATGGATACAAAGCCCTATTGTTATATTGTTGCCAATACTGACAACACACACCCAGGATTAGGGCTGCGCACATTATGAGTAAATGGAACTAAGAGGGAGATACGCTACCCAGAGATCAAAATACATCTTTGAGTTATAGCCATATTTAAGCGGAATCATCACACCGATCATTATACTCTGCGGTCTTTTACACCCCAGAGTATAATAATAGTTCATGGGTGGGTTACTATGGAGCAGATTACTGTGTGCAGGGACTACTATGGGGCATAATTACGTGTGCAGGGGCCACTATGAAGCATAATACTGAGTGCAGGGACCACTGTGAGGCATAATACCGTGTGCAGTGGCCACTATGGAGCATAATACTGTGTGCAGGGGCCGCTGCGGGGCATAATATCGTGTGCAGGGGCCACTATGAGGCATAATACCGTGTGCAGGGGCCACTATGGAGCATAATACCGTGTGCAGGGGTCGCTGCGGGGCATAATACCCTGTGCAGGGGCCACTGCTGGGCATAATACTGTGTGTAGGGGCCACTGCTGGGCATAATAAAGTGCAGGGGCCACTGCAGGGCATAATACCATGTGCAGGGGCCGCTGCAGGGCATAATACCGTTGCAGGGGTCGCTACGGGCCATAATACCGTGTGCAGGGGCTGCTGCGGGGCATAATACCGTGTGCAGGGGCCGCTGTGGGCCATAATATCGTGTAATACTGTATTAAAAAAAAAAAACACCTACTTACCTGTCCCTTGTGCTCCGATGTCTCCCACCACAGTCTGGTTCTGCTGCTCTGGTGTTCTCTTCTGGCGGAAGTCCCCACCACACATGGCCACTGAGGGGAAGAAAACACCGGAGCAGCAGGACTGGAACGCGCTGGGAGACAACAGAGCACCTTCCCCAGCCTCATATTAAAAAAGTGGTTATCTGGACAATCCCTTTAAGGTGGCACTTGGGCTTTATTAAAGGGTCTTTCCAGCTCATTTTTATTGATGTTCTATCCTTAGGACAGATTATCAATAAGAGATCAGTGACCCCTCCTCTGACCAGCTGTATGAAGGGGCCCCGGCACCTGTTTATATCACACGCTGTCTGTATATAGTGACCGTGTGATGTAATTACAGCCTTGTCACATAGATGTGTATAGGACGAGGATGTAGTTACCTGACTTGGCCGCTATGAGATGAATGACACTATGTAAACAGAGAAGCTGTCATGGCGCTTACACAGGTACCACATTTCATTCAAACAGCTGATCAGTAGGGGTCCTGGGTTTTTGAGCCCCATTGATTAGTTTATTAATGACCTGGAAAACCTTTTAATTAGTTAACACATGTGGCATTATTAATAAGGTGTACTATTTATACAGGGTACATACAGACATTATTAATATAAACATGCACTTGGGAGTATTATTCATTATGGGGGGTTATATCATATATTTTATAATTGGGGTAGCAGCAGGATGGGTGTGCAGGTGAGGACAATGTGGGTCGGATGCCTGGAAAAGTTAGGAGCCAAAGATGTCTGTGTTGTAAACTTTACAGAGACAAGTCACAGCTGGAAGAAGTGGTCATGGCGGCCCAAAGGGAAGAGAAGGGAAATGTGAAGGATTAGTCAGAGACATCACCTGTAAGTCACAAAATGTTACTGCCCTGTATTCACCTAAATGATAGAGGATAAATACCTGATTGATGGGGGTCTGTCTGCTGAGTCCCCCACTGAGCCTGAGAATTGTTTTTTTTTTCCCCCACTGGGTGGGAATTCAGCCTGGCTGCAGCCATATATATAGGCGTGTCACTTGGTGGATGGATGAACCTGCGGGGCTCTCATTCACTTCGATGGGAGTGCCGAAGATACCTGAAGTCCAGTACTCAGCTATCTGCGGTGCTCCTATTATAGAGAATGGGGGCCACGTGGGCTCGTCCATCCACCAAGCAGAAGATGTGTGAAGTTACTTTCATTGTTAATACCGTGTTGTTGATTTCTGATACTGAAGTAATACAGGAAGAAGAATTCTTAAAAGCTGTTTCATAAGTTTGTGTATGTTTATTGTACGACAATAACAGCGTGTAACGCTAACAGCATGTAAACGCAATTTTATATATTTTTTTTTTTTTGGGGGGAGCGTCTTTCGATAGTCTGCCTCAGGCAGCAAAGAGGCTAGGTTCACCACTGCATTTGGCCCAGATGTTTTAATTAGCAGGAGACTGCAAAAGGGACCCACCTACAAGCTCTCAGTCCTCTGAAGCAATATGGTAAGAATTTTTTGAGATCTGTTCACATAGTGCGGTGCTGTAAGGTGCCTGCCACTCCGGTGGTGCTGTGCCCATGGGGTGGTGTGGCCCAGAGCCTGGGGGCTTGGTCTCGTGGCAAGGATGTTGCTGAACCACTGGATCACTCCCCCTGTGGGCACTGCATTGTGGTGGTGGTCGCTGTGCAGCGCCACACCCAGTAGAGTAGCAACCCACTATACAGAGGTTGCCGTGAAGTGGCTAGTGGGCTTATGCATCTTGATCAATATATATACTATGAACCTCATATTCATTCTTGTAGATTTTGCTGAAAAGAATTAGATCAATATATAAGATTGGGATGTGCGGTCCTTGTGGTTTTGTTTTTTTTCTCCATAAGTGTACTATGTTCACACTAGTGGTGTTTTGACAAAAAAGGGGTTGTGAAAAAGATCCTATCACTAATTAAGTATACAAATAAATCGTAGGGTGAGATTGGGTAAGTACAGTGGGTACGGAAAGTATTTAGACCCCTTTAAATTTTTCACTCTTTGTTTCATTGCAGCCATTTGCTAAAAGCAAAAAAGTTCATTTTATTTCTTATTAATGTACATTCAGCACCCAATCTTGACAGAAAAAAAAACAGAAATGTAGATATTTTTGCAAATTTATTAAAAAAGAAAAACTGAAATATCACATGGTCATAAGTATTCAGACCCTTTGCTGTGACACTCATATTTAACTCACATGCTGTCCATTTCCTTCTGACCCTCCTTGAGATGGTTCTACTCCTTCATTTGAGTCCAGCTGTGTTTAATTAAACTGATTGGACTTGATTAGGAAAGGCACACACCTGTCTATATAAGACCTCACAGCTCACAGTGCATGTCAGAGCAAATGAGAATCATGAGGTCAAAGGAACTGCCCAAGGAGCTCAGAGACAGAATTGTGGCAAGGCACAGATCTGGCCAAGGTTACAAAGTAATTTCGGCAGCACTCAAAGTTCCTAAGAGCACAGTGGCCCCCTTAATCTTTAAATGGAAGAAGTTTGGTCTTCCTAGACCTGGCCGTCCAGCCAAACTGAGCAATCGTGGGAGAAGAGCCTTGGTGAGAGAGGTAAAAACGAAACCAAAGATCACTGTGGCTGAGCTCCAGAGATGCAGTAGGGAGATGGGAGAAAGTTCCAAAAAGTCAACTATCACTGCAGCCCTCCACCAGTCGGGGCTTTATGGCAGAGTGGCCCAAAGGAACCCTCTCCTCAGTGCAATACATATGAAAGCCCACATAGAATTTGCCAAAAAACACATGAAGTACTCCCAGACTATGAGAAATAAGATTCTCTAGTCTGATGAGACGAAGATTGAACTTTTTGGCGTTAATTCTAAGCGGCATGTGTGGAGAAAACCAGGCACTGCTCATCACCTGCCCAATACAATCCCAACAGTGAAACATGGTGGTGGCAGCATCATGCTATGAGGGTGTTTTTCAGCTGTAGGGACAGGACGACTGGTTGCAATTGAAGGAAAGATGAATGTGGCCAAGTACAGAGATATCCTAGAAGAAAAGTTTGTTTGTTTGTTTGTTTGTTTGTTTGAGTTGGAAGGGACCTCAAGGGCCATCGAGTCCAACCCCCTGCAAAAGCAGGAATTCCTAAAACATCCCAGCTATATACCTATCCAGTTTCCGCTTGAAGATTTCAATTGATGTAGAACTCACCACCTCCCGTGGCAGCCTATTCCACTCTCTCACTACCCTTACTGTTAGAAAGTTTTTCCTAATGTCTAATCTGAATCTCCTTCCCCTTAGTTTCATCCCATTACTTCTCATGCTTCCTTCTGCTAATGAGAAAAGGGTAGATCCCTCTGCACTGTGACAACCTTTCAGATATTTAAATACCGCTATTAAGTCTCCCCTTAGCCTTCTCTTCTGCAAACTAAGCAGTCCCAATTCTTTTAGCCTCTCCTCGTAGGACATGGTTTGTAGACCTTCCACCATTTTGGTTGCTCTTCTCTGGACCTGCTCCAATAAATCGATGTCTTTCTTAAACTGGGGAGCCCAGAACTGTACACAGTATTCCAGGTGGGGTCTGACCAGGGCAGAGTACAGCGGAATAATTACCTCTCTTGATCTAGCTTCAATGCTCGTCTTGATACATCCTAGAATTTTATTAGCCTTTTTAGCCACCGCACCGCACTGTTGACTCATGTTGAATTTGCGATCTATTATTATGCCCAGATCCTTTTCCCCTGTACTCTCACTTAGTACTATTCCTCCCATACTATATATGCTTCTTGCATTTCTGTTACCCAGATGTAGAACTTTGCATTTGTCCCTGTTGAATACCATTTTGTTCACCTCAGCCCATTGTTCCAGTGTGTCTAAGTCCTTTTGGATACACTCTCTCTCCTCTCTAGTGTTGGCTATTCCTCCTAGCTTTGTATCATCTGCAAATTTTATTAGTTCCCCATTAACCCCATCATCCAGATCATTTATAAAAATATTAAAAAGTACTGGGCCCAGGACAGAGCCCTGCGACACCCCGCTCTTTACTTTCTTCCAGTTTGATGTATAGCCATTTAGAATTACTCGTTGTGCCCGATCATTAAGCCAATTGTGAACCCACCTCACTGATATTTTATCAAAGCCATACTTGATCATTTTTTCAATAAGAATGTTATGTGATACTTTATCAAAGGCCTTACTAAAGTCAAGATATACTATGTCCACTGCATTTCCCTGGTCCAACCATTCAGTGACTTTATTATAGAAGGAAATAAGATTAGTCTGGCAAGATTTATTAGGCATAAAGCCGTGCTGGCTCTGATTAATTAAAGCCTTCCCATCCAGGTACCTAATTAAATGTTCTTTAACGATTTGTTCAAAGATTTTTCCTACTATCGAGGTCAGACTTACCGGCCTATAATTTCCTGGGTCGTCCCTATTCCCCTTTTTGTAGATGGGGACCACATTTGCCCTTTTCCAATCTAGAGGGACCACTCCTGTTTCCCATGACTTATTAAAGATTATTGCAAGGGGTTCTGTTATTTCCTCTGCTAATTCTTTTAAAACTCTAGGGTGTAAATCATCCGGTCCTGGGGACTTGGTTTCCTTAATCTTAGCTAAATGTTCTCTTACCAAACCTTCACTTATAATCAGCTTGGAGTCCTCATTCCCCTCATCACTATCACCATTAATGTTGATATTACCATCCATTTCTTGGGAGAAGACGGATACAAAATATGAATTCAGTAACTCCACCTGCTGATCCACCATGTTAACTTTTTCACCCTTTTCGTTCTTCAGGACTCCAATGGTTTCCTTCACTTTTCTTTTGCTCTTAACATATCCCCAAAAACCTTTTACATTACTCTTAACTTCTTTTGCAAGCTTCAATTCGTATTCAGCCTTGGCTTTTTTAATGCTTATCTTGCAGAGTCTGCAAACTGCTGTATACTCTCCCTTAGATATAGCTCCCATCTTCCACTTGTTGTAAGTTGCCTTTTTCTTTTTTAGTAGGTTATGTAATTTTTTGGTCATCCATCCTGGAGTTTTTAAGTGATTCCCATTTTTCTTGCTTCTAGGTATTGTTAGTTCCTGTGCATTAATGATTTCCCTACGGAAAATTTCCCACCCCTCATGTGCATTTTTGTGCTTAAGAATTTTTCGCCATGGAATTCTACTAACCCTTACCTTTAGGCCCCTAAAATCTGCCCTACTAAAATTGAGCTTTCTAGTCTTTGTCTTCTCAGGTCTTCTTCTTCTTACAACCCCAAACTCGAGTATAGCATGGTCGCTGAATCCCAATGTCCCTGCTACCCTTAATTCCTTAACCATGTCCTCCTTATTAGTTAAAACTAGGTCCAGAATGGATGTTCCTCTCGTGTTTTTTTCTACTAACTGGGCAATGAAGTTGTCTGCTAGAGAGGATAAAAATTTGATAGAGCTTTTACTCGTAGCTGTGTGAGTTTCCCAATGAATATCTGGGTAATTAAAGTCTCCCATGATAACAATTTCAAATTTCTTCGAAAGCGTGGTCATTTGCTGTGAAAAAATCTCATCCCTGTCTTCTGTCTGTCCTGGTGGTCTATAATAAACACCTATTATGATGTCCTTATCATTGTTTTTCCCCTGAATTGTTACCCAAATATTTTCCAATAAGTTATCATTTTGTAAAACTGTGATTTCCGTGGAAATGTGATCTTTTTTAACATACAATGCAACTCCTCCCCCTCTTTTATTAGTTCTATTTTTTTTGAATAAGTTGCATCCTTCCATCTGTGTATTCCAATCATGCTTATCGTTCCACCAAGTTTCTGTAATACCAATGACATCATATTTTTCCTTCTGTATTATCAGTTCTAATTCTCCCTGTTTATTTCCCAAGCTTTGCGCATTTGTGTAAAAACATTTCAGATTGTGCTCTGATACTTCCTTTTTCTTAACTTCCTTCTGAGTATCCTGTCTTAGGTCCTCATTACCACATCTAGTAACCTTGTTTAGTATATCCTTTAGCTGCATGTTCTTGTCTTTCTTTTTACTTCCCATCCCCTCCTCTTCTAGTTTAAAGCCCTCCTGATAAGTGTGGCAAGTCTTCTGGCAAATATGTGTTTCCCAGGCTTCGTGAGATGTATACCATCTCTAGCAAGGAGTCCATCATAGAGGTAATTCACTCCATGCTCCAGAAATCCAAAACCTTGCTCTCTACACCACTGCCGAAGCCACTTGTTTACCTCTAGTATTTTATTCCATCTCCTGATACCATAACCATCAACTGGGAGAACTGATGAAAATGCTACCTGCGCATCCAGTTCCTTCACTTTCTTTCCTAGATTTTCAAAGTCTTTACGAATAGTTGGTAAATCATTTTTTGCCGTGTCGTTTGTACCCACATGTATCAGCAAAAATGGGTAGTTATCCTTGGAGCTGAAGAGGCATGAAATCCTATCGGCCACATCCCTAACTTTTGCTCCTGGGAGGCAGCATACTTCTCGTGCAGTTATATCTGGCCTGCAGACAGCTGCCTCTGTGCCCCTTAGCAGTGAGTCGCCCATAACCACTACTCTTCTTTTTTTCCTCGCTACGCTATTTCTTGTTGCTCCCTCTTGTCTCTGGGTGACTTTTGTTTCTTCTTTTGCTGATAGATTATTCTCATCATTTTCAGCAGTCTGCATAAGAGTTCCTCCAGAGTGCTCTAGACCTCATAGTGGGCCAAAGGTTCACCTTCCAACAAGACAATGACCCTAAACACACAGCTAAAATTACAAAGGAGTGGCTTCGGAACAACTCTGTGACCATTCTTGACTGGCCCAGCCAGAGCCCTGACCTCAACCCAATTGAGCATCTCTGGAGAGACCTGAAAATGGCTGTCCACCAATGTTCACCATCCAACCTGACGGAACTGGAGAGGATCTGCAAGGAAGAATGGCAGAGGATCCTGAAATCCATATGTGAAAAACTTGTTGCATCATTCCCAAGAAGACTCATGGCTGTACTAGCTCAAAAGGGTGCTTCTACTCAATACTGAGCAAAGGGTCTGAATACTTATGACCATGTGATATTTCAGTTTTTCTTTTTTAATAAATTTGCAAAAATATCTACATTTCTGTTTTTTTTCTGTCAAGATAGGATGATGAGTGTACATTAATGAGAAATAAAATGAACTTTTTTTTCTTTTAGCATTGCAAAAGTTTGCAATGATACAAAGAGTGAAAAATTTAAAGGGGTCTGAATACTTTCCATACAAACTGTATATCTCAAGACAAAATAAAATATAACCTTTATTAATACATTTAAAACCTCCAAGTTAGATCTAGGTGTCTAAGAAAGCGTGATGTAGGGATAATGTGATAGATGTGATCAGATCCCTATATTACACATTGTTCAAATGATTTTTATGAATCATGTAATGTCCAAACATCGGCTGATCATTCATTGGTCAATCCATAGACCTTAAAATTGAATGCTATAAAGAGATAAGGAATATACAGCAGCAATAATCGGTATATAAAGGGAGTAAAACGTTGGATAAGGCAGATATGACCTAGACTGTGACTACACACAGGTGTGATGTTCTGATATATGAACCCTGTGTATCTATCACTAGTCATTATTTACTAGGGTAAATAATACTCTCCTCCCTAACATGTAAACCACTTAGTGTTATGGCACAGGAAAAAATATTTCCATATTATGGGATACCTATGTCATTTAAACGCCCCTATAGACAAAAACAGATCCCTTTGGGCTATAAGAAACCCTGAGATAGATAAAATCCCGGATAGATATATATATAAGTGGATCATGAGAAATGGTCAACTGTAGACTCCCTTCGCGTTTCTTGTTTCCCCAAACCACTTTACGTTCATCAGGAGAGTATGAAAAAAAACATAAGGGCCAGAAATATAAAGCCGATGAAAAGTTGCAGTTCCTGGTGCCCTTGTGGTGGACACCAGTACTAAATAGCTGACACTGTGTGCTCTCAATGCTCGGGTTTATATAGGGCAGCCTCACACCATCGCCCCGCCCTGATCATGAACGTCACAGCCCAAGGCCTTCAAATGCGGGGGGATGCAGGGCGTGTGAGTTTGTGCAATAATCAAAAGTAGTCTGTGTTACTACTGGGGTACACCACGTGATTGGGGAGTTTATTAACTGTCGCACAACATTTTTGTGTGAACAGGGATTTTTAGCTGCATTTCACTATGTGGGACCTTAGCCTAAATAGGCTTTCCAGGATTAGGTAAAAAGGGTGCTTTCTTCCAAGAACACTTGTTTACAGTTTTTATGTGGTATTGCAGCTCATGGCATTAATGAAGCTGAGCTGTAATACTTAACACAACCTGTAGAAAAAAAAGCAGATATATAATATATAACTGCAGGGGGACTATAAACTGTGGGGGCAGTTGGAGGGTAACATTAAACTGGGGGCAGCTGCAGGGGGATATTATGCTGTGGGGGCAGGTGGACAGAGACATTATGCTGTGGGGGCAGATAGACAGGGACATTAAACTGTGGCGGTAGCTGGAGGGGGACATTATGTTGTATGAGGACACATTATACTGTGTCCTGTGTATGAGGGAGGCATTATACTGTGTGAGGGCCACTAAATGGGCATTATAATTTGTGCAGGTCAAGTATTTCTAAGTGGTGGTGATGGGGGGGACCCACTTATGAAACCTTTGCACTGGTCCTACTAATTAAAACAGTCATGCTACCAATGGTCCATAGAAAACAAACGGAGGTCTGCTTGCGTCCAATAAAAGAAATGTCTCCATGCAGTCCATGATGATCATGGACATCGCAGGTCTGCAAAAAGTAGATGTGTCATGTCCCATCTTGGGTCATGCATACAGTGCTTCAGTGTTTATTGTCATGCTTTGTTTTACTTGTGCTTCTCATCTAATCTTGTCCTATCTTTGCTCCCTTACTCACGCTCTACTCCAGGCATGTCAAACATGCGTCCCGCGGGCCTCATGCGGCCCTTTACAGGCATATCTGCGGCCCGCACAAAAGTCTCAAACTTTGTCTCTAAAGTTTAGAGACAAAGTTTGAGACTTTTGTGCGGGCCGCAGATGTACAAAACTCACGATCAACACTTCCAGCTCTTCATTCATTGGCCCATATCCCTGCATATGACCTGCAGGGTCATAGTGAAGACTATGACTATAAAGTAAATAAATACATATTGAAAATTCATAATAATAATATAAATAATAATATAATAATATAATATAATGAATAGGCCTATTAGCACAAAGCACAAAGAGGTGTCAAGCCTCAGGACAAAACACTAAAAATGATTGAAAAAAATGATAGCAAATAAATGTTTAGTTTTTAATTGCTGTATTTTTGTTAAATATATTAGTTGATGTTGCGCACTGCAAATATATGTTGCTGTTACATATTACTACTTCATATCTTGTTTTCATGACTGCTGTTAAAATACGTGTGTGACATTAGCTGCTGTGTGCGGCCCTCGCAACAACCTCTTGTTACTCATGTGGCCCTCGGGGTACCCTGAGTTTGACATGCCTGCTCTACTCCCCCCCCTTGTGTCTGTGACATCATCCAGGTTTTGTAGTTGTTTATTTCCTGCCTCCCTCAGCTTGGGAAAACTACCATCTTTTTTACACCCTGTATTTCATCTATCAAGAGTTCTATTTGAATAAACCTTCACCTAACATCTTCCACGTGTCTTACAGAGGAGTTGAGCTATCTGGCAATGTTTAGTGGAATAACCTCAGTGAAGTCTCTCTCAGGTCTACAGTCAGATCTCCATCACAGACTCCATGCAGGTCTGTAGACTCTACTCTGAGCCAGAATAATGTGTGAATACGTCCTAAATTTCTCATACCATGAAACTGAATCCACAAAGCGGTAATACATTGTTATGTAGTGATCCTGAAACCATTATGTCTGTAAAGTAAAGAAACTGTTAAAAATAAATTTACGATTGGGGGGCGTGGCTAGCGCTCAAAGCAGTCAGTCGCATGTGAGCTGAGCTCCGTTTAGAGCCGCTCAATAATCCTGCATATTATCCTGACTCACCGGCGCCCGGGGTAGCTATCAGCTGGAACGCACTTCAGGGGTCCTCCTCTTGGCTCCGGGACCCCCGCTCCGACGAGACTGGTCTCCGCTGGGCTGTGGTCAGTAGCCGCTACACGTGGCCGGCGGCCATACTAAATTACTGCCGCTGCCGGCTCTGCCTTGGCCTGTGCTGCCATTGCCTGGGGCTGCGTCCGTGCCGCTACACGTGTGTGCCGGCTTGGGGCCGCGCTGGCACTGCCGGCACCGCTGCTCCTGCTGCCGCGCAGACTGCGATTTCTCCTCTCTCCTCGTGGCCGGCGGCCATTTTCCGCTGAGACTGGAGTCTCTTATGAGCTAGGCCTTGTCCTGACTGACTCCTCTGTCCCTGCCTGGAGGTCTGGGGGCCGGCACTCCTTTCTCCTGCTCGCTACTCTGCACGTGGGGACCCTCCTTTAGCTCCTCTGGGCAACACGGCAAATCAACGTCTGCTGCAGCCATCAACGGTTCTGACCCATTGAAGGTGTGTGCTCCTGTATGGTTGATCACCCTGCTGATTGCTTTTTCTTGGAGGCTCTACTTATAATCCAGTGAAGGTTGCTGTATGCATCATTGGACTGTTGAGTTACTGTCTGTCCTCCTCTAGTTCCTCCTGGCAACCTGATTACCTCATTGCCCCGCTGACGGCTCTCTCTTGGAGGCTTTACTTATAATCCAGTGAACGTTGCCATTGGCACTATTGGACTGTTGAGTTACAGCCTGTCCTTGGCTGATTGATTGGCCCTGGTGGCCCGACACAGAGGCTCCTACCGTGCATCTGTTTTTAGCCAGAGACTTTGCCTATCCACTGAGATCGACCTGGTCTTGCCATAACCACTCCTCCTCCTTGCCATCATACCCACCCTTACGGCACGCAGAAAAAGCGGCCGCTGACTCTCTAAAATGAGTCGCCCGCAATCAACCTCTGTTTCTGATCGCCTGAGGGGGTTCTCCAGGGCCGCATCTGCTTCTGCATCCTCATCGCTAGAGGCAGCCTCTCCTGCCCTCCCAGGGGAAGACCCTGAACCCACTTTAAAACAAGTTACTGGACTGCTACTGGAGGCGATCCATGCCGGCACTACCTCACTGACCGGGAAAATAGAAGTGGTAAAAATTGACCTGGGCCTACTCCGCCAGGATTTCCAGGCCTTACGGGACAGGGTGCATGAGGTGGAGGATCGGGTCTCTCAGGTAGAGGATACTGTTAACCCACTTCCTGCCAAGCTCCGGGAGCTGGAGAGGGCTGCGGGTCTGTGGACACAGCGTGCAGATGATTTGGAGAACAGACTGCGACAAAATAATCTCCGTATTCTGGGCCTGCCCGGAGGGCGACGATCCTCGGGCCTTTGTGGAGGGGTGGCTGAGGAGTGTCTTGCCGGAGGGGCTCACTTCTCACCAATATTTGAAGTGGAACGGGCCCACGAGTTCCGCTAAACCGCCGCCTCAGGGCGCACCTCCTCGGCCTTTGTTGGCCCGTCTAATCAATAGCACAGATCGAGATACGGCGTTGCGGGCTGCACGCCAGGCTGGTGAGCTTAAATACAATGGAGCTGCAGTGGCCATGTTTCCAGATTTCTCGGCGGCTCTCCAGAAGACTCGGGCATCCTTCGTGGCAGTGAAAAGAAAGCTGCGAGAAAAGGCTATACAATACTCCATGATCTACCCAGCTCGTCTTCGGGTCATCCATGACGGCAGGTCCCTCTTCTTCACTACACCAAAAGATGTGGAGGACTGGCTATCTCTTCTACCTCAATCACCGAGGCGCTGATCCTGAGGGCGTGTGGTGAGGGGTCCTGTCGGACCATACATATGGACATATGTTTTACGGGATGCTCTCGTTGTACTGCATAATAGTTTTATGATAATGTGCGGTTTTACTATCATATTATGCTATATCTTTATAGTTATTTTGGCTGGCAGCCCCCGAGGTGCCGGTGTATCTTACTTACTTATGCGAACCTGGTTCTGTTGAAAGTATATCCCCTAGCCTATTGATCACCTGTACCTTTAAGACAGTGCCCCGTATACCATCCATTTTGGGTGCACTTCTTACCCCCGTTATTTGTAGCCATGGTTCTTTAAACGAATACTGTTTTATGTCAGTAATATGTCTCACACCCATTAGGGGTGCAATGGTTTATTTAGTTTGTATACGGTTCTTAGGTTGCTGCACACTGCTCTGTGTCTCACTCAGCCACGCACTGCATACTCATATGTGGGTCGTTTTTGGGGTCCTGAACTGCCATGATTACATTCTTAGACGACCATGGCGTCATTTAGTGTACTATCTTGGAATGTGAGGGGCCTGGGTAGCCCACGAAAGAGGTCACTTGTCTTTGCCCAGATTAGGAGGGTTGACCCGCACCTCATATGTCTTCAGGAAACTCATTTAGTCCCAGACAATTCCAGACGACTTCAAAAGCCATGGGTTCAGTGGGCGGCTCATTCTACACATACATCCTATTCCAGGGGGGTATCCATCTTGGTGCATCGTAGGCTCAGGTGGGAGCCGGGCCTCATTGTAAAGGACCCCGAGGGACAATATGTTTTTGCCCAGGCCTGGGTTGATTCGGTCCTGTATGTTATCCTGGGTGTGTACCTGCCACCGGCGTCTGATCTCTCCGTGCTCCAGCAGGCTGCGCAGTTTGCGACCAAATTCCCTGGAGCTATCGTATTATGTCTGGGCGATTTTAATAAAGTTATGGATATTACTTTGGACCGGTTCTCTGCGGAGCCAGACTCCCCCCTCGCTGCCTCACCCTACTACAATGGCCAAAATGATCCATGAACTGGGATGGCAGGATTTGTGGCGGGTCCGATTCCCGGAGGCCCGCACTTTCTCCTGTCACTCTGCCAACAGACATACTCTGTCTAGGATTGACCATGTTTTTGGAAATACTAGAGCATGGTCTATGCTGCAGACCATATCCTATTTACCTAGAGCAGTGTCTGATCACTCCCCTTTGTTGGTCCAACTGAATAGTAGTACGACTGCCAGACCACGACAGAGCTGGCGAATCCACCCATTTTGGTTAAAATTATTTGTACCACATGATAGAATACCCGACCAACTTCAAATGTTTTTGACCCTTAATTCTCCAGATACCTCACCACTCCTTGTATGGGAGACCACGAAGGCATACCTTAGGGGTTGTATTAAGTCCTCCATTTCCTTTATAAAAAGGGAGTCCTCGCGGTTGGAAACTACCCTGGCGACCAAGTGTGCTTCTCTCGAAGCCGCCTATGTGGCTAATCCAACTGATGAGGCTAGATCTCAATGGTTACAGATGGGAAGACAGTACCTGCATTTACTACACGACAAGGCACGTAGGTCTCTGTTTTTTAACAAACAGAAATTTTACGAACTTGGTAACCAGTCAAGCAGCCTGCTGGCTCAACTGGTACATCAAAACACAGCCTCACCTGCAATACTGCGGGTGCATTCGGAGACGGGGGAGGTATTGTCCAATAGCTTGGCCATTAGTGACAGATTTTATAGATATTATAGTGAGTTATACCTCTCCAAGCTTAGAGTCACTGAACAGGAACTTGCTATGTATTTGGACTCGGTCCCCCTTCCCACTTTGTCAAATGACCAGCGTGCCTTTTTAGATTCCCCTTTTACTCTGGAGGAACTTTCAGGAGCCCTGGCAGATATGGCAAAGGGCAAATCACCTGGCCCGGATGGCATCCCGGTGGAGGTTTACGCCCAACCTGCTTCTCCCGGTGTTGCTTGAATGTTACAATGCTGCCTTTGCGGGCCGTAGTCTCCTGGGGTCCTTTTACGACGCCACTATCATCCTGTTACTTAAACCTGACAAGGACCCGCTGGACTGCGGCTCATATAGGCCTATATCACTGCTTAATATAGACTATAAACTCCTTACTAAAATGTTGGCAAATAGGCTCAATTCAGTTGTTCTCGACCTTGTTCAACCAGATCAGACAGGCTTTATGCCTGGGAAATCCACATCGGATAATCTCAGACGGGTTCAGGTGATAACTCAGATTGGTGCATCATCCTCACATGACTGGGCGGTGGCCTCTTTAGATGCGACAAAGGCGTTCGACTCTGTCGAGTGGCCTTTTTTATTGCAGGTGTTGCGTGGATACATATTTGGAGAGGGGTTCATTACCTGGATTTCCCTTTTATATAGTTCCCCTGGAGCGGCGCTGTCAATTAATGGCACGTTGTCTTCTTATTTTCCCCTGGGTAGGGGTACAAGACAGGGCTGCCCATTGTCACCGCTACTGTTTGCTTTGGCGGTGGAGCCTCTGGCGGTACTGCTTCGGAACGACCCCATATACAAAGGCATAGTGATAGGCACCCGGGAGGAGAGGATAGCACTTTATGCTGATGACTTGCTCCTGTTCATGAGTGACCCCTCCCAGTTCCTGCCCAGAGCCATGGCGGTAATTGATGAGTTTGGTAATTATTCTGGCCTGCGGACCAACTGGACTAAATCCTCATACATGCATATTGGCCACGCGTCGAGTGTAGCTGAGGGGGATGTGGTGTGTGGGTTGACGACTGTGTCCACATGCAAATATTTGGGCATTTTTATATCTAGAGACCATAAGAGTTTTTTGGAACAGAACATTTTTCCGCTCATTTCGCACTTTAGGGCCAAGTTTAACCTCTGGGCTGCACTACCCTTGTCGGTGGCGGGTAGAATTAACCTTGTTAAAATGATAGTGCTGCCCAAATGTCTATATGCTTTAAGCCATTCTGCTGTATCTGTGCCCCTTAGATTTTTTAAACAAATGGACTCTCTTATTATCTCCTTTGTGTGGGGGAACTCTAGATCTAAGCTTAGGTTGTCATCTCTACAACGACCGAAGCAGCTCGGGGGTACATCACTCCCTGATCTGTTTCTTTACTACCTGGCAGGACAGCTCCGTTTCATTCAAAGGTGGCTCTCGTCTGATCCCCTACCGGGTCCGAGGCACATCTGGCTCACCACCTGGGTCTGCGTATTCTGTGGCCGGTGTTAGAGCGGCCAACCTTGTTCAGGGGGAAATTGTTGCCTATTCATGCTCTGGCGGGACAGGTTTGGCGTCAGGCGAAAAAGGTGTCTGCCTACTCTGATGTACCTGCGGAGACCCCGCTTTGGCGCAACTCTGGTCTGCCGGCACTATTGGCCCTGCCTGGCGCTCAGACCTGGTCGCAGTATGGTGTATCCTCTCTTAATGACCTGTATACCCAAGGCGTTTTTAGAACGTTTGACTCACTAAGCTCCTCCTATGGCATTCCTAGAACACAGTTCTTTAGATATTTACAGATTCGACATGCACTCTCGTCTCAGTTCCCAGATCAGATGGACAATATATCTAAGTATCCGCTTAGCGGAATACTTCGGTCACAGGGCCCTGGGGGTTTGATCTCTACTTTATATGCACACCTGATACAGGCCAGAATATCCTTATTGGACGCCCCGGCCCTGACGCGATGGCGCACTCACATCCCAGCTCTCACAGATGAGATGTTTCAAGACATCCTTGAATCTCCTCAACATGTGTCACCTTCAGCAAACAACAAACTGATTCAAACATACATTCTACACCAATGCTACCTGACGCCTTCCCGTCTTTACAAAATGGGACTACCAAACCCAGGTTGCCTTAGGTGCCCTTGTCCACAGTCAGATTTTTGGCATATGATTTGGGCCTGTCCGATCATACAAAGTTTCTGGAAAGGGGTCGTGGATCTCCTGGTGTAAGTTCTGGCCAAGCCTGTACCATTAACCCCAGAGGTGTGCCTCTTTGGCATATTAGATGAAGAATTATGGCAACACCATGTTAGAATATTTTTGCGGGAGTCTTTATTTTATGCCAGGAAGGCTATCGCACTGCGATGGATGGCTTTGAGACCCCCATCAGTATCTCAGTGGAGGAAACTTGTTAATACTGTTCTTCCCTTCAACCAGATTGTATATAAAGGGAGAGGATGTCCTCAGAAATTCCATAAGGTGTGGGGAACATGGTGCAATTCTTCGGTAACTCAATATACGGCCCCTCATTGCGTGCTGCCATTCATCTACTTACGCTGTGAGAGGGGGGGGACGCCGGGAGTATCCACGACCTCTAATCTTGGATTGTATTCTTGTTGCTATCCTGGATTTATTGATTGCATGTCCTAGTATATGTATAACTGATTTATACGATATTATATGTGTTTTGTATATCTCTTTTTTGTACTGAGTATACATTTTGTTGTCCACGTAGTGCGTGGACGATAGACTGACGAGGTGATGATGTAGTGCTATGAGTGACTCTGTATCAAATTCTTGATTTTCTTGTGTGCAACCTGTTGTATATGTTTTGTTTCCTTTTCTTGTGTCTGGTACACACTTTTCAATAAAACGAGTTTAAAAAAAAAAAAAAATTTACATGTATGTTCACAAATATAAAAAGATAGATTACATGGTTGCTTTTACTAAGATACAAAGTCCTCGTCCAGTTCTATAATTAGATTCAGTAATTCTTACACAACAAATGACACATCTCAGGAATCCTTTATCATTATTTATTCAACAAGATATAAAACAATATAGAAACCACAAGTGAAATATTTTACAGAGGCTCAGCAGAGCGCAGTGTCGCAAAATCTATTACATGTCAGATATTTACAGGCGCTTCTATATAATATAATACAAACATGCTTTTTGTCAGAAGATGCAGCCAGAAATAGGGGATGTCAGGTGGTTCAGCAAAATGAAGCTATAAATGTTTGAAAGAATAAAAAAAAGTGATATGCAAATGACCCTAAGTAATCACATACGCCTCCGGGGTATGGCTGAAATCTCCCTTGTGAGGTCAGGGAGTAAGGGAACTGTTAGGGAGTTAGTCATGCCAGGAGGTGTGATTACCAAGGGACTAGGCTGAAGCTTCTCCCCCACCATTGGAACTACTTAGAGTAATTTACATATGACTTTTTATTCCTTTAGACATTTATAAGTTATAGTTGCACTTTCCTCTATGGGGGCAGTCGTCTTCTCAAGAGCTGTTGTTCTAAGCTGGGAATTACATTTCTATATATTACTATGAAACAGGCACTGCAGAGTCCTTCACAGGGTGATTCACAAATGGCAAGTCATGGCAAAAGTGGGAGCGGCCTTTATAAAAGGGCACAGTTACATATATCCAGGCATCATATAATATTAGACCCCAGATTTTTAATAGTTAATTAACAACAATTGCACCATTTTCATTTATGCCAATTAGTGATCACTTTAAATATTTTTTGGCGACTGATATTTGAAATGTGTCCTATCTATCCATCCATCCAAAGAAAAATAGGCAGCACTCTGTAGGTATAGTGAAAAGTGAGGTAGTTTATTGCCTCATACTCTGCAACCTTTCAGCTCATGCAAACTGAGCCTTTTTCAAGCAATGAATCGTGGTACTTCACAATATTATATAGTGGATCACATCCACACGGTAGTGCGATAGAAACGCCGATTTGGTATACATATGTGTAAATTGGATATATTATTGTGATATAACCTATAGCCCGCTGTCACAGGTGCAATCTATATTTTGACTCACTCTCTCATTATGAATATATATGTAGAAACTTTAATCATAAAAAAAATTGCTAAAGCTTTATTTTAATAAATTTTTTTTTTCTTATACCAAGCTTTTTCTTTCCCCGTAAATGTATGCTGAGACAGTTATGAGAAGCTATGGTTGACTGTTACAGGGGCTGTGCAGAACATTAAAAACATTGCTGCTTTCTTCTTCTTTGGAAGTGACATCACATTTGTTGGTCACATGACCATGCTGCAGCTTGGCCCCATTCATTTCAATGGGACTGAACTGTAGCTTTTCCATGTGATTGACAGACATGAGGTCACTTCCTGAGAAGAAGAAATCAGCCATATTGTCTATTCCTGCACAACCCCTTCAAGGAGTTGTGCTACTATTATGGAGGGGAGGTGTACTGTGCCTAGCTATTAAGTTGGGGGCCTGTTTAACTATTATAGTGGGGAAAAAAAGTATTTAGTCATCCACCAATTGTGAAAATTCTCCCACTTAAAAAGATGAGAGGTCTGTAATTGAAATCATAGGTAGACCTCAACTATGAGAGACAAAATGAGAAAACAAATCCAGAAAATCACATTGTCTGATTTTTAAAGAATTTATTTGCAAATTATGGTGGAAAATAAGTATTTGGTCAATAACAAAAGTTCATCTCAATACTTTGTTATATATCCTTTGTTGGCAATGACAGAGGTCAAACGTCTGTAAGTCTTCAGAAGGTTGGTACACACTGTTGCTGGTATGTTGGCCCATTCCTCCATGCAGATGTCCTCTAGAGCAATGATGTTTTGGGGCTATCGCTGGGCAACACGGACTTTCAACTCCCTCCAAAGGTTTTCTATTGGCTTGAGATCTGGAGACTGGCTAGGCCACTCCAAGACCTTGAAATGCTTCTTACGAAGCCACTCCTTCGTTGCCCTGGCGGTGTGCTTGGGATCATTGTCATGCTGAAAGACCCAGCCACGTTTCATCTTCAATGCCCTTGCTGATGGAAGGAGGTTTGCACTCAAAATCTCACGATACATGGCCCCATTCATTCTTTCATGTACACGGATCAGTCGTCCTGGTCCCTTTGCAGAGAAACAGCCCCAAAGCATGATGTTGCCACCCCCATGCATCTTTGGATGCAACTCAGCATTCACTTTTCTCCAAACACAACGAGATGTTTTTCTACCAAACAGTTCTACTTTGGTTTCATCTGACCATATGACATTCTCCCAATACTCTTCTGAAACATCCAAATGCTCTTTAGCAAACTTCAGATGGGCCCGGATATGTACTGGCTTAAGCAAGGAGACACGTCTGGCACTGCAGGATCTGAGTCCGTGGTGGCGTAGTGTGTTACTGACGGTAAACTTTGTTACGTTAGTCCCAGCTTTGTGCAGGTCATTCATTAGGTCCCCCCGTGTGGTTCTGGGATTTTTGCTCACCGTTCTTGTGATCATTTTGACTCCACGGGATGAGATCTTGCGTGGAGCCCCTGATCGAGGGAAATTATCAGTGGTCTTGTATGTCTTCCATTTTCTAATTATTGCTCCCACAGTTGATTTCTTCACACCAAGCTGCTTGCCTATTGCATATTCAGCCTTCCCAGCCTTGTGCAGGTCTACAATTTTGTTTCTGGTGTCCTTTCACAGCTTTTTGGTCTTCACCATAGTGGAGTTTGGAGTCTGACTGTTTGAGGGTGTGGACAGGTGTCTTTTATACTGATAACAATGTCAAACAGGTGCCATTACTACAGGTAATGAGTGGAGGACAGAGGAGCCTCTTAAAGAAGAAGTTACAGGTCTGTGAGAGCCAGAAATCTTGATTGTTTGTAGGTTACCAAATACTTATTTTCCACCATCATTTGCAAATAAATTCTTAAAAAAATCAGACAATGTGATTTTCTAGATATATTTTCTCATTTTGTCTCTCATAGTTGATGTCAATTACAGGCCTCTCTCATCTTTTTAAGTGAGAGAACTTGCACAATTGGTGGCTGACTAAATACTTTTCTTCCCCACTGTATGAGGGGACTGCTAACTATTATTGGGGGCTGTGCTAGCTGTTATGGTGGACTGTGAATAGCTATTATTGGGGCTGTGTGTAGTTATTATGTTTGAGAGCTGTGCTAGCTGTTATGGGGGGGTGGGGTGCCTAGGTATTGTAGGGGATTCCTACCTATTATGGGTGGACTGTGCTAACTATTATGGGGGCTGTCTCTAGCTATTATGAAAGGGGCTGTGCTTAGGTATTGTGAGGGATGTACCCAGCTATTTTCGGGGAGTCGTGTCAAGGTATTATTTTTGGGGCTATTCTTAGCTGTTATAGAGGAACATTGCCTAGCTATTATGGGGTTGGATCAGTAGCTGGCAATTCTGGGGTGCTTTGGCTAGCTATTATATGGGGGCTAGAGGACTGCAAAAAAGATGCATCTTTAAAATAAACAAATTGCTGTCCTAAAAAAAATTGAGGGATTATTAAACAGCTACTTACTGCACAAAAAAATACATTTTTTTACTGTGTATGTTTAAAGTGTAACTCCTTTTTTATTTATTTTTTGCAATTGTGTCTGGCTGTAACAGAAAACAGACTGTAACAGCACACTGTTCTCAGTAACCCTCTATTTAAGCTGTTACTAGGGAAAGTCTGCACACATTTATATTGCCAGTATGTAGAGCTGAAGCATTTACCAAAGGGGGATGGTCCCTTCAAATGGCTGTATTTCTGGTTTTATTCAACTTACCTAGGTGGTACAAAACTGGAGATACCGCCATTTGAAGTGACAATCCCCCCTTTCGTAAATGATTCAGCTTTACATGCTGCACTGAGTATGGATGTACAGGACAGACTCTCCCTGGCAATGTTTAGCTAGAGCATTGCTAGTGGAAACTTTCCAGCCTGTTTTCTATTAAAAGGAAGTTAGGTTAATAAAATGTTCCCCATACATTCCCCACACACTAGCAAAAATAAATATAATGGGAGTTACACTTTAAAAATATCTACCCCGGCTAAGTATAGTTAGGAAACTGTATGGATTAGAGCCTTTAGCAGCGGCTACCGTCCTCCTGATTATTTAGCCTCCAGTAATCGGACAATTATCCCCTGTCCTGTTGATAGATTATAATTATTCATAATGGCACAACCCCTTTAATCACCAATGTACAGTAGACCATAGGAATTGTAGATTAAACATACGATAATATAACACAACATATATATATATATATATATATATATATATATATCTCAATATAAGAAAATAGTGTATAGAAAATTATTTAGTTCAATTTATTTTGCTTTGGTCTGTTTATCCCTGCATTTTTATATGGAGCTCCCATTTTTGCTCCAGGACAGCCAATTCTTCAGTTGTGTCTTCTGTCTGAATAGGTTTGTATAGTTGAGATAAAAGTCCTTGCACTTCCTGGCACTCTTCTGTCTCAACTTCTTCTACTGTTTTGGTATACAAGTTTGGTATATAGAGGTGATGACTAGTAGGACTCCAGTCTACAAAGAGAGTATCACATTCACTAAAGTCTGTCCCATCTGTCATATTGATATTTTCAGCATCTTGTCCTATAGAAGAGTCTTCTGTTTCTTTCAGTTTATGATTTAATACATCCAGTTTTGGAATATTTTGATCATTTTTTGGGAGGTATGTAAATTTTTCTGACATATTTGCCTCTTGATGAGCTTCTTCCATTTTCTTTTCTTGAATGAATGCACTATTTGTATTGCATTTGATACGTCCATATAGATTCTCTTCTGTATTTATAATAACTGATGGTGCTCTTCTGGTATCAACAGGTATGTCTAGAATATTATGTGGCATGTCATATGGGGATGGTTGTGGCCTAGTAGCCGCTACCTGTTCCAGAAGGCTGACATAGCCATGGTCATCATCTTTTGTAACTCCTGTACCATGACTGGCATCATAGCCATCACCTTTGAAGTATAGATCTGTTTTGACCTGCGTTTTTTTCTTCCTTGTCAGACGACATGGTGCTATGCTCATTTGGCAGGCTAGAGTCAATTTTGATGACGTTTATTGTTATGTTGTGTGCATCAACTAAGACTATATTATTATTGTTGGATGTTATATTCTGAAACAGAGAACAGAAATAAATTTATTTACGTGGTTGTTACAGTGGTCTCATTCAAAGCATGTCAGTCTTCTTTCTCTGCTTACAATATTTTACTTCTCACTGGAGAGAAACTTTAATTGGTTGTCCACCCTACAAAACTATACGTTGTATTATGGAATATGGCCACAATGGCAGGCCTATTCTTAAAGGGGGTGTCCATTTTCAGACCAATGTTGAGAGAGAAATATTATTGTTTATATAATAAAAATACGTGTATGGGAATAAAGGGTAATTGGAAAGATTGCGCTCCGTGCAGGAACCACTATTTATAATGAATACTGGTAGATCCTCAATTATTCCTCACAACTTGAGGATACTTAACCAAACCGATTAAGGTGAAAATGATGAGTATACAATGGGATACGTCTTAGACTTGGATTGCATTCAACTGGGATTATCGGCCATCCGAAGGACTGGAGCCGTGATTAATAGATATGTACAACTGGAACAGAGTGTTCCTACGGAATCCCAGGACTTGCGCTCTCAAATATCGAATCACAAGATGATCACAGGATAGAAAAGGATTCAAGCTTTAATTAGATAACGCGTTTCGGGTTTTTTATTGCATTCGGGAGAACGCACCCCTTCATCAGATCTACATAAATAATACAAAATAAAACAAAAATACATGCATTTCATTTACAGGAATTAAAATTGCAATAAAAATATGTGTTTACGAATATCACCTAACTTTGAACTGTGATAGCTGAGTCTAAAATAATATACAGCAGTATGAATAATAGATATGAATGTCTGTATTATTATTGTTTTCTTCAGACTATATATATTATTTACATTAATTTTCTAGTTATATATATATAGTTTATATTGTTTTAAATTGGGCTATTACTTTTTTATGTGGCATTTTATATAGACAGCCTCACAAAAGAAATATCTCCTTCTTTTTGAGTCTATACAGTGTCTGTATTATCTATAAAGCCTTTTGGACTATACATATTATTGTTTTTATTGAGTTGTTCCTGATCATATATACTATTTATATGGATATTTCAGTCATATCTATTATTCATACTGCTGTATATTATTTTAGACTCAGCTATCACAGTTCTAAGTTAGGTGATATTTGTAAACACATATTTTTATTGCAATTTTAATTCCTGTAAATGAAATGCATGTATTTTTGTTTTATTTTGTATTTTTTATGTAGATCTGATGAAGGGGTGCGTTTTCCCGAATGCAATAAAAACCTCGACACGCGTTATCTAATTAAAGCTTGAATCCTTTTCTATGCTGTGATCATCTTGTGATTCGATATTTGAGAGCGCAAGTCCTGGGATTCCGTAGGAACACTCTGTTCCAGTTGTACTTATATAATAAAAAGTTATATGATTTTCCAATATACTTTCTGTACCAATTCCTCATTGTTTTCTAGATCTCTGCTTGTCATTCATTCATTCTGCTTACTACCAGTGTATAAAAATTAGCCCATAGTCATATGATACAGAAAGTATATTGGAAAATTGTATAACTTTTTGCTATACAAACAATAACACTTGTCTCTCTGAAAGTAATAGTAAAAATAATCATTGTTATCATAGTAATCATGACAATTCCAATAATAGTCATTTTGATAATATTTTATGTAGCAAAAGAGTACCTCCACTGTTAACCCATTCCTGACATCTGGCGTAATAGTATGCTGAATGTCGGATATTTAAATATGCCAGCCGCTCAGGAGCTGAACAGCCGTCATAGTCAACGAGTCTTTGCTGTATTATACAGCAGAGACCTGGTGCTGATGCCCGCGATTAGTGTCCACGCTGATCACGGGCATTTAGGCCCCCGGCGCCTAGGTCAAGGCTGACCAAAGTGCTATTTTCTCAGTGGTGCACAGGAGCCTATGCAGCCTGTAACTGAAGTGCCATCAATTTGCAATGCATTACAATCCATTATCATTGCAACACATTGCATTAGTAATAAGATCCCGTGGGGTTCAAGATCCCTAGGGGGTCTAATAATTACAGTTTAAAAAATAAATAAATAAATAAATAGGATTAAAAATTCAAATCACCCCCTTTGCCTAGACCACATATAAAAGTAAAAAAAAAAAAAAAATTAATTAAGCCCTCTTATGGCTCTGTGAATGTAAAAATAAAAAAAGTTATGGGGTTTGGAAGGCAGGGAGTCAAAAATGAAAATCAAAAAATGCCTGCGGTGGGATTAAATGGGTTTTCCCATGTACATATTTCAATTTCCAGACAATTTAAAAGTTAAACATTTTTGTAAATATAGTCAATTAAAATTTTTGCAGAGTTTTAAAGACTTTCTTTACCTATCTTAGTGCTAACAGTCTTTTGTCTTGATCGGTTGATAGTGAATACGACCACGAATGCACAAACTTTCTACGGTCTGACACTTGTCAGAAACCCATACATGATTTCCTTATTGTTGCTTGGTTATCTTCTCATACATGCACTGTCCCTCATGTTTCCTTATGTTTTGCTGTATTTCTGACAAGTTTCAGTCCATAGAAAGTTCCTACATTCATGGTCGTATCCATTGGAAACTGAACAACAGAAAAGGCTGTCACCACTTTAAGACTCTTCAAAATGTTAAAGACTGTCTATAAAATTTAAATATTGTTATGTTTGTGGGAAAAACCCTTAAATTGTGTTTTACCAGATTTGTACATGCATTAAACAGGTATGTGAAATGTAACTTTGAAATAAAATAGATTACATAGATATAGCCTTAAAAGATGAAGAGGCTATACTATAGCCTTACAGTACTTACAAGAATTTGTGGCTGCTTGAGGTTTGCAACATGAATATACTTATGGACACTGTATCCTGCAGCAAAAACTATAAAGATTACCAGTATGACTGCCAAAACATAGAACATAATTTTTACTCTCTCCTCGGAATTATGATCTGTAATACAATAACTGCAAGTTAACTAACATCATCACAGAAATATAAGTACAATTTTCGTTGACAAGCAATGCATCATTCACTTCACAATTGGACTCTTGGAAGAGAATTCATCAATTGGGATCCATGGGGATTCCATCTATCAAACACTGATGGTTTACCTAAGGATAACCTAAGAATAGGCCGTCAATGTTTTAGGCCTGAAAAACACCTTACATAGTGCTATTATCTAACTTACTATCACAATTTAGGTTTTTGTCCCATAATACTCTGCATCCCATGCATATGAATAGGATTTCCACAATAGAAAATTTACATGTGGATTTTTTTCTGCATGAAAATGTTACAGTAGGTAACATGTTACATATTTCACATAAAAATGCAGAGGATTCACTCTATGGAATTACAATGGCACTAATCTTTGTACAAATCTACTGAACACTCATAGCATACCCATGTCAGAAATCCGATTCTAAAGGCCCTGTTAGAGAGAGGAATTTAGCAGTCAATTAGCCTAAGTAATAGTGCCAACAATCGCCCAATGAACAAATGTTTGCTCATTCATTGAGTGATTTGCCGATTTCAACATGACAAAAAAATCATTTTCTATCAGCATCACATAACCCTGTCTAATAAGGGCTCTGGACAATAAAAGTAGATGCTGGGGAATTGATCACTTCCCCCTGCATGTCCTTTGTATCGGCTTATGTAATCATCTAATATTGCCTAAATAGGTAATAATAAGTGAAGTACTATAATTTACTTAGGTGGAAAAACTAAAACAGAGGAGCTGTGGCCCCTTCCATGTTCTCTGTTAACATTACTTCTACCAAGTAGGTACAGGAGAGAGAACTGCAACACAACCTTATTAAAGTGAAGTGCCCACATAGCCATGGCTTGCTTTGGTGCCGTACAGGAAAAAAAAAAATCAAAAGGAACTGATTTGCTTTATAAGAGACGTGATCAGTGGGGTTACTAGATTCTCTTATGGAACAGCCGACAGGTGAAGCCACTGAAGGCCATTGCAGGGGAAGTTTTGCATTACAGGATTGCCATTCAAATGAATGGTCATCCCTGTAATGCATAGACAAGCCATGTCTCCAAGAATGGGAGCTGTCCTTACAGAATAGTTCTATATTGTAGCTCATGGGAGGGGGTGGGGGGGGGGTCCTTAGCCAGAGACTCCGATCTATGACATGCCTATACCTTAATTGAGCATGTGGACAGTGGTTGCCTTCTTGTGACAATTTATTAAGAGATTAAACATTTCCAAGCAATTCAGCAACATCTTACCTTCTTTTGTTGTTATACATGTTGTGTTTGAAGAGATACTACGAGAGAAATACTTCAATCTTGCAAATACACAGTATGGTGTCTGTAGGTCTAAATTTTCTATCTTAAAATGCGGGTTCTAAGAGGAGATCAAACATGACACTTAACATTTTTTTGCATTACTAAGTGATATGCCAGCACTTTAAGTAATGTAATTAATTCCATATAGTAATTTCCTTTATGTATAGCAGATACTCAAATTTGTCCCTATAAGTTGCTAAAATGAGAAATGGTAAAATAAATTGTTAAAATGGGAGACATGGCAAATATAATGTTTTAAGGAATGCCACAAAAAAAAAGGTAGGAAAAAATTCAGCAATGTAAAAACATGCAGTCAAACATACAGAAGAAACTTGTAGTTAACGACTTTTTCTTCTGACGCGTTTCTGTTCATTAGGCTCTTACTCATAGTTAAGGCCTAAAAACTTGCAGCTAGACATACAGAAGAAACTTGGAGTTAGCGTCTTTCTTCTTCTGATGCGTTTCTGGCCATTAGATCCTTACTCATTATAATTAATAGCCAGAAACACGTCAGAAGGAGAAAGATGCGAACTAAGTTTCTTCTGTGTGTTTGGCTGCATATGTTTACATTGCTAAATTAAATTTTCTACGTTTTTCTTATTTTTAAGTGCCAGGTTTTTTTTCCCCTCTTTTTTTCGTGGTACTATTTTGTGGTTGAAGCTTTTAAACCCTTTTCTTCCCAGGCACCAGGTGAGTGAGCTGAATAAAGGGAACCTGTCAAATGGAAAATGCAGTTCAACATGTTACAGAGCATGAAGAGCTGGGCAGATTGATATACAGTCATATGAAAAAGTTTGGGCACCCCTATTAATCTTAATCATTTTTAGTTCTAAATATTTGGGTGTTTGCAACAGCCATTTCAATTTGATATATCTAATAACTGATGGACACAGTAATATTTCAGGATTGAAATGAGGTTTATTGTACTAACAGAAAATGTGCAATATGCATTAAACCAAAATTTGACCGATGCAAAAATTTGGGTACCCTTATCATTTTATTGATTTGAATACTCCTAACTACTTTTTATTGACTTACTGAAGCACAAAATTGGTTTTGTAACCTCACTGAGCTTTGAACTTCATAGCCAGGTGTATCCAATCATGAGAAAAGGTATTTAAGGTGGCCAATTGCAAGTTGTTCTCCTATTTGAATCTCCTCTGAAGAGTGGCATCATGGGCTCCTCAAAACAACTCTCAAATGATCTGAAAACAAAGATTGTTCAACATAGTTGTTCAGGGGAAGGATACAAAAAGTTGTCTCAGAGATTTAACCTGTCAGTTTCCACTGTGAGGAACATAGTAAGGAAATGGAAGACCACAGGGACAGTTCTTGTTAAGCCCAGAAGTGGCAGGCCAAGAAAAATATCAGAAAGGCAGAGAAGAAGAATGGTGAGAACAGTCAAGGACAATCCACAGACCACCTCCAAAGAGCTGCAGCATCATCTTGCTGCAGATGGTGTCACTGTGCATCGGTCAACAATACAGCACACTTTGCACAAGGAGAAGCTGTATGGGAGAGTGATGCGAAAGAAGCCGTTTCTGAAAGCACGCCACAAACAGAGTCGCCTGAGGTATGCAAAAGCACAATTTTACAAGCCAGCTTCATTTTGGAAGAAGGTCCTGTGGACTGATGAAACAAAGATTGAGTTGTTTGGTCATACAAAAAGGCGTTATGCATGGCGTCAAAAAAAGACAGCATTCCAAGAAAAACACTTGCTACCCACTGTAAAATTTGGTGGAGGTTCCATCATGCTTTGGGGCTGTGTGGCCAATGCCGGCACCGGGAATCTTGTTAAAGTTGAGGGTCGCATGGATTCAACTCAGTATCAGCAGATTCTTGAGAATAATGTACAAGAATCAGTGACGAATTTGAAGTTACGCCGGGGATGGATATTTCAGCAAGACAATGATCCAAAACACAGCTCCAAATCTACTCAGGCATTCATGCAGAGGAACAATTACAATGTTCTGGAATGGCCATCCCAGTCCCCAGACCTGAATATCATTGAACATCTGTGGGATAATTTGAAGCGGGCTGTCCATGCTCGGCGACCATCAAACTTAACTGAACTGGAATTGTTTTGTAAAGAGGAATGGTCAAAAATACCTTCATCCAGGATCCAGGAACTGATTAAAAGCTACAGGAAGCGACTAGAGGCTGTTATTTTTGCAAAAGGAGGATCTACTAAATATTAATGTCACTTTTCTGTTGAGGTGCCCATACTTTTGCACCGGTCAAATTTTGGTTTAATGCATATTGCACATTTTCTGTTAGTACAATAAACCTCATTTCAATCCTGAAATATTACTGTGTCCATCAGTTATTAGATATATCAAATTGAAATGGCTGTTGCAAACACCCAAATATTTAGAACTAAAAATGATTAAGATTAATAGGGGTGCCCAAACTTTTTCATATGACTGTAAAGTTTTGTGAGAAAGATTAAACCTTTAAGAACGCAGGGTAGTTTGTATGTTAATGCACGGCAACTTTTTTCATATTTTCCTTCCCCACCTTTTAAAATTAATAACTGCTTTATTGACGCAGAGAAGTAAGAGTTCTTTATTTGCAGGGCAAGTTGTACCAATTTGCTACCAATTTTTGGTATGTATGATTTTTTAATCACTGTTTGTTGCCATTTTTAGGGGGAAGTGAGGTGACCAAAATATGTTAGTTTGCTCATAGTGGTATATATATATATTTTTTTTTTTACGGTGTTCACCGTACAGGATAAATAACGCTATGTTAGGATAGTGCAGACTTCTATGCATATGAGGATACATAACATGTTTAATTTTTTAGTTTACATGTCTTTTTTTACATGTAAAGGTGGGTATTTAAAACTTTTTATTTTTAACTTGCTTTTTTTTTTTTACTTTTTACCTCTCCCAGGGGTGCTTGAGCTGGGATCTCTAATCCCCAGTACAATATACTGCAACACATTGCATTGCAGCAAAGCGCACATCCGGACCCTCCAGATGCCATGATCGCTATTTATCAAAATATCCAAGGGGTTAATCTGCCAGAGTCAGAGTATTTTCCGACTCCAGCTGGTAGTCTCAGGCTGTGTCATACAGCCGAATGCCAGAAGTAATGCCGCAGGAACAACTCCTATGGCCACGGCATTACAGCCCCGTACTGTTGTGGTGCTGAGCGTTAACTATAAGCTCAGCACCGTACTATTACAGTGCTGAGTGTTGACTGTAAGCTCAGTGCGATGTAATAGTACAGTGAAGAGGTTAAGCTATTGCTATATGCAGAATTATACATGAAAGGCTGTCAGTCACTGATAGGATCACCCATTGGACTAGATGACTTTTTCTAAGCAAAGAATACAGTATACATAAATATAATTTCCCATAGAACTATATATTAATCTGGTCAGCTTCCGCTTTTCTGTATCATGCCTATAGACAGCACAATATTTTCCATGTGTAACTTTTAAAGTGAACTTGACCTTTCAACAAACTTTGTATCAATCAATAGTACAGAGTGTGTACCTGAAGAGTAGCACTGCTTCTGGCCATTATGACTTATATTTTGCTTTTTTTTTAGTTCTCCCCTCTGCATGCTTTGCTCTAACCTTCAGTTCTTCCTGAGCAGGTGGGTGGAGACTAGCTTCTATGATATTATAGACAAGACACAGAAAGTAAAGAAGAATCTGCTCAATAACTCTCTCTCAAACATTATAGAGCAGTGGCCACCTGTATTGATGTGCATGAATGGATTGTGTTTCCTGGCCTAAGCACAGCTGTATGACTTGGCCCTTAGACAGTATAAATATGCCCTATTTTCTTTTAAATCAGCAGTTTTTAACAGTGACTTACCTCTGATGTAAACACACCAATTTTAGAAATATTTACTTCATATGTTAGTAATATTCCATCAATACTACTGAGATTTTCCACAACATGAGTCAAATTCACTGTTATTGATGTACTGGTAGAAAACAGGTTGACTAATGGAGGATCAAGTATAGCTAAAATAAAAAATAAATAAACACATGTAGAAAAATGGAATGTAGTAAGCCTCTGTTCACATGAGCAACAGGACTTCCATTATTACAAAAGCTATGACAGATAACAGATGATTGTAATGGACCATTAGGTTTTTTTTTAATATCAATAAATGTTTTCAACTGTCATTAATATTGCTATGGAGTAAAATACAAGATAAAACTGTATCATAGAGCATGCTGCATTTGAGTCACTGACCACAAAACTGTAGGCAAACACCACAAACCAGGATGGTGTGTGTGCGCAGAGATATTTATCCCTGTATACTAAATGCAAACAAAACAAAACAATGTTTTGTTTGGAAAAATGCAACAAAGAGGCAGCCCCCATTTATATTGGCCTAACCCACCTGGGACTGGGGATCTAGCCCATCCTCTCTTCACTCATTGCAGTGCTCCAGAACCTTAGAGGAGAAAGCAGTGTCAGAAGCATAGACATTCTGCTGACCTGGTGGCTGCTTTTGAGTGCAGACATAACTCTGTCAATTGTGTACTGCAAATCTTGTCTCCCCCTCCTTCACTTGCACTGTTACAATATTAATCTGTTAATACAGATTACACTCTACAGATCTATTAATCTGTAGTTAGCAGTAACAGGAGGAAGAGAAAAAAAAAACTAGTGTGATACAGAAAATAGTACAGGAAGAAGATTCAAGAGTCTCTTTTGTCTACTCCCTCTCTAGCTGCTCTCCTTTCCCTTTTCTATCTAGGCGCCTTTCTTCCTGCTATCTCCTGTTCTCTGTTTCCCCTCTAGGTGTTATCTCCTGTCCTCTACTTCCCCAGCTGCTGCCAGGTGCTCTCCCCTCTTCTCTGCCCCCCTAAACCAAGGGGCAGATATATTGTGCTCAGAGGCGTACGTTTCTGGGCCCTGATGCAACATCTGTAATGGGTTCCCTTACTACCTTGTGTCATTTACAATAGTGACATATTTTATGTGGCAGAGGAACCCCCTCAGCATCTAGGGTCCAGTAGCAACTTCTGCCTCTGCAGCCCCTATAGATACACCACTGATTGAGTTTGCACAGCAGTTCTTTGCTATCAGTATCTACCTCTGAAATAGAGTATATATTATAAAGATATCAGATTAAATAAGATATGCATACTCACTGTCACGTAATGGGTAAAAACGCTGTGTTAGTCTTGATATGTCACAGTCCTGGTTGCTGATATTGACCTTGCCAAAATATTGTTCTGTATAAAGGCTTGTTTCATTGGTTAAGTCACACCAGTTATGGGTGATATTTGTGCATTCAGCTTTCTCAATCCAGGTATCACTCCCATATCTATAAAATATGAAATAACTCAATAGGCAGAAGCAACAAAACAGCATACTGGTAGAAGGAAAGCTGAAGAGTTCCAAAAATAATCAAGTACCGTTTTATCTTTATCATGTGACAATGTCATTTTATGTCTAGGAGCCCCTTATAGTATAGCTACACTTTTTGTAAAATTTCTTGTACAGGTACGTCTCAACAAATTAGAATATCTTTGAAACCTTTTTTATTTCAGTAATTAAATTAAAAAAGTGACCTCCTATATTTTCTAGATTCTTTACATACAGAGTGTTCTATTTCAAGTGTTTTATTTCTGTAAATTTTGATTTTGGATTACAGCTAATGAAAACCCAAATCTAAGAAAATTAGAATATTGTAAAAAAGTTCAGTATTGTAAATTCAGTGTGTCACCTGCCAAGGTTTCCTAAGCCTTTAAATGGTCCCTCAGTCTGGTTCAGTAGGACACACAATCATGGAAGACTGCTGATTATGAATTGAATTACTGAAATGAATCAACGTTTCAAAGATATTCTGATTTATTGAGATGTACCTGTACGTCATAGAAGCATGTTTTGAACAGAAGGCTGAGACAGAGGATGAGAAGTGCTGATCAGAAGAATGTTGTACACTCTTGTGATTGTGATTGGCTCTCCTCTTTAACTGAAACCATTCTCATAGTACAGTACAGCTTATGATAGTTGATCACAGTGAAGAGGCACAGTACCCAATTGGGTGCTTCTGCTCCTTTGTTTCAGTGATTGTGTTTGGGTCTCAGCACCTGGACCCCAACCTCTTCACAAATTTTGACATTTTTCTATGACAAATGAAATTTTTATAAAGTTTTAGACCAGTGAAGTTGAAAGTGAAATATCAGTTATTCCAGGTGATACGCACATCAGCTTGTTGCACACTTATGTTATTTGGGAAGTATTTAGACAGACATGATCTCATGCTTAGCTCTAAGCTGTTTATAGTCCATTGGTGATCACTAATAGAGTGCTCAGAATGCAGCAGCTGCTGATAGAGCGCTCACACAAATCTTCCCTGTTGTGTTGCAATACTCTCATCATAGCAGGCTGCACATGTCAGGTACACATTTTTCCCACCTAAAAGGGGGCACAGAGTGGAAAAATATTATAACTCCATGCTGTATGCTTGATTAAAATCTAAATAAGCACTGTCATAGGAAATTAAGGTATAACTTACATTTTGTACATTACATTGTACCGGACTTCTTTTTTATTTGTTGTTGACCAGGTAAGGATATTTTTAAAGTTATTGGACAAGAATTTAACTTCTAAGTCACAGGAATCATTTGCTACAAGGAAAAGGGAAGCAGGTGAGTTCAGCAGAAATACATTTTTGCAGTTTATATTTTTAGTACAGCTAATTATGGAAAGCTAATAAATGTTCATGGAACTTAATCTCAAAGTATTATTGGCATAAAAGACTATTTTTATCTTTGCAACCAATTTGGATTTATTTCTCTAAAGCATCTTAAAGCAGATCTACAAAGACAATATTTTGCCTTATATAAGGGCAGAATAGTGTGGAGACAGGTCAGCTCTCCTATTAGCTAAAACGCCATGAAAGATAATATTGTGCTGTTTGGCTAGTAGGAGTGATCAGATAATACAGTGGCATATAGTTTTGAGTCAAATGCAATCATGAAAAGAGCGCTCCCCTGTCCCTAAGGGAAGTGATTGACAGCTGGCTGCTTTGTATCTATCTACACGGTAGTTCATCATTCACTGTAAGAATGGCAGGGGTGGTGGGGAGAGGCAGGGGGAGCGCGCTTTTCTAATGAATACCCCAGACACATAAACTATAATGTGCCAAGAATATTCTCTGATTGCTCCTATTAGAAAAATGGCACAATATTTTTTTGTGCTTTTTTTTGATAATAGGAGAGCAGAAAGGTCCCCAAACTATTCTGCCCTTGCACAGGGCAACAGAATCTGATGACAACTTTAAATACAAATTCATCTTTCAAATAAGTGAATTAAAATCTGTTTGATTTGTGTCTACAGTTCCTTTTGAGACCTGCTAGACTCCATAGCAACAGACGAGAAACAAAATATGTATAGCTGGAGTCTGTAGACATATTTCTTTTGAGCTTCTCTCTACATCTTGCTAACCTTGTCCAGGTTGATAAGAAAGAACTAGGCGATACAGCAGGTTAAAAAAATTGTGACCACAGGAGAAGGTTACACAGAAATTGTAGTTTACAATGATTGAGACACTTATGCACAAGAGCTGTATACATAAAATATTCAGAAGCACTGGAACAGAAAAATATTATAGATTATGGGTTGTAGAATTTAAGTTGATCCACGGTTTTATACTGATTGCCAGATTGGAGTCAAGAAGTAATTTTTTTTTCCCCTGAAATGGGGTAATTGGCCTAAGCCTCATGGGGTTTTTTTTGCCTTCCTCTGGATCAACACTATAGGGTTATAGGTTGGACTAGATGGCCTGGTATCTTCATCCAACCTCATCTACTATGTAACACAAAATACGATGAAGGTTGATACATCCTTTAAAAGTTGACATATATAGCAAACAGTTGGTGAAGATTGCATCTGGAAAATGTCATCTTGGCAAATGGATGCAGAGACAGGAATACATGGAAGCAAGTCCTGTCCACCAGCAAGGGAACTATAACTCAGTCTTCTTTATTGTGGTCCCCACAGTATAATACCCAACTAATTGTGGACACTACAGTACAATGTCCTCCGCATTATAGCATCCAAAGTCCAATGCACCCCTCATTGTGGCCCCCACAGTGTAATGCCCCATCCATGTGACACCCACATTATAGAACCCCCTCATTATGAGCCCCACAATATAATTTCCTCCTCTATGTAGATTCCACATTAAAGTCCCCCACATTTTATTGTCCCTGTCCTTAATGCACAAACAAAAATAAAATAATGTTCACCTCGACCTGTTCCCCTGCAATCCATTCCAGTTCCTGCTGCTGGTAGCTTAGTAGTAACAGGAACAATGTAGCAACGTCACAACATCATCCCTGGCTGCTTCCCAACTGCTGGCAGGAGAGAATGGCTCCCTGATTCACTAGTGTACTCAATTCAATTTCCACCCAGGACAGCACCTGAAATCTAGGACTGTCTTGCTCAATCTGGGATGGCTGGAAGGTATGCCTATAGTAATTACATCTGTAATTAATCGGTACACTTCCGCTGGAGGCTGCCTGCTGTATGTAGAATTGGTATCTTTATGGGGGGGGGGGGGGCACTATGGTTGTAAAACTCTTGTGTGGTAATGGTCATAATGTGGTAGTATTATTTAGGCCGTGTATGGTACTATAATTGGCTATATTGGTCTTTGTATAGTATGTGACTATAGTTTATAATATTCCAAAAAAATTAATCCAGTTACCAAAAAATATAAAACTTAACCCTTTAATCCATTACATAAGACAAAAAGATACAAAAAAAAAAAAACAAAAAGCCTCTTACTCATAGCATAACTTTTTTTAAAATAAAACTCTCCATTTAACAGAAACATTATACGTAATCCAATAGGTAACACCCACTAATTATATGAAACACATAAATATATATATATAAATCCTTTTGTTTTCATATGCAACTTTATTGGACATTTGTATTGATAATACGGGACATCTAATCACATGTAATCACAAGGGACTCTTTCGACATTAGGTGCTCTATTGCTTGTTTTTGGTTATATGAATATAAAAAAAAGAAGAAAAAAAAAGTTTTTTCCCCCTTCTCTCTCCTTGTGACACACATAACATGTAAATTTGTTAGGTAAATATATGTTTATATACATGTATAGTTTCTCTTGATCATTTTTGCCATTGGGTAATACATGCATGTAAGTTTTTGAATCACAGTGGTTCTGAAACTAAGGGTTAAGCTGCTTATGTCAACATGCCAACTTGCCCCAGGCACATTTTCAGATTTTCCGGTAACACTGGGTTTCCCCGTTTACGGAAACGGAATGTCACCTATACTAACCCCTACCCCCCATACTTACCTGTCTTTCTGTCCAGATCTTCTGGGCATAGGACATCACTCCTCTTCTTGACGTCTGCCCATGCATGCACAATAGAGCTGGAGTGCCAGTAGAGAATAGAGTTAGGGAGATGAGGGATAAAAAAGGAGAGAAGAGGGAGGATAGCAGGAGGTAATAGAATAGGGAGGGAGAAGATAGAAATAGAGAAGAAGAAGAAGAAGAAGAAGAAGATGAGAGAACGGAGGAGAAGAAGAGAAAACAAAAAAAAAAAAGAACCATGAGTGGTAGTGTAGAGATCCTGTAAGAAAGTGTGGGTATGAGCCCAGATGTCCGTATGGGCCAAGCCTCCAAGCGATAGGGGAAGTACGTCTCTTGTGTGCTGCCAGGTAGAAATACACTGGAAGGACACAGATATGCAAGAGAGTAGTAGTTATAAGATTCAGATTGCCACGATTTAGGTCTGTGGGGGGGGGGGGAACTCAGATCCAAGAAGTGACAGGTACTCTCTAGAATGTTGGAATTCCGACCAATAGAACCAGGTTTTATTAAAGACTTCGACCGTGTCATACAGGAAAGAGGTGAGGTTTTTCATGTACATAAGCTCATTGACTTTCAAGATCCAGAGGAAGAAAGGAGGAGGCTCCACTCGCTTACAGAATTGCAGGATGCAAGCCCGGGCTGCGAGGACCAGGAATCGAAGTAGAAAGTGCTTATAAGTTTGCACCGGAGACTCGCAATGATGGAGAAGGAACAGAGCAGGGCCCAAGTGGTGGGGCGTATCAGTAACCTGTGAGATTTTCTTAACGCCATCCCATAACGGGTCACAGGACCAAAAGACATAGAGCATGGTATACTCTTCTACTCCACATCTCCAACACATTGGTGTAACTTGTGGAAAGAATGCATGCAATTTTGAGGGTACATGATACCCCCGAGATAAGATTTTGTGACTAAGACGAAATATTCATTGTCTCTGTGCCTGGGTGAGAGATAAGTATAAGTCCTTCTCCCATTTCAACATGAAAAGAGGGACGGTCTCAGGCAGAGGTTCAATCAGTAGTTTGTAAATGGCAGAGAGGGAATGGCGCAGTAGACCCTCACCTATGCAGAGACGTTCCAAGAGCGTGTATTCAGTCCTACAGTCCACGGGGGGCAGGAGAGAATTTACAAAGTGACAGAGTTGCATCTCATGACAGGCATCTAGGAGGGGGGAGAAAAGTCAAGTGGGTTACACCTGGGACCGTCTACCAACCAGAGTCACTCCATAGGTGGCCAACACGATATATTCCATGGTGGCGCCAATTTCTAAACACCCTGTCAGAAACACTAGAAGGGAACCTAGGGTTCCCTAGTCAAGTGGGAGACAGTGTATGCGTATCAGACTCTGGGAGCAAATTCTAAGAGAAAAAACAATAATGGGGATTCAAGCCATGTAGCCTTCTGCAACAGTATCGGAGAGAATGCTTGTTCGATGTATACCCAAGGTTTTAAAGAGCTATGTTTGCACCATTCCAATGTTCGAGCCAAATGGGTGGCAAAATAGTACGAGTTTAGGTCTGGGAGGGCTAGTCCACCACTCCTTTTTCCTCCGGGAAAGGAGGGCTCTACTAACTCTTGCTGGTTTACCCAACCAGAAAAGTGGACATTAGGCATGGAAGGGAGATATGGGGTAAAGAGAGAACAGGAAGTCATCGGCATACACCCCCACCTTATAGAGGCGCGCAGCATGGGCCAGACTGGAGATATCCGGATGAGCTCGAACGTGGCGGAGGAAAGGACAGCCCTGCTTGGTACCACTGGTGATGTAGAATTGTTGGGAGAGAGTAGTTGTTTGACACCAAATGTAATTTTTTTCTGTCCTCCTCACTGTTGAGTGATATCAGCCACTATATACTGTATATACTGAGACACTTTAACCCCCTGTTGTTGTTCATATCTGAGCAATGGCAGCAATATTGTATCCACAGAGCCAACAAATCATTATGGAATTCATCATCATATTGTCAGGTAATCCCAAATAACTGCAAAAATTATTATAATACTTTAATTATATATAATACAGTATGTGCAGAGCACACCTTTGTTTATATTGTGGCTTTGAAGAGTAGGATGAACCCCTTCCCGCTCTGCGCCATACTATTACATTGCATTGAGTGTATAGTTAACAATCAGTGCCGCAACAGTACAATGCTGTAATGCCGCGGGCACAGAAGCTGTGCCTGCGGCATTACTTCCAGCTCTCAGCTATGTTACACAGCTGAGGGCTGGGACCAGCCACCGGAGTCCAAAAATACTATGACTCTGGCGAATTAACCCCCTGGATGCCATGATCAATAGCGATCAGGGCATCTACGAGTTCTGGGGGCAAGATTGCCCTCACCTGTCACCCCTCAGAACCCCCACGATAAAATTGTGGGTTCAGAGGGGTTGCCATGGCAGCCAGTCCTCCTGACTTCCTATGTACATTTCCCATAGGACCTAATGTGTGATGGTCTGCAATACTATGTATTGCAGAACATTGCACTGGGGATCTGAGATCTCAGCTTCAAAAAATGATGTTTTATTTGTAAAACCCACTGGACAAAGCTGCCATTTTTAATGCACAGTGTAAAAACAAAATGCAAAAAATTATGATAGAATTGTGTGTTATTTCACATGGACCCCCAAAAAGCATAAATAAAAGCTAATCAAAACATTATATGTACCCCAAAATGGTGGCAAATAGAAGTACAACTCGTCACGCAAAGAATAAGCCCTCACATAGCTATGTCGACAGAAAAATAAAAAAGAAGGCAGGGAAAAAAAATATTAAAAATGTCGCTGAGCATTAGCATACAAACTACCTTGCGTCCTTAAAGGGTTAAAAGAGTGCAGAGATTGAAATTGGCATGCGATAGCAAGGTTTTTTTTTTATATATGACATATCAGTTACAAATCTATTGCCTCATTTGGTTCTGGGAACTAGTTTGCTTCTATTTTTTGCATCCGTTAATCCACTACACAGATAGTAATTACGTGCAGTGAATGACTTCTTACAGATAAAATGCATAGTAAAATGTGCTAGTATTACTACAGTTAAAAAAGTTCTTATCCAGAAAAGTGAACTCAGCCCAAAGTTCATTTCTTGTTCAAGGATTTTATTACTAAAGGTATCAGTTAAAGCAAAGGTCACTTGGAATCCAAGGTATTTTTACTTTCAGTATAAAAGGTGAGACGGATTGGAGAAATAGTGTTATATCTTCTGATACCTAGATACAGTGTGGCACATTTATTATTCTACTATAAATCTAATTAATCTCCATGTTTTTCATAAATTGCATATATTCACCTTGCGGAATATGTTGGCACTATATAAATATAGTTTAATATTATTTCTTGTTGCGTTGCTTTATAATGCAATTGCGCTTTTTTTTTTTCAGATGTTATGCTGCCCACACTACTTTTGATTTTTGTCTGAGAAAGGGGGCGTGGCCAAAGTGGAGTTTCTTTTCTTACTGTATTTATACCTGTATTTATTTTTAAAAAGGCACAAAATAATATACAAATGTACTTCAGTATATGGGCAGCGTAAAAAAGCCCATCATGTCAGACAGCAAAGTGCAGATAGCCAAAAAAATGTGCACCTAAAATAACTAAGGGTGGGTTCACACCTGCGCTTGCTGTCCGTCCGTTGCCAATCCAGTGAAAATCTCGGCGAACTGGATTGGCGTCGGATACAGACCGGTCAGCGGCGCATTGGTTAAAAACCCATTCATTTGAATGGGTTTTTAAAGCAATGCGCAGGTGTGCGCTTACACCCTCTGCGCTGCGAATCCTTTTTTTCCTCGGAAACAAAGTCGGACACGCAGGACTTCGTGTCCGACGGAAAAAAAAGGATTCGCAGCGCAGAGGGTGTAAGCGCACACCCGCGCATTGCTTTAAAACCCCATTCAAATGAATGGGTTTTTAACCAATGCGCTGCTGACCGGTCTGTTTCCGATGCCAATCCAGTTCGCCGAGATTTTCACTGGATTGGCAATGGACGGACAGCAAGTGCAGGTGTGAACGAAGCATAACACATGTGCACAACATTAAATAACATCATAAACAGCCACCACAGTAAAACAGGCACAGATAGTAAATAACCCCAAGTGTTTCTTCAAAAGAAAGATGCTTTGTTGCTCTGTTTTAGGATATTCACCTCACACTGTAGCATCCTAGTGGACATTGCTAAACACGTTGCATTATATTGCCTCTTTTATTGTGTCAAGTGCCACATCTATATAGTTACGTACCTTCATTTATGTATATTTTTGGCAGTCTTCCCTCAGCCACAGAGTAGAACTGATGTGTGGTCTGAGCTCTGCTGGAGGGAGAAACAGCCTAAGCCTATAGGTATATAGGTATTGCTGCAGAACTGAAACAGAGATCATATTGCTGCCAGCCTTGAGAGAGGAGTGGAGACCTACAAGTGCTATTGTGCAGAACAATCTGGGGTAGCCTCTTATCTGGCTCATACCTATCGTACAGTGGAACTCCTATTGAGACTTGCACTATTGTGGAGGTTGTTTGGTTTTCTGTTGCATTATTTTCAGTAAAGTTCGCACTTTTATTCAACCACTGTCTCCTGAGTGTCTTCATGTTGTGTAAGAGACTGTACTATATATATCAAGTTGTGCTCTAGTCGCTACCATAGCAGCTTCAAAAGTCTACTAACAATTATTACCCCAGAGTACAATAATAGCACCAAAACTAACAGGAGGGCCAAAACTCTGAATATTTGTCGAAATGAATTTTGCGGGTTTTGCCTGAAGTTGCTTGAGCATTCCAGAGCATATTATATTGTGGAGGGTGGCTCTTGTGAGCATTTTATATTGTGTGTGAGGGATCTCAGGAGCATATTATAGTGTGTGGGACCCCTATAGAGCACTACAGTGGGGAAAAGTAGTATTTAGTCAGCCACCAATTGTGCAAGTTCTCCCACTTAAAAAGATGAGAGAGGCCTGTAATTGACATCATAGGTAGACCTCAACTATGAGAGACAAAATGAGAAAACATATAAAGAAAATCACATTGTCTGATTTTTAAAGAATTTATTTGCAAATTATGGTGGAAAATAAGTATTTGGTCAATAACAAAAGTTCATCTCGATACTTTGTTATATATCCTTTGTTGGCAATGACAGAGGTCAAATGTTTTCTGTAAGTCTTCACAAGGTTGGCACACACTGTTGCTGGTATTTTAGCCCATTTTTCCATGTAGATCTCCTCTAGAGCAGTGATGTTTTGGGGCTGTCGCTAGGCAACACAGACTTTCAACTCCCTCAAAAGGTTTTCTATGGGGTTGAGATCTGGAGACTGGCTTGGCCACTCCAGGACCTTGAAATGCTTCTTACGAAGCCACTCCTTCGTTGCCTTGGCGGTGTGCTTGGGATCACTGTCATGCTGAAAGACCCAGCCACGTTTCATCTTCAATGCCCTTGCTGATGGAAGGAAATTTGCACTCAAAATCTCACGATACATGGCCCCATTCATTCTTTCATGTACACGGATCAGTCGTCCTGGTCCCTTTGCAGAGAAACAGCCCCAAAGCATGATGTTGCCACCCCCATGCTTCACAGTAGGTATGGTGTTCTTTGGATGCAACTCAGCATTCACTCTCCTCCAAACACGATGAGTTGTGTTTCTACCAAACAGTTCTACTTTGGTTTCATCTGACCATATGACATTCTCCCAATACTCTTCTGGAACATCCAAATGCTCTCTAGCAAACTTCAGACGGGCCCGGATATGTACTGGCTTAAGCAGGGGTACACGTATGGCATTGCAGTATCTGAGTCCCTGGCGGCGTAGTGTGTTACTGACGATAGCCGTTGTTACGTTAGTCCCAGCTTTCTGCAGGTCATTCACTAGGTCCCCCCATTTGTTCTGGGATTTTTGCTCACCGTTCTTATGATCATTTTGACCCCATGGGGTGAGATCTCGCGTGGAACCCCTGATCAAGGGAGATTATCAGTGGTCTTGTATATCTTCCATTTTCTAATTATTGCTCCCACAGTTGATTTCTTCACACCAAGCTGCTTGCCTATTGCAGATTCAGTCTTCCCAGCCTGGTGCAGGTCTACAATTTTGTTTCTTGGGTACTTCCACAGCTCTTTGGTCTTCACCATAGTGGAGTTTGGAGTGTGACTGTTGGAGGTTGTGGACAGGTGTCTTTTATACTGATAACAATGTCAAACAGGTGCCATTACTACAAGTAATGAGTGGAGGACAGAGGAGCCTCTTAAAGAAGAAGTTACAGGTCTGTGAGAGCCAGAAATCTTGCTTGTTTGCAGGTGACCAAATTCTTATTTTCCACCATAATTTGCAAAAAAATTCTTAAAAAAATCAGACAATGTAATTTTCTGGATTTGTTTTCTCATTTTGTCTCTCTTAGTTGAGGTCTACCTATGATGTCAATTACAGGCCTCTCCTTTCCCCACTGTATATAGTGTGGAGGCTCTGGGGAGCTTTATAATGTGTGAGGAGTACTGAGAAATATTATATATACTGTCTGGGGGCTACAAGACAGGAAACATCAGGGAGGGGCCCACAAATTTTGTCAGTATGGGGCCCCAAAATTCGTGATGTGTGCTATGCCTTAATCACAGCTACCTCACTAAAATATTGCGCATACGTGAAGTGCTCCATGGCCATGTCATTCCCCATACAGTATTGTGCATGAACTGGCACAGCTATTGGGGAATGCACAGTACTATAGGGCAGTGGTTCTCAAGGCACGGTACATGTACCTCACCCCCACCCCCAACTTCTAATGGTAGATCATCAGGTTTGTTTACCATAAGCTATTCTGACGCCTATAATTATTGTAGAAAAGTGCGGACTTAGAATAGTGCGCACATAGGGATACCTAACATGTTTGTTTTTTTACGTTATGTGTATATTAAATGTAAAGGTGGGTTTTTTTAAACTTTATATTATCTGTTTTACCTGTCCCACAAGGGCATTTGTACCTGGTTGCACTGGGGATCAGAGATATGTACATTCACATAGGTGTGAACCTAGGCTCCCTGCTGCTTGAGGCAAACTATAGAAAATCACCCCCCTCCCCCGCGAAAAAAAAAAAAATAAAATCCAACCCATCTCATTTGCAGATCAAAAAACATGCCTTTTTCCCCCACAAGATATACCCCCCCCTTTTTGTGGCTCACCACACAATAAATGACCCCCGTTTTCTGGCCAACCACACAGTATATGACCTCCTTTTTCTGGCCCCCCACATGGTACTTAACCCGTTTTTTCTGGCTCCCCACAGTATATGACCCTTTTTGTTGCCCGACACAGTATATGACCCCTTTTTGTGGCCTCCCCACAGTATATGTTAGGCTGCTACCTATTGCCGTAGCTTACACTGAAGAAGGTCAGGATGCTAAACGTAGCGTCCTGGCGTTCTTCAGCGGAGTGATACGGCTATTGATCACAACATCCGGGGAGTTAATCCGCTGGAGTCTCAGGCCTTGGCTGTGTAATACAGCTGAGTACCGGAAGTAATGGAGAATACTGGTACAGGGACTTATTATACCATGCGTGCCCTGCTAAGAATTCTGGATAAGGAACAGTCAAATAAGAAAAAGTGAAAAGTTTGCTCCTAGCGCCACTTATTAGAAGGTAACTCCCTATAGATTAAATCTGATTTTTAAAGAAACCTAAGGGAATAATCTATAGGGAACTTTCTTCCAATAGGTGGCGCTAGGAAGAAATTCTTTTTTTTTTTCACCGATGAGGTCTTATTTGTACATTACTTATTCAGAATTCTTAGCAGGGCATTCATGGTCTAATAAATCCCTATAACAGTCTCTCTCTAATGAGAGTCATTACCTCTTCTGACGTGATAGTTTGCCAGCTCAGCCCACTCCTCCTAAAATCACTCCTCAGGCCTTGGTAGCATAACAGCGACCCCCTCTATACAGACATGCTGTCAGGACAACAAACCACACTCAGAGCAGCAGTACAATAGCAAGCTTTCCCTGCCAGCAAACAGGAATTCTTAATTATGCGGTGGTATGGAGAATCACATTTATGACATCTGAAAACCAGGGTCTATGCCTGGTAATGTGCCACTTTTGCACTCTACAATCACTGTCAATCACAATCACTCCAATCACTGTCTTTAGTAGGCCCTTCTTATAGTTTACAACTAATCTCAGTCCATACCTGAATCATTCTTCAGTGGAAGTAGTGAAAGAAGTAGAAGAAGCAGCAGCATTCTCTCGCTGTGGCTGGCCTTACGTCATGGCTCTGGCATAGAAAAATTCAGGTGGTATTCAGGTAGCTGAGGTAACTTGTCCCAGCTCTCAGACTCGGAACACAATACTACTGTGGAGCATGTGCATTCCCACTGACGTCCTTCCTTTTCACTCCTCTTACATTTCATCTACAGCTGTGAACGTAAATAGTTAAAGTTTCCTGTGTCATGTGCCTCACCCAACAACTTCTCTTCCTCTTCACATTCTGTAACCTGGTTACACCTGAAGTATACATGAAGTCAGGACAAGGAAGCATACTTAGGGGAGGAGAAAAAAATACATGACAACACTTACATAATGTATAGATAATTAATTCTTAGGAACTGAGAATCACTCTTTTCTAGATTTCATGGCTTTAACTTATGAAGCAATCTTATGTAGTTGTATCTTTTTAGGTCTCTTCATCAGGTATACTATAACATAATATCACAAATTTATAAACAAAAATACAAAGGAATAGTGTAGTGAATAAGACACGTGACTTGAACCATGAGGAGGGCAAATGAACTGTTGTAGTAGATATAGGAGCCGGTGTCGAACTGAGGTTTCTTGGGACCAAACCTAGGAGATAAACCAAAGTACCCTTCAAATTTGTGTCTTCTACTGGACCATTATTGTGTTAGAGGCTGGGCCATCTGGAGGATTCTCTGGAAGTACAAACTCCGAGAGACAGGAGAGTCTGGGAGTACAAACTCATGACAACCTTTGACATAAACAGGACAGGGATGAATATGTCACATGTATTTATGCCATTTTACCGTCATTTAAGATGGGGCCCCACGTGGCATTTTATAGTCACAGCAAAGTGGATAGGATTCTAGCGAATCCCATCCCCACTTTGCGTTAAAATACATGCTGCAGACACGCGGCAATTTCCAAAGCTGTTGCGGTTTTGGAAATCGCAACATGTCAATCATATCTACGGAAACGCCAGCGTTTTCCCTATAGGTATAATTGAAGCAGAAAGTCCGCAGAGGAAAACTGTGGGAAGAACCACTTTTTTGCTGCGGGACACCACATGGAGCCTTAGCCTTAAAGGGGTTTTCTGGGCTTCCTGCTCCATAAAAATGTTGCTACCTGGATCCAGTAGCAAACACTAACAGACCAACAAACCTGGAGTGAAAGCGCACGGTAGAATAAAATAATAAAAAGTAATGACAAATTAGTAGCTAAAAATGGTTGTTGTTGGTGTACAGTCAGGTTATTGTATAGTCAGGATGACAGTGTGGCAACTTTTCAAATTGGAGCACAGTAGGCGGAGATATTATATTCAGGGGCACACTGTGTGGAGAGCACTGTTTAAGGGCACAATATGGGGATATGGGCAAAGTTAGTAGCCAAAGACATCCGGGCAACTATACTTTGACCCAAAGATCATTTATATTGCTCAGTGCATTGCTTAAACAAGCCCAGAAAAGCAAAGGCAAAATTTTAGACCTCACATAAAAAAAATAATACAAATTATCAATAAATAATGGGAACCCCAAAATGGTAAAAAAAAAAAAAACTCATATCACAAAAAAGAAGCCACCATATGTCTAGGTAAAAGGAAAATTAAAAAATGTTATGAATTTTGGAATGGTTAGACCTTAAATCCTAATATAGGCCAGACCTTAAAGGGTTTGTTCGGGGAGTATTTATTCACTTACCTGGTCCTAGGGATGCTTTTGATAGACCCAGGGGTTCTGGCAACATCACGACCCTCAGGTCTTGTGATCAAACACAGCGTTCTTCTAACAGGGTCCCTTGGCCCCCCCCCCTTCTTTCCCAATCTCACAGGTAATTAATTATCTGTGAGATTGGGGGAGGAGTAACAGAGTCACTGAGGGGCACCAGGGAACTGAGAAATATTGACTCCTCACACTGAAGTGCAGGTTAAGGTGTAGTAAACACAACAAGTCCATGGGCGCCAGTAGGCAATGCCATTCTCAACAGTATCTGCATCCTCAGTATACACTTACAATACAATATATACTCTCCCCCTCCTGGCAGTGTCACAGTGCTCCCTCCCCTTATGCCAACATCAGGCCCTTGCTGTGGTCCATGAGAGCTATTCCCCCAAAAAGGTATTGAATTGCTAGTATTGAATTATTGCATTACCATGTGATATGTTTTATACTGTTTTGTACTGTTTGTAACTGGCTAATTGCACATTCCATCTTTATTCTGGTTTACAAAAAACAAAGGTTTCAGAACCAAGATCTCTTAAACCTGTTGTATGTTGAACATTTCTACTTCTGACCAGTACGAAAACTTAGGTATCTATGAGTGAGACATGTCCTGCATTTCCCCAATTGTAGTTGGAAACGAGGACTAGGTCCAAGGACTTGCCCCAGATCACCATGCTGAAAGGGTCAGAAGACTGAGGAAGGGATAAATTACCATAGACACTCCTGTCCATGTGTTTAAAGTGCCATATGTACGGAACCTGCTGGTGTGAGCGAACTGTGCCTCCATGTTGCTTTGTAACTAGATATACCTTACTAAGTAAACTGAGCAGTGAGCTGTTCCTGTTTCAACTGAAACCCTGTAACCTGTGCTTTATTTATACTCAATACCAAGGGCACCCTGAAACACCATAATACTGGAGACAAGTAGTAGGAAGTTCCCTGGTGGACCAACACTATCACTTTAGTGCAATTTCCTGATCACTGAGCGTGTAAGAGGATGGAGCACCGAAAGCCACTGTGACCATTGATACTGTTGTCTTCAACCTACTCCCGACCGCAACATCTCTACACTGCTGGGCCTTGGGTCAATGCAATTGCATACCTCTCAAGTCAAGTGAATATATTATATAAGTATAGGGATCCTAGTTTAAAAGTGAAATAACTGAGATAGAAAGTGAACCTTTTCTTGAATATACCTTGTAATTATTTGGAACCTATGATACCATGTTACAAAACTTTGAAAGTGTCAGAAAAATGGTGCTGCTTTTACAGTAATGGTTAAATCCAACCCCTCCAACACAAGTTTTAGTGATGGAACAGCCGAAATGTGGAACAGTTCTTCCACAAATGGAGAGCCTTTATTATTTCCCAGTTATCTGGGGAGGAGCCGGAGTGCTTAAAGGAGTTGGCCATTTTAAGACCAATATTAAGAGACCAATGTTATTGTTTGTACAATAAAAAGTTGTCCAGTTTTCCGATATACTTTCTATATCAATTCCTCACAGTTTTCTAGATCTTTGCTTGCTTTCATTCATTCTGCTTACTTCCAGTGGATACAAATCAGTCCATGGTCATGTGATAAACAGTCCATGGTCATGTGATGATACACAGGTGTACAGCTTATTATAGTCACAGCACAGTAATCAGACATCTGCCTGGTAACGAGCTGTGCATCTGTGTATCATCACATGACCATGGACTGTTTATCACATGACTAGGGACTGATTTATATCCACTGTGAGTAAGCAGAATGAATGAAAGCAAGCAGAGATCTAGAAAACCGTGAGGAATTGATACAGAAAGTATATTGGAAAATTGTATAACTTTTTATTATACAAACAATAACATTGGTCCCTCAGTATTGATCTGAAACTGTCCAACCCCTTTAAAGGGTTGATTTGGAAGTTTAAAATTGGAATAGTTCTTGGGGAAAGCCCAGAAAACACCTTTAAATTACATGTTATCTTTATTCTGCGGGACAGTATGACTAAGGCGATAATTTCTTATAGTTTTTATACATATTATTACTGTAAAAAATATATAAATAAATTATGAACTATTTTTTCTGTGTGTCCAATATTCTAACACCCATAATTTTTTTTAATTTTTCTGTCTATGGAGCTATGTAGGGGCTCTTTCTTACAGGACTGTCTGTAGTTTTTATTTGTACTATTATGGGATGCATATGACTTTTTATACAATTTTTTGTCATTCATATTACAAGGTTCATCGTAAATAAATATAATAATATTTTGATAGTTTGGACATTTTTGGATGTAGAAATGCCAATTAGGGTGAGTTTCAAATTTCTAATACTTTTTGTTTATTTCTATGTCTTTAAAAAATATTTTAACACTTACTCTTAGTACCCCTAGCAGTTTGCACCTGCAATTGTTTAATCACTCTTACAGTATACAGAGGTATTACACAAAGAATATTGTCTTTATACCGCACTTTTTTACACCCTGTCCCTGCAGGTTGAAACGCACATTGGGGCTGAAGGCTGCCACTTGTGCATCAGTATTTTACACTGGTTAGTGCGTATATTGTATTGTCATGATCATAACTGGTATATATTAGAGATTACTTTGTTGGATTATATTCATGAATTGGACCTGAAATATACTATTTAAATATATTATGGCTTATATATCACTTTTTTTTGCTACATGCATTGAATAGTATTTTATTAGCTGCATTATTATCTTTGGTTCTAGAGTGGTGTAAGCCACATCCTTCCTCCATCCATAGTCATTTTATTGATTTTAATTGGATCAGTTTGGCATTTATATTATGAATTAATAAACTATTATTTATTACAATTTATGGTGTTTATTTGTGTGTGTAATACGACCTGTATTATAGGAGAAATTGGAAATTTGTAGGATTACTGTATTCCACTTACAGATGGTGGTTAAATCTTATTCTAACACAAACTATTAACGTGTAAAATGTACAAAATAAAAGATGCAGTCATTTTTACCCTTTTGGTACCTTATACTTTCCTATTTTTCACATCAAACCATTTCTAGATATTGAGAAACTTGTGACAGAGAGCAGCTTCCCTCTGAGGTTTAGACATAGCATCAACTAACATTTCCTTTAGAAATACAGGAAATATCAAGAGTATGTTGTGCGGTTAACCCACAAAACTAGAACTAAAGTACACTTATGTTTTTCAGTAGTTCAACTTCTTTGACATAATCGCGTATTAGTCATGATGTTACCGCAGTGGACAACCATATATATTTTTTAAATGCAATACAGAAATAGAAATAATTAACATTCATTATGTTTGGATTCCTAATTAACCGATAACTGATTAACTCAGAACTTAACTTGCAAATTAGATGCCTTATGCTGTGTACATGGACATACCTAGATGGGGTGCAGAGGTAAGTCTCATTCTCAATTAGGTTCTGAGAGAGTCAAAAGCCTCTCCCCTATAACATATAGTCAGAATACACAAGCAGTAGGCTAAGGCCCCACATAGCGGGCTGCAGCAAAAAAGCACTGCAGGAAAAACTGCAGCGGCAACGCATTGTGGTTTTTCCCACAGCAGGTTTCCACTGAGCCTATTTTTCTGCATCCACTTTGCAGTGACTGTAAAATGCTGCGGTTTTTGCCACTGTGTTTCTGCTGCAGCCAAACCGTGACGTTTAATCAACGTGGGGCCTTGCCTTACAGTTGCAGGGAAAATGGGCCCTTTGGAAAGACCTACATTTCTGCTTTGATTGCTATAAACGTGGTCTGAATTTTATTTATGGCTATGGTCATTCTAGTGCTGTGTGAACAGTCAGGGATTCTGTCCCCAATTCTGCTTGAAAAATGCAGAGAGAAGGGTCCTGCAACCAGGCAGAAACCCGGCGGACCCCATTATAGTCTCCACAGTGGCTTCACACAGCATAATATGCTCCCCACAGTGGCCTAACATAGTGTAATATTCTCCCCAGAGCCCCCACACAGTATAATTCTCCTTAGTGGCCCCACACAGTATAATATTCTCTCCAGCAGCCTCACACAATATAATATGCACCCTCCCAGTGTAATGCTCCACAGTGGCCCCACACAACATAGAATGCTTCCCACAGTGGCCTCATATAGTATAATATGCTCCCCAAAGCCCCTCAGTATAATGCTCCACATTGGCCCCTGTACAGTATAATAGGCTCCCCACATTGCCCCCCCAGTATAAGGATAGGTTCACAGGTAGGAATGTGTCAAGGATTTGAGAATGGATTGTGCCTCTGAATCCATGACAGATTCCGTCCTGAATCTGACTCCCATTGTTTTTAATGGGAAGCAGAGATCGCAGCAGGATGCAGAAAAAAAAACAGCATCCTGCTCGATGATGCCACGAATTCCGCAGCTCGGGTGTTCCTGCTAATTACGCCCATTGTGGCAATCAAGCGTCGGAAAATGAAGAGGAAATTCTCTTCATTTACTGCCATGTGAGCCTAGCCTAAAGTTCCATAGTGGCCCCACACAATATAATATGCTACCCAGATGGCCCCCCTAGTATAATGCTCCACAGTGGCCCCACACAATATAATATGCTCTCCAGAGGGCCCCCTCCAGTCTAATGCTCCACAGTGGCCTCACACAGAGCATCGAGCCTTTTCAGGCGAACTCCTTGAAATTTGTTTTGACGAATATTCATGAGGTCCACCCATTCATTTCAGTGCTATTATTATACTCGGGGGCTCTTCAGACCCCCGAGTATAATAATCGGAGGCCCAAGGGAGGTGTGGGAAAATTACAGACAGTTATGCTCACCTTACCTTACCTCTCCTGGGTATCCTTGAGTTGCTCCGCTGTCTACACTGGCTTCTTCTCCAGGTCTGTGGATGACTTCATACGTTCCGGACGTCACATTGGGTGCGCTAGCGTCATAACGCATGACATCATCTGCAGACCTGAAGACCTGACATCAGCTTCAGGCCAGAAGATGAGATTGGATTGCTGGACACCCAGGTGAGTAAAAATGTTTGTTATTTTAACACACCTCCACTGGGCAGGCTTCTATTAGAGCCCTGTGGCACAAGACGTCTCCCTTTCCGTTATCGATGTGACCAGGCCTGACTCTGGGATCCGGAGTCATCATGCTCCAGATCCCAGGAGAGCCCTTTGGAGATGGGATCCCTGGGCAATTGCCCAGTCTGCCCCTCCCTACCTCCAGCCCTGCAAGGCACGGGGCCCTCTGAGGGACTCACCGGTACCCGGTGAGCCAGTCCAAGACTGGGTCAGGTTATCAGACAGTCACAGTGTATTCACAAGAAGATAATCCTGCCACAATAAAGAAATCATGGCTGGGTTTCAGAGTATAGAAAGTTCCTACATTCTTGGTTGCATCCATCGGCCACCGATTAAAACAATCGACTGTCCCCACAGAGATGATCAGAGAAAATCTGCAAAATGTTAAACATTATTGCAAATATAAATAACCATATTTAGATTTTTAACAATTCATAGTAATGTTCATAGGAAAACCCCTTTAAATAAAGACTCCAGTACTCACTAGTATTGTCAGTCAACAAATGAAGTCCAAGCAATTTCACCAAAGCAGAATCCAAAGTGGTGAACATTAAAACATAACATTTATTCATAAATATATATAATAAAAAGAACTGATATAGAAGTCCTACGACAACAACACATTAGTAAGTAGAATTAATCTAAAACCACTAAGATACGGACAACATAGAAATGGTATATGATTACTCAACAAATTGTGTAATCTCCAGAGCAGTGTTTCCCAATCTTTTCAGACTTGGGGCACCACTAGAAAAAAAAAAAAATTCCTTGGGGCACTCCTACCAAATAATTTTTACCAAAAGTTAAAAAAATACAACCAAACAATTTTGATGGGTTTTTAATTGCAATTTTTACATTTACAGCTGAAACATAAATGTGTTCCATTTTTAAATTTAGAACACCTCACCAAAAACCACATCAAAACTGCATGCATTTTCCCACTGAAGTTTTGATGCAATTGTAACAGCATAAATGTGAATGCACCCTCAAAGCTACACCATGCTATACTTTCCACTCAACACATGCAAAAATTAACCTTTTACCATCACCAAGCTTCCTCAGACACCTAAAAATGCTACCCACTGTCCTCCAGACACCTGATAATGCTCCCTAGTGACCCCCAGTCACCTAATAATACTCCCCAGTGGCCCCCAGGCAAGGAGCAATACTCACTAAGGGGCCCCAGGCAAGTAGTAATTCTTTCCAGTGGCCCCCAGACAACAAGTAATGTTCTTCAGTGGCCCCCCAGGCAATTAATAATGTCCCCCAGTGGCCCCCAGGAAAGTAATAATGTCTCTCAGTGGCCCTCAGACAATTAATAATGTCTCCCAGGCAATTAATAATGTCCCCCAGAGGTCCCCAGGCAACTAATAATGTCCCCTACAAGGATTAATCCACCCAAAAATCAACAAGAAAATGATTTCATAATTACATATAATTACAATGATTTCATAAAATACATTTTATTATACATACCAAAACAAAAAGAAACATGGTATATCTCAGGGGTAGGCAACCTTTTTTGTTCGGCGTGCCGATTTTAATTAAAAAATCAAAGATGAGGTCCTTGGAGTGCCGGTCAATAATTGTAAGTCTGACGGCCCCTAAGCTAAAGTCATATACCACAAACCATAACACAGAAATGCTGCCACCAGATGCTTACTGCTATTTCCTGGGACGCTCCTGTACTTTCCGATTAGAAGCAATGAAAATATATGTGCAGCCCCCAATTAGTGGTAAATGTATGTTTCCAGGAGCACCGTAAAGCGGCATCCTTATGGTGGAAACACACTATGTATCTTGATGCAAATATAGTCTTAGGCCACTGGAACTTTTACTTCAATGTAAAAATGCGTTCACTTGGCGCATTTTTGCACAAAAAAAATGCCTGTGTTTTCTGTGCAAAAACACATCTTTAATGCAGAAAACACATCGTTATACAGAATAATGTCATATATTATTATGTCATATAGTGGCCCAGCACACGGTATTAGGTCCCATAGTGGTCCCATAGCGGTCCCCGCACACGGTATTAGGTCCCATAGTGGTCCCTGCACACGGTATTAGGTCCCATAGCGGTCCCCGCACACGGTATTAGGTCCCATAGTGGTCCCTGCACATGGTATTAGGTCCCATAGCAGTCCCTGCACACAGTATTAGGTCCCATAGCGGTCCCTGCACATGGTATTAGGTCCCATAGCGGTCCCTGCACACGGTATTAGGTCCCATAGTGGTCCCTGCACACGGTATTATGTTCCATAGCTCTCTTCAGACCCGCGAGTATAATAAGTGCAGGACCAAGAGAGGTGACAAACATAAAAAAAACAATGCTACTCACCTTTTTCTGCACTCCGCTGCTCTCTGCTCTCTTCGGCGCTTCTGCCTGTAGTCAGCGACCGCTGATTGGGTCTCTGGGGTCACGTTGCGTCATTATGTGTAATGACGTCAGACGCAGCCGTGACCCCTGAGGCCCTGTCAGCTGTCAGAAGCGCCTGCAGATTGCACAGCCGCCGCGTAGCGCAGGGAGCAAGGTGAGTATCGTTTTTTATGTTTCATCACTTCTCCTAAGTCTCCACTTATTATACTCGGGGGTCTGGAGAGACCCCACAGTATAATAATAGCAGTTTCGTTTCGGCCATGTTTGGTCCGATCGAAGCTGCTGGGCGAGTACTCCGCTGCCGTACCAGGGAAATAAACCTCGCGTGCCACTCTTGGCACGCGTGCCGGGGGTTGCCGACCACTGGTATATTTTATGCTCTTGTGCCTATTTGGGTATATATTGTGTTGTACCTATGTGTGTAGTAATACTTATGGTATATTTGTGATTGTTCATTTAGCCATTTTTTCTATCAGGCTAAGATCATTTACAGCAATGGTGGGGCTCACTACCCAAAATACAGACCATTTTTATATGGAAAACTAGACTATATCAGATGCAGTTCTTTACCTAAATTGATATATACAGTACAGTGGGGGGGAAAAAAAGTATTTAGTCAGTCAACCACCAATTGTGCAAGTTCTCCCACTTAAAAAGATGAGAGGCCTGTAATTGGCATCATAGGTAGACCTCAACTATTAGAGACAAAATGAGAAAACAAATCCAGAAAATCACATTGTCTGATTTTTAAAGAATTTATTTGCAAATTATGGTGGAAAATAAGTATTTGGTCAATAACAAAAGTTCATCTCTATACTTTGTTATATATCCTTTGTTGGCAATGAGGTCAAATGTTTTCTGTAAGTCTTCACAAGGTTGGCACACACTGTTGCTGGTATTTTAGCCCATTTTTCCATGTAGATCTCCTCTAGAGCAGTGATGTTTTGGGGCTGTCGCTAGGCAACACAGACTTTCAACTCCCTCAAAAGGTTTTCTATGGGGTTGAGATCTGGAGACTGGCTTGGCCACTCCAGGACCTTGAAATGCTTCTTACGAAGCCACTCCTTCGTTGCCTTGGCGGTGTGCTTGGGATCACTGTCATGCTGAAAGACCCAGCCACGTTTCATCTTCAATGCCCTTGCTGATGGAAGGAAATTTGCACTCAAAATCTCATGATACATGGCCCCATTCATTCTTTCATGTACACGGATCAGTCGTCCTGGTCCCTTTGCAGAGAAACAGCCCCAAAGCATGATGTTGCCACCCCCATGCTTCACAGTAGGTATGGTGTTCTTTGGATGCAACTCAGCATTCACTCTCCTCCAAACATGACAAGTTTTCTCCAAACACAACGAGATGTTTTTCTACCAAAAACAGTTCTACTTTGGTTTCATCTGACCATATGACATTCTCCCAATACTCTTCTGGAACATCCAAACGCTCTCTAGCAAACTTCAGACGGGCCCGGATATGTACTGGGTTAAGCAGGGGGACACGTCTGGCACTGCAGGATCTGAGTCCCTGGCGGCGTAGTGTGTTACTGATGGTAGCCTTTGTTACGTTAGTCACAGCTTTCTGCAGGTCATTCACTAGGTCCCCCCGTGTGGTTCTGGGATCTTGCGTGGAGCCCCTTATCGAGGGAGATTATCAGTGGTCTTGTATGTCTTCCATTTTCTAATTATTGCTCCCACAGTTGATTTCTTCACACCAAGCTGCTTGCCTATTGCAGATTCAGTCTTCCCAGCCTGGCGCAGGTCTACAATTTTGTTTCTGGTGTCCTTCCACAGCTCTTTGGTCTTCACCATAGTGGAGTTTGGAGTGTGACTGTTTGAGGTTGTGGACAGGTGTCTTTTATACTGATAACAATGTCAAACAGGTGCCATTACTACAGGTCATGACTGGAGGACAGAGGAGCCTCTTAAAGAAGAAGTTACAGGTCTGTGAGAGCCAGAAATCTTGCTTGTTTGTAGGTGACCAAATACTTATTTTCCATCATAATTTGCAAATAAATTCTTAAAAAAAATCAGACAATGTGATTTTCTAGATATGTTTTCTCATTTTGTCACTCATAGTTGAGGTCTACCTATGATGTCAATTACAGGCCTCTCTCATCTTTTTAAGTGGGAGAACTTGCACAATTGGTGGCTGACTAAATACTTTTTTCCCCACTGTATATAGGATAAATAATAATGTCTCCAAGTGGCCCCCAGGCAAATAATAATGTCCCCCACTGGCCACCAGGCAAGTAATAATGCACCCCAGTAGCCCTCAGACAACTAATAATGTTCCCTAAGGATGCCAATGTACTGCTGATGTAGCCTAAAGATGAAGGTCTTTGGTTAGGGAGAGAAAAAATGATCCCCTCACGTCTCTACGTAGGGACATGTAGGATTCAGTTGCAATGGTTCTGCCCCTCTACATCGAGTACATATGTTTCTTGGCGTCCACAACAAATATGGATGCCGTACATGAGCAAGTCAGTAGAAGTCAAAGGGTACCAGAACTGTGAATAATGGCCATTAAAAAATGACGTTTATGGGTTAGTTTTAACGTCAGGTTTTTTTGGCTAATATATTCATTTCACAGACGTTAAAAATGGATCAGTGGGTTGGTTAAAAAGAAAAAAAAGACCAATGAAGTTCATCCATTTTTTTTTTTTTTTTGTAACAGACAGTTAAAAACATATGATAAAGGATGTTAAGTCATCCTCTTGTTTACAGACCAACTGTAGCAGTGACATCATGTTGATGGGACCGGCGCAGCTAATCACTACTCTCAGCGGTATAGAGCTGGCAGCAGTGTCTGACTGCTGGAGTCTGTCAAAATGAGAGATGGCCAGAAAATAGATGAAAAATATGTAACACACTGATGGAAAACAGACACAAAAATTGACCCTTTCACTTTTTTTTTTTTTTTTACAACAGCCTTTGTTTTCACCATTCATGTGCATGAGGTCCAAGATGCTGTGGCAAGACCTGAAGAGGACTGTGCATACAGCCATCCCAGAAATATTGATGAAATATTTGCAGGGAGGAGAGGAATGATCCAGAATTCCTCCTTAATGTAGTACAAATCTTATTTGCAGCTATAGAAAATGTTTGGGTAAGGTGACTGTTGCACTGTGTATTTTTACTTAAAGGAGTTTTCTGGGTAAAAAAATATTTTTAAAAAAAGTCTGTTAGTGCTATTAATGGGTAAATAAGTGCACCCAAATACCTTTAGCAGTGTTTTGAGTTATTTCTGGGTTTCTCTGGGAGCTCCTGGCATCCTCTGCATTTGTTTACCTGGTGTAGCAGCTTCCTGCTGTCTTAGCCTACAACTACCATGATGCATTGCATGAGCTGACTCACGCTACCTCCCTCTCATTCCCTTCCTCTCCCTCTCTCACTCCCTCACACCCCCTTCCTGTCTCCCTAGCTATCTCGCCCACTACTAGCCCTTCCCAACTAACTCAGCTCACTCCGCCCCACCCCATCATACTTACCTGTCTTCCTGTCCAGATCTTCTGGGTAGGGGAGAGGACTTCCTTCTGTGGTGGCGGCTCCTCCTCTTCTTTGATGTCTGTCGGTACATTCACAATAGTCCCGGCATTACGCTGTAGCTGGCACTCCGTCTCTATTGCGCAGGCGTGAGAGGCCCCATGTAGCAAAAAAGGGCTGGGGAAAACCCATGGCGGCAACGCATCGCGGTTCTTCCCGCAGCGCTTTAGACAGAAAGTTCACAGAGGTTTCCTCTCTGGAATGTTTCAATTATACCTATAGGGAAACTGCCAGCGTTTACATAGGTATAATTGATATGCTGCGATTTCTAAAACCACAACGGTTTTGGAAATTGCCACATGTCCGCAGCGCATATTTTACCACAAAGTGGAGATGGGATTCGCTACAATCCCATCCACTTTGCTGTGACTATAAAACACTGCGTTTTTTTCCGCAGCATCTATGCCGCGTGGGGCCCCGGCCTTAATATAAATAAAAGCCAGATGCTGGGAGCTGTGGATTCACAACATTTACTTAGTTTTCATCTCTTCAGACCTTGTGTTAATCCCTCCCCCAGTCATACTGTGGTGGTCAACCTATCACATTATAGGGCCCTTGACCAAGAGTCAAATCCTATTTCGTTTGCATTTGAAGGGTAGAGGTGTCTCCCAAGAACCTTCACTTATAGGATCATAGTAATATGGTATCATAGTCCTAATGTATTTTAAAGGTGTGATGCTGTTAAATGAAAACTGATAGAACTACATGTAAGGTAGATTTTGAATTGTCTGTTTTCTCAGATTGTCACTGTCAGACTATAACATTTTCACTTCCTACAGTTGAGAGAAAGTGAGACACCATGTCTGTTGCCCACTTCCTTTCTTCAAACCTCAGTGAGAGAATGTCTATTGCCCACATCCTTGTTTCAGAACTCAGCATGTATATAAACAATGTAATGTTTCACCTCTATCACTGAGCCATGATAGCAGAATGTGACTGCTGCAGCTACTGAGTGGTAACAAACAGCCAGCATGTGACTTCTGCAGCCAAAGACCAGATGGACAACAGGAGTCCTGGCACTGGATTGCCAGATCAGAGAAAAGGAGAGTACTGTTTAAAATAAAAATACCTGCACATTTTATAAAACAAAAATTAAACAGGTGAACAAATCATTTAAAGGGTACCTGAGTTTTCCTGAAAAGTTGAAATATGTGCAGGGTCTTGTTGGGCACTCTGTTCTCTGGCTGTATAAACCTTCATACATGGTGTCCTATTAGTTTTTGTGTTGCTAATATCACCATTATAGCTTACATTGCAAGCTGTGAGATATGCAGAATGTTCAGTCCTTTGCACAGAGCAACAGATGTGTGTGTGTGTGTGTGTGTGTGTGTGTACAGGCTGTGAGGAGAATCAACCCTCCCCTCTCCATTCACTGTGTGAAACAAAACAGAAGCTTCCCTTTTATCTCAGTGTGATCCGGTCATCCTTATCTAGTGTATGTCAATGGACAGACCTTGGCTAACAACAGGGAGTGAACTGAAAATTAGCTAGAAGGGAGGCACCTAGCTGCAGAAAATTTAGAGAGGATTTTCAGCCACATTTTTAATTAAAGAGCATTACATTTTAGTTCAGATTTACAGGCTCTATAAAATGAGACTAAGTTGCCTGAAAAGTTAGCGACCATTTAAAAGACTTCTGCCACCAAAGTAAAATAACTTATGATCTATTCACAGGGTGTCCCACCATCACTGATGCTGAGAATGAGGTTGTGTCCCCCCATGTACAGCACAGTGAATAAGTTTTAGGCATGTGTGAAAAAAAATACTGCAAAATATGAATGTTTTCAGAAATAGAAGTATTAATATTTATTTCTGTCATTTCAGGACGCCTACACCCACATCTGTGGATAGTTATCCAAGATATTTAAAACAACCTCAGTTCCTTTAAAAAACTGTTTGCAAGTGTACCTAGAAGAATTGATGCTGTTTTGATGGCAAGGGGCCGTCAGACCAAATATTGATTTGATTTATATTCCTCTATTGTTCATTAACTTTTTTTGTAATTGACAAAAATAAACTATTAAACACTGCTATGATTAAAAAAAAAATCTTACATTGCAGCAACACACACACACCTGCCTAAAACTTTTGCACAATACTGTGACGTGGTAAGTTCTTAATGTGCCTTGCTGCTCCATTCATTCTCTAAGGGACTGCTGGAAATAGCTGAGTGTTGTATTTGGCTATATCTAGCAGTCTCAGAGTCATAACTTGCTTTGGTGGCAAAGCCCTTTTAAAGGGGTTGTCCAGGCTAATACAATATTTTGTTGCTAAGTCTCCGATGCCCCCCCCCTCCAACTTTGTAATATATCTTTTTTTATTATATTGTATATACTTTGTCAGTAGGTCATGTGACCTACATATATTACATTTTGTACCTTTCCGGGTCCTCTGTGTAATCTATATATTGACCCGTTACATCAGTGTAAAGACCTCACCCCCCAGCCCCATTGTACTTACCATTTCCTCTGGACCCAGGCTGACGTGTCATCCTCTGAAGGCCGCCTGCTCTTCTTTCTTTTTGTGAGCTGCCCCCTGACGCAAGCGCAATAGTGCTGGAATACTAACACACAATACTTACCCGGCTTCTCTTCCTTCCGGTCCGGAGCGGAGCCGTGAATTCACTTCCAGAAGTGACGTTGCGCCTGGCTCCAGAAAGCATTGTGCTGTAGCTGGCACTCCGGCTCTATTGCGTAGGCGAGGGGAGGCCTGCAGCACAGAGCTGGCATCTCCTCCGCTCCAGGCAGACGTCAAGAAGAGGAGGAGACAGGAAGACAGGTAAGTATGATGGAGTGAGGGGGGGGGCTGAGCTAGTTGGGAAGGGCTAGTAGTGGGTGGGCTCGCTAGAGAGCCAGTGAGGGGGTGTGAGGGAGTGAGTGAGGGATCTGAGTGAAGAGCAATGCATCATGGTAGTTGTAGGATATAAACACAGGAAGCTACACCATGTAAAAAAATGCAGAATATGCCAGGAGCTCCCGGAGAAACCCAGAAATCACTGCTAAGTGTAGATTATGATGTTAATCTGTTTTCCCTTAGTCCCAACAGCAGCACAATATTGGGGTATTTCTGCCCCTGTGTGCTGGTAGGACAGAATGGAATTTTTAATGAACAAATAGTTAACTGTAACCCCTCCCCCTCCTCAATATAAGGAAGGAAGTACCAACCCCCCAGCGTGTAATTATAAAGACAAATACATAACACATAGGGAGGGAGCCTTGTGCTGCTGTTGGGACTAAGGGAAAACAGATTAACATCATAATCTACACTTCCCTGTTGTCCCACAGCAGCACAATATTGGGGATCTAGCAAGAAAAACCCTAGGGAGGGCCCTCTTGAAGAATTGATTTTAACACGGAATGGCTAAAAGAAGTGGCCTCCGTACCCCAGGTGTTAAATCTATAATGATTAACAAAGGTATTGAGAGAGCTCCAAGAAGCTGACGAACAAATTTGTTCCCAAGGAACAGAGCTTCTTTCCACCCAAAAGGTAGAAATGGCTCTTGTAGAATGAGCTCGAACAAACTCGGGGGTCTAACCCCTGTGAAGTGAAAGCCAATTTTATATCTTCATTGTGCCAAGGAGGCTTTAGAGGCCTTGAGCAGATTATTTTTCCCAGCAAATGGTTGAAAAAAATTCTCTGACCGTCTAAAAGGCCGAGATCTCTGATTATAAATTCCGAGGCATCTGGCCACATCCAGGGAGTGAAGTTTAACATCCTCTGGAGATGAAGGACTGGGATAGAAAACTGGTAATGAGATAACCTGGTTTAGGTTAGAATATGGGGGTACCTTAGGGAGGAACCCTGACATTAATCTTAGTTGTACTCACCAACTCTCTGAGCTCAGGTTATGGCCAAAAGGAACACTGTCTTTAGTGTGAGAAATTTAATCTCAACCTCTTCTAGAGGCTCCAAGGGGGGAATCACATAACCCCTTTAAAACAGTAGATAAATCCCATTGAGGGATTGGGTTGGTTACAGGCGGACTAAGCCTGAATGCACCCTTAAAATATGTTTTAACCAGCGGGTCTGCAGATAGCTGCTTATCTAAGCAGGCTGACAAGGCAGCAACCTAAGCTTTTCAGTGAAAGGGCTAAGGCCCTTGTCCAAGCCGAACTGAAGGAATTTCAGGATCTCTGGAATGGAAGGATCCAAGCTCTCAATTTCTCTACCTGATGCCCAGGAGATGAAGATAATTCGGATCCAGGCGTAATTTTTATTTGTAGACTCTGCTCTAGCGAGAGAGAGAATGCTTAAGACGGCTCCTGAGAGTCCTTTAGATCGTAATAGGGACTGGTCAATCTTCAGGCTGTTTGATTGAAGGATTTCAGATCCTGGCAGAGCCTGCGCCCTTGAGACACCAGTTTCTGAATCGGGGAAAGCTTCATATATCTCATGACTCATTTGAATGAGATGGGAAAACCAAGCTCTCTTTGGCCGGAATGGAATGATGGCGATTACAGAGACTTGGTCCTGTCTGATTCTCATCAATACCCTTGGTATTATGGAGATTGGAGGCAATATGTATGTCAGCCTGAACCTTCAAGGGATGGACAGGGCATCCACAGCCAAGGGATTGTCCTCCTTGTATAGAGCAGAACTTCTCTACCTTGGCATTGAGTCTGGTTGCCATCAGGTATATCTCTGGATGACCCCATTTCAGGGTGATTGCTTGAAAGACTTCTGGATGGAGAGACCATTTCCCTGGAATAGTGATACCACGACTCAATTGATCCGCTACTATATTCAGTGACCCTCAGATATGTACAGCAGAAAGATGGGTTAAGTTCTTCTCTACCCAACTCAAGATCTTCCCCACTTCACTTAGAAGAGGTTGTGACAGAGTTCCTCCCTGCTTGTTTAAATAAAGGACGGTCGTCATATTGTCCAATCTTACACGGACTGCCTTGTCCTTCAACTGGTTGGCAAAGTGAAGCAGTGCCAGTCGTACTGCTCGGAGTTCTCTCTAATTGGATGACATCATCTTCTCGAGGGAATTCCAATGCCCTTGGGCCGGAAAGTCATTCAGGTGGGCTCCCCAACCTGTGAGTAATGCATCTGTAGAAAACAGGGTCCAGCGAGGCTGGACCATGGACTCTCCATTTTTTTAGCCGAATCCACCACTTGAGGGACGAGCAGGCTTCCTGAGACAGGAAAAAACTGTCTAAACTGCTGGTTTTGCAATTCCAAGCCGACAGGACTTCCCAAAGGACTGCTTCTGCAGCTGATGACATCAATCCCAAAACTTTATGCCTGTCGTGATGGCGATTGCCTGAGGAACCCGCAGGAATTTTGTGGTCCTAATTATTCTTTCCCTTCAGGAGGGAGGAAGAGATATTTTCATTAGGCCTGAATCAAGTATGAACCCTAGAAATGTTTTCTGGGTTGCTGGTAATATTTGACTTTCCCCAATTTATAATCCACCCCAATTGTTGGAGGAAATTCATCGTGATGAATAGTTGCTGTAGTAGGCCTTCTCTTGAGAGACTTTTAACAGCCAGTCTTCCAGATAAGGAACACACGTGAACCTCTGGATTCTCAGTGACTCAGCTACCGTGGATACAAACTTGGTGAATACGTAGGGTGCTGACGTTATCTCGACTGGAAGTGCGGTGAATTGGAGGTGTCTCAGCCGACCCTCTACAACCACTGCAATTCTTAGGTATTTCCTGTGAGCAGGAAGAATAGGAACGTGGACGTGCATGACCTTTAGGTTCAGAGTGGCCATGAAATCTCCTTGCTGGAGAATGGATATCACAGACGTTTCCATACGGAAATTTTTTCCGAGATATCTCTGCTGAGGTATCGTAGGTCTATTATCATCAACCAGTCTCGTGAAGGTTTTGGAACCAGAAACACTTAAGAATAAATTCCAGACCCTTGACATTGTGATGGACAGCAGGGAGGGAGGCTAGAGTTCTGTATAATTCTGTCCTGGGGAGGCACAGAAAAAACTATGCCAGAACCGGACCTGATTATCTCCAAGACCCATGATCTGTTACCCCCACAGGAACTTCATGTCGTGGAGGAGGAAGAAGGTAATAGTCAGAAATTTGGCTTTCTGATTTTCCTGTCATCACAAAAAAACAAAACAAAACAAAAAAACGGCTGGAGTTCCCACTCAGGAACCTAGAACATCCACACATGACCTCTTGCAGGTGGCAGTCTTTGAGGAGACTGTCCTCCACGATGCTGTCTGCTCTATCCATGGAAGGACTGTGGAGGGACTTTTCTTCCTTTCCCACTAGTCCTTGTATCGTGTTCTGCCCGCAAATATTAAATCTTGAGACATAATCCGCCCTCCAAGGTTTTAACAATAGGGGGCAATGGACAGCCGAAGTCAAAGCCCTAGACTTGGCAGCTAACTTCACCAGGAGAAGAGGTTTCATTGAGGTAATCTGCCTCAAGGGCTATACTCTTCAAAGAGGACAACAATTCATCCCTGGAGACCCTCAAATCAATATCTCTTTTTAATGAAGAGAGGCCAGAGCACAGCTTCTTAGCTACCTCACTAGTAGCAATACCAATCAAACACTGTGCAGAGAAAGGTGTAAACGCTTTCCTTAAGGAGCACTCTGCCCGGTGGGGAGAGTGGGCTCCTGAAGGCTAGACCCGTCCTCAGAGGGTACAAGTGTTCACCTGGACAATTTGGCAACTGCCATAACAAGCTTAGGTGGTGAACCCAAGTCCCAACTGATCCTCAGCTATTGGGAAGAGTGTCTTGAACCTCTTGGATAACACGCAGGTCTTCTCTGGGTGTTTTTACTCGGTGGACATACCTCTTTTAAGTATGTCATCCACATTGAAGGCCCTAGGCCCCCTAGAGGTGGAACTAGAGGCTTACCCAAGGTCAACATCATGGTCCCTTGACCTGATGGACTTCCGTAATTTCTGAATTTTCTCCAGAGGAAAGTGCGTTTTTTCTCTATCCGTATCTGAATCCTCAGATTAAGAATTAGCTTCCTCTATGATCCTGAATACCTCATCAGATCATATGACAGAAGCGCCATCATATTCCACAGCACTCCACAGACACAGACTGTCACTGTCCCATATAGGTTTCACAATCCATACCCCCCACCAGCAATCCTTTGGAGTGTGGGAGGAAACTGGAGTGCCCACACGCAAACATAGGGAGAACCACAAACTCACCGCAGATGTCACCCCTGGCAGGATTCAAATCCAGGACTCCAGCTCTGTGAGGCTGCAGTGTCAACCACTGAGCCACTGGGCTGCCCAAGCAGCACTGGTGGCATGTATTGACTTTGTAACCATCAGGCAAGGGAATTTCACAGGAGCGACAGTTTAGATGTTTGCGCCTAGACGAAGACTTACATGGAGGATTCATCACCACCAGATGTAGAGTAAGATATCTTACCGCAAGTGTAAGAGTAAATAGCAAGAAATCCAGAAAACACAGCAACAGTACAAGTCTGTTGAACTAGAATGCCCAGCATGCACACTCTCTGCCAAACAAAGAGGCAGAAGAAAGGAAGCAGCAGACTTATATAGAAGAAATGGAGAGCAAAGACTCTCCCAATACCTGTGACAGGTTACACAGAAAATAAAAGCCCTTTATTTCTCTTCTCTTCTCTTTTTTTTTTTTTTTGGAAGAAAAAAAGCTGCCCCGCACAGATTTTATTAAAAAAATGGCGGAAGTTAAGATAAAAAACATTACCTAGTAGCTCATCTGAAGGAGGTTCAAAGATGTCATCATGTACGCAAGCCAGCGTACTCTTGACTCTGATGCCCCCACACACGGGAGCTGGAGAGAAGTAGCAGGAAATGCCCTGCATCGCAATAAAACAAGCAATGCAAGGCTTACAAAGCCACAAAGGGTTCAATATGGACACTTAAAGGCAGCAGACCTGTCTGGCCGGACATTATAAGCAACAGCTGAAAAAAGGCCTTTCCCTGCAGCTAAGCAGACTAAGTAGTAGAGGTAGGAAAGACAGACAAGGAGTTTTTGCCTTTGAATTTTGTTCCAACAGGAACCAAAGGCAGAAAAGAGTCCTCACACAGAAGGATAGACAAAACAAACTCAAACAGGAGAGAGGAGGGGAAATTCAGACAGAAATCTGAATAACCTCACTATAGGGAAGGTATAACCTTCCCTCCAACTGTCCCACCAACACAGGACAGAAAAAAACACGCTGGGGGGTTGGTACTTCCTTCCTTATATTGAGGAGGGGGAGGGGTTACAGTTAACTATTTGTTGTTCATTAAAAAATCCATTCTGTCCTACCAGCACACAGAGGCAGAAATACCCCAATATTGTGCTGCTGTGGGACGACAGGGAAAGGTATTTAGGTGTACTTATTAACCCACTAATAGCACTAAAAGACCTTGTTTAAAAAAAAAGATTTTTTTTTGCCCGGAAAACCCCTTTAAGTACATTTTATTATTAATTTTGCACGGATTCTGTATTTTGCACAATACTAAGTTCTATTATGTATCTCGAATTATGGTCCAGAGCTATATTCACAAGTGTCCCTTGCTTGGGGTTGTGCCCTGCTCTGCCAATATTTGTTAAAAGTACTGATTGAGGCACAGAACCAACAATATGGCAAATCTTCGGTGCAAAAAGGGCTGTAAGTCCAAGATACACCACAATTACATCCATCTAGGTCTGCAAACTGTTGTAGATCACATAGTACAGTTGAATAAAGATGTATGTCTATTAATTTCAATCAAGGGATACAAAGGACATGACTAAAGTGACAAGTGAAGTTAATAAGTATTCTACACATTTCCATAAGGTGGATTCATAATTCCTCCCCAGTATGATTTCACATAATAATATGAAAAATTGCTTACCATAATTTTTGCTTTCTGTAGTCCAAAGGCAGCACAGAAGGGTCAAATAAAACTTAACCTTTCTGTGCTGCTGAAGATGACAAGTAAATAAAAGATTTGCTTGACTTTTGTATCATTTGTAATCATTTAATTAGCCACAGAAGATTCATTGTATTGTAGGTAAAATGCTGACTAGAGATGAGTGAACCTCTTAAGATTAATTTTGGTTTGGGTTTGGATGGCTCGGGTCCCAGATTTGTTTGGGTAGTAACCACAACTTAAATTGGCTTAAACCTTATCTGACGCAGACATTTTTCATTTTTGTGTTTCTCATTTTTCCGTTTACTTAGTCATATATGGGCTTGATTTTTGCATGACAAGTTGTACTTCAAAATGGTACCATTTATTATTCTGTACAATGTACTGGGAAGAGGGAAAAATTCAGAATGAGGTGGAATTGAGAAAAAAAGTCAGTACAGTCATTTTCTTATGGGTTTTGTTTTTACAGCTTCCACTGTGGTAAAAATGCTATGTTAGCTTTATTCTGCAGGTCAGAATGATCACGGTGATACCAAATTGACATAATTTTTTTCATGTTTATTAACTTTACAAAAATTCTAAATGTTGAAGAAAAAAAAAAAAAAAATCTTTGAATCACCATATTCTTGTAACCTGTAATCACCTGTAGCTTTTTAGATTTCAGTGTACGGAGCTGTCTTTTTTTGCGGGACAATATGTAGTTTTTATTGATACCATGTTGGGGAATGTATGCTGTGTTGATCATTTTTTATTCCATTTTTTTAGTGAGGCAATTTGGCGTAAAAAGCCAAATTAGCCATCTTGATTTTTTTTTCCTGCTACGGTGTTTACTGTATGGGACAAATGTTTTCATATTTTAATAGTATGGGCATTTTCGGGGAAGCCTAATGTGTTTATGTTTACTATTATTTGTTTATATTTATATGTGATCTAGGGAAAGTGGGATGATTTAAACTTTTATTTTTTTTTAGTTTTTTAATATCTTTATCTTTTTTTTTTTGTCCCCCTAGGAGGCTTGAACATATGATCTTTAGATCACCTGTCCCATAGACTGCAACACTACTTTATTGCAATCTATGGCAGATTTGCTATGTAACTATTAAAGCCTACTGAAGGCAGGCTTCAGTAGTTACAATACTATGGCAGGGCTGGGAGTCTTCAGAAGGCCATGGTAATGATATGGCTCCCGCGATCGTGCTGCAGAGGGGCCACCCTGTTACTTAACATGAAATGGAAAGTGAAAGTAACCACTCAGATGCTGTGGTCGCATTTGACCATGGCATCTGAGTGGTTAAAAGCCCGTGATCAGAGTCATCTCTGATCACTGGCAATTCTTCCGGGTCCCTGCTGTATGAAACAACACAGACCCAGCAGCTAGTGCAGCTGCTCTGTTTCATATGTTTCATACTTTTCATATTTCAAATTTTGCAAGCTCTATAATTTCCATTGCCCACCTTGTTCCTACTTTGCCCATGCTACATACTGTTACTTCTTTGCATTTACTTGTGCCCTTTTCCCCATGGCAAGCAATACACTGATTGCCAGGTGAGACGTTCTGATCTTTGGTCCAACAAACCACCACCCCATTCTTATGAATCTGGCTGATCCTATCTGAGAAAGCTTTGGAGTACCATGCCTAGTTTTTGCATCTGAACCTTTCTTTGGATTTTCAACATGTAAACATTGTGACTTTTATATTTAATTAAAAAAAAAAATCATATGCATACATGTAGCATATATTTAACCAAAAATAATCTGTGAGTTTTGGTTAAAAAAATCTGAGATCAATTTACATGTTTCCTGTTTTTATATTAAGTTTGCAATTGAGCATACAGTAATAATAAAATGCAAACAAATAATGTTTCAAAACAAATATACATATACCATGAACTGAATTGAGGAAATGCTAGTGTAGAAAAATAGAAGGCATAATATTCAAATATACCAATACCACGGATTACATTCATTGCTCTGCTACCTCTTGTTCATATAGATGCTGATAATCATTTTATAGTCAGTAGACACAGTGGATACTGAAAGTATACAGACCCCTTTAAATTTTTCACTCTTTCATTGCAGACATTTGCTAAAAGCAAAAAAGTTCATTCTATTTCTCATTAATGTACACTCAGCACCCTATCTTGACAGGAAAAAAACAAATGTAGATATTTTTGCAAATGTATTAAAAAAGAAAAACTGAAATATCACATGGTCATAAGTATTCAGACCCTTTGCTCAGCATTGAGTAGAAGCACCCTTTTGAGCTAATGCAGCCATGAGGCTTCTTGGGAATGATGCAACAAGTTTTTCACATCTGGATTTGGGGATCCTCTGCCATTCTTCCTTGCAGATCCTCTCCGGTCCCGTCAGCTTGGAGGGTAGACAGCCATTTTCAGGTCTCTCCAGAGATGCTCAATTGGGTTGAGGTCAGGGCTCTGGCTGGGCCAGTCAAGAATGGTCACTGAGTTGTTCTGAAGCCATTCCTTTGTTATTTTAGCTGTGTGCTTAGGGTCATTGTCTTGTTGGAAGATGAACCTTCGGCCCAATCTGAGGTCCAGAGCACTCTGGAAGAGGTTTTCTTGCAGGACATCTCTGTACTTGGCTGCATTCATCTTTCCTTCAATTGCAACCAGTCGTCCTGTCCCTGCAGCTGAAAAACACCCCCATAGCATGATGCTGCCACCACCATATTTCACTGTTGGGATTGTATTGGGCAGGTGATGAGCAGTGCCTAGTTTTCTCCACACATACCGCTTAGAATTAAAGCCAAGAAGTTCAATCTTCATCTCATCAGACCAGAGAATCTTATTTCTCATAGTCTGGGAGTCCTTCATGTGTTTTTTGGCAAACTCTATGCGGGCTTTCATACACACGTGGACAAAACTGTTGGTATCCCTCGTTTAATGAAAGAAACACCCACAACGGTCACAGAAATAACTTGAATCTGACAAAAGTAATTTGCCAAACTACAAGTTGACAAGCCACAAAGCTTCTGGGAGAATGTCCTATGGACAGATGAGACAAAAATCAAAATTTTGGCAAGGCACATCAGCTCTATGATCACAGACAGAAAAATGAAGCATATCTTGAAAAGAACACTGTCCCTACTTGTGAAACATGGAGGAGGCTCTGTTATGTTCTTGGCCTGCTTTGCTGCATCTAGCACTGGGTGTCTTGAATCTGTGCAGGGTACAATGAAATCTCAAGACTATCAAGGGATTCTAGAGAGAAAGGTGATGCCCAGTGTCAGAAAGCTTGGTCTCAGTCGCAGGTCATGGGTCTTGCAACAGGATAATGACCCAAAACACACAGCTAAAAACACCCAAGAGGAAAACAGTGGACTATTCTGAAGTGGCCTTCTATGAGCCCTGACCTAAATCCTATTGAGCATCTTTGTAAGGAGCTGAAACATGACATCTGGAAAAGGCACCCTTCAAACCCCAGACAACTGGAGCAGTTTGCTCATGAGCAGTGGGCCAAAATACCTGTTGAGAGGTGCAGAAGTCTCATTGACAGTTACAGGAATTGATTGCAGTGATTGCCTCAAAAGGTTGTGCAACAAAATATTAAGTTAAGGGAACCATCATTTCTGTCCAGGCCTGTTTCATGAGTTTTCTTTTTTAAAAATTTCTGTTAAAGCATGGTTGAAAAGCAATGTCTGACTTTCATTTGTTCATTTTCATAGAATTTTTATATATTATTACTTTTGTCAGATTCAAGTTATTTCTGTGACCATTGTGGGTTTTTCTTTCATTAAACAAGGGGTACCAATAATTTTGTCCACGTGTGTATGTCTTGCACTGAGGAGAGGCTTCCTTCGGGCCACTCTGCCATAAAGCCACGACTGGTGGAGGGATGCAGTGATAGTTGACTTTGTGGAACTTTCTCCCACCTCCCTACTGCATCTCTGGAGCTCAGCCACAGTGATCTTTGGGTTCTTCTTTACCTCTCTCACCAAGGTTCTTCTCCCACGATTGCTCAGTTTGGCTGGACGGCCAGGGCTAGGAAGAGTTCTAGTCGTCCCAAACGTCTTTCATTTAAGGATTATGGAGGCCACTGTGCTCTTAGGAACCTTGAGTGCTACAGAAATTCTTTTGTAACCTTGGCCAGATCTGTGCCTTGCCACAATTTTGTCTCTGAGTTCCTTGGGCAGTTCCTTTGACCTCATGATTCTCATTTGCTCTGACATGCACTGTGAGCTGTGAGGTCTTATATACACAGGTGTGTGCCTTTCCTAATCAAGTCCAATCAGTTTAATTAAACACAGCTGGACTCCAATGAAGGAGTAGAACCATCTCAAGGAGGATCAGAAGGAAATGGACAGCATGTGAGTTAAATATGAGTGTCACAGCAAAGGGTCTGAATACTTATGACCATGTAATATATCAGTTTTTCTTTTTTAATAAATTTGCAAAAATATCTACATTTCTGTTTATTTTCTGTCAAGATTGAATGTACATTAATGAGAAATAAAATGAACTTTTTTGCTTTTAGCAAACGGCTGCAATGAAACAAAGGGTGAAAAATTTAAAAGGGTCTGAATACTTTCCGTACCCACTGTACTTACCCAATATCACCCTACAATTTATTTGGATACTTAATTAGTGTTAGGATCTTTTTCACAACCCCTTTTTTGTCAAAACACCACTAGTGTGAACAATGAAACAAAGAGTGAAAAATTTAAAGAGGTCTGAATACTTTCTGTACCCACTGTATTGTTGAATGGATGATATTAAACTCTCAATACTTATGGATGTTCCAGTATTCTCACTCAAACTAGAGGCTTTTCTATTATTGTCAAGCTAAAAAAGGTACCTATTCATTTTTTATAAAATTCTGTGAAAACTTCCTATTTGCTCATGGTCTATCTCTAAAGTGTAATAAAAATATATTACCACTGTAAATAATGAGCTTAGGAACTTCTGCCAACAGCTGGGTTGAAAGTATGGCACTACTTTGACTGTTAAAAGGGAAAGGGGTTTCCAGGACTTACTTTTTATGAAAATTCTGTTCAAAATACACTGGCGTGTAACATTGTAATGTATTCCCTTTTAAGGCCAGGACCCCACGTCGCAGTGTTTTGGCCGCGGCGGAAACACTGCAGCAAAAAATGTAGTGTTTTACATTACCTGCAAAGTGGATGGGATTCTGGCTAATCCCATTCATACATTACAGAAAAAAAAATCTACAGTGGAAAAGCTGCATTTTTAAAAACGCTTGCATTTTTGAAAATCACAGCATGTCAATTATACCTACGGAAATGCTGGCGTTTCCATATAGGTATAATGGGGGCAGAAATTCCGCAGATGAAAACTTTTTCCACCACAGTTTGTTCCTCAGCATTTTTTTGCTGCACCTCGCTATGTGGGGACTTAGCCTCAGTATATTTACTGATATGCCAATGCAGATCATAAGGTGTAAATGATTCAGATGCTTAATCATTGCTAGACATCTTTCCAAAGCAAGGGACATTATCTTTGATGTCACAGACATCATCCACCTTCTGCACAGGGCTCTGTCTCACCTGGAAAAACCAGGGAACACGGTGAGAATAATGTTCTTTGATTTCTCCAGTGCTTTTAACACCATACAGCCCAGGTTACTGAGAGACAAGCTGGGCCTTGCTGGAGTGGACCACCACCTCTCCAACTGGATCCTAGACTACCTCACAAATCGACCTCAATACGTGAGAGCCCAAGACTGTGTGTCAGGTACCGTGATCTGTAATACGGGGGCACCTCAGGGTACGGTTCTCGCCCCTTTCCTCTTCACACTGTACAATGCAGATTTTAGGTGCAACTCATCCAGCTGCTACCTACAGAAGTATTCTGACGACTCTGCAATAGTAGGCCTCATCACAGACGATGATGACAAGGAGTACAGAGAACTGAACCGGTTTTTTGTGGACTGGTGCCACCAGAACCACCTGAAGATTAACGCGGGGAAGACCAAGGAGATGGTGGTGGACTTCCGTAAAGGCAGATGCCCTCCAAAACCAGTGGACATCCTGGGGACGGGCATCGAGATTGTGAACACCTATAAGTACCTGGGTCTGCTCCTTAATAATAATAAGCTGGACTGGGCAGATCATATGGAGGCCCTGTACAGGAAGGGCCACAGCAGGCTCTACCTGCTTAGGAAGCTGAGAGCCTTTGGAATCCGGGGGGCACTTCTTAGGACTTTCTTCAACTCGGTAGTGGCATCAGCCATCTTCTTTGGAGTGGCCTGCTGGGGGAGCAGTATATCAACCAGGGACAGAAATAAACTTGACAAGCTGATTAGAAGGGCCAGCTCTGTCCTGGGGAGCCCACTGGACCCAGTGCAGGTGGTGGGTGACAGAAGGATACTGTCCGTGGTGAGCTCCATGCGGGAGAATAACTCCCATCCCATACATGAGACTGTGATTGCGCTGGGCAGTACTGTCAGTGACCGACTGCTCCACCCTAGGTGTGAGAAGGAGCGCTATCGGAAGTCTTTCCTCCCCACCGCGGTTAGGCTGTACAACCAACACCGACCTAAGCGGAGATCATTACATACAGAGAACTGAAATATCTCTCTGCCTGTTAAATCCCCCCCCCCCCCCTGCTACGTCCTATCTGTCTGTCTGCTATTAATGTAATGCCTCTCACCTTGGAACATTCCTGTACATGTTGTATTTGTATCTGCTTATCTTATCTTTGCTGCTGTAACACACTGAATTTCCCCACTGTGGGACTATTAAAGGACTATTATTATTATTATTATAGGCTGTCAAATGCACAGAGAAAAACACATAACATGAGTGGGCCCATGTAAGTAGCACATGCACATACCATGTCACGTATTGTGCTTGTACCATGGTTGGGGGTAGGTGTATTTTATGGTGTTTGATAGGGCCAGGATGTGTCCTGGGTGAGGAATGGACGATGGAGAATAAAACATAGCAGTTGATGTGTAAGCACAAAGGGAAACAAATCTTATGCTGTATTGGGAAGATTCTTACTTCCCTTGCTAGAACTGTTGCTACACAAGAGTTCTGGCTCATTTATGTATATCTGACTTAAATTGTCATCTTGATTTACATATGAGTGACCTGGATATCGGCAACGTTCCCCATCTGTAATGAAGTCATTATAATAACCTTTAGAAAAATGTATATGATGTGGAGACATTTTGTCCTTTTGGTATCTTGCTTGAGATGTGATCCAAACATTTTGATATTCTACTACAGAATGTTTCGTTCCATAAGTTGAGTTTCTTAGCTCCACCGTTTTGTCTAAAATATTCTGATCAATGTCCTTCTCAATACAATTGACATAGTCTTTTCTCCAACTTTCAGTAGAGACATAGCGCTTGTTTTCTGGATTTTCTTTGACATTTTCATCACATGCAAGAATATTTTTAGACAACTCCATGCCTTCAAACATTAAAGGGGCCATAACATCAACATTAGATTTGTAGTCGCTTGGTTTTGATTTCTTACTATGTAAAATCTGTTTAAAATAAGAAAAAAAGACTTAAAGTGAAATGGGCAAAAGCAGGAAAACATCTATAGGTGATGAAGAGGTAAAAGTTGCATCCAGATACCTGACAGGACACAGTCCCATATGTCATATAAGACGACACTTGTATTATACAGTAAATAACATATGGTGAGTGGGGGGCTTATTAAAGATTTTACATTAGAGCCCCATAGCTTTAAGTTATGGTTTAATATGCATTTAGTCTTCAAATCCAGTTCAGTGGGCATTAGAACACAAGGGTTCAGTAGCAAAGAGACATATTGTATAGGAGACATACCATTTTCACAAACATATCATATAACATCTATACAATATTTGGTGCCAGTATAATGTACAATAAATAATGCACTTATTGCTTCACTTAAATGCTTATCTATATTTTAGAACATATATTTTTGTACCCAGGATAACGTACTTAATGTCATATGTTCGTATAAACTGCTGTATGGGCACAGCCGGGCACAGAAGGGAAGGAACGCTATTTTGATTTTTGAAGCACAATTTGGTTTTTGGACACCATGCCACTTTTGCAGAGCCCATGAATTGCCAGTAAAGTGGAATCCGCAGACTTGTGACCCCATTTTGGAAACTACACCCCTGAAGGGATTTATCAAGTGGGGTAGCGAGCATTATTAACCCTTAAGTGTTGCATTCATTTAATTTCAATAAATGAATGCACAGCTGATAATGAAAAGGGAAAATTGCAATTTTTCCATAGATACACCATTTCAGTGCCCGATATTTTGTGCCCAGCTTATGTCAGCAGGCACAAACACTCTAAAAACTGTTAAGCGGGGATCCCGGGCACAACAACTTTTGTAGCGTTCATATCTAATACAAGCCAGGCACAACGTATTATGCATTGAAATTACATATTCCTGGAAAAATTGCCATTTTCACCTTTCACAATCAGCCGCGTATTCATTTCTGGAGAATAAATTATAGCAACACTTTCGAGGTTAAAAATGCTCCCTGTACTCCTAGATAAATTGAATCAGGGGTGTAGTTTCCAAAATGGGGACACATGTCAGGGGATTCCACTTTACTGGCATTTCAGGAGCTCTGCAAAAGTGTCATGGCATCCAAAAGCTAAACTGTCTAAATCTGTGCGCCAAAAAACAAATATCACTCATTCCATTCTGTGCCCGATTGTGCCCTAACAGCAATTTATACCACATATGTCATTAAGTACGTTATCCTAGGTACACCAGTGTCATACATGTGGGCATAAACTGCAGTTTGGGCACAGAAGGGAGGAGCGCTATGTGGCTTTTGGAGTGCAGATTCAGATGTTTGGTATCTGGACGCCATGTCATTTTTGCAGAGCCTCTAAGGTACCAGAAAAGTAGAATCCCCTAGGGAGTGACCCCATTTTGAAAACTGCACCCCTCAAAGAATTTATCAGGAGGTGTAATAAGCATTAGTATCCCAGACGTGAATGCACAGCGCACGGTGAAGAGTGAATATGAAAGCTGTGCGGAGCGCATTGAAAACACGAAATTCCCTACTATATCCCCAGTAGCTCCTATGATTGGGGGGGGGGGGGGTCACTTTTAGTTTATTTTCCCTTGTAAGCTCTAAAATTGGAGTGTCCCCTGATATACGCTTGCACAGTTTATACATTCCCTTCCTGCCACAGCCAGTTGTGTTCTAATGATTTGGTAATTTTGGGGTTTTTGTCTTCACATACAAGCTATATCTTTTTTATTTTTCTGGTGATGTAGCCATATGAGGGCTGATTTTTTGCAGTATGATATGCATTTTTTAATGACACCATTTTTTTGGGTGCCTATAACTTACTGAATAAATTATATTAACTCTTTCTGGGTGGATTAAAAAAAAAAAAAACATCAATTCTGGAATTGGTTTTTATCTTTTAATTTTTTTGCTGTGCAGCGTACAGCATAAGTAACATGTTACCTTTATTCTGCGGGTTGGTACGATTTCGGCGATATCTCATTTATATTGTTTTTTTATGCGTTACTAAGTCGGCAGAACAAAAAACCATTTGTGGACATAAATCAATTGTTTTTGCATCACCATCTCCTGAGAGGCGTAACATTTTTATTTTTTTGGTTGACATTTTTGGCTTATTTTTTGCAGGAGGACACGTGCTTTTTATTGGTATTGTTTTGAGGTACATATTGGTTTTTGATCACTTTTTATAGCATTTTTTTGTAACCGAGATAAATTATTACTTTTGTAATTTTTTTTCAGTTTTTTTTCCGTTCAATGTGTACGTAAAATATTGTTTCACTTTTGTTGTACAGGTTGTTACGGATGCGGCGATACCAAATATGTATTGTTTGGTACAAAACAGACCAAAAGTTTGGACACACCTTCTCATTCCAAGAGTTTTCTGTATTTTCATGACTATAAAAATTGTACATTCACACTGAAGGCATCAAAACTATGAATTAACACAAGTGGAATTATATACTTAACAAAAAAGTGTGAAACAACTGAAAATTTGTCTTATATTCTAGGTTCTTCAAATTAGCCACCTTTTGCTTTGATTACTGCTTTGCACACTCTTTGCATTCTCTTGATGAGCTTCAAGAGGTAGTCACCTGAAATGGTTTTCACTTCACAGGTGTGCCCTGTCAGGTTTAATAAGTGGGATTTCTTGCCTTATAAATGGGGTTGGGACCATCAGTTGTGTTGTTCAGAAGTCAGGTGGATACACAGCTGATAGTCCTACTGAATGGAGTGTTAGAATTTGTATTATGGCAAGAAAAAAGCAGCTAAGTAAAGAAAAACGAGAAGCCATCATTACTTTAAGAAATGAAGGTCAGTCAGTCCGAAAAATTGGGAAAACTTTGAAAGTGTCCCCAAGTGCAGTGGCCAAAACCATCAAGCGCTACAAAGAAACTGGCTCACATGAGGACCGCCCCAGGAAAGGAAGACCAAGAGTCACCTCTGCTGCGGAGGATAAGTTCATCCGAGTCACCAGCCTCAGAAATCGCAGGTTAACAGCAGCTCAGATTAGAGACCAGGTCAATGCCATACAGAGTTCTAGCAGCAGACACATCTCTACAACAACTTTTAAGAGGAGGCTGTGTGCAGCAGGCCTTCATGGTAAAATAGCTGCTAGGAAACCACTGCTAAGGACAGGCAACAAGCAGAAGAGACTTGTTTGGGCTAAAGAACACAAGGAATGGACATTAGACCTGTGGAAATCTGTGCTTTGGTCTGATGAGTCCAAATTTGAGATCTTTGGTTCCAACCACCGTGTCTTTGTGCAACGCAGAAAAGGTGAACGAAAGGACTCTACATGCCTGGTTCCCACCGTGAAGCATGGAGGAGGAGGTGTGATGGTGTGGGGGTGCTTTGCTGGTGACACTGTTGGGGATTTATTCAAAATTGAAGGAATACTGAACCAGCATGGTTACCACAGCATCTTGCAGCGGCATGCTATTGCACCCGGTTTGCGTTTAGTTGCACCATCATTTATTTTTCAACAGGACAATGACCCCAAACACACCTCCAGACTGTGTAAGGGCTATTTGATCAAGAAGGAGAGTGATGGGGTGCTACGCCAGATGACCTGGCCTCCACAGTCACCAGACCTGAACCCAATCGAGATGGTTTGGGGTGAGCTGGACCGCAGAGTGAAGGCAAAAGGGCCAACAAGTGCTAAGCATCTCTGGGAACTCCTTCAAGACTGTTGGAAGACCATTTCAGGTGACTACCTCTTGAAGCTCATCAAGAGAATGCCAAGAGTGTGCAAAGCAGTAATCAAAGCAAAAGGTGGCTACTTTGAAGAACCTAGAATATAAGACATATTTTCAGTTGTTTCACACTTTTTTGTTAAGTATATAATTCCACTTGTGTTAATTCATAGTTTTGATGCCTTCAGTGTGAATGTACAATTTTTATAGTCATGAAAATACAGAAAACTCTTGGAATGAGAAGGTGTGTCCAAACTTTTGGTCTGTACTGTATATACATAACATATCAAAAAGATAAATAAAACTTAACATTTAATATAATAGTTAAAATTCAACAAGGTCCTAATTTGCAAGTAAATAGACAAATCGGAACAATCTTACCGATTTCAATGGTGGACTGTAGAGGGTCCAAATGTGGCAGGGATTGTACCAAAGGATGGGTATAGGTAAATGATCATAGTAGGAATATCTAGCTCTTTCCCTAATACCCAAAGGTATAAAGCTCCCGCCCTGACAAGGGCAGTCCCGAAGCTTGCCCTAAAAAAGCCCAAACTGGTCGTGAACCGGTTAATTTCATAATATACTTTATTAACAGATTTTGTCTCCTTTCTGTGAAATCTTGAACTTCCTTATTCTTACCCTTGCTTCTGTATTGAGATTTGTCCCCTGCTTATCACTGTGTATGAGCTTGTGTGTAATGCAGGGAAAATGAGGGTGGGGGAGGATCCCTTCAAACTGCGATATCTCAGCATTATAAAACGTAGAAAAATTGCTTCTAATGTGGTATGAAAGAGGAGATTCTCATCTCTCAAACTACACTAAGCTTGCCTTTCTACCTGTGTTATGTCCAGTCAGGATTTGGAGCAGCAGCACATAACCCAATCCAGACTATATTTTCAATTTATGATATCACTGGAAATAACTCAGAATCTCCATTTTCATATGACATTAGAATCAAGTTTCTATATTTTATAATGCCTGAGATATAACTGAAATGGCCATCCCCAACCCTAATTTTCCTGCCACCAATAAACTCATACACCCTACAAAGTGAAAAGCAGGGTACAGTTCTCAATTGAGAAATAAAGGAAAGAATAAAGAGAGGCAGGATATCACAAAGAGGAGGCAAAAATTGTTAATAAAATATATTACAAAATTTATTAATAACATAACTACACTTTAAGACACAGAACAGTGCCATGAAGGCAGCAGTGACATACAAATGTGTGCACTTAATACTCTACAATTTCCTTCACACATACCTTTTGCAGTAAAACCTACCTATACAATATGCATGTATCACTAAAATAGCTGAGATGCCACAGAATAAGTGGAGCATGCACTTTGTCACTCTAGTACAAGCCTTTCACAGTCAGAAACTGCCGAACAAAGAGGTGAAGTATGGAAAGGAAGAGCAATGTTAACATATTTTCCCTCCCCCGCCTTCCAAATTTCATAACTTTTTTTATTTTTATGTCTACATAGCTAATTGAGGACTTATTCTTTGCGTGACAAGTTGTGCTTTCATTTTTCACCATTTTGGAGTACATACAGTGGGGAAAAAAAGTATTTATTTAGTCAGCCACCAATTGTGCAAGTTCTCCTTAAAAAGATGAGAGAGGCCTGTAATTGACATCATAGGTAGACCTCAACTATGAGAGACAAAATGAGAAAACAAATCTAGAAAATCACATTGTCTGATTTTTTAAGAATTTATTTGCAAATTATGTTGGAAAATAAGTATTTGGTCAATAACAAAAGTTCATCTCAATACTTTGTTATATATCCTTTGTTGGCAATGACAGAGGTCAAACGTTTTCTGTAAGTCTTCACAAGGTTGGCATACACTGTTGCTGGTATGTTGGCCCATTCCTCTAGAGCAGTGATGTTTTGGGGCTGTCGCTGGGCAACATGGACTTTCAACTCCCTCCAAAGGTTTTCTATGGGGTTGAGATCTGGAGACTGGCTAGGCCACTCCAGGACCTTGAAATGCTTCTTACGAAGCCACTCCTTCGTTGCCCTGGCGGTGTGCTTGGGATCATTGTCATGCTGAAAGACCCAGCCACGTTTCATCTTCAATGCCCTTGCTGATGGAAGGAGGTTTGCAATCAAAATCTCACGATACATGGCCACATTCATTCTTTCATGTACACAGATCAGTCGTCCTGGTCCCTTTGCAGAGAAACAGCCCTAAAGCATGATGTTGCCACCCCCATGCTTCACAGTAGGTATGGTGTTCTTTGGATGCAACTCAGCATTCACTCGCCTCCAAAGACAACGAGTTGTGTTTCTACCAAACAGTTCTACTTCAGTTTCATCTGACCATATGACATTCTCCCAATACTCTTCTGGAACATCCAAATGCTCTCTAGCAAACTTCAGACGGGCCCGGATATGTACTGGCTTAAGCAGGGAGACACGTCTGGCACTGCAGGATCTGAGTCTGTGGCGGCGTAGTGTGTTACTGACGGTAGCCTTTGTTACGTTAGTCCCAGCTTTCTGCAGGTCATTCACTAGGTCCCCCCGTGTGATTCTGGGATTTTTGCTTACCGTTCTTGTGGTCATTTTGATTCCATGGGGTGAGATCTTGCGTGGAGCCCCTGATCGAGGGAGATTATCAGTGGTCTTGTATGTCTTCCATTTTCTAATTATTGCTCCCACAGCTGATTTCTTCACACCGAGCTGCTTGCCTATTGCAGATTCAGTCTTCCCAGCCTGGTGCAGGTCTACAATTTTGTTTCTGATGTCCTTCCACAGCTCTTTGGTCTTCACATAGTGGAGTTTGGAGTGTGAATGTTTGAGGTTGTGGACAGGTGTATTTTATACTGATAATGTCAAACAGGTGCCATTACTACAGGTAATGAGTAGAGGACAGAGGAGCCTCTTAAAGAAGAAGTTACAGGTCTGTAAGAGCCAGAAATTTTGCTTGTTTGTAGGTGACCAAATACTTATTTTACACCATAATTTGCAAATAAATTCTTTAAAAATCAGACAACGTGATTTTCTAGATATGTTTTCTCATTTTGTCTCTCATAGTTGAGGTCTACCTATGATGACAATTACAGGCCTCTCTCATCTTTTTAAGTGGGAGAACTTGCACAATTGGTGGCTGACTAAATACTTTTTTCCCCACTGTATCAATTTTTGATTAGCTTTTATTAACAACAACAGCAGAACATTGCACATCGTTGCCCGGCCTCCTGGCTCCCATGGCAATCCCTCGGAACCTGCAATCTTATCACGGGGGGGTCTGAGAGGTGACAGGGGGAGATATTGCCCCTGATCCCCTGGATGCCATAATTGCTATTGATCATGGCATCCAGGAGTTAATCCGACTCCAGTGGCTTGTCCCGGCCAATGGCTGTATAATACAGTAAGAGTGACGGAAGTAATCCCGTAGAAACGGCACAGAGTGGGAAGGGGTGAAATAGAAGCTTCCTGGTATGTCTGTGTTATGTCAAACTGGTGTGCATGTCACTAAAACAGACATGTCAATATAGCCTGACAAGTGTATTTTAAAAAGGCTTGTCCTACTCCTTTTAAAGGTTTCCCATGTGCTGCATAATGCCCCCTCACTGACCCCTGCATAGTATTATGCCTCTTAGTGGCCATCACACAGTATAATGCCCCTGCAGTGGCCTCATAACATAATGGCCCATCACACATTAACCTGCCCCCACAGTGGCCCTTCAGACATATATAATATTATAATGTCTCTCTCCTAGTTGCCTCCATAGTTTCATGTCCCCATCCTGGTTTCCCCACAGTATATATATTGTACCCCCCTGGTGCAATGGAGTAAAATGGATCTGTTCTCTTCTGTCCCTTTTCCTGGAGGATGTCACTGCTGGCATCATCTGGGGAGGGACTTTTAACCAGATGAGACAAAGCAGCCATTGCTGGAAGTTGAGGACCTGGAAGAGGTGCATAAACTTTTTTTTCACTTTACTCCCATTATTTGCATCACATAGGAAACTTTTAAAAGGAGTTGCACAACCCCCTTTAACCCTAGACGATCACATTACAATAATGAAAACCCTCCTGAATATGTGACTTTAAAGAGGACCTTTCATGTCCTCATGCACATGCGGTTTTATATACCTCTAGAAAGCGATATATAAAACCGCTCGGTGGCTTTCCTGTTATGTGCCCCGGGGCTGGAGATATCGGTGCCGTTAGTTTTGGCACCGATCTCTGCCCACTGTCAGAAGGGCGTTCGTTCCTGAAAGTCTAGCTGGGCTGTAGGGAATGCCCCATCTGACAGTATAGGGCTATGAACTCAGAGCACTGCCAGCTTTCTAGCGGTATATAAAACCGCATGTGCATGAGGACCTGAAAGGTCCTCTTTAATTGTAGATTTTTAATTCACACATTAAATATAATAGTATATAATTTATTATAGTAAATATACTTGGCACATAACGCAGGTGCCTTAAGTGCATTTTAACACCTTAATGACATACCTAATTTTAGCTTTTAGAACCAATAAAACATTTTTCTTTCGTGTGTTACAGCAGTCATAACTTTTTTGATTCGTTCATCGGTGTAGCTATATGAGACCTTATGTGTGCTGGACAAGTTGTATTTGTAGCCAATTATATGTATAATGTAATTATATATATAATTTTTAAATGTATTTATTTTTTTAAAAAAAGAAAATATTTTGTTAAGGAGATTTTTTTACTTAAATTTGAATTGTTGTTAATAATATTTGACTTTTCGAAATATTACTTGACTTTTCACTGAAAACACTGACCACAGAATCTGAGGGGTTAATGACCTTTCTAAACATTTTGGAGGATTCCTATTAGCATGTATACTGCTAAAAAAGGGAGGAAGAGGTTAAAGGCAGAAATATTTATTGCAGGTATAGAGTAGAGGTGAGGAGGTACAGAGAGCATATGTAGAATTAACCCTTACTTCTCCTGCACAGTACACAACAAACAACACAGTGTAAAACACATAATTTCTATGGATATGGGGAGAAGAAATGGTAATTCTGTTACACAAGGTGAGGATGCACAGACTGGACCTTGAACCCCTTTCCCAGACAGATGAAGGAGCCAGGAGACACATCTACTATTAATCAGCAATGAAACTGATGAAAGAACACCAGACATGAAAACTGTAATGGCCTTGTCCATTTGAACGAATCCTGTTTGTGGCAATCAGTAGGAGGGTTAAGTCCAAAGCATTGGCTGTTTCTGTTTTCATAAATGATCCCTTATAAACATTATGGAAGGATATACAGTACCATAAATGTCTAATAGATGAGGGACCTGCCCTAAACCCTGACCTGGTAAGGGCACAGTTGAACCAAGGGGTAAAAGGCACGAAATAATAAAATCTCTCAACTGTTTGATCCCCTTGATAATCTAGCAAATGTGTGTCATTACCATATGTGACCACTGTAGTCAAACATGGCGTACCACTGAAGCCAGTGATTGGTTACAATAAAAAAAGAATGAGGTGGAGGACCAGAATGGCAGTGCTGGAACAGCAGGAGGATTTGACAAGTGCCTACTTGGCCTTTTATTATTTTAATATATTGCGTTTCCACAGTCTCATCCATATGTTTAAATACAACGTTTAGAAAGAGTGTGACATGATAACAACTCTTTATTTACTTTCACATTTTACCTATTTGATCAAGTTCTTTTAGCTTACCAGATTTGAAGGAAGAGGTGGCTTGGGATAAAATACATCTCTATACAGAACAAGGTAAAGTGCCAGAATGGCAGCAATCATCAACGAAGCAAAGACAGCCAAGATGGCTCCTATGATGACTTCTTTGGTTATTACACCTGAGGAGGGCAGAATATAATTATATATATATATATATATATATATATATATATATATATAGATTACATGTATAGATTATATATATACACATTCATACACATATACTTTGGACTGTAATCATTCATGATTTATCCTGCTAAAAGAAAATATTAATCACAAAAGAAGTGAGTACATTTAATCTGCTCTACTGAAAATTGTAGGAAACACATTAGCTAAAAGATGATTGAAAGAATACAGTTATATTTTGCCCAAGGACTTTTAAGGACCACTTCAGCTATAGTCAGCCTCTCCCACCATGATTTCCTTAGTTCAAAAATGCCAAACTCATAACATAATGGATAATGTAATAATTTCCAGTGCTTGCTTCACTTTTGTGTTTGTGGCATCATGGCATCAGTTTTAACGTTGGATGTCTGCCTCATTCAGAAAAGCATTGCTTCCACCATTCTCTCTCAATAGGTCAAAAATTACATGGACCCAGTTGATATATGTGAACCCAGTCTAAATAAACCTATCATGAAAAAAAAAATCATCAGAGAGCATTAGTGTAAAATAAAAAAAAAAGTGTAACTTTCCTCTTCATTGAATTTTCAACTACTGCATGTGACTATCGAGGACATTGATTGACTGAAGCAGCCATGTACCATCACTGGTGAAATGCCAGAACTGTAGAGGGTTACAGAGGACTGTTACTTGCCTTTTCTCAGCCACTCTGTCCCTGTGGACGGCTCTGGTACTCTCTATCTGGGTGCTTCAGCCGATCATTGGCCTCAGTGATCACATGCAGTAGTTGGGTATGTTATCACTGCAATGCCAGAATCTGCAGTCGCAGAGCTACTAGAAGTAAGAGATGAGTAGATCGGTTCAGAGTAAAGTGGATTAAGCCTGAATGTTCCAAAAGTTTTGGGTTCTATCTGAACCTGAAACTTTTGGGTTTTGCTATCCACACATCACTATTATACTCTGAGGTCTCTAGGGGTGTATCAACATCATGAAACTGTTAAAGTGCCATGACTTCAGCACGCCCTACTTGACTGCTGAGACCCAGATGTAGCGTGGGAGCTCAGGAGAAGTGAGGGGAGTAGGTGAGTATAAATGTTTATTATGTTTCCCCTCCTCCCTTGGGCCTCCACTTATTACACTCTGGAGTATAATACACCCCATAGTATAATAACAGCAGTTCCGGTTCAGACTGAAAACGAAAGAGGTGGATGAACCTCGCAAATAGTCGCAAAATAAATATTGAGAGGTTCACTGATCATTATTAGAGGTGAGTCAATAAACACAAGAACGCAAATAGCAGGCTTCTAAGAAAGGGTTTAAGAAAGGGTTATATACCATAATATGGCATTCAGGAGTCCAGATGGATGAACCTCTCAAGATTTGTTCAGTTACGGGTTTGGGTGGTTCAAGTCAAAGATTTTTTATTTTCAGGTCAAACAAGTTGGGTACAAACCACAGATTAAATTGACTTAAAACATAGTGCATGACACTGCCAGGGCTCCTAGGAACCTATCTATCCAATTTCTAGATCTCTAAGGCAAACACAGCATGTCTCAGTTAACACTTTGGGTTCAAGAGACTACAGTCTCATTATCCAAAACACTTTGCACTGTAATAGTACCATATTTAGAATCCTGCCTCAAGAGGCCCCAAAAATTGAACAGTCTATTTATTGAGTAGCATGTCTGTCTATCATAGGTAGATACGTATGTAAACTGATTTTTCTTATTCTCTCTCTTTTTTTTCTTCCAGAAAGGCACATTTGGCTGTTTGAGCTGTCAGAGTTATAATGCCTTCATTAAGTGAGACTATACTGTACATGCCATCCTGCTAAGGATCATAAAATGCCTTTTAAATATTTTGCAGCAACTATAGGCTTTGAAATGTCCCTGCAGGAGGATTTAGACTGCATTCCAAATTATTATGCAAATTATATTTTTCTCTGATTTTCCTAAATGGTCGACGCAAATGACAGTCCATATAATGTTCAAATCTTCAACCGTTAGAGTATAATCAGCACAATATTGGGTATAGCTGCCCCTGTGTGCTGGTAGGACAGGCAGAATTTTTAATTAACATAATTTATGCATGACTATGGTACCCTATAAGAGGTCAAAAGAGACCTCCCCCCTTGTGTTAGTTATAAAGAAAATAATCCTATTTTAGGGAGCGAAGCTTGTGCAGCTGTTAGGACTAAGTGAAAACAGATTAACATCATAATCAATGATTCCCTTACATCCTACAGCAGCACAATATGAGGATGTAGCAAGTAAGTCCCCTAGGTTTCCTCGCTCTACAGTGCTTAGGACTGACTGAACAAAGGCAGTCGCCTCCAAATTCCGGACATTTAGCTGGTAGTGCTTAACAAAAGTCAGCTGAGATGTCCAAAAAGCGGCTGCACAAATATGATCCAGAGGTACCGCATGACTCTCAGCCCAAGAGGTCGACACAGCCCTAGTTGAGTGGGCTGTAACGAATTCAGGTGGAGTTAACCCCTGAGCAAAAAAGGAAGTTTTAATGGCTTCCTTGATCCACCTAGATAAGGAAGGTTTGGAAGCTCTGGGACCTTTGTCTCTACCATACATATTAACTAGGACATTCTCAGATTTTCTGAAAGTGCACGTAGAAGGTAGATCTGGAGACACCTTACTGGAGACATCCAGTGTGTGAAGTTTTTCCTCCTCCTCAGAGGATGGAGCTGGAAAAAACACTGGTAGGGAAAAACCATCTGGTTGATATTGGCACGAGAAGGAACCTTAGGGTTAAATCCAGGGAGAAATCTGAGCTGGACCCTATCCGCAAAAAATGAGGTATACCCTCCTTCTTTCCCAAAGCAAAAAGCGTCCAGTGGAAAAGGAAGAGGAGAAGATTTCCCAAGGTAAGTTAACAAACTTAAAGGAAAAGGCATATGGGAGGACAAAAGAGACCTCCCTCCACCTGTCCCACCACACAGGGCAGAAAAAAACACAAGGGGGAGGTCTCTTTCGAACTTTTATAGGGTACCATAGTCATGCATAAATTAAGTTAATTTAAAATTCCACCTGTCCTACCAGCACACAGGCAGAAATACCCCATATTGTGCTGCTGTAGGACGTAAGTGAAATCAAATTTTATTGAACAAACCTCCCAATGATAACATTTTTTTTTCCCACAAATTAAATCAAAATCCGCTGTTCCAAATTATTATACACAACAGAGTTTCTAAACATTTTATAGGTTGTAAAGAACTGAAAATGATCATTTGATAAATTTGCAGCATTAAGAGTGAAATCAAAAGCTATTTCAATCGAAAACATCTTAACTGGCAAAGTTGCATGTTCTTCTTTGATATCACCTTCACAATTCTTGCATCCATATATAGTTTGCAGAGGTCATTTTCACACCTTCAGGGGCCTACCAGCTCTCTCCTCATGATTCTGGACCAAAACATGACTCCGCCACTTCCTTGCTGATGTCGCACCCTTGTTAGGACATGGTTGCGATCCACCAACCATCCACTACTCCATCCATCTGGACCATCCAGGGTTGCACAGCACTCATCAGTAAACAAGACTGCTTCAAAATTAGTCCCACTGCAAATGTTTCTGCTTATGAGCACTATTTAGGGGTGGCTGAATAGTTGGTATATGCGCAACTGCAAGCATCTGGAGGATCCTACACCTTGAGGTTCATGGAACTCCAGAGGCTACAGCAGCTTCAAATACCTGTTTTCTGCTTTGTAATGGTATTTTAGCAGCTGTTCTCTTAATCCAATGGATTTGTCTGGCAGAAAACGTCATCATTATGCCTTTATTTGCACAAGCTCGTCTGTGCTCTGAATCAGTCACAAATCTCTTCACAGTACGATGATCACGCTTACATTTTTGTGAAATATCTAATGTTTTCATACCTCATCCAACACATTTAATTCTGTTCGGCAGCAGAGAGGTCCTTTTTCTTTCCCATTAATTGCTTAATAATGTTGAACGTCCTTCTTAAGTAGGTTTCCTTTAATTGGGCTAACCTGGCAACAGGCCCGGTTTTAGACAAAGTGTGGCCCTGGGCAAAATGAAACGTGGGGCCCCAAATTCTCACATATTGTTCCAAAAAAACAAATGCACTGCTGAATTGATTTCTAGCATTAGGGTATTTGCGAGGATCTTAAAAGATAAGGGGCAAGAGATCCAACTCCCTACAGGCACAAAAAAATTATTTATAAACCTATATCTTTATTGAATAATAATGCTATACAAAAAAACAAATGTAATATTATGTCCATACTGTTACTGTAATGGAACAAAGCACCCCATGCACTAACGTTACCAATGATACCTCTATACAAGGCCCAAATAATACTGCCACACTATGACGGCAACCATTACCTTTACATAGTGACTTAATACCACCATACTGTTACTTCCACTGTACAAAACCAATATTATCACAATACAGTGACAGATACATCCTCTACACAGATGCTCTGTTGCCCCTCATAACACATAATGCCAGATAGTGCCTCATATTTTGCCCAAAACTTTAGTTGTAATGGAGACGGTAGAAATGCACCACAGTAATAATGTCAACTTTTGTGCTCAGTAGAATAATAGTGACCACACACTTTTATCATAATAAAATTTGATTATATAATTAAAATAATGATTTAGCAATTCTTCTCATGATATTAAAGTTCACCTCATTTCAGCCCTGCATAGTAAGAGTGCCCACCATTATGCCCCTGCAAAGTAATAATGCCCCTCCCGGCCCACTACACAGTAAGGATGCCCACCTTTGTGTGCTTTAGAAAGTAATAAAGGTGGGCATTATTATTGTGTGGGAGGCGAAAATGGATTATTACTGCTTTGCAGAAAAGAGGTATTATTGTTAATAATACTCCCTTTTTGTCCTGCAAACAGTACACCCCTCTTTGTGCCTCCACAGAGTAATAATGATCCACTTTGTACCACCTAATAGGTAACAGTGTCTCCTCGTAGATTACAGCTTATCAGTTATGGTACCTTTTTGTGATAGTGCCCACTTATTTGTTCTAGCTCCCACTTATTATAGTGCCCCCTTAATAGTTCTAGTTCCCCATTATTATAGTGCCACCTCATTAGTCCCCCCTTATTACGGTGCCCCCTTATTATAGTGCCTCCTTACTAGTTTCTCCTTATTATAGTCCCCTCTTATTATAGTATCTTTTTATTAGTTCTCCCTTATTATAGTGCCTTCTATTAGTTCCCCTTATTATAGTGCCACCTTATTAATCCCCCCTTATTATGGTGCACCTTATTAGTTCCCCTTTATTATAGTGCCCCCGTATTAGTTCCCCCTTATAATAGTGTCCTCGTATTAGTTTCCCCTTATTATAGTGCCCCCATATTAGTTCCCCCTTATTATAGTGCCACCTTATTAATCCCCCTTATTATAGTGACCCTATATTAGTTTCCTCTTATTATAGTGCCCTCGTATTAGTTCCACCTTATTATAGTGCCTTCTTATTAGTTCCCCTTATTATAGTGGCCCCTTATTAGTTCTAGTCCCAACTTTTTGCCTTATTATAGTTTCCCCTTTAGTTCTAGTGCCCACTTATCTTATTAATTGCAGTGCCCCTTTACAGCTTTAAATCCCCTCTGTCCTCCAGAAAATAAAAAATAAAAAACCTACTCACATTACCTGATCCTGACGACGGAAAATTATGAAGTCTCCCCGGCTGCAGAAGAGGTCCAGCACAGACTGCGCAATGCAGTGACGTCATCGTGAAGCCTGAACCAAGATGTACGGTGTGCACTATACTGTGGCTTCCAATCTGACAGAGCATGGAGAATAGATCGCTATGCTCTGTCATAGGTGACAGGTTCAACTGAAGCGGAGACTCCGCTTCAGTTGAAAGTGGGTGCTCTCATGATCGGAGGCACGAGGGGAAACTTCGGGTGCCCCCGGATCCACTGGGGGCCCTTTTGGGCTGCGGGGCCCTGGGCGGCTGCCCAGTTTGCCCCCCCCAACCCCGACCCTGCCTGGAAAACTAAGTATCACAGGTCTTTGAGATTGATTTCAGTAATCCAAAGAGCCCTGAGACACAATACATCCATGAGTTTAATTGGAAAACAAAAACTTAAATCTTTATGATACAAATCTGATTTGCATAATAATTTGGAATGTGGTATATGTGGGGCATACCTCAAGATAGATCCATGTTCATGAATTTACAGAAGCCATTCAGAATTATAAGGAATTAAACTGAAAAGAATAAGAAGTAGTGCAAACAGTGGTAATGTATTCATATGATCTGGTTTAATATTGGAGTGGTGTTGTGGCCCATTTAAAGTAACTAGATTGTGTGTGAAACCATTTAATCTAATATTATTACATGATACATACATTACACCAATAAAGTTTTAATATTTTGTACTACAGTAGAGGTATTGGTTATAGTCTATATAGTTTGTACTCATGTGGTTCTATAATGATTTTGTAGTTGCTGTATTATGTATATTTATTCTGACTTTTCATGAAATGCCTTGTTGGGCAATCTGTTCTTTGGTTGTATACATGGTATTGCATCAATGTTTCTGTTGATAATAGCCCAATTATATCTGCAGCACATTTTGCATTTCTCTCTGAGGCTGGGGGTGTGTACAATACAGAGCAGTCTACCCCCCTCCTCATCCATTATTGCTACTACTGGTTCCTTTACATGCAATTCTGCCAGGATTAACAGTAAAATAGCATACAAATAATTGACAAAAGCCCAAACAAAAATACAGGAGGTCCAGGGAAACTGGGCTCCGAATCTAGGTTATAACATCACATCAATAATAACACAAACAACTAGTCAGAAGTAGTTAGACTCTCCTTTACACTCATTTTCTTCAGTGTGGTATCTTTTTCACCATGGGACAGGAGTCACTGCCAAAGTCGCCATGTAGCCCTAGTCTATTTTATTATAGGTATCCAACAGGTATTTATTTATTTTGCTTACTTATATAGCACCAGCATATTCCTTTACAGATATCCTTATAACTCACTCTCCCAAGTAGGGCTCACAATCTGTAGGAAGAAACAGAGTACCCAGAGGAAAGCTGCAGAAACACAGAGAGAGAATACAACCTCCGTGTCAATGTTGTCCTTGTTTGGATTTGAATCCAGGATTTCAGTATTGCAAGGCAACAGTGCTAGCCACTGAGCCACCATGCTGCCCAAATAGTATCACCTTTGAGTGCATTCTCACAATGCAGCTGACACATGCAGGCAAAACCCTGGCCACAAATGCTTGCATGATTATACAGGCTAATGGTGCAATCATTAGCAAAAGCATACCTGCGACATCAGGAGCACGCAACCCGAGTCCAAACTCAAAGAGCCATGTTCGTTCTGGTAAACACCAAACACGGTGTGTGGCCTGAAGCTAGAGAGAAGCAGATGCATCTCCCTTCAGATCCAGCTCTAGATATGCAGATTTTCTTGTTTCTGGGGTCCCCACCGGAGGTACCCCACCTCGACCAGTGCTAACCCTGCTGGTCTCACTCAGTCACGTGCGTTTGCGAGGGTCCTGGCACTTCCTACCAGGACGAAACTTGGGACGGCTCCCACATGAGCTGCAGACTCCATTTACCTTGCTACGAGGCAGCCCTGCTTCAACTGCCTGCCCACAATCCTGTAGTGGTGAGCAACATAACTCTCAGCCAGCCACAATCAACTCTGAGGCTCTATCCTGATCTGTGCCCGTGATCTATTCTGTGACAGTGTGTCTCTTGGTCGCCAGATATCCCTCACCCTGTGCTGTACCAGGTGACAAACCATCTTGTATTTACACCCCTGCCTCTCCTGCTGTGAACTATCTTTGCTATTGCTACATTGGGGATTATGTTTTTTATCACCATTCTCTCTCTCCTTGGAGGGCTGGGGATCTTCTGTTGTTGCTTACCTCCTGAGCACTATATCTCTTCCATGCTGTTAGTAGTTATTTGGACTCAGTTCTCCAGAGGGCATTGTTAAGTATTGGCTGGACTTACACTCTGGTCCCTGCTAAAGCTGCAGTATGCTGCTACCAGCTGCTGCGCCTATGCCTGTTTTCTGGCCCAGTCAAACATCGCAAGTAATGTCTGGTTAACGTCTCAGCTACTCTCCATGGCTATCTTACACGCAACAGAGGCCTGATTTTGCTCCACTTACCAACCTCCCACCTGCTTGTTATGTAAGATGTCTACGTGCTTTGAAAAGCTGAAAACCCATAAACCTAGAACCATAAACCTACTGTGTGGCATACCTTGCTAGAATTGTTTATTTCATCATGCCCATCTGGCTCCATAGTGGGGCTCTCCCCATGGCAGCACTACCTCTCTAGCTACTTCTGACCAAGAACCAATGGGAGACGCCAGCCATGGCTGATCTGGAACCCACATCCCTGTTTGCGAAAATTAAACAACTGTTCTCTATTGAACTTTCTAAAGCTGTGGCTGACTTCACTAAACAAATCCAGGGCCTCGGGTCTAGGGTCTCAGAGGTTGAGGACAGAATGGACAAGGTTGCGGATGCCCTAGAAGAGGAGAAAACCCATCTTGATGACTATGCTCAAAAATTGGAGGCCATTGATCTCAAATTGGAGGACTTGGAAAATAGATCTCGGACAGCTAACATACACATCAGAGGAGTGCCAGAATTGATATTTCACCTGTTTCCAGTTTCTGGCTTCGGCCTATTACAATTAACTAATTGTATACTCTGACATTAGCTTTACTGTTTCAATATGTATGCTCTTTAAGCAGGTGATATTATTATTACTATTGTTACTTTGCCCTTCCAGGGTGGATATTGGATTCATAAGTTACAACCTTTACCCGCCTCTTAATCTTAGCATTATTTCTCTGCCCTTGGGGGAAGCCTGTGGCAACGGTCCCATTGTTCCCCCTATGCATTGTGTGTTATAGGGTCAGCTACGCACCACTCCTCCCCGGTGTGTACACCCTACGTTGGAGTTTGTAGGTATTTTCTATAGTTGTTTATTCCCTTTTTTTCCTACAGCACTGCCATTCACCTTAAAGTCCCCCTCATCTGAACCCACAGTTTAATATTTCCCTCATCTGCCCCCACAGTTTACTGTCCCCCTTTATCTTCCCTCAATTTAATGTCCCCCTCATCTGCCCCCACAGTTTAACTGGGGGGGGTCAGATGAGAGGGACATTAAACTGAGGGGGTAGATAAGGGGGACATTAAACTGAGGGAAGATAAAGGGGGACATTAAACTGTAGGGCAGATGAGGAGGACATTAAACTGAGGGAGGTCAGAAGAGGGAGACATTAAAATAGGGGGCCAGATAAGGGGAAAATTAAACTGGGGTGTCACATGAGGGGGACATAATGACTGTGGGGCCAGATAAGGGGGACATTGAACTGAGGGAAGATGAAGGGGGACATTAAACTGGGGCAGATGGAGGGGGACAGTAAACTGTGGGAGCACCAGTAAATGACATTATAATGTGGGGGTGACTGTAAGGGCATTATACTGTGTGGGGGTACAAGAGAAATGGATGGGAGTGGGTAGAATCAAAGTAGAAGTGGGTGGGGCTAAATTTGCACATTCTGTCCCTCTTTCTGTTCTTTGAAAGTTGGGAAGTATGTGTTAGGTACATGAGCGCTCTTTGGCTTTTGGAGTGCAGATTTTACAGAAATAGTTTTCAGGTGCCATGTTGCAATTGCTGCTCCCCTGAGGCACCAGTAAAGTAAAAACCACCAACAAATGACCCCAATTTTGGACACTACACCCCTTAATCCATATTATACTGTGCGGGGGCCACTATAGATCATTATACCTTGCGGGGACACTCTGGAGCACCATACCCTGCTGGGGCAACTGTGGAGCATATTATACTGTTCAGGGCCACTATGGAGCATTATCCTCTGCAAGGGCCACTGTGGAGCATATTATATTGTACGGGGGCCATTGTGGAGCATTATACTGTGCGGGGGACACTGTGGAGAATATTATACTGTGCGGAGGCCACTGTGGAGCATTATACTGTGCAGGGGCAACTGTGAAGCATATTATACTGTGCGGGGGCCAGTGTGGAGTATTACACTGTGCAGGGGCCACTGTGGTGAATATTATACTGTGCGGGGGCCACAGTAGAGCATTATCCTGTGCAGGGGCCAGCATGGAGCATATTATACTGTGCAGGGGCCACCGTGGAGAATATTATACTGTGTGAGGGCCATTGTGAAGCATTATACTGTGCGGGGGCCACTGTGGAGCATTATCCTGTGCAGGGGCCAGCATGGAGCATATTATACTGTGCAGAGGCCACCATGGAACATTATACTGTGCAGGGGCCACTGTTGAGAATATTATACTGTGCAGGGGCCAATGTAGAGCATTATACTGTGTGGGGGCCACTGTGGAGCATTATACTGTGCAAGGGCCACTGTGGAGAATATTATACTGTGCGGGGGCCACTGTGGAGAATTATCCTGTGCAGGGGCCACCATAGAGCATATTATACTGTGCAGGGACATCACTGGAAAGAAGCCTGCCCACCCCCCTCCCTAGCCCCATTATACATTCTTGTTCCTTCTGTGGATATCTGGATCTCAGGACATCATCACTGGAAGGTCCGCCTCTTTATTGCATGTGCCAGCTGTCCACACATGCGCAATACAGTGGGCGGCCGGCCCACATCACAAAGAGGGTGTGGCGGCCGCCGATGACATCATTGGTCCGGACCTGGAAAGCCGCGTGATGTCATTTTAGAAAAGCTGCGACTGACTGGTTTAATTAGATCAGCCAGTCGCAGCGATCATGCTGCAGGGAGTACCCCTATAGGTGACATGCTGTTAGGATACAACAGCCACCTTTAGGAGACCCTCCAAGACTCACCTGACATTGTGCTGTATGATCACCATCGTTTGGTGATGTACATATGCTACTACTGGCTGGTCTGCATTGACCAGCCTGTCACAGTGATCGTCAATGTGGGGTGTGACCCTCCTTGGTGATGATTAGAGCTGGCCTGCTGTCAGGGAAACAAAACTGCTGTTATTATAATTAATCCCTAATATGACTAGTAGCATTCGTGCGGAAACCAAGTGGCAACCACACGGACCCCATTATAGTCAATGGGGTCTGCAGGTTTTCTTAGGTAAACCACTTTTCTATGCGTATAGGTTTCTATTTAGGGGGTCCCCAAGCGGACTCCCCGAACTGAATTCCAAACGCAGATGTGAACCGGCCCTTACTTTTGCTCCACGGTGAACAGCAAACAATTTAAAATGTTAAATAGCAGTGGCAGATTTTTTTTTTTTTTATCACCCCCCAAGAAAGTTAAAATTTAATCAATAAGTTATAGGCACCCCAAAATGTTATCATTAAAAAGTGCATCTCATCCTGCAAAATCATATGGCTACATCAGCAGAAAAATAAAAATAAATTAGAGCTTATACAATGTGACAAAAAAAAAAAAAAAAAAAAAAAAATCGCCACATCTTTATGGAAAAACTGGCTAAGTCAGGAAGGGAAATGTGTAAATTGTACAAGTGTATACCAGGGTACACCCCAGGTTTAGAGTTTACGAGGAAAAACACACCAGAACTGATCCCCCAGAATGCCCCACCAACTCTAGATGCTAGTGGGGAATATAGTGTTATCTATAGTATAATGTATGCCACACAGCTTACATATTACCTTTTCACCATCCCCTGTGCATTCACACCTGGGAAAACTAATGCTCACTAAGCCTCTTGATAAATTCTTTTAGGGGTGTATTTTTTGAAATGGGGGTCACTTACTAGGGGATATCACTTTAATAGCACCTTAAGATCTCTGAAAACGTGAATCGCGTCCAAAAACCAAGCATCTAGATGTGCACTTCAAAAGCCAAACAGCACTCCTTCCCTCCTGCTGTGTGCCCAAACAGCAGTTTATGAACCACATATATGACATTGCTAAGTGGGGTATCCTGAGTATACAATGCCATATGTGGGTATAAACAGCTGTTTGGGCACAGAGCAGGATAAAGGAGGAAAGCAGCACTATTTTGTTTCTGGTGCAAAAATTTAGATGGTTTGGTCTTTGGACGTCATGCCACTTTTGCAAATCCTCTGAAATGCCAGTAAAATGGGATTTATCCAGGGGGGTTCAGCTGGGTGTTCATTTCTGGAAACTAAATGAATACAACCCTCAAGGGTTAATAATTCTTGCTACACTGCTTGATGAATTCCTTGAGGGGTGTAGTTTACAAAATGGGATCACTTCTTGGGGAATTCTACTTTAATGGCACCTCTGGGGCTCTGCAAAATCAACATGCATCTGAAACCAGTCTCTAAATCTACACTGCAAAAGCCAAAAACACAGTGCTCCTTCCTTTCTGAGCCCTGAAAAATTCCAATTTTCATTTTGCACATTATTTTCTGTGAAGCACTCTTGGGCTCAAAATGCTCCCTATAACGCTTGATAAATTCCTTGAGGGGTGTAGTTTCTAAAATAGGGTCATATATTGGAGGTCAATTTTTTTTTATTGCCCACCAGTGCAATGTAAATAACCAAATTAGGCCTCAAAAGTGCATGGCGCTCTTTCACTTCTGTCTTATTTCTAGGCAAAAGATGAGGGTTGCATTTAGGGTGTTTCCAAAATGAGGAAACAGAGAAATAATAACTGGAGAGCTGACTTTTCACAGTGCCACAAGCTAGGCATGACATACTGTAAATTAAAATTTCTGTTTTCATTTTGCATCATCCACTGAGCATTTCTATGGTTAAAATATTGTGTGTGAAATTGTGGGGCAGTTGTGTGGTCAAAATACTCATTATTCCCCTTTATAAATTCCTTGAAGGGTGTAGTTTCCAAAATATGGTCATGTTTGATGGGTTTCCATTGTACTGGCACTTTAGGGGCTCTGTAATTGATACATGGAACCTCAAAACTATTCTAGAAAAATCTGCCCTCCAATAGCCAATTAGCGCTCCTACTGTTTTGAGCCCCGTCATGTACCAAACAGCAATTTATAACTACATGTGGGGTATTGCAAATGCAATGCTTTTTCTCATTTTTTGGCTAAATGAATGTCTAAAAAAATGAAATGTCTAAATTTCACCTTAATTTTGCTTTCATTCACAGGAAATTTTTAAAGAATTAACAACTTTCCTAAATGCTGTTTTTAATTATTTGAGGGGTACAGTTTTGAGGTTGGGGTGATTCATGGGGATTTCTAATATACAGGCTTTTAAAATCGCCTTCAGAAGTAAAGAGGACCCAAAAAATGGGTTTGGGAGATTTTCTGGGTAAATTTGGAAAATTGCTGTTACACTTGTAAGACTCTTCATGTCCAAAATAAAATGGACGACTAAAAGATGATGCCAACATAAAGCAGAGATATAGTAAATAATATTTATTAACAAATTTGGGTGTTAAAAGTTGCAAATTTTTGCAAATTTTCACCATGTTTCCTATTTTTTTCATAAATAAATGCAAAAAATATTGACTACAGTTTACCACTAAGAGGAAGTATAATATGTAATGAACAAACAAATTTCAAAATCACTTGAGTAAGTTAAAGCATTCGAAAGTTATTACCATAAAAAGTGTCAGATTTAAAAAAATGGGTCTGTATCCTCAAGCTGGGGCCCCACGTGGCATAAATGCTGCGGTTTGGCCGTGGCAGAAATGCTGCAGCAAAAACTGCGGCGTATTACAGTCCCTGCAAAGTGGATGGGATTCTAGTGAATCCCATCCACACATTGCGGAAAAATATGCACAGCAGACATACTTCAATTTCCAAAACCATCATGGTTTTGGAAATCACAGCATGTCAATTATACATATGTCTAAGCTGGCGGTTTCCTTATAGGTATAATGAAAGCAGAAAGTCCACAGAGGAAACCTCTGCAAACTTTCAGTGAAAAGCACTGTGGAAAAAAAATGCGATGCGTTTCCGCCGCAGTTTTTCCCCCAGCGCTTTTTTACTGTGTCCTGCTACATGGTGCCTTAGCCTTACGGTGTTTCTAGGCAGTGTCTTCAAGGGATTAACAGGGTATTCTAGATCCAAATGGATTTTTAATACTGATGAGCTATCCACATGATAGATCATCAGTATGAGATCTGTGGGGTCCATTACCTGAACCCTGCACAGATCAGCTGTTTTGGCAGTCTCTAGGCACAGAGGCTGCTTTAGTGGACAGGGAACGCATGCAGCTCCGCTGTTATTCAAATATTAGGAGCAGCACTGAAATTCCCTGCAACCATCGCTATACATTAGTCGAGTATAGCGTAGCTCCTATTACTTAGAGGGGTTGTCCAAGATAAATCCAAATTTTAATCACAAGGCCTCCATGCCCCCCCTCCAAATTTCTAAATTAAATGTATTATCAATATTTGTTTGTTTTTCTGTAATATATGTAGGTCATGAGACCTGCATATGCCCATATTTTGCTTTTGCGCTAATCAATATCCGCACCAGCAACGTCAGTGTAAAAGTTCTGCCCCCAGTCCTATTATACTTACCTGACAGTCCCATTGTTTTTCCTGGTATCTCCTCACTCAAGATGTCATCACCAGCCGGAACCTCCTCTTTGTGACGTGCGCTGGTCGCCCACGCATGCGCAATACAGTGGGCAGCACCCATGACAAAGAGGAGGTGAAGGCCGGCAAGGTAAAATGTAACCCTGGCCGACACCTACGTCAGGGGATTATAGTGCAATATAAGATGGACTGCACATGCACAATCCTTATTATACTGTGCGGGGGCCACTGGGAGGATTATATACCATGTGGGGCATTATACTGTGGGGGGCTCAAAATTCCTGCTGGCAGCGCTGTAATGATGATATACGGAAATGATTACAATATTACAGTCAAAGGAGAAAGTTATTGAGTAAGTGAGTGTAAGATGGGGAAACAGCCCTTATATTATGAATGTAACTATTTCTATAAATAAGGTTATTTTTTTTTTATAAACTGACATTTGTTTGTTTGAATACAAGAGGCCACTGTTACCTCAGAAATGGGAAGGACTGTAATTGTGTAATTCCCTGGAGTAGTGACGTGGAGACCCTGTTCTGCAGAGGTGGTACAAGAAGGAGCAGAGTGTTTGTGGCAGCCATCTTAGGAGTGTGCTTTTGAGCTTTTAGAAGAAGAAGGACTGAAGTGAGAGAAAACGGATTCCTAAGGGATCGGATATATAGCAAGGGGGTGCTGAAGCAGAGACTGTTCCAGGGTTTGTTCAGACAGCATCCTAAGTTGAAGAATACTATCAAGAACCCGGCTGAGAAGTGGCCCTGTCAGTGAGACCGCATGTTTTCTGGATGAGCCCTGCTTTCAGCTGTTCTAGACAAAAGCTAAAGGTACACAGCAAATCTGGATCAGTAAGAGAAGTAATCGTGCACACACCGCATTACAATTTTGGCGCAAATTGCTTGGGACTGAGTAAGAATAGTTAGGCATACTCATCTTCACAGGCCACACTACTGGTGAATTATCTACCTATACGGTAGTAAGGACTAAGACTCAGAGAGTTCTATAGACTTGTAACTCCCAGAGAGGAGCTTCTGAGGAAGCCTAGAAGCGACATCTTATACATTGTCATATTTTTTTGGCTTTCAAGCTGACCTACTATTATATTTACTCGGTTGTACTTTGTTTGTGGGGAATAGGGGTATTTTGATAAGTTTGTAAGCTCTTGTGTTGTACCACCGGTGCCCCTATCACATTCACTGAATTGTTCCTGTGACTAGGGTGATAAAAAGGTAACAAGCGGCTGGTTAGTTGCAGCCTGCAGATAGGTAAAAGCTTGGAGTGTATTGGAGCAGGACATGAGAGGGCACCGCGCTGTACAACACCAGGGTCTCAGCATCCTGGCCGAGTGTATGTAAATAATTGGGAGTAGTTTTTTTGGTAAAGAGGTGTTACTACACAAAGTAAAATCTTGTTTTTTACTAGATTGATTTGGAGTCGCTTCCTTTGTTCGTGACTTCTCTGTATCCTGGGAAGCCCACCCCGGTACACGGCTTACATGAGAACTTGGAGTTTAAAGATGGCTGCTGAGAGTGTAGTGGGCGGGCAGGCTAGCTAGGGAAACGGAGAGGGAGTGAGTGAGAAAAGGAGGGGGAGTGAGTCAGCTTTGAGTGCAGCCCAAGGTATCATGGGAGGAAAGGCACAGAACAGGATGCCAGGAGCTCCCAAGAGAACCCAGAAATCACTCAAAGCACTGCTAATGGTATTTGGGTGCACTTATTAACTTATTAATAGCACTAAGACTTTTATTGAAATTTTTTTTTTTTTGCTGGAAATCCCCTTTAAATAGGAGCAGCGTGTATGTGCACTTTGTCCACTGCAGCAGCTTCCTGCACCTGGAGGCTGCCAGAACAGCTGATCTGTGCAGAGTTCGGGTGTTGGACCCCCGCAGTTCACATACTGATGACCTTTCCTGTAGATAGGTTATCAGTATGAACTATCAGTATGACCTGTATTAGGAGATGGCAACCCCCTTTAATGGATTGTACCATACAGGTGCTGATATGTCATGAGTATTAGTGTTGAATGCCATAATATGCTCTAAAATGGTGTATAACTATTTCTTAGACGACTGCTGCTTGTGTTTATTGACTGTTTGAACTGGACTGTGGTAGAGCCCTGAAACAAGAGGCCATATATCTATACAACTACGTGTTGCACTGCAGTCATTCTTGTGTATGCTGAGCTATTAGAGGTGAGTAATGCTTAAAGTCATATTCCAACCACAACATATTACTCCCTATTTTTCTGAATGGTGGAGGTTCAACTGCTGTGTCACCACAACAACAGAGGCCCCCACAATTATGAGAAGTGGGGTGTTTTGAACTCTAGTTTGAACGGAGGCAGCGGTTGGAAATGTGTGCCTCCACTCCATTCATTTCAATGAGCTGCTGAGAGAAGCGCTGTCCCATTGAAATGAAAGGAGCTTGTTCTAGCATTTCCAATCACTACCTCTGTTCAAATTGTAGTACAAAACACCTCAGTTCTCATAATTGTGGTGGCTCCCCACCAATCATGGACCACCAATCAGCAAGGTACCCCCAACAAGGAACTTGTTGTGGCTGGAATGTTTCTTTAATGTTCATTTCACACGCTTCACCCTATCCTGAGATGATTTTATTTGCCCACAAAACCCCTTTAAGCTCTATATCCAATTCAGGGACAATACAGTATGTTTTAAGTCTTTTTGTGTCTTCCAGAACATTCACCTTTCTGCATGGCCAGCTGACTAACACAGCTGAGATACTTAAAGGGCTTGTGCAGCATTAGAAAATATGGCTGCATTCTTAATCTCAGGAAGTGACCTCATGTCCATTGATCACATGGCCATGCTACAGCTCAGTCTCATTAAAATGAATTAGGCTGAGCTTCAGAATGGCCATGTGATCAATAAATGTGATGTTACTTCCTGAGAAGTTAGCCATATTTTCTAATCCTGCACAACCCCTTTAAAGGGAGTCTGTCACCAGTGTTAAGCATGTGAAACTGACAGCACAGTTAGATAAATGAAGCTCATCTGAGTGCAATGGTTTTCCCCCCCTAAAAAAATCTGGGTCTCCCTTGATGAGATAATCTTTGATTTCTAAATATGCAAATAAGCAATCTGGATCTACGCTCCTCACCGCATTGTAATTGGCCTCCTTCCCTAAAACCAGATGGGGATTGTGAAGTATGGGAACCTCTAAGTGATAACTGGTACTTCTCTTTTTTTATTCCATTACTGGGTTTAGCTTCAAAACTGCAACAGAAATCCTGAACAAAACCAGAGTTTGGGCCAAGAAACTTGGCTCGTGTATTGGTCATACTTAAAAGTCCAAACGTAGCTGAGCAGAACATGAAGTTACTTTCCCAGCCAGAACCTTGCTGTGTGAAACCAACTATATCATGTATTAACACTGCCAAGACAACTTTTTTTTTTTATTATATCTTTTTAGAGGAGTTCCACTTTTGCATTATACAATTATACAGTTTTGTATACTGGGTTATCATTCTTCTCAATGGGGAGAATTTATTATACTATCTAAGTCTGAAAGTTTGAGTAGAAGTTGTAGATCATTTGTGCAGGGCCCGAATATGTACCACACATAAGCCACTCTGTTGTTTTTCTGCCCGTTCACCACTTTTTAATACAGAGAGCAGAGTGAGTAGGAATGGTTCGGCTGTTTATTTACTGTAACTGATGCCAGAAAACTGGAATGAGCTTTAGCTAAGTTTCAATTAAAATTTTGGCGGATGGTTACTCCTGAGATTTCATTAAGAGGCCAGAGCCTCGCCCCAGAGGGAAACACCAGTCTGAATAATTCATTTCCCCCCAATGTACTGTTATAAACATCCCTTAGTAGTGGCAGAATTTTCTTATTTAAGTCTATGACTATGCAAGTGATATGAAGCTCTATAACAGAAAAATAGCAACAAATATAAAGTTTCAAAGCCTAAGTGAAGTTTTGAAACTCTTGATTTTCTGGCAGCGTTTGTGACACTAATACATGATGTGATATACTTTATTGCCAATTTTGGCTTCTTAATGTGAAATTCTGCACGGAAATCCACTTTCTTTCCCTTTGAAATCTGTACAATGCTTCTCACTGTGTATGGGAGGGAAAACTGAGGCTGGAGGTGGGGAGGTCACTTCAAACAGATATCTCTCATGTATTTTGTAACCTACAACAATGATTCTGGTGTCACATGAAAGATTAAATTCTTCGCCTTTATGTAATACCAAGATCACTTTAAGTGTATTATTTATTGGGAGCAGCTGCATATAAATATGCCAATTCCGACTGTGTTTTCAGCTGGTGGTATCTTTGGAAATAAGGAAGATAGAACTATGATCTTGGCATCATATGAACTCTGAGAATATATTTGATATTACGGAATCAATGTTATAAATTATAACATGCCTGAGATTTATCTGTTTGAAGTGGTCTACCTCTCCTCCAGCCTCAGCTTTCCTGCATTGTAAATGTGCCTGCACACCCATACACAGTAAGCAACAGTGTGCAGATTTCAACCAGAAATAGAGAAACAAGGGAGAAACGTGTAGGTTTCACACAAAGGAGACAAAATATGTTAATAAAGTATATTACAATATTTATTAATATTACAAATACTGACAGAAAATCAAGAGTTAGTGACGCTTGAAAAAAACAAAATGGCTTTTAATGGCTGGTCAGGTGATTTTAGACAAGGGACTTATCTTTTAAAGTTTATCAAGTAAAGATGGGGGATAAAACTTTTTGGAACTGGGTTTTTAAGATCTGTGAGTGCATTAAAACAATGTCCAATAGTCTTTGCTGTTTAGTTAAATGAATAATATCACACTCTTGTTAAGCTCTTCACTGTATTTATTCTACTTAGCCCTCTAGATGTAGATCAGCCCTCCTGTTCTATATGGTAAATAATGGATTTGGGGTCTATTCAGATGACCATTTTCAGGCCAGGAAATAAGGTCTGTGTATCGGCTGCATTTCTGATTCATCCATGGCTTATGTGAACTGAACTACTGCTAAATGAACTACTATTTGGAAACGCAATACACCAGTGTTTCTTCTGAATCTCACTATCAGTATGATGCTGTGCGTTCAGCTCAGACAAGCCGTGGTCAAGCCTGGAAATGAGCCATGATGCCAAAAAGTAGTATACTGACTGGATGCAGCAGTAACATGCCTATCGGTTAAAAAACAAAACAGAGGAGGGAGACCTCCAAGTGCCTCAATTGGATAGGCAGGGGATTGGAAATTAGAAGTGAAAGCCAGTAGTGGATATAGCAGCTTTACCACAAAGTGTGGCCTCAGCCTAAAACTGAAATCATACCTGCAGTTTTTGTGGATTTTTTTTTTTTTTAGCCAGATATGGAAAATTATGCCTGAAAAATGTGCATAAAAAAACTGCATGTGCGTTTTCAAGCTAAAAATCTCTGATCTCTCCTGTTTTATGAGTCTGAGGGGGTAGTCTTAATGATGGATCGCCTTCCCTAAATGACTGTGCACTTTACATGATACAGTCCTAGTGAGAGATAAGATGAGACAACAATTTGCAGACTACTACTAATACTACTTTACTTATATAGCGCTATCATATTCCGCAGCGCTTTACAGAGGTTGTCAATCACTGTCCCATATAGGACTCTCAATCTACTTTCCCTATCAGTATGTCTTTCAGACTAGATTAGACTATGGTTTGGGGCTCATTGGAGCTTTCATTTTCTACAGGTCCCAAGTGACCATCCTCATACCTTTTATCTCCACACACTTGTTTGGACTTGAGTTACTTGTGATATCCCCAAACCTCATATTTATACTGATGCAGTAGTTCCCAGGAGCCAGGTTTGTAATACTCCATTGTGTCTCCTCTGTGTATTCTGTCTTTATTACCTGGAACAAACAAATGTTTAAAACTATTTTGCAATGATAATATTGCTAGAATACATACATAATTTACATATTATAATTATCATACTCTCAATGTAATCCAAATGTAATAACAGTTTATCTATTAAAGATGACCTTTCATGTCCTTTAAGACATGACATGTTACTGTATATACCTCTGATAATGTTGATGCATACAAGGCAGGCACCCTACTATTTTAGCCACTGCCAACATTGCTGTCAATGGGAGGGTTTCTCTTATTAAACTTTAGTAATAAGCATATAATGTCCAAGTTTAGTAAGAGAAAATCATCTATATATCATCGCACCTAAGGAAAAATATACATGGGATAGAATAAAAAATATTCACTGCATTGAGGTGACGTCACAGTGCAGTGAATACTAAAGAGCCAACAACTGGCTCAAAGTGAATGCTCATTGGGTGAGTTGACATATCTGGGCTCAGTGGCGACTCTGGCATACTAAATGCTGTAACAAACATTGACAGAATACTAGGTATCTTGGGAAGTAAGGCCCGGTTCACATCTGCGTTCGGGTTTCCGTTCGGGAAGTCCGCTTGGGGAAGCATAAAAAGCGGTTTACCTGGGAAACAACACAGACCCCATAGACTATAATGGGGTCCATGTGGTTTCCGCACGAAACATGCAGAAACATGCGGAGAGGACAGTGCTGCTTACAGCACTTTTCTCCCTGCTTGCTTCGTGCGGAAACTGAGCGGAAACCACACGGACTCCATCCGTTCAGGCGGTCACCAAGCAGACTCCCCAAACGGAAACCTGAACGCAGATGTGAAACGGGCCTAAGGGAACTGTGTGCTAGACACAGCTCCCTGGCAGGGATAGAAATACAAAATTACACAAATACACATTTACTTGAAGGAATAGGGGCAGCATTCAGACAGTGGCACAGATTCAGGGAAGGAGAAACAAATTTGAGAAAAAGTGATGTTTGGGCCACACTTGCTCAGAGATTCTGATAGCCTGTTCTATAACACAGTGACAGTCACTTACTGATAATACTGATTGAGAAGAACGGAGTAGGCGACTCCAGAGCACACGCTATACCAGGGGTAGGCAACCTTTTTTGTTCGGCGTGCCGATTTTAACAGAAAAATCAAAGATGAGGTACTCGGAGTGCCGGTCAATAATTGTAAGTCTGACGACCCCTAAACTAAAGTCATATACCACAAACCATAACACAGAAGTGCTGCCACCAGATGCTTTAGGACACATGCGTTTACTGCTATTTCCTGGGACACTCCTGTACTTTCTGATTAGAAGCAATGAAAGTCCATGTGCAGCCCCCAATTAGTGGTAAATGTATGTGTCCAGGATCACCGTATGGCAGCAGTCTTATGGTGAAAACACACTATGTATCTGGATGCAGCTATATTTTGGAACTTTTTCATTCGATGTAAACCTGGTGCATTTTTGCACAAAAAAAAAAACAAAGCCTGAGTTTTCTTTGCAAAAACACATCCTTAATATAGAAAACACACCGTTATACAGAATAATGTCCCATAGTGGTCCCTGCACACGGTATTATGTCCCATAGCGGCCTCTGCACACAGTATTTGTCCCATAGCTGCCTCTGCACACGGTATATGTCCCATAGCTGCCTCTGCACACAGTATTTGTCCTATAGCGGCCTCTGCACACGGCATTTGTCCCATAGCTGCCTCTGCACACAGTATTTGTCCTATAGCGGCCTCTGCACACGGCATTTGTCCCATAGCTGCCTCTGCACACAGTATTTGTCCCATAGCAGTCCCTGCACACGGTATTATGTCCTATAGCGGCCTCTGCACACAATATTTGTCCCATAGCTGCCTCTGCACACAGTATTTGTCCCATAGCTGCCTCTGCACACAGTATTTGTCCCATAGCGGTCCCTGCACACGGTATTATGTCCTATAGCGGCCTCTGCACACAATATTTGTCCCATAGCTGCCTCTGCACACAGTATTTGTCCCATAGCGGCCTCTGCACATGGTATTTGTCCCATAGCAGTCCCTGCACACAGTATTTGTCCCATAGCGGCCCCTGCACACGGTATATGTCCCATAGCGGCCCCTGCACACGGTATTATGCTCTATAGTGGCCCCTGCACACGGTATTATGTCCCATAGCGGCCTCTGCACACGGTATTTGTCCCATAGCTGCCCCTGCACACAGTATTTGTCCCATAGCGGCCCCTGCACACAGCAATAAGTCCCATAGCGGCCCCTACACACAGTATATGTCCCATAGCGGCCCCTGCACACGGTATTATGCTCCATAGTGGCCCCTGCACATGGTATATGTACCATAGTGGTCCCTGCACATGGTATTATGCTCTATAGTGGCCCCTGCACACTCACAAGCTATTATTATACTGTGGGGTCTCTTCAGACCACAGAGTATAATAAGTGGAGGGCAAAGAGAGGTGATGAAACATAAAAAACAATGTTACTCACCATTCCACGCTCCGCAGTCGCTCCGTATCTTCGGGCGCTTCTGCCTGTAGTCAGCGACCGCTCATTGAGTCTCAGGGGTCACGTCGCGTCATTATGTGTAATGACGTCAGACGCAGACGCGACCCCTGAGGCCCTGACAGCTGACTTCAGGCAGAAGCGCCTGAAGAGTACACAGTGGCTGCGGATCGCGGAATAGTGAGTAACGTTGTTTTTTTATGTTTGATCATCTCCCCAGGGGCTCCTCTTATTATACTCGGGGGTCTGAAGAGACCCCACAGTATAATAATAGCAGTTTAGTTTAGGCCGTGTTTGGTCCGATCGAAACTGCTGGGTGAGGAGTCCGCTGCCGTGCCAGGGAAATATGCCTCGTGTGCCAAGAGTGGCACGTGTGCCATAGGTTGCCGACCCCTGCTCTATACTTTAGTAACTAACTTAAAGGGGTTTGCCCACAAAACAAGTTATCCCCTATCCATAGGTCCAACCACTCAGACCCCCTCTGATAAGGAGAAGAGAGCAGTGGTCGGGCAGTATGCGCTCCATTCGTTTCAATGGGAGTGCCGGAGATAGCCGTAGTACAGCTGCCAGTACTTTCACTTAAATGTAACTGAAACACTGAATTAGATTAAATATTTTTCACCACTCGCTTCACTTATTAATTGTAACCTCTAAATTAAATATTGAATGTATTGAGTTGCATCTATATATATAATTTAGCTACTGAAGCATACACCGCTATTTTGGAAATCAGGAAAATTGGTTGGGAAAGGGAAAAGGGGATTAGGTAGTGGCCCTGTATAAATTGTAATTGTGTAGAAATAATAAACTATAACTTTTATTATATAAATATAAAATCTAATTAAGAAAAAATAAAAATGAGGGGTTGAATGATAGATGGAAGCAACTAGTCCCCTATTGTTGCCTCTTATTCACTAAGAAGATAAACCAATATTAGCTGAACCACCTACAGTAGCATGACCAACTGATGGTAGAATATAGATAGAACCAAATTCACACCTATGATCTCAGAACATCACATGTAATGAATTGAATTAAACTGCTAATCAAGTTAGCTAGGCTACTATTGTATGTGAATAAGTACTATAAAGCAAACAAGAGACCATACAGATAGATCTCTAATAGCTCAGCTTTTATCATATTAACTGGAAACAGTAACATAAAGTCACTGTTTAATTGTGAATGCTCGAGAAAGAGTTACAATGTGCATACAGGCCTGTCAGTTCGCCAGAGCCACGTATACGAGCCGGCAGTCCGAAGTGAATATGCCGTACTATGCTAGGTAAGTAAAAATATGTGTACTTCGTGTGGCCAAATATCGCGATAACCTGTATTGTTACAGGAACGCTGCCGAAGTCACACACAGTTAACTGTGTGTGAAGCGGCTATGAGTCTGCATATTGCTCTCTACAATCTGTGATGGACACATATAGATATATGGGGATGAATTGTATATAGTTGTCTGGGGCAGACAGCCATTGTCATGACAGCCGGTAGCCTACTGAAGGATTCCAGGCTTGTCTGGTATAGCCTCGTATTACAGGCTGCTCTATGCAGCCTGTAATACAATTACCAGCAATTTGCAATGAATTAGCATTGTAATGAATTGCATTAGCGATCAGACCACATGGGGTTCAAGACCCCTATGGGGTCTAATAATTACAGTAAAAAAAAATATTTTTTTTTTTTCAAAGTTTAAATTTTTTTTTAAGGGATTCAAATGTAAATAAGACTATATAAATTTTGTATCCTCAGAATCATACTGGTCCATAGAATACAGATGACATAATTTTGACTGCTCAGTGAACACCATAAAAACATAACCTGTTAGAAATTTGTATAAACTAAGTTTTTCTCCAATTTCACCCCATTCTGAATTTTTTTTTTCCAGCTTCTCAGTACATCTTACAAATAATACATTGTACTATTACAAAGTACAATTTGTTCCTCAAGCAATAAGCCCTCATATGGGTCTGTAAATGGAAAAATTAAAAGTTATAGGTTTTGGAATCGGGGAGTCAAAAACGAAAATCGAAAATGCCTGCGGTGGGAAAGGGTTAAAACACTCCAAAGATTACTCATTTTGGGGGAAAAGGTGCTTACCCATGATTTTTTAGATGCATATGGTGGCTATTTTGCAAAAATCAATGGCTTTGTAGAAAAATTAGCCTATTTTGATGGCTTGTAAGTGCTACAGGCTTATTGTTATTTGGGAGACAAATCTGTGGCTTTGCGCCTAGTTGAAAAGTGATGAAGAAAAGCCACCAAAAATTATCCCTTGATGGAATAATGTGAAATCAAATTTTTTTTTTTTTTTATATGCCAATACTTTGCCAGCAACAGTGTGATATAATGGAATGTGATGGACCAGGCCGCAGGACATGTCTGGATGAGTAGTGGCAGTGGTGGTAGCTATTTAGGAGATGCAGCCAGCAACAGTACAGTAAATGGAAGATTATGATAAAGGGTGATGGTCACACCACTATTCGGAGGCATCTTCTGGAATTGTTTGAAAATCCTCACATATCCATGCCTGATTCATTTTGAAAAAAATAATTTTTTCCACACCTGCAGCACTAAACACCCTCTCAGCTTTTCTTGCTTGAGATTAGACAAGATAAAACTCACATGTCAAACTGGGACCACTCCTTCCACTGCTTTAACCTATTGACCTAAAATCCTATAGGGTCAGAATTATCTGCTGGAGAATGGGTGCACTCTAGATACCTGCTGGTGCAGCTGGTGGAGTCAGTTGCCTGTTGTGGCTCCAGTTGGAGCTGTGAACTGAAAAACTTCTGGTTCATCATGTTACAGATACTTTACTGGGTCTGGCTGCTGATGCTTCTGCTTTCACTCCTCCTGACACTTGTGGCACTGGCAGAGGAGGTGGACTGGGAGCAGGCATAGGCCATGTGGGTGCACGTGCCACTGGCAGATACAATGGTCTCCCTAAATACTGCGGCAAGCTGGGTATACAGCCTATCCTGATAATGTATAGATATTAAATATCCTCCATCGAAGTTACACATATGCCATCAGTTGGCAAAATGCAGTGGAATCCACTAAATGGTACGGCAGCGACTTTACTGCCAGCAGCTTGGCTAGGTGCTAGTTAATTTGCACAACTGCCAGATGACTGGGCGCATATTGCTGTTTCCTGGCCACATTATGTTGGCATGGAAGAGGAGTAGCAGAAACAGTTGGTGATGATAACGACGATCATACGCTAGGTTTAGATGTGGCCTGCCTATAAGGAAAATGACAGGGAGGAGTAGAAGAAAGGCCTTGCTCACTTTCCCTGTCAGTGCCACTGCCGCTGTGAAGAATGATGCCGTTTCATGCGAGTACATAGAGGTGTCGTTCCTACATTTGTTCCTGCATGGCTATGGCTAAGTTCCTGCTTGCAGATCGTGCACATCACCATGGATATCATTAGGCAATGTAAAAAAAAAATTGGAAGATGGGAGATAACCGCTTGTAATTGCTGCCGCCAGCAGCAGAAAAATGTCACTACCACCTACAATATTACCACCTGCACGTCCCACTTTTCAGTTTTTTATTTTTTACAAAAGTTTAAAATAACCAATAAATTTCATTCCACTTCACAATTGTGTCCCACTTGTTGATTCTTCACCAAAAAATTTAAATTTTATATGCTTATGTTTGAAGCCTGAAATGTGGCAAAATGTTAAAAAGTTCAAGGGGGCCGAATACTTTCGCAAGGCACTGTAAATCTGACCTGCCTCTGGTGCATATTCAGGCTGATATGCATAAAAAGATGATCAACTCTGCATTTCTTCATCAATTTGTGGCCACTACTCCTATATGGAATTGGTGTTACTGGAAGGCACTTGGACCTGATTGACTCTGTTTAACTCCTAATCGACCTCTGCATCGACCTTTGCAGATGATGTGCTCCTCTACATCACGCAACCGTTGAACTCCCTGCCTTCCCTTTTGTCAGACATCACAACATATAGCTATTTTAGCAATTACAAAATGAATCTCTCAAAGAGTGTTGCTTTGAATATTTCTCTCAATGCTAATACCAATGCTAATCATTCTTTTACTTGGTCTTCCAAATCCATAAAATTTGTCTGTATCCATCTCTCTGCAAATCCCTCAGAAGCCTACAGTGCTGGCCAAAAGTATTGGCACCCCTGCAATTCTGTCAGATAATACTCAATTTCTTCCAGAAAATGATTGCAATCACAAATGCTTTGGTAATAATATCTTCATTTATTTTGCTTGCAATGAAAAAACACAAAAGAGAATGAAAAAAAAAAAAGTCAAATCATTGATCATTTTACACAAAACTCCAAAAATGGGCCGGACAAAAGTATTGGCACCCTCAGCCTAATACTTGGTAGTACAACCTTTAGACAAAATAACTGCAAACAACCGCTTCCGGTAACCATCAATGAGTTTCTTACAATCCTCTGCTGGAATTTTAGACCAGTTTTCTTTGGCAAATTTCTCCAGGTCCCTGAGATTTGAAGGGTGCCTTCTCCAAACTGCCATTTTGAGATCTCTCCACAGGTGTTCTATGGGATTCAGGTCTGAACTCATTGCTGGCCACTTTAGAAGTCTCCAGTGCTTTCTCTCAAACCATTTTCTAGTGCTTTTTGAAGTGTGTTTTGGGTCATTGTCCTGCTGGAAGACCCATGACCTCTGAGGGAGACCCAGCTTTCTCACACTGGGCCCTACATTATGCTGCAAAATTTGTTGGTAGTCTTCAGACTTCATAATGCCATGCACACGGTCAAGCAGTCCAGTGCCAGAGGCAGCAAAGCAACCCCAAAACATCAGGGAACCTCCGCCACGTTTGACTGTAGGGACTCTGTTCTTTTCTTTGAAGGCCTCTTTTTTTTCCTGTAAACTCTATGTTGATGCCTTTTCCCAAAAAGCTCTACTTTTGTCTCATCTGACCAGAGAACATTCTTCCAAAAAGTTTTTGGCTTTCTCAGGTAAGTTTTGGCAAACTCCAGCCTGGCTTTTTTATGTCTCTGGGTCAGAAGTGGGGTCTTCCTGGGTATCCTACCATAGAGTCCCTTTTCATTCAGACGCTGACGGATAGTACGGCTTGACACTGTTGTACCCTCGGACTGCAGGGCAGCTAGAACTTGTTTGGATGTTAGTCGAGGTTCTTTAACCACCATCCGCACAATCTTTCGTTGAAATCTCTCGTCAATTTTTCTTTTCCGTCCACATCTAGGGAGGTTAGCCACAGTGCCATGGGCTTTAAACTTCTTGATGACACTGTGCACGGTAGACACAGGAACATTCAGGTCTTTGGAGATGGACTTGTAGCCTTGAGATTGCTCATGCTTCCTCACAATTTTGCTTCTCAAGTCCTCAGACAGTTCTTTGGTCTTCTTTCTTTTCTCCATGCTCAATGTGGTACACACAAGGACACAGGACAGAGGTTGAGTCACCTTTAATCCATTTCAACTGGCTGCAAGTGTGATTTAGTTATTGCCACCACCTGTTATGTGCCACAGGTAACAGGTGCTGTTAATTACACAAATTAGAGAAGCATCACATGAATTTTCAAAGGGTGCCAATACTTTTGTCCACCACCTTTTTTATGTTTGGTGTGTAATTATATCCAATTTGGCTTTTTGACAATTCTTTTTGTGGTTTTCCATTGACGACAAATTAAATGAAGATATTATTACCAAAGCATTTGTGATTGCAATCATTTTCTGGAAGAAATTGAGTATTATCTGACAGAATTGCAGGGGTGTCAATACTTTTGGCCATCACTGTATGCCCTTAACTTTCTTCCCCTACTCAGCAACATTCAGACGGACCTTCGCCAGTGGGATCCTAAAGGATTTGGCCGCATAAATATCCTTTAAATTAATATTCTGCCTAGGCTTTTATATTTATTTTAGACCATTTCCATCAAACTTCCCATACCATTCTGTAAGAAACTCCAGGGCATGTTCACTAAATTTCTATGGGCCTCCAAACCACTCAGGATTGCCAAGACTACCCCTTTCAGAGCTAAAGCCCAAGGAGGTCTAACAGCCCCGAGTGGTCTCCACTATTATTTTGCCACAGTCACTGCCCGCATACTAGACTGGCATCACTCTAAACTCTCCAAATTATGGGTCACACTAGAATCCCACCTATCCCTGAGCCCACCTGAAATCCTCCCATGGCTTCCCAACCACCACTGGACAAGCTCCTCACTCTCTGCCCTACAATACAGTACATCGCTCAACAGCGCCAGCAACACATAATACTGTAGAGCATATACTACTGGGTGGGGGCCACTGTGAGCATATACAGTCATGGCCAAAAGTTTTGAGAATGATACAAATATTAATTTTTACAAAGTCTACTGCTTCAGTTTTTCTAATGGCAATTTGCATATACTCCAGAATGTTATAAAGAGTGATCAGCTTAACAGCAATTACTTGCAAAGTCAATATTTGCCTAGAAAATGAACTTTATCCCCCAAAACACATTTCAACATCATTGCAGCCCTGCCTTAAAAGGACCACCTAACATCGTTTCAGTGATTGCTCCATTAACACAGGTGTGGGTGTTGATGAGGACAGGGCTGGAGATCAATCTGTCATGATTAAGTAAGAATGACACCACTGGACACTTTAAAAGGAGGCTGGTGCTTGCCATCATTGTTTCTCTTCTGTTAACCATTGTTATCTCTAAAGAAACACGTGCAGTCATCATTGCACTGCACAAAAATGGCCTAACTGGGAAGAGTATTGCAGCTAGAAAGATTGCACCTCAGTCAACAATCTATCGCATCATCAAGAACTTCAAGGAGAGAGGTTCCATTGGTGCCAAAAAGGCTCCAGGGCGCCCAAGAAAGACCAGCAAGCGGCAGGACCGTCTCTTAAAAGTGTTTCAGCTGCGGGATCGGGCTACCAGCAGTGCAGAGCTTGCTGAGGAATGGCAGCAGGCAGGTGTGAGTGCATCTGCACGCACTGTGAGGCGGAGACTCTTGGAGCAAGGCCTGGTCTCAAGGAGGGCAGCAAAGAAGCCACTTCTCTCCAGAAAAAACATCAGGGACAGACTGATATTCTGCAAAAGGTACAGGGAGTGGACTGCTGAGGACTGGGGTAAAGTCATTTTCTCTGATGAATCCCCTTTTCGATTGTTTGGAACATCTGGAAAACAGCTTATTCGGAGAAGAAGAGGTGAGCGCTACCACCAGTCTTGTCTCATGCCAACTGTAAAGCATCCTGAAACCATTCATGTGTGGGGTTGCTTCTCAGCCAAGGGAATCGGCTCTCTCACAGTCTTGCCTAAAAACACAGCCATGAATAAAGAATGGTACCAGAATGTCCTCCAAGAGCAACTTCTCCCAACCGTCCAAGAGCAGTTTGGCGCTCAACAATGCCTTTTCCAGCATGATGGAGCACCTTTCCATAAAGCAAAGGTGATAACTAAATGGCTCAGGGAACAAAACATAGAGATTTTGGGTCCATGGCCTGGAAACTCCCCAGATCTTAATCCCATTGAGAACTTGTGGTCAATCATCAAGAGACGGGTGGACAAACAAAAACCAACAAATTCAGACAAAATTAAAGCATTGATTCTGCAAGAATGGACTGCTATCAGTCAGGATTTGGTCCAGAAGTTGATTGAGAGCATGCCAGGGAGAATTGCAGAGGTCCTGAAGAAGAAGGGTCAACACTGCAAATATTGACTTGCTGCATTAACTCATTCTAACTGTCAATATAAGCTTCTGTTACTCATAATATGAATGCAATTATATTTCTGTATGTGATAAAAACATCTGACAAACACACATAAAAACCAGAGGGCAGCAGATCATGTGAAAATATAATATTTGTGTCATTCTCAAAACTTTTGGCCATGACTGTACTACTGGGTGGGGGCCAGTAACCGTCACTATCAAGAATTTGCTGTAGGGAGGGTGTAGGGGTCCCGGATAAAAGTTTGCACCGGGACCCATAAGACTTTAGTTACGCCACTGTGTGGGGCACACTGATATTATGAAGCCAGAGTGCCCCATGTCACCGATGTGGCCCAATCACAGGCCTCAGCAGTGACGTCCGGTATGCATGACATCAGGCCAGAAATGGCCAGAGGATGATGCTGGATGCCCAGGAGAGGGGAGTATAAATGTTTGTTATTTTTACATACCTCCTCTGGGCAGGCTTGTCTTGCAAAGGATACAGCGGTTCTCTGGTGGGCCAGTCTGTAGCTGACTAACACTATGTCAGATACTCATGCCTGCCCTTACATAGGATTTAAGGTAAATAAACTATAAATAGACAACCCCTTTAAATTGGAAGTGATGGTAGGTAACAAAAGAGGACAATTTAAGTTTAACCCCTTTTGGCTTTCATTATTTGAATCACATGATTAAATTTATATGATATGGGTGTTTTTTTTAGGGATAATTCCAGGATTACAGATTAAGTGGTAGTGGATACAGCTAAGGATTTACTTTGTGAGCTTTTATATAGGGAAGTAATAAGATGTAAAAAGAAAGGCAAGAAACATGCCATATTTGATATAGTTGTGTTTAAGATGATAACTTGTTACACCTATTCACATAACTCCTCTTAAGAGTGTGAATATCTGTAGAAATGATGCGTCAGCGCCCTAAGTGGCTTTTTCCACCTCGGGTCTGACTTAGATAACTTTGGATTAGTTGGCTTGCCCATATAAATTACCTTGGTTTTACGCTTTGTATCCTACTCCCTATACTATTAATAGAATTGATGGTTTTATATCATTGTCTCTTCAACTATGTTTTTTGTCTTTTTAGAGACGTCTTATTCACTGATCACAATTTCACCACTCGCACTATATGTAGGATTGAATGACCTCTAAGGAAGAATACTTGATACTTGAATACATCCAGATTTATATCATTTTTACATACTTTTGTGATTCTGTATATTCCTTTATCAATGCCCTAAGCGTATATGTAATTTTTTTTTTTTATTACATATTTTGCTATGTCTCTTTCACATGCTTATCTCTTATTTTAATAGATGGAGACCCCATTATAGTTTTTTTTTTTTGTGACTTCCATATACCGCTTTTGTTTTATCTTGACCCATTAGAGGTTTCTCTGGGGTGATTATCACTTTAAAAAGTGTATGGACACTAGCCCATGAGCAGGGTTGTTGTTCCAACACTAGTTACTCTAGACCAGTGATGGCGAACCTTTTAGAGGCCGAGTGCCCAAACTGCAACCCAAAGCCCACTAAATTATCACAAAGTGCCAACACGGCAATTTCACCTTAAATTAACCTGCCTCCCCTGCATCCCCCACTCCCCCCTCTTGCACGCAGCCTGCATCCCGCATCTCTCCCCCACACACTACACCCCACATCTCTTTCCCCCACACTACACCCTGCACCCCACATCTCTACCCCCGACTACACCCCACATCTCTCCCCCCCCACATATCTCTCCCCCCACACTACACCCTGCACCCCACATCTCTCCCCCCATACTACACCCTGCACCCCACATCTCTCCCCCCCACACTACTCCCTGCATCCCACATCTCCCCCCACACTACACCCCACATCTCTCCCCCCACACTACACCCTGCACCCCACATCTCTCCCCCCACACTACACCCTGCACCCCACATCTCTCTCCCCACATTACACCGTGCACCCCACATCTCTCCCCCCACAGTACACCCTGCACCCCACCTCTCCCCCCCACACCCCACTTCTCTCCCCCCACACTACACCCTGAGCCCCACATCTCTCCCCCCACACTACACCCATCTCTCCCCCCACACTACACCCTGCACCCCACATCTCTCCCCCCACACTACACCCTGCACCCCACACTACACCCTGCACCCCACATCTTTCCCCCCCACACTACTCCCTGCATCCCACATCTCCCCCCACATCTCTCCCCCCTACTATACCCTGCACCCCACATCTCTCCCCCCACACTACACCCTGCACCCCACATCTCTCCCCCCACACTACACCCTGCACCCCACATCTCTCTCCCCACATTACACCGTGCACCCCACATCTCTCCCCCCACACTACACCCTGCACCCCACATCTCTCTCCCCACATTACACCGTGCACCCCACATCTCTCCCCACATTACACCGTGCACCCCACATCTCTCCCCCCACAGTGCACCCTGCACCCCACCTCTCCCCCCACACCCCACTTCTCTCCCCCCACACTACACCCTGAGCCCCACATCTCTCCCCCCACACTACACCCATCTTTCCCCCCACACTACACCCTGCACCCACATCTCTCCCCCCACACTACACCCTGCACCCCACATCTCTCCCCCCACACTACACCCTGCACCCCACATCTCTCCCACCCACACTACACCCCACATCTCTCCCCCCATACTATACCCTGCACCCCACATCTCTTCCCCCACACTACACCCCACATCTCCCCCCACACTACACCCTGCACCCCACATCTCCCCCCCACACTACACCCTGCACCCCACATCTCCCCTCCACACTACACCCATTTCTCCCCCCCCCCCACACTACACCCATCTCTGCCCCACAACCCCCCCCCCACACTACACCCATCTCTCCCCCACACTACACCCATCTCTCCCCCCACACTACACCCTGCACCCCACATCTCTACCCCATACTACACCCATCTCTCCCCCATACTACACCCCACATCTCTCCCCCCACACTATTCCCTGCACCCCACACTACACCCTGCACCCCACATCTCTCCCCCCCACTACACCCTGCACCCCACTTCTCTCCCCCCACACTACACCCTGCACCCCACATCTCCCCCCCACACACTACACCATGCACCCCACATCTCTCCCCCCCAACACTACACCCCACATCTCTCCCCCCACACACACTACACCCCACATCTCTCCCCCCCACACTACACCCTGCACCCCACATCTCTTCCCCCCACACTACACCCTGCACCCCACATCTCTTCCCCCCACACTACACCCTGCACCCTACATCTCTCACCCCACACTACACCCTGCACCCCAACATCTCTCTATGTTCCTCTAATGCTCAGGATACAACTCTGTCATGTGACCTTATGACGTCAGAAGGTCCTTCCAGAGTACAGTATTTAGACTTTACTGATTTAGCATCTACCGTGTAAGCAGCGGTCCTGCGGAAGAAGGAGGAAGGAGGGGGAAGGAGCAGAGCTGCAGACTGCACAGACGATGATAAATCATCATCTGTGCATAACCTGTATGTGATCCCAGGGGGGAGAGGTAACATGGACTTCTGTACATGTTATCCCCTCTCCTATCAATCAGAGAGCATATTATACTTTTGTCACATAGAGAGATAATGTAACACCCTTCTGAGCCTAAACAGAGGGGTATTCTTCTGTAATACCCCTCCGAACATAACCAGGAAGTTTATTGGTGCTGCGACCCAGACATTTACCAAAAGTGTTGCACCAAACATTTATACAACAAATACACAAAGTCATCAATAAAGTTTGCATTTGACCCTGTCCATACCTGATCTTTATAGAGTAAAATAAGCCTCCCTAGCGATATCCGTTGCACACTAAAATAACAGCAATAACGATTATCAGTAGAGATGAACGTATACATTTCTACAATTTTTATAGGGGGATAGAAAATTATATTCTTATGTAAGCTCCTATTTAATTTGCATGCACAAAATTGGTTGGCACATTTCTGCAATGTTTCCAATTTTTCTTTAACACATGCACCTGTAAATATATATTTATGTGGTATGTATGAATTCCTCACATCTTGCAGTTTTTTGGAAAGTACATTTTGCTTGCGGAAAGGGATTGCTTGATCTCGCATTTTAGTGACAAATTTGAATTTTTGTGCAATTCTTGCTTGTAATCTCTGAATTATCAAGTTGTGTTTTTATAAACGGAATGCTGTGCAATCTCAAAAAGTTAGATTTTGGTATCACAGTCACAGTTTGCTATGTGCAATATAGATTTTTAATATGTTAGTGAATAACATCAAAATATAGCTTGTCTTCTGTATCAGTGTTTTTGAGAGTACGAGCTCTTGTAGTTGATGTTTGTGGTATATATAAATTGTGTACACCTTGATCTATTATTTTAAATGTGTTTTGTGTGCGAATGTACGATTGAATAGGAGTTTTAGTTGCAATATATGTGTATAGGTGCATTTTTTCAAAAATTATTTGTGTTTGTGACAAAGCTACATGAAGGTGGACATGGCTATTGATAGCCCATTGAGACACATGTAATCTTCAGGTTGTCTACTTTCAAGAAATATATAGGGTTTAGGAGTGCACTTGCTTTTCACAGTGTGCAATCCCTACATTTAATAGGATGATGCTTTTTTAAAATTTCCAGCTTCAAAGCAGATTTTTGTCCCTTCCAGTTCGGGTTATTTTATGAAAATATGTGCATGCAGGTGTAGACCTTAGTATTATGAATGAACTCTGCACATGTTGAACTCTTATTTTTAGGAGGTTTGGTGCATATAACTTTTTGTTTGGTTTCCACTTTTAGCAACTAATATACATTTATTTGCATTTTTTTTTTTTTAATCAAAAATACACTTTAAATCAAAATTGCATGAAGGTGCCTGTTCGTATACAGTACCAAGTGGCATTTTGACAATGCTGCATGTGTCTATTTTAAGAAAATATACAGATATGGGAGGTTCGTATGATTTTTTAATGTTGCAATTTAGAGTAGTAGTGCTGTGTCGAGGTCATATATTTGGGATACAAGTAGTAGTGCTGTGTAGAGACCATAAATGCAGGATAAGAGTAGTAGTACTGTGTAGAGGTCATATATGTAGGATAAGAGTAGTAGTACTATGCATTACCCACATACACAGGATAAGAGTAACAGTGCTGTGTAGAGGTCATATATACAGAATAAGAGTAGTAGTGCTAATCCAAGGCCATATTTGCAGAGCAGATAGGATCAAACTGATACACTAGTGTATCACACTAGTGTTCGGGTCCACATGGGGACCTGAAAGACGGAGACCCTGTCCGTTTAAACCCACGAACCCCATAGGATTTTTCTCTCTGCCAGTATTAAGTGGAACCTAGCTTTAGAAGTAGCGTTGAATGCCTGAGGAGCTTTGGAGGACATAGAACAGCTCCTACATACATCTATGTCAGAAGCTAGCACACACATATGCAGGAGTCCAGGGCTGGAGCCAACAAACGTTCAGTGATCCTCCTCTCAGCCCTAGTGCGTTCCCCCTGAGGTTGAGGTGTGTACCCCTGGGGTATGCGTACCGCAGGTTGAGGTCCACTGGCATAGCTTATCATTCAGCTAATGATTCATGGCTGACTCTGCTAAGCATGTATGTTATGTCTGTGTATGCAGAATTCATATACTGTATGTAGGAGGACACAGATGGTTACTTTTAAGGCATACACATATATGTAGGTGGACACAGATGGTATGTTTCAAGGGAACTTTACTGATAAGAGACATTTAAAGGGATTTTCTCAAAAGAAGCAGCTTAGACACTTATTTGTGGAAGATATGGACTCCTCTGTAAGAGTACAACTCACAATATGTCTTAAAACAAAGAGAAAAATATGAAATATTAATTGCAATAAAAATATCCACAGACTGTAGTTTCACCCTGCTGCCATATTCAAATTGGCTGGAATGTTGTAAGGACATCACATGACCCATGACATCACAATGTGCATGACAACAGGTAAGTGAATAGAATGTTCTAAATCAGAAGCAGACTTTGTCACTTGAGGAAGACATCTTGAGGACAGGTCTAGGTATATATTGCTTATTCACTTAATGTTTTTCACCCTTGTTCACACATAAGGGAGGAGAGATGGAGTGCTTCAAATTAAGTACTCCATCTCCAACACCAAAATCTCAAGTACTTGGCAGGAGTGTTTGATGACAGATTTCATCCGACCTAATATCCAAAATCTATAGATATCTATCTAATTCACACTCCTAGAAAATCCCTTTAAATGCCCTATAAATTGTCTACTTCCTGCATCATCTGGTATATCAGTGCAATAAAAATATTGACAGCCTGTGATTATACCCCTGACAGATATTCAACTTGTTAGAAGGTTGGAAAATGAGTAGCTATGACATTGCAGAACTTATCACAAGGCATTATGGGAAAGGAGCTGGGGAGCTCATGCACCCTCTGTTGGATGTAACAGATCCTCAATTTGCTTTTGACTCACCGAGTCTTGAGACAGCAAACAGGATTTTAGCCAAGCCAACTTCACTTATCTGCATACAGCGCTGTTTCGGGATTTTTGTCCCTCATCAGTGCAGAGCAAAGTGAGTTGGCTGGCTTTGTGGGAGGCAATGAGTGGCTTAGGGGAAGGAACATGTTCCTGCCCCTATTGCAGAACTTATAACATCATAGACACCAGAACCTTACCATGCGTATTACATCTCAACAGATGCAGAGTATTCCAAGTTCTACAATGGAAGAAGACAACTAACATAAACATAAAGTTATGTTTATATAGTATGTGAGTATATATATTATAGTAATAAAAATCTCTATATACGGTATGTGTATATAGAGCCCATCAACCACTTAGTGGCCTTATTATGATGGGTCCCTATACTAACACTTGGGGCAGGAGATAACTTTCTTCTAAACTCACTGTTACAGTGCTGTCTCTAAGAATGTTACAGTCTCCTAGTATCTTATCTATAGGGAGAGTATAGTATTTATTATAGAAATAAAGTCTTAGTGTAGGGACCCATCTGAATGAGGTCGCCTTGACGTGGCAGATGGGTTCGCACAATTCACCAAAGTGTGCGCTAAGAACCTCACATTTATATCTCTGGTCAGTCATACATAAAAGTGCAGGTGAAGAATTTTATCATTTAAAGCTCCGCACCAGATATATAAACTCTCTTGTCAGAATTAGATCTAATCTTCTAGGCTTCTCTATTCTAGGTGTATCAGTCCTCATCTAGTCTACCTGGTCTTTTACTTGCCTGCCATCCTCTTTGTTTGATCTAAAGGGTTATAGCAGCAAAAAACATTTCTCAACCATCCGCTGGGTAGATGGCAAATGTTAGATTGGTTGGTATACAAGTAGAGTTGACACTAGACTGGTAAATCACCAGCCCAGCTGGTATTACTGCCTGGAGACTGCTGAAAGCAAAATGGGGAAGCAATAGTCTAACCCCGTATTCACATGTCCGAGTTTTAGCCATGAAACTCAAGGTCCGTGTGTTGGCTGGATTTACCAGTCTGAACAGTATGCCAGGAAAGGGACTCCTAGCAATACAGTTATCTATGATGCTAGGAGTCCCTGCCTCCCGGCAACATACTGTCCTGTACTATAATCATTATGGGACAGTATATTGCTGGTAGGTAGGGACTCCTAGAATCACAGATAACTACAATGCTAGGAGCCCTTCACCCAGCATACTGAAACTCGGTCATGCTAATGCGGGTTAACTCTGTGTGCATGCGGGGTAAGTCTGTGCTGAGGCTTGTAATAACACATTTAAATCTGTGTAATTGTCCCCTTCTCTGTGGTGGCTCGCTTGAGTGATGATCAGGGTAGATACCTGTTTCTTAAGGGGTACATTGCCAATACCCTAGTCACTATTGGCAATGTATACGCACCAAATGTTAGGCAAATCTCATGGCTACTCGATACCCTAGATAGATTTTATATGTTCGCAGAGGGTCTTGTAGTGTTGGGTGGTGATATTAACATTGCCCTTCAGCCCCTCCAGGACTCCTCCACTGGCACATCCTCGCATAGCTTCGCTGCCCTTAGTAAACTTGCCAAGCATCTCTCCTCCATGCATCTTGTAGATGTATGGAGGGCCTTTAACCCCGACAGTAAGGACTATACGTTTTACTCTAACCCACATAAATCGTACCAGCATCTGGACTACATTTTCCTGCTCCAGAATCAGCTAACTTTATCCTCCTCTCCCACCATTGGCTCTATCACTATTTCTGACCACGCCCCCATCACTGTACAACTACAAATTTCATCCCTCCCACCCCGTAGCTATGACTGGAGACTTTATGAGACTCTGCTCTGCTCCTACGACTCTCGTCAGGCTGTCTCTAAAGCACTCACTGACTATTTCAATGAAAACACTACATCTGACATACAGCCTTGTGTTATTTGGGAGGCCCACAAATCCGTGATCAGAGGGGTACTCATTAGTCTCAGTTCTCACGTTAAGAAAAAAAAAGTACTAAAGAAATTGATGACTTACTTGCTCGAATTGCAATCTTGGAAAGTCAACATAAGCGAGCTGCGGCTCAGGGGGCTCTCTCAGAACTGATCTTGTGCAGAGAACGACTTAAAGACTGCCTGAACCTAAAAACTGCTAAAGCCTATCTGTCATCCTCCCATAAGTACTATATGCATGGTAACAAGGGTGGGAAACTGATGGCATATTTAGTTAAAAAACGAGGCAACCAAAGCTTTGTAGCGGAGATTACTTCCCGGTCAGGCTCTAGACTAAAAGACACCTCAGACATAGCTTCTGAATTTTGTGCGTTTTATCAGAAACTGTATAATCTTAGACCTGCTGAGACCCCTCTTGAGCTACAAGACCGCTCTACTAAAATCCGGTCCTTTTTGCAATCTCTCTCCCTCCCATCGCTTACTCCCCAACAACAAGATGCCCTTACGACTTCTTTTACACTGTCAGAACTACAGTCTGCACTAGCTGACACCCCTTTGGGGAAAGCTCCTGGCCCTGACGGCCTCCCAGCCTTTTATTACAAACACTTTAGCTCTATTCTTCTCCCCCATTTTCTCCAGGTTTGTAACTCTGTAGATGAAGCCCACTACTTCCCCCCCCCCCAAGCTTTGGAAGCCCATATTTCTATTATTCCTAAGGAAGGCAAGGACCCGACACAATGTGGTAGTTACCGCCCCATCTCCTTGTTAAATGTAGATGTTAAACTATACGCCAAGTTAGTAGCTAACAGATTAAAATAATTTCTACCCTCCCTGGTCCACCCAGAGCAAGTGGGGTTTATAACGGGCAGAGAAGGTAAACATAACACTCAACGAGTGCTCCACTTGATACAACATGCCCAGCGTAAGAAGACCCCCTTGGTACTTCTTTCAACAGATGCGGAAAAAGCCTTTGATAGGGTAGATTGGACCTTTATGACAGAGACACTACGGTATTTCGGCATCCCGCACATGTTTGTCCAGAAGGTCATGGCTTTGTACTCCAGACCTAGTGCTAAAATTAGAGTTAATGGATGCCTCTCCTCCTCGTTTGATATTAAAAACGGTACCAGGCAGGGATGTCCATTATCCCCCTTACTCTTTGTTCTGACCATTGAAACATTAATTCAGAGTATCCGTCAGGACCCATTGCTGAAAGGTCTGGTTACTGGAGGGATATGTCATAGTACAGCCGCATTTGCAGACGACCTTTTAATAATTCTGTTGCATTACCCCATATAGATACGATCTTTACGGCCTTTGGTACCTTATCGAATTTTAAAATTAATACCACAAAGTCTGAAGCCTATATTAAGTATTTAGGATTAACTTTAACACCCTCACCCAGACGCTGGTACGATTCTAACTACAGCCCTTTGCTCTCCAACATCAAATCTCTATTAGAATCTTGGCAGGCCCCATATATCTCATGGATGGGTAGAACTAATCTATTGAAAATGACGATTCTACCTAAGATTTTATACTTATTTCAAACCCTCCCTATCCCTCTTCCACTAACATTCTTCTCCTCCCTCCGCAGAATGTTTTCAAAATATGTCTGGCATAACTCTCGCCCTAGAGTGGCGTTCCGCACTCTTACTAGACCTAGGAAGTTGGGTGGCATGGGTCTACCAGATATAAAAACATATTATCATGCAGCACAACTGGCAAGGACCATTGATTGGTTTCAGAGCGATAATGCGAGATTACGTGTGTCAGTGGAGGAAGCCACTATAGATTTCCCCCTTACTGTGATACTATGGCTTCCCCGCCAAACGGCTAAGCAGATCCTCACCTTTAATGTATTAACGTCAGCGGTCTATGACTCATGGCAATGGGTACGGAGACTGCTTCCTATGGCAACAGGTCCTTCCCCTCTCGTCCGTCCAAGATTTAATGCTATCGGAATCTAAGTTTATAGAATCGGCCCCAAGAGTGCAGAAACATGTTGGGCGATTACCCTACGACTCTATACTGATTGATGGGGCCTTCCCTTCTTATTTTGAGTTCACCCAACACTTCCTCCCTACCCATACCAATTTTCTAACGTACCAATCGATTAAAATACTGTACCTGAGAGCCCTGAAGCAGAAACCTGACAATCGCACAACTACATGGCTAGAACAGCTTCTACTTCGGAAGCAAAATACACCAAGACTTTTATCTACTTTTTACTCTAACCTCCTGAGCAAACTAGGGATAGAACTCCCCTCATATGTGCGAAAATGGGAGGTAGACCTTCAAATGTCCTTTACTCCTGGAGAAATATCATCTATGCTCAAGCGATCCACAGGGCCTTCCAGATGTGTGCGCTTGCAGGAGTCAAGCTACAAACTGGTTACCAGATGGTATAGAACGCCTACTGTAGTCCACAAATTCTCTCCGGAGGTATCCCCTTTGTGCTGGCGTTGCCATAAGTCCGCAGGTTCCTACCTGCATATTTGGTGGGAATGCGAAAAAATAGCCCCTTACTGGTCACTAGTTCAGCAGATACTGAATCAGTTTTGTGGATTCACTGAACACCTGTCTCCTGTAGGAATTTTCTTGAATTTATGGCCCACTTCCCCGCCTAGGTCCCACAAGCGTCTTTGGCTTCAACTAGTAACTATCGCCAAATCTATGATCCCTTTATACTGGGCATCCGATTCCCCTCCTCCAGTATCCCACTTTCTGCGGAAAGTATCTCAAGTTGCACGGATGGAGGAACTTTCCCACTTAGAACTTCGTACCTACCAGAAGTTTTGCGATATTTGGGCACTACTAAGACACTACTAAGAAACATTTGTGGAAACCTCCTGTTTAACCAAATAATTTACTGAGACCCTTGGCCTTCCACCCTAAGTATTTTTTTGTATTTTTTCAATGCTAACGTTTCATTCATTATGGTGTTATTTGTCAATCGTGATATGTAATACGCCAGCTTATCCGATTGTTTACTTATTGATTGTTGTGCCATGCACATTATATGTTACTGTCTATATTCATTGGTGATATTTGAAAATTAATAAAAAGTTAATTAAGAGAGTAAATCTGTGTAATTGTTACAAGTTCAATATATAATTTTTTGACATCTTTAAAACTATATATAGGAAAAAAAAACATTGGGTAATTCCATACTGCATGCCACTAGCAATCATCCTAACCCCTGATGGAGAATTTGTTAGGAATTTGTAGCTCACTGCCTCAGGAAGATGATAATCAGATTTCTTTAAGGAATAAACAGTTAGCGGTTAGAAGTTATCCAGATTGGTCTTTAGCTAGGGCTAAGAACAAGGTAGCCAATAGACCTTGAACGTCACTTAGTGAATATGGAAAAAGAAAATGGGACTAAAGATGGTAAAAGGGGAAGAGTAGTCTATTTCACTGCTTATATCAAACAACACACTCAAATTGTAAAGATTATTGATAGGAATTTACCCATTCTATTTCAAGATGAAACCTTATCAAAAATATTGGACAAAGGGTGTAATTATGTAGTTAGAATATATCCAAGGGAAAGACTCCTTTCGCTTAGCTTGCTTTTTAGGAATATTGAGGAGGGTAATACATAGCTCCAGATATGAGGATTTTACAGAGGTGGATGAACTAGATGTCAGGTTTGTGAAAATTGCACCCCATGTAAATCTTTTCAGTCTAAGGATGATGTACAGCTTATATTATTTTATATCAGTTTATATCATTCTATTTAAGATCTGTAAAAATTGTAGATATTTAGGGTGTACCACTCAGAAGCTCAAAGTTATAATTTCCAAACATATTTCATATTAAAGGTAGGATGATTAACATGTGGCACAACTGGTGCTCCAAAGCACTTCCGGATCACACATGTGGGGGATGTATCACCCCTTTGATTCTTTGCTATAGAGCAGGCAGTTGGAGGAAGAAACTCCTCTCAAGAAAAGCCTTCTGGAATTTCCATTCAACTCATTGGGGACGCATCCCAAAAGTACCTTAACCTCTTCACAATGACCCGATGTATATAAAAGCCGGCTTTTGCTGGGCTTTGTGCATAGCCGACGTTTATATACTGACCCTGCTATATTGGGGATCAGGTCTCCCTAAGGGTCAGGAACTCCGTGAACACAATGCTAATAGCTATGCGTCTGCATAGACTGACTTCCTCTATAGACTGCCATACACATGTATTGCAATCTATAGTGCTGAACTAGCGATTAGTGCATCGCTGGTTCAGGTCTCCTAGTGGAACATCGCTAAAAAGTAAAAAAAAAAAAAAAGTTGAAAAAAAAAAAAAAAAAGTGTGAAGTGTATGAAAAAAAAAAATAAATAAATGAATAAAGCAAGGAAATAATGATTTTTAGCCATCTCGCCTTAAAAATAATGCTCTAAAATGTGAACAAAAAGTCATAAGTACCCCAAAATAATACCAATAAAAAGCACAGATCATCCCACAAAAAAACATAAGCCCTCAACCAACTCTGTCAACTGAAAAAAAAAAATTGCTACACATCTCAGAAGATGGTGATGCAAAAATAATCGATTTCTTTCCCCAAATGGTTTTTTTTTTCTGCAAAACTAGCAACGCATAAAAAAAAAAAAATATAAATGAGGTATCGCCGTAATTGTACCGACCCACAGAATAAAGGTAACATGTTACTTATGCTGTATGGAAAAAAAAAAATTAAAAGGTAAAAAGCAATACCAGAATTGATGTTTTTTTTTAATCCACCCAGAAATGATGTTGTTACAAAATACATCTCATACTGCAGAAAACAAGCCCTCATATTGCTACATCACCAGAAAAAAAAAAAAAAAAAAAATATAGCTTGTACAATGTGAAGACAAAACCCCCAAAAATCGCCAAATCATTAGAATAAAACTGGTTGCGGCAGGAAGGGAAGGTATAAACTGTGCGAGCATATATTAGGGTACAAACCAGATTTAGAGCTTATAAGAGAAAAGACACCAGAAGTGACCCCCAGAGTGACCCCCCCCCAATCATAGGAGATACTGGAGAAATAGTAGGGAATTTGGTGTTCCCAATGTACTCCGCACAGCTTACATATTCACTGTTCACCATGCGCTGTGCATGCACATCTCGGATACTAATGCTCACTACACCCCTTGATAAATTCTTTGAGGGGTGCAGTTTTCAAGATGGGGTCACTCCCTAGGGGATTCCACTTTACTGGTACTTTAGAGGCTCTGCAAACATGATATGGCGTCCAGTTACCAAACATCTAAATATACACTCCAAAAGCCACATAGCACTCCTTCCCTTCTGTGCCCTGCTGTGTGCCCAAACTGCAGTTTACTCCCACATGTATGACACTGTTGTACCCAGGATAACGTACTTAATGTAACATGTGGGTATAAACTACTGTTTGGGCACAGCCAGGCACAGAAGGAATATAGATGGTTTGGTTTTTGGATGCCATGACACTTTTGCAGAACCCTGAAATGCCAGTAAAGTGGAATCCCCTGACACATGACCACATTTTGGAAACTACACCCCTGAAGAACTTTATACAGGGGTACAGTGAGCATTTTTAACCCCCAAGTGTTGCATTCATTAATTTTCCAGAAATGAATACGGTGAAAGGTAAAATTTTGAAAGGTAAAAATGACAATTTTTCCAGAAATACGTCATTTCAGTGCGTAATATGTTGTGCCTGGCTTGTATCAGAGATGAATGCTCCAAAAACAGTTGTGCCCGGGATACCCGCTTAACAGTTTTTGGAGTGTGTGTCTCTGCTTACACAATTGGGCACAACATATCGGGCACTGAAATGGCGTATCTGAAAAAAAATTGCAATTTTCACTTTTCATTATCAGCCGCGCATTCCTTTCTGGAAATTAAATTAATGTAACGCTCAAAGGTTAAAAATGCTCGCTACACCACTTGATAAATCACTTGAGGGGTGCACCTTCCAAAGTGGGGTTATGTGTCTGCGGGTTCTACTTTACTGCCAATTCAGGGGCTCTGCAAAAGTGGCATGAGGTCCAAAAACCAAACTGTGCTCCAAAAACCAAAATAGCGCTCCTTCCCTTCTGTGCCGGCTGTGCCCAAACAGCAGTTTATACCCACATATGGCAAAAAGTATGTTATCCTGGGTACAACAGCATCATACACACATACACCAAATACAAAATTTGGTGAAAATTTGGAAAAAAAAATGCAGTTTTTAAACTTTGAAATTGGATGCCTTTCATATAGAAAGTCATACTACCCAAATTACTTCTTAAATATAGTTTACCATATCTCTGCTTTATGTTTTTCAGATATTATAAGGCTTACAAGTCAAGTAGTAATTTTCCAAATTTTCAAGAATATTTCCAAAACACATTTTTCAAGGGACCAGGTCAGTTCTAAAGGAGCTTTGAAAGGCCTCTCTGATAGAAACCCCCATAAATCACCCCATTTTCAAAACTGCACTCCTGAAAGAATTCGAAACAGCATTTAGGAAGTTTAACCCTTTCAGCATTTCACAGCAATTAAAACAAAACAGAGGTGAAATTTACATTTTTCAGTCTCTGTTACTAATACATTCATTTGGCTCAAGAATTTACACATTCACAAGGGATTAAAGGAGAAAATGCATTCCACAATCTGTTATGCAATTTCTCCCGAGCATGAAATTATCCCACATGAGGATGTAAAATGATTTATGGATACACGGTAGGGTAAAGAACAGGAGGAGCGCTATTGGGATTTTGGAGGGCAGACTTTGCTGCAATTTGTTTCACGCACCAAGTTGTATTTGCAGAGCCCCTGAAGTGCCAGAACAGTGGAAACCCCCCAAAATGACCCATTTTGGAAACTAGACCCTTCAAGGAAGTTATCAAGGACTATAGTGAGCACTTCGATCCTACAGGTGTTTCACTGATTTTGTTGCACAATTTCTCCTGAACACGACAATACCCCATATGTGCTGGTATACTGATGTACGGGCACATGGCAGCGCTCGTAATGGAAAGAGAGCTATTTGGTTTTTGTAGGCCAGATTTTCCTGGAATAGTTTTCTGGCACCATGTCCCATTTGCAGAGCCCCCAATGTGACAAAACAGTGGAAACCCCCACAATGTGACCCCATTTTGTAAACTAGACCCCTCAAGAAATTTATCAAGGGGTATAGTGAGTACTTTGACCTTTCATGTGTTTCGCAGAATTGAGCTGGAAAAATGCAAAGCAACATTTTTTTCTATAAAATGCTGCTTTAACCCCAATTTTTGCATTTCCACAAGGGGTTAAAAGAGAAAATGCACCCTACAATTTGTTAAGCATTTTCTCCAAACTACAGAAATACCCCACATGTGGATGTAAACTGATGTATTGGCACACTGTAGGGTCCAGAAAGTATTAGCCATCAGTTACTGTCCGTTATTTTATGTCCGTGTTTTTCCTGCGCATGCTCAGAAAGCAGAAAAAAAAAAAAAGCGGACAGCGTTAAAAAACGGACACTAACTGATACTAACTGATGCTAATGTGTCCGTTATTTTTAACTAATCCATTAATTGAATTAGTTAAAAAAAAACAGACACATTAACATCAGTTAGTGTCCGTTAATGTCTGTTATGATAGGTGTCCATTTTTTTTTTGTTTTTCTTTTTTTAACGGACACTATCAGAACGGACATCAACGGTAGTGTGAACCCTGCCTTACATATGTTGAAGCAATGTCATTGCTATTTACATTACATGTGTATGTGATTTATGTAATATGAGAGGCCTTACCTTTGACAAGGTTGATATTTTAATAATAAAATACATTTTCTTCTGATAACTAGTGTCGGCATATTTGATGTGATATAACAACTGTGGGGCAGTGATATGGACAAGTATGGTGTCCAATGAAGGAGTCACAGTCACCACCGGGGCGCTAATAGTTGCTGGAAAAAAAAAGAAGTTCATATATATTTAGAAATTCAGAATAATTCTGGATAAAAATAAAAGTTGATATCTGATTGGTTATTTTGGGTAAAACTTCCAGTTCTTGCCTTTTTTGAAGGTGTTTTTTTTATGTTTTTTTTTTTTTATTGTAGCAATTGGAACTTAAAACCGTATAATACCCCAGATGTGTCCTCTGTTATCTTTCTTCTTGGCTAGACTTGTCCACATGTCCAGATGTGGACCACAAGTTAAGCACCTTTTCAAAAAGCAACATGATCACTTCATAGGTTAACACAAAGCAATATGCTAACTATTCTATTTGTGGCTATTTGTAACCCTTCCGTGTGGGGTGGGTGAATTGCAGTCTTTTGTTACCGTGTTGTGATTTTGTGCTAAAACAGTTTTCTATTTTCAAAAGAGGTCTGTGACTGGAAGAGATCTGCAGTGCCTATGTAGCACTACTAACCTTTGTACATCTGTTCTGACACCAGAAAGTGAGTTTATACAGACAAATACAGGAAATATTACTAATAGTTGTAAAATTAAAGATTCTCAGTGGTACTTATGTTGAGAAGACCTAAAATAATTTATTTCATATTCTCTACTACATTTACATATTGTAGTTCAATGTGGGATATACTATATGAAAGAATGAATAAAATACTGGTTTTATGTATCACACATGAAAGTAAATAAGATCTCATCAACTTACTGTGTTGTAAGGGTTGAAAGACGTCACTCATTTTCCATGAAGAACATGCATCATCTGTTATCACTCTCACTTGGGCAAATATCTTTTCATCTACATGTTCTTTCTTTAATGTCTCTGCTGTCATATTGCAGACATTTTTCGTTTGTTCACAGTCTGTTTTATTTTGCCATTCACTTTCTCCATATCTGAAAATTGATAATAGAAAAATAATTGTATATAGTAACATGTGTTGAGATTTTTTTGCTTCTATAAAACATTAAAGGGATTATGTGGAAATAAAAAAAATTAAATAGAGTCGTTGGAGCTATAGCAGTGGTTGCCCCCTAGACAAAATAGCAAAAGTAAATTACAAATATTTAGGACTATATTTATACTGAGGTGTTATTTCAGTATTTATTGTTTTTATTCCTGCACAACCCCAAAGCGGGATTTGCCGTGCCTTTTGCTACAACTACACCAACAGTATCATAAGAGCTTGTTTAGATATAGCCTTTTATGATAACATTTTCAAACTTTTCCACAAAAACTCTTAGCAACCAAAAAGTCACCAAAATAATTACATCAACCATAGTGACATCATTAAAATTCAGTTCTGAAGTCTTAAAAGATATGTAATACAATACAATTAGTATTGTCTATTAACACATCATTATCCTACTGTATGGACAATACATGGAGCCTTGAACAGGTTATGTAAGAAAAGTTAGGGCAAATGTGGAAATTGTGTAATGTAATATAAAAACATAAATTACCTATTAAGATCCCCTGTCATGGACCCACTACCATCTAGCACTTCTATAATAGAGATACACAGTGCCAGCATAAAGGGGCCACAGGGCACCTTCACAATAACAGCTTTATATACTGCCTACATAACAGTAACAATCTGTATGCAAGAAGCACATTATCATACAATAGTGTGAATGACTATAGGTTATTATATACCATACAGTATATTAAATCTCATATATATATATATATATATATATATATATATATACAAACATATACACAGTACAGACCAAAAGTTTGGACACACCTTCTCATTCCAAGAGTTTTCTGTATTTTCATGACTATAAAAATTGTAGATTCACACTGAAGGCATCAAAACTATGAATTAACACATGTGGAATTATATACTTAACAAAAAGGTGTGAAACAACTGAAAATATGTCTTAAATTCTAGGTTCTTCAAAGTAGCCACCTTTTGCTTTGATTACTGCTTTGCACACTCTTGGCATTCTCTTGATGAGCTTCAAGAGGTACTCACCTGAAATGGTTTTCACTTCACAGGTGTGCCCTGTCAGGTTTAATAAGTGGTATTTATTGCCTTATAAATGGGATTGGGACCATCAGTTGTGTTGTTCAGAAGTCAGGTGGATACACAGCTGATAGTCCTACTGAATTGAGTGTTAGAATTTGTATTATGGCAAGAAAAAAGCAGCTAAGTAAAGAAAAACGAGTGGCCATCATTACTTTAAGAAATGAAAGTCAGTCAGTCCGAAAAATTAGGAAAACTTTGAAAGTGTCCCCAAGTGCAGTGGCCAAAACCATCAAGCGCTACAAAGAAACTGGCTCACATGAGGACCGCCCCAGGAAAGGAAGACCAAGAGTCACCTCAGCTGCGGAGGATAAGTTCATCCGAGTCACCAGCCTCAGAAATCGCAGGTTAACAGCAGCTCAGATTAGAGACTAGGTCAATTCCACACAGAGTTCTAGCAGCAGACACATCTCTACAACAACTGTTAAGAGGAGACTGTGTGCAGAAGGCCTTCATGGTAAAATAGCTGCTAGGAAACCACTGCTAAGGACAGGCAACAAGCAGAAGAGACTTGTTTGGGCTAAAGAACACAAGGAATGGACATTAGACCTGTGGAAATCTGTGCTTTGGTCTGATGAGTCCAAAGTTGAGATCTTTGGTTCCAACCACCTTGTCTTTGTGCGATTCAGAAAAGGTGACCTAATGGACTCTACATGCCTGGTTCCCTCCGTGAAGCATGGAGGAGGAGGTGTGATGGTGCTTTGCTGGTGACACTGTTGGGGATTTATTCTAAATTGAAGGAATACTGAACCAGCATGGTTACCACAGCATCTTGCAGCGGCATGCTATTCCATCCGGTTTGCGTTTAGTTGGACCATCATTTATTTTTCAACAGGACAATGACCCCAAACACACCTCCAGACTGTGTAAGGGCTATTTGACCAAGAAGGAGAGTGATGGGGTGCTACGCCAGATGACCTGGCCTCCACAGTCACCAGACCTGAACCCAATCGAGATGGTTTGGGGTGAGCTGGACCCCAGAGTGAAGGCAAAAGGGCCAACAAGTGCTAAGCATCTCTGGGAACTCCTTCAAGACTGTTGGAAGACCATTTCAGGTGACTACCTCTTGAAGCTCATCAAGAGAATGCCAAGAGTGTGCAAAGCAGTGATCAAAGCAAAAGGTGGCTACTTTGAAGAACCTAGAATATAAGACATATTTTCAGTTGTTTCACACTTTTTTGTTAAGTATATAATTCCAAATGTGTTAATTCATAGTTTTGATTCCTTCAGTGTGAATCTACAATTTCTATAGTCATGAAAATACAAAAAACTCTTGGAATGAGAAGGTGTGTCCAAACTTTTGGTCTGCACTGTATATATATATATATATATATATATATATATATATAACATACACAGTACAGACCAAAAGTTTGGACACACCTTCTCATTCATAATAAGAGTATGAACCTAGAGGGCGCTAGGGAGCGACCCAAGGCCAACCCTGAAAAGGCCCTCAGCCACACCTTTGGGTGGGGGCAGCGTAACTCCAAGGGGAGTGGTTACAGCGGCAGAGCTGCTGTCGAAGTCCTGCAGGAAGCAGGGACTGTGGACCCAGCCAAGGACAGAGAGGCGGTCTGTCCCAGGAGGGCTGGGGTCCAAAAGAGGACTTTTTGGCTCAAGCGGAGCATAAGTCAGGCTGCTTGTTGCCCCTAGGATAGATAGGGGTCAAGCAGTGAGTTAGGGCCTATGCGTGGCCTAGGTTTTTTTTGTTTTGTTATGTTACACTTAAGCTGAATAAAAAGCCATTTTTGTTTTAAATTGGCACCGTCTGAACGCTGTCTCTCCGGCGCCCAGTACCACGAACCACTGCTGTCAGGACCAGGAGTCTGCCACCATTTCAGACTAATCCCCCAAATTGTCACAATATATATATATATATATATATATATATATATAACACACACACACACACACAAATTAAAAGACAAACTATTACACATAACCCATACACATGAAGACAGCAGGATTGTTTTTTGTTAACTGATTTTGATTATCGACGAATAAAACATTACAAAAATTGTAAACCCACTACAACCATTTGTAACAAAAAACAAGTGTACTAAATTGGGATATATTGCATAGCATATCTCTGTAGAGTAATTTAAACCTCAGGAAATGAAGCAGTGTGGTATGGTTAACAATGCACATGGTAGGCAAAATATCTTAAGTCTAGCCACTTATTTACTCAGCTTCCAAAGCTGGTCTGCTACCTCAAGGACTGCCCACTGTAAGGAATCAGATAAATAATACATTAAATGATGCTGTGCATCCGGTAACAGTGCATCTATCACCCACCCAAGAGAGGAATCTTGAAAGCATTTTCCTGTGAACAGGTCCATATTTTAATTTGCACGCAATTAAAAGTTAAACACTTTTTAGGAATTGTCTATGGCCTGGCACTTGTCAGAAACCCAGCTGCGATTTCCTTATTGTGGTTGGGTTATCTGCTTATGTAGAAGCACAGAAGAAAGCAGGAACAGCGCATGCATAAGATGATAACTTGGCCACAATAAGGAAATCATGGCTGGGTTTCTGACAAGTGCCAGACCATAGTTTATGCATTCATGGTCGTATCCATTGACACTGATCACGGCAAAAGATTGTTATTGCTAAGGTGAAAATCTCTAGAACGCTACAAAATGTTTATTAATATTTGCAAACATTTAACTTTTAATTGTCGACAATTTAAAATATGGTAATGTTCACCTTTATATGAATAGTGTAAATGGAGCAGAGTTATTAAAATGGTCTAAAAGCTAAATGGTCTTAGTTGCTGATAGCAACCGAAGAGCAGTTTTCATGTTGTATTCTGCTCCTGAAAATGAAAGCTGCATTGTGATTGGCTATGGGCAACTAAGACAGTTTTGCTTTTAGACCATTTTAATAAATCTACCCCAGTGTTCTATGGTAAAAATAAATAGATTTCCATGGCACGTTAATTGAAGATGGATACTATAAATCTAAAGCGCCTTTCCCTCGAAAGACATTTATGGAATATTCACAGGATATGGCATAAATGCCTGACAGATGTAGGTCCCACCTCTAGGACCCACATACATCTCTAAAATGCCTCAGTCTCCGGCCCTGCTCACTGAGAAAATTGTTCTGGATGGTTGATCTTACAGAAACATGGCCCTCTGAGCTCTGCTGCTTATGTAACTCTCACAGAAGTGAATGAGAGTTACAGAAACATTAAATTCTATGGGAGTCATACAGTGTAGCTCAGAGCAAATCTCTCCAGAACAATGTGAACAATTGACAAACACCTACAAAAAAAATCTTTACATCAAGTTATTGGTGTTAAAGGTTGTTAGCTGATTTATGGGGTGTTCTTATTTTGTAACCACCTTGTTTCTAAATGTTGGTTAAGTGCAATTTATGTAACTGAGTTACCTACATTTTGTACTGGATCTCATATCTGCAGGTAGGTTGCTCATCACATGTTGTTTCCCAATTCAATATTGTGCAGAAGTCTAAGGACGTGAAAAACACTCTTATAACTTCCAAGGTTGTGTGTACAGATGATACATCTAAAAAGAGAAAAAAAAGCAAAGATACTTAAAAAAAATAAAATAAAAAATTGCACTGCTTTTGTGTATTGAATCCAATGGAAAATTCATAATCTGCAAAAAAAATCCAATGCTATATACAATTACACACTGAATGGCCACTTTAAGCCTACATTCACAGGATGGTGGGTGAAAACAGCCATGACAAATGTCCACTTTTCAAAGCCACCTTACACCTTAGGGGCGCCAGTTTTCATGGATCCCTCATACATTGCATTGTATGGAGGGATTTGTGACAATGGACAAAAATAGAGCATGTCTGTTACAATGGATGGACAAAATATCGATCATGTGAATAGCCACCATTCACAGACAGTGAAATTAATACTGTTGTGTGAATATAGGCTAACAGAGACACTTGTTTCCAATTGGATCTTCCTTGATTGGAAATTAGGATGTGTGACCCCAGAATTCTACATAAAGTCAAGTGAGCAAGTTTTCCATCAGTTTCAGTGTGAATCCACATTAAAATGGAAAAATTGAGTGATCTGAACGACCTGAAACAAGACATGGTCATCTGTGGCCCATATTTCAGAAACTGCCAAGCTTATGGGATTTGCTCATTCAATGATGTTGAGTATACAGAAAGTCATATGGTCAAGGGAAAATATCCAGCAAAACGGGATCCCATGAATGTAAATGTAAACAGGATCTGCACAGGCAAGCAAACTGCAGGCAAATATAAAGTTAAAACAAATGTGTCTAAAGACTCAATTCCTCTTTCCTTAGCACAGATGGGATATAACAGCAGATGGCCAGTTTGAATGGCATTGCTAAGGGAAACAGAAAGACAAGACTCCAGTGGGCAAAAACTGGATTACTGAGAAGTGTAAAAACATCACTGTGACATCATGCTACTCGGAGGGTCAGACTTTGGCACAAACTGCATGATTTAATGAAACCATTCCATGTCAGATGTCAACAATTTAGGTTGGTGGATGTTTAGTAATGGTGTTTGGTGCAACATTTTCTTGGCTACCCTGGGTCCTCTGGTGGATATTACGACAAATTGTTGTGGTACTGAAAGCCAAATAACATACAACAGTACTAGATAAGTTTCTCTAATAAAGTGGCCTTTCAGTGTATATATACAGAACATAAACCTACTGTAGGTTTAAAAGCTACCTTTCAAAAGGTGGCGCTATAGCAAGTTCCCCTTTTCCACCCACAAGGACTTATTTGCATATTATTTTCCTGTTTATAAGATAGAATTGTTGTAACTGCCAGTAACAGAAAAACACTTTTCCGTTACGTTTACATTTCAGCATGTCAAAGTATCCTAACTTGATGTACACTGATAATAACCAGCTCCACCTATTTTTATTTAGTTTTGCTTGCCATGCCCAATTGGACACGACTGTAATTACACTCCATTTACTTGTCCAATAATGGAGTATTTTGATCTGACAGCATTTAGAGTAGGATACATTTCTAAATGGAAGAATTTACCAAGTAACGATGGGGATCAAACTTTTTGCTACTGGACTTTTATGATCTGCTAGTCAGTATGTAAAATACAGTATTCAATAACGTTAGGTGTTTAGCTGAATGAATCACAATATTGCTAATCAATTTGCTGTAACAATTTTTACTGAGTCTGCTAGGTGTAGATCAGTCCAATATACATTAAGTAATGGATTCAGAGTGGACAGATCTGTCATGGTGAACAGCAGATTTATATAAATTGTGCTTTGCGGAATAGTGATGTGTTTTTTTTTTTTAAATTAGTTTTAAAGGGGTAGTCCAATTTCTAGAAAAATAGAAAACTCAGCTCTTCAATCTCCTATACCAGCAAAGGAATTCAGGCGATCCCTCAGTCTTTGTTTACAAGTGGCAGGTACATGACCCTGCAGCCAGTGTCCTCAGGTCTTTTGCCATATTTACTGCATTCACTCCTAAGAGCCATGCCATATTTTCAGTAAGTACAACAAATTGCTCACTGATGGACCACCTTCCCTAAAAAAATATGAATAATACAGTCCTAGTGAGAGATCAAATAATCTCTGATCAATTTGCAGACTAGAGGTTTGGGGCTCATTGGAGCTTTAATTTTTCCACAGGTCCCAAGTGACCATCCTCATACCTTTTATCTCCACACACTTATTTGGACTTGAGATGCTTGTGATGTCCCCAAACCTCATATTTACACTGATGCAGTAGTTCCCAGGAGCCAGGTTTGTAATACTCCATTGTGTCTCCTCCGTATATACTCTCTTTATTAACTGGAACAAATAAATGTTTCTACAATAATATTTTATAAAAATATAGATAAAACACATCGCTTATTTAAAACCATACATCACATGCAATGCATTTATATCATATTCATGTAATATATACAAATTGTAATGATCACATCTATAATGCAAATACATTTATATCATATTTAGGTAATAGTTATACATTATACTTGTCAGACTCATAATATGTTATTATAAATATGACAGAAGTACACTGCATTTATATTATAATTATCAGGTTCTTATAAGTTAACTTTTATAATTTACGTGTACCAGACTTATTGTTCAGCAATATGATTAATGAGAAATAACTATTACTTTTTACATTTAGGCACATTTGCAATACAATTACCAAATGTTTTGCTTTATAAGACGCACCTGATGATAAGATTCACCTAGGTTTTAGAGGAGGAAAATAGGAAAAAATATTTTGAACCATAAAGCAGCTTGTCATATAAATGAATGCCAGACAAGCCTGGGAGCCTTCATGGCAATGGAACCTACCCAAAATGGTGGTGCCCATGTGCAGCATCCCAAAGTGCTACTGCTTTAATTGTTTGTCTTTTGTGTCTCTGGGTTGTGTTGGTATGTCCCGTGTTCTGTGTTAAGTGTTAAATGTATTGTTTGCAGCTTTCCCTGTTCTCTCCCTCAGTGTTCAAACTCTAGTCTTGGTTCCGCCCTGGCCAATCACAGGCCACTAGGCAGGGTTGGGGGAGACCATAGTGTCCATGGCGACGGTTGAACCCTCAGTCTAGTAGAGGTTCAGTTCAATATGAGTAGCAGAACAGTAAGAGTGTGCAGAGTATCCCTGCCCCTAGAAGCTGGACTGAGGCCCAATGGTCGCCTACACAGCCTCCAGGAGGATTATCATCAGCCCTGAGAAGTGGGTTCAGCTGTCTGTAGTCTTGGACATTACCGATGCCGTGCCAGGAGGAACAGTGGAGGACACCGAGAAGGTACTCACTCGGGCCTAAGCAGAAGGTAACCAGAACCCTGTCAGGACTCCCTGTACCACCACTATCCCCAGCATCCATATCTGGGAGAGGCACGAGAGGCGGAGTAGTTGGAGGAGAAGTTTGTCCTAGAGTCTGCAATATCCCTGGGCACCCTCCTAGAAACAAGGCTGGGGGATTGGACAATGTATTACTACTACGCCCATTTGGAAGCTTCTGTTGTACCTGTTTCCACGGGGATCTTAAGAAGATTGCTGCTGTCCATGACAGCAGACAATCTTCTCATGTAGGCTATCACTGATATTGACCGATCGATTCAGATCGCCAATAGCAGCTTACCAGCACAGATCCAATAATCTGTGCTGGCAGGTTACTGGAAAATTGGCATTGATTGGTGCTATACATAGCACTAATTCCTGATGAGCAGCAGGTGGACTTGCAGTAGCAAGAAGTTTTTACATGTGTATATAAACAGAGCAAACACAAAAATGTCCCAAAACTCCTAAACATCCCAAAGAAGGTATTCAGTAGAAGAGATGTATACTTTACTGGCCTCTAGCTCTGATTTAATTTTTCAAAATTTTTTCCCTATTGAGTTTATAGATTTAATGGTGGCCCAAACAAATTTATATGCCCAACAATTCATAAAACAAAATGCCACCTCTTCATATGCCAGGTCCCAGAGGTGGACCCCAGTAAATGCAGCAGAGATAAAGATTTTATGGGGTCTTATTCTGTAATTGGGCATAGCGAAGAAGCCACAAATTTGACAGTATTGGAGTACAGACGTCTTGTATAATACTCCAATCTATCGAATGGACTGAAGGCCAACCGCCGCTCTCACAGCCTCAGGAGGGATATCATCAGCCCCAGGCTCATCTGAAGACAGCCCAGAGCAAGGGTGTAAAGCTGTCCAAGCTGCTGGACTTCATTTGGTGCCGTGCCAGGAGGAGCAGGAGAGGACCCTGACAGGAGAGACGCATTCGGGCCTAGCATCCAGGTAACCAGATCCCTGTCAGGGCTCCCTGTAACTCCATCCTCAGTGTACCTAGCTGGGAGAGGCAGAGAGGAGGAGTAGAGGAAAGCCATCCTGTGGAGCCTATATCATCTTTGGGCACCCTCCTAGAACCAAGGCTGGGGGTTGGGTACTGTAGGACTACTACCCCCATCTGGAAGCTGATGTTGACTTATTGTTCCAGTTGCCTAATAAAAGGCTTTTTGGTTTACCTGCACTGCTGACTCCTGAGTCGTGCCTGCTTCACCATCAGGGCCCTTCCGAACAACACCACACCGGCTCAGGGAGGAGAGGTCTCCTCTCCAACTGGAAGTGCCCCGGGGGAAAGAACTACTACCACAACCATCCAGTAGTGCTGCAGGACCCCCCTCGACTTTGTCCGACCTAGGAGTGGGACTGGAGCGGTTGGGGAGCGTGCTTGGCTTGCTAGGTGGCACAGCATCCGCCACTACTACTCCCATCCTCCGCTCTTCTCCATCTGGGTTGCGGCATTATACATCTCAGATCAGAACATTTCTATAGATAAGTCTCTGATCAGTTTCAAAGGGAGGCTGAAATTCCGCCAATACCTGCCCAGTATGAGGCATTAAAGTGTATAAACTGTGTGAGAGCAGCTCAGGGTACACCTACAAGTTTAGGATTTATTAAGGAAGGAACACAAGAATTGAGCCCCCAGAATGCCCCCCAATCCTAGAAGTTAGTGGGAAAATAGTGTGGGATTTGCTGCACCCACTGCTGGACCAGGGCTATTAACTATATGTGGAGAACTTCTACATCAACATCACACTCTTTAGGTGCCTCAGTTCCAGAGGAACTGCAGCTTGTGGGGTAGTGTGCAGAAATCAGAGAGGCCGTCTACAATTGCCGCAACCCAGATGGAGGAGACCAGAGGATGGGAGTTGTAGTGGCGGATGATGTGCTGGGTTGGATACTGTCAAGGGGGGTCCTACAGCACTACCTGGATGGTGGTGGTAGTAGTTTCCCCCGGGGTGCTTCCATTTGGAGAGGGGACCTCTCCTCTCTGAGCTGGTGTGATGGTGTTCGGAAGGGCCCTGATGTTATGGCAGGTATGACTCAGGAGGACAGAAATGCAGTTGAACAGGAACAGTTTTATTTAGCAACAGGAACAGCAGTAAACAGCAGCTTCCAAATGCGGATAGTAATAGCACAGTGTCCAAACCCCCAGCCTTGACTATAGGAGGATGCCCAGGGATGCTACAGGCTCTATGGCAGGCTTCTCCAACTACTCCTCCACTCGTGCCTCTCTCAGCTATGGATACTGGGGATGATGATACAGTCCTGACAGGGATCTGGTTACCTTTAGACTAGGCCCGAACATGTTCCTCCTGTCAGGGTCCTCTCCTGCTCCTCCTGGCATGGCACATAAAATGTCCAATAATCCAGACAGTGATACTCCCTTGTCAGGGCTGTCTCTACATGAGCCTGGTGCAATACACTCTCTTCCTAGGGGCTGTATGGATAGCCGTTGGGCTCCAGTCCAGATACTGTCTTGCAGGAAACCTCTGCTAACTGTTACTGCTCTGCACTACACACTGGACTGATCTGAACAGAGGCTTGAACCGACACCCTGAAGAACTAGGTCTCCTACAACCCCGCCCACTGACCCGTGATTGGCCAGGGCTGAACCAAGGGTAAGGGTTTGAAACACCGGGGGGGAGACAATAGGAAAGCTGCAAATAGTGTATATACATGACATATGATATAGAACATAAAGGACGGGCCATACCAATACAACCCAGAGGCACAAAAGACAAACACTTAATGCAGTGGCTGGGCCCCAAGGCGAACATTTGACATGGGGTTCCCTCCCCCCCCGGACCGCCCCCTCCAACCCTCCCCGCATAAACCGCATTCCTGCACACACTATTATGCCCCATAGTGGCCCCTGCACACAGTATTATGCCCCATAGTGGACCACCCACAGTATAATGATCGGAGACCCAGGGGAGGATACAAACATAAAAAACAATGCTACTTACCTCTTCCTCGCTCTGTTGTACTCCGGTGCGCTACTTCGGCCATCTTCAACGTTGGACCAGATCTTGCGTGATCCAGGCCGACGTCGCGACACATAATGACGTCACCAAACAGGCCCGAAGCCTGCCGAAGCGCAGGAGAGGTAGGTTACAATGGTTTTTATGTTCCCTCACCTCCCCTGGGCCCCTGATCGTTATACTCCGGGGTCTGAAAAGACCCCGGAGTACAATGGTAGGAGTGTTTGTGGGGTTCGCAGTACTGGCTGCCACAGGGATCCGGGCCCCTTAATGTCCCGGGCCCTGTGGCAGCCTCTACCGCTGCTACCCCGGTATTTATGCCCCTGACTTAATGCAGTAGCACTCTGTGATGCTGCACAATGAGAATATGCTGTTGGCCAAGTATAAGGACAAGAGTGATGTCCTTGTACTCAGTGGCATAAATACCGGGGTAGCAGCGAGAGCGGCTGCCACAGGGCCCGGGACATTAGGGGGTCCGGCGGGACCCTGATGTTTTTTTTTTTTTTTTTTTTAATAGACCATTACCTGCTGGCGTTACACCAGCAGGTAACGGGCCCTAGTTACTTACCGATCCCCACTCCTGCTCACGGCCGCCTGCGCTTCCCATTCAGACCCCTGAGTATAATGATCGGAGGCTAAGGGGAACATAAAAACCACTGTTACTTACCTCTCCTACGCTCCAGCAGGCTTCGGGCCTCCTTGGTGACATCCCAGGGCCAGGTCGATGTCATTACGCGTCGCGATGAACCCGTTCTGATGCTGACCACTGGCTTTATTAAATGGGAATAAATAGTTTCATTATATTACTACCAGTACTTTTATTACTCTACAAAACAGAATGAATCATCTTTTCACAGTTGTATGCTTCCTTATCTTATGGTTGTGATACACCTGTTCAACTGTGAGTCATTTCTATTTTTAAAAAGTAGCAGAAATGAATAATGCTAGAATAATGTAACAGGTAAGTTGACTGTGGAATTGCCTTTAGAAGAGCCTTTCAGGCTTTTTCCAGATCAACGCTGTTTTGGCTGAGCTGAACTCACTGAATCATTGTGATCTGTGATGCTGTGAATTTTGGCCCAACTGTGGGTCTGTTATCCTGTACTCTTTATTGATATACTTTAAAAAGTATTGTGACAGCTTGGGGGAATTAGACTCAAATGGCAGCAGGCTCCTGGTCTTGGCAGCGGTGGTTCATGGTACTGGGCGCCGTAAAGATAGCTTTCAGACGGTCCAAGTGTAAGAATAAAAGTGGCTTTATTCAGCTTAACTGCAACACAGCAAAACAACAAAAAACCTAGACCACAGTTAGGGTCCTAACTCACTCCTTGAGCCCCTAACTGTCCTGACTATTGCTCAGCTCCAGCAACAGTCCCCTGTGGACGCCAGCCCTCTGGGACAGAGCCTATCTCTCTGTCCTAGCTGGTCCACCCCTGTGGACGCCAGCCCTCTGGGACAGAGCCTCTCTCTCTGTCCTAGCTGGTCCACCACCATTTCTTGCTTCCTGCAGGATGCTCCAGCCCCTCTGGAGTTACGTGCCACCACCCAAAGGCGTGGCTGAGAGCCTTTTCTGGCCTGGCCTGGGTCGCTCAACCGCACCCTCTGGCTCACATACTTGCAGTATGTATATTAAGTCCCAAGTATAGGATAAAATACCTAATCGTGTATCCCTAATATATAGGGTATAACCAGATGATAATGGGAGTGTTTGGATGGTATAGTCGGCTACGGTATCGCCACATCCTAATATTAGGACTACAGATGAGCGAATCAAAGCTGCAGAAGTGGAATTCGATCCAAATTTCGGGAAATATTTGATTCACATCGAATCAGAATTTTCTCACGCTTCGTGGTAAAAATTCGCATTTAGTTCAAAATGGCTGCTGTACATATTAGGACATGCAGCAAGGAACTTTGGGAACGCGGGATCACCCACAATGCCATGTGTGCAGCCAATCAGCAGCCAGCCCTGTGATGTCACATCCCTTTAACCCCTTCGCGAGCGCACACGACATGTTTGACCGCTGCATCCAAGGTGTTAAATCCCCCGATCGGTTATGGAGCAGGGTGTTAGCTGTGACTGACCGCTAATACCCTGCTCCATAACTGATGAGGGGTTTTAACACCTTGGATGCCGCGGTCAAACATGACCGCGGCATCCAAGGGGTTCCGCCATTTTGCCACCCACCCGTCCACCCTGGCTCTCTGCAGACAATAAATTGCTGTTTTTGTTACGCGATTCAATTCAGATCGAATAGAATCGTATCACGAAATTCGGCGAAGTTGCCAAATCGAATTTTTGAATACTTCACTCATCTCTAATTAGGACATAGAGCTTAAGACTACTCCCCTTCGTCAAGCCCTAAAGCAATGTGTCTATGCACATGTGGCTGTTAATGAATTGGTGTATCCACCCACAAACTCTTCCATTTATCAAGTACCTAATACTCAGAGATAACCGCAAAGCCAAATCAGTGTGAACTGAGCCGTAATGGTGAACAGTCAGCCCAATTCAAAAGAATAAATAACCGCAGCATCCAAGGGGTTAAAACTCACGATCGGTTATGGAGCAGAGTGTTAGCTGTCAGTTACAGCTAACACCCCCTCCTGATGCTGTGGGCGGTCGCGAAGGAGTTAAAGGGCTGTGACATCACAAGGCTAGCTGGCTGCTGATTGGCTGCACGCATGGCATTGTGGGTGATCCCGAGTTCTTTGCCCCATGTCCTAACATGTGCAGCAGCCATTTTAGGAAAAATGCGATTTGTTACCATAAAGCAGGGGCGCACTGCTAATGAGGCGAGGTGAGGCGGCCGCCTCGGGCGGCACTGTCCGGGGGGCAGCATTTTACTATTTAATGTAAACCAGCCCAGGACAGGCCGCTTTAAAAAAACCAAAAAAAAAAAACCAGAGCTGAGCGCAGCCTGTCCTGGGCTGGTTTACAAGACGTCGCATATCAGCGCAGGCGGCGATACAATGACGTCATCACGCCGCCTACGCTGAGACACAGACGTCACGGACAAGAAGGGGAGGCGGCGGCTGCATCAAGCATCGCAGGTGAGTATAGCTTTTTTTTATCTATATAAATAGGCCGTAACCTGTTGGAGTATCCCCGGCAGGTCAGGGCCTATTTATTTACCTACCCCGCGTCTGCTCGTGGCCGCACCCACTTCCCCTTCTGTTATGGGCCGCAGAAAGGGGAAGCGGATGCCGCTGTGAGCGGCCATCGGTAAGTTAGGCCGCGGGCCGCAAATACTACTATTATTATACTCTGGGGTCTATTCAGACCCCGGAGTATAATAATCGGAGGCCTAGGGTTGGTGAGGGAACATAAAAAACAGTGTTACTCACCTCCTGCGATCCGATGCAACTCCGAGCAGGCTTGAGGCCTGTGGTGACGTCATCAGGTGGCGTCGCTGGCCTGATCACGTGACGTGTGTGCGCAATTAAACAGGGCCGAAAGCTGCAAGGAGTGCACCGGTGTCCAGGATAGGTAAGTAACTCTGGTTTTTATGTTTGTATTCTCCCCTGTGTCTCCAATCATTATACTCTGGGGTCTGAAAAGACCCCAGAGTATAATAATAGTTCATGGGTCGGCCACTATGGGGCATAATACCCTGTGCAGGGACCACTGTAGAGCATAATACCCTGTGCAGGGGCCACTCTGGAGCATAATACAAGTGCAGGGGCCACTATAGAGCATAATACCAGTGCAAGGGCCACTATGGAGGATAATACCCTGTGCAGGGGCCACTCTGGAGCATAATACCCTGTGCAGGGGCCACTCTGGAGCATAATACCAGTGCAGGGGCCACTATGGAGCATAATACCAGTGCAGGGGCCACTATGGAGCATAATACCGTGTGCTGGGGCCACTATAGAGCATAATACAAGTGCAGGGGCCACTATGGAGCATAATACCAGTGCAGGGGCCAATATGGGGCATAAAACTGTGTGCAGGAGTTGCTGCGGAACATAATACCGTGTGCAGTGGCCAATGCGGGGCATAATACCGTGAGCAGGGGCCGCTATGGAGCATAATACTGTGTGCAGGGGCCGCTGAGAGGCATAATACAGTATGCAGGGGCCGCTGCGGGCCATAACACTGTGTAATACTGTGTGCAGGGGCTGCTGTGGAACTTTATAGTGGGTGTAAATGGGGGGCTATAAACATGGGCTATGGCACCTGTTTATATTATACGCTGTCTGTTTATAGTGACCGTGTGATGTAATTGTAGCCTTGTCACATACTGTAGACGAGGCTGTAGTTACATTACATGGCCGCTATGAGATGAAATACACTATGTAAACAGAGAAGCGGTCACGGCGCTTACACAGGTACCATTCAAACAGCTGATCAGTGGGGGTCCTGGGTTTTTGAACCCCACTGATTAGTTTATTAATGACCTGGAAAACCTTTTAATTAGTTAACACCTGGGGTATTATTAATAAGGGGCACTATTTATACAGGGTACACACGGACATTATTAATATAAAGATGCACTTGGGAGTATTATTCATTATGGGGGTTATATCATATATTTTATAATTGGGGTAGCAGCAGGATGGGGGCTTTGTGTAGGTGAGGACAATGTGGGTTGGATGCCTGGAAAAGTGAGGAGCCAAAGATGTCTGTGTTGCAACCTTTACAGAGACAAGTCACAGCTGGAAGAAGTGGTCATGGTGGTCCGGAGGGAAGAGACGGGAAATGTGACCGATTAGTCAGAGACGTCACCTGTAAGTCACAAAACGTTACTGCCCTGTATTCACCTAAATGATAGAGGATAAATATCTGAGTGATGGGGGGGTCTGTCTGCTGAGACCCCCACTGAGCCTGAGAATTGGGTTTTTTCCCCCACTGGGTGGGAATTCAGCCTGACCGCAGCCATATATATAGGTGTGTCACTTGGTGGATGAACGAACCCGCATGGCTCTCATTCACTTCAATGGGAGTACCAAAGATAGCCGAAGTCCAGTACTCAGCTATCTGCGGGGCTCCTATTATAGAAAATGGAGGCCACGTGGGCTCGTCCATCCACCAAGCAGAAGATGTGTGAAGTTACTTTCATTGTTAATGCCGTGTTGTTGATCTGATACTGAAGTAATACAGGAAGAAGAATTCTTAAAAACTGTTTTATAACTTTGTGTATTGTGTATATTGTGCGACGATAACAGTGTGTTAAACTAGTAGCATGGAAACTCAGTTTTTTTTTGTTTTTTTTTTTGGGGGGGGGGGCGTCTTTCTATAGTCCGCCTCAGGCAGCAAAGAGGCTAGGTTCACCACTGCCATAAAGCGTGAGGAAATCCGGATTCGATGCAAATTGAATATTTCCTGTAATTCGGATCGAATTCCACTTCGTCAGCTTCGATTCGCTCATCTCTACTCACAGCATAGTTGACCCTAAACATTTTTTATTGTACACATGAATATTTCATATATGTAGAAGCAAGGGAACTGTTATAAACATGTATGTGTTTATTATGATATGGCAGGCCTTACCTTTGACAAAGTTGACATTTTAATAATAAAAGACATTTTTTTTTTCATAAGTGGTGTTAGCATATTTGATATGATATAACAGTTGTGTGGCAGTGATATGCATGAATATGGTGTCCAATGAAGGTATCACAGTCACCGCCGGGGCGCTAATAGTTGCTGAAAGAAATCAGAATTTCATATATAGTAAGAAATTTAAGACAAATATAAAAGTATAAGTGTATTTTTATTGGTTAAAACTTCCAGTTCATATCTGAGCTACTTTTCATACATGAGAATATACATTATTTTCTTAAATGCTATCTATCAGAATCAAGAGAATAATCGCATAGCTACAGATGTTTTTTTGAGCATTTTCTCATTGATACCTTTTGGGTTTTATAAATATATTTCCAACTCTCACAGTGGTTAGCTACAGGCAAGCAAGTTCTACCTTTGAATTCTATGGCACTATGCAGGCAATTCTTTTTAGTGGACACTCTGGTATCAGTATTATTAATTGAGCTTACTTTGTTGAAACTTGATGCAGGACTCTAATTGCAGTATGGTTTATCGGCAGCTCTGTGCACTTTATTGGCACTGTTTATACAGTAGGAGACTGTTGTTATGGGGTATTGTCTGTAATTCTGGGTGGTGCTTACTTTCAAGAAAGTGAAATCTATAGTACAACAAAGCGAAGCTACTTTTAGTAATGGTAGCAAATGCACTGATACATTACAGCGCAGTGTTTTCATAACATGTAGTGTTCATTGTTAGAGATGGGCGAACTGAGCGAGATTCGTTTGGTGAATATTCCTGAGGTTCACTTACCAGTTTCGTTCGGTCTGAACTAAAAGTGCTTTTATTCTTTTCAGACCCCAGAGTATAGTAAGTGGAGGCCCAATAAAATAAAAATACTGATACTCACCTTCCCTCAATTCTCCTGGGCTCCTTTGCGGAGTCCAGTGCGCGTTCCCTGGCATCTTTGGTCCTCTTCAGTGACATTCCACTGAGGGCTGTGTTGAGCTTCAACAGTCACGTTAAGCACCAAAGTCAGAATGCTTTGATGTAGTGTTTTTTAATTTAGCGCACCTCTGCTTATTACACTCAAGGGTCTGAAGCAACCCCAGAGTATAATAGTAGTTCGTGGGTAGCGAACCCCAAAATTCTCAGGCTTGGATGAACCCAATATTTAAAAAAAGTTGTAATGAACCCAGTTCATCACAAATCAATTTACATATCTCTATTTATGGTGCTTCCTATTCCATCCCACCATTAAATATTGACAATGGTTTCCTTACTTATAAGAGTATATATGATAAAAGCAACTCAAGTGGCTGCTACAGGGCCCTAGGGGAGAAATGGCCCAGTGCCAGAGCAGAAGAAGATGAGTACATCACTCTGTGTCAGTGTATATGGTCAAGCTAGAGTACACCCTGGAGTATATAATATGCCTTTAAGATGTTTTGCTCTTATTTTTGCACAGTACATTTATAACAATGGGGTTTTCCGGGCAAAAAAAAAGCTTTTAAAAAAGGTCTGTTAGTGCTATTAATGGGTAAATAAGTGCACCCAAATATCTTTAGCAGTTTTTTTAGCTATTTCTGGGAGCTCCTGGCATCTTCTGCATTTGTGTCAGGAACTGAGTTTACTGGGTCTTGAAGAACCCTTGAATTCCCAGCCATGTTCGGCAGCCTTGACCATTATGCTATTGAAGAAGCCTGTTTGTTCTTTGCCTTGCTTAGCCTGGTCCTTTCTATTGTAGTGATTAGCTTATGGATCTCACCTGCTTTGTGGCCAATCACAGTATAGCAATCCCTATATAAACCCACAGCTTACTCTATCCTGTGCCTGATTATTCTGGCTGTTTGCCCTGATCCTCACCACTACTCTTCTGCTCCTGGATACTGACCCCTGCATACATCTAACTACGATTGATCCACTCCTCTGGTGTACCGACCCCTGCATACGTCTGACCACGGTTGCTTCTTACTCCTGAGGTACCATTCCTGCTATTTAATCCCTCAGTTACTACTATTTAAGTACTGTGCCATTGCCTCACCAGTTGGACTCCAGATCAGATAACTAGCATCGTTATAATTTGTTTACATGGTCTAGCTTCCTGCTGTCTTAGTTCATGCAATGCATCATGGTAATTGTAGGCTGACTCAAACTATCTTCCTCTCACTCCCTCCCCCTACCGCTCTCACACCCCTGTCCCTGTCTCCCTTGCTATCCTGCCCATTACTAGCCCTTCCCAACTAACTCAGCCCACCCCATCATACTTACCTGTCTTTCTTCTGCAGGGACAGCTCCTCCTCTTCTTTGACTTTGCTGGCGTGTGCACAATAGTCCCGGCACTGCGTTGCAGCCGGCAATCCATGGGGTGGGGGGGGGGGGGTAGTATTTGTGACGTTCCGTTTCCAGAAAAGGGGAAATGGAACATCACCGGATAATCAGAAAATGTGCCTGGGGCGGTCGGATATTGTAAATATACGTTTTTGCTAAAGTATGCAATTTAGAAAAATAGGCGGGTGGGGGAGGGTGTTTAGATTAATGTAGGAATTCCATTTTATCCTGGACAACTCCTTTAAAGAGCACCTTTCATGTCCTCATGCATATGCGGATTTATATACCGCAAGAAAGCCGAAAGTGCACTGAATTCAGTGCACTGTCGGCTTTCCTGGTACGTTCCCCAGTTGTAGAGATATCAGTGAGTTGATTTCGGCACCAATATCTCTCCACTGTCAGAAGGGCGCTCCTCATAGCTCAGCATCATCGCTGAGCCGTAAGGAACGCCCACCCCGACAGTACTCTTCCATAGCCCTGTACTGTCAGAGGGGACATTCCTTACCACCCAATGATGACACTGAGCTGTGAGGAACACCCCCAGTACAATAAAATATCCATAATTGCAATGTAACTCTTGAGTGTTGGATTATTTTTATTAGTCCCAGACTGATAACCAGCCATACTCATGTGGGGATGGCAGACAGAGGCCAAACGCCCATTTCCCATGGAGGTAGAGTTAGCAAAAGGCCATGCTTGTGAGGACACACTGCTAATACATATGTCGACCACAGAGGATGAATAGGGAGTAGATATAAGGGAAGGTTTCCAGCTATGCGAGATCAGTTCCAGATTAATTCAGAGTTCAGTTCAACTGAGAATGCAATAATGAAATTAGCCAGGAGTAGAGCTGACTCACTGAGCAAGTGAGTGAGCAGAGTTGTTCAGAAGAACAGAGAAGTTGGGTGTACTTGTTCAGCAGTCATGACACACAGGAGTGCACCTAGGAGAGGAGTGCTGTAGATTTGAGATGTCAGTATGAGACTTGGACACCACCATTCTAATATTAATGGTCTTTCCTAAGGATAGACCATCAATTTTAAAGAATCCGATAGCCCCATTTATATAAAACGCCACAAAGCAGATTTGCAGCGTCTGAGGTCTTTTTTATGTTGTCCTGCAACAACCGGGACCCAAAACTGTACAATACAAAATGCAGCCACTGTACAATACAAAAGTGGGCCACCTATTTGTACAATTGTTCTGATTCCAGAACGTGATGTTTATTGATATGTATTACATATTACTAATGTTTGTAGAAGTAAAATTCACATAAGTGGTATGTATTTTGAGAAGTCCTAAAATAGTTTGTCATATTCTTTTGCATTCTCATATTGTGGTTCAATGTACACTGTAACATATGAAGAATGACTAAAATACTGGATCATGTGAAACTAAACAATATACCATAAACTTACTGTGTAGTAATAGCTGAAAGTCTTCACTCATTTTCCATAAAGAATTTGCATCTTGTGTTATTGCTCTCACTTGGGCAAAAATCTTTTCATCTACATGTTCTTTCTTTAATGTCTCTGCTGTCATATTGCACATGTTTTTTGTTTGTTCACAGTCTGTTTTATTTTGCCATTCACTTTCTCCATATCTGAAAATTGTTAGAAACAATGTTATATTGTAACAATTACTGGGACATTTTAGTTTTGATTAATCATTAATATAGAAGATTTACTGAGCCTCCTCCTACACTAACAGTTCCATAATAGCTTGCTTAGATTTAGTCTTTTAGTCTGTTCTCATTTGAAAAGATAAAAATGATAAAGTTTTCTAACATCTGTGCCATTATCACCTGTATAGGATTTTAAAGATGCAATTGGCCATGAATGAGCATACTGTATGTTGCAAGGAGAAAGTTATATAGCAAGTAGAACTTCTAGTCACTCCTGTTACTGGGACCACAAAGAGGAGGGACTTATGCTTACTTGCTTCCGCTTCAAATGAGACATTTCATGGCATTTTATGTACACTCCTAGGCAAAACAGTCTTTAGAAGGTCTTCAAATTAGATAACCTCAGTTGAACAACAACATACACTGACAAGTAAAAGGGTAACAATGTTTTGACTTTCAGGTTCCATCTCTCACAATACACTTCAGCTTCATTTTATAGACAATCATCTCATACATAAATCTGACTTGCAACTATTTAGCATATGATTAGTTATGCAGATTCTTGTCATGTAACTGCATTGTTACTGTTTTGCTCCTGGTGGTGAAAGAATCTTTTTCTTGTATACTACAAATTCCAACCTGGTCGCACATTACCTAATAGCTCAGTGTGTTATTAGGTTGCTTCCCAAGCGAAAAGTCGCTTGTTCAAATTGAGGATCAGTCATGAAGAAGATTTCCCAAGAAAAGAGAAACAGCATCATCCAGCTCATCGATAGGGGTCTCAGCCAAAAAAACTGCATCATATGAGTGCCATGACAGTTGGAAGAACACAAAATGAAGTCTGTCTATCCATTCAAAAGCCAAGAGGTGGACATCCTTGCAAAATATTGGAGTCAACAATTTGGCTCATCATAAGGTCTATCAGTTCTGGCGTGACAAACACAGCAGCAGGGGTGGTTCATAATAGTGACATCACAGATGTCCATGCAAGCACCGTGCGATGCGCTCTACACAAGTCTGGAATGGTTGACTGAAAAAAGGTGAAGAAACCTCAACTTCAATATCATCATAAGTGTCGGCTTGGGTTTGCAAAAAACGTATGAAAAGTGGACAGTAGAAGATTGGAAACAGGTGATTTGGAGAGTTGAGACAAAAGTCAATAAACTAGGCTCTAATGGGTTCAAGTGAGTCTGGATGAAACAAGGGAAAAGGGAGCTAACGGATCAAGAAATTGAAGGAACTGTCAAGTTTGGTGTAGGAAACCAGATTATATGGGGTTGTTTCACAGCTAAAGGATTGGATACTTGACCAGGATTGATCGTGGTCTCAATTTTGAGCTATATGTGAGTATCCTACAAGATGAGTTCCTTCGTACACTCAAGTACTATGGGTATGAAAAGGAGGACAGTGCTGCAGCAGGACAACCAGAAGCATATGTTGAGATTAGCAAATAAATGGTTCAATGACAATGAAGTAGAGGAGCTGGATTGGCGCTCAGTCGCCAGACCTCAATCTAATCGAACACTTGTGGGTAGAATTGAAGAAAAAGCTGTATTCGTGCCCAAGTGAGTTGACCAGTATGTACCAACATTGGGAACATGTAGAAGAGACCTGGGATCAGATTTTGGTAGAGGCATGCTTGAATCTGAACAAGAGCATATCCAGAATGATTCAGACAGTGTTGAAGCCCAAAGGTGGATTTACAAAATACTAGCAAAATAAAAAAAATTAAAATGTAGATTTTTAGGAGTAAAACCGTAACAATGCAGTTACATGACAAGAATCTGCATAACTAATCATATGCTAAATAGTTCTAAGTAAAATTTATGTATGAAATAGGCAAGATGATTGTCTATAAAATAATGGTAGTCTCACATTCAAAGCTGTAGTGGATGGTGAAATATGGAGCATGAAAGTCAAAAGTTCAAACATTTTTACCCTTTTGCTCGTCTTCGTATAACGAATTACAACATGTCACCATTTCTTTAACAAAAACTGGGCCAAAACGCACAAGCATTGTGTGAACAATGAAGTATATCTTTACTGCTTCCATACGAATAAAGATGGTAAGTAGCAGTTATCAAATGCCCTTGATATCAGCAAGTGTGAACACCTCTATAAAAACAATTTGCTGGTCTGGAGCATTCAGGCATGTGTTAAATCTCAGAAGCAATTGTTGCTGCCCATCAATCTAGAAAGTGTTACAGGGTTTTTCCAAACTATTTCAAGTCCATTATTCTACATTGAGATAAAGTTGTTCACAAGTGGAAAACATTCAAGGTAGTTGCCAATCTTCTCAGGATTGTACATTCCAACAAATTCACCCCAAAGTCAGACCATGCAAAACTCAAGAGCTGCAACTCAGCCTGTAAAGGTCTCAGAATGTTAAAATGTTTAAGTTCATGACAATACAAATCCAAACAAGCCATACTTTTTTTTGATTGTAAGGGTTGTCAGGAGGAAAACTATTCTTTCTAAAAGGAATATGACAGCATGGCTTAACTTTGCCAAGCATGAACAAACCACAAGACTTCTGGAATAATGTCCTATGGACAGACCATACCAAATCTTTACTTCAAGTTATTTTGTGCTTAACAGTAAATTGAAAAATATCCAGCAACAGGAGTCCAAAAATCACTTGATAAGACTTAGCTTTTAATTCAGCATATATAAAATTCCATCAGGCTACAAAAAAGCCATGTAGTAAAACACCGCAATTTATGGACTCCCATTGCTGTTTTGTTTGCCTTGAACCCAAAGGTTTATATCCTGTGCAACAGGTTGTGCTAATACCTGAATCCACTAGGAATTCACATGAGTAGGCTATACAATGTCAGGATCTGGGGGGTTGGCATGGACAGACTCCAAGGTAATAGTCCAAGTATTGAGTTTTACTCACTCAAACACTCATTGGTACATACAGCATAACAGAAAACATAAAATAAACACCTGCCCGTCTGGGCTCTAACTAAACAGAAGTGGGTTACCTCACCCACAATAGAAACAGGTTCAGACAGTCAAGATTGTCTCCAGCAGTAGCAACCCTCTTTGTGGCTTTCCAGTCAAGCTCTGCCACAGTCGGCTCTCCTAGCAGACTTCTTATTCCCCCCTAATGAGGACAATCCCAGTCAGCTGGGTTTCTCCAGGAGTGTTCACAAGGTGTGGACTGCAGGGGATGGGAATGGCAAGTCCCACTACCAGCCTACCTGCCATTCCCTAAAAATCCAGTCCAGTGCACAGCACTTAAATAATGCTCAGCGAACATAGTTGTCTACTGAGAAACAAACTCTCTGGATTTCTCTCATCTCACCCATCTGAGCAATCTGGGTGAGATGTACATCCCTTCCAGTATCTTACCAGCCATCGGCTTACAACAGTTATTCTTTCCTCCTATTTGTGCTTAAGGTTATTGGATAAATTATAGTGTGCACTTATTTTTTTTAACCACCTGATTTTTAAATGTTGGTCGAGTAATATGTGTAAATGAGATACATACACTTTGTACTGGATCTCATATCTGCAGGTAGGTTGTCCATCACATGTTGTTTCCCAATGCAATATTGTGCAGAAGTTCAAAGAACTGAAAAACACCCTTTTAACTTCCAAGGTTGTTTGCACATCTTAAATAAAAAAAAATATTTATATGAATAGTTACAAAAATACATTTTTTACTACAATTCTACTTCAATGGGACAGCGCTGCACTAACTACACTTGCCGCTACAGTTTGAATGAGTAGCATGGCTTTGCAGTAATGTAAACATTACAGAGCTGTGCTGTCTCTGTACAGGTGATCTGTATGGGTCCCGTGTATCAGACCTAAGGCTGGACCATCAATAATATAAACTGGATAACCCCTTTAAGGCTGAGGCCCAACATCGCGGAAACGCAGCTGCTTTTTCTGTTGAAGATTTTGCTGCATTTTTTGGAGCCAAAGCCAAGAATGGCTACAAAAGGAATGGGGAATATACAGTGGGTATGGAAAGTATTCAGACCCCTTTAAATTTTTTGCTCTTTGTTTCATTGCAGCCATTTACTAAAAGCAAAAAAGTTCATTTTAATTCTCATTAATGTACACTCCGCACCCCATCTTGACCGAAAAAAACAGAAATGTAGATATTTTTGCAAATTTATTAAAAAAGAGAAACTGAAATATCACATGGTCATAAGTATTCAGACCCTTTGCTGTGACACTCATATTTAACTCACTTGCTGTCCATTTCCTTCTGATCCTCCTTGAGATGGTTCTACTCCTTCATTGGAGTCCAGCTGATTAAACTGATTGGACTTGATTAGGAAAGGCACACACTTGTCTATATAAGACCTCACATCTCACAGTGCATGTCAGAGCAAATGAGAATCATGAGGTCAAAGGAACTGCCCAAGGAGCTCAGACAGAATTGTGGCAAGGCTCAGATCTGGCCAAGGTTACAAAATAATTTCTGCAGCACTCAAGGTTCCTAAGAGCACAGTGGCCTCCATAATATTTAAATGGAAGAAGTTTGGGATGACCAGAACTCTTCCTAGACCTGGCCGTCTAGCCAAACTGAGCAATCGTGGGAGAAGAGCCTTGGTGAGAGAGGTAAAGAAGAACCCAAAGATCACTGTGGCTGAGCTCCATAGATGCAGTATGGAGATGGGAGAAAGTTCCACAAAGTCAACTATCAATGCAGCCCTCCACCAGTCGGGGCTTTATGGCAGAGTAGCCCAAAGGAAGTCTCTCCTCAGTGCAAGACATGAAGGACTCCCAGACTATGAGAAATAAGATTCTCTGGTCTGATGAGACAAAGATTGATCTTTTTGGCGTTAATTCTAAGTGGTATGTGTGGAGAAAACCAGGCACTGCTCATCACCTGCCCACTACAATCCCAACAGTGAAACGTGGTGGCAGCATCATGCTATGGGGGTGTTTTTCAACTGTAGGGACAGGACGACTGGTTGCAATTGAAGGAAAGATGAATGCGGCCAAGTACAGAGAGACCCTGGAAGAAAACCTCTTCCAGAGTGCTCTGGACCTCAGACTGGGCTGAAGGTTCACCTTCCAACAAGACAATGACCCTAAGCACACAGCTAAAATAACAAAGGAATGGCTTCGGAACAACTCAGTGACCATTCTTGACTGGCCCAGCCAGAGCCCTGACCTCAACCCAATTAAGCATCTCTGGAGAGACCTGAAAATGGCTGTCTACCCTCCAAGCTGACAGAACCGGAGAGGATCTGCAAGGAAGAATGGCAGAGGATCCCCAAATCCAGATGTGAAAAACTTGTTGCATCATTCCCAAGAAGACTCATGGCTGTACTAGCTCAAAAGGGTGCTTCTACTCAATACTGAGCAAAGGGTCTGAATACTTATGACCGTGTGATATTTCAGTTTTTCTTTTTAATAAATTTTGCAAAAATATCTAAATTTCTGGATTTTTTTTCTGTCAAGATGGGGGACTGAGTGTACATTAATGAGAAATAAAATGAACTTTTTTGCTTTTAGCAAATGGCTGCAATCAGGGCCAGCGTTAGAGGGGGCAAACTGGGCAATTGCCCAGGGCCCCATCCCCAAAGGGGCCCCCAGGATCTGGAGCCTGATGACTCCGGATCCCATAGTCAGGCCCGGCCATATCAATAACAGAAAGGGAACCAGCATCATGTGCTGCAGGGCCCCTTTCCGAGGTGAGTAAAAAAAATAAACATTTTTACTCACCTATCCTAGGCATCCGACGTCATCTTCTGGCGTTCCGGACGTCACCGCTGAGACCTGGCCGTCACGTGGGGTGTGCTAACAGGGTGCCTCACATCACATGGCGGGGATAGCAAAGCAGTGCGAGGAGGCCGATTAGAGGTAAGGCAAGGTACACTACCGTTCAAAAGTTTAGGGTCCTTATTTTTGAAAGAAAAGCACAGTTTTTTTAAATGAAGATAACATTAAATGAATCAGAAATACATTCTATACATTGTTAATGTGATAAATGACTATTCTAGCTGCAATCGTTTGGTTTTTAATGCAATATCTACATAGGTGTATAGAGGCCCATTTCCAGCAACCATCACTCCAGTGTTCTAATGGTACATTGGTTTGCTAACTGTGTAAGAAGGCTAATGGATGTTTAGAAAACCCTTGTGCAAGTATATTAGCACAGCTGAAAACAGTTTTGCTGGTTAGAGAAGCTATAAAACTGACCTTCCTTTTGAGCTAGTTGAGAATCTGGAGCATTACATTTGTTGGTTCGATTAAACTCTCAAAATGGGCAGAAAAAGAGAACTTTCATGTGAAACTCAACAGTCTATTCTTGTTCTTAGAAATGAAGGCTATTCCATGTGAGAAATTGCCAAGAAACTGAAGATTTCCTACAACAGTGTGTACTACTCCCTTCATATGACAGCACAAACAGGCTCTAACCAGAGTAGAAAGAGAAATGGGAGGCCCAGCTGCATAACTGAGCAACAAGACAAGTACATTAGAGTCTCTAGTTTGAGAAATCGACGCCTCACAGGTCCTCAACTGGCAGCTTCATTAAATAGTACCTACAAAACGCCATTGTCAACGTCTATAGTGAAGAGGCGACTCAGGGATGCTGGCCTTCAGGGCAGAGTGGCCAAGAAAAAGCCATATCTGAGACTGGCTAATAAAAGGAAAAGATTAATATGGGCAAAAGAACACAGACATTGGACAGAGGAAGATTGGAAAAAAGTGTTATGGACAGACGAATCGAAGTTTGAGGTGTTTGGATCACACAGAACATTTTGTGAGACTCAGAACAACTGAAAAGATGCTGGAAGAGTCCATGACTCCATCTGTCAAGCATGGTGGAGGTAATGTGATGGTCTGGGGTTGCTTTGGTTCTGGTAAAGTGGGAGATTTGTACAAGGTAAAAGGGATTTTGAATAAGGAAGGCTATCACTCCTTTTAGCAACGCCATGCCATACCCTGTGGACAGCGCTTGATTGGAGCCAATTTCATCCTACAACAGGACAATGACCCAAAGCACACCTCCAAATTATGCAAGAACTATTTAGGGAAGAAGCAGGCAGCTGGTATTTTATCTGTAATGGAGTGGCCAGCACAATCACCAGATCTCAACCCCATTGAGCTGTTGTGGGAGCAGCTTGACCGTATGGTACGCAAAAAGTGCCCATCAAGCTACAACTTGTGGGAGGGGCTTCTGGAAGCATGGGGTGAAATTTCTCCAGATTACCTCATCAAATTAACAGCTAGAATGCCAAAGGTCTGCAATGCTGTAATTGCTGCAAATAGAGCATTCTTTGATGAAAGTTTGAAGGAGAAAATTATTATTTCATATAAAAATCATTATTTCTAACCTTGTCAATGTCTTGACTATATTTTCTATTAATTTTGCAACTCATTTGATAAATAAAAGTGTGAGTTTTCATGAAAAACACAAAATTGTCTGGGTGACCCCAAACTTATGAATGGTTGTGTATACCTGCCCTAGGCTCCTCCCTGTGTGATGTCACCAGGAGAAGAGGCCCAGACCTACATCCTAGGACCAGATAAATATATACAACCATAACTCCTCACCAGATGACTGTAGTATGATGGGGTTCGTGGCGATGTTCCCATCGCGTAGACATCAGGAATGACCCCCCAGGAGTCATTGGGTAAGGAGTTCAGTGTCTGGATCTTTTTCCTGCTCCCAACAGTACCGTTTTTGGACTTGAGGTGTCCATTCAAGTCGGACCCCTGCTGATGTAATATTGATGGCCTATCCCAAAGACAGTCCATCAATATTAGAAAGATGGATAAATCCTTTAAAGAGGTTGTCCAGGAATTGGAGCAACCCAGGTGGCGAGCAGGAGGTGTAAAATAAAATTTTAAAAAGTAAATAAAAACACATACTCAGCTGTTCCCGGCACTCCGTTGTCCGCTGCCAGTGTCCATTCAGTTTCGTGTCGGGAGTCCCACACGTCATGTGACTGGTAAGACCAATTAGGTACAGGATTTCCAGAAATGAGGCACCGCCATGAGACTGAACAGACACAGGCAGGGGACAAAGGGGTGTTGGGGACCGGTGAGTATACTTTTTAAAAATTTTTACACCACCCTGGCTGGCACAGTGGTCGCTCCAAACTTTTGAACGGTAGTGTAAGTATAACTGTTTTCCCTCCCCATCCCCAGGCCTTCGATAATTATACTCTGGGGTCTGAAGAGATAATATATAATATAATAATCCACAATCTCTGTGACAGGAGGGACGTCCGCAGAACTTATCGACTCCGCCCATTCCGCCCACTAAAGACATAGTTGAATTCTGATTGGACATGCTTTAGCTCCGCCCACTGACGTGGCTGTGACTCGATTGGACGGTCGACTGTGCAGGAGGCGTGTCAGCTTCACAGGGGGATGGTCAGCATTGTCCAATGAAGGCTCGCCACCTAGGTGGGAGTGTATGCACTAGGTGGTGCACTTAAACCACAGGAGATTCGGCCGCGCCTTGCGGTCATACTAGCACCGATGCACGGACAAGTTGGCTGGTGACACTAGCCGGTGGCCACCTACACATGCCGATATAACTCCTTATGGATAGATAGCAACTGAATACCCCTGATTAGTGGTTACAAACTGACCTGCGAAACATGTAGGATAGGAAATAGGCAGCTATCAGGAGGTGACTTAGTTAATATATGTAAACGTCACCCACACCTTTTCATTGCACGATATAGCCTCATAATCAGGACATGCTACAGACGTGTATATTAGTTTAACCCCTAAAGGTGCATATGCTATAGATGCTGCTGATTTAAATGTGAGCACTATTTTGGGGTAAACAATATGCATACTCTTTGAATGGGTACTATATTTTATATCACTTGAGCGGATAACCATGCGTATGTTTCATCATAGTGCTTTAACACACATTTTATACGTACTTTAAAAATTAAAAGTTATGTTTTAGTTGTTCTATTTATTACTTTTTGTTCACATTTATATTTGAGTAACAACCTTTCTGTCCACATATATTATTTGGCCCATACAGTACTGTGCATGAACTGGCCATGGAGTTATTGGGGCCTGCACAGTACTATAGGGGCTGACTATACTGGGAACATACTCAGTAACACCAGATAGTCAGCACATATGTAAGACTTCAGTGAAGGAGCCGTGGTGTAGGCTATTAGCAGGAAGCTGTTGGGTGGGGCCCCAGAACAAGTTCCTCTGGTGGGCCTAAGCCCCTTCAGTCTGACACTGTATAACGGACAACTAGTGTATATATAAGGGGCCTCTTATTTATATGGGAGGAACTATTATATATATGGGTGGGTTACTATATATAATTGGGAAACTTAAATATGAAGGGGCTATTATAAGGGGGAACTATTATTTATAAGATGGGCTATTATTTATAAGGGGGAAACTATTATATATAAGGCATCCATTATAAGGGGGAGCTATTATTTATAAGAGGGGAACTGTTTATATGGGGGGGTATAATTAAGTGGGCTTATTTATAAAGGGGGCTATTAGTGATAATGGGACTATTATTTATAAGGGTAACTTATTTATGAGAGGGCTATTATTAAGGGAGCAGTATTATTTTTACAGAGTAACTGTTACTGATAAGGGGGGATATTACTGATACAGGGCACTATTTATCATTTATAAGGGAGCTATTATTGATAAAGGTGTAATATTATTTATAAGCAGGGACTATTATTTATAAAGAGGCGCTATTATAACTGATGAATGGGTGCAAAAATCTATTAGGCGGTACAAAGGTGCTCATTTGAATTGTGTGTGGTAAAATGGGGCTTGTTACTTTTTTATTGGCAGAAAGGAGGCGTTATTATAGGGGTTGCCACTGGAAGACTATGGTGTTTGCATATCAGCATTTGGGGGCCCTGCTTTTAATTTTGCCCAGGGCCCCACTTTGTCTAGAACCAGCCCTGGCTGCAATGAAACAAAGTGAAAAATTTAAAGGGGTCTGAAAACTTTCTGTATCCACTGTATAGGAAGCTTCTACTTCTACTTCTACTCAATCCACTCCTGGCTTTGGCTGAAAAAACTGCAACAAAAAGGCTGCGTTTCCACAACGTGGGGCCTTAGCCTAAGGCATCCTTTCACAGATTCCGTTAAAATGGTTGTCAGGTAACTACAGTTCAGCATATATTACTGAAGAGACTGTCCTGACTTGATTTGGATGACAATTATCAGTCCCACCAAGTTATCTTTTATTTACATTGTCATGGTAGGACACAATTGTATTTATACATTATTTACTTCTCTGCACAATCTTGCTAAGCCATTCACTGTAACTCTCTACTGAGAGCTCTAGGTCTAGATCAGCCCACCTGAACTATACAGTATAGCTTAACGGGGTATTCCCATGAACATAATCATATTTATATTTGTAGATAATACAAAGTTAAAGATTTTTGCAAATATAAGTAGCTAAAAATTCTGCAGAGTTTTAAAGATTTTCTCTAACTATGTTAGTGGTGATAGTCTGTTGTCTTGATCAGTTGCCAATGGATACGACCATGAATGCAGAAACTTTCTATGGTCTGGAATTTGTCAGGAACCCAGCAATGACTTTCTTATTGTAGCTAGTTTATCAGACAGGGACACTACATGTATCAGAAGATATCCTGGCCACAATAAGGCAAATCATAGATGGCTTTCTGACCTTACAAAGTTCCTGCATTCATGGTCGAATCCACTGGCAACCGATCAAGATAACAACTTCTGACCACAAGATATTTAGAGAAAATCTTTAAAACTCTGCAAAATGTTTAATTACTTATATTTGCAAAAATGTTTAACTTTTAATTATCTACAAATTTAAAAGTGGTTATGCTCATGGGAATACCCCTTTAAATAATACATTTTGAGTGACCATTACAGCAGATTTGTCATGTTGAACAGCAGTTTTAGGCTGAGGCCACATGTTGAGGAAAAGCTGTTTTTTTTTTTTTTTTGTTGTAGATTTTGCTGCAAATTTTTTTTTTTTTTTTTTTTTGAGCCAAACCTAGGAGTGGCTACAAAAGGAATGGGAAATATAAAGGAAGCACTTATACTTCTCCTTTCTGCTCAACTCACTCCTGGCTTTAGCTCAAAACCGCCGCAAAATCTGCAACAAAAAAAGCTGTGTTTCTGCAAAGTGGGGCCTTAGCCTTAATGGGTTATAGAAACCACAAATGGTAGTAAATAAAAAAATACTCACTACTTCATTCCTTTGCTGATCCAGTACAGATGTCCCAGTGGTTCCGTTACCCCTGTGTTTTTGTTTTTGTTTAACTAACTGTAGCCAATCACTGAATTTATTCGCATCACTATTTATAGTAAGTACGACACGTGATTTTAGTAAGTACGACATGTATCTTTTTTCTTGTCTCTAGATCATTTTAACACCAGTTTCTTGCAATCTGAGTGTCCTAAGAACCATTTGGCAGCCCCCTGCAAAGGTTCAAACACCTGGAAGCTGCATAAACAACCACTACAAGACAATGAATTTCATCAAATTTCAGAACAACAAACGGGAAGACCTTATTGATCATTACATCAGGAAATTACAAGACAATGCTCCAGGAACCAACTTGGAAACACCTAACAACACTAACTGTGTGTCCCCTCCCATTGCCAGGGAGAATTTGAGCAACTTATTCTGGCAATTGGAAACACGCTATTTTCTGGACCATAAATGTATGTTGGTATACCTCAAAGAGGGTCTGATACCAAGGGGTTTACGGCTGAAACAACAATCCCCCTTTCCAAATGATTCAGAATTTACTAACAAATGGGATATGTATCTTGAGAATTGTAGCAAAGGCTTTCTAGAAAGAATTTCACATAAGCCCAAACTGAAGTTCTCACTCAAGAGTTAGAAGAACATATTCTCCATCCGGATTTTATTTGAATGAGTAGAGTTTTATGTACCAGAACTTTAAATCTCGAAATAGAATTTCTGGAAAATAAAAGTGACAAACTGAAAAGAGATCGAGCTGACTACTCCAAAAATAATGTTAAACTCTGGCTTAAACATAAGAATTCTCACATCTCACAATAACCAATGAGGACCTGGGTAATAAAACACCACTCTTTCCCACAAAAGGACTTAGACGGAACCCTAAGTCCAATATCCTCTCTAAAAAACCTACACCCAAAAGGATTATTTTTCAACCACTTTCTCTTGACTCCAACAGAATATCGAACAACAACTTGCTTCCAGAACAGACCCGTAAGACCAGCCAGAAAAATGGCAACACTGAACATAATACAAAACTATCAAAACCAAATTTAACTAACAAGACGACACAAAACAGTTCACAGAAGAACTCACTAAATGAGTTGTTCCCAGGAGCCACATCCCTAGCTTTACCCCCCCCCCCCCACCAAGTTTGGGGTAAAATCTAATTCTATACTTCATTTTAATAAATCATCTGCTGTCAATCATACATCCAGCGATCTCCTCTCCACAGTCTGTCTAGTATCTCTTCGGAGGAAGAGAATTTAGATGACTCCCTAGCTACTATACACAACACTCCACTCTCCAATACACAGATAGAAAGAGCCCTTGCATTCCCTGACCTTCCAAAAACACAACAATACTCAACTCTTCCGAATCTTTTTTAGGACTTCCTCCTATACTCACCCCTATACCAACATATTATATAAGAGAAACCCCCCACTTATACAAAAATATCCGATTACACCCCAGTGAGCCTGAAAATGAAACTCAATCACAACCAACTATCCATAAGAATAGGAGAAGAAAAAGAGGATGTAGAGGGGGGAAGTCCACCAAAAAAAGTCCAGAGGCAAAGGGGAACAACAACCCATTAGCAATGTGTTCAACCTCTCCTCGTACATCCTAAGCACCACTAAGACAGAATTATTGTCAAAAGGGCTATTAATACTTGATCAACAAAGCTTATACTGAAGGAATCCTTACCGATAAAGTAAAAAGATTCCTACTTGTTCAGAACTCCTCTATAACATTATTTTATCACTTACCAAAAATTAATATAACTCCCATTCAGCCCCCAGGCAGGCCCATCATATCTGGAGTTAATTTACTTACAAGAAATATGTCACAATATATAGATCTAAATATAGAATTACAAAAATATGTGGTACTACTTCCTTCATACCTCAAGGACTCAGTCTGATTTTGGACCTATTAACTATCAATGGCGAGGCGGATTACATCTGGGCCTCCCTTGATGTCTCAGCACTATATAGTAATATCCCCCACTCAAAAGGTCTGGAGACAATCTCCGGAACATTGGAACTATACTCATAGATTGTAAGCCCTTGTGGGCAGGGCCCTGTATCCCACTGTGCCAGTTGGTCACTGTTAGTATTATCTGTTTTGTATATCTTGTGTACCGTATGTAAACCCTCAAATGTAAAGCACCATGGAATTAATGGTGCTATATAAATAAACAATAATAACAAGACATTTCTATGCCATCCAAACAAAAAGCTTTTATTGTAGATGGTATTAAGTTCATACTAGAACACAATCTTTTCACTTTCAATTCTAAACTATATCTACAAAAATGCAGAACCATGAAGGGCACGTGATTCACACCTAGCTATGTGAACTTATTCATGGGGAAATTTGAAGAGGCCCACATTCTTAACTTGCACCCCTGTGTATTATAAAAGATACACTGATTTATCTGGAAGGGGTCACATGACACATTTTCCGAATTTACCAGTTATCTGAATCAGAATGATTGGGGCATCACATTTAGTGGCCAGTCTAAAGAAACACAAATTGAATTTCTGGATTTGGAGTTTATAGGCAAACCTGAAGGCATCCACACAAGGACTTTTTTTTAAAACAGTAGATTGTAATAGCCTTCTAGACTATTGAAGTCAACATTTCCGTAAATGAAAAGAGAACGTCCCGTTTGGTCAATTTCTTCGCATCCGCCGCAACTGTACTAATAGTAATGACTACAAGACCCAAAGTAAAATACTTACACAACGTTTTATGGAAAAGAAATATCCTAAGGGTATCATTCAAGTGGCTTGAACCAAAGCAGAATCATTATCTCAGGCTGACTGTTTACTTCCCAAAAAGAAAGTAGCAAACAATAATTTTAGGCTTAATTTTATTACCACTTTCAACGTCTCATAATAAAATAAGAAATATTCTCATTAACCACTTCCATACCAGGCACATTTTCAAGTTTTTTGTATGTGCGGATTTGGAGGGCTGTAACATTTTTATCATTTGCGTTATTCAACTAATTTCTGTCTTTTTTCGGTGACACATAGGGCTTTATTTTTATGTTTTTATTTTTGCATGTGTGTTAATTTTTTTTTTTATATCCGGGAAAATATAAACAAAAGAGGAGGGAAAACAGGTCTGTTTTTCACTTTTCATTTTTTTTTTTCTATTTAATAACACAAACTGAAACTAAAAAAACTTTATAAAATAGTTTTTCCTCTCCATTACGGTAATTTTTATTATTTATGGTGTCTTCGGGGGTGGGGCTATAACCTGTAATAAGGGTGTTTTATTGGCGTATTTTATTTTTTTTATAATTTTATTTACATATATATTTTTTTTTTACTTTTCTATACCTTTTTTTTTTTTTTTTTTTTTTTACATTGTGTCCCCATAAGGTCATAATAGACCTTTGGGGACATCTGATGACTTTTTTTTTTTCCGGGAGGCTGATTTCCCCTGTAACTGGGACTGGTACATTTAGCCCCAGTTGCAGGAGGTGCCTCCTGCACGTTGCTTTTACATAACTATAGAGCTGATCTGGGTCCTGTAGGACCCAGCAGTTCTAACAGATCACATGACCGCCGGGTCGGAGGGGAGCCGCAAGATGGCGGCACCCATAGCGCTGTATACAGCACACATTGAGCGCTGTATACACGGCGATCGGGATGGCAGAGGAGGTAATAAACCTTCCCTGCCTTCTCTATGGGAGCTCCGGCTGAAGTTACAGCCGGCTCCCCGTTTCAGCAGCTGCACAATTTTGTGCAGTTGCTGAATTCCTTCTGGACGTATATAGTCTATGGGCGGTACGGAAGCGGTTAAACATTGGTCAATTTTACTCAATGACCTGTTTTTGAAAAAGAAACTCTCTCCTAAACCTGGTTTGACCTTCAGAAGAGTCAAAACTCTTAAACAACCTTGCCTCCAGTAAATTGAGAGGCTTACACTCCTCGAAATACATTTTTGGGGCATTCTTAAGTTTGTGGAGTATTTCAGTGTATTCATCCAAAATGCAAGTGCTGCTTGTCAATCAGTCATCGTACAACTACTATCACCAGCTATACTATGGGATAAAAATTCCAAATCAAACATTTTCTGAACAGTTCTTCTGCCTATATTATCTACATCCTGGAGTGCCCATGTGGTCTCCAGTACATAGGCAGAACTATCAGACCATTTAGAGAACGGATCAATAAGAACAGATCCAACATAATTAACAGATACCTGAAACATAGCGTGTCTAGACATGCACTCATACATCATGAGTTTAAGTTTGATGGTTTCCAATGCATGCCCATTGATCAGATACCCATCACATCCTTAAATAGGTTTGGAAATCTCAAGCGTCGTAAAATGTATTGGATTCACAGATTGAACACACTTGTCCTGGGACGTATGAATGAAGCTCTTGAAAATGTATGCAAATAGACAGACTCCTACCATAGTATATTATACAAGAGATTATACTCATTTGTGCTACCTTAATTAATTTGACCTTTTATTGCTGCTAGCATAATATTAGTTAAAATTTCCAATATTCACATAATACATTTCTTGCTAATTTATTTGTTTCCTCAATTTTAAACTTCATATGTATCGCCTATCACATAAGTACTGTGTATAGATTTACTATCCATTTATCTCTTTATTATGCTAATACCCTTTTCCATAAGTTTCCTATTGATTTGTTATATGTAACTTATTTATTATAACTTTATACAGTGGGGAAAAAAAAGTATTTAGTCAGCCACCAATTGTGCAAGTTCTCCCACTTAAAAAGATGAGGCCGGCCTGTAATTGTCATCATAGGTAGACCTCAACTATGAAAGACAAAATAAGAAAACAAATCCAGAAAATCACATTGTCTGATTTTTAAAGAATTTATTTGCAAATTATGGTGGAAAATAAGTATTTGGTCAATAACAAAAGTTCATCTCAATACTTTGTTATATATCCTTTGTTGGCAATGAGGTCAAACGTTTTCTGTAAGTCTTCACAAGGTTGGCACACACTGTTGCTGGTATGTTGGCCCATTCCTCCATGCAGATCTCCTCTACAGCAGTGATGTTTTGGGGCTGTCGCTGGGTAACACGGACTTTCAACTCCCTCCAAAGTTTTTTGATGGGGTTGAGATCTGGAGACTGGCTAGGCCACTCCAGGACCTCGAAATGCTTCTTACGAAGCCACTCCTTCGTTGCCCTGGTGGTGTGCTTAGGATCATTGTCATGCTGAAAGATCCAGCCACATTTGATCTTCAATGCCCTTGCTGATGGAAGGAGGTTTGCACTCAAAATCTCACGATACATGGCCCCAATCATTCTTTCATGTACATGGATCAGTTGTCCTGGTCCCTTTGCAGAGAAACAGCCCCAAAGCATGATGTTGCCGCCCCCATGCTTCTCAGTAGGTATGGTGTTCTTTGGATGCAACTCAGCATTCACTCTCCTCCAAACATGACGAGTTGTGTTTCTACCAAACAGTTCTACTTTGGTTTCATCTGACCATATGACATTCTCCCAATACTCTTCTGGAACATCCAAATGCTCTCTACCAAACTTCAGACGTGCCCAGATATGTACTGGCTTAAGCAGGGGGACACGTCTGGCACTGCAGGATCTGAGTCCCTGGCGGCGTAGTGTGTTACTGACGGTAGCCTTTGTTACGTTAGTCCCAGCTTTCTGCAAGTCATTCACTAGGTCCCCCGTGTGGTTCTGGGATTTTTGCTCACCGTTCTTGTGATCATTTTGACCCCACAGGGTGAGATCTTGCGTGGAGCCCCTGATCAAGGGAGATTATCAGTGGTCTTGTATGTCTTCCATTTTCTAATTATTGCTCCCACAGTTGATTTCTTCACACCAAGTTGCTTGCCTATTGCAGATTCAGTCTTCCCAGCCTGGTGCAGGTCTACAATTTTGTTTCTGGTGTCCTTCCACAGCTCTTTGGTCTTCACCATAGTGGAGTTTGGAGTGTGACTGTTTGAGATTGTGGACAGGTGTCTTTTATACTGATAACAATTTCAAACAGGTGCCATTACTACAGGTAATGAGTGGAGGACAGAGGAGCCTCTTAAAGAAGTTGTTACAGGTCTGTGAGAGCCAGAAATCTTGCTTGTTTGTAGGTGACCAAATACTTATTTTCCACCATAATTTGCAAATAAATTATTAAAAAATCAGACAATGTGATTTTCTAGATATGTTTTCTAAACTAACAGATCAAGCAAGGAGAGCACTGGTCAGAGAAGCAGCCAAAAGGCCCATGGTCACTCTGACGGAGCTGCAGAAATCCACAGCTCAGGTGGGAGAATCTGTCTACAGGACAACTATAAGTCGTGCACTCCACAAATATGGCACTTATGGAAGAGTGGCAAGAAGAAAACCATTGTTGAAAGAAAGACATAAGTGCAGTTTGCCACAAGCCATATAGGGTACACAGGAGAAACATGTGGAAGAAGGTGCTCTGGTCAGATGAACTTTTTGACCTAAATGCAAAGAAATACTTGTGGCGGAAAAGTAACACTGCTCATTGCCCTGAACACACCATCCCCACTGTGAAACATGGTGGAAGCATCATGCTGTGGGGATGCTTTTCTTCAGCAGGGACAGGGAAGCTGGTCATAATTGATGGGAAGACGGATGAAGCTAAATACAGGGCAATCCTGGAAGAAAAACTGTTGGAGGCTGCAAAAGACTTGAGACTGGGAAGGAGATTCACCTTCCAGCAAGACAATGACGCTAAACATACAGCCAGAGTTACAGTGGAATGGTTTAGATCAAAGAATATTCAAGTGTTAGAATGGCCCAGTCAAAGTCCAGACCTAAATCCCATTGAGCATCTGTGGCAAGACATGAAAAATGCTGTTCTCCATCCAATCTGGCTGAGCTTGAGCTATTATGCAAAGAATGGGCAAAAATCTCAGTCTCTAGATGTGCAAAGCTGGTAGAGACATACCCCAAAAGACTTGCAGCTGTAACTGCAGCAAAATGTGACTCTATAAAGTATTGATATATAGGGGAGCTGAATACTTTTGCACATCACACTTTTCATATTTTTATTTGATTCAAATTTAGAAAACCATGTATCATTTTCCTTCCAATTCACAATTATCTGCTACTTTGTGTTGGTCTGTCACATAAAACACATTTAAGTTTGTGCTTGTAAGGTGACAAAATGTGCAAAAGTTCAAGGGGTAAAAATACTTTTGCAAGACACTGTATTTTTTTTATTCTTTCTTCAGAAACCAGATAAATATTTACGGCTAAGTCACACATTGCGGAAACACAGCTCTTTTTTGTTGCAGATTTTGCTGTGTTTTTTTTTTTGGGCTAAAGCCAGGAGTGGATTGAGTAGAAGGTAGAAGTAGAATTACATTACTGTTAGGGTCTTGCCAGACGTAGCAATACCCTACACTACTGCAGCAGTCTGGGAAGAAGGACAGAGACAAGTGAGCCCTAATCTCACCCCAGCCACTGTCCCTTCCTATTGCCTCAGTTACCCTAAACGGTAAAAGGACAACCTGAAGACGAGCCCTATACTGAATAAGTGACAACATAGAACAGAACAAGACAAAACAACACAGAAGCAGAGTGAGCAAGCCAAGGGATCGGTAACAAACGAGCAATGCAGTACAAAATCAAGATCCAAGAGAATAGTCACAAGGCAAGCCAAAGGTCAGAGAAATAGCACAATAAATATCAAGGGCACAAAGAGAGCAGGCAAAGTCAGAGCAATAACCGGCCACTTGCTGAGAAAGTGACATCCCGTATATAGAAAGTCTGGGCCCAGCCCCAGACCTGATAGGTACACAGGCTGTCAATCACACAGGCCAGGAAGAGATTAATTCTATGCAGTCCAGAGAGAAATGCTCAGAACACGGGTGTGGCCGGAAATCCATTACATTGTCTAGGACCATGTTCAGACTGAGCAACAAGAAACCTACACAATCAACCAAACTGAACACGCCTCCTTCGCCACAGCGTGCGAGCGGAGGGTGGCGCAGAGACCTGAACAGGCAGAGACGTTACAATTACATAATATTTCCCATTCCTTTTGTAGTCATTATTGGCTTTGGCTCAAAAAACTGCAGCAAAAGGGTACTTTTTGGAGCATTTTAAATGTTAAAATGCGTAAAAGTGAGTGGCAGTGTTTACCTTAGAGACCTAGAAATTGGATAGATAGGTTCCTAGGAGCCCTGACAGTGTTATACACTATGTTTTAAGCCAATTTAAACTGTGGTTTTAAACTTGCTGAACCTAATAACAAATATTGGTCCCAAACCTGAAACAAAACGAATCTTAAGAGGTTCACCCATCTCTAGTCCTAGTGAGAGATCAGATAAGATGCAACAATTTGCAGACTAGAGGTTTGGGGCTCATTGGAGCTTTCATTTTCCACAGGTCCAAAGTGACCATCCTCATACCTTTTATCTCCACACACTTGTTTGGACTTGAGTTACTTGTGATGTCCCCAAACCTCATATTTACACTGATGCAGTAGTTCCCAGGAGCCAGGTTTGTAATACTCCATTGTGTCTCCTCTGTGTATTCTGTCTTTATCAACTGGAACAAATAAATGTTTGTTTAAAACTATTTGCATTAATGCATTCATATCATATTTAGATAATATTTACATATTATAGTTATCAGACTCTTGATATAAATGTATTTATATAATATTTGCATATTGTAGAGACTTAGTATAAAGCTTACATTCACATTATGACTGTACCAGACTAATTGAGCAATACGGATATTAATGAGTAATTACTCTTATTTTTCACAATGGACATTTTCATACGTTCTCCATTGTAATTGTACTGAAAAAAATAGTCTTTGTGCTGCACACCATATTATTCAAGACCCTGCCACTTGCAACCTTGTATTAAAAAATCATGAAATAAAACTGAAACTTCAGTAACAGAAATACAGTATAACATGGTGAACAAATCAACCCACCTGGACATTTTTTTTCTCCCAGATATTTGTAGTCAGCTGATCTGTCTGAAATTGGTGGATTTGGCTAACATTTGTTTATGCATTGAGTTATGGCAACTTTTTGTTGCTTTTACATCTCTGCATTTCATAAACATTACCTTTTATCATGTTTTCATTCACATAGTCATTTGATGGCTTGTTTTTTTTGAGTGTTAGAACTTATATTTTTAGGCGGCACTGTTCTGGTCTACATATGCTTTGCTTAGATTTTATAAAAATTTTTTGGGGGGGGGAAACTGTGAAAAAATCCTGCAATTCCATCATTATTTTTGTACTTTGTTTTTCTAAAATTTACTATGCATTAAAAAGTACTTGACACCTTGTTTTTCTTCTGTAAAAAAATCAGTTATGAACCAATTCCTTGCACAAGCAAAGCATTCAAACAACACAAACATGTAGATTATATTTGAGCTCCCTCTATTGGTAAAAGTCTATTTCATTCTGTACTGTTTATTCCAAGCATACAATACAATCTGTAAATGTTAAATTCTTGTGTTGATCAAGTAAAGTGTGAGGTTTATTTCATATTGACTAAATAAAGTTTTATAACATATATTAAAAGTATGGCAAGCTCATCTGTCTAACATCTCTGAAGAACTAATACCTCGTAGCATGGTTGCTAGAGAAAAGTGGGGCAGGCGAATACAAATATGTCTGACACTTGTCATACATAGGCTAGATTCACAAATGCATCGGAGTCTAGACTCCACCGCAAAATTCGATGAAAGAGACAAAATCCTTCGGAGAGAAAAATCCTGAATGGAGGTCTATGGGGTCTGCAGGTAACTGCTGTTTTAGCAGACGGGCTCTCCGTAGTTTGGGTCCCCTGGCGAACCCAAACGATGGAAAACCTAGCACAAGTGTGGACCTAGCCTAAAACTTTACTTTAACTGTACAATTTTTACTAAAATAAACGTAATAAAAGTAATACAGGATACAAAGAGAAGAGCCCCTTTAGATTCTGTGAAGAGTATTAGTCACAGATGTTTGTATCCTGTATATGGAAGAAATGTAGTATATTTATAAAGCTAGATACATCAGAATTCTGGCTTTATTTACAGGAAAATGGGAGTACATGCTTTCAATCACATTTATTGTGTTCCAGGCACTTTTTTGCCTTGTCCAACCAATGGGGCGGAACTTATCAGAACAGAGGTCTGGCTTGCCAGAAAAGAGGTGTGTCTTAAGTTGCAACAGTTTGCACCAGAATTGTACCAAAATTCACCAAATTTATCATTCAGCATCATCCACTGTGATACATCTGGTACATTTTAGACTGTGTAGTCTATGTTAATGCTAGCTAAAATGTACAGAGGATTATGAAATCGACAATAGTCTCTTCTCTTCTTTGCGCTGTCTGTCCTTATATGGTTTGTGTTATAGAAGACTTGTGAGTTTTGACAAGTTTCTGAAAAGTTCAAAATGGAAACAGAGCTATGGCTGCTTCAAATAAACGTTACACAATGATAACCATTACATGATGACATACCTCCCAACTTTCAAAGGATAGCAAGAGTGAAGTATGTGCTATGTGGCAAATTTAGCTCCACCCACTTGTGCGTTGATTCCGCCCATTCTCATTCATTTTTCTAAGTGCCCCCACTCGGTATTATGCTCCTACAGTCACCCTAACATTATATGCCCGCACATTATAATGTTCCTCTCCAATTGCCCCATGTATGAAGTCCCTCTCCTGGTGCCCCAGTTTAAACTGGGGAAAACTAGAGGGGGGCATTAAACTGGGGCAGCTGGAGGGGACATTAAACCGTGGGGGTAGTTGGATGGGGACATTAAACTGGGGGTTGCTGGAGGGGGACATTCAACTGGGAGCAACTAGTGGGGGACATTAAACTGGGGCAGCTGGAGGGGGACATTCAACTGGGGGCAAATAGAGGCAAACTTGTCCCCCTCCAGCTACCCCCACTGTTTAATGTCCTTCTCCAGTTCCGTCAATTTAATGTCCCCTTCCAACTTGCCTCAAGTTTAATGTCCCCCTTCATCTGCCCCAGTGTAATCAGCAAAGTGTGCAATGCAAATAAAGGGAACATGCTTATGTTCTGTATAGATAAAAGGTAATCTCACAGAACCATTTGCTCTGGTGAGACCAATGAACCCTATTCTGACACTGACAGCCAATATACACTGCAATACAGTAATACAGCAGTTTATTATATCAGTGATCAAAGGTCACGTGGTCTAGTCCACTATGGGACTAAAAAAAAGTTATGAAAAGCTTAATAAAATGTTTAAAAATGTATAAAAAAAGGAAATATCCTCAAATCCCTTTTTCACCTTTAAAAATGGATTATTATGTAAATAAATTACATATTTGATATTGTTGTATGTATAATCCATACTATAAAACTAATGGATTATTTGTTCTGCATGGTGAATACTGTAAAAAAAGAAATTCCAGAAATGCTGTTTTCTTGCCACCTTGTGGATTAAAAATAAAAGAATAAAAAAGGAATTGGACTGCTTTGTCCAGGTTGTATTACTTTCTCTGTTTTAAAGCTTTGGAAAATGTTTATGATTAAATTGTACATTTGTTCAATTCTATTTTTTTATTTTACTTTTTGATTCATTTCAACCAGTGTTGGGTATGTTTTAGGTGTGTTCAACTGTTGACCCCGATATGTATATTTTTATTGTGTAACCTTGTCTAAATATTTATTTATGTATAGTTTTATTTACATGATTTCCTTAGCCTTTTTCACTCTAATTATTAAGCTTATTGAGATACATGTATCTGTGCATCTAATTAGTGTAATAATGCAATGATTTTTAATTTAACCTCTCTCCCTAATGAATGTGTTTTTGGCACCCAAAATGGGCATAAAGTGAACTTTTGTCCATATTTTATCTTTGCCATTTATCCGTGTCCTTTTTGGTCTGAAGAAGGGCTTCACCCTGATATGTGTTATCATTTGAACCTTCAATAAGCACAACCTTTTTTCTACTGGCAGCACATAAGCCTGGAATTTTTAATATCAGGAGCTTGAGTTTTATTCTTTTGCTTCTATTGTTTTTACGTTGGATGTTCATTAACACTCTATGCTTATTTAGTTCTTGTGGCTCAACACAACATCACTTAAGAGACTGATTCACAGAGCTTAGTGCTGTTTTTCTCTTTTTCCATAGGATAAGCAGGGGCGCACCTTACATGAGGTGACCTGAGGGGGATGGCTTCAGGCGGAGCCTAATGGAATAAACCGGTGGGGGCGGCATTTTTTTTTTTTTTTAATGATGATCATTTTTACTCACCTGTCCATGCTCCTGTTCAGGCTGCACTTATGTCACGATGCTGAATAATGCCAGGATGCTACTTACAGCATCCTGGCATTCTTCAGCGTCAGCAGCAGTGCACCCTGGAGATAGCAGCGGATGGAAGCTTGTACAGGAGCGTAGACAAGTGAGTAAAAATTATCAACCGCTGACTATAATACAATAGTTTGCGGCCTAACATATACTGAGGAGGTTCATATACTGTGTGTGGAGAAAAAAAAGGGGGGTCCTAAACTTAGTGGTGGGGGGTGTAAAAATAGGGGGTCCTAAACTGTGGGGAGGGGTAAGAAAATGGGGTCATATACTGCGTATGGGCTATAAAAAGGGCTTATATACTGTATAGGGGATATAAAAGGGGGTCATAAACTTTGTGGTGGCCATAAAAAGGGGTCATAAATTGTGTGGGGGCCATAAAAAAGGGGGTTGTATATTGTGTGGGAGACAAAAAAAAGGGGACATTATACAATGTGGGGGTCAAATAAGGGGATTTTTGGTCTGCCAATTGGGGGGCATTTCCTAATTAGGGGGGCCCCAATGTCTAACCAAAGCCAGGTTGGGTATCTTTTTTTTGGGGGGAGGGTGCCTTTCTATAGTTCGCGTCAGGCAGCAGAGACACTAGGTTCACCCATGAGGATAAGCTATTGATATTTGATTGGTTGGAGTCTGACTCTCAGCACACAGGAATCTTGCAGTACTCAGAACAGAGCTTTGAAAATAATGGCATTCAGATTGTGAACCAGCCTGCAACCCAAAGTAAAATTTGAAAAGACTGTAGCGCTCGCACAAGCATCATGGCCACTTTACACAGCTGTTTGGCCATGAAAATTCTATTGGACTTTCTAAATTCTGTAATTTTATATAGATAGGCTGCATTAAATTAAAAAAGTGGCCTCTTATATTTTCTAGATTCTTTACACACAGAGTGTTCTATTTCAGGTGTTTTATTTCTGTAAATGTTGATTATGGATTACAGGTAATGAAAACCCAAATCTAAGAAAATTAGAATATTGTAAAAAAGTTCAGTATTGTAAATTCATTGTGTCACCTGCCAAGGTTTCCTAATCCTTTAAATGGTCCCTCAGTCTGGTTCAGTAGGACACACAATCATGGAAGACTGCTGGTTACGAATTGTATGACTGAATTACTGAAATGAATAAACGTTTCAAAGATATTCTAATTTATTGAGATGCACCTGTATACATGTGATATTTGCAGCTGCAAAACTAGCAAGGGGGCAGAGGGGGGCCATCCTAGGGCTGTTGCAAACACATGCAACATTTATAGTACATTTATAGTCTATAGGACACCAATACAGTTGAAATAGATGGTAGAGGATGAAGACTTGTGTTTCCTATTCTCCCAGACATCTTTTTTTCAATTAATGTTGAATATAACAGTGAAGAAGGAAGCCTTTGGCTTCTTGCTCCATTATGCAGGCATCTTCTAGTGATGTCTGCTGCTCCTTCCAGCCCTCTGCATTGAGTTAAGAACAAGCAGAGAAATGCAGAATGCTCAGGAACAGGTCTAGGTATGTCACAACTGTGTGTGAATGTGGGAAAGGGGGTGACTGCAAGGGGCAATAATACAGTGTGAAGGGGCCACTGGGGACTACTGAGTACAATAATACTGTGAGAAGGGGCAATTGAGGACAATAATAATGTGTGAAGGGGCCACTGGGGACTACTGGGGCCATAATACCCTGTGAAGGGGCGACTGGGCATTATTAAAAATCATAATACTGTGTGAAGGGGCAACTTGGGACCAATGAGGACAATAATACTATGTGAAGGGGCCACTGAGGACTGTTATACTATGTGTAGTGGCACTGGTAATAATTATACTCTGTGCAGGGGACACTGGGGAGCATTATGCAATGTGCAGGGGCCACTGGGATGCACAGGTGATGACCTGAGTCTGAACAGGTTGGAAAACACTGCTACAATATACGGTGGGGGTATCAACTTTTGGGGAACTAGGCAGTGTTAATTTAAGGTGGCATTCAGGAATTATTTATTTAAGGGGATAGTTCATCAATAAAAGATCAGTTGGGGTTTGGGACCTCCACTGGTCAGCTGTTTGAAGGTGCTGTGATGCTTGTCCAAAGACTGTGACCTCTTCACTGTTTACATTGCATACCATTTGTTTCATATTGGCCAAGCATTGTCATTTCAGCCTCATGACATTCATTTCTATAGGACAAGGTTGTAATTACTTTGTATGGCCGTTATAAAGCAGACAGCGTGGGTATAAACAGAGACATTGTCACAGTATTGCATGAGCATTGTAGACCCTTCATATACCTTAACAGTACCGGTATCAGGTGCTGGGCCCCCACTGATCTTTTATTATATTCCTGAGGATAGATAATCAATAAATAAATAAAAACTGGACAACCCCTTTAATTAAGGGGCATTATTAATTGAAGTTCATTGTTAATTTAAAGATGCACATTGGGGGTTATTATTCATTTTTAGGGGAGTTTATTTAATAATTGGGGTATCTGCAGACAGAGTCAGAGATGTCACCTGTAAGTCACAAAATTTTTTCCTTCACTGTATTCACTCAAATGGTCTTCAGAGCCATGTGTAGAGCAGGTATCTACCACTATGTGGCTACTGTATATTGATAATATTGGTATACCTGTGTAGGGGGTCCAGTCAGATGTGTTTGCTGAACCCTTAGCTAAGCCTCTAGCTGGTTAATTTGACAGGTCTTACCTTTGTCGAATCTGACATTTTAATAATAAAATCCATTTTCTTCTGATAATTAGTGTCAGCATATTTGATGTGATATAACAGTTGTGGAGCAGTGATATAGACCAATATGGTGTCCAATGAAGGGGTCACAGTCACCACTGGTGCGCTAATAGTTGCTGAAAGAAAGTATAGGTCAAGTTATATTCAGAAATTCAGGACAAATTTAAGAAAAAAATAAAGGACAAATTTAGGAAAGAAATAAAGCCAACCTTTTATTGACTGCTTTTTTGTTTGTTTTTATACAGTGCCTTGCAAAAGTATTCATACCCCTTGAATGTATTCACATTTTGTCACCTTACAACCACAAACTTAAATGTATTTTATTGAGATTTTAAGTGATAGACCAACACAAAGTAGCAGACAATTGTAAAGTGGAAGGAAAATGATACATGGTTTTCAAAATTTTAGTCAAATAAAAATCTGAAAAGTGTGACATGCAAAAGTATTCAGCCCCCCTATATCAATACTTAGAGCCACCTTATACTGCAATTACAGCTGCAAGTCTTTTGGGGTATGTGTCTACTGGCTTTGCGCATCTAGAGACTGAGATTTTTGCCCATTGTTCTTTGCAAAACAGCTCAAGCTCTGCCAGATTGGATGGAGAGCGTCTGTGAACAGCAATTTTCATGTCTTGCCACAGATGCTCAATGGGATTTAGGTCTGGACTTTGATTGGGCCATTCTAACACATGAATATTCTTTGATCTAAAACATTCCACTGTAGCTCTGGCTGTATGTTTAGCGTCATTGTCTTGCTGGAAGGTGAATCTGCTTCCCAGTCTCAAGTCTTTTGCATCCTCCAACAGCTTTTCTTCCAGGATTGCCCTGTATTTAGCTTCATCCGTCTTCCCATCAACTCTGACCAGCTTCCCTGTCCCTGCTGAAGAAAAGCATCCCCACAGCATGATGCTGCCACCATCATGTTTCAAATTGGGGTGGTGTGTTCAGGGCAATGAGCAGTGTTACTTTTCTGCCACACATAGCGCTTTGCATTTAGGCCAAAAAGTTCAACGTTGGTCTCATCTGACCAGAGCACCTTTTTCCACGTTTCCTGTGCCCCCTATATGGTTTGTGGCAAACTGCAAACAACATTTCTTATGCCTTTCTTTCAACAATGGTTTTCTTCTTGCCACTCTTCCATATGTGTCAGATTTGTGGAGTGCACGACTTATAGTTGTCCTGGGGTCAGATTCTCTCACGTGAGCTGCCGGTTTCTGCAGCTCCTCCAGAGTGACCATGGGCCTCTTTGCTGCTTCTCTGACCAGTCCTTGCTCGATCAGTTAGGTGAACGGCCATGTCTTGGTAGGTTTGCAGTTGTAGAATACTTTTTCCATTTTTGGATGATGGATTGAACAGTGCTCCTTGGGATGCTCAAAGCTTGGGATGTGTTTTTATAACCTAACCCTGCTTTAAACTTCTCCACAACTTTATTTCTGACCTGTCTGGTGAGTTCCTTGGTCTTCCTGATGCAGTTTGTTCACTAGTGTTCTCTAACAAACCACTGAGGCCTTCACAGAACAGGTGTATTCATACTGAGACTAAATTACACACAGCTGGACTCTATTAACTAATTAAATTACTTCTGAAGGCAATTGATTGCACTGGATATTATTTAGGGGTATCAGAGTACAGGGGGCTGAATACTTTTGCACGTCACACTTTTCAGATTTTTATTTGATTCAAATGTTGAAAACCATGTATTATTTTCATTCCATGTCACAATTATGTGCTACTTTGTGTTGGTCTATCACTTAAAATCTCAATAAAATACATTTAATTTTTTGGTTGTAAGGTGACAAAATGTGAAAAAGTTCAAGGGGTATGAATACTTTTGCAAGCCACTGTATGCTCACCTCTCTGGACTCAGCATCCTCTCTGGGGCTCTTTTGGCCTGTTACTGAGGTCATGCGACCCAGACATCACTGCTGGGGCCTGTGATTGGGCCCCAGCAGTTATATGGGACGCGCTTGCATAATGAAGTCAGCGCACCCCATGTGACTGCTGAGGCCCAATGACAGGCCCCAGCATTGACGACTGTGACGCATCACTCCTCTGTCGCATGCAGAAGAGGACCGAAGAAGATGCTGATGAAAGCCAGGAGCAAAGATGCCCAGGAGAGGTGAGACAAGGTGAGTAGAAGTGTTTGTTAATTTGTAATCAGTTCCCCTGGCCCTATACTTATTATACTCTGGGGTCTGAGGAGACCACAGAGTATAACAATACTGAAGCGGAGGGCTCCGTCGAATTTCATGAGGTTCACCTGAAATGGCTCTATGGGGGCTCTTGGGAGCATTTTATACTGTGTGGGGCCACTGTGGGGAGCATTCTATACTGTGTGGGGCCCCTTTGGGGAGCATATTATTCTGTTGGGGGCCACTGTGGGGAGCATATTATACTGTGTGGGGTCACTGTGGAACATATACTGTGTGGGACCCCTTCACTATTCACATTTATAGCAGTCGTGCACTATTATTACAGGCTGTAATAACATTGCATGGTGATTATAAAACAGATACTGTGCAATGTAAATAGTGAAGTAGTCATGACGCTCGCAAAAGCACCACAGTACCTTCAAACAGTTGATCAGCAGGGGTCCCAAGTGGATCGCCACTGATCTCTTATATGTCTTAGACTGTTAGGACCGTGTTTACATGCCGTGCGCTATGCTGCTTACTCACCGTATTCTTGATAACTGCAGTTGTGGGTATTAAAGCTGTATCCCTTTCAAGTATCAGAGATATTGCTGCAGCACCCGTAACCGCCACTATCAAGAATTCGCTCCAGGGAGGGGGTAGGGGGCCCCAGACAAAAGTTTGCACCGGGGCCCACAAGACTTTAGTTACACCACTGGAACCAAGTTCCCGTACAAAGAAGGGTTGCACCTCTCACCACACTGGAGTGCTCCAAACAGGGGGAAATTAAAGGGAAGCTGCAAAACATTACAAATTACATTCATACAGACATTGCATTAGAGGGACAATACCAAATGCTTTAGAAACATCCAAGTATCTGACAACAACTGACCGTTCCTTATCCAGGTCCCAGCTTACCACATCATAAACATCTGATGATTTGGGAATACTGATTGAGCATTATATTACATATGGGGCACTGTGGGGTCATTATATTACATGTGAGGGCATTTATACTACATGTATTATACAGCCTAGTTCCAAAATACTTGGCACGCTTGTAAAATGTAATGAAATGAGAAATGAAAATGAAATGAAATAAGAATGCAATAATTTTGAAATCTCATTTAACCATATTTTATTCAAAATAGAACATATAATACATATCAGAAGTTGAAAGTTAGACATTTTTCCATTTCATTTGAAAAAAATTAACTCATTTAGAAATTGATGGCAGCAACACATCTCAAAAAAGTTGGGAGAGAGCCATGTGTACCATTGTGTAGCATCTCCTATTCTTTTTACAACAGTCTGTAAACATCTGGGAAGTGAAGACATCAATTGCTGGAGTTTTGGGAAAGATATGTTGTCCAATGCTTGTCTGATGTAGGATTCTACCTGATCCACAGTCCTGGGTCTTCATTGCTAGGTATTTCAATTCATAATGTGTCAAATGTTTTCTATTTTTGAATGGTCTGGACTGAAGACAAGTCAATTGTGCACCCAGACTCATTTTCCTCAAATCTATGTTATTGTGATAGATGAAGTATGTGGTTTAGCATTGTGTTGCTGAAATATTCAACAACTAAAGGAGATGTTGTCTGGATGGAAGTCTATGCTGTTCTAAAACCTCTGTAAACTGCTCAGGCACTAATGCATCCCTGTACCATCAGAGATGCAGGCCTTTGTTCTGTGCGCTGGTAACAAGCTGGATGGTTCCTCTTCTCTGAAGCCTGCAGTATACGACATACATGGTTTCCATGGTTTCTATAAAGAATTTAAAATTTTGATTTGTCTGATCACAGAATAGTTTTTCATTTTGCCTTAGTCCATTTTAAATGAGCTTTGACCCAGAGAAGACATCAGTATTTCTGTATTGTGTTGATATATGGCTTCTTCTTTGCATGATACAGCTTTAACTTGCAGTTGTGGATTGCACAGCAGACTATGTTCACAGATAATGATGTCTGGAAGTATTCCTGAGCCCATGCAGAGTCTTACTTTACTGATTCATGCCTGTTTTAATGCAGTAATGCCTGAGGGCCCATAGATAACAATATTGACTGTCAGCCTTTTCCATTGTACCCATGGTTTTCTCCAGATTCTCTGAATATTTTGACTATATTATGCATTGTAGATGATGGCAAATTCAGAGTCTTTGCAATATTTTAATTATTCCACAATTTTTAAATGCGGTTTTCCACAAATGGTGAACTTCTGACCTCTTTGCATCTCTAACATGTTCTCTTTCTACAGTCATGTGACTTGGATGAAAATTGAACCTCCAGCTGTTTTTCATTAGTACCACTTACTTTCCAAGCTTTTGCTAATCCTGTCCCAGGTTTTTTGAGATGCGTTGCTGCAACTGATTTCTAAATAAGTTAATTTTTTAAAAATCAATGGAAAAATGTCTAACTTTCAACTTCTGATATGTGTTGTTTTGTGAGTAAAATATGGTTATATGTGATTTCCAAATGATTACATTATTGTTGTATTTACATATTATACACCATTCTCAAATTTTGGAATTGGAGCTGAAGATTACTATTAATTGTGAAAATAAAAATTCACAACAGTGGTATTTTTTGAGAAGTCTTACAGTTTTTCATTTTCTCTAATACATTCTTATATGATAGTACCATGTGCAATATGAAAAAATGAATAAAATACTGGTGTTTCATATCTCATGTGAAACATAATAAAATGTCATCAGCTTACTGTGACGCAAGGGTTGAAAGTCTTCACTAATTTTCCATGAAGAATTTGAATTTTCTGTTATCACTCTCACTTGGGCAAATATCTTTTCATCTACATGTTCTTTCTTCAATGTCTCTGCTGTCATATTACATAAGTTTTTTGCTTGTTCACAGTCCGTTTTATTTTGCCATTCACTTTCTCCATATCTGAAAATTGATAATAGAAACATAATTGTACATTATATAATTTGTTGAGCTATTACAGTTTCTATAAAACATTAATACAGAAGCAGGATTTAGGTTGAGGCACTAGGTTACAGAAACGCAGCGTTTTTTGTTGCAGATTTTGCTGCAGTTTTTTGAGCCAAATTGAGAAATGGATAAACAGATGGGAAACATCTAAGAGCTTCCTTTATCATTTCCATTCCTTTTCAAGCCTCTCCTGACTTTGGCTCAAAAAACTGCAGCAAAATCTGCAACAAAAAAATGCTTCATTTCCATAATGTGGAGCCTTAGCCTAACAGTTCCAGAACAGCCCAAGTTTAGTCTTTTAGACATTCTTGCTGCGGAGACCAGGGTTGCCCTTCTACATCTTGCACCCTACGAAGTTGACTTATGTCTCGCCGCCTCTTCATTGTGGCCTGCAGTATTGCTCAGCTGGGACACGTGAATCAGCAAAAGTGGACCTCTCCGTCCATACCTCCCCCAACACTGGGACACAATACACTGTAGACTGCTGTGGTGTTTGTTGCCACAGCAGTGTATTGCCTCCGGGAGGATCCCTGCTCCACTGGTATGTCTGCTGCCTCCGACTATTGCCCCTACTGGACCCATCCTGTTCCCTCTCTGTTGCAACTGGTGATTCCTCTTGGGTAAGTAGGTGTCAGGAACTGAGCTCGCTGGGTCTTGTACCCTTGACTTCCTGGCCATGTTCTGCAGCCTTGACCATTATGCCATTGTAGAAGCCTGTTTGTTCTTTGCTTTGCTGAGCCTGGTCCTTTCTATTGGAGTGATACTTATTTTCAGTCACTGAAGAGGGGTCTCAAAATGTGCATGCAGTTACTAATCCAAAACAAATCATCTTAATAAATGGCACTCCGGTGGAGACACTGGTAGATACAGGGGTGTCTGTCAACGTTATTAGTCATGCCACCTATAACCAGCTAAAGAACAAACCTGCTTTGCAATGTACTAACCTGAAGATATATCCTTATGGTTCGGCTACTGCATTACCCCTGTGTGGCAAATTTCAGTCAGTAATAACGTCTGACGGGAAATCCATCTCGGACACTTTCTATGTAGTGGAGTGTTCTGCAGACACTCTTCTCAGCTGCAGTAGTGCGGTTTTTCTGGGCCTAGTGAAACTGGTAAACAGCGCAACACACCCTTCTGTCCACAATATTATGCAGAAATATCCTCAACTCTTTCAAGGCCTAGGAAAGCTGAAAGACTTTCAAGTGAAATTACACATTGACTAGTCAGTACAGCCTTCAGTTCAACCTCACAGGCGCATCCAATTCCATGTCCTCAAGCTTGTGAAGAAAGAACTGCAAGACCTGAAGACATCTGATGTTATTGAACGTGTGGAGGGCTCAACTTCCTGGGTCTCACCAATTGTTGTTGCACCTAAACCTAAGCAGCCTGGTAAAATCAGATTATGTGTCTATATGTGACATGCCAATCGAGCCATTCAAAGAGAGAGGCACATTACACCTACTATTGATGACATTCTCGCAGATCTACAGTGGGGAAAAAAAGTATTTAGTCAGCCATCAATTAGGCAAGTTCTCCCACTTAAAAAGATGAGAGAGGCCTGTAATTGACATAAGTAGACCTCAACTATGAGACAAAAAATGAGAAAACATATCTAGAAAATCACATTGTCTGATTTTGTTAAAGAATTTATTTGCAAATTATGGTGTAAAATAAGTATTTGGTCACCTACAAACAAGCAAGATTTCTGGCTCTTACAGATCTGTAACAACTTCTTTAAGAGGCTCCTCTGTCCTCCACTCATTACCTGTAGTAATGGCACCTGTTTGACATTGTTATCAGTATAAAAGACACCTGTCCACAACCTCAAACAGTCACACTCCAAACTCCACTATGGTGAAGACCAAAGAGCTGTGGAAGGACACCAGAAACAAAATTGTAGACCTGCATCAGGCTGGGAAGACTGAATCTGCAATAGGCAAGCAGCTTGGTGTGAAGAAATCAACTGTGGGAGCAATAATTAGAAAATGGAAGATATACAAGACCACTGATAATCTCCCTTGATCAGGGGCTCCACGCAAGATCTCATCCCGTGGGGTCAAAATGATCACAAGAACGGTGAGCAAAAATCCCAGAACCACACGGGGGGCCCTAGTGAATGACCTGCAGAAAGCTGGGACTAACGTAACAAAGACTACTGTCAGTAACACACTACGCCGCCAGGGACTCAGATCCTGCAGTGCCAGACATGTCCCCCTGCTTAAGCCAGTACATATCCGGGCCCGCCTGAAGTTTGCTAGAGAGCATTTGGATGTTCCAGAAGAGTATTGGGAGAATGTCATATGGTCAGATGAAACCAAAGTAGAACTGTTTGGTAGAAACAGAACTCGTTGTGTTTGGAGGAGAGTGAATGCTGAGTTGCATCCAAAGAACACCATACCTACTGTGAAGCATGGGGGTGGCAACATCATGCTTTGGGGCTGTTTATCTGCAAAGGGACCAGGACAACTGGATCCGTGTACATGAAAGAATGAATGGGGCCATGTATCGTGAGATTTTGAGTGCAAACCTCCTTCCACCAGCAAGGGCATTGAAGATGAAACGTGGCTAGGTCTTTCAGCATGACAATGATCCCAAGCACACCGCCAGGACAACGAAGGAGTGGCTTCATAAGAAGCATTTCAAGGTCCTGGAGTGGCCTAGCCAGTCTCCAGATCTCAACCCCATAGAAAACCTTTGGAGGGAGTTGAAAGTCCGTGTTGCCCAGCGACAGCCCCAAAACATCACTGCTCTAGAAGAGATCTGCATGGAGGAGTGGGCCAACATACCAGCAACAGTGTGTGCCAACTGTGTGAAGACTTACAGAAAACGTTTGACCTCTGTCATTGCCAACAAAGGATATATAACAAAGTATTGAGATGAACTTTTGTTATTTTCCAAATACTTATTTTCCACCATAATTTGCAAATAAATTCTTTAAAAATCAGACAATGTGATTTTCTGGATTTGTATTCTCATTTTGTCTCTCATAGTTGAGATCTACCTATGATATCAATTACAGGCCTCTTTCATCTTTTTAAGTGGGAGAACTTGCACAATTGCTGGCTGACTGTAAATGGTGCACCACTGTAAATGGTGCAAAAATATTTTCAAAAATTGATCTAAAATCTGGTTATCATCAGCTTGAATTGCACCCAGACTCCAGATATATAACAACTTTTTGCACTCATGTCGGTCTGAGAAGGTTCAAGAGGCTGAACTTTGGCATTTTATCGGCTGCAGAAATATTTCAGAACGTTTATCAGACAGGTTCTTTCAGGAATACCTGGAGTCCTCAATGTCAGTGATGATATCCTTATCTTTGGCACAACCCAAGAGGAACATGACAACCACTTAGAACAAGTCTTTCATAGACTGAAAACCTGCAATCTAACCGTAAATCTGTCAAAATGTGAGTTCAACCGGACGTCATAAAATTTTTTTTGGCTATATTTTTTCTGAAAATGGCGTTTCCGCAGACCCTGAGAAAATAGCTGACATAACCTTTGCTAGCCAGCCTCAAAATGTATCAGATGTTCGGAGTTTTCTTGGACTGGTCACATACTGTGGATGTTTCATACCTGATCTAGCTACTGTTTCTGAACCCCTACGACACCTCACTAAAAAGGATACTCCTTGGTCATGGACAGTTGAACATCAATCAGTATTTGACACACTAATGTCCAGTCTGACTAGTGACACAGTCATGGCCTATTTTTATCCTCTAAAATCTACTTAGTTCATTGTGGATGCCAGCCCTGTAGGCCTTGGTGCGATTTTAAATCAGGTGTCTAAAACTGGTAGCATTTCCACAGTCTTCTAATCAAGCAAGGCTTTAACAAAGACGGAACAGCGATATTCCCAAACTGAGAGGGAAGCTCTTGCAGTTGTATGGGGATGCCTTCATTTTCATCTTTACCTCTTTGGTCGTCCATTCACTGTGGAAAGTGATCATAAACCACTCATTCCAATCTTCAATAAACATTCGGCAAAGCCACCCCCACGACTTGAACGCTGGGTACTCTGCCTACAGAACTACCACTTTCATTTAAGATATGAGGCAGGAGCTAGGAACCCTGCAGACTATTTTTCAAGACACCCTTCACCACAGTCTACCAAAGATGACTTGATAGCCACTGTCTTAGCTGAGGAGCATGTAAATTTCGTTGTTACACATTCTGTGCCAAGAGCAATGACCATAGAAGAAATTAAACATGCGGTGGATTCTGATGCCCAACTCCAGTTAGTTATTGATGCTGTTCGGTCTAAGAACTGGAGCTCTTTTCTATCTGAGGCTCGCCTTCAACCACAGGGTCAAACAGCATATTTGCAGGCCTTCTTCCATGCACGACACTCTCTCTGTATCTGACTCAAACATACTACTGTGTGACAACCGCCTGGTCATACCTCAGAAACTTCAAAGTAGAGTGATCGATCTGGCTCATCAAGACATAGTTAAAACAAAGCAATTGCTTAGGGAGAAAGTATGGTTTCCAGGACTAGATAAACAAGTGTAAGCACTTATTAACACATGTATACCTCGTCAAGCAACTACGGTGGACCATAGCCGAGCACCATTACTAATGTCACCTCTGCCAGAAAGTCTGTGGACTGCTGTTAGTGTTGATTTCTGCACTTTGCCAGATCATTCCTATTTATTGGTTGTCATAGATGATTTTTCTAGGTTTCCAGTCATTGAACCTGTTTCCACCACCTCTGTAAGAGCCATCATACCAAAACTGGACAAGATCTTGTCTGCATATGGCATACCTGAAACAGTAAAGACCGACCACCTTTCAATAGTGCAGATTTTCCGTCTTTTGCAACTTATCTTGGTTTCACTCACAGGAAAATAACTCCTTACTGGCCTCAAGCCAATGGCGAAGTGGAACGCTTCATGCAATCAATCAACAAAACTCTTCGGATTGCTACCATGGAACACAAGGATTTGCAACAAGAATTATACAGATTCCTTAGACAGTACAGAGCAACCCCACACTCTACTACAGGAACTCCGCCAGCAACTGCGCTTTTCAGCAGGCCTTTGCGCATTAAGCTTCCGAACATCCCTGTAGTTTCTGTCCAGACTCCATTGGTCCTCAATGATTTGCTTGCCAAAGGCAGGATGAAAAGATATGCAGATAAGAGCAGTCATCATTTCAAACAGCTGGACATGGGAGACTGGGTTCTTGTTAAAAGGCTGAGACCTAGTGACTAATTATCATCCCCTTATCATCCGGACCCTTTTCAAGTCACACATGTCAAGGGTACCAGGGTTACTGCTCAACACCAGGGTCATCAAGTCACAAGAAATGTGTCCCATTTTAAAAAGCTTCGTGGCTATGACCCAGGAGCAAGTACAGAGGAGACAGATGATGAGGAAATCCCACCAGATACAACTGGTTCAGCAACATCAACAAGAGATGCCGCCGACAATTCACAGACTTTATCTGATAATGAGATGTCTCGACGCTACCCAACGAGAATGAGTCGAAGGCCACCAACGCACCTCATGGATTATGTTCAACATTAAATTTTTCCTGTCAATCTGGACGTTTGATTTATTGTCCATTTATAATGGTTGCATTTTCTTTTGCTTTTGTTTTTTTATATGAAGGGGAGAGATGTGATGTTGTTAAAAGTATATTCTGTATGTTCTTTGCTCCTTACTCATTTTGCTTTGTCTGCCTAGCAACAGTGAGGTAGTAAGGGAGGAGGAGCTGAGCTAGGAGGGGCAGATGCAAGACAGAGATTCTTGGAGGAAGCATGGAATAAAGAGTTCTGATCCATAAAAGTCATTATCGCATAGTGGACTTATTCCAGGTGACCTGAATCCTCACTACAACACTACACTTCTTTGTACCAAACTCTGCAAACGTCTGACCACGGTTACTTCTACTCCTGAGGTACTATTCCTGCATCTCTTACTATTTAAGTACTGTACTGTTTGCCTCACCAAATTGGACTCTAGATCTGATAACTAGCATCGTTACATAATAATCAGGCCTAACATGGAGGCCGGAAGGGCGGAGTCTGCCTTGTCACAGCATGCATTCCAGATCTCGGAATTACATAACCTTGTGTACAACCTTCAAGGACAATTAAATACAGTGAAAATTCAAGTCACTGAATTAGAAAGACAAGTACATGAAATGCATGCAAATTGTGCTGTTGTCAGTGCCACTTTTTCAAGTTTACCGGATGCCACTACTGGAAAAATTTGGTGGAAAGAGACATTTGTACCGAGGCTTTCTTAATCATTGCCGGATGATTTTTTCTACCCATTCCTCTCAGTTCCCTACGGATAGGTCCAAAGTTGTGTTCATCATTGCCCTGCTAATAGATGATGCACAAGTATGGGCATCACCCTATTTAGAACAGGATCATGCCATTTTGCATGATTTGAAGGACTTTCTTGCAGCAATGAACCTAGTATTTGATGACCCCAACCGTTGTGCCACTGCTGAGGGGGCTTTGCGTGATCTTCGCCAGGGAAGACGCTCTGTTGCAGTATATGCTGCAGATTGTTGGCACTGGGCTTCTGATGTTTCCTGGAACACCACTGCATTGAAATGGCAGTTCTATGGAGGACTTTCTGAATCAGTTAAAATAGAACTTCCAAATGTCTTTGAGGAGTATATACGGTAATGCATCTGTATTGACCAAAGACTTCTGGAAAGAAAGTGAGAAAGATGGGGTTATTACGATCCAGGCATCTTCTCCTATTTACCAGAGGGTTGTTTTCTCCCATAGATGCAGATACCTTCTCAAACAAGTTCTGCCCCAGAACCTATGCAAGTAGATGCCATCCGGGGACCAATTTCGACTACTGAAAAACGTCGCCTTGATGAAAAACTATGCCTTTATTGTGGACAACCTGGACTTTATGTTCTTGACTGCCCTAATAAACCTCAATGGGCAGTTGCTGCAACTGAAATTAAACCGAATTCGGAGTCTTGTCCCCACTGTGCTTCGCTTAGTCTGGTGACACAGACTCTGTTTTCCACCACACCATGTCCTGATAATATGACTTTTAACCGACCTCATTTCACCTTACCAGTTCAGCTTTCTTATGGTTCTTACAAGTTGTCCACTACAGCAATGTTGGATTCTGGTGCAGCTGGAAATTTTATGGACATTAAGTTTGCATTTGATAATCGTATTGAGCACAGTCCAAGATCTTCAATGGTTGAATTAGTGACTGTTGATGGGTCACCTTTAAATTCTGGTCCTGTTACTCATTAAACTACCGAACTGGAAGTATTGATTGATCCTTGTCATCAGGAGAGGATATGTTTCCAGTTGTTTCCAAGATTTCTAGTAATTTTGGGCATACCATGGCTCAGCGTCCATAATCCTTCAGTAGACTGGAAGTCAGGAAATGTAACTTTCACTTCTGAATATTGTCAACTGAAGCAGTCAATTCCCTCCCAGGTGGGAGCTACTGAAATACCTATCACTAACTCTGTAGAATTACCTGAACCTAAAGATGTGTGTGACAAAAGGAATGCTGACCAGTGTGTAGGATCTCGTCCTGCCGAACCCGCATTCAGCACACCTGAGATCGCTTCAATTAGCTCACACCCACCTCCAGCGAGTGTTCTGGGCTGATAGGATAATATAGAACGAGCTTTCTAAATTTTATATATTTATTAACCCCTAAATGGGTCAGTACTAGACATTTAACACATACAGAGAATACATGCAGCGATTAGCAAGCAAATATAAGTGGAAAGCAACATGACACGGTGCACAAAAAAAAAAAATGGGAATAAACAGAAGGAAAGGAAATATTACCAACACAAGCCTGTGATTGGTTCTCTGGGCTCCGGATGGGAGCTCAGGGCACGTACTTAAAAGCAGTCTAAAAGCATGCATCCGGGCATGCTGTTAAAGTGGCGGGACCCCCTAGATCTGAGCAGTGCTGTCCAGGTGGCTTTCAGCAGAACAAAAGACATATATAGCAGGTTACCAGAATAAGTAGATAGTCTGTTTCTCTGAGCCCATGTGGTAGGTTTCAGGGTTCTTTCATAAGCAAGTTACAGAGCATGTGTTTCCTACATGCTGTTACATCTCTTCCAGGTTAACAAAGGGTCTCAGGCCTCAATGCTAGGCCGCATGGTAGAAGCCTAAACTATGACCTGCCCCCACATCACCGCCAGGAACAAGATAAGACAAAAGACAGAAGACAAGCCTCTTCCTGGTCTGAGAACCTTTTACCTGACCTGGTCTCCTCCCTAAGTGAGGTCACCAGGAGGAGGAGCCCCGCCCCCCGTTCTAAGTCTCTCAGAATCATATTTACTTATGATTCCTCGCCCGATGACTGTAGAGTCAGGCCGGCGGTATGATAGGGTTCGTGGTGAGACCACCACCGTATAGACCCCAAGGATGACACCCCAATCCCCTTTGGGTAAGGAGTTTAGTGTCTGGACCTTTTCCGGGCTTTGAATTGTGAATAGTTTGACCTCAAAACGTGCGCCTTGACCTGACGCATCTGGGGAATTTATCGGGGTGCCTGTAAGAGGTTCCCCGGTGAAGATATGGTCATAAAACCATAATCCTTTTGAAGTGTAGCTGGCGGCAGACCAGGACTCTGGGTTGAGTTTGCTTACAGCCTTCCAATACATTTCTCTAGGATGCCCTCTCCCCCGTGGTGATAACAAGGTTAGCAAAGGTATGCTAATTGTGTCATGGACAGAACAATGGGTCTTGGTTATAGAGTAGAATGACCACATTCCAGCAGCCCCACTATTTTTGATCCTAAGCACCAACCCCACTGTGTAGTAATTTGGACCGGTAGTAATATATTACAGCAGAAATACTTAACTGGAGGTCTCCTATCATCACAACCAGCTACCTCCTCATCGCACATATGATTGTCCTATTGAACATTTACCAGGTGCATCTATACCTTACGGACGCATCTATCCACTTGCAGAGATGGAACTGAAGGTCCTGGATGAATACATCAAGGAAAATCTGGCCAAAGGATTTATACGGCATTCCACTTCTCCAGCAGGAGCACCTATATTCTTTGTACCAAAGAAAGACGGCACATTACGTCCTTGTATTTACTATAGGGAACTAAACCAAATAACTGTCAAAAATCGTTACCCTTTTCCGCTTATTCCAGAGTTACTCGAGAGGTTACGGTCAGCAAAGATCTTTACCAAGCTGGATCTACGAGGGGCATACAATCTTGTTTGTATACGACCCGAGGACGAGTGGAAGACAAGATTTCAAACACTCTGTGGGCATTTTGAATCCCTTGTCATGCCATTTGGACTTTGCAATGCCCCAGCGACATTTCAACATTTTATCAATGATGTTTTCCGAGATCTGCTGATCAATTTGTGGTGGTGTATTTGAATGACATATTAACCACTTCTATACCAGATGCTTTACTCCCCTTCCAGACCAGACTCATTTTCGGGTTTTTTTTGTATGTGCGTTTTTGAGGGCTTTAACATTTTTATCATATGCGTTATTCAACTAATTTCTGCGTCTTTTTTCGGTGACACATATGGCTTTATTTTTATGTTGTTTTTATTTTTGCATGTGTTTTAATTTTTTTCATATCCCGGAAAATATAAACAAAAAAGGAGGGAAAAACGTATCTGTTTTTCACTTTTCATTTTTTTTTTTTATTTAATAACACAAAGTGCTACTAAAAAACTTTATAAACTTTATAAAATAGTTTTTCCTCTCCCTTATGGTAATTTTTATTTTTTATGGTGTAGTTTTAATTATTTTATAGAATTTTTTTTTTTACTTTTATATTAATTTTTTTTTTTTAATTTTTTTACATTGTGTCCCCATAAGGTCATAATAGACCTTTGGGGACATCTGATTACTTTTTTTTTTGTAAATGGTACATTTAGCCCCAGTTGCAGGAGGAATACAGCCTCCTGCACGTTACTTGAACAATACTATAGAGCTGATCTGGGTCCTGTAGGACCCAGCAACTCTTACAGATGCTGCACCCGGCGGATCCCATGACCGCTGGGTTAGAGGGGAGCTGCAAGATTGCGGCGCCCATAGCGGTGTATACAGCCATCGCTGTAATAAACCTTCCCTGCCTTCTCTCTGGGAGCTCTGGCTGAAGTTACAGCCGGCTCCCCACTTCAGTAGCTGCATGATTTCGTGCAGCTGCTGAGTTCTGCTTGGACGTACAGGTACATCCTTGCAGAACTAGAGAACCACCGTACAGACGTATATAACCAATGGGCGGTCCGGAAGTGGTTAATATACTCTGAAAATCTTGAAGAACATCATAAGCAGGTTACCATGGTTTTGAGGAATTTAAGAGAAAACCAACTATACATTAAACTGGAAAAGTGTGAATTTGAAAAGATAGAGATTCAGTTTTTGGAGTACATCATTTCTACAGAAGGATTGCGCATGGACCCCAGTAAGATCCAAGCTATTTTAGACTGGCCTTCTCCCAAGAATGTCAATGTGGTCCAAAGATTTGTTGGCTTTGCAAATTTTTACAGCAAATTCATTAGGAATTTCTCAAAAGTTATTTAGTCCAATAACACAATTAAATCAGAAAGGAATTCCTTTTAAATGGTCTTCAAGTGTAGACAAAGCATTTACCCAATTAAAGACACTTTTTACTTCTGCTCCTATCTTAGTTCTTCCTAATCCAGACCTCCCATTTATAGTTGAAGTGGATGCTTCAGATTTGGCAGTAGGAGCAGTATTGTCCCAAAGAGTTGAGGATAAACAGTTGCTTCATCCTTGTGCTTTTTTCTTCTGACTAATGTCACCTCCTGAAAGAAACTATGACATTGGGAATAAAGAACTACTGGCAATTAAAAAAGCATTCACGGAATGGAGGCATCTTGAATTTATTAGATCAGCCAAGAGACTTTCTGGTAGACAAGCCAGATGGTCTCTATTTTTTGCAAGATTTAATTTCATTATTTCCTACAGACTGGGATCCCGCAATGGAAAAGCAGACGCCTTATCCTGGATGTTTTCCGAAATGACTCAAGATGACACACCCGAAACCACCATCCTGCCTGCTAAGAATTTTGTGGAGGCAACCATTTCCAAGCGTATACTTCAGAGGATCAAAGAAGGTTATAATGGAGACCCTTTCCTTAATCATCCCCCCACAGATATAGATTTAGCATTCAAAGACGGGTTTTGGACTCTTGATCAGTGTATTTATGTTCCTGAGACTACTCGATTAGAAATTCTGTACCTTGTTCACGACTCTAGACCCGCAAGTCACATGGGAGTCAAAAAGACCAGAGAACTTTTGTCCAGCTCATTTTGGTGGCCTAAATAACAGATGGATGTGAAGAAGTATGTTTCTTCCTGTCAAACCTGTGCTAGTAATAAGACCCCTCATTCCTTACCAGTGGGATTACTTCAGCCTCTTCCTATTCCATCTCGTCCTTGGGGTTCTGTTTCTATGGACTTTATTGTTGATCTGCCATCTTTAAAAAATATGAATACAATTCTAGTAGTGGTAGACCGTCTTACCAAAATGGCTCATTTTATACCCACAAAGGGGGTACCCTCTGCGGAAGAGACTGCAGAATTGGTTATTTGAGAATTTTTCCGCCTACATGGCATACCTGACAATGTAGTTTCTGACTGTGGAGTACAGTTTACCTCAAAGTTTTGGAAGAGTTTTTGTGCCACTCTAAGAATTGAAGTAAACTTATCTTCTGCTTATCATCCACTGTCTAAAGGCCAAACTAAGCGTACTAACCAAACCCTTGAACAGTATTTGCGGTGTTACACAAGTTATCTCCAAGATGATTGGGTTAATTTTCTTCCTACAGCGGACTCTGCTTAAAAACAACTCCCAGCCTTCATCTACGTCTCAGAGTCCATTTTTTGCCAATATGAGTTTCCATCCTATATTCATTCCTAATCTCCCAATTTCTTCTTCAGTTCCTGCTGTCACTGACAGACTGTCTACCTTGAAGCAAGTTCAAGAAAAATTGACAAACACTCTGCATGAAGCTCAGGATCACTATAAGAAAACTGCTGATAGACATCACAAGTCTTTCCCTTCCTTTGGTATAGGAGAAAAGGTATGGCTCTCTACAAAAAACTTGAAGCTCAAGATACCTTCAACCAAGCTAGGACAGAAATTTATTGGACCATTTGAAATTGTGTCTCAAATTAATCCTGTAGCATTTCGTTTAAAACTTCCAGACTCTACACAGATTCACTCTGTTTTTCATTCCTCCCTTCTCAAGCCTTTTGTGGAAAATCCATTCCCGGGACATAACTTGCCTCCACCTGACCCTGTTATTGTTGAAGGAGAAGAGCAATATGTAGTAGAAAATATTTTGGATTCTAGAATTTCTCGAAATCAGTTACAGTACTTGATAAAGTGGCAAGGATATGGACCTGAAGATAACTCATGGGAACCAGTACACAACATTCATGCTCCACAACTGGTAAGAGAATTTCATCAGCGCTACCCAGGCAAGCCAAGTACTGTCCAGAGGACGCTCCTGGAAAAGTGGGACTAATGTCAGAAACTGAGCTCACTGGGTCTTGAACCCTTGACTTCCCGGCCACGTTCTGCAACCTTGACCATTATGCCATTGAAGAAGCCTGTTTGTGCTTTGCTTTGCTGAGCCTGGTCCTTTCTATTGGAGTGATTAGCTTATGGATCTCACCTGCTCTGTGGCCAATCACAGGGCATCTATCCTTATATAAACCCACAGCTTATGCCATCCTGTGCCTGATTATTCTGGCTGTCTGCTTCCTGTTTTCCCTGATCCTCACCATTACTCTTCTGCTCCTGTGTACTGAACTCTGCATACGTCTGACTACGGGTGATCTACTGCTCCCGTGTACCGAACTCTGCAAACGTCTGACCACGGTTACTTCTGCTCCTGAGGTACTATTCCTGCATCACTTACTGTTATCGAAACCCAAACTGGGTTCAAAATCCTGATTGTCAAGTGATGCCAAATTATTTATAATCCATATTGGTACATATTTAAGTACTGTACTGTTTGCCTCACCAATTGGACTCCAGTTCTGATAACTAGCATCATTACAGCAGGAGAGTACTACCTCCTTGCAGTGGTCCCCTTTCCTCCCACCAACCATCTGCAATACCATCCCCCCATTACCTTTGCCAGGAGGAGTGATTGACGGACTCTGCTTTGCCCCTTTCCCCTAAAGAACCACATGAGCAGATCAACCCCTAACGCTACAGACGGGACTTCCAGTTTACCTACATTAGCTGGTCGGTCCCTAGTCTTCCATCAGGAGGTGTTTACAAGAACCAGAGACCTACTGTAAACCACCTCAGCGATTCCTGATGATATAGCGGGGCTCTTTGGCTAAAGGCATTTTAGATAGGACTGCTGCTCACTTCCATCAAGCCAACGGTTCCTGGATCTGCCCTCAATATTCCTGTACCCGCTGCCCTAACAGCCACCCCCTTGTCTAGGAGTAGAGGCTTAGCAATGGTGTGACACGAGTGCTCTATGTAAGGGCCTGTGACCACGAGTGTACCCTCACTACTGCCTTTGGTCTTCTCCCTTTTTTTACCAGGATATGCCCAGAAGACATTCTAACAACTTCCCCGTACCCCGGGCTGATTGCTCACCCACTCTCCGTCTATCTCCAGATATCTCTCTCACTCCTGTATTTCAGCTGCATTATCTGATGCTGAGTACATGGCACCACCGTCTCCTACACTGCACCTAACTCAGACTACACACTCCTCCACTGATTTGAGGTCTAGACAACCTGCTGAGGCCCCTGACGGGCCTACTCCCCTGCAATCCTTCCCTAATATCCCCAGTGCGATTGCACCCACTACTTTGTGTCAAGCCATTCATATAGTACCAGCCGATTTTCAACCACCACAGGATCTCATACAGGCCCTCCTCACTAAACAGGACCTGGATGAGATGGTCTCCCATCTGAAACAGACGCATGCTCAAGCGCTGGATACCGTCAAAGCAGAGGTGGCCCATCTCAGGTCAAGAACCAAAACTACTAAGCAATTCTGAGTTGGAATGCAGAATCACTGCAGTGGAGCGGTCCCACAACCGTTCTATTGTCCATCTCCAGCATATCGCACTCCAACTCGATGACCAGGAAAACCAGGGACGGAAAAATAATGTCCACCTGTGGGGTATCCCCGAAAAGAGCACCTCAGACGACCTAACCGCCAGAGTCAATACCATCTTCATCTGTTTGACAGAGTTCAACATTCCGGCCCTGTGGACCCAGCTAATCCACAGGATGTTCTATGTAGGCTGCACTACTACTCTGAGAAAGAACACATGGACAGTGGGCCCTTTGAAGGCATTACAGTAAAGCTCTTCCCAGATGTCTGCCCATGCACTCTAGCTATGCGGCGCATCCTGCAATCTATGGTGGAACTTATCGTTGGGGACACCCATTCCATCTGATTGTCCATAAGGGCTCTACTTCCATACTGCCACGTTCACCCATGGACCTCCTCGAGCTGTTCTCTTTTTGGACACTAGACCCATTGAAATTCAGAATTGGCTTGCACTGGATGTGTCCCAACAACTCCGCCCTAAGCCCTAATATGGCTCTGTGAACGGAAAAATAAAAAAGTTATAGGGTTTGGGAGGTGGGGAGTCAAAAACAAAAATTGAAAAATGTCACTGGCAGGAAAGGGTTAAGTGTCAGAGACATTTCTATGAGTTTGGTAACAAATGTAGTCAAACATTGACATGCAAAAGACCTCCACTTATGTCCACTTATGAATCCAAACTACTAATTACACAACGGTAAATATCCCTTCTGAGATTGCGGGTGCGTTTAGCGATTATTATGCCTCACTATACTCAGTTGATGCCTCTAACCCTAACACATCTAGTGCACTCTTCCGTGACCGCATTCAGGGTTACTTATCCTCCTTAGGACTTCCTAAGGTCCTGGAATCCCCTATTTCAGATAAGAAACTCTCTGCAGTGCTTAAACACATGGCTTCGGGTAAGGAGCCGGGTCCTAATGGGTTGCCCCTAGCTTACTATACGAAACTTCACCCAGATCTTGGTCCCTACCTCTTAAAGGTGTTTAATTCCCTAACATCGGGCTTGTCTCTATGCCGTGATTCCCTCCATGCTCACATCGCCGTGATGCCCAGCAAGGATCCCTCCTCTGTCCTAGCTATCGTCCAATCTCGCTCCTGAATGTTGATCTTAAAATCCTAGCCAAAATCCTCGCCTCCCGACTAACCCCTTTGTTAGGTGACATCATATACCCTGATCAAGCCAGCTTCATGCCTGAACGAGAGGCTAGGGATAATACCACTAAAACTATTAAACTCCTACATGGCACTAAGAGACCTGGCAGGCCTCTCATGCTCTTGTCTACAGACCCCGAGAAGGCATTCAACAGGATGAACTGGCAAGTTATGGAGGAATCCCTGTGACATGTAGGACTCCGTGAGAACATGTGAGCTGGATTCTCTCTCTACTCCCATCCCTTTGACTCGGTTTGGGTTAATGGTCTCCTTTCTCAACCCTTTCCCATAGCCAATGGCACTAGACAGAGCTGCCCACTATCCCCATTCATTTTCATTTTGACATTAGCCTTTCCTTCGACATGTTCGAGTTCATCCAGACATCTCAGGTGTGGCTCATGCATCTTGCTTCTACAAAGCGGCGTATGCGGACGACTTATTGTTTTTTCCTCTCCTGCCCTCAGACCTCCCTACCATACCTAATGTCTGCCTTCCATGAGTATTGGAAGCTCTCCAACTTTTCGAAGTTGGAGGCTCTTAACGTGACCCTTCCCTAGTCTCATCATTGAGTTAATCCTTTCCCTTCCGTTGGATTGCACGGGCCTTGAAATACCTGGGAGTCTTCATTACTCCATACCCAAAAGACCTCTTCCAAACTAACTTTCCACTTATGTTGACATTGATCTGTGCAGACTGCAACCGGTGGACGAAGGGCATTTTCACTTGGTACGATAGTTGTGCTATCTATAAAATGAATGTCCTGCCACGACTCCTATACCTACTACAGACACTGCCTATTCACAATACTCTTTCCTTTTTTTAGGTCCCTATCCGCTCTCCAAATAGTGTTGATCTGGTTGGGTAAATCAGCAAGAATCAGCAGATCCCTTCTCTCCCACTCAAAAAGTTGTGGTGGTCTATCCCTCCCAGATCTCAAATTATATTAATTTGCCAATCAATTGACTAGAATAGTGGACTGGTGTAGGTATGGCTCGCTAAAACCCTGGGTTTACATTGAACAGGCCTTCTCTCTGCTACCACTACAGACGGCTCCTTGGCTTGAGCCCCCACTAGTGTCATCCCTCCGTTCCCATCCTACCATTGGCCCAACACTTAGAATTTGCTCTCAGCATTTTGGCTCTTCCGCTTGACTCTATATGCTATCCAATTCTGGGGAACCTATGGTTTCCTTCTGGTGTCTCTGACAGTGTGTTTCGAAATTAATGCCTCCATGGGATTTTTCGGGTTCCGCTTCTAGACGTCTGGCAGGAATTACAGCTCTGTCACTTTGTACACTCCCTCCCCCCACCTCCTTTCTCCATCTGGATTTTGAAGGTCAATGAGATTATGCGTATGGAAAACCTTACATCTTTCCTGCACGACACTGTTGAAACCTTCAATAAAACCTGGTACTACTGGTGTAAGGGAATTGCCAGTTGTGCAATTCTCCAGTGCTGCTGAAAAAACCTGAGAGGAAGGGAATACAGAGACAGTGAGCCCTATAGTTGACCCAGACCCTTCTCTACCTACTTGTCTCACTGTCCTAATGACAGGAACAACTTGGAGCCGGTCCCTACCCTGGATAAGTGACAACACAGAACGCAGACAGGACGCACAAACAACAAAGGGAGGTGAGCTAGCCAAGGGGTCGGTAACAATCGAGCAATGCAGTACAGAATCAAAATCCAAGAGAATAGTCAAAGGAAAGCCAGTGGTCAGAAAATCAGAAGAGCAGGTAACAAGGAACAAGGAGTATAGCCAGTAAGCGAAATGCAATAGCAGGCACCAATGGGAAAGTGAGCAAACAATAAATAGGGAGAAACAACCCGCCCCAGACTTGATAGGAGGACAGGCTGTCAATCACAAAGGCAGGACTAAAGTTAACTCTTAGTGGAGCAGGGGGAGAGCAAGGTGAAGGAGAAGGGCGTGGTGGAAAATCAATTAAGGAGGTGAGGGAATAGGACAGTGTTCAGACAATACAAGAAAAACCAAGGAAAGAATTACAACCGGGCACACCTCCTGCGCCGCAGCGTGCGCCCGGAGGACGGCGCCAAAGCCCGGACAGGCAAGGACTTTACAACTGGATGGAATTCCAACATACCGGAGAGTACCAAAAGCTTCTTGGGTCTGTGCCAGCCACCCCCCCCCTCCTTCCTGTAGTCCTACAGTGGAATGCTCTGGCTCTGTTAGCCACTGATCTGTTGCTTATCTCATATCGTGTCTCCGTGTCTGGTGATACATGAAGACTCTTTGTTTTTACTATTGGGGAGTTTGGACCATTCAGACCTCTGGTCCCACTCCCAGATCTTGTTGATTTGATCTCTTTGCCCTCCCCCGTGTTTTATGGATAGGCAGGGTCGTGATTGAGAGTTCTCCTTCCCCCTTTTTTTCCCTTCTTTCTTCTTCTCCCTGTCCTTTTGTCCTTCTTCCTTGTTCCCCTCTTATTCTCTATTTCTCTCCCCCTCTTCGGAATCTCAGTTAGGGGTTTCCTACCCTGCTGTTCACAAATTATTTTGTCTGTACTTGCTTTGACTTTTACATTTTCTGTTGTCAATAGTTTTAATATTTCCTTAAAAATCAATAAACTTTGAATTGAAAAAACATATGTGCCAAAATTACTAAGAAGCCTCCAAATAATTTTGCCACGTCTCACTCCAGTTTAACTGATTATTACGATTGGTGTATGGCATATTAATCTTAATAAATCAGCACCCTGTGTTACTTCAGTGCTGTACAATGCCACTACCTTTTCGCAGCCATCCTGGAATCAACAGGATAGTCCTGCATTTCAGGTGCTGTCCTGTTGTTCTGGGAAGTGGGTCCCAATTTCAAATCTAGCACTGAGGACAGGGATAGATTTGAATACAATCCTGGAGCTCGGAACGAGACTAGGGTTTTTTTGTTTAATATTTTAATGTTTGAAGGGACACTGTGGGGGGACATCTTAATGCGTGATGGGCCACTGAAGGTACATCATAATGTACGGCCACTAGTGGTACATCTTAATGTCTGATGAGCCACATCTTAAAGGGAACCTGTCAGGGTGATTTGGCTGAGGTCCGGTGCATGCACAATGAAGCCAAGGTACTTGCTCCAGCTTCACTGAACCACTGCACAGGCAGCTTTCCACCAGGCTATTTGGGATACTAAACCTCTAGTCCATAAGGACCTGTGCATGGTTGCCCAGCTGAGTTCCCTTTAATGTGTGATGGGCCACAGAGAGGTCTTCTCAAAAGGGTCTTCCTGCCCCAAATTGATTTTTCATACTGTGTGTATGTGATCTGTCAGGGTCTGATACCTGGACCGTGCAGGGATCAGCAGTGTTGGCAGCCTCTAGGTTCCAGAAGCTGCTAGTAGATGGGGAGCATGTGCAGCATGGCTCCTATTTAAGTATTAAGAGTGGTGCAAAAACTCAGAACCACTATGGTGGACTTGGCTGTGGCGCCACTTCTATTACTTGAATAGCAGTCATGCAGCACAAACTCCCCACCCACTAGCATCTTCTGGTACCCAGAGGCTGCTGGAACAGCTGATCTTTCTAAACAGTGGGGTCCAGGTGTCAGACCCGAACAGATCAAATATGAATGACCTATCCTGTGTATAGGTCATCAATATGAAAAATCAACTTGAGACCGGAAAATCCCTTTAATGTGCGATGAGCCACTGAGTGCCCACCACACTTTTAAATGTCCTTTAAGGGGATATTTGAATGAGTTGTGGGCCACTGAGGGAACATTATATGATATGGGGCCACTGCAGGGGCATTTGACTGTGTGATGGGCCACTGTGGGGCATTATACAATGCAGGGCCACCGAGAGGGCATTATACTGTGTGGGCGATACTAAGAGGGCAATATTCTTTGGGCCACATGGGGAATGTTATACTATGTAAAAAATAGGGAGTGTTACTGTGTTAGGGCACAAAGATATGGGCAGGGATAGGGGCACAACTTAACAAAAAAACATTTGCTATGGTCCACTTACGAAGCCTTTGTACTGGGCCCACCAATGTGCTAAAACAGCTCTGCCCAATAGTGATCTAATGATTGGTGGCTATTGAAGATCTGCATGACACAGTGTCCAAATGATCTTTCTAGCATGCTACTTGGCCATAGAGCAGACCTTGTACATTTACCCTGCTATAGCATGAAGTATAGGTTACAGTGACGTAAATAGCCAGAATGGTAATGTGAGTGGGTTAATTATTACACTAAGCTATGTTATCCACTTGTAGACTATATAAAAGAAGTGAAGCAATGTTGTAGGGTGAGTCAAATTTATGTGAAAGACTAATAAACACCTACTTAAATACATATTTACGTATAGTTATTGGTGCTAAAGGACATGTTACTGAATTATTGGATTCACTTTTATTAACCACCAGGTTTCTAAATGTTGCTTTTAAAATAATGTTTTTTTGTTGTCACAAGAGTTTGTCTCTTTATAGCAGCTGATAAGCACCAAACAACATAATATATCATAATATTAAACAGTGTAATAATATAAATAATAGCATAGAATTGAAGGGAGTAAGGGTGTGTTCACACGGCGGAAAATTTTCCGCCCCCGGAGTTTTCGCCGCGGTCAGCAGTGCATCAGCATTCCATCGCGGCTAACCGCTCCTGATTAAGCCCGGATGAATGGACCTAATCAGGAGCGCGGCTCGAGCCGCGGACACCGCGGGCGGAATCCGCGGCAAGATAGGTCATGTTGCTTTTTTTTCCCGCTAGCGGAAAAAAGCCGCTAAAGGAAAAAAAAACGCTACTGACTCCCATTGAAATGAAGGGGAGGAATTTTTTCAGGCGGATTTTGAGGCGGATTCCGCGTCAAAATCCGCTGCCAAAAAACTCCGTGTGAACACAGCCGAAGGGAGTGTACTTTCTTTTTCCTATCACACAGTATAATGGCTGTTAATATCATTGCTGAAACAATAATGTCTAATATTGATTATGCACTTAGTAGGTGCAGAGAAACTAGTTTAACAATATCAACTTGGCTTGGGATCTTAAATCCATAGTTTCTAAAATATCTGGACTCACTTATACAGCAATGGAGCTGCAGGAAATGTCACATGTTATGGTAGCAATTCAAGGGAAAATAATACAAACAATGCCATTCTTTGAGTGCAATATGTAAATGAGATACATACACTTTGTACTGGATCTCATATCTGCAGCTAGGTTGTCCATCACATGTCGTTTCCCAATGCAATATTGTGGAGAAGTCTAAGGAAGTGAAAAACACCTTTATAACTTCCAAAGTCATGTGTACAGATGATACATCTGAAATTAAAAATAGCAAAAGGATAGTTACAAAAATATATTAATTTCCTGAACTGCTGCTGCCATTGTTTATATAGACAGTTTAGTCCAAGGCAGAACTTCTTTGTGAACATATCAGTATTTATCTGTATGACTGGGTACACACCATATTAGTACAGTACATCAAATAAATAGGTTTGCATAATGCAAAAAGTATGTAAATTGCTGTTATGACATATCCATAGCTTTCTATGTGTCACAAAACTATCACTGATTTGTACAGAATAACCATTTCAACTCTTAATAATACCTTTCACAGATACTGGTGGGAACAAAATCAAAAATAAATTATAATTTTTATCAATATACAGTAAAAGCTTGGCTCAGATCAATCCCACAATTATGATTCTCATAACCAACCATACCTAGGAGGACACAACTTGCCATCCCCTTTATGCATCCCTCATGCATACAACCGTGCGCAGTGTATGGGTCAGTAAAAACAGCACGGATGACACAGATTTCTATCCATGAGGCATCCGCGGTTATTCACTGACCTATACATTGAAATGAAAGGACTGAGACGCAAATACAGACAGGTATAGAACCTGCTCCATATTTTGCGGCTCTTCACTAAGGCCCAGACACACATCCGCAAAAACTACAGCTGTGTCTATTGCCCATAGAAATGAATGGGTCCATACTTTTATCTGCAATTGCTGACCCGCAATTGAGGATAAAAATTATTGTTGTGTGCATGAAGGCTAAATCATGAAAGTTGCATAAAGGGGAATAAAATAAATAGGTGTAGCACAAACAAGCAGGTGACTCCTAGCATAAATAGTTCTAATTGTGTCCAAACACAGGTATAGTATCAGAAAGCATACTTGACAAAACAAAAAAATAAATAAAATTGCATCTTATTTTGAGGCAATCCCCCTAATATTTGTGAATAAGGTTCATGAGGAATCTGAATGCTAAGGTAGCAGATATGCTGTGACACTGTGATAAAACCTATAATGGCAGAGGCCCAGATAGTGGCCCTCATGGCTGTGCCAGTAGAGGCGGTAATAGGCAGTGCCTAGAGCATTGCACTAGCTAGTAGATAATTAAAGGGGTTTTCCCAAGATACAACTTAAAAAAAAACTTGAGCTACCTTGCAGATAAACCATCTGCACTGTATCTTAGACTTTAACCACCTCCTATGTGCCTTCTATTCCAAGATCTGCACCCCACTATCACCATTGTATTTTCAGCTTGCAGTGGCCAGAGTGGGCAGTCCTATGCAGCATGTGATAGTCTGCTTAGTAGTGAAAACTCCATTTCCCAAGGTGCACCTTGCTCCATGTGCTTCCTAACTGTCCATTACCAGAAATCATTCACAGTGGGGAAAAAAAAGTATTTAGTCAGCCACCAATTGTGCAAGTTCTCCCACTTAAAAACATGAGAGAGGCCTGTAATTGACATCATAGGTAGACCTCAACTATGAGAGACAAAATGAGAAAAAATATCTAGAAAATCACATTGTCTTTTTTAAGAATTTATTTGCAAATGATCGTGGAAAATAAGTATTTGGTCACCTACAAACAAGCAAGATTTCTGGCTTTCACAGACCTGTAACTTCTTCTTTAAGAAGCTCCTCTGTCCTCCACTCATTACCTGTAGTAATGCCACCTGTTTGACATTGTTATCAGTATAAAAGACACCTGTAAGGGTCTTGCCAAACGTAGCAATACCCTGACACTACTGCAGCGGTCTGGGAGGAAGGACAGAGACAAGTGAGCCCTGATCTCACCCCAGCCACTGTCCCTTCCTATTGCCTCAGTTACCCTAAACGGTAAAAGGACAACTAGAAGACAAGCCCTATACTGGGTAAGTGACACACAGAACAGGACACGACAAAATAAACACAGAAGCAGAGTGAGCAAGCCAAGGGGTCGGTAACGAACAAGCAATGCAGTACAGAATCAAAATCCAAGAGAATAGTCAAAAGGCAAGCCAAAGGGTCAGATAATCAGGTAACAAAGTAGCAAGGGATATAATAAAGAGAGCAGGCAAAGACAGAGCAATAACCGGCAACTTGCTGAGAAAGTGACATCCTGTATAAAGAAAGTCTGGGCCCAGCTCCAGACCTGATAGGTATACAGGCTGTCAATCATACAGGCCAGGAAGAGATTAACTCTATGCAGTCCAGAGAGAAATGCTCAGAACATGGGTGTGGCCAGAAATCCATTACATTGACTAGGACCATGTTCAGACTGAGCAACAAGAAACCTACGCAAGGAATCAAACTGAATACGCCTCCTTCGCCACAGCGTGCGAGCGGAGGGTGGCGCAGAGACCCGAACAGGCAGAGACGTTACAGTACCCCCCCTTTATGAGGGGCCACTGGACCCTCACCAGATAAACCAGTTTTAGTAGGACCCAGTATTTTCTCTGCCTTCGATTCCAGATCTCCCTGAACAACAACAACAACAGGCGCTGGAAGACCAGGCAAACGTTTTTTTATTCGCCTGGCGTTTCCAACCTTTACAGCTGAGACCGTCTCCTCACAGACACAATCTAAGGTGTGCAAAACAATACAGTGGGATGAGCACTGATCTCCCCATTTTACCAACTCCCTTTTACCCCAATCAAAAATAGGGTTATGGAGGTTCAAGCAGGGGAGCCCCAAAATAATATCGGAAGACAGATGCTCCATAACAAAAAAGCTCATGACCTCTGAATGAGCAGAACCTACTTGCAACGTGATTAAGGGGGTTTTGAATCGGACCTTACCCCTGGCCAGTGGGGCAAAATCCGCTCCAGTAACCGCCAGAGGAGTGTCAAGTGGCAAAAGCTCAATGCCTAAAGCTGAGACAAACGAGAATGTGACAAGGGGAGACCGGAGCGCTGCGCAGTAAAGCGCAGGGATCTTGACTGGGGGCGGGCTGTAGGGGGGACCAATAACGCGCTAGGGCGCGAAGAATTGGGGGGCGGGGCTTAACCCCGTTCGAATTGACTATGCCGCGCAGCCCGGGAAGCGGCCATTCCGGGAGCTGCGCGGCATGCTAACGAGCGGTCAGCTCCCTCCCCCCCCCCACCTTTTCACTGTAATGGCATCCCTCGATACCATCCTGGAGCAGATCAGAGCTGCTGCCGGCGTCCATGGTGAGGCCTGGCTGCAGGAGCGGCTGGCTGACATTATGCAGCCTGCCGCCACCCCCATTAACCCTTCACTCCCCCCCGGGCGCCTCCGCGCGCCGCCGCCCCCGCAGGACTCGCCCGCCGGCACGTTTGAGCCCTGATGAGCCCCCTAGGGCCCGGCGACATAGGAGTCCCTCTCGGGCCCCTCCAGGCCGGGCACCCCGCTCCACTGCTCAGGCGCGGAGGTCCCGGTCTGGGAGGAATCCTGCCAGTCGCCTGGCCCCTGCGGAGGTGGAGATCCCTGCCACTGGCCTCAGTGGGGGGACCTCCACATCCAGTCTCCATATGGCTACAGCACGTGGTGCAGCGGTCCCCTCCTGTGATGCTCCAGCGGGAGGGGGACTGTGTCTTCAAGTCCCGTCGGTTCCGGCTTTCCAAGTGCCCTTGGTACAGCAGCGGGAAATTCTGAACGACGAGCAGCACGGCGCTGGCCCCTCCTTCACGGCACCACAGCCCCGGTCCGAGGTGCATCCAGTGGTTTCAAGTGCATACGCGGGTGCAGGTCAACCTTCCCAGGGATGTCGGTCGTGCTGCTGCTGTCAGCGGGATGGTTCTCAACAATCAACAGGCGCCAGCGTTCTCCTGTACAGCGACCCAGGTCAGCAGGATGCAGGACCGTCGACTGGTGGGCCCACAGCACCTACGCAGTCTGGTGAGTACCATTCATTGTCGTGTCCGTTTCCTCCTATTCTAATGTCCCAGGGGTTAGGGATAGATAGGCCGGAGTCCCCAGTGGGTGGTGGTGTAGCTTCTGAGGGGATTAGGGAGCTATTGGGTAGCGTGAGGGAGCTACTGTCGCGCTGCGAACAGAGTGTTAGCGGTTCCCCGGTGGCGGCGTGGGTCCCTCCTGCGGTTCAGTCAGTAGCGTCACAGAGTGCGCCGGTGGTAGGGGCTCCGGCGGGTGTCACAGTGTCTGTCCAGACAGATAAAGAGAAGGTTGATTCGGTGAGGCTAGACGACAGGGCTCGGGGGGAGGTTTATGTGTGTTTTGAGGGTCCTCTAGGGGCGCATTTAAAAAAGGAAGTGAGGGAGAAGATTTGGAAGGACGAGTACGTCGAAATCTTTTCCTTGCTCCCTTTAGCTAAATTTAACTTAGACAAGAGTAAGAAGGAGGATAGCAAAAAAGAGGAGGAAGAAAAACGTAGGTGGCGCCTGATTCCACAGACTTTTGCTAATTGGCTTCAGGCCTTTGCCATTTTAGCGAGTGTCATTGGTGAAAAGGCTCCTGACAACTGTTCGGGGCTTTTTTGCTATCAGGACTCTATAGGTGAGGCGTATCGGGTGTATGGGGGTCAGACATGGCTGCGGTATGATGAGCAGTTCCGTCAGCGTAAGGCGGTTCGGCCCAGCATACGGTGGGACCAGAAAGATATAGGTTTGTGGCTTCGGGTTATGGCGCCAGCTCGCTTTGGCCAGCCCTTTCCTGGGGCGGCCGGTGGAACCGGCCATGGTGGTCTCAGTTACGGCTCAGGGGGGGCAGGTGCACAGGCCCAGCAACGTTACGGGCTGTGTTGGCAGTTCAATGAAGCCCAATGTAAATTCGGCTTCAACTGTAGATTCAAACATGCCTGTTCATTCTGCGGAGGGGTGTCCCATGGTGCGGCACGTTGCTTGCGCAAACAAAGGACCAAGGCCTTGCCTAATAGTGGACAAGGGGCAGACGCCGGTGAAGCTGGAAGCCATGCTTCCGTACCTAAATAGTTATGTTAACAGGGAGAGTGCAAAGTTTCTGGTAGAAGGTTTTAGGGAGGGTTTTAGGATTCCCCTGCCGACGCACACAGTCCCCTTTTGTATAACTAACTTGAGGTCGGCAGCGGAACACTCGGGGGTGGTGTCCAAAAAACTGAGGAAGGAGGTGGCCTTGGGGCGCATGGCGGGCCCCTTCGCATCACCCCCTTTGGAAGGTTTAATTGTATCTCCTTTGGGGGTGGTGCCGAAGAAGGAGCCGAATCAGTTTCGGCTCATTCATCATTTGTCTTATCCCAAAGGAGCGTCGGTCAACGATGGTATTGCACCCGAGCTTTGTTCGGTAGTATATACCTCGTTTGATGCAGCTGTGCATTGGGTACGGCGTTGCGGTCCAGGGGCCCTCTTAGCTAAGACGGATGTGGAGGCGGCGTTCAGGTTACTGCCGGTACACCCTGACAGCGTTAGGTTACTGGGCTGCTACTGGGACGGCGGGTATTACGTGGATCGTTGCCTCCCTATGGGTTGCTCAATATCGTGCGCATACTTTGAGGCGTTCAGCACCTTTTTAGAGTCGGTAATTCGGGATGTGGCGGGGGTTGAGTCAGTGATACACTACCTCGATGATTTCCTCTGTATAGGTCCGGCGGGCTCCGATGTATGCGCGGTTTTGCTGGCAACCGCGCGGTGGGTCGCCAGTAAGTTTGGGGTACCGTTGTCACCGGAAAAGACTGAGGGTCCGTGCACTAGATTGAGTTTCTTGGGCATAGAGCTTGACACTGTGGCAATGGAGTTCCGGTTGCCTGGTGACAAGCTGGTTGATCTTAGAGAGAGGGTGAGGCGTGCTCGTCACATGCGAAAAATTACGTTGCGCGACCTCCAGTCATTGTTAGGCAGTTTAAATTTTGCCTGCCGCATTATCCCCATGGGTAGGATTTTTTGTCGCCGGCTGGCAGGGGCCATGAACGGAGTGTCAAATCCACGACACTTTATTCGGCTGGGGGTGATACATCGGGAGGACCTGGCAGTATGGGACACTTTTTTAGACCAGTTCAATGGTAGATCACTGGTCCAGTCAGCAGTGATCGATGTGTTCGATTGTGACCTCTTTACGGGTGCAGCAGGGGGCCACGGTTTTGGGGCCTATTGCAGGGGGCAGTGGTGCGCCGCTCCTTGGCCTGCGTCGTGGCGTGAACAAGGTCTGACGCGGAATTTGACTGTACTTGAGTTATTCCCGATTTTAGTCGCGGTGTCCATATGGGGTGGGGCGTTCCAGGATAAAAAAGTTAGATTTCATTGTGATAACATGTCAGTTGTGTCGGCCATTAATAATGTGACTGCGTCTTCTCCTCCAGTTATCAAGTTGCTTCAGCGTTTAGTATTGCGTTGCTTGTGCCTGAATGCATGGGTGGTGGCAGTGCATGTTCCGGGGGTTAAAAATGACGTTGCTGATTCTTTGTCTCGTTTCCAGTGGGAGCGGTTTCGTGCCCTGGCTCCGGGGGCGGAAGTGGAAGGGATTCCATGTCCTCCAGAATTATGGGACTTGGTTTGCGAAAAGCAGGGACATTGATTCAGGCATCGTTGGCCCCCGGCACCTGGGATAAGTATTCAAGGGCTTGGCAGCTTTGGGAGGATTGGGTGGGAGATTTAGGTCAGGTACATACTGATGAGGATAGGGTTGGGGCTTTATTGTTCTTGTTAAGCCGTTGGTCTTCAGATGGATGGTCCGTGGCGAAAGTTAATGGTGCGGTAGCGGCGTTGGCATTTGGTTTCAAGTTGAGGGGTTTGGCGGACTTTACCAAACATTTCTTGGTTCAACGTGCGCTTAAGGGGTTCCGCAGGGGCAGGGGAAGTAGTGACACACGGCGCCCGGTTACATTTCAGCTTTTGGAGCGTTTGGGGTTGGAACTGGGCCGTTTTTGTTCTTCGCACTATGAATGCGTTTTGTTTCACCTGGCTTTTTCTCTAGCCTTTTTCGGGGCTCTCAGGGTGGGTGAGTTGGTGTCCGTGTCGACTAAGCGGCCGGGTGGTTTACAGGTGGATGATGTGTACATGGAGGAAGGGGTCCTAGTGGTCAGGGTTCGCAGGTCTAAGACGGATCAGGCGGGGGCAGGGAAGTATCTGCGCCTGGGTGCGGTTGTAGGGTCAGATATGTGCCCGGTGCGTTGTTTGCTTGTTTTTCGGGGGTTGGTTCCAGCTTCTGCGGGCGGTCCCCTCCTGCGTCATGAGGATGGTTCGTTCCTTTCCCGTTATCAGTTCTCGGCTGTTTTTAGGGGTTGTTTGGACTCGCTGGGCCTTGACGCCTCTCGATATGCTCCACACTCTTTTCGCATTGGCGCAGCGACAGAAGCAGCTAGTTGGGGGTTGAGCTCGGAGGTGGTCCGACGTATCGGTAGGTGGGAATCGCAGAGGTATAGATCATACATACGTCCACACCTTGCCCAAATGTGAATCATTGTGTTGTTGGGTATTTTCTCCGCCCTCCCCCTACTTTATTTCTTCTTTCGTAGGCCCTTCTGCTCGGTTAGTCTGGATCTTCGGCCATTCTTTTGTGTTCTGGGGCGCGGAGAGGGCCGGCGTGCGGCGGAATGGTCGGCAGCTGGGGTTCGACAGGGCTGCGGTCGTTGTACGTTGGATTGGAGTCCGAGGTATGGTGTGGAGTCGGGTCATGCCCGAAATCCACAGGTGCACGAGGTTGGATCGGTCTCCGGACATTATCGTGATACATGCTGGTGGCAATGACCTGGGGGTTCGTCCCTTTCGCGATTTAGTGAGGGACATAAAGTATGACCTGTTGAGGTTGTGGTCCATGTTTCCGGGGATTGTTACCGTGTGGTCCGATATTGTACCGAGAAAAACATGGCGGGAGGCTAGGTCTGTTGAAAGGCTCAACAAGGCCAGGATTAAGGTTAACCGGGCTGTTGCGGGGTTTGTGTCCAGGAACGGCGGTGTGTGCGTGCGGCACAAGGAGTTGGAGTCTGGGGAGGGGGAGTTTTGGTTGCGGGACGGGGTCCATCTGAATGCGGTGGGTATAGATTTGTGGACACTAGGTATCCAGGAGGGTGTTGAGAGGGCCCTGGAAGTGTGGCGGGTCTCTCACGCTTAAGGGATTAAGGCGTGCTCGCAGTGGCGGGTGGGGTCCTTGGAGTTGGTGGTCAATTGGCTAAAAGGGTGGAGTCAAAGGTAGGCTCCACCTATACATTTGGTGGTAATTGCACATTTTGGTGGATGGCCTGGCGCACGGTGAACGGTTACAGGGTAAATTGGCCCTGGGAGCTGGTACATGGAAGAAGGAGTTCGTCTTTATTCATGGTGCCGCCGAGCCGGTGGTCGCGGCTGGTGGTAAATTTATGGTGTGGTTATGTTAGCGCCAGGCCGGGGGATTGATAGTTTTTTGTAGCTCCAAGGACTCTTACCCAGGTTAAGCGTTTATTGTAAAATTATTTTAAGTTATGCAAATTATAATAAGTTATACTTGTTGTTATTTATTTGTTGTTTGTTAATAAATACGGCTGCTGTGGCCGATTTAATCCAACCCTTTGGTCTTGGTTTATTTCTAAGGGGGTGGGGGGTTTGAGAGCTGGGGGGCAGGGGTCGAGGCTGGAAAAGAGGGGGAAGGCATTTAGGCCCAGCAGTTTGGGTATCAAAGGTGGTGGGGGGTTCATAGGGGGACCCCGTTATCAGCAATGCCCAGTCAGGGGAGACCGGAGCGCTGCGCAGTAAAGCGCAGGGATCTTGACTGGGGGCGGGCTGTAGGGGGGACCAATAACGCGCTAGGGCGCGAAGAATTGGGGGGCGGGGCTTAACCCCGTTCGAATTGACTATGCCGCGCAGCCCGGGAAGCGGCCATTCCGGAGCTGCGCGGCATGCTAACGAGCGGTCCCTCCCTCCCTCCCGTTTTTTTTTCTCTTTCTTGGGCTATTTTAACTTGTTTATCTTTTTGCAGGTGGTGTCACGGTGGCCTTGGCGGGTGGGGTCCTTGGAGTTGGTGGTCAATTGGCTAAAAGGGTGGAGTCAAAGGTAGGCTCCACCTATACATTTGGTGGTAATTGCACATTTTGGTGGATGGCCTGGCGCACGGTGAACGGTTACAGGGTAAATTGGCCCTGGGAGCTGGTACATGGAAGAAGGAGTTCGTCTTTATTCATGGTGCCGCCGAGCCGGTGGTCGCGGCTGGTGGTAAATTTATGGTGTGGTTATGTTAGCGCCAGGCCGGGGGATTGATAGTTTTTTGTAGCTCCAAGGACTCTTACCCAGGTTAAGCGTTTATTGTAAAATTATTTTAAGTTATGCAAATTATAATAAGTTATACTTGTTGTTATTTATTTGTTGTTTGTTAATAAATACGGCTGCTGTGGCCGATTTAATCCAACCCTTTGGTCTTGGTTTATTTCTAAGGGGGTGGGGGGTTTGAGAGCTGGGGGGCAGGGGTCGAGGCTGGAAAAGAGGGGGAAGGCATTTAGGCCCAGCAGTTTGGGTATCAAAGGTGGTGGGGGGTTCATAGGGGGACCCCGTTATCAGCAATGCCCAGTCAAGTTTGCCGCAGACCCAGAGTCAACAACTAAGGCCTGACCAGAAACAGATCTGTCCCCAGAGGACAGAGACACAGATAACAACATCTTATTGTTACTATTGGCAAATACCTGGTTGCCTGAGTGGTTCTTCCGACTACCACTCAGGCACTGAAGCTTTTCCCCTGGTGTGCGGGGTCTGATGGAGCAGTCTCGTAAGATATGCCCAGAAGTACCACAGTACAGACAGAGGTTATTCCGGAGACGATGCTCTCGTCGAGTCTTGGCGTCCATAGCTCCCAGTTGCATGGGTTCCTCACCAGGAGTCATGGGAGAAATAACAGATTTTTCAGGAGAGAGAGAGGGAGAGACAGAAAACTTGGAAGAAACAGACCCTATTCTCTCTTTAATATTTTCCCGGATCCTACGGTCAATACGGACAGCCAATGTCATAGCCTGCTTAAGAGTAGGGGGATCTGGGTGACCAACCTAGACCTCCTTAACACGGTCACATAGGCCTTGTTTAAAGTGGGCCTTTAGAGCTGACTCACACCAACCTGCAGATCCACTGCACTTGCGAAATTCTGAGCAGTACTCCTCAGCAGGGCGTTTGCCCTGCCGCATAGTGAGGAGTTGCGATTCCGCAAGTCCAATGTGGTCTGGCTCAGCATATATAGACCCCAGGGACAAGAAAAATTTTTCAAAGTTATTCCACTCCTCCGCCCCTGGAGGGGAGTTTAAGGGCCTAAGCTTGTGGATCCCCCTGTAGGAGGGATATAACTACTCCAACCATTTGGGCCTGGGATGCATGTGGATTAATCCGAAAATACAGGCGACAGGACTCCCGGAAAGTCTAAAATTTTTCACGATCCCCTGAAAAACAATCCGGGAGTAACATCTTAACCCTGAAAGGGGCAGAAACAACTGGAGATGCTGCAGCAGCATCATAAAGGGTCTGCACCTGTTTAGCAAGCTCAGCTACCAGGCTTGCCAAACCTTCCAACTTGGCCGCAAGGACCTGAATAGGATCCATGCTGACCCTATGGGAAGCAATGGCAGAATGTATAGGCCGGTTATTCTGTAAGGGTCTTGCCAAATGTAGCAATACCCTGACACTACTGCAGCGGTCTGGGAGGAAGACAAGTGATCCCTAATCTCACCCCAGCCACTGTCCCTTCCTATTGCCTCAGTTACCCTAAACGGTAAAAGGACAACTAGAAGACAAGCCCTATACTGGGTAAGTGACACACAGAACAGGACACGACAAAACAAACACAGAAGCAGAGTGAGCAAGCCAAGGGGTCAGTAACGAACAAGCAATGGAGTACAGAATCAAAATCCAAGACAATAGTCAAAAGGCAAGCCAAAGGGTCAGGTAACAAAGTAGCAAGGGATATAATAAAGAGAGCAGGCAAAGACAGAGCAATAACCGGCAACTTGCTGAGAAAGTGACATCCTGTATAAAGAAAGTCTGGGCCCAGCCCCAGACCTGATAGGTATACAGGCTGTCAATCACACAGGCCAGGAAGAGATTAACTCTGTGCAGTCCAGAGAGAAATGCTCAGAACACGGGTGTGGCCGGAAATCCATTACATTGACTAGGACCATGTTCAGACTGAGCAACAAGAAACCTACGCAAGGAATCAAACTGAACACGCCTCCTTCGCCACAGCGTGCGAGCGGAGGGTGGCGCAGAGATCCGAACAGGCAGAGACGTTACAACACCTGTCCACAACCTCAAACAGTCACACTCCAAAATCCACTATGTGAAGACCAAAGAGCTGTGGAAGGACACCAGAAACAAAATTGTAGACCTGCACCAGGCTGGGAAGACTGAATCTGCAATAGGCAAGCAGCTTGGTGTGAAGAAATCAACTGTGGGAGCAAAAATTAGAAAATGGAAGACATACAAGACCACTGATAATCTCCCTTGATCAGGGGCTCCATGCAAGATCTCACCTTGTGGGGTCAAAATGATCACAAGAACGGTGAGCAAAAATCCCAGAACCACACGGGGGGACCTAGTGAATGACCTGCAGAAAGCTGGGACTAACAAAGGCTACCGTCAGTACACACTACGCCGCCAGGGACTCAGATCCTGCAGTGCCAGACGTGTCCTCCTGCTTAAGCCAGTACATATCCGGGGCCGTCTGAAGTTTGCTAGAGAGCATTTGGATGTTCCAGAAGAGTATTGGGAGAATGTCATATGGTCAGATGAAACCAAAGTAGAACTGTTTGGTAGAAACACAACTCGTCGTGTTTGGAGGAGAGTGAATGCGGAGTTGCATCCAAAGAACACCATACCTACTGTGAAGCATGGGGGTGGCAACATCATGCTTTGGGGCTATTTCTCTGCAAAGGGACCAGGACGACTGATCTGTGTACATGAAAGAATGAATGGGGCTATGTATCGTGAGATTTTGAGTGCAAACCTCCTTCCATCAGCAAGGGCATTGAAGATGAAACGTGGCTGTGTCTTTCAGCATGACAATGATCCCAAGAACACCGCCAGGACAACAAAGGAGTGGCTTCGTAAGAATCATTTCAAGGTCCTAGAGTGGCCTAGCCAGTCTTCAGTTCTCAACCCCATAGAAAACCTTTGGAGGGAGTTGAAAGTCCGTGTTGCCCAGCGACAGACCCAAAACATCACTGCTCTAGAGGAGATCTGCATGGAGGAATGGGCCAACATACCAGCAACAGTGTGTGCCAACCTTGTGAAGACTTACAGAAAACGTTTGACCTCTGTCATTGCCAACAAAGGATATATAACAAAGTATTGAGGTGAACTTTTGTTATTGAGCAAATACTTATTTTCCACCATAATTTGCAAATAAATTCTTTAAAAATCAGACAATGTGATTTTCTGGATTTGTTTTCTCATTTTGTCTCTCATAGTTGAGGTCTACCTATGATGTCAATTACAGGCCTCTCTCATCTTTTTAAAGAGGACCTTTCATGTCCTCAGGCACATGCGGTTTTACATACTGCTAGAAAGCCGACAGCGCGCTGAATTCAGGGCACTGCCAGCTTTCCCGTATGTGCCCCGGGGCTGGAGATATCGGTGGTGTAAGTTTCACGGTTTACTGTCAGAAGGGCATTCCTGACAGTCTAGCTGTTGATTTTTGTTGTGGAAATACCCCTTTAATACAGGTGAATCTCAATAAATTAGAATATGTTTGAAACGTTTATTTATTCCAGTAATTAAATTAAAAAAGTGACCTCCTATATTTTCTAGATTCTTTACGTACAGAGTGTTCTATTTCAAGTGTTTTATTTCTGCAACTGTTGATTATGGATTACAGCTAATGAAAACCTAAATCTAAAAAAATTAGAATATTGTAAAAAAGTTCAGTATTGTAAATTCAGTGTGTCACCTGCCAAGGTTTCCTAAGCCTTTAAAATGATCCTTCAGTCTGGTTCAGTAGGACACACAATCATGGAAGACTGCTGGTTACGAATTGTATGACTGAATTACTGAAATGAATGAACGTTTCAAAGATATTCTAATTTATTGAGATGCACCTGTACTAGTAATGGCCCAGATTCCAAATAAATAAACATAAGATGAGCAGTTACAACCAGGGTCAGACTGGCCCACCGGGGAACTGGTGGACCCTGAGCCCCGACTATTAGTCCTCAAGTCATGGGGGCCCGATCGGGATCCTGACCATCCCGATCGGGCCCCTGACCAGTGGCGTAACGACCGGGCTCGGCAGGGTATGGGGCCCGTGGCCAGCTGGAGATGGCCGGGGCCCCGGACCACTATGATAGTGGTCGGGGAAAGCCTGGTTCCCTGACCGCTATACATACTGTTATTGGAAAGGGCCAGGGCATATTGCAGGCCCCTAGAAACAATTCCACTGGTGGGCCCTAGACATCCCAGTCCGACACTGGTTACAACTGCTGCTACAGGCCCTAGATGGTAAAGAAGATAAGATATAGCAGTGAAAACTGCTGTACACAAGCCCTGATGGTGGAACTGTGTACTGAGGAGAAGCCACATGCAGTGTAGGAAAGCCAGGCCTATATTCATTAAACCCTGCCCTCTTCCACACCCCTTCCTCAACCAAACAAACATGATTAGGTGGAACAATGGGGAAGGCATGGGATCATGCAGTCTAGGGAGATGCTGACTCATGGAATCTGAAGAGACCTTGAAGCAGGGGTAGGCAACCTTTTTGTTCAGCGTGCTGATTTAAATCAAAAAGTCAAAGATGAGGTGCTTGGAGTGCCGCGCAATAATTGTAAGGCTGACGACCCCTAGTGTCATATACCATAAACCATAACACAGAAGTGCTGCCACAAGATGCTTCAGGACACATGCGTTTACTGCTATTTTCTGGGATGCACTTGTACTTTTCCATTAGAAGCAATGAAAGTACATGCGCAACCCCCAATTAGTAGTAAATGTATGTGTCCAGGAGCACCGTGTGGCAGCACCCTTATGGTGGAAACACACTACGTATCTGGATGCAGCTATATTCTTAGGCCACTGGAACTTTTACTATGATGTAAAACTGCGTTCACATGGTGCATTTTTGTGTTATGGAGAATAATGTCCCTTAGCGGCCCCTGCACACGATATTATGTCCCATAGCAGCCCCTGCACATGGTATTATTTATTTATTATGCTTACTTACAGCGCCATCATATTCCGCAGCGCTGTACACACATTGTCAGTCACTGTCCCATATAGGGCTCACAATCTACTTTCCCTATCAGTATGTCTTTGGAGTGTGGGAGAAAACCCACGTAAACACGGGGAGAACATACAAACTCCTTGCAGATTTTAGCCGCAGCAGGATTCGAACCCAGGACTCTAGTGCTGCAAGGGGCCATGTCCAATAGCGGCCCCTGTACATGGTATTATATCCCATAGTGGACCCTCCACACAGTACAATATTCCAACTTTTATAATATTCCAATTCTCACCACTCACTAGCTATTATAATACTGTGGGGTCCCTTCACATAATAAGTGGAGGGCCAAGAGAGATGACAAACATAAAAAACAATGTTACTCACCTTCCCTGCACTCCGGAGCAGCTCTGTTCTCTTCGGCACTTCTGCCTGATGTCAACGACTGCTAATTGGGTCTTTTGGGTAACATCGGCGTCATTATGCGTAAATGTCGTAAAGGCCCTATCAGCAATCTCTTACTTCAGGCAGAAGCGCCAAAGATAACAGACCGCTCCAGAGGGCAGGGAAGGTGAGTAACATTATTTTTTTATGTTCGATCACCTCCCCTGGGACTCCGCTTATTATACTTTGGGGTCTGAAGAGACCCCACAGTATAATAGCAGTTTTGTTTCGATCATGTTTGGTCTGATTGAACAGCTGTAGAGGACTCGGGCTGCCCATGCCAGGGAAATAATCCTCGCATGCCGGAGGTTGCCGACCCCTGCCTTAGAGTATAATAGCACTAAAACGAACCATAGGGTTTAAACAAATTTCGAGGGGGGTTCGTCAGAAGCAGCTTGAGGCTCTTGGAAGCATTTTATACTGTGTGGGGCCACTGTATGGCATTATACTGAGGACAGGGGTCCTCTGGGGAGCATATTATATTGTGTGGGGCCACTATGGGAGGGGAACACTGTTAGAAGCCTATTATACTGTATGGGGCTGCTTGGAAGTATATTATACTGTGTGGGGCCACTGTGGAGCATTATATTGGGGGGCCCTCTGGGGAGCATATTACATTGTTTGGGGATGCTGTAGAGCATTATACTGTATGGGAGCACTGTGGAATATTATACCGGGAGGCTCTGGGGAGCACATTATATTGTGTAGGGACACTGCAGAACATTATACTTGGGGCTCTAGGGAGCACATTATATTGTGTAGGGGAACTGTGAAGTATTATACTGTGTGGGGGCATTGTGGAGCATTATACTGGGGGTGGCCTCTGGGGAGCATTATACAGTGTGGGGCTACTGTGGAACATTATACTGTGGGGGCACTGTGGGGAGCTTATTATACTGTGTGAGGACACAGTAAAGCAATATACTCGGGGCCCTTTGAGGAGCACATTATACTGTGTGGGGGCCACTATGAAGCATTATACTGTGGGGTGACACGGTGAAACATTATACTGTGGGGGGGGGCTGGGGAGCATACTATACTGTGTGGGGAAACTGTGGAGAATTACAGTCATATGAAAAAGTTTGGGCACCCCTATTAATCTTAATCATTTTTAGTTCTAAATCTTTGGGTGTTTGCAACAGCCATTTCATTTTGATATATCTAATAACTGATGGACACAGTAATATTTCAGGATTGAAATGAGGTTTATTGTACTAACAGAAAATGTGCAATATGCATTAAACCAAAATTTGACCGGTGCAAAAATTTGGGTACCCTTATCATTTTATTGATTTGAATACTCCTAACTACTTTTTACTGACTTACTGAAGCACAAAATTGGGTTTGTAACCTCACTGAGCTTTGAACTTCATAGCCAGGTGTATCCAATCATGAGAAAAGGTATTTAAGGTGGCCAATTGCAAGTTGTTCTCCTATTTGAATCTCCTCTGAAGAGTGGCATCATGGGCTCCTCAAAACAACTCTCAAATGATCTGAAAACAAAGATTGTTCAACATAGTTGTTCAGGGGAAGGATACAAAAAGTTGTCTCAGAGATTTAACCTGTCAGTTTCCACTGTGAGGAACATAGTAAGGAAATGGAAGACCACAGGGACAGTTCTTGTTAAGCCCAGAAGTGGCAGGCCAAGAAAAATATCAGAAAGGCAGAGAAGAAGAATGGTGAGAACAGTCAAGGACAATCCACAGACCACCTCCAAAGAGCTGCAGCATCATCTTGCTGCAGATGGTGTCACTGTGCATCGGTCAACAATACAGCACACTTTGCACAAGGAGAAGCTGTATGGGAGAGTGATGCGAAAGAAGCCGTTTCTGAAAGCACGCCACAAACAGAGTCGCCTGAGGTATGCAAAAGCACATTTGGACAAGCCAGCTTCATTTTGGAAGAAGGTCATGTGTACTGATGAAACAAAGATTGAGTTGTTTGGTCATACAAAAAGGCGTTATGCATGGCGTCCAAAAAACACAGCATTCCAAGAAAAACACTTGCTACCCACTGTAAAATTTGGTGGAGGTTCCATCATGCTTTGGGGCTGTGTGGCCAATGCCGGCACCGGGAACCTTGTTAAAGTTGAGGGTCGCATGGATTCAACTCAGTGTCAGCAGATTCTTGAGAATAATGTACAAGAATCAGTGACGAATTTGAAGTTACGCCGGGGATGGATATTTCAGCAAGACAATGATCCAAAACACAGCTCCAAATCTACTCAGGCATTCATGCAGAGGAACAATTACAATGTTCTGGAATGGCCATCCCAGTTTCCAGACCTGAATATCATTGAACATCTGTGGGATAATTTGAAGCGGGCTGTCCATGCTCGGCGACCATCAAACTTAACTGAACTGGAATTGTTTTGTAAAGAGGAATGGTCAAAAATACCTTCATCCAGGATCCAGGAACTGATTAAAAGCTACAGGAAGCGACTAGAGGCTGTTATTTTTGCAAAAGGAGGATCTACTAAATATTAATGTCACTTTTCTGATGAGGTGCCCATACTTTTGCACCGGTCAAATTTTGGTTTAATGCATATTACACATTTTCTGTTAGTACAATAAACCTCATTTCAATCCTGAAATATTACTGTGTCCATCAGTTATTAGATATATCAAATTGAAATGGCTGTTGCAAACACCCAAATATTTAGAACTACAAATGATTAAGATTAATAGGGGTGCCCAAACTTTTTCATATGACTGTATACTTGGGGGGCACTGTGGAGAGCCTAATATACTGTGTGGAGCCACTGTGATAAAATTCCTGATGGCAGCCCTGTGTGCTATGCCTGCATCACAGCTCTCTCACCAAAATCTTGCACATGAGTGTAGTGCTCCTTGGCCATGTCATTTGCCATACAGTACTGTGCATGAACAGGCCATGGATCCATTGGGGCATGCACAGTACTATACAGGATGACCATACTGGGAAAATACTCCGTAATGCCAAATAGTCAGCACATATGCAAGATTTCAGTGAAGGAGCCTTGGTGTAGGCTATTAGCAAGAAGCTGTTGGGTGGGCTCCCAGAGAAAGTTCCTCTGTTGAGCCCTAGACCCTTTAGTCTGACACTACACTAGAAACCCCAGAATATAATTATTTCACTTACTGTTTTTTGTGACAAACTTATTAGAACTGAAACAAATCTTTGGGCTGAACCATCTGAATCCGAAATGAAACAAATCTTCAGAGGTTCACCCATCTCTAATAGACAATAGATTACATGGTTTTTAAAAGCCATGCATTTAATGTATATTAATAAAAGTTATATTTTATATTTATAGTTAAAGTTATATATAGTTATATTTTTAGCAATGGATCTATCAAAAAAGTGCACAACTGGCATACAGTTACATTACTTTTTGTTGTATTATACACTTTTATTTTGAAACCTCAAAACCTCAAAATGTCTGTGCCAAATGTGATGTAAATCGATGTAATAAAGGCTATGCTCATGACAAAGAGATTCTTGAGGTTCTAGCAGTGGCGTAATGACCGGGTCCAGAGGGGTATGGGGCCTGCAGCCAGATGGAAATGGCCGGGCCCCCGGCCACCATGGTAGCAATCGGGGGGAAGCCTGGTTCCCGACCGCTATACATATATTGTTAATGGAAAGTGCTTCGGTTATCACCAGGCCCCTTTCCAATTGATGCCAGCCCAGGGGAGGGGACCAAAAATTGAAAAAATACTTATACTCACCTCTTCTGGGCTCAGCATCCTTTCCGGGGCTCCTCCTGGCGGTGACTGATGTCACTCGCTCCCGACGTCACGGCTGGGGCCAGTGATTGGGCCCTAGCGGTTACATGGGGTGCGCCAGCACAATCACAAGCCCCACCAGTGATGTCTGGAGCATGTGACCTCAGTCGTCAGGCAGAAGAGGACCAAGGAAGGTGCCGCAGCCAGCCGGACGGAGCGAGGATGCCCAGGAGAGGTGAGGCAAGGTAAGTATAAGTGTTTATTTTTAATCACTTCCCCTGGACTTCCACTTATTATACTCTAGGGTCTGAGGTGACCCCAGAGTATATTAATAGCACTGGCTCTAGGGGGGGCTCTGTGTGGGGACCACTGTGGAGCATATTATACTGTCCCAGTATTGTTTACGTGCCAGGCACTTTGCTGCTCACTCACCGTACATGGACTAATTTTTATTGCATAAAAAATTGTATAACTTTTCATTATACAAACAATAACATTTGTCTCTTAATATTGGTCTGAAACTAGACAACCCTATTTAGGCTAGTTTCACAAAGAGAAATCTGCCATGGATTTGGGAGTGGATTCCACCCCCGAATCTGTGGCAGATTCTATCCTGAATCTGCCTCCCATTGCTTTCAATGGAAAATAGAGATCGCAGCAGGGCCTAATCAGCTGAGGAAAGCAGATGCATCGGCATTCCGTCGCAGCAATCCCGTGGCCAATTGCAGCGGAGGAAAATGAGTAGGAAATTCTCTTCATTTTACACCGCGTAAACTTAGCCTGAGATTTCTGTCCTGAGATGTTAGTTTATTTTCTATGCCAGCCCCTTCTTAAGTGAGATTGCAACAATTTTTGTAACAGTTTAAAGGGGTTTTCCGGGCAAAAAGTTAAAAAAAAAAAAAAGGTCTGTTAGTGCTATTAATGGGTTAATAAGAGCATCCAAATAAGTTTAGTAGTGTTTTGTGTGTTTTGTTTACATGGTGTAGCTTCCTGTTCTTTTATCCTACAACTATACCATGATGCATTGCTCTTCACTCAGAGCTGACTCACACTCCCTCCCCCTCCCTCTCTCACACCCCCTCCCTGTTTCCCTAGCTAGCCCACCCACTACTTGCACTTCCTAACTAACTAACTCAACCAACCCCCCAACCCCATCATAGTTACCTGTCTTCCTGTCCAGAGCTTCTGGACACAGGAGATCACGTCTTTCTGCGGGGCTGGTTCCTCCTCATGCCGTCTGGTGGCGCCTGCGCAATAGAGCCAGAGTGCTGACAGCCGGAACTCCGGCTCTTTTGCACAGGCATGAGTGGCCGGCAGACGTCAAAAAGAGGAGGAGCTGGCCCCCCAGAAGGAAGTGATATTTTGTGCACAGAAGATCCAGACAGGAAGACAAGTAAGTATGATATGGTGGTGGTGGGGAGTTAGTATTGGTGACATTCGTTTACTGTAAATGGGGAAACGGAACATCACCGGAAAATCTGAAAATGTGCCTGGGGTAGTCACATGACTGCCCCAGTGATATGGGTAAATATACATTTTTGGTAAAGTGAGTAAGTTAGAAGTCAGGCGGGGGAAGGGTGTTTAGCTTAGTTTAGAAATGTGATTTTATCCCGGACAACCCCTTTAAGGAATTGTTTATTTAATCATTCTGGTCTATAAAGAGCTAGATAGACTAACCGCTGGTGGCGTAACTAAAGTGTTGTGGACCCTGGTGAAAACTTTGATCGGGGTCCTCTACCCCCTCCCTACCGTGTATTTTTGATAGTGAAGGTTATGGGTGCTTCAGATATCTCAGATACTTGATAGGGATACAACTATAGTACCCACAACTGTGGGTATCCAGAAAATATTGAGTCAGCAGTGACTGGAATGTAAACAATGCTGGGAGCTGCGTGCTCTGAGAAATAGCTGATCTGTGGGGGTCCTAACAGTCTAAGATCTAAGAGATCAGTGGGGGTCCAACACCCGGGGGGGCTGCTTATCAGCTGTTTGAAGTGACCTTATGCTTTTACAAGCGCTGTAACCCCTTTGCTATTTACATTGCACAGTATTAGTTTTGATGAATATTCATGAGGTTCGGCCTTCCAGTTCATTCTGATGTTATTATTATACAGTGGGTACGGAAAGTATTCAGACCCCTTTAAATTTTTCACTCTTTGTTTCATTGCAGCCATTTGCTAAAAGCAAAAAAGTTCATTTTATTTCTCATTAATGTAAACTCAGCACCCCATCTTGACAGAAAAAAAACAGAAGTGTAGATATTTTTGCAAATTTATTAAAAAAGAAAAACTGAAATATCACATGGTCATAAGTATTCAGCCCCTTTGCTGTGACACTAATATTTAACTCACATGCTGTCCATTTCCTTCTGATCCTCCTTGAGATGGTTCTACTCCTTCATTGGAGTTCAGCTATATTTAATTAAACTGATTGCACTTGATTAGGAAAGGCACACACCTGTCTATATAACTGGATTCACCTTAGACCACAGAGTATAATAAGTTGAGGCCCAAGGGAGGTGAGTAAAAAAAACAAACACTTAAACTCACCTCTCCTGGGCATCCTCGCTGTATCTGGCTGTCTCCTGCATCCTCTCCAGGCCTCTCTGGCCTGCGACTGATCTCTGCTGCCTGAGATGTATAGCAGAGATAGCAGTCGGGGAACTAGGCTTTCATGGTGCTGTGGGGCCCCAGCCACCTCCAGCTGGCTGCGGGCCCACTACCCCTCTGGCCCCATTTACACCTAACCTCATCTACTTTCACACCCACTTTTTAGAACTGCAGAGAACAGCTAAAAAAATGCACAGTTTAGCAAAGTTTTTGTGCAAATAAAGTAAAAAAAAACTATTTTGGGAATATTTGACACCAGAATTCTGGAGTCCAGGAAAAACTGCTAAAAAAAAAAACTATGGGTAAAAATTATCAAGGCTGATCATGATTTACTGTGCTCCAGAGTGAGATGGGTCTAGATTAAGGCCTCTTAATAAATTAGGTGCATCTCTGACCCTCTGTTTACCAGAAAGTCAAATCTACGGCAGTTACAATCTGGCATATATTTGAGCTATAAATTATGACTGTTCCTTTGCGTAAATTATAGCAAATGTGTCAGGTGATTGGAGACCTTATTCCCTCCAGCTAAGGCCATCCACTTTTCAGAGAAGTAGTGAGCACAGTGTAAGGCTAAGGCTCCACGTTGCAGAAACGCAGCTTTTTTTGTTGAAGATTTTGTTGCAGTTTTTTGAGCCAAAGCCAAGAACAGCTACAAAAGGAATGGGAAATATATAGGAAGCTCTTATACTTCTACTTTCTGCTCAATCCATTCCAGGCTCTGGCTCAAAAAAAATGCAACAAAATCTGCAACAAAAAAAGCTGCGTTTCTGCAACGTGGGGCCTGTAAGCAGTAAGTTAATAGGGAATTATGAAACACACTTTCTTCACTTGCATTGCTTATATTTGGGTTTAATGCTTTCTTTTTGTAAAATACATGTTCTGGGTCTGCTGTTTTTTCAGGGTTTTCCAATTTCTGACTTTTTTTTTTTTTTTCAAATGTTTTCATAGAGAGTCTATGAGTTTATATTCCTCCTTCCTGCTTGATCCACTTCTGGCAAGAAGGAGGAAAAACTGGCGGATGGGCCGGAGCCAAAAAGCACTGCGGGAAAAACCACGGTGGAAACGCATCACAGTTTTTCCTGCAGCGCTTTTCATAGAAAGCCTGCAGAGTTTTCCTCTGCGGACTTTCTGTTTCCATTATAGGGAAACCGCCAGCATTTCTGTAGGTATAATTGACGAGCTGCAATTTGCAAAAACGTGAGTATTTCCACTGCAATTTTTTTTCTGAAATGTGTGGATGGGATTAGCCAGAATCCCATCCAATTTGCAGTTAATGTAAAACGCCACAGTTTCTGCCGCGGCGTTTCTGAGGTGGCCAAATTGCGATATTTAAGCTACGAGGGGCCCCAGCCTAACAGTATTTTTTTTTTCTGTGAAAAAACACTGCGGCCAGATGGTGCAAATTATTCAATAAGAAATTATGATTAAACTTACATGCAGGGCCGGTTTTAGATAAAGTGGGGCCCTGGGCAAAATTAAAAGTGGGGCCCCAAATGCTGATATGCAAACAACACCATCGTCTTGCAGTGGCAGCCCCTATAATAACGCCTCCTTTCTGCCAACAATAAAGTAATAACAAGCCCCATTTTACCACACACAATTCAAATGAGCACCTTTGTACCGCCTAATAAATTTTTGCACCCAGTCATCAGTTATTATAGCCCCTCCTTATAAATAATAGTCCCTGCTTATAAATAAACCCTTATCAGTAATACAGTGGCCCCTTATAAACCCTTATCAGTAATAGCTCCCTTATAAATGATATACAGTAGTGCCCTGTATCAGTAATATTCACCCTTATCAGTAACAGTCACCCTGTAAAAATAATACTGCTCCCTTATTAATAATAGCCCTCTCATAAATAATAGTTACCCTTATAAATAATAGTCCCCGTTATCACTAATAGCCCCCTTTATAAATAAGCCCTCTTAACAATTACACCCCCCTTATAAACAGTTCCCCTCTTATAAATAATATCTCCCCCTTATACACCTTCAGGGGCGTAAATATCGGGGTAGCAGCGGTAGCGGCTGCCACAGGGCCCGGAACATTACGGGGCCCGGAGCCCTGTGGCAGTCGCTACCGCGAACCCCCACAAGCACTGCTATCATTATACTCCGGGGTCTTTTCAGACCCCGGAGTATAACGATTGGGGGCCCAGGGGAGGTGAGCGAACATAAAAAACACTGTAACTCACCTCTCCTACGCTCCACAGGCTTCGGGCCTGTTTGGTGACGTCCCAGACGTCAGCCGACGTCATTATGCGTCGCGACGCCGGGCTGGATCACGCGAGATCCGGTCCAACATTGAAGATGGCCGAAGTATCGCACGGGACTGCACCGGAGCGAGGAAGAAGTAAGTTGCAGTGTTTTTTATGTTTGTATCCTCCCCTGGGTCTCCGATTATTATACTCTGGGGTCTGAAAAGACCCCATAGTATAATAATCGTTCATGGGTGGTCCACTATGGGGCAAACTACTGTTTGCAGGGGCCACTATGGGGCAAACTAGTGTGTGCAGGGGCCACTATGGGGCAAACTACTGTGTGCAGGGGCCACTATGGGGCAAACTACTGTGTGCAGGGGCCACTATGGGGCAAACTACTGTGTGCAGGGGCCACTATAGGGCAAACTGCTGTGTGCCGGGGCCACTATGGGGAAAACTACTGTGTGCCGGGGCCACTATGGGGCAAACTACTGCGTGCAGGGGCCACTATGGGGCATAATATTGTGTGCAGGGGCCACTATGCTGCATAATACCGAGTGCAGGGGCCAGTATGGGGCATAATAACGTGTGTAGGGGCCACTATGGGGTATAATACCGTGTGCAGGTGCCACTATGGGGCATAATACTGTGTGCAGGGGCCACTATGGGGCATAATATCGTGTGCAGGGGCCACTATGGGACATAATACTGTGTGCAGAGGCCACTATGGGGCATAAAACCGTGTGCAGGGGCCACTATGGGGCATAATAATGTGCGCAGGAATGCGGCTTGTGTGTGGGGGGGGTTGGGGCAGCGGTTTGGGGGGGGGTTGGGGCAGCGGTTTGGGGGGGGCCCATGTCAAATGTTCGCCTTGGGGCCCAGCCATTCCTAGTTACGCCACTGGATGCCTTATATATAATAGTTCCCCCCTTATAAATAATAGCAAAACTTATAAATAATAGTTCCCCTTATATTAGCCCCCTCATATTTAAATTTCCCAATTATATATAGTAACCCATCCTTATATATAATAGTTCTCCCTTATACAGTGTCGGACTGAAGGGCCTTATGCCCACCAGAGGAACTAGTTCTGGGGCCCCACCCAACAACTTCCTGCTAATAGCCTACACCACGGCTCCTTCACTAAAGTCTTACATATGTGCTGACTATCTGGTGTTACTGAGTATGTTCCCAGTATAGTTAGCCCCTATAGTACTGTGCAGGCCCCAATAATTCCATGGCCAGTTCATGCAGAGTACTGTATGGGGAATGACATGGCCATGGAGCACTACATGTATGTGCAAGATTATAGTGAGGGAGCTGTGATGCAGACATAGCACACAGGACTGCCAGCAGGAATTTTGAGCCCCCCCCCACAGTATAAATTTCCACATGGTATATAATGCTCCACAGTATAAAATGCTCCACTGAGCCCCCCATAGTGGCCCCACATGGTATATAAGGCTCCACATAGTATACTACCTCTTAGACAGTACAATATGCTTCCCAGCAGCCACACACAATATAATATGCTCCATACAGTATAATATGCATCCCATAGTGCCCCCCCAGTATAATGCTCCACTGTGGCCTAACACAGTATAATATACTGCCCAGAGGGGTTCCCCCTGTATAATGATCCACAGCGGTCCCCCACAGTATAATATGCTCCCCACAGTCCCCACCAGTATAATGCTCTACAATGGCCCCACAGAGTATAATATGCTCCTGAGAAGCCCCACACAATATAATAAACTCGACAGTGGCCCCACAAAGAATAACAGGCTCTCCACACTGCCCCTTCCCCCCCAGTATAAAGCTCCACAGTGGCCCATAGTATAATATGCTCCCCAGAGGGCCCCCGCTAGTATAATGCTCCACAGTGCCCCCCCCCCCAGTATTTTGCTCCACAGTGGCCCCACGCAATATATTATGCTCCCCAGAGTGTCCCCCAGTAGGCCCCACGCAGTATAATATATATACTATATATAATATATATATATATATATATATATATATATATATATAAATATAGCAGGTCCCCTAGTTTAATGCTCCTTAGTTCCCCCCTGAATAATGCCCCACAGTGGCGCCACGCAATATTATATGCTCTGCAGATGGCCCCCCAGAATAATGTTCCACAGTGACCCCACACAGTATAACATGCTCAAGAATGACCTCCACACAATATAATATACTGCCCAGAGAGGTTTCCCCATTATAATGCTCCACAGTGGCCCAAAACAGTATAATATGCTCTCCAGAGGCCCCCCCACAGTATAATGCTCCATAGTGGCCCCACACAGTATAATATGCTATCCCAAGGGCCTACTCTCCAGTATAATGCTCCACAGGGGCCCCACACAGTATAAAATGCTCTCCAGAGGCCCCCCCACAGTATAATGCTCCACAGGGGCCCCACACAGTATAATATGCTCTCCAGAGGGCCCCCTCTCCAGTATAATGCTCAACAGGGGCCCCACACAGTATAAAATGCTCTCCAGAGGGCCCCATCCCCAGTATAATGCTCCACAGGGGCCCCACACAGTATAATATGCTATCCAGAGGGGGACCCTCATTATAATGCTACACAGTGGCCCTATACAGTATAATATGGTATCCAGAGGGGGCCCTCCTAGTATAATGCTCCACAGACTACAGACTCCCTTAGTGCTATTATTATATTATACTCTGGGGTCTCTTCAGACACAGTGTCTCTTCCTGAGGCCATTGATTGGCCTCAGCGGTCACGTTTGCAGAATAAAAATGATACCTTTTTTGTTTCAGAGCCCCAGGGATGCGGAGGAAAAGCACTTTTATTCTTTATTCAAATGAGGATCTTGAAGCATTCAAGCATTCAGTGGGAGGATCCACACAGAATAAACTCACACTGCCCAGGGGGACGAGCTGAATGCAGAATGGGCGTGTTTAGTGATGATGCAGCAGTGCTCAGTAATTGAATAAAGAATAAAAGTGGTGCTTTTGCTCCGCATCCCTAGGGCACTGAAACATAAGAAAGGTATTGTTTTTATTTTGATAACTGCATCTACAGCAATATGGGAGAGGTTTAAAGTAGCTGGGGGCAGTGATGGACTCCCTTTAAAATAATATAAATAAAACATACCTAATAAAGGCAGCTATAGCTCTAGTGTGCTATGACGGGTACGGTGGAATATCTCCCAAAAAGCATTAAATTCCACCGCCCTCTTGTGGTTTAAGTATAACGAGAGATTATCCAGTGTCAATAAACACATTAGGCAAAAGGTTTGTTATTCCACCCTGACATAAACAGGTTTCTATAAAGTTGGCCTATGCCTTATCCACTATAGACTATATGTTCACATTACTCAGCAAATAAATTATAACCCATACAGTGTTGATACAGTGTAGCAACCAAAGATGTCTATAATGTAGCTCTGGATCACCCTGGGGCCCTACAGTATATATAGGTTGTAAAGTGGACTGGGATAAGCAAAGGGCAGTCGGCCAGATTCATAGTATACTGGAAGGGACCAAGTGAATGGCCTCTTACGGTTTCTCAGGCTGGGTTCATATCTGTGTCAGAGTCTCTGTTCGTAGTTTGTCACACGTCCATCTAAAATCACAGGCCAAAAAAGTCCCACAAGCGTGACTTTTTCGTCCAGTTAAAAAGGACAGACATCTGACAGACGCCCGACATTATAGAATGGATACATTTTTCCGTACCATTGGTCCTCCGACAGACCAGAAGAACAGAAACACAGATGCAGGGGTAAACCTAGCATCAGCTTTCACAAACCTCCAGGCAGCTAATACTTAGAGCAGGGGTAGGTAACCTTCGGCACTCCAGCTGTTGTAAAATTACAACTCCCAGAATGCATATTTGCTCTACTGTTCTTGGAACTCCTATGGAAGTGAATGGAGCATGTTGGGAGTTGTAGTTTCACAGCAGCCGGAGTGCTGAAGGTTGTTGACCCCTGACTTAGAGGATTGGCTTTACTGGTTGCTTACCCACACTGACGCTAGGCTACATGTGTATAGAGAGCTGTCCGCAAGAGTCATGGCTGGTATGGCGGGATTACCCCTGACCAGCTAGCAGCTCTCCTGCATGTAAGTTAGGTTAGCATGCTGTGACAATGGCTGGTTCCGTATCAGCGTGTAAAGTATATGCAAAGTGAATGGTTTATAATCTGAACTCTCCTGCCTGACACCACCCAATGTGGCTTTAGCTGACAAGTGTCATCTTCTACTAGGGGCCATTGAGAGACTATTTAGGGGCTGTTTATATTTATTTTATTTTGTTTAGAACCTAGAATAAAATTTATCAGTTTTTACTCACCCTGCTAAAGAGTAGACCTTATTCACATGACAGTGCCATTTTTCAGTGTTGGTCCGCTGAAGCTTGATGAAAGTGAATAAAGGCTGTGTGATGGCCGTTTTTCGAATATTCGTCACACAGCCATTTTGAAATCCATAAATGTCTGTTGGTCTATTCACATAGCTCTAACTTTATCCGTCAAAACAGACAAAGATATAGAATGTCAGTTTTTTTGACAGCCATGAAAGACGGTTCATGTGAATAGCTCCATAGCCATTCGAGGTTTAAAAAAGGCCATGTGACAGCCATTCCAATGACAGCTGTTGCATGGTTGTTTTTCACTATTGTGTGAGCAAAGCCTAAGCTTTGTGAACTGAAAATAAACCAAAAGAAAGAATCCCTTAAAGGTGTTCTCCAAGACACATAGGTGGTGACTGAAAACTGTAGCTCTCCTCCCATTCACTCCCATAGAAGCTGAACTGTATATCTTTTACATGGCTTATGGCAACTGAATTGACAGCTGATTGGTGTGGGGTCCCATGGGTCTTGGACAGCCCCTTTAAAGAGAACCTGTCACCTCTCCTAATTTGGCTATTTTAATAAATACTTTCATTTCCTGTGGAATAACAATTATCAAGCATCTTTCCACATCACTCTGTGTTGTGCTATTTCTCTGTACTATGTCCTGGAAATTTAAGAGCAAATTGCCAGCTGGGTGTTACCATTCCTTTTGTCAAATGTGTGTGTCCTTACAGAGTATGGTGCTGTCAGCACTGAATGGAAAGTGTGAGTGTGTGCAGACACACTCCCAACTAGTAACAACCAGCTGTCAATTCATTCCTAAATTTCTAGTAGGAATAGCAGAGGAACAGCACAACATAGGGTTACAGGAAAAGATGCTTCAGAATTCTTATAAACACATCAGATAACAGGTCCTGTTTGAAACAATTGTGTAGAAACAAAGCACAAACCAGCCTCTCAATAAAAGTAACTTTTGAGCCCATTAAATATAACAATTTAGAGCTCATGCAGCCTACTGGGTTTTGGATTGGTGCCAGATTCTCTCTTTGGGTTTATTTGGTTGTTTATTTAGGTTTGTGTCTACATTGATGGATCTCACTCTCCAGCTTTCTGTGTACAGGGACTTCTCAGTCTGCAAATGTTGAGCTGAAAACTTTGTTTCTTAAATCAATTTAGTGATTAAATTAAAAAAAAACTTGTTTGTGGTAGAAAATATGACAATAAATAGATTAACAGATCAATAATACTTACACCAACAGCTCCACAGGAACAGTTTCAGGAGAAGAACCATCTTGCTGGTTGTTGAATTGTGCTCTCAGGTGCTTTGCATGGCAATTTCACTTCTCTCTCCGTTAGTATAGGAAAATCACTTCTCCATTTTAACAACAGAGATCATGTTTTCTTATCCCTCCTTTCACATTATGTGGGTTGGTCATCCCTCTATGAAGCCAGATTTTCTTTTTTAGAAACATACACTACATTATTATCCACTGAATTAAAATTCAAAAAACTAAAAAGATTAAAATTCTAATTAAAAAGAGGGTAATATAAGGCTTGTGCTACATGCAACAAGTTATTTTGAAGGTAATAAAAAAGACCAAAATTAGAAAACTGCTGTCTTCCAGAAACAGTGCTAGACCTGTCCATGTGTAGTATTGCTACTTAGCCCCATTTAAGGCCGGAGCCCCAAGTTGCGAAAACACAGTGATTTGGCCACAGACGGATATGCCACTGCAAAAAATGCTGCATTTTACATTACCTGCAAAGTGGAAGGGATTCTGGCTAATCCCATCCACACATTGCAGAAATAAAATAAGCAGCGGAAATGCTTGCATTTTTGTAAATTGCATCATATCAATTTTACCTACGGAAACGCTGCCGTTCTTCATATAGGTATAATAGAGGCAGAAAGTCCACAGAGTTTTCCTTTTTGTGAAAAACGCTGCAGAAAAAAACGCGATGCGTTTCCACCGCAGTCTTTTCAGCAGCGTTTTTTGGCTGTGACTTGCTTTGTGGGGCCTTAGCTTAGGGGAGTTTTTATTTATTTATGTATTTATTTATTCATTTAAAGGAATCATCAACGATTTTTTTTTATGTCCTAACCTTCGGCCTTATGCACATGACTGTGCCATTTTTCACAAACCTAACATCCATAAAAAACAGCCGTGTTTGTCCATTCAAAGTCCACGAAAGGGACCTATTCACCTGCAGCCTGAGCCATCATATTATTCCATGTTGTACTACCACGCCTGTTGCCACAGCTACCACCATTGCCTTCAGACATGTCCTGCAGCCTGGTCCATCATATTATGTGAACAGCGGCCATGCGATGGCTGTTTTTTAAATGGCCATCATGCAACCGTTATGAAACCCATGAATGTCTATGGGTCTATGCCTATGGAATAGCTATGTACGTTTTGATGAAGAAAAATAAAGCATGTCAGGTTTTTTTTATGCCCCTGAAAAATGGTCTGTCAAAAAAACATAGACATGTGAATAGACCCATTCACTGCCACTGTTATTAAAATAGCCATGTGATGGACATTTTTCACTGTTGTGTGACTATGGCTCGAAATATATATAGGCTCTAAATATCTGATCGGGGTGGGGGGGCAACAGAAGACCCTGAACAAATCAGCTGTACAGTGCCCTATAGTGTACGTACACAGGACAAGGCTGGAAGCAGTTGGCACTGTGCCCTGTAGAGTGGCAGGTACTGCTGCTCATCTATTAACTTCAATGGGAGCTCTTTATGTGTTCTCTATTGCCATACATTTAGAACAATTATGGGGAGGGTTTTTCTTGCTATCGTCGCTAAATCATACCATATTTTCTATACAGACGTGGACAAAATTGTTGGTACTCCTCTTTTAATGAAAGAAAAACCCACAATGGTCACAGAAATAACTTGAATCTGACAAAACTGGAATTTGCCAAACTACATGTTGACAAGCCACAAAGTTTCTGGGAGAATGTTCTATGGACAGATGAGACAAAAATCAAAATTTTTGGCAAGGCACATCAGCTCTATGTTCACAGACAGAAAAATGAAGCATATCTTGAAAAGAACACTGTGAAACATGGAGGAGGCTCTGCTATGTTCTGGGGCTGCTTTGCTGCATCTGGCACAGAGTATCTTGAATCTGTGCAGGGTACAATGAAATCTCAAGATTATCAAGGGATTCTAGAGAGAAATGTGCTGCCCAGTGTCAGAAAGCTTGGTCTCAGTCGCAGGTCATAGGACTTGCAACAGGATAATGACCCAAAACACACAGCTAAAAACACCCAATAATGGCTAAGAGGAAAGCATTGGACTATTCTGAAGTGGCCTTCCATGATCCCTGACCTAAATCCTATTGAGCATCTTTGGAAGGAGATGAAACATGCCGTCTGGAAAAGGCACCCTTCAAACCCGAGACAACTGGAGCAGTTTGCTCATGAGGAGTGGCCAAAATACCTGTTGAGAGGTGCAGAAGTCTCATTGACAGTTACAGGAATCGTTTGATTGCAGTGATTGCCTCAAAAGGTTGTGCAACAAAATATTAAGTTAAGGGTACCATCATTTCTGTCCAGGCATGTTTCATGAGTTTTCTTTTTTAAAAAATTCTGTTGAAGCATGGTTGAAAAGCAATGTCTGACTTTCATTTGTTCATTTTCATAGAATTTTTAGATATTATTACTTTTGTCAGATTCAAGTTATTTCTGTGACCATTGTGAGTTTTTCTTTCATTAAACGAGGGGTACCAACAATTTTGTCCACGTGTGTATATACTGTGGGAATTAGCTCTCACAGCTGGGCTGATGTATATTGAATACCGGCACCGGACTGAATGATTACCAAACATAGGTGAGGAACCTGGGGGAGACATAGCGACATTCCAGCATCATGCCTGTCACCTTCTCACAATACAGAAAATCTATAATATTTAGGCCGAAGCCAGACATGTTAGACTACCATCAGGAATTTCTCGTCCAGATGCTTCTTCCCAATTTCCCCCCACCCCTGCGCCATATTGCTAGCAAGGCTTTAAGTAGTCCTTGGCACAGCTAAAAATTACATTTTTTTTTTACAGTCCCCTCCAATGCCACCCAGTGGGCTTAGTGAAACCAACGCCTTTTCTGGAGGAGGGAGGATACAGTTGCACAGTAAGGAGAAAAGCAATGCTCCACCCTCTCCGGTAGAAGTAATACAGCATTCAGAAACCACTGCCATACTGATACATGCCTACTATACCATGCAGAGGATGGGGATTGAGGAGGGAACACATAGATGAAACAGGACACTGGGTGCATCTATTTCATATTGGGAAAGTGGTCCGAGTGGACTAGAGCACATGCTGAGGGGACAACGGCACATGTTAAGGAGATCAGAACATGTGCTGAGGGGACTAGGGCACATGCTGAGGAGACTAGGGCATATGCTGAGCGGACTAGAGCACATGCTGAGGAGACTAGAACATATGCTGAGCGGACTAGAGCACATGCTGAGGAGACTAGGGCACATGCTGAGGGGACTACTGCACTAAAAGTCAAATTAATAATGAGAACCATAGTTCAGTTTAACAGCAAGACGTGAGCAGCATACTGCTACAATAAAAGCAGCAACGGCACATAAATCACATGAGGGCTGGTATGTGAAGAAGGATTAGCTCAGCTTCCTCATACAAATAGCACATAGCAATAATAATATGTGCTGTATAACCATATAGTATATCCATCAAAACTGCAGTCTGACAATGTATTACAAGAGAGACAATGAAGATTTATTAAAACGGTCTAAAAGCAAAATTGTCTTAGTTGGCTATAGCAACCAATCACTGCACAGCTTTCATTATGTATTCTGCTCTTGAAAAAAAATATAAAACTGCATTATGACTGGATGCTATGGGCAACTAAGACAATATTGCTTTTAGGCCATTTTAATAAATCTGCCCCACCGAGTGCCGCAATGTATATGCAAACAGTTCTATCACACAGTGCTCATGCTTGCATGTATGGGGGTTCTAATCTAGCTTTACAGTGCGCTGGTGCATAATACAATAGTGTGGACACACATACCAGGATAGTGTCATTAGGCTCCTGAATATATTAGCCTTTTTTATAATTGGTAAATTTTATTCTGTAAGGCTACAGTCCCACTTAACATCCCACAGCAAAAAAGTACTGTGGGAAAAACCGCGGTAGCAACGTATCCCGCAGCGCTTTTTACAGATACGGAAACTGCTGGCATTTCCATAGATATAATTGACATGCTGCGATTTCCAAAACTGCAACGGTTTTGGAATTTGCAGTGTGTCCGCAGCGCTTATTTTCCTGCACTGTGGAAAACCAAGGTAAAAGCAGCGGACCTGTTGTGGGCCTTAGGTTTATACAGTATCCAGCTGGTTAAAAACACCTGGGTCAAATAGGAGGAATGCTGGTGGCAAGGCAAAAAAAAAATTAAAAAAAATAATTACCAGAGGATCAGCAGGATACAGCAGGGTTCCACGATTATCTTGGTGCATATGGTGAAAATTACCTTGGATTTGTTAAATTGGGGGAACTGATAGCTTTCATCAGGGTTTGACATGGTCCGTGAAATTCTTCCAGTGAGTGCTGCTGGTATGGTCTGCCCAGACAAAAGTGGAGACGGACCAGGAATTCAATGGCTATTGAGAAGGCAAGAAGAGTGCTCAACATAAGGGTGTCAAAATAAGTTTGGACTCTGTGTGGTCATATGCCATAGGGAATTTGAGAGTGATAACTAGGGATGGGCGACTTGATTCATTTATAACCAGATTTGACCTCAGATTTCCAAAAGTTTAAATGGAGGCCCAGGGGAGGTGAAGGAAAATAGCAAATACTTATACCACCTTGCCTCACCTCTCCTGGGAGTCCAGTAGTCCCTCTGCATCCTCTTCAGGCCTCTGGCCTCCAGCTGATATCACACACCCTGGGATCACTGATGAGGCCCAATCACAGGCCAATCACATAGGGTGCATCAATGCCACGACACTGAGTCTTTTGTTGGAAACCAGCTCCTGCCTCCTGACACTGGTCTCACATGTCCTGATGCCAGCGTCTTGACCTTGTACAGGTGTAGTCCATTGAAACTTGAATCCAGTGGAGTAAAGTATAGGGGTTGCAGCGGTCATAGATGTGACTATATACTTTTAGGTCCAGTCAAGTAAGAGAAGTGTTGGAAAAAAATATAGCTGCAAGGGTTTCAGTATTCTCATAGCACATATGCATGGAAAAGACTGCTGAGCTATACGGAAAATTTTACTCCATTTCTACCAGTATAATTAGAGAAGACATCACTGGATGTAAGTGTACTGCAATCACTTGTCATTGTGTAGTGACCATTATTTATTGACTGCATTATAATGTTACACTATCATACATAGAGCTGAGCTACTGTTTCTAAGCCTGTCATTATAGAGGTACTCTATAATATATATAGCTGAAATCCTTTCTAGATCTTATACACAGAACTCAGTTGCTGTATCTAAGCTTGTGATTATTGAGGTATACTACCCAGGGCTGTGGAGTCGGTACGCCAAAGCCCCGACTCCGACTCCTCAATTTCCCCTGACTCCGACTCCAACTCCGACTCCGACTCCGACTCCACCAAAATAGGCACCGACTCCGACTCCGACTCCACGACTCCGACTCCACAGCCCTGGCACTGCTAAACCTTATAGGTTCACTCAGAACTCAGTCCCATCATTATATGAGGAATAGAACAGACCTTTACAGGACATTTCATCATTTTCAACATTTCATCATTTTCCCAAATTCTTATGAAAATATATTCAGCACATACTGCATTGTACTACTAACTGTACCAATTTATTATATATTTTGGGAGTCGGAGTCGGTCCATTTTATACCGACTCCGACTACGACTCCACCAAAATAGGCACCGACTCCGACTCCGACTCCACGACTCCGACTCCAACTACACAGCCCTGATACTACCATATGCAGAACTATAGACTGTAAAATCCACCATCTGTTTCATATTGTGTTGTTTTGTCATGAACCACGCCCCAATAAGTCAAGGTTGTTCCCCATTGTACAGTATAAAGACCTCTCATTTACAGGGAGACTCAGAGAAATTAACCTGCTGTCCCTGTCCCAAATCTGTGTACGGTATATTAATCAGAAGGAGACCTGGTCTAGACTCTCATGTAACAATGTTTGTAGAAGAAAAAGAAAAATCCCTTGTTTCGGCATTGACTATGGGAATTAGAAGTAACTCAAATATCTGTTCTGCAAAGTCTTTTTGTTTATAATGCACATTTTTGTTATGGTGAGAATTTAAAGGAACTCGTGTATGTCAACAAGTGGAGAAGATGCTGCAAGACGGAGGGATTGGGAGATCAAGTGGCTACAATATGGATCAGCTTTGATTCCTTATTTTATGCTCTCCCATTTCTTCTGCTTGCTGCACTGACTATTTTGTATATTTACTAGCCTAATTGAATTGTTTCTAATTCTGGAGTGTGTGTAGAAATTTTAGAGAGCAGAATTTGCTTGTATGGGATTGTGTGAATAAGATGCTGGCACTTTAAAAACTATGAATTACAGTGTATAGCCAGTTTTTGCCTTGCTAGGCCATATTGTTCTACAGGACAGTACACTGACAAGCAAAAGTGTAAAAATGTTTTGAACTTTTGAATTTCATGCTCCATATCTCCCCATCCACTACAGCTTTGAATATGAGACCACCATGATTTTCTAGACAATCATCCTAGCTATCTCATACATAAATTTGACTTGCAACTATTTAGCATATGATTAGTTATGTAGATTGTTGTCATGTAACTGCATTGTTAGGGGCGTTCACACTACTGTTGTTAATGTCCGTTGCTGTCTTCTGTCATAGGATGACAGCAACAGACATTAAACTGTTGCAGAGAACAATTACAGATTGATTGTGTGTTTGTTCCCATTGACACTAATGTAAACAACATGATGGAAGTTATCTTTCATCGTGTTTGTTTACCTTTGTAATGGGAGATAGTCGTGCAACGGTAGTGTGAATGCCCCCTTACTGTTTTGCTCATAAAAATCTAGATTTTATTTTTTATTATTTTGTTAGTATTTTGTAAATCCACCTTTGGCTTTCAACACTGCCTGAATCCTTCTAGGATTACATCCAACAGAGGGCGCATGAGCTCCCCAGCTCCTTTCCCATAATGTCTTGTGATATGTAGATGCTTAGTAGAGGGCGAAAGGCAATCCAAAATTCTACACACCTTCACTGGTGCTCTCCTCAAGGAGAGATGTTCCTGCCCCTAAGCCATTCATTGCCTCCCACAAAGCCAGCCAACTCACTTTGCTCTGCACTGATGAGGGACAAAAATCCCGAAACGGCGCTGTATGCAGATAAGTGAAGTTGGCTTGGCTAAAATCCTGTTTGCTGTCTCAAGACTCGGTGAGTCAAAAGCAAATTGAGGATCTGTTATATCCAACAGAGGGCGCATGAGCTCCCCAGCTTCTTTCCCATAATGCCTTGTGATATGAATCCTTCTAGGCATGCTCTCAATCAGATTCAAGCATGTCTCAACCAAAATCTAATCTCAGGTCTCTTCTACATGTTCCCAATGTTGATGCATACTGTTCTACTCACTTGGCCATGAATACAGCTTTTTCTTCAACTCTACCCACAAGTGTTCAATTGAGTTGAGGTCTGAGGACTGTTATTTCATTGCTGATCTCATATGCTTTTATGTAACAATGCAGTTATATGAATCTGCATAACTAATCATATGCTAAATAGTTGCAAGTCAAATTAATGTATGAGATAGCTAAGATGATTGTCTATAAAATAATGGTAGGCTCACATTTGCAACTGTAGTAGATGGTGAGATATGGAGCAGGAAAGTCAAAAGTTCAAAACATTGTTACCCTTTTGCTTGTCAGTGTAACATAGAACACTGAAAAGCAAGGTTTAGAAAATGTAGAAGGAGACCCGATTCTTAATGCAGATATTGAGTTTTGGAAATACTGGACTATAAATTCCTCCTTGCGAGCAGATGAATTGCATATTCTTGTGAGCATAGAGATACTTGGAATACTTATTTGTCTTTTTCCGAGTGTCTGACGGATCTGGGAAGTCAATGGCTAGACAATTCAGACTATAGTGTGCCTTAGTTATGCCTAAGCATAAACAGGGTCGGACTGGCCCACCGATACTACAGGACCCCCACTGCTTTTTTGAATAGGCAGTGGAGGTGCGGTAACTGTCCCTATTCACTTACCGCTCCCCGTTCCTGGCCAGGGGGCCCCCATGTATGCCGCACATTACGTCATCGCGACGTGATGTGCGGTGTGCAGGGCCCAAGGTGAAGCGGAAAGAGGAGAGGCTGAGAGCAGGAGCAGGGAGAGGTAAGTGATGCAGCCAGGTTCTCCCCAGTTTTTTCAAAGCGGTTTTAATAACCGGATTGCAAAACCGGGGAGAAGTGGCACCGCCGACCTGGTTCTGCTACTAGTAAAGCAAAAATCCATAGGCATACTGCTCTACTGTTCACAGGCTTGTAGGCCACGGGCCCCATTGAGCCTGTAGCCTACAAGCTAAGCATCAATCTTTACCTTTCTTCTCCTGTTGCTTCCTACTTCTTCCTGCTCCGGGCGCACATGACGTCACATCAGTGCACCTGGAGGAAGATGGAGTGGGAGGTGACAGGGTCAGACAGGTAAGTAATGACCTAATGCTGCTATAGGGGGAACTAGTGAAGAGGCTACTGAATGGCTCACACAGCGTCCCTTTCACTATTCCCCCACCCATACATTAGCCACTTCACTATGCCCCCCATACATTAGCCATTTCACTATTCCCCCCTTCATACAGTGGCACCCTTCACTATTCTCCCCCACCATACAGTGGTCCCTTCACTGGTCCCCTATACTGTATGGGGACCATTGATGGGGCCATTATATAGTGTGGGGGGATGCAGTGATGGAGGCCAGTATCCTGGAGGACATTAAAGGGGTTGTCCAGGATAACCCCCCCAAAACGTACTCTCCTGTCCCCAGTGTCTCCCAGCGCGGTTCGGTCCTGCTGCTCTGTTTGTTTTCTTCTGCAAGTGACCCCTGAGGCCAATCAGCGGCCTAAGGGAAGGAACCTGGGACGTCACAGCAAGTCCGGACCTGTGCAGAACCGGACAAGTGCAGGACCGGACTGTGCTGGAAGGACACAGGAGCACTGGAGACAGGTAAGTTTTTTTTTTTTTTTTCACCTCCCTCAGACTAATTACAAAAAAAAAAAAAAAATATATATATATATATATATATATATATATATATATATATATATATATAAGCTGGACAACCTCTATAAAGTGTGGGGCATTAGGTGGTTATGTTAAAGGGGTTGTCCAGGCATAATTTTTATGGTTTATCCTCAGGATAGGCCATAAATACCTGATCTGTAGGGGGCTGACCCCGGATAGATCAGCTGTACGGAGCCACTTCCTATCCTGATAGGCCATAAAAAATAACCCTGGACAACCCCTTTAATATGCCCCACACAGTTTAATGTCCCCCTCACAGGATGTTTGGCCACATCACTGCCCCACACAATATAATGGCCCCAGCACTGTTCCCCTTACAGTACGGGGGACCAGTGAAGAGGCCACTGTATGGGGGGCCAGTGAAGTGGCCATAAAAAAATTTGGCCCAAACAACCCCTTTAAAGAGGCTATCCATAAATTGGAGCAACCACTGTGGCAGCCAGGGTGGTGTAAAAATTTTTAAAAAAGCATACTCACCGGTCCCCAACACCCCTTTGTCCCCTGCCTGTGTCTGTTCGGTCTCATGGCGGCGCCTCATTTCTGTAAATCCTGTACCTAATTGGTCTTACCAGTCATATGAGGTGCGGGACTCCCGACACAAGACTGAATGGACACTGGCAGCGGACAGCGGAGTATGCATTTTTATCTACTTTTTTAAATTTTATTTTACACCTCCTGCTCGCCACCTGGGTTGCTCCAATTCCTGGACAACCTCTTTAAAGGATTTATCCATCTTTCTAATATTGATGGCCTGTCCTTGGGATAGGCCATCAATATTATATCAGCAGGGGTCCGACTTGAATGGACACCTCAAGTCCAAACACGGTACTGTTGGGAGCAGGGAAAAGATCCAGACACTGAACTCCTTACCCAAGGGGATCTGGGGGGTCATTCTTGATGTCTACGCGATGGGAACATTTCCACAAACCCCATCATACACCTCACCTGATACTACGGTCATCTGGTGAGGAGTTATGGTTGTATATATTTATCTGGTCCTAGGATGTAGGGCTGGGCCTGTTCTCCTGGTGGCATCACACAGGGAGGAGCCTAGGGCAGGTATACACAACCGTTCATAAGTTTGGGGTCACCCAGACAATTTGTGTTTTCCATGAAAACTCACACTTTTATTTATCAAATGAGTTGCAAAATTAATAGAAAATATAGTCAAGACATTGACAAGGTTAGAAATAATGATTTTTATTTGAAATAATTTTCTCCTTCAAACTTTGCTTTAGTCACAGCAATTACAGCATTGCAGACCTTTGGCATTCTAGCTGTTAATTTGCTGAGGTAATCTGGAGAAATTTCACTCCATGCTTTCAGAAGCCTCTCCCACAAGTTGGATTAGCTTGACGGGCACTTTTTGCGTACCATACGGTTAAGCTGCTCCCACAAAAGCTCAATGGGGTTGAGATCTGGTGACTGTGCTGGCCACTCCATTACAGATAGAATACCAGCTGCCTGCTTCTTCCCTAAATAGTTCTTGCATAATTTGGAGGTGTGCTTTGGGTCATTGTCCTGTTGTAGGATGAAATTGGCTCCAATCAAGCGCTGTCCACAGGGTATGGCATGGCGTTGCAAAATGGAGTGATAGCCTTCCTTATTCAAAATCCCTTTTACCTTGTGCAAATCTCCCACTTTACCAGCACCAAAGCAACCCCAGACCATCACATTACCTCCACCATGCTTGACAGATGGTGTCAGGCACTCTTCCAACATCTTTTCAGTTGTTTTTCGTCTCACAAATGTTCTTCTGTGTGATCCAAACACCTCAAACTTCGATTCGTCTGTCCATAACACTTTTTTCCAATCTTCCTCTGACCAATGTCTGTGTTCTTTTGCCCATATTAATCTTTTCCTTTTATTAGCCAGTCTCAGATATGGCTTTTTCTTGGCCACTCTGCCCTGAAGGCCAGCATCCCTGAGTCGCCTCTTCACTGTAGACGTTGACACTGGCGTTTTGCGGGTACTATTTAATGAAACTACCAGTTGATGACCTGTGAGGCGTCGATTTCTCAAACTAGAGACTCTAATGTACTTGTCTTGTTGCTCAGTTGTGCAGCGGGGCCTCCCACTTCTCTTTCTACTCTGGTTAGAGCCTGTTTGTGCTGTCCTCTGAAGGGAGTAGTACACACCGTTGTAGGAAATCTTCAGTTTCTTGGCAATTTCTCGCATGGTATAGCCTTCATTTCTAAGAACAAGAATAGACTGTCGAGTTTCACATGAAAGTTCTCTTTTTATGGCCATTTTGAGAGTTTAATCGAACCAACAACTGTAATGCTCCAGATTCTCAACTAGCTCAAAGGAAGGTCAGTTTTATAGCTTCTCTAACCAGCAAAACTGTTTTCAGATGGTTGCTGGAAATGGGCCTCTATACACCTATGTAGATATTGCATTAAAAACCAGACGTTTGCAACTAGAATAGTCATTTACCACATTAACAATGTATAGAGTGTATTTCTGATTCATTTAATGTTATCTTCATTGAAAAAACTGTGCTTTTCTTTCAAAAATAAGGAAATTTCTAAGTGACCCTAACCTTTTGAACGGTAGTGTATGTTCTCAGACCAGGGAGAGCGGCTACCCAGGGGCGTAACTATCGGGGTAGCAGTGGTAGAGGCTGCCACAGGGCCCAGAACATTACGGGGCCCGGAGCCCTGTGGCAGTCGCTACCGCGAACCCCACAAACACTGCTATCGTTATACTCCGGGATCTTTTGAGACCCCAGAGTATAACGATCGGGGGCCCAGAGGAATTGAGCGAACATAAAAAACACTGTAACTCACCTCTCCGCCGCTCCGCAGGCTTCGGGCCTGTTAGGTGACGTCCCAGACGTCAGCCGACGTGATTATGCGTCGCGACGCCGGCCTGGATCGCTCGAGCTCCGGTCCAACATTGAAGATGGCCGAAGTGGCGCACGGGAGTGCACCGGACCGAGGAAGAGGTAAGTTGCAGTGTTTTCTATGTTTGTATCCTCCCCTGGGTCTCCGATCATTATACTCTGGGGTCTGAAAAGACCCAAGAGTATAATAATCGTTCATGGGTGGTCCACAATGGGGCATAATACTGTGTGCAGGGGCAACTATGGAGCAAACTACTGTGTGCAGGGGCCACTATGGGGCAAACTACTGTGTGCAGGGGCCACTATGGGGCAAACTACTGTGTGCAAGGGCCACTATGGGGAAAACTACTGTGTGCAGGGGCCACTATGGGGCAAACTACTGTGTACAGGGGCTACTATGGGGCAAACTACTGTGTGCAGGGGCCACTATGGGGCAAACTACTGTGTGCAGGGGCCACTATGGGGCAAACTACTGTGTGCAGGGGCCACTATGGTGCAAACTACTGTGTGCAGGGGCCACTATGGGGCAAACTACTGTGTGCAGGGGCCACTATGGGGCAAACTACTGTGTGCAGGGGCTACTATGGGGCAAACTACTGTGTGCAGGGGCTACTATGGGGCAAACTACTGTGTGTCGGGGCCACTATGGGGCAAACTACTGTGTGCTGGGGCCACTATGGGGCAAACTACTGTGTGCAGGGGCCACTATGGGGCATAATATTGTGTGCAGGGGCCACTATGCTGCATAATATCGTGTCCAGGGGCCACTATGGGGCATAATACCGTGTGCAGGGGCCACTATGGGGCATAATACCGTGTGCAGGGGCCACTATGGGACATAATACCGTGTGCAGGGGCCATTATGGGACATAATACCGTGTGCAGGGGCTACTATGGGGCAAACTACTGTGTGCAGGGACCACTATGGGGCAAACTACTGTGTGCAGGGGCCACTATGGGGCAAACTACTGTATGCAGGGGCCACTATGGGGCAAACTACTGTGTGCAGGGGCTACTATGGGGCAAACTACTGTGTGCAGGGGCTACTATGGGGCAAACTACTGTGTGCAGGGGCCACTATGGTGCAAACTACTGTGTGCAGGGGCCACTATGGGGCAAACTACTGTGTGCAGGGGCCACTATGGGGCAAACTACTGTGTGCAGGGGCTACTATGGGGCAAACTACTGTGTGCAGGGGCCACTATGGGGCAAACTACTGTGTGCAGGGGCCACTATGGGGCATAATATTGTGTGCAGGGGCCACTATGGGGCATAATATTGTGTGCAGGGGCCACTATGCTGCATAATATCGTGTCCAGGGGCCACTATGGGGCATAATACCGTGTGCAGGGGCCACTATGGGGCATAATACCGTGTGCAGGGGCCACTATGGGACATAATACCGTGTGCAGGGGCCATTATGGGACATAATACCGTGTGCAGGGGCTACTATGGGGCAAACTACTGTGTGCAGGGACCACTATGGGGCAAACTACTGTGTGCAGGGGCCACTATGGGGCAAACTACTGTATGCAGGGGCCACTATGGGGCAAACTACTGTGTGCAGGGGCTACTATGGGGCAAACTACTGTGTGCAGGGGCTACTATGGGGCAAACTACTGTGTGCAGGGGCCACTATGGTGCAAACTACTGTGTGCAGGGGCCACTATGGGGCAAACTACTGTGTGCAGGGGCCACTATGGGGCAAACTACTGTGTGCAGGGGCTACTATGGGGCAAACTACTGTGTGCAGGGGCCACTATGGGGCAAACTACTGTGTGCAGGGGCCACTATGGGGCATAATATTGTGTGCAGGGGCCACTATGCTGCATAATATTGTGTCCAGGGGCCACTATGGGGCATAATACCGTGTGCAGGGGCCACTATAGGGCATAATACCGTGTGCAGGGGCCACTATGGGACATAATACCGTGTGCAGGGGCCACTATGGGGCATAATAGTGTGCGCAGGAATGCGGTTTGTGTGTGTGGGGGGGTTGAGGGAGGCGGTTTGGGGGGGGCCCCATGTCAAATGTTCGCCTTGGGGCCCAGCCATTCCTAGTTACTCCACTGGGGCTACCTGTTTATCCTGGGAGAGATGTGAGGACACATGTCGTGTTGCTGACTTAAGGAAGTGCCCTCTGGGGATAACCAGCTGAAGCCTCAGCGAACCAGACTGCAAACTCGTCTTGGTATTCTTTTTCTCTTTTAATCCCATTTTATTTTTCTGTACTGTATACCTTGTTTTTACCTGTATTTGCTTGACCATCCTCTAATGTGTATTCTGTATACATTAGTGGCTAGTATCAACCCACTCGGGTTAATAAATATATAAAATTTATAAAGGTCGTTTCATGTTATCCTATGAACTCAGGCACTCACGGGTAGTGAGTGGAAGGTAAGAGGGGTGATCGCAGGTAGGCCAAGCAGCTTGGCAAAGCAGTATCCTTCACACACCCCTTGCCCCTCTAAACCCGGAAGCACTCACTAAAGCGTGTAAAATGGCTCAGGGTAAGACGGCTATAATGTACACTGGCTACTGCTATGCTTTTGGTATATGATTATGGTCCTATTTGGAGTGCAAGAACTTTCCTGACATGAAATGGTAAGCCCATAAGAGATTTCAAGGCCATTCAAGAACACACATGGTCGTCACACTGGACCAAAACTCTCAGCTCTCTTTTCAGGTTCTAAAACACTTCAGGACCAAGCCGGCCCAGAAGAAAAGAAGACTTGGGAATAGCAAGGAGCAAAAAAGGATGAACAAAGCCTAATGGCCTGTGGTAAGAGTATGCTTACCGAGACCATTGTTCCCAATGATGGCGAAAGGTTTTAGCACCACTGCAGCCAGATACATGGAAGTCTGCATAACCTGTGCCAGACACAGTGTAGGCCAAAAAGTAAAAGCTCCTCAGAAACACACCTCAAAGCCCTTGTACCAGTTTCAGAGATTGTACATGCTTGTGTGTATTGATCTCTTTTCAGGATGGCTGGAGGCATTTCTGGGGAAGAAGTGGTGTGCAGGTATGCGATCCCTGAGAGCACTGAAAGTGATAATAGAACTAATTTTACTGGTAATGAGAGAAAGCCATGGAGATACAGCAAGCGCTCCATACCCCATATCATTCTCAAAGTAGCGGGAATATGGCGAGTCTAAATTGTCTTCCATTGTTTGCCTCCCCCTAGGCCTATTCTCAGTAAGATACACAGCAAATAGGAAAACACACTTGTCAGATTATGTTCTAGTGTTGCATAATTAATTGAGAAAAGTACACGATAATATCTATAGTTCTCTTCCAGACCCAGACTAAGCAATGGGATCACATTCCCTAAAGACAGGAGACAGGGTGATGGTAGAGAGACACATGAGAAATAACCTTGATCCAGGGTTTGATGGTGCCTTCCAACTGCTTCTGACAACATCCACTTCAGTCAAGTTGGAAGGAAAGTTGATGTGGATCCACGCTACTCACTGCAAAAAGGTAACCTGCCAGGAAGAGGAATGAAAGATGTGGCACCTACTGTTGACCCTAACCCTGGTGATGCAACCAGTGAACTAATTAAATAATGTCCTAAAAGAAGAATGGGACAAAAAATGATTAAATATCATCAGGTGTATATCACGGATGATATACATCATCCATGATAACATGGATGAATGAGAAAACCCAGGGACTGTTGGGATTGTACTCATAGCCCAGTCTCTGCAAAGAATATACCTTATCTGGCCCTTCCTCTTGACTCTGATGAGGTTTTTAATGACTCCTGTTTCTATAATGTTTCTTGGAGTCAAAGACATATATAAGAGAGTGTACATCACTATCAGTAGACTTTACCAACTTGTACCAGGTTTGCTTAACCAGGGGATACAAGAATATTGTACTGTCAATTCTGTTACTTGTTTCTATGGACACCATATGGGGTCGTCCATCCTTCCTAGGGTGATTGTCTGCCACATGCAGACGGGCATCATCTCAGGCTTCTCATTTTTATGGACAATTATGAAGGTACCTTGGGTCAGTCAAGTTAGGGTACAAGTCCTTTCCCCACTGGCGGTAATGACTTATATGCTTGGTGACCATATACTAGATATAAATCCTTGGACAATATGCATGCATTTCAGGAGCTGAACTAGGCAATGGAGGTAGCTATAAAATTGCTGCATGGGGGTTTTGCTCAACTCTTGTCCCCTATCCTTTCATCTCTTTGGGGTCCGGTAATCTGTATCAGACAGAGGAGTTGTGTTCCGGACAACACTTTGTTCTCTCGGTGAACCACTTGTCACCATCTTGCAAGGGGGCATGAATCTTTTTCTTAATAGTGAACTCCATTTTCCCTGACCTTACACTAGAGGTGTTTGGCAGACTATGGCTAATAATGCGCAATTCTGTGGGAATGGTATCAGCTTTAAATGGGACTTCTATGCTCAAATTTGCATTTCATCAACCACTTGCTTGGTGTTCCTGTCAGGTTTAATAGTAACTATGGGGGGGTCATCCCAACCTGCTATGGGACTTGGAACAAAGTGATTATCTAGATGATATGATACAAGCACAACTGATAATAGTCACAAATCAACACACTATAGTCCTCGATTACCTTACAACAGCATAGGGGAATTGTGTCAAATTATTAGACCTTCATGTTGTCGCTACATTGACCCCAAAGGAAATCTCCAAGTACAGGCAGGAATTGAAAAGGTCAGATAGAAAAATGGATTAAAGAACATCGGGAGACCCCTTCCCACAGCAGGCATTTTTTGATTTTTGTTTTTGACTTACCACATTCCAAACCCCATAACTTTGTTATTTTTCCGTTCACAGAACCACATGAGGGCTTAATGTTTGCAGGAAAAATTGTACTTTGTAATGGTAACATTTAATATTCCATATGATGTACTGGGAAGCTGGAAAAAAATTCAGAATGGGGTGGAAATGGAGAAAATCGTTGATTATATTGTTAATCTGTTTTCCCTTAGTCCTAACAGCAGCACAATATGGGGTATTTCTCCCCCTGTGTGTTGTTTAGGACAGGTGGAACTTTTAATTAGCACAAAAATGTGCTTACTAACCTGCCCTATAAGAGGGCACGAGAGACCTCCCTCACCTGTGTAAATTATAAAGTAAAAGAAACAAGATTTTAGGGAGGGAAGCCTTGTGCTGCTGTTAGGACTAAGGGAAAACAGATTAACAATATAATCAACGATTCCCTTACGTCCTACAGCAGCACAATATGGGGATATAGCAAGTAATTCCCCTAGGGAGGGTTTCCTCGCCTTACAACCTCAAGAACTGTCTGGCCAAAGGCAGTCGCCTCGGAACTGCGGACATCCAAACGATAGTGTTTGACGAAAGTCAGCTGGGATGACCAAGAAGCAGGCGCAAAAATTTGATCCAGTGGAAGCGAGCGATTCTCAGCCCAAGAAGTCGACACAGCCCTGGTCGAATGGGCTGTACAAAAAACTGGAGGAAGCAACCCTTGAGCAATGAAAGAAATTTTGATTGCCTCCTTAATCCATCTGGACAAGGAGGGTCTGGAAGCTTTAAGACCTCTGTCTTTACCATACATATTGATTAGGAGATTTTCAGCTCTCCTGAAAGATTGTGTCCGCGATAAGTAAATTCGCAGACACCTCACCACATCCAAAGTATGAAGTTTAAACTCCTCTTCTGAGGATGGATCCGGAAGGAAAACAGGAAAAGAAATCAATTGATTATAGTTATTACGTGAAGGAACCTTTGGGATAAAGCCAGGCAAAAACCTAAGGTGGACCCTATCCGAAAAAAATACAATATAAGGCTCTTTGGAGGAGAGCGCCTGTAGCTCTCCTACCCTTTTGGCAGATGTGATGGCTAACAAAAAAGTAGTTTTAAAGGCTAAAAATTTTAGCTCCGTAGCTTCCAGAGGTTCAAAAGGAGGACCACAAAGGCCTGAAAGGACCGTCGCAAGGTCCCATTGGGGAATAGGAGAAGATACCGCAGGTTTCAGCCTCGCCGCTCCTTTAAGGAATCTTGCAACCAGGGAATCCTGGGACAACCGTCTGTTTAAGTGGGCGGATAAAGCCGATACCTGTACCTTTAAAGTAGCAGGGGCAAGGCCCCTGTCCAAGCCATCCTGAAGAAAATCCAAAACATCAGAAGTCAAAGGATTAGAAATATCAACGCCTCTTTTGGAGCACCACTCCAAAAAAATCTTAGCCGTCCTCTGGTAATTCCTTTTGGTGGATTCAGCTCTAGCACAGGAAAGCGTCTTCAGGACGGCTTCTGACAGTCCTCTATACATTCGTAGGGACTGGTCAACCTCCAGGCTGTCAGGTTGAATCTCCTCAGATCCTGGCACTTCAGTGATCCTTGGGAAACCAGGTTCTGGGTGGGGGGAAGCCTCCAATATATCCCTCGACTCATCACCATGAGCTGGGAAAACCAAGCTCCTTTTGGCCAGAATGGAATGATGGCTATTACAGAGGCTTGGTCCTGTCTTATTTTCATCAATACTCTGGGTATCATAGGAATTGGAGGGAAAATGTATGACAGCCTGGACCTCCAAGGGATGGACAGGGCATCCACTGCCAAGGGATTGTCCTCCTGGTACAGGGAACAGAACGTCTCCACCTTGGCATTGAGTCGGGTTGCCATGAGGTCTATCTCCGGTAGACCGTATTTCAGGGTAATCTGATGAAACACTTCTGGATTGAGTGACCACTCTCCTGATACGGCACGACCCCGACTCAACCGATCTGCTACTGAGTTCAGGGAGCCCTTGATGTGAACCGCGGATAGATGGGTCAGATTTTTCTCTGCCCAGGAAAAAATCAGATCTGCCTCCCTGAGGAGGGATGATGATCTGGTGCCTCCCTGTCTGTTCACATATAATACCGTCGTCATGTTGTCCGAGCGAATCTTGACTGCTCTTCCCTTGAGAAGAGGAGAGAAATGGAGTAAGGCACGGTACACAGCTCTGAGCTCCTTCCAGTTGGACGACGTCCTTCCTTCTGGAGCGCTCCAGACTCCCTTTATGGAGTTTCCGTCCAGATGGGCTCCCCATCCCGTAAGGGATGCATCTGTAGTCAACAGGGTCCAACGAGGTTGGACCGTGGACCTTCCGTCCTTGAGGTGCAACCACCATCTGAGAGAAAGACGGGTCCTGGGGGAGAGTCGAATCCTCCTGTTGAGACCGGGCAGAGAACGATCCCAAATTCCTAGGATTTCCATCTGAAGAGGACGTAGATGCCATAAGGCCCAAGGAACCGCCATGATGGAAGATGACATCAGACCTAGGATTTTCATCACAGTTCTGATGGACGCTTTCGGCCTCCTGAAAAGTTGTCGAACCGCTGTAATTAATTTCTCTTTCCTTGCAGTCGCCAAGGAGATTTCCAGCCGGTCTGAATCTAGGAAGTAACCAAGAAACTTCCTTTTGGTTGAGGGGACGACTTCTGACTTCTCCCAATTTATGAGCCATCCCAGGCTTTGAAGCAGGGATATGGCAATCTGTAAATGCTGGAGCATAACAGACACTGACTGGGCTTTTATCAGCCAGTCGTCTAAATAAGGGACCACAAAGAGTCCCTGAAGCCTGAGGGCGGCTACTATGGGAGCTACCACCTTGGTAAAGGTGTGGGGAGCCGAGGAGATCCCGAAAGGGAGGGCCGAGAACTGATAATGCTTCCTGTGGCCGGAAACTATAACCGCAATCCTTAGGAACTTCCAAATAAGCGTCCTTCAGATCTAGGGTGACAAAAACGTCGCCCTGGAGAAGAAAAGAAGAAACTGAGCTTATGGTTTCCATGCGGAACCGTTTTTTTCTGATGAAACGGTTTAGATACCTCAGATCTATAATCATCCTCCATCTGCCTGCTGGCTTTGGAACTAGAAAAACGGGGCAATAAACCCCCAAACCTTCTTCTAGAGAAGGAACTTCTAGCGCTCCTTTGCGGATATACTCTTGAATGGAGCGTTCCAAAATACCTTGCTGAGACGAGGGAAGACGGCGAGTTAAGACGAACCGATCTCGGGGAGGACAGAGAAATTCGATTGCATAACCTCGCTGAATTAACTGTAAGACCCAAGGGTCCTGAATTTTTTTCCCGCCAAGCGCTGAGAAAAAGGGAGAGACGACCCCCGACAGGAATTTCGGCCACAGGAAGACAGCTTCTCATGTCAGGAACTGGGCTTCCTTCTATCTTTGATTTTGGGAAATCTCCGTCCAGAGCCTCTAGAATAATACCTATAGCCCCTCCGGGACTGCTGACCACGTTGAGGTGAAAAATCTCTGCCGCGGCCAGGGCCAAATCTGCCCATAAAAGACTGAGGCAAAGTCTTGCCTTTTTTATCAGCCAAGCCTTCTAAAATTTCATCCAGGCTACTGCCAAAGACTCTTCCTGACTCAAATGGTAAGGCACAAAGGTTATACTTGGAGATAAAATCAGCTCTCCAAGGTTTTAACCATAAGGGTCTCCTCGCCGCCGTGGAAAGCGCCAAGGACTTTGACGCCAGCCTTAATTGATAATGGGAGGCCTCAGCTAGGAATTCTGCCGCCAAAGAAGTCGAAGTTAAGAAGGAAAGTAACTCGTCTCTGGAGACACCAGAATCGATGTCCCTCATAAGCTGGAGCAAATCAGCCCGTAGTTTGGCTGAAACTTCACATGATGCAACAGCGACAGAGGTCTGAGCAGAGGCCGCTGAGTAGGCCTTCTTGAGAGTACTCTCCATGCGTCTGTCCATAGGATCCTGCAGATTTGCTCCATCCTCAGATGGTACTAGAGTGCGGCGAGATAGCTTGGCTACCGCTATATCCACCTTAGGGGGAGGACCCCACTGATCCAGTTAAGACTCTGTGATGGGGAACAAGGCCTTAAACCTACCAGTAGTTATAAAGGGTTTCTCCGGAAATTTCCACTCTGAAGACATTAACTTTCTTAATGTCTCATCCACTTGGAAGACCCTAGGCCCTCTATAGGTGGACGTGGAGGCTTCCCCATCAACATCACGGTCTTTAGACCGGATGGACTTCAGCATCCTATTGACTTTCTCGAGTGGGAAGAGAGGTCTGCTGGTATCTTCAGCGGAGTCATCAGAAGACAAAGTTTCATCCACAACCTGAAAATCTTCGTCCGAGACCCGCAAGAGAGGATGTTTTTCAAGACGTGGTCTCTTGGCGATCTGGGAGATAGAATTCCGGATCTCCTTGAGAGAGTCCTCCATGTATTCTTTCACCCATGTCACAACCTCACGTATGGATGGCTCCTCAGAAGGGGGGCCACGACACTGGCGACAGCGGGTGAATTCATAGCCGTCAGGCAAGGGAGTCTTACAATCTAAACAGGTTAAATGTTTACACTTGGAGGATTTCTTCCTCCTAAAATCTCCATCACCAGAGCTGGAAGCAGAAGAAGACATCTAAAAAGACCACAAAAAGTCACAGACAATAACAATACCAATATTACAAACCGCAACCAGAACCAGAAAGAGAGGGGTACCTTAAGGAGATCGGTCGTCGCAAAAAATGTAGCAACAGCACACGCAATAGTCAAATAGGGTAATCTCTGAATCACAGAGGAGAATTCTACTCCTTAGCAATAGGAGAGCCAGAAAATCACAGCCCAACCGAAATGGACTATGGGACATTTTAAAGGCAACCATAAGTGGAGGCGGAGCCAAACACAAAACTAATCCACAATGAAAAAATTCTTAGGAAATCATGCAGCAAGGCCAGCGATATGAATCGACCATTCATATAATATATGAACAAGAATGAATAAATATTACTTACCTTCCTGAGATTTATAGCACCAAAACGGGTCAAATGCCATAATGAAACATAGAGGAGCAAAAGCCTAAGTCAGAGGCTCAAACAACAAGCAGCAAAAATCAATTCTATATTTTGCCTTTAAATTTTAAATTTCCAAACTTACCGCACTTTTTCGGAGAACCGGAAGTAGGCACGAAGGAGTCCGGCGAAATCCGTCCGCACGGGAACCCGGACACAGAGAAGGGTTCCGGCCGTCGCAAAGTCCGACGTACCCTCCGGGTAGGCCGAAGCCTACCGCCGGCCGAAGAATTACCGACAGAAGCGCTGAGAAGAAGGAACGCAGGCCGGCAACAGAAGGAAACGACCACCTCAAGGTAAGAAAAAACCCCTTAACTCTAGAGAGGTCACAAGAGACCTCCTCCACCTGTCCCACACAGGACAGAAAAAAACACAGGTGAGGGAGGTCTCTCGTGCCCTCTTATAGGGCAGGTTAGTAAGCACATTTTTGTGCTAATTAAAAGTTCCACCTGTCCTAAACAACACACAGGGGGAGAAATACCCCATATTGTGCTGCTGTAGGACATAAGGGAAACTGCATTTGTGAGACTTTCTTAGGGGCTTTGTCTTTATAGCCAAAATGACATGTCACCTGTATTCTATGGGTCGGTATGAAACCAGGGATACCAAATTATAATTATTTTTTTTTACGTTTTAACCCCTAAAAAAATTCAAAACTTTGCAAAAAAAAAAAAAAAAAAAATTCTGACACCTGTAACTTTTTTTATAATTCCATGCTGGGGTAGCAGCGGTAGCGGTGTGAACCGAGAGCAAGGCAGGTGGTTTGGACTCCGCAACCAGAAATGAACGCACACGCGGTAGTTCAAGAAAAGAATATATATTTACTATAAGTTAATAAAGGCTATTTGAAGGTAAAATGACAGGGATAAAGACAAGCAAAATATACAATATAGCATGAACAATTTCAAGGCAAATTCTGCAATGGTTTCTACTTTTACTCTGTCCACTTCTGCAGTATGGACACTGAATGAACAATATACTCAAAACTATCCCTAACTGACCCTGACATCACATTTGGGTGCACCCCCTTTTCCCCAGTGGTCCAGGTGGACCACTTACAGTCCGTAGAAGCGCGCGGTGGGGCCCAAAGTCGGTCCTTTCTTTTATAGTGAAGCGTCCTCTCCTCACTGTTATCAGGATCTTGGGAGAAATGAAGTCCTCTTTAACAGGGAAACCCAATGAATGCAATGTAATCCAACAGCAGATTCCACTCAGCACACTGACAGTCCTGCCGAATCCATACACTGAGCTGGGTTGTAAGCCGGGGTTTAGCAGGTGCTGTCCAGTACATCAACAGCACTGCGAGTCTCTATCTGTGGTATCCATATACACAGTCACAATGTCAGTCTCACTGATCAGCCACTGAGCACAGTTCCTTTCACATGGACTCACTAGTCCTGTTGTCTCTTTACACTCTGTTTGTCTCTGGACCAAGATACAGCTTAGCTGTACAGAAAAATCTCCACACCAGTTCAATACAACACTTGCCAAGATGGCTGCTGCTCTCTGTCTCGTCACTTCCTGCTTCTCTGCTCACACTCTGTCTGCAGAACAGGCAGGCTGACATAAAAGGGGGGGGGGGTCTCACTCCAGCATCATGTCACAATTACAATGGCTGCTGTCTTAAAGGAACAGAATCACAGAAATACATTCAACATTAACAGTTTATACAGACAAATGAAGCTTAGGACAACATTGGCTGTCTCTTACAGTGGCTGCTACAGGGCCCGGGACATTTGGGGGCCCGAAGGTTTTTTTTTTTTTTTTTTTAATAGGCCGTTACCTGCTGGAGCAACCCCAGCAGGTAATGGGCCCTATTTACTTAACAATCCCCGATCCTGCCCATGGCCGCCTGTGCTTCCCATTCTGTGGAGACGGAGGTGACTGTGAGCAGGAGCGGGGATCGGTAAGTGAGGCCGCGGACCGCGAACCCCACAAACACTGCTATCATTATACTCGGGGGTCTTTTCAGACCCTCGAGTATAATGATCGGAGGGAAGGGGGAGGTGAGGAAACATAAAAAAAACACTGTAACTTACCTCTTCTATGCTCTGCAGGCTTCGGGCCTGTTTGGTGAGGTCACGTGGGCCGGGTCTGCGTCTTTATGCATCAGGACGCCGGCCCAGCTCACACGAGATCTGGTCTAACATTGAAGATTGCCAAAGTAGCGGGGAGTGGCCGGAGTCAGGGAGAGGTAGGTAACATTGTTTTTTTGTTTGTAACCTCCCCTGGGTCTCCGACCATTATACTATTATATTATACAGAGTATAATAATTGTTCATGGGTGGTCCACAATGGGGCATAATACTGTGGACAGGGGCCACTATGGGGCATAATACTGTGTGCAGGGGCCACTATGGGGCATACTACTGTGTGGAGGGGCCACTATGGGGCATAATACTGTGGACAGGGGCCACTATGGGGCAAAATACTGTTTGCAGGGGCCACTATGGGGCATACTACTGTGTGGAGGGGCCACTATGGGGCATAATACTGTGTGGAGGGGCCACTATGGGGCATAATACTGTGTGGAGGGGCCACTATGGGGCATAATACTGTGTGCAGGGGCCACTATGGGGCATAATACTGTGTTCAGGGGCCACTATGGGGCATAATACTGTGTGCAGGGGCCACTATGGGGCATAATACTATGTGCAGCGACCACTATGGGGCACAATAGTGTGTGCAGGGGTGGGGGGGTTGGAGGGGGGTGGTCCGGGAGAGGGTGGCGGTTTCGGGGGGGGGGGGCATGTCAAATGTTCGCCTTGGGTCCCAGCCATTCCTAGTTACGCCACTGATTCTGTGTATGGCAGAGACGTAGCTAGAGGTTCAGCACAGGGGTGCTAACATGTCCAGGTGGGCCCCCAACTTAAGTATACCAATATTATCACTATACGGTGACCGAATAGTGGTATACAGTTGTGCTAAAAAGTTTACATGCCTCGGCAGATTTTTTTGTTTTTTTGGCCTTTATTCAGAGAATATGAATGATAATACAAAAACGTTTTCTCCACTCATGGTTAGTGGTTGGTTGAAGCCATTTATTGTCAAACTTCTGTGTTTTCTCTTTTTAAATCATAATGACAAGCCAAAACATCAAAATGACCCTGTTCAAAAGTTCACATACCCTGGTGATTTTGGCCTAATAACATGCCCAGAAGTTGACACAAAGAGGTTTGAATGGCTACTAAAGGTAACATCCTCACCTGTGACCTGTTTACTTGTAATCAGTGTGTGTGCATAAAAGCTGAGTGAGTTTTTGGGATCCAGACAAACTGTTGCATCTTTCCTCCAGCCACTGACGTTTCTGGATTATGAGTCATGGGGAAAGCAATAGAATTGTCCACGGATCTACGGGAAAAGGTAGTTGAACTATATAAAACAGGAAAGGGATACAAAAAGATATCCAAGTTTATAATGCCAGTCAACAGTGTTCAAACTGTGATTAACAAATGGAAACTCAGGGGCTCTGTAAAAACCAAACCACAGTCAGGTAGACCAACCAAAATTTTGTCCACAACTGCCCGGAAAATTGTTCAGGATGCAAAGAATAACCCATACATAACATCAACTGAAATACAGGACTCTCTGAAAACTATTGGTGTGGCTATTTCAAGATGCACAAAAAGGAGGCACTTGAAGAAAAATGGGCTGCATGGTCGAGTTGCCAGAAGAAAGCCATTACTGCGCAAATGCCACAAAGAATCTCACCTTCAATACGCCAAACAGCACAGAGACAAGCCTCAAAACTTCTGGAACAAGGTAATTGGGAGTGATGAGATAAAAATCGAACTTTTTGGCCACAGCCATAAATGTTACATTTGGAGAGGTGTCAACAAGGCCTATGGTGAAAGGAACACCATTCCTACTGTAAAGCACTGAGGTGGATCACTGATGTGGGGATGCGTGAGCTTCAAAGGCACAGGAAACTTGGTCAAAGTTGAAGGAAGGATGAATGCAGCACCTTATCAGAAAATACTGCAGGCAAATTTGCACTGATCAGCCAGGAAGCTGTGCATAGGACGTACTTGGACTTTCCAACATGACAACAATCCAAAACACAAGGTCAAGTCAACCTGTCATTGGCTACAGCAGAAGAAAGTGAAAGTTCTGGAGTGGCCATCTCAGTCTCCTGACCTCAATATCATTGAGCCACTCTGGGGAGAAATGTCATGTGGCGGAAATGTCGTGGAAAAAAAAGGCTACGTTTTACAGTTCCTGCAAAGTGGATGGGATTCTTGCAAATCCCATCCACACATTGCCGAAAAATACATGCAGCATGTCAATTATACCTACGGAAACACTGGTGGTTCCCTAAAGGTATAATGGAAGCAGAAAGTCCACACAGGAAACCTTAATAAAGTCCAAGTACCACCTTAATTAAATTAATTGCCCCCATATATTATGCCCCTGATTCCCCCTGACATAAATACTGCACCCCTAAAGACACCTTATATCAATGACCAACCCTTTATGTTCATAATACCCACTAATGACCTCTTATATAAATGATGCCCCCTAATGACCCTTGTGACAATTTGGGGGGATTAGTCTCAAATGGCGGCAGACTCCTGGTCACTCAATAGCGCCCTCTGGGTTCAAATACTCACATACCCTCCCCCTCAGCTCACTACCCATGGGGTGAGCTACAATGGGACGAGACATCCTATGTCGAAGTCCCTCTTCAACCATGTATGCCTGTCCAGTGTCTCTCCAGAAGTCCCAGTCTGGCGGCCTTTTCTTCCAAATTCTGCTCCGTCGAGTTTTCCGTTTTCTCATCACTTTAACTGCTACGCCAAGATCCTGGCCATTCTGTGCAAAGGCAAGGTTTACTTCATCACCTTCACAATTCGCCATACAGGATCACATCATTTTCATCACATTTCTCGCCATAGTCTTCAGCCATCCCATTGCATGACTTTGATACCTTTAGTGAATAGCCGTAAGAATCTTCATCTTCTCCTATCATGAATCCACAGGAGCTCAGTGACCCACTAACACGTACTTCATGCACATCAATGTCTTTAGAGTATAAATGTTTCACGGGTACCTTTTCCGTAACCTTCATCTCAAAGCAAACTTTGCAATCACCATCAAGGCTTAGAGGTTTAGGAGACATAGGCTGCTTGCTCTCCTCTTTGTTTGAGATACACAAGCTCTGTACCGCAATATCTTCTCCTTCTGCACAAGGGCCATACAGTACACCCTCACAAAATAGATCACGCTGAACTACATTTTCTGGTATGTCTTTAACAACTGCCACATCATATATTGGAATGGTTTCTTTATAATACTTCCACATCTGTACGGCAGCCGGAGAACCACTTCCATACTCTAGTCTTACCTCCTCTTTCTCATACGCATAACTTCCTGGAGGCATGTTGCGGTACTGTGATAGATTGCAAGAAATTTCATGCCAACCCTTTTCTGACAGTACAGGAGCTGGTGATATCGTCATCTCAACATTCTCCAAGTTATTTTCATTCCCTGTGCTAACACCGGAGGACTGGGATACCAAGTTTTCAACATCACAGTTTTTACTGTCAGTACCCAGATGCTTTTTGGTTACACTTTCTGGCTGCCTTAATGGCTCTGCTTTCTCTGCCTCTATGCTGGCAGCTTTCTCCAATTCTAATGCCTTCTGTAGCGCACAAATCTCTGATTCCAGCTCCAGAACTTTTTCCATTGCCACATTTTTCTGCACAGCCTCCATCTCAGTTTTTACTAGTGCACCTTGCAGATTTTCCTCAATCCTTCGCACTGCATCCTGGATGATATTTTCTGCTTCCCTCACTGTTCCCTGAATTATATTGAACTGATCCTCCACCATCTTCTGATAAAAAGTTTGCCGATGAGCAGAAGTTTTGTCAAGTCTTTCATTCAAGTCCCGTATCTCAGTGGCTCTCTTATCTTGCTCTTGGTTGAATAAAGACTCTGTCTCTTGAGTCACGTTTTTCAGGGATAGCAGCTCTGATTCTTTAGAGGTTAACAGGCTCTGCAGCGAGTCCTTCTCAGCTTCTAGTGCTGCCAGCTTTGAAGATAGTGCAGATGTCGACTGTTCAGTATTGGATAAAGACTGCTGCAATCAATCCAATTCTTCTCTTTTAGATTCAACTTCGGTTTTTAACTGTTCTATCTGAAAAGTGTGCTCTTGCAACTTTATTTCTGACTCGCGCTTCACTTGATCCAGCTGAAACTCCAGCTGTTCCTTGATGCGTGTAACTTCCTCCTGTTTGTCCACTTGCACCTTTAGTTTAGCAACAAGCATTTTTAGATCTACAATCTCAGCAGATAAATCAGACATTTTTTTCCTCAACCTGAATCCTCAAGTCTTCTATCTGGAGGTCCAATTCTATTTTGGCCTTTTCCAGCTTGTCAAAAGCATTAGCTTTGTTCTCAATATCTGCACAATATCTGCACAGATTCCAGGTTTTTCTCAACTTCATCCTTGGATCTAACCAAATCCTCCATTTCAGTGTGCAGTTGCTTGTTGAGCCTCTCTAACTCGGCCTTCAATTCAAGGGCCTCTTCTAGGGAGCGAGCCAAGGCAAGAGCTTTGGTCTCTTTTCCACGAGCCTCTGCTTCAGCATGGTCACATTCTTCTGCATATCTAGCAGAAAGAGCCTTCTCTTCACCAAGCAGCTGATCAAACTTTTTCTGCTTCTTTTCCAAATTCGACGTTGATGATCAAGATCCACACCTATATCTTCTAGTTCCTGCTGCAGTCTAATTTTCGTCTTCTCAAGTTTGTCATAAGCAGCAACCTTCTCTTCAAACTGTTGATTTGTAGCTTCTAGCTCCTTTTGCAACTTTTCCTTTAGTTCTTCAACAGAGTCCAAGGACCCAATAATAACCTCCATTTTTTTCTTCATATCAGTCACCTGAGCCTGCAGTGTTGAAATCTGCTTTGTCAAATCTCTTTTTGCTTCCTCCTCTTCCTCTAGTTGCTCAAGGAAACCATTTTTCTCATCTTCCATTTGTTTTAGTTTTGTACTAAGGTCAAGCTTCTGTCAAGTTTCTTCTTGCAAAAGTTCCTGAGTGTCCTGAAGCTGAGATTCTTGGAATCTTTGGAAAGTTTGATAAACTTGCTGTCTGCTTGAGAAAGAAGCCCTGTGACTTTATCCAATTCCACCTGTAGTCTGTTTGCCTTGTCTAGCAGCTCTGCTTGAAACCTGTCCCCTTCTGTGACTTTTAGCTGCAGCACTTGAAGTTGAGTCTCTACTTTTTTGTGACTCTCCTGTAAGGCTTGCACTTTCTGAGCATGGATAGACGACATCTCCAACAATTATTTGTCTTTATTTTGCAAAACAGACAATTTCTATTTATCTTCACAAGATCCTGACAGCGCTCTCTCCAGGCTACATATTCTAGCTTTGAGTTCCATTTCTCTTTGTTCCAGAACTCCCGCTCTGCTCTGCCATTCGTTGTCTTCACTATTTAGGCGAACCTGCTTTAGTTCATGCAAGTTTTGCTCTGACTGCAATGTCTGCACCACAGATTCTAAATTACTCTCTCGGTCAGACACATGCTTCCTCAGCTCTGCAATTTTATTTTCTTTGTCAGTTAATGCAGCCGAAAGTTTTTCATACTTCCTGACTTGGTCATCCAGACATTCTGACTGACACTGCAAAAATTCACTTCTCTCACGTTTAGCAGTTTCAAGGTCATCTCTTAATTTTTCAATGACACTCTCTTTGGCAATGGAGTCTTGAACATGCTGCTTCTTTAAATCCTGCAATTGCTTCTCAAGCACTTGCTTTTGCTCTATACTCTGTATAACTTTATTAGATAGAGCACATTTCATTTCAGCAAACTCCTTCTTAGTGTCCATTCCAGGCAAACCCAGTACCACATTTTCACAATGACTAGGATATAACCTCTTCAAAGAGTCAAGCTCTTTCTTTAACTTAAGGTTCTCTTTTTCTGATACCTCAAGTTGCCATTTCCAATCAGATATTTCATCTTCATAAATGAACCTGATGGTTTTAATCTCATCTTGAAGCTGCTGCACCATAATATTTTCATCTTTGTTGCTTTGATGCACTCCAGTATGAGACGTACAGTCAGCAGGGACATATTCATTCATAGAACAGAGGTGCTTTAGAAAAACTGAGTCACCATCATGCAACCCATTATCTTTACTTGCACTCCACATATTCTGTTCCGGGTTTTGTGTCTCTCTGCATTCAGACTGCTGCATTAATAAACTTGTGCATAACTTCTCTGCTTTTTTACAAGCTGAAACTCTCTTTTTCTTGCCCATGGTTTACTAACAAGATTACACAATATTCCACAGCAACCCTGGGTTCAACCGGCAGCACCTTTTTGCTATCTTCTGCAGTCACATGTATTCAAACAGTTAACTTATGAGGCACTACAACAACCAGCATTTTCTTCTGTCTTCCACAGAAAACACAAACATGGCACCATAGCCTTTCACATAGACTGTTTGCAATATCCAGCTTCTACACACATTGCTTACTTTTTTGCCATCAGCAAGCACTTTACAGACTTCTGAGCCACAGTATACACAAAGTCCATTCCCTGGATTCCTCTTCCAGAGTTTTACTTTCACCAGTTTTTTGCACACACATTGCTATGTTGCAATTCCACTCACCCCTTCCTGGGTCTCTCCGTTGAAATCACAGATTTCTTCCAGCTGTAGGCCACAATGCACACTTAGCAGTACTGCTGTCACCAACCACTTGTCTTCCAGGACTTGCGTGGATCTCTTTATGCCCGAATCCGTAGCACCATATGCGACAATTTGGGGGGATTAGTCTCAAATGGCGGCAGACTCCTGGTCCCGACAGCAGTGGTTTGTGGTACTGGGCGCCGGAGAGACAGCGTTCAGACGGTGCCAATTTAAAACAAAAATGGCTTTTTATTCAGCTTAAGTGCAATATAACAAAACAAAAACCTAGGCCACGCATAGGCCCTAACTCACTGCTTGACCCCTATCTATCCTAGGGGAAACAAGCAGCCTGACTTATGCTCCGCTTGAGCCAAAAGTCCCCTGTGGACCCCAGCCCTTCTGGGACAGACCGCCTCTCTGTCCTTGGCTGGTTCCACAGTTCCTGCATCCAGCAGGACTCGATGGCAGCTCTGCCGCTGTAACCACTCCCCTTGGAGTTACCCCCCCACCCATAGGTGTGGCTGAGGGCCTTTTCAGGCCTGGGCCTGGGTCGCTCAATAGCGCCCTCTGGGTTAGCATACTCACACCCTATATAAATAACCTCCCCCCTTGTATTCATAATGCCCCCTAATAGTCCTTACATAAATCCTCCCTTATAGTTGTAATTTCCCCTCCTAACATCCCCTTATACTATTAAATTACTCACAACTGCGCTTAAAACAAACAAAAAACAAACGAAAAAAAGAAAGTTATACTCACCTACCTGTGATCCTTTCATGAACGGAGCCACCGCCTCCTCCCTGTCCACAGGCCTGAAGTGGCTTGTGGTTTACAAGACAGTTAAACTGCAGGATGGATTTTAGCTAGATTAGTGTTTGCAGACTATGGGAGATTCACTATATTACTATTGTATTATAGCTATGACAAGCCGAGGAACCTTCATAAGTTGGCCTGCAACGACAAAGGGGGCATCTTTTCTACTTTAGGGGGAATATTGGACTACAATGCCCGCGATCAGAGTGGACTCACAGGGGATGTCGGGAAGGGGTTAATCTCATCTTTTTTGCTCATCAAAGCAGAATCCACTTAACACACTATCCAGCTGTGTCGTGTTTTGATTCTTTGAGCGCTCATATACCAGTTTGGACTTTGAATTTGGACTTCTATACGGTGATACTTAGAGCAGATTGCACTCACATGGCATGTAAGAATATGTATGCATATCTATATCTATAGTGACCAAGAATGTCTCTGTAAAATGCAATCATACAATCTGAACTCATGACACAACACTTCCTAGTAAGGGTGGGTTCACACCTGCGCTGCAGTCCGTCTGTTGCCAATCCGAGTGAAAATCTCAGGGAACGGGATTGGCATCGGATACAGACCAGTCAGCGACGCATTGGTTAAAAACCCATTCATTTGAATGGGTTTTTAAAGCAATGCGAGGGTGTCCGATTGCACTCTCTGCGCTGCGAAGCCGTTTTTTTTTGTCGGACACGAAGTCCTGCCTGTCCGACTTTGTTTCCGACGAAAAAAAAGGATTCGCAGCGCAGAGGGTGTAAGCGCACACCCGCGCATTGCTTTAAAAACCCATTCAAATGAATGGGTTTTTAACCAATGCGTCGCTGACTGGTCTGTATCCGATGCCAATCCCGTTCGCCAAGATTTTCACTCGGATTGGCAACGGACGGACTGAAGCGCAGGTGTGAACCCACCCTAAGTCTGTGTTCACACGGTGCATTTTTGCTCAAAAATATATGCTTTTTTTTATTGGAAAATCGCAAGTGGTTTTAGAAATCTGCAAATGCAGTTTTTTTTTTAAAAAAAACCACATGCATTTTTCAAAAAACACATGTGGTTTTCCAATTTTTGGGCAAAAACACACCTTGTGTAAACACAGCCTGCGCAGGACCCTGCATGATGCTGATGATCAAGCATTCACATCTATTGAGAGAAACACATATGGATTGCTAGCCCAAAAGGATGCATTTACCATGCTGCTGCCTCTAATAGCTCTAGTGATCATCTAGATGTGTGAAGCAGAAGCCGGCTTCTCAGGTTATCAGGGCCAACCCCCACCTCTTCCTGGCTGCTCTGGCAGTCAATAAGGTTTAGACAAATTCTGCTTTCATTAGTAATTTCTGGTTTTGGGTAGACACAGTATATGGAGCAACATGTTTTGTGACACTACAAACAAACTATACTACATCCTGTCAATTTATACAAATGCTATTAACACATATGTCCAGGATTAAAAAAATGGGTTTTGTCCATGACATGTGGCTATTATTGCAGCTCAGCCATATTCACTTGAAATGTGATATTATCATTGCAAGTATATCATCAACAAGGTCTAATAGGTTATTTGGAAATCAACTCATAAGAAACAGACAAGCGACAAGTTCTTGGCTGCAAAATCAGCTAAAAACTGAGCTGTCTTCTGCTCAGGTTTTGAAGACCATTACCGTATGTGAATCTGGCCCACAGAAGAATCCTCTCATGTTCTGGTGGCCACTTCATCCTAATTCTAGCTGTTAACCGATCTGTTCCTACTACAGATAATACTAATCTGATAAGGTAAACAAATGTCAGATCTGTAAATGGTTGGAATAATACATTAATGTAAGACATAATACTATTGAACAGTAAAATAGAGTAATATATTAAATGTTTTACATATTTCCAGTAAACCAACACCTGGCTCACTTGATAAACACATGGCACATTGTTCTCAATGCAAAATACATTTATGCAAAAGCAAAGTCATTACATATTATACTTTTATGTATTCACCTAACTTCCAGTACAGTAACATTTGTGACCAGCTGTTATTCACTTTTTTATGTTTCTAGACAGATATACAAGAACAAGGGAAGAACTAAGATAACCTATGAAAACATGACTTTTGCTCTGTACATAGTGTTGTATGCAAACCTTAATAATAGCATTTAGAACATAGACAGACTTGCAGCTTTCTTCTGCATTTTTCATGAAACTATGAATACTGAGCATCTTTTTAGAAAATGTTCTCTATTTCTTTTGTTGACATATGCTATATGGCAACAAATATTGGGACACCCCTATTTGTCATTGAATTCAGGTGTTTCATTCAGTCCCATTATCACAGGTGTATAAAGTCCAGCACCTAGCCACAGGGCCGGTTTTAGACAAAGTGGGGCCCAGGACAAAATTAAAAGCGGGGCCCCAAATGCTGATATGCAAACAACACCATCGTTTTCCAGTGGCAACCCCTATAATAACACCTCCTTTCTGCCACCAAAAAAGTAATAACAAGCCCCATTTTATCACACACAATTCAAATGAGCACCTTTGTAGCACCTAATAGATTTTTGCACCCAGTCAACAGTTATTATAGCGCCTCCTTATAAATAATAGTCCCTGCTTATAAATAATATTACACCCTTATCAGTAATAGCTCCCTTATAAATGATAAATAGTGCCCTGTATCAGTAATATCCCCCCTTATCTGTAACAGTCACCCCATAAAAATAATACTGCTGCCTTATTAATAATAGCCCTCGCATAAATAATAGTTACCCTTATAAATAATAGTCCTCATTATCACTAATAGTCCCCTTTATAAATAAGCCCACTTAACAATTATACACCCTTATAAATAGTTGCCCTCTTATAAATAATAGCTTCTCCTTATAATGGATGCCTTATAATAGTTCCCCACTTATAAATAATAACCCGTCTTATAAATAAAAGTTCCCCCTTATAATAGCCCCCTCATATTTAAGTTTCCCAATTATATATAGTAACCCACCCTTATATATAATAGTTCCTCTCTTATGAATAAGAGTCCCCTTATATATAATAGTTCTCCGTTATACAGTGTCGGACTGAAGGGCCTTAGGCCCATCAGAGGAACTTGTTCTGGGGCCCCACCCAACAACTTCCTGCTAATAGCCTACACCACGGCTCCTTCACTAAAGTCTTACATATGTGCTGACTATCTGGTGTTACTGAGTATGTTCCCAGTATAGTCAGCCCCTATAGTACTGTGCAGGCCCCAATAACTCCATGGCCAGTTCATGCACAGTACTGTATGGGGAATGACATGGCTATGGAGCACTACACGTATGTGCAAGATTATAGTGAGGGAGCTGTGATGCAGACATAGCACACAGAGCTGCCAGCAGGAATATTGAGCCCCCCCACAGTATAATGCTCCACATGGTATATAATGCTTCACAGTATAAAATGCTCCCCTAAGCCCTCCAGTTTCCCCACATGGTATATAATACTCCACAGTGGCCCACACAGTATACTACCCCTTAGTGGCCCCAGACAGTACAATATGCTCCCCAGCAGCCCCACACAATATAATATGCTCCATACAGTATAATATGCATCCCACAGTGCCCCCCCCAGTATAATGCTCAGAGTGGCCTAACACAGTATAACATGCTCCACAATGGCCTCCACACAGTATACAGTAATATACTCCCCAGAGGGGTTCCCCCAGTATAATGCTCCACAGTGGTCCCCCACAGTATAATATGCTCCCCACATTCCCACCCAGGATAATACTCTACAATGGCCCCAAAGAGTATAATATGCTCCAGAGAAGCCCCACACAATATAATACACTCCACAGTGGCCCCACACAGTATAACAGGCTCCCCACACTGCCCCTTCCCCCCAGTATAAAGCTCCACAGTGGCCCATAGTATAATATGCTCCCCAGAGTGTCCCCCAGTATAATGCTCCACAGTAGGCCCCATGCAGTATAATATGCTCCCCAGAGGGCCCCCTAGTTCCCCCCCCTGAATAATGCCCTACAGTTGCGCCACGCAACGTAATATGCTCTGCAGATGTGCCGTCCAGAATAATGCTCCACAGTGACCCCACACAGTATAACATGCTCCAGAATGGCCTCCACACAGTATAATATACTGCCCAGAGAGGTTCCCCCACTATAATGCTCCACAGTGGGCCAAAACAGTATACTATGCTCTCCAGAGGGCCCCCCAGTATAATGCTCCAAAGTGGTTTCACAGAATATAACATGCTCTCCAGAGCCCCCCACATTATAATGCTCCACAGAAGCCCCACAGAATATAACATGCTCATCAGAGGGCCTCCTCCCCCAATATAATGCTCCACAGTGGCCCCATACAGTATAATATGCTATCCAGAGGGGCCCCCCAGTATATTATACTTGCTCAGTTTGCCCCCCCCCTAACGCCGGCCCTGCCTAGCCATGAAGTCTGTCTTTAGGCTTAGGCCCCCTTTGCGGAAATGCAGCTTATTTTCTTGCAGATTTTGCTGCAGTTTTTTGAGCCAAAGTCAAGAGTGACTACAAAAGGAATGGGAAATATATAAGAAGTATTTAAACTTCTCCTTTCTGCTCAATTAGCTCCTGGAAAACACAGCAAAATCTGCAACAAAAAAAAGCTGCTTTCCATAACGTGGGGTGTCAGCCTTCAAAAGATTTGTGAAAAAATAGTTCATTCTAAAGAGTCAAATGAATTCCAGCGTGTTACTGTAGTAGGACGCCACTGTTGTAGCAAGTCAGCTTGTGAATTTTTTTTCCCTCCTAGGTATTTCACAATCAAGTGTTAGTGGTATTATTGTCAAATGGAAGCATTGGAAGTTATAGACTGCGGTCACTGAGTGCTGAGGTGTATAGTGGATAAATGTCACCAACACTCTTCTGATTCATTAACTGCGTGTCAAGAGTTGCATGCCATCGATTTTTATAGCTGAGCATCACCAACAGGGCCAGTTTTAGAGAAAGAGTGGCCCTAGGCAAAATTCAAAGATCGACCTCAAAAATTGAAATACCGTACCAACAACTTAGTCACTTCAAGTTGATTTAGAAAGTGCCATGTGAACATACCCTAAGGGACCTATTAGGCCAAAAGAATTTTTTGAAGAGTTGATTATTGATCAGCGCTCATTCACACTGGCCTCATTACAAATGTGGATGCAGAGCAACATACAGGAGGAACCTTAAAAATGTTAATGTTTCTCCTTCAAGTACTATCATTGTTTGCTGCCAGAACAGTGCAGATTACACAGAGCGATGTGCTGCCAGTGAAAAATTATTCTATTGGACTTTAAAATTGAAAGATCACATGATATATGAGCAAATGGAAGTTCCATTCTCCAGACCAGATTCAATCCTGGAAACGCAGCCAATATACGGTCTGGATTTTTATGGACCATATTTGCCTCAGAGCTTGTGGTATAATGCTGTCCAATCAGTGTGGAGGGTGTCAGAAGGGTTTAATTGTGATAAAAAATGCTAAATTCAAAATGACTGCAAGGTTTACACACACACACACACACATATATATATATATATATATATATATATATATATATATACTATACAGTGTATATATATATATATATATATATATATAGTGGGGAAAATAGCTCAGTAGCAGCAGTAGTGCGGACCCAAACAGTCAGAGACAGGGACACAATGTCGGGTGAAAACAGGTTTTACTCTGTTGTATTTATTTAAAAAACAGCAAAATAAAACCAAACCTTACTTCAGGCACAAAAATGCAAACAAAAACACTGCTCATCTGAGCACTAACTAAACAGTACAAGTCCTAACTATACATGTGGTTTGCTCCAGCCACACAAACAAAACAAACAGCAGTCACTATCACAATCAGGTGCCAACAGACTTTAGGGCTCCAGAACAGACCCAGGCACCTCTTTTCACTCCCAGGATCTGCACAGAGTGAAGGCTTTCCAGCCTTTTTTTGGCCCAGTGATGACTCCAGCCGTCACACCTGGGCTGAGGACTAAACCCTAGCAGAACTGGACCACACAATTACCAGACACATGTGAGGAACCTGGAGGATACATAACGTGATTCCAACACCCTGCCTACCACCTTCTCACAATAGCCCAAACTTCTGTAATTGGTTAAACTGCTGCAGTGTGATATCCTATCACAGAAGGCAACAAAAAACAAAGAAAAGTCACTGAAAAATGATTTTCCAATGACATTTCAGTCTGTGCCCCACGATGCCAATACACAGCATTTTGGCTACGCCATGTCTTTAGGCTGTGGCTCAGTAAGTGGGGCCCTAGCCTTAAAGGGGTTTTCCCATCTCACTTTTTCAGCAGCTTTGCCTGCTGTCTCCTCTTCTCACTTCCTGCATCCCCCCCAGGTTGCTGAACATGACACTATGAAGTATCACAATACTCACTAGAAATCTAATATAAATATAGATCAAATGACATGCAGATGCTTCTAGAGATGGACTCAGTGTTATCTGTGTGTTTACATAGTGAGATAACAGACTGAGCTTTATCAGCAAATTGCAATTAGCTGAACTGATATGTGCCTCTCTGCTGGCAGAACTAACAGCTAGTGCAGTGAGTGAAGTCACTTCTCCTTTCAGACAGGTCTATCGTGATATGGCACACATGGGAACCCCTGGGAAACGGAGATGGCTGTAAGCACGAATGAGGATCATTAAGTAAATAGAGCCTGTTACCTGCTAGGGTTACGCCAGCAGGTAACGGCCTATTAAAAAAGAAAAAGCAGCAGGGGCCCACTGGGCCCACTAATGTCGCAGGCCCTGTAGCAGCCACTAAAGACTGTTAAATAGAGCCTGCCAAATGGAGCCCCCTTCAGGAAGGGAGTGTGAGGAAACAGATGCAGCGTTGAGCTAAGCAGTGAGTCCCAGCACCAGTCAAACCAAATCAAAATGGTAAAAACCGTGCTGAACGTCCTGCGCTCTCCCAACCGCACTGAACCCCACCCCCCAGAGATGTTCACCAGGGCCCCTGATGGTGGGGATGGACTTGGAAGCTACTGATGGGCAGAGCGGCACATGTCAGAGCGCGCCGGATGCACAGCACACCACCAGACACAGCAGAACAGAAACCAGAATCACTTGCCAGTAGTAGCAGGAGTAGGGATGTCAGTCTGCAGAGTAGAAAGCAGCGGATGACGGCAGGCAGTAGATGGCAGCAGGGTTCCAAAGAGTTGTCGTACAGTCCGAGTTGTGAGCATGAGGTTAGCGAAGTACAAAAGGGAAATCCAAATAAATGTGTCAATCAAGCCGGGTCAGTAACAGGAGAGTAGAGCAGTACCAAATCAAAGTTAGGAGGACAAAGTCTGAAGGCAAGCCGGGGTCGTTAGCAGGAGAGGGAGAACAAGGTACAAAATCAGGAGGCCAGAAGGATAGTCAAACAACAGAAGCAGGAGGTCTAGGCAAGAGGTAACAGAACAGGAAATATGCAAAGCTTACTACCGGGGAAAATTGAATAGCCAGCGATTACCTGGAGCGGAAGTCCCGAATATAAAGGTTTCGACCGAGCACCTGTCCGGGTGGGGAAGGACCGGCAACCCCCACATACTGTCGCGGAGGTTCTGGCCCACCTCCCTAGGGGCCGGAAGGAGCACTTAGAGGAGAGGACCGGCAACCCCCGCATGCCGCCGTGGAGGTTCCGGTCTGGCTCCTTACAGGGAGGTTCAGTGGTGCTTTGTAGGCAGATCAATCAGCTTTAGGTGACACCAACTGAAGTCAATTGCATTAGATCAGCTGGGGGCCCCTTGTGGGATAGGGCCCTGGGCAATTGCCTGTTTGCCCACCCCTGATCACCAAGCACAATGCCAGGTGTCGGATGGAGTGGTATAAAGCATGCCACCAGGATCAGTTAAAACACGTGTTGTAGAGTGACCAATCACACTTCTCTGTGTGGTAGTCTGATGGACAAGTATGGGTTTGACAAATACCAGGGGCACGTTACCTGACTGTGGCGGAAGAGGGATAATGCTATGAGGTTTGTGTTCAGGGGTTGGCTAGGCACATTAGTTCCAGTGAAGGGAAATCTTAATGCTTCAGCATACTAAGACATTTTGGACAACTGCATGGTTGCAATTTTGTGGCAACAGTTTGGGGAAGACCTTTTTTTGTTTCAGCAAGACTCCTGTATGATGAAGTAGAATGGAAATTGTGAGCTAGGCACTCTCACCTACAATCAGTGTCTGAACTCTGGATGAAAGACACCCCCGGAGCCATCAGCAAAGGGGGACATGACTTTGGAATGGGGGAAACAATAACTCCTGCAGTTTCATCTTTGTGCAGTAGTTGTGTAGATTTATATAGGCTGGTTCAACTTTAAGAGTATATGTGTGCATATTGAGCTTTAGGAGTATATAGTGCCTAGTGTGTTACTGTAGGGAGGGAGGAATTTAGGAATAGATGTAACTTCCTGTCTCATTCATCTCTTCCTCTTTCTAATGTGCAAATGTACATACAGCTGAAATCTGTCACTGTAGGCCGCAGTCCGCGGAACCGTGGCCTACACTAACTGCAGAGCGTGACCTCTGCCCCGACGCAGGCGCGATGACGTCATTCATCAGCGCCTGCAAACAGAAGAAGACGGAGGAAGCGCTCCGTGGGACTGCAGCTCTTCGTGGGACAAGGTAAGTAACAAACTACTGTGTGGGGTCTACTGTGGAGCATATACTACTGTATGGGGGGCACTGAAGCATCTAATACTGTGTGGGGGATACTGAAGCATCTGTGTCCCCCACACATTATTAGATGCTTCAGTGTCCCCATACAGTATTAGATGCTTCAGTGTCCCCCACACATTATTAGATGCTTCAGTGTCCCCCATACAGTATTAGATGCTTCAGTGTCCCCCATACAGTATTAGATGCTTCAGTGTCCCCCATACAGTATTAGATGCTTCAGTGTCCCCCATACAGTATTAGATGCTTCAGTGTCCCCTATACAGTATTAGATGCTTCAGTGTCCCTCATACAGTATTAGATGCTTCAGTGTCCCCCACACATTATTAGATGCTTCAGTGTCCCCCATACAGTATTAGATGCTTCAGTGTCCCCCATACATTATTAGATGCTTCAGTGTCTCCCATACAGTATTAGATGCTTCAGTGTCCCCCATACAGTATTAGATGCTTCAGTGTCCCCCATACAGTATTAGATGCTTCAGTGTCCCCCCCACACAGTATTAGATGCTTCAGTGTCCCCCCCACACAGTATTAGATGCTTCAGTGTCCCCCATACAGTATTAGATGCTTCAGTGTCCCCCATACAGTATTAGATGCTTCAGTGTCCCTCATACAGTATTAGATGCTTCAGTGTCCCCCATACAGTATTAGATGCTTCAGTGTCCCCCATACACTATTAGATGCTTCAGTGTCCCCCATACAGTATTAGATGCTTCAGTGTCCCCCACACATTATTAGATGCTTCAGTGTCCCCCATACAGTATTAGATGCTTCAGTGTCCCCCACACATTATTAGATGCTTCAGTGTCCCCCATACAGTATTAGATGCTTCAGTGTCCCCCATACAGTATTAGATGCTTCAGTGTCCCCCATACAGTATTAGATGCTTCAGTGTCCCCCATACACTATTAGATGCTTCAGTGTCCCCATACAGTATTAGATGCTTCAGTGTCCCCCATACAGTATTAGATGCTTCAGTGTCCCCCACACAGTATTAGATGCTTCACAGTGGCCCACACACAGTATAAGATGCTTCAATGTCCCCCATACAGTATTAGATGCTTCAAATACTGTATGGGGGACACTGAATCATCTAATATTGTGTGGGGGACACTGTGGAGCATATACTACTGTGTGGGGGCCCACTGTGGAGCATATACTACTGTGTGGGGGGCCAAAGTGGAGCATATAATACTGTGTGGGGGGTACTGTGAAGCATATAATACTGAGTGGGGGCAATTCTGGAGAATATAATACTGTCTGGGGGCCACTTCGGAGCACATTGTACTGTATAGGGGCCCTTCACTATTTATATCACACAGTATCTGTTTTATAGCAGACATGTGATATTATTACAGGCTGTAATAACATTGCACGGTCACTATAAAACAGATCCTGGTTAATTTAAGGTTAAATTGGCGTTTTGGCACTTTGCGATAATTTAGTGGGTTTTGAGTTGCAGTTTGGGCACTTGGTCTCTAAAAGGTTCGCCATCACTGTTATATGTAATGGAGACCCTGTGGTGAGAGTGGGACAGCCTGGTCTGAAAGCCTCCCTGTAGTATATGGAGTCTAGTGATCTGTATACACCCTCCATCTTAGTTCCATGTACTGGACATGCTGTTTATATTGACCCTGCTATATACAGGTCCCTCACTGTATATTTAGTCCAGCAGTCCCTATAGTTCCTCCATCTTAGTGCTCGTCCTATATATGGCATCTAATGATCTATATGTGACCTCCATATCAGGGCTGTATACTGAGTCCTGTGTGGATATATGACAGCCATCAGTCACTTTATATATGCTGTCCTGCTGATGCTGCTGCCTATAAAATGTCCGCCCTTACCTCATGTAGCTATTTCATCTTCCATTTGGAAATTCATCTAGTACCTAAAATGGTGGATGTTATAAGACTGTGTAGATTATGTGTGGCCTTATCTAGATGTTTTTTCACAGTCTTCTAGCAGAATATATTATATCTAGTTCATATTTATAGCTCTGAAAGGTGTTCATGCAGGGCTCAGCTCATGGTGGGGATGTGGGTGACTCAGGTGCACCTTGTTCTATAGGATACACAGATTTGTATAGTTTTATAGCCAGGTATATACGGTGATATACTGACCTCCATGTTATAGGCTGACCTCTAAGTCATCAACACATGTAGATAATGGATATCAGACAAATACTGCATCAGATTATTGCATTCCTTACTCTTCATGTGTAGCCCGTGATTTAGGAGCATTTACAGTTGGTATCTGGATAAGTATATAGATTACTATTATTATATATTGCTATGATATCATATAATGCAGCAGCTCCCATCCCTGACTATGACATATACTATGTGATGGGTTATTTCTCAGTGGTGTCCTATAATAGTATAATTTTGTACCCACTGACAGCTGCTCAAGTCTATCCTTATTACCTACATAGCTCTGGATTATTCCGTAGCTGGTATAATTTAGTATTATTGCTTATACAGTATTTAGGGTGAGCCATCTAAGTTATTATTTCTTTTAGAGCACCTTTAATTCCATGGTGCTGTGTGTGTGTGTGTGTGTGTGTGTGACAGTATATACAGTATATAGGGATTTACTTACATACATAGTGCCAACATAGGTACAATATGTACATAACTAACTAGCTGAGTGATCTAGTACACGTGGATGAGAGGACCCTGCCTGCATGGGCCTCCAATCTTTAGGCCAATGTTTTACTGTGTTATTGTCAGTGGCCTTGCCTTTTAATGTAACCCTATAGGGCATGGTTCCTTAGGATTGGGATGCGTACACAATGTCCTCATGCCTCCAAGCCAGTGTTTAATTGCTGGTGTTTTGGGATACACTAACAACCTGTTTTGCCATTTCTTGACTGAACGTGGCTAATAGAATGTAATGTATTTATTTACTGATGTGTTTTCTTAATACTTTAGCTTAAATATAATCCTGCAGTGTACCTATTGTTGTGCATTATAAATTGCACTATTTAAAATAAAAATATATTTATATATTTTGTTTTATGGGTCCTTGAAGTTATGTATAACTTGGCCAGTAATGGGCAACCATCTCAGGTGTAGCCCAATGCGGGGGTAACCATCAGAGGTATGGCCCCCTGGTGTGTCGGGGGGGCCATCGAGGGTTTGGCCCCCTGGTGTGGAGGGGTAACCATCGGAGGTATGGCCCCCTGGTGTGATGGGGTAACCATCGGAGGTATGGCCCCCTGGTGTGGAGGGGTAACCATCGGAGGTAGGGACCCCCTGGTTTCTGCAAACCAATTATTCATTGTAAAAAGACCCTGTTAGGGTAAGTCCCTATGGTCATGGCTAGTTTTCACATGCCTGTGCAATAAATTGAGCACTCCGAGCTGGTGGTGGCTGCGGCTGGAGGGAGAGAAAAACAAATGGGCATGTTTTTGATAAAAATCTATAGCTTCAAGGACCATTTCTGTTGACTTGTAATTTTTCTTAGTGAAGATATATGACCTTTAATTGACCAACTCATATTTCTCTTAAGGATGCCGACAGTGTGATACAGCCATAGATGCAGTAGAGTGTCTATTGCAACCGGCTAGCGAATGGAGCCCAGCACTGCTTATCATGTAACCCCATGCTCTGCATGCAGGAACTATATAGTCCTGTAGCTCCCAAGCGGAACAGGCAGCATCAGGATGGTGCTGGCCCATGTCCAGCAAAGAAGAGAATTTTCATCTTCAAATTTCGATCTGGGTCCCCTTGGGTCGGTGCTTGCAGCTAAGGGTAAAGGTCATCAAGTGCTCTGAAACTGATTCAGAGATGACAGGAGAGGATCTCTCAATGCCTTCAAAGACTCCTGTAAATAAAGCAGATCATGGGCTTATTCTCATCATAAGCATCATTTAATGGCTTGTTTTACTGTTGATGTGGTTCGGACCCATCAAACAATGGTGAGGTTTTGCACTACAATAAGTGCTCTGTGGTTGCTGTAGTATCTGGAGAAGCTGACACACAGCAAGTACTTTTCTCTTCTCTTCTTTATACTCTATATGTCTTTCCTGGCAGTGTAAGTGGGTATAGGGTTACCAATGAATGTAAATGGACAGTTCTAGTTTTTAGAGGCAGAAGTATTTCTTGAAGAGGTGTTATCTCATACATAGTATATACATCTATATCATTTGTTTACAGTTACCACCATAAGTGGAACCCGACATCACATAAGTGGGAAATATATACTTATATGCATAAATTGTTGCCAATTACTTGTTTGTGGTATGGCAGAATTCCCCATGTATACTGATTTATGGTACTTTCAGTATTATAGTCTATTTCTCTTTACTAGTTTCTAACTACAGCCTTATCACTTTAGTTGCATTTTCAGCAACATTCATAGCTTAGTTGATCTGGCTTAACAATTTTCTTTATCCATCACTGGTTACGTTATATCGTAGAGAAGATAATGTGGGACTTGTAGTATAAAAATTTTCTAGAGGGCTATTGCATTCCTAATCATTTTAGTGGCGGTCGATTCCATTTAAGGTGTCAAATGGCCTCTCTGTGGCGATTGAGGAGTCAGGTGGAAGTTGCAGGCAAGTTATTGTGGACTTATTTTAACTAATAGAGGAGGTTAAACCTCATGGTGGTGAACAGGATGAGCTTTGGAAATGGCCAGCCTGAAGGATGTTGTAATAGTAACATCATCCAGGGGCGGGCACAGTGGTTAAGCACAGGGTCATTGGTGCCCTTAAAGTGTACTGGCTCTGCTAGAATTGCAAGCCGGAGCATGCCGCCACTTTATTGCTGTCTGGCCGGCTGCTGTTTGTCAGACAGCTGGGGATCTCACAGTATTCGTGAATACCAATGGTCTAGCACATCACCTGACTCCTTCTGTGATTATTTTAGCTCTGTGATTTAAATAAAGCTGTGGCCATTTTTACACCAAAATAAAGTGTTTTGTGTGTTTATTCCAAAATCAGTGTTTACTGTAGTTTGAGTGGTTTTAGGAAGGAGTGAGGGTCCATCCCATATCCAAAAGTCATGGACAAAAATTCCCAAAATCTTGTAGAAAGCCTTCACAAAAGAGTGGAAGCTGTTTTAGTCGAAAAAGTGAAACCAGCTCGATTTTAATGTCTGTCGATTTAGAATGGGAAGACATAGAAGCTTCTGTAGGTGAAATGTGTACATGCCCCAATACTTTTGTCCATATAGTATAACTATAGTAAATATGCAGGTTGAGCACAGTGTGGTTTAGGAGACCTATGTAGGTTGTTAGCTTTTTTTTTTTTATTTATCTTTGGGCTCACCAATACCGTGACAATTATACGTAGATATAGTCTTGCATTCCTGGAACTTTTCTGGAAAGACATACATCAATCCTGCTTGAATCTCTGATTATAGAGTATGGCACTGGGGCAGATATCTACATTTGGGTACCGAGTGTCTCCTCAGTTGTACAGTGCTGCAGTTGTTAGTGCAGTAGAGAGCAGTAAACAAACACAGAATTGCTTCTAAACCTTTGCAATGTTTATAATGTTGCGTATGTTAGGGTGCTGCTGACGAAAAACAAAGATCCTCTTATTCCTGACTCCTATTGTCTGATATTTCTTATCAATGAAGATACAAAGATACTGGCTGATCGGTTGGCAAGGATCATGCGAGCTCTGCTTCAACAGCATCAAACAAGATTTGTCCAGGGAAGAATGGGGGTGAAAAACATAAAGATTCTTGTAGTATTTGATGCTGTATTTCAGCTGCTGAGGTTAAATTTGATGCTGAAAAGGCCTTTGACAATGTAGCGTGGGCTAGGCTGTTTTATTGCTGTAGCCCAGATGACGAGAACAGGAGGATTGGACTAGTAGTAGCGGTAACAGCATCACCGGATAGGCTGATTGCCCTCAACCAATCTCCCCAGCACACCTCTTAGGCTGGACACCGACAAGGGGGGCCTGCTGTGCTACCAGATGGTGGTGGTAGTAGTTCCCCCACAGCACCTCCAGTTGGAGAGGGGTCCTCTCTTACACTGAGCCGGTGTGATGGTGTTCGGAAGGGCCCTGATGGTAAAGCAAGAATGACTCAGGAGGGAGTTGAACTCTAATTTGGCAACTGTAACTGTAAACCATGCAGCTTCCTGATGGGACTAGTAGTGTCTCTACTGTTAGATATGACCAGACTTGGTCTTGAGGGATGCCCAAATCTGATAAGGCTTTAAGTGCCGTGTACTTCACTCCAACCACTCTCTCAGCCACTGCCAGTAAGTAGTTCTGGGGGCTGTAATAAAGGTAGTCCTTTATGAGCACAGTTACCTATTGAGGCGGGTCCCGGGTAAAATCTCCTGGCAGGCAGGACTCCTTCTCTCCTCCTGGCACTGTGTCAGCAGACTCTACAGCTATAATTCCTGTATCAGGGCTATCTTTAACCACTTCCGGACCGCCCATTGGGTTTTTATGTCCAGAGAGTGGTTGTCTAAATCTGCAAAGACGTTTCAGTATGTCCAAGTAGTTTTCAGCAGCTCACAAGGTGGCTCAGTTGGTCAAGTGCAACGCAGGTTGGGACCATCAAGGAGGCTTGAGGAGATGCAGGCCTAGTTCTCCATGTGCCCCCTAGTGATGTGTACCTCCTAGATGACCTGGAAGATTGTGATCCATGGCTGGAGGATCTCCCACATGGCATCAGCCAGGGGGGCTTTGGCTGCTGCATTGCCTCTTCTTCCTTTAAGTCCATCTGTGGAGTCAGCAGTTGGAGTGGGTTCAGTGGCTATTCAGGAGTCCTCCCAGGGTTAGCCTGGTGAGTATGGATGACGTTATGTTTTCTGTTTGTTCATCTGTGTCGTCTTCTATGTCCATTGTTTCTGAAGATGTCGCAGTTGTAGAGTGTTATGTATTTCTTAGTAGGCTGCTGGGAAGGAGAGCCATCAAAGGTTTGGTGTGGTGGTGTTCCAGTGTCTGTGGTATCACCGTCAGTGCCCTCAGGCAGTGTGTGCAATTCTGGGGCACATACAGTGGGGAAAAAAGTATTTAGTCAGCCACCAATTGTGCAAGTTCTCCCACTTAAAAAGATGATGTCGGCCTGTAATTGTCATCATAGGTAGACCTCAACTATGAGAGACAAAATGAGAAAATAAATCCAGAAAATCACATTGTCTGATTTTTAAACAATTTATTTGCAAATTATGGTGGAAAATAAGTATTTGGTCAATAACAAAAGTTCATCTCAATACTTTGTTATATATCCTTTGTTGGCAATGACAGAGGTCAAACGTTTTCTGTAAGTCTTCACAAGGTTGGCACACACTGTTGCCGGTATGTTGGCCCATTCCTCCATGCAGATGTCCTCTAGAGCAGGGATATTTTGGGGCTGTCGCTGGGCAACACGGACTTTCAACTCCCTCCAAAGGTTTTCTATTTAGTTCAGATCTGGAGACTGGCTAGGCCACTCCAGGACCTTGAAATCAAACCGTTGCCCTGGCGGTGTGCTTGGGATCATTGTCATGCTGAAAGACTCAGCCACGTTTCATCTTCAATGCCCTTGCTGATGGAAGGAGGTTTGCACTCAAAATCTCACGATACATGGCCCCATTCATTCTTTCATGTACACGGATCAGTCATCCTGGTCCCTTCGCAGAGAAACAGCCCCAAAGCATGATGTTGCTACCCCCATGCTTCACAGTAGGTATGGTGTTCTTTGGATGCAACTCAGCATTCACTCTCCTCCAAACACGACGAGTTGTGTTTCTACCAAACAGTTCTACTTTGGTTTCATCTGACCATATGACATTCTCCCAATACTCTTCTGCAACATCCAAATGCTCTATAGCAAACTTCAGATGGGTCCGGATATGTACTGGCTTAAGCAGGGGGACACGTCTGGCACTGCAGGATCTGATTCCCTGGCGGTGTAGTGTGTTACTGACGGTAGCCTTTGTTACATTAGTCCCAGATTTCTGCAGGTCATTCACTAGGTCCCCCCGTGTGGTTCTGGGATTTTTTTCTCACCGTTCTTGTGATCATTTTGACCCCACAGGGTGAGATCTTGCGTGGATCCCCTGATCGAGGGAGATTATCAGTGGTCTTGTATGTCTTCCATTTTCTAATTATTGCTCCCACAGTTGATTTCTTCACACCAAGCTGCTTGCCTATTGCAGATTCAGTCTTCCCAGCCTGGTGCAGGTCTACAATTTTGTTTCTGGTGTCCTTCCACAGCTCTTTGGTCTTCACCATAGTGGAGTTTGGAGTGTGACTGTTTGAGGTTGTGGACAGGTGTCTTTTATACTGATAACAATGTCAAACAGGTGCCATTACTACAGGTAATGAGTGGAGGATAGAGGAGCCTCTTAAAGAAGAAGTTACAGGTCTGTGAGAGCCAGAAATCTTGCTTGTTTGTAGGTGACCAAATACTTATTTTCCACCATAATTTGCAAATAAATTCTTAAAAAATCAGACAATGTGATTTTCTAGATATGTTTTCTCATTTTGTCTCTCATAGTTGAGGTCTACCTATGATGACAATTACAGGCCGGCCTCATCTTTTTAAGTGGGAGAACTTGCTCAATTGGTGGCTGACTAAATACTTTTTTTCCCCACTGTATGTTGAAATTGGTGGTTTGTAGGGAGCAGGATGTGCATTTCATGTATTCAGAAAAGTAGAAAGCGTATGTTTGTTTTGAGGGTCCACTGGGGCCACATTTGAATCAAGAGGTCAAGAAAAGGATCTGACACAACGAGTACGTTGAGATCTTGTCTTTACTCCCACTTAAGAAGTTTATTTTAGATAAGGGGCTATGGGATGAGAGTAAGAAGGAGGTGGAGAAGCAGCCATACAACATACTTAAAAAAAAAAAAATTCTTTATTTATAACAAGTGCAGACAATGTTTAATACAAAAAGGGAGGGGGGTGGGGAGTGGAACCAGTGGTGAACCTAGCCTCTTTGCTGCCTGAGGCGGACTATCGAAAGATGCCCCCCCCCCCAAAAAAAAAAAAAAAATATATATATATATAAAATTGCGTTTACATGCTGTTAGCGTCACACGCTGTTATTGTCGTATAATAAACATACACAAACTTATGAAACAGTTTTTAAGAATTCTTCCTGTATTACTTCAGTAACAGAAATCAACAACACGGCATTAACAATGAAAATAACTTCATACATCTTCTGCTTGGTGGATGGACGAGCCCACGTGGCCCCCATTCTCTATAATAGGAGCGCCGCAGATAGCTGAGTACTGGACTTCAGGTATCTTCGGCACTCCCATCAAAGTGAATGAAAGCCATCCGGGTTTGTCCATCCACCAAGTGACACACCTATATATATGGCTGCAGCCAGGCTGGATTCCCACCTAGTGGGGGGAAAAAACCCAATTCTCAGGCTCAGTGGGGGTCTCAGCAGACAGACCCCCATCAATCAGGTATTTATCCTCTATCATTTAGGTGAATACAGGGCAGTAACATTCTGTGACTTACAGGTGACGTCTCTGACTAATCCTTCACATTTCCCTTCACTGCCCTTTGGGCCGCCATGACCACTTCTTCCAGCTGTGATTTGTCTCTGTAAAGTTTACAACACAGACATCTTTGGCTCCTAACTTTTCCAGGCATCCAACCCACATTATCCTCACCTGCACACCCATCCTGCTGCTACCCCAATTATAAAATATATGATACAACCCCCCATAATGAATAATGCTCTCAAGTGCATCTTTATATTAATAATGTCTGTGTGTACCCTGCATAAATAGTATTATTAATAATGCCCCAGGTGTTAACTAATTAAAAGGTTTTCCAGGTCATTAATAAACTAATCAGTGGGGTTCAAAAACCCAGGACCCCTACTGATCAGCTGTTTGAATGAACCGTGGTATCTGTGTAAGCGCTGTGACCGCTTCTCTGTTTACATAGTGTCATTCATCTCATAGCGGCCATGTCATGTAACTACAGCCTCGTCCTATACATGTCTATGTGACAATACTGTAATTACATCACACGGTCACTATAAACAGACAGCGTGTGATATAAACAGGCACCATAGCCCCTTCATACAGCTGATCAGAGGAGGGGTCCACTGATCTCTTATTGATAATCTGTCCTAAGGATAGAACATCAATAAAAATGAGCTGGAAAGACCCTTTAATAAAGCCCAAGTGCCACCTTAAAGGGGTTGTCCAGGATAACAACTTTTTTAATATGAGGTTGGGGAAGGTGCTCCGGTGTCTTCCAGCACATTCCAGTCCTGCTGCTCCGGTGTTTTTTTCCCCTCAGCGGTCATGTGTGGTGGGGACTTCCGCCAGAAGAGAACACCAGAGCAGCAGAACCAGACTGTAGTGGGAGACATTGGAGCACAAGGGACAGGTGAGTAGGTGTTTTTTTTATGTTTAATCAAGTTTATTAAAGTTTTGCAATAAGAACAGAAGAGAAAAAAAGGGGAGGGGGGGTACAATACCATAGCATCAGTATCAATTAAGACAGGGGGGGTCACCCAAGCCATCCTGTTCATAGATAATGCAGAGTAGTAAAGGATTAGGCGAAGGGCTGGCGAGGCCCACAATAAGGAAATCAGCAATGAATAACACAGTGGCAACTAAAATAACTGTAACAATACAGTAGGTGGGTGATGGCTGAAAGAACAAAAATCCAACTGTAGAGAGCCACCACAGGACCACCCACCTAACAGTAGATTAAGACAAACGTTGAAAGGGAGGGGGGTCATAGGGAGTACACAGTGTACAGGACACACAAAACCATAGACACGACAAGGACAGAGGGGACACACTGGGACAAGGGGGGGGGGGAAGGAATGGAAAATTTGGTTATGGAGTGCAGCCGGACACTGCACCAACAGAGGAGCAAAACAACCCCACATCAAGAATAGAAAGAGATGAACTCTGAGGACTCCTGAAACATCATTCATGGCCGACAGAGGGACTCAAATTTAGAGGGGTCGGGTGAGTCCTCGGCCACCAGGGCTTCCATTCTCCTGATAAGGAGAAGCTCCTGAAGAAACTCCACCAGGGTAGGCTCAGCAGTACTGCGCCAATGCCTGGGAATGACTGTTCTGGCGGCGGTGAGGAAATGTCGCAAGAGGTCCTTCTTAACAGCCGAGACCCTCCCTGGTATGATGGAGAGAAGTGCAAGCTGGGGCGAGGGTGTGACAGATCTGCCGCTCACTTTAGCATAAAGCGTAAAGACGGCATCCCAAAAGTGCTTGAGAGCAGCGCATTCCCACCAAATACAAGGTGCCTCTTTTTCACAACCACAGCGCGAACACCGGTCAGAAACACTAGGGTAGATCCTATGCAAGAGGTCAGTACAGCGGTACCAGCGGGTCACTATTTTGTAGCTCTTTTCCTGCGCACCGCAGGGCAATGGGAGTTTATGCGTGTACAGTATCTGACAGGTGCATAAGTGATTGTGATGACGGACAATAACCCGTTAGAAGCACTTGGAAAACACCAAGCTAGGCGCCCTTGAGCAGTGATGGATTGCTCGCCTTTCCAAGTACCAATACCGCATCCGGTTTCGGTCAGGAAGGGAGAACAGCAATGCTGATGCCCTCTCCCGAGTCCCTGTAGGATTGACGACCAAGAGTGGGGACGAAGGGCTAGAAGACATTGAAATCCCACACCTCGGCAGAGTACCGCCATTTCAGAACATAGCACATTCAAGTGGGGTGGCTTCAGGGATGACGATGGTGTTGGGGAAGACATTGGAAGATTGGGAAAGGGTTCAAAATAGCTAGCAAGACCTCTGGAAAGTGAAAGAGTGGATTCGGACTAACATCTGGCCCCGCCTGGACGAGCAGGCCAGCCTAACTCAAGAAGGTCAGAAGTTACTGACCTTAAGCTGAGTGTTACCCAGGGGCTCCTGTGCCGGACCATATACGTACAGTCCGAGCTGCAGTACTGGCAACAGGTTGTCATCCCTATGTCATTGGGACCAGCGGCCGCTCTGGAAGCCCATGAGAGGGGGGCTCATTTTGGGAGTGCTAAGACGTACCAATGACTTCAGCGATTTGTATATTGTCCAGATTTGGGAGAAATGGTAACCGAGGCATGCCACAAGTGTCGTAGAAGTGTCCCTGTCTGTGAGACCGCATGTTTGGATGAGCCCTGCTTTCAGCGGTTCCAGAGAAGAAGCTAAAAGGTACCCAACAAATCTGAATCAGTAAGAGAAGTAATTACGCATTACGTTTTTGGCGCAAATTGCTTGGGACTGAGTAAGGGCCTGTAGTTAGACTAGTTAGGCAACCTCATCTTCACAGGACACACTACTGGTGAACTATCTACCTATTCGGTAGTAAGGACTCAGAGAATTCTATTGAGTTGTAACTCCCAGAGAGGAGCTTCTGAGGAAGTCTAGAAGCGACATTTTATACATTGTCATATTTCTTTGGCTTGCAAGCTGACCTACTATGATATTTACTCGGTTATACTTTGTTTGTGGGGAATAGGGGTATTTTGATAAGTTTGTAAGCTCTTGTGTTATACCGCTGGTGCCTTTATCATACTTATTGAATTGTTCCTGTGACTAGGGTGATAAAAAGGTAACAAGCGGCTGGTTAGTTGCAGCGTGCAGATAGGTAAAAGCTTGGAGTGTATTACAGCTGCACATGAGAAGTCACAGCGCTGTACAACACCAGGGTCTCAGCTTACGGGCTGAGTGTATGTAAATAGTTGAGAGTGGTTTTTCTGGTAAATAGGTGTTACTCCACAAAGTAAAATCTTGTATTTTTACTAAATTGATTTGGAGTCGCTTCCTTTGTTCGTGACTTCGCTGTATCCTGGGGAGCCCACCCCGGTACACGGCTTACACACAATCAAGAGTACACCCCCACATTCTCTACATTATCTGTTTGTATCAACACGGTCTTAGTCCAATTAATGACCAGATGTTTCTTTGGTTTGTAAAGCCACTGGAAGAAAACAAAAAACATCTGCTAAGAGCAATAAAAAAGTGTAGTTGGCATATAATGCCAGTTACACCTCCAGGAAAGCCTGAATCCCACTATACTAGGGTGCAGCCTAATGATCAATGCCATAGACTGTATGGCAAGTGCGAAGAGCAGGAGAATAGCAGTTTCTCATGTACCTCTGCCCACTGCAAACATCTCTTTGAGTAGCCATTAACATGTGGTGACGGTTGATTACTGATAGGGAAGATTTACCCATGAAACATACCCAGTTTCAGTAGGGCTATCATGATGTCCTCTTTCATGTACTGAGGCAAATAATTGTGTCTCATTTCATCTTGAAAAACCTAAAGAAACTGTGGAAGTAGAATATCCCCATATTGCTTGTAGAACTCCACAGGGAGTCTGTCTGATCCTGAGGAGTTATTGTTAGCCATAGAGGCCACTACGTCCTGCAGATGTTCCAGCAGTACGGGCCCATTAAGATACAGTGGGGGGAAAAAAGTATTTAGTTAGCCACCAATTGTGCAAGTTCTCCCACTTAAAAAGATGAGAGAGGCCTGTAATTGACATCATAGGTAGACCTCAACTATGAGAGACAAAATGAGAAAACATATCTAGAAAATCACATTGTCTGATTTTTTAAGAATTTATTTGCAAATTATGGTGGAACATAAGTATTTGGTCACCTACAAAAAAGCAAGATTTCTGGCTCTCACAGACCTGTAACTTCTTCTTTAAGAGGCTCCTCTGTTCTCCACTCATTACCTGTAGTAATGGCACCTGTTTGACATTGTTATCAGTATAAAAGACACCTGTCCACAACCTCAAACAGTCACACTCCAAATTCCACTATGGTGAAGACCAAAGAGCTGTGGAAGGACACCAGAAACAAAATTGTAGACCTGCACCAGGCTAGGAAGACTGAATCTGCAATAAGCAAGCAGTTTGGTGTGAAGAAATTAACTGTGGGAGCAATAATTAGAAAATGGAAGACATACAAGACCACTGATTATCTACCTCGATTAGGGGCTCCGCGCAAGATCTCACCCCGTGGGATCAAAATGATCACAAGAACGATGAGAAAAAATCCTAGAACCACACGGGGGGACCTAGTGAATGACTTGCAGAAAGCTGGGACTAACGTAACAAAGGCTACCATCAGTAACACACTACCCCGCCAGAGACTCCGATCCTGCAATGCCAGGCGTATCCCCCTGCTTAAGCCAGTAGATAAACGGGCCCGTCTGAAGTTTGCTATAGAGCATTTGGATGTTCCAGAAGAGTATTGGGAGAATGTCATATGGTCAGATGAAACCAAAGTAGAACTGTTTGGTAGAAACACAATTCGTTGTGTTTGGAGGAGAGTGAATGCTGAGTTGCATCCAAAGAACACTATACCTACTGTGAAGCATGGGGGTGGCAACATCATGCTTTGGGGCTGTTTCTCTGCAAAGGTACCAGGACGACTGATCTATGTACATAAAAGAATGAATGGGGCAATGTATCGTGAGATTTTGAGTGCAAACTTCCTTCCATCAGCAAGGGCATTGAAGATGAAACGTGGCTGGGTCTTTCAGCATGACAATGATCCCAAGCACACCACCAGGGCAATGAAGTAGTGGCTTCATAAGAAGCATTTCAAGGTCCTGGAGTGGCCTAGCCAGTCTCCAGATCTCAACCCCATAGAAAACCTTTGGAGGGAGTTGAAAGTCCGTGTTGCCCAGCGACAGCCCCAAAACATCACTGCTCTAGAGGACATCTGCATGGAGGAATGGGCCAACATACCAGCAACAGTGTGTGCCAACCTTGTGAAGACTTACAGAAAACGTTTGACCTCTGTCATTGCCAACAAAGGATATATAACAAAGTATTGAGATGAACTTTTGTTATTGGGCAAATACTTATTTTCCACCATAATTTGCAAATAAATTCTTTAAAAAATCAGACAATGTGATTTTCTGGATTTGTTTTCTTATTTTGTCTCTCATACAGTGCCTTGTGAAAGTATTCGGCCCCCTTGAACTTTTCAACCTTTTGCCACATTTCAGGCTTCAAACATAAGTATATAAAATTTTAATTTTCTGGTGAAGAATCAACAACAAGTGGGACACAATTGTGAAGTGGAACGAAATTTATTGGATATTTTAAACTTTTGTAAAAAATAAAAAACTGAAAAATGGGGCGTGCCAAATTATTCGTCCCCCTTAAGTTCATACTTTGTAGCGCCACCTTTTGCTGCAATTGCAGCTGCAAGTCGCTTGGGGTATGTCTCTATCAGTTTTGCACATCGAGAGACTGAAATTCTTGCCCATTCTTCCTTGGAAAACAGCTCGAGCTCAGTGAGGTTGGATGGAGAGTGTTTGTGAACAGCAGTTTTCAGCTCTTTCCACAGATTCTCGATTGGATTCAGGTCTGGACTTTGACTTGGCCATTCTAACACCTGGATACATTTATTTGTGAACCATTCCATTGTAGATTTTGCTTCATGTTTGGGATCATTGTCTTGTTGGAAGATAAATCTCAGTCCCAGTCTCAGCTCTTTTGCAGACTCCAACAGGTTTTCTTCCAGAATGGTCCTGTATTTGGCTCCATCCATCTTCCCATCAATTTTAACCATCTTCCCTGTCCCTGCTGAAGAAAAGCAGGCCCAGACCATTATGCTGCCACCACCATGTTTGACAGTGGGGATGGTGTGTTCAGGGTGATGAGCTGTGTTGCTTTTACGCTAAACATATCGTTTTGCATTGTGGCCAAAAAGTTCGATTTTGGTTTCATCTGACCAGAGCACCTTCTTCCACATGTTTGGTGTGTCTCCCAGGTGGCTTGTGGCAAACTTTAAATGAGACTTTTTATGGATATCTTTGAGAAATGGCTTTCTTCTTGCCACTCTTCCATAAAGGCCAGATTTGTGCAGTGTACGACTGATTGTTGTCCTATGGACAGACTCAACTGTAGTTCTCTGCAGTTCATCCAGAGTGATCATGGGCCTCTTGGCTGCATCTCTGATCAGTCTTCTCCTTGTTTGAGATGAAAGTTTAGAGGGACGGCCGGGTCTTGGTAGATTTGCAGTGGTCTGATACTCCTTCCATTTCAATATGATCGCTTGCACAGTGCTCCTTGGGATGTTTAAAGTTTGGGAAATCTTTTTGTATCCAAATCCAGCTTTAAACTTCTCCACAACAGTATCATGGACCTGCCTGGTGTGTTCCTTGGTCTTCATGATGCTCTCTGCACTTTAAACAGAACTCTGAGACTATTACAGAGCAGGTGCATTTATACGGAGACTTGATTACACACAGGTGGATTATATTTATCATCATCAGTCATTTAGGACAACATTGGATCATTCAGAGATCCTCACTAAACTTCTGGAGTGAGTTTGCTGCACTGAAAGTAAAGGGGCCGAATAATATTGCACGCCCCACTTTTCAGTTTTTTATTTTTTACAAAAGTTTAAAATAACCAATAAATTTCGTTCCACGTCACAATTGTGTCCCACTTGTTGATTCTTCACCAAAAAATTTAAATTTTATATCTTTATGTTTGAAGCATGAAGTGTAGCAAAAGTTTGAAAAGTTCAAGGGGGCCGAATACTTACACAAGGCACTGTAGTTGAGGTCTACCTATGATGTCAATTACAGGCCTCTCTCATCTTTTCAAGTGGGAGAACTTGCACAATTGGTGGCTGACTAAATACTTTTTTTCCCCACTGTATGTTTTGTCTTTCTCAGACAGTGAAGGAATGCTGATATTTTGCTGAAGCTGAGATCTTGTTGCTATTGCAGTGCAGTCTGCAAGATTTTTATAATAAGTAAATATATAAATCATGGAAGACTGGAAGTATGTGGGCAGTCTTAACTAATCCCTAATAGCTGAGAAATGTGAATATGTGGTCCTCCTGTACCCTAGCTATCAGGTGAAATACATGACCCTGCCTTCCCTCCTATATCAAAGTAACAGTGCTGTATAAAAGACCAGGTGGTTTTTGTCAGTTCCAGTACTTTAGAATTGTATGCACTGTCTGCATCCCTCAATTCAAGCAGATTAAGCAGAAGATACCTGATACAAATGCATAAATAGATTGCACGCTTTGTTTTAGAAATTCACCAAAAAGTATTGTTTCAGATTTAGTTCTATTACCTCGCTTGGATAAAGGCCCCACCTACAGACCTTGAATGTATGCCAAAGAAATGCGGAAGGGACTTATTTGCGTAAAGAAGAAAGAAGAAAATTCGGCGGCATGGATCAGAAAAATAAAGGTAGGGGACGAATAGTCTTTCTAAAGGCTATTCCGACTTGCTGTTAGTGAAAATAGGGTTTCCCAATGATGTTCTTTTAGGCTCTTATTCAACTGACAGAGGCTAGACAGGGTGTCTGCTTTCTAGCTGCATGGAATACTATTGAAGACTTTGTTATTCTACGCAGTGGCATCCATTAAAAAAAAGCAATGCAGTATACGTTTTTTTCACATGGGTATCTATGTGCATTTGTTTTAAGTGTTTAACATATGCTCTTGGTTGCTTTCCCCGTGCATATGTTAAAGGGAGTCTATCATTCGCAAAAACACTTTTAAGCTAATGGCACGTTGGAATGTCCTTTAAAAAGGCCATTCTTCTCCTACATTTCCTTGTTTTCTTCTCCCAGCCGATTCCAAGATAATTTGTTTCTTCATGTAGGTAAATAAGCACCCGGGCGTTCCTTCTCTTCTGCGAGCACCCATCGTGTCATTGCTTCTCACCGCCCATTCGGCCGTTGTGGTGACTCCCCTCTTGGTCTTCTCGGTATCTTCTTTTTTCTAAGTCCTCATACGCAGCACTGTGGGCATGCGCAATCGGCTCTGCCATGCTCTTGTGACAGACAACCGGAAAATGGCGGCCCAATTGCGAATGCACAGTCACGAGAATTTGCTGCCAGAGAGAACTGAGAAGAAAGAAGACCAAGAGGGGAGTCACCGCAATGGACGAAGGGGCGGTGAGAAGCGATGACACAATGGGTGCTCACAGAAGAGAAGGTACACCCCAGGTGCTCATTTACATACATGAAGAAACAAATTATCTTGCAATCGGCTGGGAGAAGAAAACAAGGAAAGATAGGAGAAGAATGGCCTTTTTAAAGGCCATTCCAAAGTGCCATTAGCTTAAAAGTGTTTTTGCGAATGATAGACTCTCTTTAAATGGATGGCTGGAATGTAATGACAAAGTAGCTCAAAAGTAGAACATCACATTTAAAAAAGCTTCCCTAATAAATGTAGTTTCGTATGGGGGTGGGTATACACCAATTAGTATTCTTTGGAGGACAATTTACAGTAAAGGCAAACATATCTTCTGGCCTTCATGGAGACACACAGCAATTAAGAGGTATCTGAGCAGACACAGTTTAAGGCTATGGCCCCACATTGCAGAAACGCAGCATTTTTTGTTGCAGATTTTGCTGAGGTTTTTTGAGCCAAATCCAGGAGTGGATTGAACAGAAGGGAGAAGGATAAGTACTCATTTCACATTTCTTTTGTAGCCACTCTTGACTTTGGCTCAAAAAAACTGAAAAAAAATCTGCATGAAAAAAGCCGTGTTTCCTCAACGTGGGGCCTCAGCCTTAAAGCGCCAAGTGTCCTACAACATAAATAAGATGCAAAAGGATAATTCTCTATTGTGCCACAAGGTGGCAGTGTAGGACAAGAATTCCAACATAGTGATATTAATATGGAACAGTGCACAAAACAAAGCCCTTTATCACCTGAAAATAAAATGGACCATCAATTACCACCTGCTGAGAAATACTAAGCAGATTAAAGCACAAGTACTCCTTGAAATGAAGCATATTTGTGGTAGGTAGACACAATGTAGACTTTAGGATGCTCAACAGGATTGTAAAGGATATAAAGTGACTTTGATCGTATTAAGTAGATTCCTTACATGCAAAAACAAAAAAACAGTAATTGTCTCTAAGCAGATCACTGTTGGTACACAACTTACGACTCCTATCTGACATCCAGAAATTGCTCCCTCTGTTTTTGCATCTGAGCGCACAATCCGCTAAGTAACACCGTATTAAAATCCAAATCCAGCTCAGAGAAACACACACAGTCACAAAGTGCAAGTATGTGACCAATATGGATTCTAGTCGTTAGTGGTAGACAGGGGCACACCTCTAATGAGGCGAAGTGAGGCGGCCGCATCAGGCGGGCACTATCCGTCACTGTCTGGGTGGCAGCATTTTTATTATTTATTTAACGTAAACCAGCCCAGGGGCCGCTGCAGGCCATAATACCGTGTGCAGGGGCTGCTGTGGGCCATAATACTGTGTAATGCTGTGTGTAGGGGCTGCTGTGGAACATAGTGTGTATAAATGGGGCGTTATAAATAGGGGCTATGGTGTCTGTTTATATCATACACTGTCTGTTTATAGTGACTGTGTGATGTAATTACAGTCTTGTCACATAGACATGTATAGGACGAGGCTGTAGTTACATTACATGGCCGCTATGAGCTGAATGACACTATCTAAACAGAGAAGCGCTTACACGGCGCTTACATAGGTACCACGGTTTATTCAAACAGCTGATCAGTGGGGGTCCTGGGTTTTTGAGCTGGAAAACCTTAAATTAGTTAACACCTGGGGCATTATTAATAAGGGGCACTATTTATACAGGGTGCACACAGACATTATTAATATAAAGATGCACTTGGGAGTATTATTCATTATGGGGGTTTATATCATATATTTTATAATTGGCGGTAGCAGCAGGATGGGTGTGCAGGTGAGGACAATGTGGGTCAGGTGCCTGGAAAAGTTAGGAGCCAAAGATGTCTGTGTTGCAAACTTTACAGAGACAAGTCACAGCTGGAAGAAGTGGTCATGGCGGTCCAAAGGGAAAAGAATGGAAATGTGAATGATTAGTCAGAGACGTCACCTGTAAGTCACAAAATGTTACTGCCCTGTATTCACCTAAATGATAGAGGATAAATACCTGATTGTTGGGGGTCTGTCTGCTGAGACCCCCACTGAGCCTAAGAATTGTTTTTTTTTACCCACAGCCAGGCTGAATATAGGTGTGTCGCTTGGTGGATGGACGAACCTGCATGGCTCTCATTCACTTCAATGGGAGTGCCAAAGATACCCGAAGTCCAGTACTCAGCTATCTGCGACGCTCCTATTATAGAGAATGGGGGCCACGTGGGCTTGTCCATCTGCGGTGACCAGATGGAAGGTAACGCTGCAGTTGGGATTGCGGGGTGCAAACAGCGCAGACTTGTCACGGTCTCTGGGCACGAGGGCGCAGCGCTGGTGCTGTCCCACGTTACCACCACTGGTACCGGTGATGAGGGGGCTGCACAAATGTTGGTGATTGTTCCCCCGGGGCGCTTCCCCTATACTGTGCCGACTGGTGGTGTTTGGGGCGCCCTGATGTTGTCGGTGTAGAGTCAGACACAGAAACGGTTGTAAAGTTGAACTTTTACTTCCATGGGTGTGGAGGCACAAATGCTTAAACAGTTTCTTCAATACAAAACAACGGGGTACGCCTGGTGACACAGCAAAGTCCTGGGGTGCAGGGTAGACTTGATGAAAGGTGTTCCTAGCCCCTTATACTTCAGTGTTACAGCCCTAAGGTGCGTCTGGGCTCCTATTTGGCTCATAGGAGGATGCCCACCATGATACTAGTACATAATATTCCCCACTCACGTTATGTGGTCCTGATAGCTCAGAGTTTCGGGGTACAATAGTCAGGGTGGCAGGATATTCCACAGGTCTGGCCTTGGCCCCTGGATCCTGTGATACTTGCTATGGAGCACATGTTCCAGAATGTTCTCTCCACAGTCTCATGCTGACAAGATAATGATGTTTGACTTCCTTCAGGGCGATGGCTAGGCAGACAGGGGACAGGATCTTCTGAATAGCTGGAGTATGTCAGCTCTCCAACCTTCCTGGGCCTGTCTAGGACTTGAGATTCCTGCACTAAACTCACTGCTTTCTTCACAGGACATCACACTTATCTCCTCACCTCCTCCTCCTAACACTCCACACTTCTAACTCCTCACACGCAGGACCTTCCTGCTTGGGTGTTACCATGGGGACCCAGTGATCAGCTGACTCCTCCCCTTTCCCCAGGCGATGTCCTCCCATTGGACATTTGGTTACTATTCAATCCTATGGGAGGTGTAATGCATGTGTGAGGCTCACTAGGCGGCGCTGTGTTGTGTGAGACTCAGGACCCCCTGCTATCACAAGGCATTATGGGAAAGGAGCTGGGGAGCTCATGCGCCCTCTATTGGATGTAACAAATCCTCAATTTGCTTTTGACTCACCGAGCCTTGAGACAGCAAAAGGGATTTTAGCCAAGCCAATTTCACTTATCTGCATACAGCGCTGTTTCCGGATCGTTGTCCTTCATCAGTACAGAGCAAAGTGAATTGGCTGGCTTAGTGGGAGGCAATGAGTGGGTTAGGGACAAGAATCTCTCACATTGAGGAGAGCACCAGTAAAGGTGTGTAGAGATTTTAATTGCCTTTTGCCCTCTACTTAGCATCTACATATCACAAGGCATTATGGGAAAGGAGCTGGGGAGCTCATGCGCCCTCTATTGGATGTAACAAATCCTCAATTTGCTTTTGACTCACCGAGCCTTGAGACAGCAAAAGGGATTTTAGCCAAGCCAATTTCACTTATCTGCATACAGCGCTGTTTCCGGATCGTTGTCCTTCATCAGTACAGAGCAAAGTGACTCACTCATTGCCTCCCACTAAGCCAGCCAATTCACTTTGCTCTGTACTGATGAAGGACAACGATCCGGAAACAGCGCTGTATGCAGATAAGTGAAATTGGCTTGGCTAAAATCCCTTTTGCTGTCTCAAGGCTCGGTGAGTCAAAAGCAAATTGAGGATTTGTTACATCCAATAGAGGGCGCATGAGCTCCCCAGCTCCTTTCCCATAATGCCTTGTGATATGTAGATGCTAAGTAGAGGGCAAAAGGCAATTAAAATCTCTACACACCTTTACTGGTGCTCTCCTCAATGTGAGAGAGTCTTGTCCCTGACCCCCTGCTATGTCACACAGGCTATGAAGCAACAGGAAATAATACAATGCACAGAGATCACCCTCAGCCCAGCCATAGCCAGCTCTGGGATGCCACACATCCACCAAGCAGATGATGTGTGAAGTTACTTTCATTGTTAATACCGTGTTGTTGATCTGATACTGAAGTAATGCAGTAAGAAGAATTCTTAAAAACTGTTTTATAACTTTGTGTATTGTGTATATAGTGCGACGATAACAGCATGTGAAGCTAGTAGCATGGAAACTCAATATTTTTTGGGGGAGGGCGTCTTTCTATAGTCCGTCTCAGGCAGCAAAGAGGCTACGTTCACTACTGGTGGTAGATAGTGAGGTTTTTATACATTGTAGGTGTGGTTATACATTGCATAGACAAAGAAAAGGTGAGATTAGTATAATTAACATAACATGATTGGGTATAAAGTTGTCACATAAGTTTTAGCATATAACTATTGGATAAGGCACGAGGAAGAAGTTTCATTCCATTATAGATAACAGTTTTCTGCAAGGAGGGGATAAGCCCTGGGCAGCGCCCGAGAAAGGAATGTAAGATGGAAACAGACACAAGCTGGCATCCCTCACACATCTTATCAAAGTAGTCAGAAAAAAGGATATGTATATATGACCAATGATGGTGATGTCAGTCTTGTCCTTGGAAGCCCTCAAAATAGCTTCCCTAATGCAGCAATTTAACAAGCAAGGATCTTAGCGGTTCACCCAGCAGCAGTGACTACACTGTGAATAAAAGGTAGAAAACCCCCACATCATATATGGTTTTCCACCATATTATAAAAGACTTCAATGGGATTAGTCCCCTCAGACTGAGGAGGAACAATGTAAGACTGGATTCTGGAAGTCAATTTTCCAGGTCATCTGGGGGGAGGATTTCAGTCTTTCCTGAGGCCCTCACAAAGCTGGCCAGTTCAAATGTGGTCCTCACACCCATGTGCTTTCGGGATTGGGGTCCCAGCATAGGTGCACTGATTGCATGAATTTTACCACTTCCAGTGGCTACTTTGTGGCCTTTGACCTGGATTATACTGTTTTGTTTTTCCTAATCTTTTTTTTTTACTGCATGCAGTTTATAATAACAGTAGTGCCTAGCATATGTTGCTATACATAATCACCTGTATACGAACTAGCCATTAAACTGAAAACCTCTGGTATACTGCCACAGTACAAATAGGCTACTGAAAACTGCAATGAAAAAACACTCATGCAGCATAGCCTTTGTTCCCTTCTGCATTGTGGTTTCAGTTCATAAATGAAGGCGTCATACAAAAGACACCATTGACACCCAATGACTTTCTAATGAGGTCCACTGGGTTATGTTGAGGTATCCATTGTTTTGTCGGAAAAAAATTGCACTATATGAAATATTTTGAGATGCATATAAATGTAGTATTTCACTTTTATTAATTTATTTTTATAGGTTGAATGGGTAAAGAACAGCAATCCAGCTATTTGTGAGATTTTTTTTTTCTTTACGTTGTACAGGTTGCGTTTTAAATAATATGTTAATGCTTTCTACAGGTAGTGATGACTGTGCCAGTACCAGATCTCTGCTTACTATATTTATAACAAAAAAACAAACTAACTAAAATCCCTTGGCATCCACAGTAAACCGTAAGCACCCTAGCCATTATATGGCAACTGTCCATGGCATCTAAGGTGTACAGGCAGAGTTTACACCAATAATCCTATGCACTGCAGCAGGATGTAGGCCATATATAAGTCAGAACCTGCTGCTAATGGAATAGGCACAACTACATGAGATTTGAAGTCAATTACTTGAACTCCTTGTCTCTTATTTGCTCCTCAAATAATTCCTGAACAATATTTGCAGTGTGGCAATGCACTGGGTGGTGCTGGATGCAGACACTATGCTGCACCTGCCACCATTCCTGCTGTATTGCGCATGGCACCAGTACAATATGCACTGCAAAATCCATATTATGTGCAAGGGCCACTGTGGAGCATATTATACTATGCATGGGCCAATGTGGAGCATTATACTGTGCAGTGGCCACTGTGGAGCATATTATGCTGTGCAAAGGCTACCATGGAGCATTATACTGTGCAGGGGCCACAGTGGAGCATATTATACTTTGCAGGGGCCACTGTGGAGCAAATTATACTGTACAGGGGCCACCGTGGAACATTATACTGTGCCGGGGCCTCCATGGAACATTATACTGTGCAGGGGCCACATTGGAGAATATTATACTGTGCAGGGGCCACAGTGGAGAATATTATACTGTGCAGGGGCCACAGTGGAGCATACTATACTGTGTAGGGGCTACTGAAGGGCATTATACTGTGCAGGGGACACTGTGGAGCATTATAATGTGCAGGGGCCTCCGTGGAGAATATTATACTGTGCAGGGGCCAAGGAGGAGCATTATACTGTGCAATGGCCACTGTGGAGCATATTATACTGTGAAGAGGCCAGCATAGAGCATTATTCTGTGCAGGGGCCACAGTGGAGCATATTATACTGTGCAGGGGCCACTGTGGAACATTATACTGTGTGGGAGCCTCCATGGAGCATTATACTGCGCGGGGGTCACCTTGGAGCATATTATACTGTGCAGGGGCCACTGTGGAGCATTATACTGTGCAGGGGCCACTCTGCAGCATATTATACTGTACAGGGGCCACAGTGGAACAATATACTTTGTGGGGGCCTCCGTGGAGCATTATACTGTGCAGAGGCCAAGGTGGAGCATTATACTGTGCAGGGGCCACTGTGGAGCATTATGCTGTGCAGAGGCCACTGTGGAGCATTATATTGTGCAGAGGCCACTGTGGAGCATTATATTGTGCAGGTGCCACTGTGGAGCATTATAATGGGCAGGGGCCGCTGTGCAGCATATTATCTGTACAGGGGCCACAATGGAACATTATACTGTGTGGGGGCCTCCGTGGAGCATTATACCGTGCAGAGGCCACTGTAGAGCATTATACTGTGCAGAGGCCACTATGGAGCATTACACTGTGCAGAGGCCACTGTGGAGCATTATATTGTGCAGGGGCCACTGTGGAGCATTATACTGTGCAGAGGCCACTGTGGAGCATTATAATGTGCAGGGGCCACTGTGCAGCATATTATCTGTACAGGGGCCACAGTGGAACATTATACTGTGTGGGGGCCTCCGTGGAACATTTTACTGTGCAGAGGCCACTGTGGAGCATTATACAGTGCAGGGGCCACTGTGGAGCATTATATTGTGCAGAAGCCTCCGTGGAGCATTTTACTGTGCAAAGGCCACTGTGGAGCATTATACTGTGCAGGGGCCACTGTGGAGCATTATACTGTGCAGAGGCCACTGTGGAGCATTATACTGTGCAGGGGCCACTATGGAGCATTATACGGTGCGGGGGCCTCCATGGAACATTTTACTGTGCAGAGGCCACTGTGGAGCATTATACTGTGCAGAAGCCACTGTGGAGCATTATACTGCGCAGGAGCCACTGTGGAGCATATTATACTGTACAGGCTCAACTGTGGAGCATATTATACTATATAGGGGCCACTGTGGAACATATTATACTGTGTAGGGGCCACTGTGGAGCATTACACTGTCCCAGAGCCACCGTAGAGCATATTATACTTGCAGAGGCCTCTGTAGAGCATTATACTGTGCAGGGAACAATGTGGAGCATTATACTATGCAGGGGTCACCGTGGAGCATATTATACTGTAGTGGGGCCACCGTGGAGCATATTGTACTGTGCAGGGGCCACTGTGGAGCATTATACTGTGCACAGGCCACTGTGAAGCATTATACTGTGCAGAGGCCACTGTGGAGCATTATACTGTGCAGGAGCCACTGTGGAGCATTATACTGTCTTAGAGCCACCATGGAGAATATTATACTGTACACAGGCCACTGTAGAGCATTATACTGTGCAGGGACCAATGTGAGGCATTAAACTGTGCAGGAGCCACCATGGAGCATATTATACTGTGTAGAGGCCACTGGGGAGCATATTATACTGTACAGGGGCCACTGTGGAGCATTATACTGTGCGGGGGCCACTGTGGCACATTTCCCACATTATTAGAGATGATCAGATCCAGCAGAGCATCCCCTCTAGTTGGATCTTGTACAAGCTGGACCATAATTTTATCCTGCAATAAGTTGATGAATTTCCTCCCCTTTAGAGGATGCAGTACCATGACCCCAGTCAATATCCAGGTAGTTAAAATCTCTCATCAAGACCACTGTACCTGCCTCTGTTGTTCACTCAATTTCCTTATATAACTACCCCCAACATACTTCTCAGTTATGATGGGGGTCTATAGATTATAGCAAAAAGTATTTTATCAGTGGTCACATCTAGAAATGAGCGAATTTCTCAAAAGTTCAATTCTGCAGTTCGATTCGAATTTCCAAAAAAATTAGTTTCGATCCAGATTAATTTGTGGCGAATATCGTTAAATAACACCTATTTCCTGGCTTCAGAGAGCCTGTATAGTGGTGTAGAGCACTGTGCCTTGCAGTAACACACATAGTAGTATAATGTTGTACCGTGTTAGCCATAGAAAGTAGTGGAAGAGTGAAGAAATCAGGTGATACCTTTTAGAGGCTAACTGAGTATATTTGATGGCACGCTTTTGAGAGTCTAGCTCTCTTCTTCAGACATGGTGTTATACAAGAAACTGAAAATTCACAGACTTTTTATACACCAAAGACATGGACCTTCAAAGGACCTTAGAAACTTAAAAAAAAACCAAAATGCAATATAAGTAGAGAAGTTATTTACAACAGGTCAAGAAATAAACAATCTGGAAACTTGTGGGGCGTGATGGAGGGATCAGTAATTCTTGCTGTTATCAGGTGGTGATTTGTGACCCTCACAGTTCATACATAGTGTGACATGAAACTGGCATGAATATTAAGTCCAAATTGCAGAGTTTGAAATTTTTGCATTAACTTATATTCTCATTCCTTTCTCTCCCTCTGTGTCTTAAAATGTCCCATTAAAACCACAACCTGCAAATCTTCAATAGAGTGGTCTTCTCCGGAGAAATGTGCAGCCACTGGGAGATCTGTTCTGCTGTTATTAATGGTGAGTCTGTGTGAGTTCATGTGGTGACTGAGTCTCTGCCCTGTTTCCCCCACATAGAGGCCTGAGGTGGGACATTGCACACACATTATTAGATATACCACATTGGAAGACCTGCAGGAAAATGTCCCCCTAATTATGAGCACCTGTTGTGACTGTGGGACAGGTACACTGTCAGTGGTGTGGATGTGCCTGCAGGTCTTGCACCTGTTTTGCAGGCAAGATGAGGTGCCATTTTCAGTTGGGCCCTTCAGGGCACTCCAGACAATAATACGTTGCAGGTTTGGTGGTTGCCGAAAGGAAAGGAGAGGGGAGACTGGAAATATGTCTTTAAGTCTGTTGTCCCTATGTAGCACAGGTTGGAGCTCCTTGGCAATCCTTCGTAGGATCTCCAGCTGAGGGTGGTAGGTGACAGCTAGGGGCACTCAGGCTTCATTCTGGGTCTCTTTATATGTGAGCAGACTGTCTCTGTTAATGGCTGCCACTTTGTTTAACTGGTTGCCCGTCACTTTTGGTTTGTATCCCAATCGGAGAAATTTCGTCCTCCAGGAGGTGCTTGTCCAGGTCAGCTTTGATGGAGCAAATACGATTGTGTTGTATAGCCTGGCTGTAAATAATAGATTGTCTTGTGTGCTTGGGGTGGAAGCTGTCGTTTCTCAGGTAGGCCGTTCTATCTGTGGGTTTGTGGTATATTGATGTGAGAAGCCGGTGGTCTTTAATGTATATTGTGGTATCCAGAAAGTGGATTTCACTCTCTGAATAGCTAAGTTTAAGGTTGATGGTAGGGTGAAATTCATTGAAGTCATTATGGAATTGAAGTAGGGCCTCCTCACCTGCAGTCCAGATGACAAGGATATCATCGATATAACGGAGGTAAATCATAGGTTTGGTTGGTGCATTCCACTTCTGCCATAAAGAGATTTGCATACTGGGGTGCACATCTGGTCGCCATTGAAGTTCCCATTCGCTGTAGCTATAGATCCTCTCCAAAAGTAAAATAGTTGTGGCTAAGGATGAATTGTATGAGCTGCGTTACTGGTTCTGTTGGGAGGTTTTGTTTTTCCAGGTGTACCCGACATACTACAACTCCATCCTTGTGGGGGATTTTGGTATACATACGTGAACAAAATTGTTGGTACCCCTCGTTTAATGAAAGAAAAACCCACAATGGTCACAGAAATAACTTGAATCCGACAAAAGTAATTTGCCAAACTACATGTTGACAAGCCACAAAGCTTCTAGGAGAATGTCCTATGGATAGATGAGACAAAAATCGAAATTTTTGGCAAGGCACATCAGCTCTATGTTCACAGACGGAAAAATGAAGCATATCTTGAAAAAAACACTGTCCCTACTGTGAAACATGGAGTAGGCTCTGTTATGTTCTGAGGCTGCTTTGCTGCATCTGGCACAGGGTGTCTTGAATCTGTGCAGGGTACAATGAAATCTCAAGACTATCAGAAAGCTTGGTTTCAGTCGCAGGTCATGGGTCTTGCAACAGGATAATGACCCAAAACACACAGCTAAAAACATCCAAGAATGGCTAAGAGGAAAACATTGGACTATTCTGAAGTGGCCTTCTATGAGCCCTGACCTAAATCCTATTGAGCATCTTTGGAAGGAGCTGAAACATGCCGTCTGGAAAAGGCACCCTTCAAACCCAAGACAACGGGAGCAGTTTGCTCATGAGGAGTGGGCCACAATACCTGTTGAGAGGTGCAGAAGTCTCATTGACAGTTACAGGAATCATTTGATTGCAGTGATTGCCTCAAAAGGTAGTGCAACTAAATATTAACCCCTTAACGACATTGGACGTACTATTACGTCCTGTGCGCTTGGTACTTAGCGCAACAGGGCGTACTAATACGCCCTGGGGCGGCCGCCCGCTCACTATTTGAGCGGGCGGCATCGGAACCGGGTGTTAGCTGTAACTGACAGCTAACACCCTGCTCCATATCCCCCGGTCGGAACTGAGTTCCGATCCGAGGTTTTAACCCCTTGGATGCCGCGGTCAAACATGATCGCGGGGGTGCCGATACCTATAACCTGCAGCCCGGGGTCTGCTCAGTGACCCCAGGCTGCCTGGAGACCCCACTACCTGGTTGATCCTGCCGAGACCTGCGGAAGTGAGGCTATGCGTCTGCATAGCCTCACTTCCTGTATAGACTGCAAGACACTTGTAAGCTCGTGTCTTCAAGTCTAAAGTGCTGAGCCAGCAATCAAAGCATTGCTGGCTCAGGTGTCCTAATGGGACACATGAAAAAGTAAAAAAAAAGTGAAAAAAAAATAAAATAAAGTGTTTTAAAAAAAATTAATAAAAGAATAAAGCCCCAAAAATTCCCTTTTGCTATATAAAATGAATTATATAAAAAAAAAAACCTAAAAATTAATAAAAACAATGCATATTTGGTATCGTCGCGTCCGTAACAACCTGTACAACTGAAACAATATTTAATGTACACGGTGAACTTCGGAGAAAAAAAAACGGAAAAAACTCGCCAAAAGTAATGATTTTTTGCCATCTTACCTTACAAAATATGCCATAAAAAGTGATCAAAAAGTCATATGTACCCCAAAACAGTACCAATAAAAAGCACAGGTTGTCCCGCAAAAAATAAGCCCTAAACCAACTCTGTAAACCGTAAAATAAAAATGTTACGCATCTCAGAAGATGGCGATGCAAAAACAATTAATTTATGTCCCCAAATGGGTTTTTGTTCTGCAAAATTAGTATCGCATAAAAAAAACAGTATAAATGAGGTATCTCTGTAATCGTACCGACCCGTAGAAAAAAGGTAACATGTTACTTATGCTTTATGCTGCATGGTGAAAAATTTCAAAGGTAAAACGCAGTGTCAGAATTGATGGGGTATTTTTTAATCCAACAAGAAAGAGTTAATAAAATTTATTCAATAGGTTATAGGTGCCCAAAGATGATGTCATTACAAAATACATCTCACCCCGCAAACAACAAGCCCTCATATGGCTACATCACCAGAGAAATAAAGAAAATATAGCTCGTACAATGTGAAGACAAAAACCCCAAAAATCGCCAAATCTTTAGAACATAACTGGCTGCGTCAGGAAGGGAATGTATAAGCTGTGTGAGCGGATATCAGGGGACACCCCAGATTTAGAGCTTATGAGGGAAAATAAACCAGAAGTGACCCCCAGAGTGACCTCCCCAATAATAGGAACTACTGGGGAAATAGTAGGGAATTTGGTGTTCCCAATGCACTCCGCACAGCTTACATATTCACTTTTCCCCATCCGCTGTGTATTCACGTCTGGGATACTAATGCTTACTACACCCCTTGATAAATTCTTTGAGGGGTGCAGTTTTCAAAATGGGGTCACTCCTTTGGGGAATCCACTTTTCTGGTACCTTACAGGCTCTGCAAACATGACATGGCGTCCAGATCCCAAACATCTGAATCTGCACTCCAAAAGCCACATAGCGCTCCTTCCCTTCTGGACCCTGTTGTGTGCCCAAACTGCAGTTTATGCCCACATGTATTACACTTGTCGTACCCAGAATAACGTACTTAATGTCATATGTGGGTATAAACTGCTGTATGGACACAGCTGGGCACAGAGTGGAAGGAGCGCTATTTGGTTTTTGGAGCACAGACTTGGACGGTTTGGTTTTTGGACGCCATTGCACTTTTGCAGAGCTGAAATGCCAGTACAGTGGAATCCCCTGACATGTTACCCCATTTTGGAAACTACACCCCTGAAGGAATTTATCCAGGGGTACAGTGAACATTTTTAACCCCCAAGTGTTGCTATAATTTATTATCCATAAATGAATACGCAGCTGATTGTGAAAGGTGAAAATGACAATTTTTCCAGGAATACGTCATTTCAGTGCGTAATATGTTGTGCCCGGCTTGTATCAGAGATGAACGCTCCAAAAGCTGTTGTGCCCGGGATACCCGCTTAACAGTTTTTGGAGTGTGTGTCTGTGCAGACATAAGCTGGGCACAACATATCGGGCACTGAAATGGCGTATCTCTGGAAAAATTTTATTTTTAACTTTTCATTATCATCTGCGCATTCATTTCTGGAAATTAAAAGAATGCAACACTTAAGGGTTAATAATGCTCGCTACACCACTTGATAAATCCCTTGAAGGGTGTAGTTTCCAAAATGGGATCACAAGTCTGTGGATTCCACTTTACTGGCAATTCATGGGCTCTGCAAAAGTGACATTGTGTCCATAAACCAAACTGTGCTCTAAAAACCAAAATAGCGCTCCTTCCCTTCTGTGCTCGGCTGTGCCCAAACAGCAGTTTATACCCACATATGGCATTAAGTATGTTATCCTGGGTACACCAGAGTCATACATGTGGCCATAAACTGTCATTTGGGCACACAGCAGGGTGCAGATGTGAAGGAGCACTATGTGCTTTTGGAGCACAGATTTAGATTGTTGGTTTTTAGATGCCATGTCACATTTGCAGAGACCAAAATCGCCCCTACAAAATGGGGGTCACTTCTTGGGGAATTCCAGTTTACTGGCACCTCCAGGGCTCTGCAAAAACAACATGGCAACCAGAAAGTCCCTCTAAATCTGTACTCCAAAAGCTAAAAAAACACAGTGCTCCTTCCTTTCTGAGCCCTGCTGTGTTCCCAAGCAGCAGGTTACACCCACATATATAATTTTTTTCCCCCGGGATAGCCCACTTAATAGTTTTAGGAGTGCCTGTCTCTGATGCCACAAAGTGGCCGCAACATCTTCTGAAATTGGATATTTCTTCAAAAACTTCAATTTTCACTTTGTACATTAATTTTTGGGAAGCATTTTTAGGCTCAAAATGATAATACCCCTTGATACATTCCTTGGGGGTGTAGTTTCTAAAATGGGGTCCATTTTGAGGGGTTTCCATTGTATTGGTACTTTAGGGGCTCTGCAAATGCGACATGGCACCTGAAAACTATTCCAGCAAATTCTGCCCTCCAAAAGCTAAATAGCGCTCTTTCCATTCTGAGCCCCACCATGTACCCATACAGCAGATTACAACCACATATGGGGCATTTATGTACAGGAGAAATTGTGTAACAAACTTTGGGAAGCTTTTTCTCCTTTGTCCTCTTGTGAAAATGAAAAATTTGGGGCTAAATTGACAGTTTATTGGAAAAAAAGAAATTTTTCATTTTCATGTCCCAATGTTAATAAAATCTGTGAAACAGCTGTGGGTTCAAAATGCTCACTATACCCCTTGACATGTTCTGTGAGGGGTGTGGTTTCCAAAATGGGGTAACTTTTAGGGGGTTTCCACTGTTTTGGTACTTTGGGGGCTCTGCAAATGCAACATGGCACCTGAAAACTATTCCAGCAAAATATGCCCTACAAAAGCAAAATAGCGCTCTTTCCATTCTGAGCCCCACCATGTACCCATTCAGCAGTTTATGACCACATATGGGGCATTGCTGTGTTCAGGAGAAATTGTTTAACAAACTATGGGGTCCTTTTTCTCCTTTAACCCCTTGTGAAAATGAAAACTTTGGGGATAAAGTGACGTTTTAGTAATTTTTCATTTATACATCCCAGTGTTAGTAAAATCTGTGAAACAGCTGTGGGGTCAAAATGCTCACTATACCCATTGATGAGTTATTTTGTATAATAAACTGGGAGATGCATTTTCTCCTTTAACCCTTTGTGAATGTGTTAAATTTAGGGCTAAATGAAGGGATTAGTGGAAAAAAATGAAATGTCTAAATTTCACCTCGATATCGTTTTAATTCTTGTGAAATTCTTAAAGGGTTAACAAACTTCCCAAATGCTGTTTTGAATTATTTCAGGGGTGCAGTTTTGAAAATGGGGTGATTTATGGGGGGTTTCTAATATATAGGCCTTTATAATCACCTTCAGAACTGAAGTGGTCCCTAAAAAATTAGTTTGGGAAATTTTCTTGTAAATCTGGAAAATCGCTGTTACACTTGTAAGCCTTCTAACATCCAAAATAAATTAAAGGACGATTAAAAGATGATGTCAATATAAAGCAGAGATATGGTAGATAATATTTATTAATGTATTTGGGTGGTATGACTATATGTCTGAAAAGCAGAGACTTTCACATTTTGAAAATTGCGATTTTTTTCCAAATTTCCATCAAATATCCTATTTTTTTATAAATAAATACAAAAATATTGATTAGTGTTTACCACTAACATGAAGTACAATGTGTCACAAGAAAACAATCTCAAAATCACTTGAGTAAGTTAAAGCGTCTCAAAGTTCTTGCCACATAAAGAGACACATGTCAGTTTTGAAAAACAAGGCCTGGTCCTTAACGCACTTTTGGGCTGTGTCCTTAAGGGGTTAAGTTAAGGGTACCATCATTTCTGTCCAGTCCTGTTACATGAGTTTTCTTTTTTTAAAAATTCTGTTGAAACATGGTTAAAAAAAAAGCAAATGTGTGACTTTCATCTGCTCATTTTCATAGAATTTTTATATATTATTACTTTTGTCAGATTCAAGTTATTTTTGTGACCATTGTGGGTTTTTCTTTCATTAAACAAGGGGTACCAACAATTTTGTCTTCGTGTGTACAGGGATTCCACATCCAAGGTGGCCAAAATGGTACCCTCAGGAAGTAGGCCCAGGGCATTCAGTTTGTTAAGAAGGTCAGTGGTGTCCTGGATGTAGCTTGGAGTATCTCTGACAAGGGATTTTTAAGAGATTTAGGCCCTAGTGATATGAATGAACTCTGCACATGTTGAACTCTTATTTTTACGAGGTTTGGTGCATATAACTTTTTGTTTGGTTTCCACTTTTAGCAACTAATATACATTTATTTGTCCAATCAAAGGCCCCAGCGGTGACATCTGGGGCACGGGATGTGGAGACCAAGGGAGATGGGAAAGACAGCATGACAGAGCAAGGATGCCCCGGAGAGGTAAGACAAGGTGAGTATAAGTGTTTGTTATTTCTAATCACTTCTCCTGGGCCTCTGCTTATTATATTCTTGGGTCTGAGGAGACCCCAGAGTATAATACTAGCACTGGCTCTGGGGCCGGGGGGGGGGGGGGGGGGGTTGGGCACTGTGGAGCATCTAATAGTGTGTGGGGCCCACTGTGGAGCATCTAATAGTGTGTGGGCCCACTGTGGAGCATCTAATAGTGTGTGGGGCCCACTGTGGAGCATCTAATAGTGTGTGGGGCCAACTGTGGAGCATCTAATAGTGTGTGGTGCCTACTGTGGAGCATCTAATAGTGTGTGGGGCCCACTGTGGGCATATAATACTGTGTGGGGGCCACTGAGGGCATATAATACTGTGTGGGGGCCACTGTGGGCATATAATACTGTGTGGGGACCACTGTGAACATATAATACTGAGTGGGGGCCACTGTGAGCATATAATACTGTGTGGAAACACTGCGGAAAGGGAAAGGGAATTACTTGATTCTGTACATATGGCCAGTTTATGGTGAAAAAAACAGCAGACAGGTTCTCTTTAATAGCTCAACCTTACTCGCAGTGGGTTAGCTGCTGGAAAAATCATGGGCGCCTAACCCACTGGTAAGTACAGTACCAGTGTAGTGGATGAAAACCACAGAAACAAACCTGCAGTGCAAACTGTATGGTGCTGTGTGTTTCAAACATGTAGCATGTCATTTATTGCTGTCATTTCATCTGTGGCTTTCAACCTTTGTAAAGCAAAGGTATAAGTTGGGGCAAACCACTCAGGAATTGAAGCTGAACAGCCGTTTTTGCTGCAACTGAATCAACTGTGGACTGTCTGTTGTGGACATACCACAGTGGACCGGACATGTTGAGCCTTACACTAACCCAGCGACATACTGTCCTGTACTGCATATTACAAGACAATATACAGAGAAGAGGCAGGGACTTCGAGCATCATAGATAACTATACTGCTAAGGGTCCCTCTCCCGACATAATGTTCACAGGTGAAACTCGGCCATCTGAATGCGGGGTTAGGAACACTCTAATTTACAGGAACATCTACTGGTCTTATGAATCATTTTCATAATTGAAGAGTGCAAAACAATAGTTATTTCACCATTGTTTTATGTAATTTTTCTTTTTAACTACATGTATGAAGGTTTGTTGAAACTTCAATTATTGATTAATTTTATAAATTTGAGAGGGAGTATTAATTAAAAAATTTAAAAAAAAAACAATGTCTGTTTTTTTTGTTTTTTTTGCTGTTTACTATATTGTAGCTGTTTACAGCTAGTTAATTTTATTCTAATTTTATTCTAATTTTATTCTATGCTTTATAATAATCTGTGACATCAGAACAGAATAAGTCGGAAGCTCCCATAGACGTGAGTACATCACAGAATACACTCAAATGTCACTCCGAGTGTGATCTGAGTGCACGCCGCTGCAAACTCTGCCCCACATCGAATGCACACTCAGTCATGTGCATGGGGCCTTACAACTGCAATTCACTTTGAACTTTGACAAAGATATGCTTTCTACTAGCTTTAATACAAAAAGATGCCCAAGGTATGGAGATATTTACCCCAGATCTACTGACAGAAATGGCTCACTATTATACTGCAGCTTCCGTCCCAGGTCCACAAATTCATTGTTGAATCTGATCCCAATTCAATTGAGTGATACGTACAGTCTCTGACCAACACACTCTAATTGAACATATTTCACAAATGCCAAAGTCTGAGAAGGGGCATATCCCCCTAAACTACCTGAGTACAAGTTAAAACATGGTACCACAGAAAACAAAGTGTCTAAGGTACAGTAATTGTTATACATATCATACACCTGGCCAGTATATTTAATTTTTGTTTATTCTGTTACTTAGTGATTCACATATACATTTTACAGCTGTTGTGCCTGCTTTCCCTTGAGCTGTGTTTATAGGTGATGCTGCCATAGGCTCCAAGTCTGAATATATCCCAAATTACCAGTTAAGTGCATGCATCCTTGTTAACTCTGGACATATCTAAGTTGCAATTCTATGAAAATCGCTATACAGTCGTGATACTTTTTTGACAGACAGAAAATTGTATCCTACCACGGCTTTCTGTCTTCCAAAAAAAAAATGGATCAATGAGGAATCATTTTTCTAACATTAGATTTCATTATATAACAGATGCAAACAGATTGTGCGTTTTTATCCAGCCATTATTTTTCTGGTCCAAAGCGTCATGATGTCGGTGCACCACACATATGCGCCCAATCACAGGCCTCAGCAATGGCCTGCTGCATGTGACATCATTCAGTGGACACAAGAGGAAAGAAGAGAACGCTAAGGGACCGCTGGACACTGCAAGGATGCCCAGGAGATGTGAGGCAAGGTTAGTATAACTGTTTACCCACAAATCCATCCATAGCGCTGCGCCCCCCTATATCTCCTCTGTCGTCACTGTCTACCGCCCTAACCGTCCACTCCGCTCTGTCAATGACCTTAGACTTGCAACCCCTGTTATCCGATCATCCCACTCCCGTCTCCAAGACTTTTGTCGAGCTGCACCGGTGCTTTGGAATGCTTTACCCAAGGCAATCCGATTAATCCCCAACTACAGCAGCTTCAAAACTGCCCTAAAATCACATCTGTATGGTCAGTCTTATCACGTGACCTGATCACAGCGTAGTGTGCGGAGCTTGACAACAATAACACCTTTTATCCCTCCTCCTCTGTTCCTCAGATCCTGTCCTCTCCTTCTAGAAGTTACACTGCACTCCTCGCACTTAGTCTCTGTTTATTCACAGGTACAGGCTGATGACGGGTTCATACAGCTTCAGTTACATAACCTTTTCTATTAAAAGATGGCTGGACCATGGTATCAAACAAGCGCTCTGACCTCTTGTGTCCCCCTATCTCCTCATAGAATGTAAGCTCTTGCGAGCACCTGAACGACGGAGAGCCCGCCTGCTAAAACAGCAGTTACCTGCGGACGTTCGTGGACCCCATAGACTTTCATGAGGACCGCAGTGTTTCCGCTGGTTTTCTACTGAAACCAAGTGGAGAATAAAGTCCTCGCAGAATCTGCATCTGAGTCTCTTACGGAGACTCCGACGCAGATGTGAACGAAGCCTAAGAATAAAAACCTCACTAATAAGAAATCGCAACAGTCTATTCTCTAGATTTAATTTGGGAGTATGGGTGATTGCTTCTCTATGACTTGATCTTCCACACAGCCCCCACAGGGGAATATAAAATAAGGGGAGGTAGAAATAAACCAAAGACAAATAAAATTGGGATACTTAAATGAACAAAATTGGAAAATACCACCCACCATTAATAACCATCATTAGTCAAATAAAATTATGGGAGTGGTACTATGACATCATGTGCCCCTATGTTCAACACTCCTGGGGTCCCTTGTCATTATTTCATTATATCAAACAGGGGTACATCGGGATTAAAAGCCAACTATGACTGCACTACATACATTTTCTACTTATTTAGGACCTGTTCACATCACATCCTAGACTATATGGGAGAAAAATGTTGTGAGGACACAATTTTGGCATACTCCGATTGAAAATGTCCCCATGTATGCTTTCAGTGTATGTGGTGGCACAGAGGAGCTGTCACGTCTGACAGGTTCTCTCTATTGCACTTACAGGAGAGCTCACAAGTCGTGTTTAAGACCATAATTGGTGGCATTAAAAGGATTGTAGAGATTAAAAAATAGCATCTCCTGTAAGCAGCACCATTTCTGTTCTTTCTGGTATTCACTTGAATAGGACTTACAGTTCTTTGGACTGTATCAGCAATGAACAACTTAGATACATCAATACATTCTAGTACTGAGACTGAATCAAGCATGGCAAGCTGATGCAGCTGATATCACACTTGAGAGTCAAATCTATTTCTATGAGACTAGACTAGATTGGGACTAAAAACCAGCTCAGGCACACATATCACACAAAGGCCCACATACGTATACCACACATTGGGGTCATGATCACATCATTTAAATGAATCATTTGCAGTATGAACTACGTCAGTGCCAGACTATTGTGCCTAGTGCCCACCAGCATACCTACCAACCGTCCCGGATTCAGCGGGACAGTCCCGGATTCCGGGTCCTGTCCCGCTGTCCCACTCAGAGGGAGGTATGTCCCGATATCAACTCATCTGAGTCCTCCGTTAAATACAATGATGAAGCTGGAGCCGTCTGCAGACAGCTGCTGCTTCACCACTCTGTGTGAAGCACATCCCTGTAGCACATGCCCCGATGTCACTCACATCGTGCTGCAACTCCCTGTACACTCTGGGACAAAAGACTGCAGACAGAGCAGCAGCGGAGCGAGGAGAGGTGAGTATCAGTGTTTTCATTATGTTAAACTTTGTGGGCAAATGGAGGGGGAACATTAAACTGGGGGAAGATGGAGAGGGACATTAAACAGTGGGGGTCGCTGGACTGGGACATTAAACTGGGGAAAGTTGGAAGAGGACATTAAACTGGGGGCAACTGGAGGAGGACATTAAACCGTGGGGGTAGTTGGAGGGGGACATGTCTGCCTCTAGTTGCCCCCAGTTTAATGTCACCCTCCAGCTACCCCCATGGTTTAATGTCCCCCTCCAGCTTCCCCCAGTTTAATGTCCTCCTCCAGCAGCCCCACTTTAATATCCCCCTTGAGTTTCCCCCAGTTTAACCCTTTCCCTGCCACCTACGTATTTATACGTCCTCCCAGGGTGGCACTTTTGTAGCCAAGGACATATCTAATACGTCCTTACTACTAATGCCAATATCTCAGGATCGGTTAGGGCTATGATATGAGCTTGATATCATTTTAAAGATGATATTCTCTTGTTTAAACTGAATCCAAGATCATCATGATAGTCCTTACAGATCCAGAGCAATTCGCTGGTGAAAACGCTATATGTCATTGACATCCCCAAGCAGATCACAATTCCTGACAGCGTATCGCTCCAAATCTGTAAGGGCTATCATGCTTATCTTTAAAATGAATCCAAGCTCATCTCCATAGCCCTAACGGTTCCTGAGATATGGGGATCTAAAGTGTCCTCCCCCCTCCAGCCTCTGGCAGCATCTTAGAGCTGCGTCTAAAGGAAGAAGGAGGAAGGAGGGGGAAGGAGAAGAGCTGCAGACTGCACAGACGATGATAAATCATCATCTGTGCATAACCTGTATGTGATCCCAGGGGGAGAGGTAACATGGACTTCTGTACATGTTATCCCCTCTCCTATCAATCAGAGAGCATATTATACTTTTGCCACATAGAGAGATAATGTAACACCCTTCTGAGCCTAAACAGAGGGGTATTCTTCTGTAATACCCCTCCGAACATAACCAGGAAGTTTATTGGTGCTGCGACCCAGACATTTACCAAAAGTGTTGCACCAAACATTTATACAACAAATACACAAAGTCATCAATAAAGTTTGCATTTGACCCTGTCCATACCTGATCTTTATAGAGTAAAATACGCCTCCCTAGCGATATCCGTTGCACACTAAAATAACAGCAATAACGATTATCAGTAGAGATGAACGTATACATTTCTACAATTTTTATAGGGGGTAGAAAATTATATTCTTATGTAAGCTCCTATTTAATTTGCATGCACAAAATTGGTTGGCACATTTCTGCAATTTTTCCAATTTTTCTTTAACACATGCACCTGTAAATATATATTTATGTGGTATGTATGAATTCCTCACATCTTGCAGTTTTTTGGAAAGTACATTTTGCTTGCGGAAAGGGATTGCTTGATCTCGCACCTTAGTGACAAATTTGAATTTTTGTGCAATTCTTGCTTGTAATCTCTGAATTATCAAGTTGTGTTTTTATAAACGGAATGCTGTGCAATCGCAAAAAGTTAGATTTTGGTATCACAGTCACAGTTTGCTATGTGCAATATAGATTTTTAATATGTTAGTGAATAACATCAAAATATAGCTTGTCTTCTGTATCAGTGTTTTTGAGAGTACGAGCTCTTGTTGTAGTTGATGTTTGTGGTATATATAAATTGTGTACACCTTGATCTATTATTTTAAATGTGTTTTGTGTGTGAATGTACGATTGAATAGGACTTTTAGTTGCAATATATGTGTATAGGTGCATTTTTTCAAAAATTATTTGTGTTTGTGACAAAGCTACATGAAGGTGGACATGGCTATTGATAGCCCATTGAGACACATGTAATCTTCAGGTTGTCTACTTTCAAGAAATATATAGGGTTTAGGAGTGCACTTGCTTTTCACAGTGTGCAATCCCTACATTTAATAGGATGATGCTTTTTTAAAATTTCCAGCTTCAAAGCAGATTTTTGTCCCTTCCAGTTCTGGTTATTATATGAAAATATGTGCATGCAGGTGTAGACCTTAGTATTATGAATGAACTCTGCACATGTTGAACTCTTCTTTTTAGGAGGTTTGCTGCATATAACTTTTTGTTTGGTTTCCACTTTTAGCAACTAATATACATTTATTTGCATTTTTTTTTTTTATCAAAAATACACTTTAAATCAAAATTGCATGAAGGTGCCTGTTCGAATACAGTACCAAGTGGCATTTTGACAATGCTGCATGTGTCTACTTTAAGAAAATATACAGATATGGGAGGTTCGTATGATTTTTTAATGTTGCAATTTAGAGTAGTAGTGCTGTGTCGAGGTCATATATTTGGGATACGAGTAGTAGTGCTGTGCAGAGACAATAAATGCAGGTTAAGAGTAGTAGTACTGTGTAGAGGTCATATATGTAGGATAAGAGTAGTAGTACTATGCATTACCCACATACACAGGATAAGAGTAACAGTGCTGTGTAGAGGTCATATATGCAGAATAAGAGTAGTAGTGCTAATCCAAGGCCATATTTGCAGAGCAGATAGGATCAAACTGATACACTAGTGTATCACACTAGTGTTCGGGTCCACATGGGGACCTGAAAGACGGAGACCCTGTCCGTTTAAACCCACGAACCCCGTAGGATTTTTCTCTCTGCCAGTTTTAAGTGGAACCTAGCTTTAGAAGTAGCGTTGAATGCCTGAGGAGCTTTGAAGGACATATGTCAGAAGCTAGCACACACGTATGCAGGAGTCCAGGGCTGGAGCCAACAAACGTGCAGTGATCCTCCTCTCAGCCCTAGCGCGTTCCCCTGAGGTTGAGGTGTGTACCCCTGGGGTATGCGTACCGCAGGTTGAGGTCCACTGGCATAGCTTATCATTCAGCTAATCATTCATGGCTGACTCTGCTAAGCATGTATGTTATGTCTGTGTATGCAGAATTCATATACTGTATGTAGGAGGACACAGATGGTTACTTTTAAGGCATACACATATATGTAGGTGGACACAGATGGTATGTTTCAAGGGAACTTTACTGATAAGAGACATTTAAAGGGATTTTCTCAAAAGAAGCAGCTTAGACACTTATTTGTGGAAGATATGGTCTCCTCTGTCAGAGTACAACTCATAATATGTCTTAAAGCAAAGAGAAAAATCTGAAATATTAATTGCAATAAAAATATCCACAGACTGCAGTTTCACCCTGCTGCCATATTCAAATTGGCTGGAATGTTGTAAGGACATCACATGACCCATGACATCACAAGACCCATGACATCACAATGTGCATGACAACAGGTAAGTGAATAGAATGTTCTAAATCAGAAGCAGACTTTGTCACTTGAGGAAGACATCTTGAGGACAGGTCTAGGTATATATTGCTTATTCACTTAATGTTTTTCACCCTTGTTCACACATAAGGGAGGAGAGATGGGGTGCTTCAAATTAAGTACTCCATCTCCAACACCAAAATCTCAAGTACTTGGCAGGAGTGTTTGATGACAGATTTCATCCGACCTGATATCCAAAATCTATAGATATCTATCTATAGGTCATCAAATTCACACTCCTAGAAAATCCCTTTAAATGCCCTATAAATTGTCTACGTCCTGCATCATCTGGTATATCAGTGCAATAAAAATATTGACAGCCTGTGATTATACCCCTGACAGATATTCAACTTGTTAGAAGGTTGGAAAATGAGTAGCTATGACATTGCAGAACTTATAACATCATAGACACCAGAACCTTACCATGCGTATTACATCTCAACAGGTGCAGAGTATTCCAAGTTCTACAATGGAAGAAGACAACTAACATAAAGTGGGATTTTTGTGTACTCACCGTAAAATCCTTTTCTCGTTGTATTCACTGGGGGACACAGCACCATGGGTATAGACCTGGTCACTAGGAGACAAGACACTAGGAAAAAGCAAAAGCTGTTGGCTCCGCCCCCAGGCTATACCCTGCCACAGCCACTGTGTATGAATCAGTTTGTACCGTAGCAGTAGGAGAGAGACACAAAGGAACATGGAACCAACAACCACCAACAATGCCTGAACCCAAAAAGGAACCAACACAGTTCGGGCAGGAACACTGAAAAAAACAAGGGAGGGATCTGTGTCCCCCAGTGAATACAACGAGAAAAGGATTTTACGGTGAGTACACAAAAATCCCACTTTCTCGTCTACTTCACTGGGGGACACAGCACCATGGGATGTCCTAAAGCAGTCCCAGAGGGTGGGAATAACACGGCCATGCAAACCTGTAATACTCAACCGCTTCCAGAAACTTACAACCCAAATTGGCATCAGCAGAGGCCACAGAATGAATCTGGAGAAACTTAGAGAAAAAGGATGGAGGCCCAGTGGGATACTTACAGACCTGGGAAGCATAAGCCTGATGCCGGAGGCCCCGGGAACTCCAACAGCTCTAGAGGAGAGAGCTGTCACATGGGAAGGCAGAGCCGTACTCTTAAATCGATAGGTTTCCCTAATCTCATACCAAAGCCATCGGAAGATGGGAGCTCTGGAAGCAGGCAGGCCCTGGCAAGGGCACTCAGGGAGAATGAGCAAAGCGTCCGAACAAGAGAAAGGATCCGTGAGGAACAGTATACACGCAAATTGCCCGGGCAACAACCGGGCAGGGAAGAGCAAGCACTCACATGGACGCCTGGGGACCGAGCAGAAAGAGGGCAAGACCAAGTCCTCGAAGTGGAAGCAGGAAAAACACCCTAAGAAAAAAAGACTGTGGCAGACAGAGGAAAACCTTATCCTTGTGGAGGACCAGAAAGGGAGGCTGCCGAAAAAAAGGGGCAGCCAATTAGGGACCCCTGCGGATGGAGGTAATGGCCACCAGAAACTCATTCTACCAGGACAGAAGGCAAAAAAAGGGATATCATAGGCTCGAAGGGGAGAACCTGAAGCACCTTAAAGATGAGGTTAAGATCCCATGGATCCAAGTGTTCCAAAGGAGCACAGAGTGGCACTCCTGTAGGAAAGTCTTTTAAAAAGAAAGAAGACTAAGACCTTGATCCAGACCAGACTGGAGAAGATCCGATGAGAATCGTTACTCTTCCAACGGTGGACGTAAGCCTTCCACGTTTGATGGCAGATCTAAGCTATCTGGAATTTCCAGGCCTTGAGTATGTTAGAATAACAAACTCCGAAAAAAAAAAACCACGATGCCTCAAACCTCAGATTGAACAGCCACGCCGTGAACGCAGCTGAGTCAAGGTGGGGAGGAACAGCAGTCCTTGAGACAGCAGGTCGACCAGCAGAGGAAGAGGCCAGGAGCATCCGCCAACAGGAAAATGAGATCCACATACCAGACCCGGCAGGGCCAATCTGGTGCCACCAGGATAGCTTGAACCCCCTTGGTCTTGAGATTCTGGAGGACCCAAGGGAGAAGAGGAAGTGAAAAACCGAACTTACAAGAGCGCCAGCGGTGATGGCTCGAGGATCCAGAGACCTGGCAATTTAGCCGGGGACCTTGTGGTTCCGGCGGAGGCTAAAAATGTCGACGTTTGTCACACCACAGCGGGAGCACAGTGGATGGAAGATCTGCAGATAAAGCGACCCTCGCCCGGAGCAATATTTTCTCGACTCAAGTAGTCTGCCACCCAGAAAAAGGTTGACCACCGAAAGAGCTGGAACAAGGCGCTCCACCCAAGGAAGAAATTGTGAGGCTTCTAGTAAGGCCACACGGCTCCTGGTGCCACGCTGAGGGTTCAAGTAGGTGACCATGGAGGAGAGGTCAGTCTGGACTGTGACAGATGTCCTTGGAGAAGAGAGGTCCAAGGAGTAAGGGCAAATAAGCTAGCCCTGGGATCCAGCAGGTTGAACCAGAGGGAGGAATCAGCCCTGGACCACAGGCCCTGAACAATCAAAGCATCGAGGACCACTCCCCAGCCGGGGAAATTGGCGGCAGTGGGAATCACTTACCAACAGAGGGGAAGAAGGACTTCCCTTGAGAAATTCCTGGGGAGGAATATACACTAAAGAATCTCTCAGTGAACCAAGGTGGAAAGAGAACCAAGCAGATGAGGCTGTCCGGAGATTTGTCCCAGCAGGCCGTAATCTTCAAGAGGAGAGAACGACAGAGTGAATGAAAGGTACAGCCTAGATGGTTGAGGCGATCGTGCGCAGGACCCACATGCCGATTCAAAGACAGCAAGGAGAGTACCTCCAAAGGTGGGACACTCAGGATCTTGGCCTCCGGAGGGAGAATCACACCCTGGAGCGAGCAGAGGTTCATGTCCCGGATTCCATGTGCTTAGAGGACACGAGACATCCTCATAGATGAGCCAGCAGAACCCGCGAAGAACATCCAAGGTGAACCACAAGCTGGTCAGATTGTCTGACCTGGAGGGGCTTCACCAGGAGGTCGTCAAAGTCTGAAAACACGGCAGCACCTCTGGCGCAGAGGATGGCCATGAGAGACGCCATCACTGAGGGAAAAAACCCCCGGTGGCAGAGGCCAGCCTGAAGGGGAGAGAGACAACTGGAAAGGTCAAGGATCCACAGCAAAAACGAGGAAACCGCTGACGGCACAGCGAGATGATGTAGATGGACGAAGAATTCGCCCATCTCCAGGGATGCCACCACAGACTGCATGGACTACAACGGAGCCTGCAGGCATGGAAGAACCTGTGGAGCCCTTTCAGGTCCATGATGGGACAGAGGAAGCCGTCCTTCTAGGCGAATGGAGAACAGGTAAGAATAGTAACCCCAGATACACTCTGCAACGGGAACAGGGACGCTGACTCCCTGCCGCTGGAGATTGGAGACAGCCTGGATTGTCCGACATAGCGAAGGCAAAGAGACTCCAGCGAAAACTGGAGTAGCCGGACGACACCGCCTCTCAGGCCCAGGCTCCAGACGTCCCGCCATTTGAGATGCCCAGAGAGGGGAAAAAACTTCATGCCGAGGAGGCTAGGAAGAGGAAGACCTGGACGACCTAGTGCAGAACCGCCAGGGAGGCCTGGACTTGAAAGAAGCTTTCTGGAGCAGGAGAACGGCTGACACATAGGACGCCTCTGAGGGAGGAAGAATCTATTCCCCCGTGGCCTCAGGGATAAGCTTCTCGACGCCCTTAACAAAAAATTTGGCCCAGGACGACCTGGAAAGGGAGAAGGGCTGCGTTCGCCTTCTTGGAGGCGGACCCAGTATTCCACAACGGATCCCAACGGTATGGCAGATAATCACTGCATTGGCGGCCGCCTTGGCAGATTTGGGAGGCATCTCCAGTTATTGGGAAGCGTTCAGGATCTCAGAGACGAGCGGCTGGAGGGAAACTGCGTCAGGGAGGTTTGACTGAAGCTGTTTGGCCCAGGAAAAGAAGGCCTTGATGACCCAAGAGGCAGCGAAGGAGAGCCGCAGGGAGAAACCAGCCACTACAAAGGCCACCCTGGTGAGGGAAGCCACCTTCTTGCAGCAATGCAATAGCCAGCATTTAGGGCAACGCAATGTATCAGTTCTGCATTGCAAACAATACAACAGATGCGATCCGATCTCACTCCGAGGGATCACTGAGGTAGGCAAAAACCGCTGAAGGCAGACTAGAAGCCTTGGAGAGCCTAGCTATCATGGGATCCACCGTGGGAGGCTCTTAGTGATAGGAAGGGACACATGGGGCGGCTCGCTGACAAAATGTCAAGACAGGCCAGCTTGCGCTCACTAGTTACTGATATCTAAGTACCGTGCGCTAACCGATTGCACCACTGGAGCAACCTGCTTCCCTTACCTCGGATGTTCATCATTGCCAGCCAGGGAGAGCTAGAGACGTGTGTCACAGCATAGCCTGGCAGAACTGCCCGTGCTCACCTTCCACTTAGAGACACACAGGTCAAGGGAAGGGATGTCCGATTTCCTAGTCGAAGACAGAGGATGGTCCAGGGAGAAGTCACTGTGCCCTCAAGATGATATCAAACATCCAGTGGCAGAAAGAGATGTCCACTTGAGAGGATGAGTCTGGGTCCTCAGAGATCTGTAGGGTCTCTATCGCATAGATGACTCCCGCGTAGCAGCAGATATAGATGAGCCTAGCTGAAGCTCCGAGTCGGAGTCAGAGGCGTCCCCAGTTAAATAGACCGAGCAGAGGGAGGGAGGTATCCGCCTGTCGGAGTGGAGCCATGAGCTGAGTTCCTATCTGGGGAGTACCCAGAGGAAGGGGTGGCGGACCGTGAACCGTAGGAAGACTTCCTGGTCCTTTTGAGGCTCCTGGAGCTGCGACGGGAACTATGAGGGTGTCCAGGGAGATCCCTAGAAGCAGCCGAATGAGCGGCGATCTGGGAAAGCAGCCATTCCAAGTTTCCAGCACTGACTAGTTAAGTCTGGTAAGGACACCATGGCCAACGTTAGGGAGGCCGCCCAATCCGGGGGATGGAAAAACCGGAGAGGGGCCAGGAGGTTACTGACTGGCTGAGGCGGAAGGCAGAGAGAGCACATGGGCTCGGGCTGTCCGCATGGCAACTGTTTTTGATACAGCGGGTGCACGTATAAAAACGTGACGCAACCAGAGGGGCCGGAGGGGGAGCCCAAGAAAATTAGGGTAACCCAGGGGGTTAGCCTACCAAACTGCAAAAGATGGCCGCTCACAAACTGCTGCAGCAAGGGTTCCGCAGGTGCAATGTCTCCCAGGGAACTGGGAAGAATCCCTGCTGTCCCAGCAAGCCAAAAAATAAATAAATAAGCCAATAAATAAATAAATTGAGAATATGAGGAGAGCAAAGCTCTTCCCCTGGTAAAAACAGGCTCAGTAGCTACTGGGCAGGCTGGATGGCTTGCCAGGACAGCCCCCTGGCCAATGGAAGGCCCTAGGCGGAGTCTGGGTACCAGAAAAGCCCGGGAAAGGGACGGGCCCGTTGCGGCCTAGTTCCCGGCCAGGCCTCGGACTCGCGTACAACGCGGCCGACCGCGAGGCACCGTCGGCGGCGCAGCGCGACCGCGAACGCCGGAGGTTCCGCGGAGGCCTGGAAAAAGGTACCGGGGGGCCAGGAAAGGGGGTCCCCACACGAGCGGGGGGGGGAACCGGGTGCCCCCCCGACGGGGGCCGCTCGGTAGGAGCGACCAGAAAGCCCAAAAACGCCCCAGAAAAAAGGGGCTTATTTACTAAGATTTAAGGCCCAGTTCAGGGGAACCCTGTGATGCCCCCCCCTAAACAGGACCCATACTATTGTCCCCTGGGAAATGGCACTAAGGGGCTGAGAGGGCCTGAAGGGGAGGTGGAGAGGGCCTGAAGGGGAGATGGAGAGGGGCTGAGGTAACTTACTCACCAGCCTTCTATTCTTCTCATACTCACCAGTCTGGCGACTTCAGGCGCCGCAGGGTCACCCCCTCGGTAGGACCTCGCACGTGGGAGTGGGGTCACCGGTACTCCGGCCGCTTTCGGGGTGCGGCGAATGGTGAGTGGGGACTGGGTGACCGGCGAGGCTGCTCTTTTGCAGAGCGCTGCGCCCGCAGGAGGGTATGACTAGTGTGGCGTACACGCTGACTACCCCCTGCACCTGAAAGAAAGGTAAAAATAAAAACGATGCAAGACAGAAGACCTGAGTCAGGTCGTGTCTGCCTCCTATGACACTAGGTTTCAAACTGATTCATGCACAGTGGCTGTGGCAGGGTATAGCCTGGGGGCGGAGCCAACAGCTTTTGCTTTTTCCTAGTGTCTTGTCTCCTAGTGACCAGGTCTATACCCATGGTGCTGTGTCCCCCAGTGAAGTAGACGAGAAACATAAATTTATGTTTATATAGTACGTGAGTATATATATTATAGTAATAAAAATCTCTATATACGGTATGTGTATATAGAGCCCATCAACCACTTAGTGGCCTTATTATGATGGGTCCCTATACTAACACTTGGGGCAGGAGATAACTTTCTTCTAAACTCACTGTTACAGTGCTGTCTCTAAGAATGTTACAGTCTCCTAGTATCTTATCTATAGGGGGAGTATAGTATTTATTATAGAAATAAAGTCTTAGTGTAGGGACCCATCTGAATGAGGTCGCCTTGACGTGGCAGATGGGCTCGCACAATTCACCAAAGTGTGCTCTAAGAACCTCACATTTATATCTCTGGTCAGTCATACATAAAAGTGCAGGTGAAGAATTTTATCATTTAAAGCTCCGCACCAGATATATAAACTCTCTTGTCAGAATTAGATCTAATCTTCTAGGCTTCTCTATTCTAGGTGTATCAGTCCTCATCTAGTCTACCTGGTCTTTTACTTGCCTGCCATCCTCTTTGTTTGATCTAAAGGGTTATAGCAGCAAAAAACATTTCTCAACCATCCGCTGGGTAGATGGCAAATGTTAGATTGGTTGGTATACAAGTAGAGTTGACACTAGACTGGTAAATCACCAGCCCAGCTGGTATTACTGCCTGGAGACTGCTGAAAGCAAAATGGGGAAGCAATAGTCTAACCCCGTATTCACATGTCCGAGTTTTAGCCTTGAAACTCAAGGTCCGTGTGTTGGCTGGATTTACCAGTCTGAACAGTATGCCAGGAAAGGGACTCCTAGCAATACAGTTATCTATGATGCTAGGAGTCCTTGCCTCCCGGCAACATACTGTCCTGTACTATAATCATTACGGGACAGTATATTGCTGGTAGGCAGGGACTCCTAGAATCACAGATAACTACAGTGCTAGGAGCCCTTCACCCAGCATACTGAAACTCGGTCATGCTAATGCGGGTTAACTCTGTGTGCATGCGGGGTAAGTCTGTGCTGAGGCTTGTAATAACACATCAGCTATGTCTTAAGGAGGCCATACACATTAGATGAATGTTGTTACAACCCACTGAATTTGGTATGAGCAGGTGACCATCAATGTGTATGGGCAGGTACTTATGAAGTAAAACGCAATAAAAAACATTACATAAATAAATTTGGACAAGTTTATGCACATTTTGCTAAATCCTTGCAACCCTTTGTGTAAAACCATAGTGCCTGACATCTCCCTCACAGTCTCCTCACTGATGTCACAAGGGAGTTGTCAGTCACACCTTAGAGGTGTGATTAGTAAGGTGACAGTGTGACTAGGCTGAAGCTTCTCCCCGCCCACCGTGACTACTTGGGGTCATTTCAAACAGTTATAACTTCACTTTGATGCAACAGAAAGATCACAGAGGACACCAATGGAAAGGGAATTACTTGATTCTGTACATATGGCCAGTTTATGGTGAAAAAAACAGCAGACAGGTTCTCTTTAATAGCTCAACCTTACTCGCAGTGGTTTAGCTGCTGGAAAAATCATGGGCGCCTAACCCACTGGTAAGTACAGTACCAGTGTAGTGGATGAAAACCACAGAAACAAACCTGCAGTGCAAACTGTATGGTGCTGTGTGTTTCAAACATGTAGCATGTCATTTATTGCTGTCATTTCATCTGTGGCTTTCAACCTTTGTAAAGCAAAGGTATAAGCTGGGGCAAACCACTCAGGAATTGCAGCTGAACAGCTGTTTTTGGCTGCATTTTTTGCTGCAACTGAATCAACTGCGGGCTGTCTGTTGTGGACATACCACAGTGGACCGGACATGTTGAGCCTTACACTAACCCAGCGACATACTGTCCTATACTGCATATTACAAGACAGTATGTAGAGGAGAGGCAGGGACTTCGAGCATCATAGATAACTATACTGCTAAGGGTCCCTCTCCCGACATAATGTTCACAGGTGAAACTCGGCCATCTGAATGCGGGGTTAGGAACACTCTAATTTACAGGAACATCTACTGGTCTTATGAATCATTTTCATAATTGAAGAGTGCAAAACAATAGTTATTTCACCATTGTTTTATGTAATTTTTCTTTTTAACTACATGTATGAAGGTTTGTTGAAACTTCAATTATTGATTAATTTTATAAATTTGAGAGGGAGTATTAATTAAAAAAATTAAAAAAAAACAATGTCTGGGTTTTTGTTGTTTTTGCTGTTTACTATATTGTAGCTGTTTACAGCTAGTTAATTTAATTCTACATTATATGTATTTGTTATTGTGAATTCTTTTTGAAAATAAAATTATCATTATTTGAATAAAGGCTGAAAAATATGTTTGATACATTTTTGATGGGAAACTTATTTAGCTTTGCTCACCTTGACTTTACTTTTTTGTGCCTCTCGGAGACTTGAAGCTGTCATCACTTCATTGCTTCTAATGGGTTTAAACAGCCATGATCAGAGGTTACTTGATGCTGACCATTACAGCAGAAACCCAGCTGACAGTCACCACCAGGTTACCATGGTAATAGCACAATCACAGCTCCTGTGCCCACCCAGTTACCATAACTTAACTGTACATCATGGTGCCTCTTTGTAAGAAAAACATTACTTATAGCTACATTATGGTGTATTAAAGGGGTATTATCAACTGAGCTGTGTTTCTCCACAACACTTTTTAGCTGCATCTCGCTACATGTGGCCATAGCCTTAACGCTAAGGCTCCACCCAGCGAACCGATGCCAAATTTTGCTGCAGAAAAGAAAGAGGCCCAAACGCATTGCGTTTTTTTTTCCGCAGCGTTTTTCACAGAAAGTCTGCAGAGTTTTCTCAGTGTCTATGACAGGGAGCAGGATAGAACCTGCTTTATAATAATCTGTGACATCAGAACAGAATAAGTCGGAAGCTCCCATAGACGTGAGTACATCACAGAATACACTCAGATGTCACTCCGAGTGTGATCTGAGTGCACGCCGCTGCAAACTCTGCCCCACATCGAATGCACACTCAGTCATGTGCATGGGGCCTAACAACTGCAATTCACTTTGAACTTTGACATAGATCTGCTTTCTACAAGCTTTAATACAAAAAGATGCCCAAGGTATAGAGATATTTACCCCAGATCTACTGACAGAAATGGCTCACTATTATACTGCAGCTTCCGTCCCAGGTCCACAAATTCATTGTTGAATCTGATCCCAATTCAATTGAGTGATACGTACAGTCTCTGACCAACACACTCTAACTGAACATATTTCACAAATGCCAAAGTCTGAGAAGGGGCATATCCCCCTAAACTACCTGAGTACAAGTTAAAACATGGTACCACAGAAAACAAAGTGTCTAAGGTACAGTAATTGTTATACATATCATACACCTGGCCAGTATATTTAATTTTTGTTTATTCTGTTACTTAGTGATTTACATATACATTTTACAGCTGTTGTGCCTTCTTTACCTTGAGCTGTGTTTATAGGTGATGCTGCCATAGGCTCCAAGTCTGAATATATCCCAAATTACCAGTTAAGTGCATGCATCCTTGTTAACTCTGGACATATCTAAGTTGCAATTCTATGAAAATAGCTATACAATCGTGATACTTTTTTGACAGACAGAAAATTGTATCCTACCACGGCTTTCTGTCTTCCAAAAAAAAATGGATCAATGAGGAATCATTTTTCTAACATTAGATTTCATTATATAACAGATGCAAACAGATTGTGCGTTTTTATCCAGCCATTATTTTTCTGGTCCAAAGCGTCATGATGTCGGTGCACCACACATATGCGCCCAATCACAGGCCTCAGCAATGGCCTGCTGCATGTGACATCATTCAGTGGACACAAGAGGAAAGAAGAGAACGCCAAGGGATCGCTGGACACTGCAAGGATGCCCAGGAGATGTGAGGCAAGGTTAGTATAACTGTTTACCCACAAATCCATCCATAGCGCTGCGCCCCCCTATATCTCCTCTGTCGTCACTGTCTACCGCCCTAACCGTCCACTCCGCTCTGTCAATGACCTTAGACTTGCAACCCCTGTTATTCGATCATCCCACTCCCGTCTCCAAGACTTTTGTTGAGCTGCACCGGTGCTTTGGAATGCTTTACCCAAGGCAATCCGATTAATCCCCAACTACAGCAGCTTCAAAACTGCCCTAAAATCACATCTGTATGGTCAGTCTTATCACGTGACCTGATCACAGCGTAGTGTGCGGAGCTTGACAACAATAACACCTTTTATCCCTCCTCCTCTGTTCCTCAGATCCTGTCCTCTCCTTCTAGAAGTTACACTGCACTCCTTGCACTTAGTCTCTGTTTATTCACAGGTACAGGCTGATGACGGGTTCATACAGCTTCAGTTACATAACCTTTTCTATTAAAAGATGGCTGGACCATGGTATCAAACAAGCGCTCTGACCTCTTGTGTCCCCCTATCTCCTCATAGAATGTAAGCTCTTGCGAGCACCTGAACGACGGAGAGCCCGCCTGCTAAAACAGCAGTTACCTGCGGACGTTCGTGGACCCCATAGACTTTCATGAGGACCGCAGTGTTTCCGCTGGTTTTCTACTGAAACCAAGTGGAGAATAAAGTCCTCGCAGATTCTGCATCTCAGTCTCTTACGGAGACTCCGACGCAGATGTGAACGAAGCCTAAGAATAAAAACCTCACTAATAAGAAATCGCAACAGTCTATTCTCTAGATTTAATTTGGGAGTATGGGTGATTGCTTCTCTATGACTTGATCTTCCACACAGCCCCCACAGGGGAATATAAAATAAGGGGAGGTAGAAATAAACCAAAGACAAATAAAATTGGGATACTTAAATGAACAAAATTGGAAAATACCACCCACCATTAATAACCACCATTAGTCAAATAAATTTATGGGAGTGGTACTATGACATCATGTGCCCCTATGTTCAACACTCCTGGGGTCCCTTGTCATTATTTCATTATATCAAACGGGTACATCGGGATTAAAAGCCAACTATGACTGCACTACATACATTTTCTACTTATTTAGGACCTGTTCACATCACATCCTAGACTATATGGGAGAAAAATGTTGTGAGGACACAATTTTGGCATACTCCGATTGAAAATGTCCCCATGTATGCTTTCAGTGTATGTGGGGGCACAGAGGAGCTGTCACGTTTGACAGGTTCTCTCTATTGCACTTACAGGAGAGCTCACAAGTCGTGTTTAAGACCATAATTAAATAAATAATAAATAAATAAATAATAGTCCTTTAATAGTCCCACAATGGGGAAATTCAGTGTGTTACAGCAGCAAAGATAAGCAGATACAAATACAAATACAACATGTACAGGAATAATTCCAAGGTGAGAGGCATTACATTGATAGCAGACAGACAGATAGGGCGTAGCAGGGGGGGGGGGGGGATTTAACAGGCAGAGAGATATTTTCAGTTCTCTGTGTGTAATGATCTCCGCTTAGGTCGGTGTTGGTTGTACAGCCTAACCGCGGTGGGGAGGAAAGACTTCCGATAGCGCTCCTTCTTCATAATTGGTGGCATTAAAAGGATTGTAGAGATTAAAAAATAGCATCTCCTGTAAGCAGCACCATTTCTGTTCTTTCTGGTATTCACTTGAATAGGACTTACAGTTCTTTGGACTGTATCAGCAATGAACAACTTAGATACATCAATACATTCTAGTACTGAGACTGAATCAAGCATGGCAAGCTGATGCAGCTGATATCACACTTGAGAGTCAAATCTATTTCTATGAGACTAGACTAGATTGGGACTAAAAACCAGCTCAGGCACACATATCACACAAAGGCCCACATACGTATACCACACATTGGGGTCATGATCACATCATTTAAATGAATCATTTGCAGTATGAACTACGTCAGTGCCAGACTATTGTGCCTAGTGCTCACCAGTATACCTACCAACCGTCCCGGATTCAGCGGGACAGTCCCGGATTCCGGGTCCTGTCCCGCTGTCCCACTCAGAGGGAGGTATGTCCCGATATCAACTCATCTGAGTCCTCCGTTAAATACAATGATGAAGCTGGAGCTGTCTGCAGACAGCTCCTGCTTCACCACTCTGTGTGAAGCACATCCCTGTAGCACATGCCCCGATGTCACTCACATCGTGCTGCAACTCCCTGTACACTCTGGGACAAAAGACTGCAGACAGAGCAGCAGAGGAGCGAGGAGAGGTGAGTATCAGTGTTTTCATTATGTTAAACTTTGTGGGCAAATGGAGGGGGAACATTAAACTGGGGGAAGATGGAGGGGGACATTAAACAGTGGGGGTCGCTGGACTGGGACATTAAACTGGGAAAAGTTGGAAGAGGACATTAAACTGGGGGCAACTGGAGGAGGACATTAAACCGTGGGGGTAGTTGGAGGGGGACATGTCTGCCTCTAGTTGCCCCCAGTTTAATGTCACCCTCCAGCTACCCCCATGGTTTAATGTCCCCCTCCAGCTTCCCCCAGTTTAATGTCCTCCTCCAGCAGCCCCACTTTAATATCCCCCTTGAGTTTCCCCCAGTTTAACCCTTTCCCTGCCACCTACGTATTTATACGTCCTCCCAGGGTGGCACTTTTGTAGCCGAGGACATATCTAATACGTCCTTACTACTAATGCCAATATCTCAGGATCGGTTAGGGCTATGATATGAGCTTGATATCATTTTAAAGATGATATTCTCTTGTTTAAAATGAATCCAAGATCATCATGATAGTCCTTACAGATCCAGAGCAATTCGCTGGTGAAAACGCTATATGTCATTGACATCCCCAAGCAGATCACAATTCCTGACAGCGTATCGCTCCAAATCTGTAAGGGCTATCATGCTTATCTTTAAAATGAATCCAAGTTCATCTCCATAGCCCTAACGGTTCCTGAGATATGGGGATCTAAAGTGTCCTCCCCCCTCCAGCCTCTGGCAGCATCTTAGAGCTGCGTCTAAAGGAAGAAGGAGGAAGGAGGGGGAAGGAGAAGAGCTGCAGACTGCACAGACAATGATAAATCATCATCTGTGCATAACCTGTATGTGGTCCCAGGGGGGAGAGTTAATATGGACTTCTGTACATGTTATCCCCTCTCCTATCAATCAGAGAGCATATTATACTTTTGCCACATAGAGAGATAATGTAACACCCTTCTGAGCCTAAACAGAGGGGTATTCTTCTGTAATACCCCTCCGAACATAACCAGGAAGTTTATTGGTGCTGCGACCCAGACATTTACCAAAAGTGTTGCACCAAACATTTATACAACAAATACACAAAGTCATCAATAAAGTTTGCATTTGACCCTGTCCATACCTGATCTTTATAGAGTAAAATAAGCCTCCCTAGCGATATCCGTTGCACACTAAAATAACAGCAATAACGATTATCAGTAGAGATGAACGTATACATTTCTACAATTTTTATAGGGGGATAGAAAATTATATTCTTATGTAAGCTCCTATTTAATTTGCATGCACAAAATTGGTTGGCACATTTCTGCAATGTTTCCAATTTTTCTTTAACACATGCACCTGTAAATATATATTTATGTGGTATGTATGAATTCCTCACATCTTGCAGTTTTTTGGAAAGTACATTTTGCTTGCGGAAAGGGATTGCTTGATCTCGCACCTTAGTGACAAATTTGAATTTTTGTGCAATTCTTGCTTGTAATCTCTGAATTATCAAGTTGTGTTTTTATAAACGGAATGCTGTGCAATTGCAAAAAGTTAGATTTTGGTATCACAGTCACAGTTTGCTATGTGCAATATAGATTTTTAATATGTTAGTGAATAACATCAAAATATAGCTTGTCTTCTGTATCAGTGTTTTTGAGAGTACGAGCTCTTGTTGTAGTTGATGTTTGTGGTATATATAAATTGTGTACACCTTGATCTATTATTTTAAATGTGTTTTGTGTGTGAATGTACGATTGAATAGGACTTTTAGTTGCAATATATGTGTATAGGTGCATTTTTTCAAAAATTATTTGTGTTTGTGACAAAGCTACATGAAGGTGGACATGGCTATTGATAGCCCATTGAGACACATGTAATCTTCAGGTTGTCTACTTTCAAGAAATATATAGGGTTTAGGAGTGCACTTGCTTTTCACAGTGTGCAATCCCTACATTTAATAGGATGATGCTTTTTTAAAATTTCCAGCTTCAAAGCAGATTTTTGTCCCTTCCAGTTCTGGTTATTATATGAAAATATGTGCATGCAGGTGTAGACCTTAGTATTATGAATGAACTCTGCACATATTGAACTCTTCTTTTTAGGAGGTTTGCTGCATATAACTTTTTGTTTGGTTTCCACTTTTAGCAATTAATATACATTTATTTGCATTTTTTTTTTTTTTTATCAAAAATACACTTTAAATCAAAATTGCATGAAGGTGCCTGTTCGAATACAGTACCAAGTGGCATTTTGACAATGCTGCATGTGTCTACTTTAAGAAAATATACAGATATGGGAGGTTCGTATGATTTTTTAATGTTGCAATTTAGAGTAGTAGTGCTGTGTCGAGGTCATATATTTGGGATACGAGTAGTAGTGCTGTGCAGAGACAATAAATGCAGGTTAAGAGTAGTAGTACTGTGTAGAGGTCATATATGTAGGATAAGAGTAGTAGTACTATGCATTACCCACATACACAGGATAAGAGTAACAGTGCTGTGTAGAGGTCATATATGCAGAATAAGAGTAGTAGTGCTAATCCAAGGCCATATTTGCAGAGCAGATAGGATCAAACTGATACACTAGTGTATCACACTAGTGTTCGGGTCCACATGGGGACCTGAAAGACGGAGACCCTGTCCGTTTAAACCCACGAACCCCGTAGGATTTTTCTCTCTGCCAGTTTTAAGTGGAACCTAGCTTTAGAAGTAGCGTTGAATGCCTGAGGAGCTTTGAAGGACATAGAACAGCTCCTACATACATCTATGTCAGAAGCTAGCACACACGTATGCAGGAGTCCAGGGCTGGAGCCAACAAACGTGCAGTGATCCTCCTCTCAGCCCTAGCGTGTTCCCCTGAGGTTGAGGTGTGTACCCCTGGGGTATGTGTACCGCAGGTTGAGGTCCACTGGCATAGCTTATCATTCAGCTAATCATTCATGGCTGACTCTGCTAAGCATGTATGTTATGTCTGTGTATGCAGAATTCATATATTGTATGTAGGAGGACACAGATGGTTACTTTTAAGGCATACACATATATGTAGGTGGACACAGATGGTATGTTTCAAGGGAACTTTACTGATAAGAGACATTTAAAGGGATTTTCTCAAAAGAAGCAGCTTAGACACTTATTTGTGGAAGATATGGTCTCCTCTGTCAGAGTACAACTCATAATATGTCTTAAAACAAAGAGAAAAATCTGAAATATTAATTGCAATAAAAATATCCATAGACTGCAGTTTCACCCTGCTGCCATATTCAAATTGGCTGGAATGTTGTAAGGACATCACATGACCCATGACATCACAAGACCCATGACATCACAATGTGCATGACAACAGGTAAGTGAATAGAATGTTCTAAATCAGAAGCAGACTTTGTCACTTGAGGAAGACATCTTGAGGACAGGTCTAGGTATATATTGCTTATTCACTTAATGTTTTTCACCCTTGTTCACACATAAGGGAGGAGAGATGGGGTGCTTCAAATTAAGTACTCCATCTCCAACACCAAAATCTCAAGTACTTGGCAGGAGTGTTTGATGACAGATTTCATCCGACCTGATATCCAAAATCTATAGATATCTATCTATAGGTCATCAAATTCACACTCCTAGAAAATCCCTTTAAATGCCCTATAAATTGTCTACTTCCTGCATCATCTGGTATATCTGTGCAATAAAAATATTGACAGCCTGTGATTATACCCCTGACAGATATTAAACTTGTTAGAAGGTTGGAAAATGAGTAGCTATGACATTGCAGAACTTATAACATCATAGACACCAGAACCTTACCATGCGTATTACATCTCAACAGGTGCAGAGTATTCCAAGTTCTACAATGGAAGAAGACAACTAACATAAACATAAATTTATGTTTATATAGTACGTGAGTATATATATTATAGTAATAAAAATCTCTATATACGGTATGTGTATATAGAGCCCATCAACCACTTAGTGGCCTTATTATGATGGGTCCCTATACTAACACTTGGGGCAGGAGATAACTTTCTTCTAAACTCACTGTTACAGTGCTGTCTCTAAGAATGTTACAGTCTCCTAGTATCTTATCTATAGGGGGAGTATAGTATTTATTATAGAAATAAAGTCTTAGTGTAGGGACCCATCTGAATGAGGTCGCCTTGACGTGGCAGATGGGCTCGCACAATTCACCAAAGTGTGCTCTAAGAACCTCACATTTATATCTCTGGTCAGTCATACATAAAAGTGCAGGTGAAGAATTTTATCATTTAAAGCTCCGCACCAGATATATAAACTCTCTTGGCAGAATTAGATCTAATCTTCTAGGCTTCTCTATTCTAGGTGTATCAGTCCTCATCTAGTCTACCTGGTCTTTTACTTGCCTGCCATCCTCTTTGTTTGATCTAAAGGGTTATAGCAGCAAAAAACATTTCTCAACCATCCGCTGGGTAGATGGCAAATGTTAGATTGGTTGGTATACAAGTAGAGTTGACACTAGACTGGTAAATCACCAGCCCAGCTGGTATTACTGCCTGGAGACTGCTGAAAGCAAAATGGGGAAGCAATAGTCCAACCCCGTATTCATATGTCCGAGTTTTAGCCATGAAACTCAAGGTCCGTGTGTTGGCTGGATTTACCAGTCTGAACAGTATGCCAGGAAAGGGACTCCTAGCAATACAGTTATCTATGATGCTAGGAGTCCCTGCCTCCCGGCAACATACTGTCCTGTACTATAATCATTACGGGACAGTATATTGCTGGTAGGCAGGGACTCCTAGAATCACAGATAACTACAGTGCTAGGAGCCCTTCACCCAGCATACTGAAACTCAGTCATGCTAATGCGGGTTAGCTCTGTGTGCATGCGGGGTAAGTCTGTGCTGAGGCTTGTAATAACACATCAGCTATGTCTTAAGGAGGCCATACACATTAGATGAATGTTGTTACAACCCACTGAATTTGGTATGAGCAGGTGACTATCAATGTGTATGGGCAGGTACTTATGAAGTAAAACGCAATAAAAAACATTACATAAATAAATTTGGACAAGTTTATGCACATTTTGCTAAATCCTTGCAACCCTTTGTGTAAAACCATAGTGCCTGACATCTCCCTCACAGTCTCCTCACTGATGTCACAAGGGAGTTGTCAGTCACACCTTAGAGATGTGATTAGTAAGGTGACAGTGTGACTAGGCTGAAGCTTCTCCCCGCCCACCGTGACTACTTGGGGTCATTTCAAACAGTTATAACTTCACTTTGATGCAACAGAAAGATCACAGAGGACACCAATGGAAAGGGAATTACTTGATTCTGTACATATGGCCAGTTTATGGTGAAAAAAACAGCAGACAGGTTCTCTTTAATAGCTCAACCTTACTCGCAGTGGGTTAGCTGCTGGAAAAATCATGGGCGCCTAACCCTCTGGTAAGTACAGTACCAGTGTAGTGGATGAAAACCACAGAAACAAACCTGCAGTGCAAACTGTATGGTGCTGTGTGTTTCAAACATGTAGCATGTCATTTATTGCTGTTATTTCATCTGTGGCTTTCAACCTTTGTAAAGCAAAGGTATAAGCTGGGGCAAACCACTCAGGAATTGCAGCTGAACAGCCGTTTTTGGCTGCATTTTTTGCTGCAACTGAATCAACTGCGGGCTGTCTGTTGTGGACATACCACAGTGGACCGGACATGTTGAGCCTTACACTAACCCAGCGACATACTGTCCTATACTGCATATTACAAGACAGTATGTAGAGGAGAGGCAGGGACTTCGAGCATCATAGATAACTATACTGCTAAGGGTCCCTCTCCCGACATAATGTTCACAGGTGAAACTCGGCCATCTGAATGCGGGGTTAGGAACACTCTAATTTACAGGAACATCTACTGGTCTTATGAATCATTTTCATAATTGAAGAGTGCAAAACAATAGTTATTTCACCATTGTTTTATGTAATTTTTCTTTTTAACTACATGTATGAAGGTTTGTTGAAACTTCAATTATTGATTAATTTTATAAATTTGAGAGGGAGTATTAATTAAAAAAATTAAAAAAAAAACAATGTCTGGGTTTTTTTTTTTTTTTGCTGTTTACTACAGTCATGGCCAAAAGTTTTGAGAATGATACAAATATTAATTTTTACAAAGTCTACTGCTTCAGTTTTTCTAATGGCAATTTGCATATACTCCAGAATGTTATAAAGAGTGATCAGCTTAACAGCATTACTTGCAAAGTCAATATTTGCCTAGAAAATGAACTTTATCCCCCAAAACACATTTCAACATCATTGCAGCCCTGCCTTAAAGGACCACCTAACATCGTTTCACTGTTGCTCCATTAACACAGGTGTGGGTGTTGATGGGCAGGGCTGGAGTCAATCTGTCATGATTAAGTAAGAATGACACCACTGGCACTTTAAAAGGGGCTGGTGCTTGCCATCATTGTTTCTCTTCTGTTAACCATGGTTATCTCTAAAGAACACGTGCAGTCATCATTGCACTGCACAAAAATGGCCTAACTGGGAGGTATTGCAGCTAGAAGTTGCACCTCAGTCAACACTCTATCGCATCATCAAGAACTTCAAGGAGAGAGGTTCCATTGGTGCCAAAAAGGCTCCAGGGCGCCCAGAAAGACCAGCAAGCGGCAGGCCGTCTCTTAAAGTGTTTCAGCTTCGGGATCGGGCTACCAGCAGTGCAGAGCTTGCTGGGAATGGCAGCAGGCAGGTGTGGTGCATCTGCACGCACTGTGGGCGGAGACTCTTGGGCAGGCCTAGTCTCAGGAGGGCAGCAAAGGCCACTTCTCTCCAGAAAAAACATCAGGGACAGACTGATATTCTGCAAAAGGTACAGAGAGTGGACTGCTGGGACTGGGGGAAAGTCATTTTCTCTGATGAATCCCCTTTTCGATTGTTTGGAACATCTGGAAAACAGCTTATTCGGAGAAGAGGGTGAGCGCTACCACCAGTCTTGTCTCATGCCAACTGTAAAGCATCCTGAAACCATTCATGTGTGGGGTTGCTTCTCAGCCAAGGGAATCGGCTCTCTCACAGTCTTGCCTAAAAACACAGCCATGAATAAAGATGGTACCAGAATGTCCTCCAAGAGCAACTTCTCCCAACCGTCCAAGAGCAGTTTGGCGCTCAACAATGCCTTTTCCAGCATGATGGAGCACCTTGCCATAAAGCAAGGTGATTACTAAATGGCTCAGGGAACAAAACATAGAGTTTTGGGTCCATGGCCTGGAAACTCCCCAGATCTTAATCCCATTGAGAACTTGTGGTCAATCATCAAGAGCGGGTGGACAAACAAAAACCAACAAATTCAGACAAAATTAAAGCATTGATTCTGCTAGAATGGACTGCTATCAGTCAGGATTTGGTCCAGAAGTTGATTGAGAGCATGCCAGGGAGAATTGCAGGGTCCTGAAGAAGAGGGTCAACACTGCAAATATTGACTTGCTGCATTAACTCATTCTAACTGTCAATATAAGCTTCTGTTACTCATAATATGAATGCAATTCTATTTCTGTTGTGATAAAAACATCTGACAAACACACATAAAACCAGGGGCAGCAGATCATGTGAAAATAGAATATTTGTGTCATTCTCAAAACTTTTGGCCATGCTGTATATTGTAGCTGTTTACAGCTAGTTAATTTTATTCTACAATATATGTATTTGGTATTGTGAATTCTTTTTGAAAATAAAATTATCTTTATTTGAATAAAGGCTGAAAAATATGTTTGATACATTTTTGGTGGGAAACTTACTTAGCTTTGCTCACCTTGACTTTACTTTTTTGTGCCTCTCGAAGACTTGAAGCTGTCATCACTTCATTGCTTCTAATGGGTTTAAACAGCCATGATCAGAGGTTACTTGATCCTGACCATTACAACAGAAACCCAGCTGACAGTCACCACCAGGTTACCATGGTAATAGCACAATCACAGCTCCTGTGCCCACCCAGTTACCATAACTTAACTGTACATCATGGTGCCTCTTTGTAAGAAAAACATTACTTATAGCTACATTATGGTGTATTAAAGGGGTATTATCAACTGAGCTGTGTTTCTCCACAACACTTTTTAGCTGCATCTCGCTACATGTGGCCATAGCCTTAACGCTAAGGCTCCACCCAGCGAACCGATGCCAAATTTCGCTGCAGAAAAGAAAGAGGCCCAAACGCATTGCGGTTTTTTTTCCGCAGCGTTTTTCACAGAAAGTCTGCAGAGTTTCCTCAGTGTCTATGACAGGGAGCAGGATAGAACCTGCTTTATAATAATCTGTGACATCAGAACAGAATAAGTCGGAAGCTCCCATAGATGTGAGTACATCACAGAATACACTCAGATGTCACTCCGAGTGTGATCTGAGTGCACGCCGCTGCAAACTCTGCCCCACATCGAATGCACACTCAGTCATGTGCATGGGGCCTAACAACTGCAATTCACTTTGAACTTTGACAAAGATCTGCTTTCTACAAGCTTTAATACAAAAAGATGCCCAAGGCATGGAGATATTTACCCCAGATCTACTGACAGAAATGGCTCACTATTATACTGCAGCTTCCGTCCCAGGTCCACAAATTCATTGTTGAATCTGATCCCAATTCAATTGAGTGATACGTACAGTCTCTGACCAACACACTCTAAATGAACATATTTCACAAATGCCAAAGTCTGAGAAGGGGCATATCCCCCTAAACTACCTGAGTACAAGTTAAAACATGGCACCCCAGAAAACAAAGTGTCTAAGGTACAGTAATTGTTATACATATCATACACCTGGCCAGTATATTTAATTTTTGTTTATTCTGTTACTTAGTGATTTACATATACATTTTACAGCTGTTGTGCCTGCTTTTCCTTGAGCTGTGTTTATAGGTGATGCTGCCATAGGCTCCAAGTCTGAATATATCCCAAATTACCAGTTAAGTGCATGCATCCTTGTTAACTCTGGACATTTCTAAGTTGCAATTCTATGAAAATCGCTATACAATCATGATACTTTTTTGACAGACAGAAAATTGTATCCTACCACGGCTTTCTGTCTTCCAAAAAAAAAATGGATCAATGAGGAATCATTTTTTTAACATTAGATTTCATTATATAGCAGATGCAAACAGATTGTGCGTTTTTATCCAACCATTATTTTTCTGGTCCAAAGCGTCATGATGTCGGTGCACCACACATATGCGCCCAATCACAGGCCTCAGCAATGGCCTGCTGCATTTGACATCATTCAGTGGACACAAGAGGAAAGAAGAGAACGCCAAGGGACCGCTGGACACTGCAAGGATGCCCAGGAGATGTGAGGCAAGGTTAATATAACTGTTTACCCACAAATCCATCCATAGCGCTGCGCCCCCCTATATCTCCTCTGTCGTCACTGTCTACCGCCCTAACCGTCCTCTCCGCTCTGTCAATGACCTTAGACTTGCAACCCCTGTTATCCGATCATCCCACTCCCGTCTCCAAGACTTTTGTCGAGCTGCACCGGTGCTTTGGAATGCTTTACCCAAGGCAATCCGATTAATCCCCAACTACAGCAGCTTCAAAACTGCCCTAAAATCACATCTGTATGGTCAGTCTTATCACGTGACCTGATCACAGCGTAGTGTGCGTTGCTTGACAACAATAACACCTTTTATCCCTCCTCCTCTGTTCCTCAGATCCTGTCCTCTCCTTCTAGAAGTTACACTGCACTCCTCGCACTTAGTCTCTGTTTATTCACAGGTACAGGCTGATGACGGGTTCATACAGCTTCAGTTACATAACCTTTTCTATTAAAAGATGGCTGGACCATGGTATCAAGCAAGCGCTCTGACCTCTTGTGTCCCCCTATCTCCTCATAGAATGTAAGCTCTTGCGAGCACCTGAACGACGGAGAGCCCGCCTGCTAAAACAGCAGTTACCTGCGGACGTTCGTGGACCCCATAGACTTTCATGAGGACCGCAGTGTTTCCGCTGGTTTTCTACTGAAACCAAGTGGAGAATAAAGTCCTCGCAGATTCTGCATCTCAGTCTCTTACGGAGACTCCGACGCAGATGTGAACGAAGCCTAAGAATAAAAACCTCACTAATAAGAAATCGCAACAGTCTATTCTCTAGATTTAATTTGGGAGTATGGGTGATTGCTTCTCTATGACTTGATCTTCCACACAGCCCCCACAGGGGAATATAAAATAAGGGGAGGTAGAAATAAACCAAAGACAAATAAAATTGGGATACTTAAATGAACAAAATTGGAAAATACCACCCACCATTAATAACCACCATTAGTCAAATAAAATTATGGGAGTGGTACTATGACATCATGTGCCCCTATGTTCAACACTCCTGGGGTCCCTTGTCATTATTTCATTATATCAAACAGGGGTACATCGGGATTAAAAGCCAACTATGACTGCACTACATACATTTTCTAGTTATTTAGGACCTGTTCACATCACATCCTAGACTATATGGGAGAAAAATGTTGTGAGGACACAATTTTGGCATACTCCGATTGAAAATGTCCCCATGTATGCTTTCAGTGTATGTGGGGGCACAGAGGAGCTGTCACGTCTGACAGGTTCTCTCTATTGCACTTACAGGAGAGCTCACAAGTCGTGTTTAAGACCATAATTGGTGGCATTAAAAGGATTGTAGAGATTAAAAAATAGCATCTCCTGTAAGCAGCACCATTTCTGTTCTTTCTGGTATTCACTTGAATAGGACTTATAGTTCTTTGGAATGTATCAGCAATGAACAACTTAGATACATCAATACATTCTAGTACTGAGACTGAATCAAGCATGGCAAGCTGATGCAGCTGATATCACACTTGAGAGTCAAATCTATTTCTATGAGACTAGACTAGATTGGGACTAAAAACCAGCTCAGGCACACATATCACACAAAGGCCCACATACGTATACCACACATTGGGGTCATGATCACATCATTTAAATGAATCATTTGCAGTATGAACTAAGTCAGTGCCAGACTATTGTGCCTAGTGCCCACCAGCATACCTACCAACCGTCCCGGATTCAGCGGGACAGTCCCGGATTCCGGGTCCTGTCCCGCTGTCCCACTCAGAGGGAGGTATGTCCCGATATCAACTCATCTGAGTCCTCCGTTAAATACAATGATGATGCTGGAGCTGTCTGCAGACAGCTCCTGCTTCACCACTCTGTGTGAAGCACATCCCTGTAGCACATGCCCCGATGTCACTCACATCGTGCTGCAACTCCCTGTACACTCTGGGACAAAAGACTGCAGACAGAGCAGCAGAGGAGCGAGGAGAGGTGAGTATCAGTGTTTTCATTATGTTAAACTTTGTGGGCAAATGGAGGGGGAACATTAAACTGGGGGAAGATGGAGGGGGACATTAAACAGTGGGGGTCGCTGGACTGGGACATTAAACTGGGGAAAGTTGGAAGAGGACATTAAACTGGGGGCAACTGGAGGAGGACATTAAACCGTGGGGGTAGTTGGAGGGGGACATGTCTGCCTCTAGTTGCCCCCAGTTTAATGTCACCCTCCAGCTACCCCCACGGTTTAATGTCCCCCTCCAGCTTCCCCCAGTTTAATGTCCTCCTCCAGCAGCCCCACTTTAATATCCCCCTTGAGTTTCCCCCAGTTTAACCCTTTCCCTGCCACCTACGTATTTATACGTCCTCCCAGGGTGGCACTTTTGTAGCCGAGGACATATCTAATACGTCCTTACTACTAATGCCAATATCTCAGGATTGGTTAGGGCTATGATATGAGCTTGATATCATTTTAAAGATGATATTCTCTTGTTTAAAATGAATCCAAGATCATCATGATAGTCCTTACAGATCCAGAGCAATTCGCTGGTGAAAACGCTATATGTCATTGACATCCCCAAGCAGATCACAATTCCTGACAGCGTATCGCTCCAAATCTGTAAGGGCTATCATGCTTATCTTTAAAATGAATCCAAGCTCATCTCCATAGCCCTAACGGTTCCTGAGACATGGGGATCTAAAGTGTCCTCCCCCCTCCAGCCTCTGGCAGCATTTTAGAGCTGCGTCTAAAGGAAGAAGGAGGAAGGAGGGGGAAGGAGCAGTGCTGCAGACTGCACAGACAATGATAAATCATCGTCTGTGCATAACCTGTATGTGATCCCAGGGGAAATGGTAACATGGACTTCTGTACATGTTATCCCCTCTCCTATCAATCAGAGAGCATATTATACTTTTGTCACATAGAGAGATAATGTAACACCCTTCTGAGCCTAAACAGAAGGGTTTATTGGTCCTGCAAGCCAGACATTTACCAAAAGTGTTGCACCAAACATTTATACAACAAATACACAAAGTCATCAATAAAGTTTGCATTTGACCCTGTCCATACCTGATCTTTATAGAGTAAAATACGCCTCTCTAGCGATATCCGTTACACACTAAAATAACAGCAATAACGATTATCAGTAGAGATGAACCTATACATTTCTACAATTTTTATAGGGGGATAGAAAATTATATTCTTATGTATGTGTGATGATTCCACTTAAATATGGCTATAACTCAGAGTTGTATTTTGATCTCTGGGTATAGTATCTCACTTCTTACTTGCATTTATTCATAATGTGCACAGCCTACTCATAGGTATATTGCCAATAGTGGCCGGACTGGAACAATAGGGCTTTGTATCCATCCCAGCAGGGCTCCATTGAATTCCTACACAGCCCTGCGTGATCAAACAAACATGCATTGGTCAGCCTGAGCTGGTAGATCAGACATGGTTGATAACATTGTATCATTTCACTTGGTCTCAGCTCTTTACAAAGAATCTGGACTTGAGTGCATTAATCAATCAGACTTGCTGTTGTTGATGACCTCATTCTGGGTGGTGTCATCAAGGGTATAAAAGATAAGGTAAGAGGCCAGTGGGGGAGTTTTTACAGACAGACTACAGGATATTACAGACAGACCACTGTGAAGAGCATGCAGGCTGGATTGTTGTATTGATGCCACATGTTAAGAAACCTCCACTGGTTATTCACACATGACAGAGCATGTGTGAGTGTTGGATTATAGCGCCACATCAAGGAGATGCGTGGTAAAGTAATTATTTCACTTTTATGCCCTTTTATTTCATTGCACTGTATCTTGTAACTAGTAACTGTTAATGCTTGCATATATCTGCATATCTGTTCTGAACTGCATGTGTTAGATGTTAATACCGACCCATTTAGGGGTTAATAAATATATAAAATTTAGAAAGCTTGTCTTGTATTTATCTTGTGAACCCAACACTCACTGGCGGTGAGTGTGGTTTTTTTATGAAAGAAGACTCAGGTGTGAGCCAAAGCGGTGTTGGCGCACTGAGGATCTTTCACATTGGTGGCAGCGTAGTGGGATCTTAGGATAAACAGCGTGTGTTGGTGACCTTTATCACTCACACGCTGGGGATTGTGGTAATCCTATGAGACAAGCTCGGTATTAAAGCAAGCATTAAGATACAGTGAAAGTTTGATACAGTGCTGTTCCCCTCCTTTACTCTTTGTATTCTATCCTATCTTTTATTTGGCAAATACCAGTGGATGCTAGTGGGCTCAGAAGCAGATCTCCAGAACTGCTGAACCAGGCTTTTTGGAGATCCTGAGCATATGGCTGAAATGGAGGCAGCCACAGCTATGCAGAGAATCGAGCAGAGTCCTGATTTTGGGGCTAGGCCAGGAAGTGCAGCAAGCAGCCCGGTCCCAAGGATTACTTTACCAGGAGAGGCCAGTAGCCCCAGCCTTGTGGGAGGAATGGCTTCACACTGGCAAATGGTCCTGCAGCAAGTAGGTACCATTGACCCTAACACATACCTGCAGGTGTTGTGCCGTTTTCTGGAAGCTGTAGAACAAGAATGGCAGTCCGAAGAATGGCAGGCTTATCGTGAGGCTGCTGAGCGAGAGCGGCAGTATCAGCTTGAGCTCAAAAGGATGGAGCTCTTCCAGCGGGCACAAACCGCCCCTGCGCAAACTCCAACAACCCTGCACAGACCCTCAAGTTGGAAGGAGAAGCCAGGCCGGAGTTCACCACAGCCGTCTGTCGTCAGGTCGGGTGAGACAAACTATGCCCCGGGTGGTCCCTCCCCTGTCCCAAGAACTTTGGGCGCCCGGGTGACCTTTCCCAAACCCCAAGAGGAGGTGCGACGGGGCCATGCCTGTAACCAGACAGGACATTTCAAGGAGGAGTGCCCCAACCGCCCTGAGAAGTTCCCTACTTCCCAAGCCACAGCAGGTGGCCCATCTGTGTATCTGGACTGCGGTGCATGAAAAGGAATGCGGACTGTGGGACTATTGACTGATTTGCCTGCTAATGTACTGTTGGGAAGTGATTTAGGACCTATGATGTCCCAATATGGGGTGGGGGAGCACCCAATTTACTGTGATAAACTGTCTATGACTAATGTTGATAATGTGTCTGTCATATCTGCAGAGAGGGCCCGTAACCCCCTCTCTGAGATACTTCCCATGGCAGTAAGTGTACATGCTAATGAATTGCCTTCAGCTGAGAGCAGGGAAGATGCAAACGAGCTTCCTGCAACCCAGCTCAGCAAAAATGTTATTGATGCTTTGTTCACCCCTGTGCTAGGAGCCAATGAGACTAAGTCTGTAGACACACCCACATCTGCGGGGGCGTCTCCCTCCCAGCTTGTTAATATGTCTACCACAAATCTCATTGAGGCCCGGTGTGAATTAACAATTGCTAATGAAGGTACTGTCAATGTAATTGCCAATGCTTGTTGTGAAAGTGTACAGGGTAGCTCTTCTGAGTCACTGGAAGCGACTTCTACTATTTCGCCCAGTGCATCCGATAAGCACCCAACTGCTGACCATGTGCCAGGTGGTCAGGTAGGCTATGGGGATCTCATGGCCGATCCAGGTGAGGGACCCTTGAACCGTTGCCTACACCACCTGGAGTCGGTGCTGAGACCGCCATGACTAGCCTCACTCCCTTGAAGCCGGAGGAGTCCGGCCGGTATGAGACATACACATCTCTTCTGTCAGTTCTATTCCAGGAGTGCCCATGGCCCACGTGCAGATGGCATGGGGTACTGGAGGTGTGATCCAAGAAGGGGGTATGTCAACTGTATTACCTGTTGATGTATTGTGGGGGGATGGTTTAGGGAAGCATGATCTCAGTCATTTGCCCAAAGCATCACCATCACCCACCCAAGTACAGGAGGAACAGGATGTAGGTTTGGAAGCAAAGGGGGAGGTGCAGAACCCCCTAGAACTCTCCCAACTAGCAGCTAGTGTGGGGAAGACCCTGAGAGAGCAGGCCAAGGGTAGCCAGGAGTGCAGAGATTGCCAGGATGGGATCTCTGGAATAGTATCCCAAGGGCCTGAGGTCATGAGTGTAAAGCTACGGGATGCCCGCACTCAGAAAGCGGACCCAGAACAGGCGGGAGGTAGCCAAGTGTACGTGGCTCAGGGCTTGAGCTTTAGAAGTGTCCCTAGTCAGACTAGAGAGCCAGAAGGGTCCGGCAGCTATGTAACATGCACCTCTCTTTTGTCTCACTCCAGCCAAGAGCTCAGAGAGGCTGTCCAAGCTGACCCTAGTCTGGACATACTGAAGGCGCATGCCGCCCAACCACTCTCGGAGTCTGACAAGGCCCAAGTCTGCTGGGACCCCGGGGGGGGTTGTGAAGCCTTGGGGCCAGAGCCTAAGGAGCTGAAGCGGCAGAGGTGCTCTCAGAAGAGGGGCACAGGCCCCTACTTCCTACAAGCCCCATCTAAAGGGGGAGGTGTGATGATTCCACTTAAATATGGCTATAACTCAGAGATGTATTTTGATCTCTGGGTATAGTATCTCACTTCTTACTTGCATTTATTCATAATGTGCACAGCCTACTCATAGGTATATTGCCAATAGTGGCCGGACTGGAACAATAGGGCTTTGTATCCATCCCAGCAGGGCTCCATTGAATTCCTACACAGCCCTGCGTGATCAAACAAACATGCTTTGGTCAGCCTGAGCTGGTAGATCAGACATGGTTGATAACATTGTATCATTTCACTTGGTCTCAGCTCTTTACAAAGAATCTGGACTTGAGTGCATTAATCAATCAGGCTTGCTGTTGTTGATGACCTCATTCTGGGTGGTGTCATCAAGGGTATAAAAGATGAGGTAAGAGGCCAGTGGGGGAGTTTTTACAGACAGACTACAGGATATTACAGACAGACCACTGTGAAGAGCATGCAGGCTGGATTGTTGTATTGATGCCACATGTTAAGAAACCTCCACTGGTTATTCACACATGACAGAGCATGTGTGAGTGTTGGATTATAGAGCCACATCAAGGAGATGCGTGGTAAAGTAATTATTTCACTTTTATGCCCTTTTATTTCATTGCACTGTATCTTGTAACTAGTAACTGTTAATGCTTGCATATATCTGCATATCTGTTCTGAACTGCATGTGTTAGATGTTAATACCGACCCATTTAGGGGTTAATAAATATATAAAATTTAGAAAGCTTGTCTTGTATTTATCTTGTGAACCCAACACTCACTGGCGGTGATTGTGGTTTTTTATGAAAGAAGACTCAGGTGTGAGCCAAAGCGGTGTTGGCGCACTGAGGATCTTTCACAGTATGCTCCTATTTAATTTGCATGCACAAAATTGGTTGGCACATTTCTGCAATTTTCCAATTTTTCTTTAACACATGCACCTGTAAATATATATTTATGTGGTATGTATGAATTCCTCACATCTTGCAGTTTTTTGGAAAGTACATTTTGCTTGCGGAAAGGGATTGCTTGATCTTGCACTTTAGTGATAAATTTGAATTTTTGTGCAATTCTTGCTTGTAATCTCTGAATTTTCAAGTTGTGTTTTTATAAACGGAATGCTGTGCAATCTCAAAAAGTTAGATTTTGGTATCACAGTCACAGTTTGCTATGTGCAATATAGATTTTTAATATGTTAGTGAATAACATCAAAATATAGCTTGTCTTCTGTATCAGTGTTTTTGAGAGTACGAGCTCTTGTTGTAGTTGATGTTTGTGGTATATATAAATTGTGTACACCTTGATCTATCATTTTAAATGTGTTTTGTGTGTGAATGTACGATTGAATAGGAGTTTTAGTTGCAAATATATGTGTATAGGTGCATTTTTTCAAAAAATTTTTGTGTTTGTGACATGAAGGTGGACATGGCTATTGATAGCCCATTGAGACACATGTAATCTTCAGGTTGTCTACTTTCAAGAAATATATAGGGTTTAGGAGTGCACTTGCTTTTCACAGTGTGCAATCCCTACATTTAATAGGATGATGCTTTTTTTAAAATTTCCAGCTTCAAAGCAGATTTTTGTCCCTTCCAGTTCAGGTTATTTTATGAAAATATGTGCATGCAGGTGTAGACCTTAGTATTATGAATGAACTCTGCACATGTTGAACTCTTATTTTTAGGAGGATTGGTGCATATAACTTTTTGTTTGGTTTCCACTTTTAGCAACTAATATACATTTATTTGCATTTTATTTATTTTTTAGAAAAATACACTTTAAATAAAAATTGCATGAAGGTGCCTGTTCGTATACAGTACCAAGTGTACTGTATGTGTCTACTTTAAGAAAATATACAGATATGGGAGGTTCGTATGATTTTTTAATGTTGCAATTTAGAGTAGTAGTGCTGTGTCGAGGTCATATATTTGGGATACGAGTAGTAGTGCTGTGTAGAGACCATAAATGCAGGATAAGAGTAGTAGTACTGTGTAGAGGTCATATATGTAGGATAAGAGTAGTAGTATTGTGCATTACCCACATACACAGGATAAGAGTAACAGTGCTGTGTAGAGGTCATATATGCAGAATAAGAGTAGTAGTGCTAATCCAAGGCCATATTTGCAGAGCAGATAGGATCAAACTGATACACTAGTGTATCACACTAGTGTTCGGGTCCACATGGGGACCTGAAAGACGGAGACCCTGTCCGTTTAAACTCACTAACCCCATAGAATTTTTCTCTCTGCCAGTTTTAAGTGGAACCTAGCTTTAGAAGTAGCGTTGAATGCCTGAGGAGCTTTGAAGGACATAGAACAGCTCCTACATGCATCTATGTCAGAAGCTAGTACACACATATACAGGAGTCCAGGGCTGGAGCCAACAAACGTGCAGTGATCCTCCTCTCAGGCCTAGCGCGTTCCCCTGAAGTTGAGGTGTGTACCCCTGGGGTATGTGTACCGCAGGATGAGGTCCACTGGCATAGCTTATCATTCAGCTAATCATTCATGGCTGACTCTGCTAAGCATGTATGTTATGTCTGTGTATGCAGAATTCATATACTGTATGTAGGAGGACACAGATGTTTACTTTTAAGGCATACACATATATGTAGGTGGACACAGATGGTATGTTTCAAGGGAACTTTACTGATAAGAGACATTTAAAGGGATTTTCTCAAAAGAAGCAGCTTAGACACTTATTTGTGGAAGATATGGACTCCTCTGTAAGGGTACAACTCATAATATGTCTTAAAATAAAGAGAAAAATATGAAATATTAATTGCAATAAAAATATCCACAGACTGCAGTTTCACCCTGCTGCCATATTCAAATTGGCTGGAATGTTGTAAGGACATCACATGACCCATGACATCACAAGACTCATGACATCACAATGTGCATGACAACAGGTAAGTGAATAGAATGTTCTAAATCAGAAGCAGACTTTGTCACTTGAGGAAGACATCTTGAGGACAGGTCTAGGTATATATTGCTTATTCACTTAATGTTTTTCACCCTTGTTCACACATAAGGGAGGAGAGATGGGGTGCTTCAAATTAAGTACTCCATCTCCAACACCAAAATCTCAAGTACTTGGCAGGAGTGTTTGATGACAGATTTCATCCGACCTGATATCCAAAATCTATAGATATCTATCTATAGGTCATCAAATTCACACTCCTAGAAAATCCCTTTAAATGCCCTATAAATTGTCTACTTCCTGCATCATCTGGTATATCAGTGCAATAAAAATATTGACAGCCTGTGATTATACCCCTGACAGATATTCAACTTGTTAGAAGGTTGGAGTTGTCAGTCACACCTTAGAGGTGTGATTAGTAAGGTGACAGTGTGACTAGGCTGAAGCTTCTCCCCGCCCACCGTGACTACTTGGGGTCATTTCAAACAGTTATAACTTCACTTTGATGCAACAGAAAGATCACAGAGGACACCAATGGAAAGGGAATTACTTGATTCTGTACATATGGCCAGTTTATGGTGAAAAAAACAGCAGACAGGTTCTCTTTAATAGCTCAACCTTACTCGCAGTCAGGGACGCACCGCTAATGAGGTGAAGTGAGGCGGCCGCCTCGGGCGGCACTCTCCGGGGGTCGGCATTTTTACTATTTCATGTAAACCAGCCCAGGACAGGCTGCTTTAAAAAAAAAAAAAAAAAAAACAGAGCTGAGCGCGGCCTGTCCTGGGCTGGTTTACAAGACGTCGCATATCAGCGCAGGCGGCGATACAATGACGTCATCACGCCGCCTACGCTGAGACACAGACATCGCGGACAAGAAGAGGAGGCGGCGGCGGCTGCATCAAGGCATCGCAGGTGAGTATAGCTTTTTTTTATATATATATAAATAGGCCGTAACTTGTTGGAGTATCCCCGGCAGGTCAGGGCCTATTTATTTACCTACCCCGCGTCTGCTCGTGACCGCCCCCGCTTCCCCTTCTGCTATAGGCCGCAGAAAGGGAAGTGGATGCTGCTGTGAGCGGCCGCGGGGATCAGTAAGTGAGGCCGCGGGCCGCAAATGCTACTATTATTATACTCCGGGGCCTATTCAGACCCCGGAGTATAATAATCAGAGGCCTAGGGTTGGTGAGGGAACATAAAAACCAGTGTTACTCACCTCCTGCGATCCGATGTAACTCCGAGCAGGCTTGAGGCCTCTGGTAACGTCATCAGGTGGCGTCGCAGGCCTGATCACGTGACATGTGTACGCAATTAAACAGGGCCGAAAGCTGCAAGGAGTGCACCGGAGTCCAGGATAGGTAAGTAACTCTGGTTTTTATGTTTGTATTCTCCCCTGGGTCTCCAATCATTATACTCTGGGGTCTGAAAAGACCCCAGAGTATAATAATAGTTCATGGGTCGGCCACTATGGGGCATAATACCCTGTGCAGGGACCACTGTAGAGCATAATACCCTGTGCAGGGGCCACTCTGGAGCATAATACAAGTGCAGGGGCCACTATAGAGCATAATACCGGGTGCAGGGGTCACTATGGAGCATAATACAAGTGCAGGGGCCACTATGGAGCATAATACCAGTACAAGGGCCACTATGGAGGATAATACCAGTGCAGGGGCCACTATGGAGCATAATACCAGTGCAAGGGCCACAATAGAGCATAATACCAGTGCAGGGGCCACTATGGAGCATAATACCGTGTGCTGGGGCCACTGTGGAGTATAATACCGTGTGCAGGGGCCAATATGGAGCATAAAACCGTGTGCAGGGGCCAATATGGGGCATAAAACTGTGTGCAGGAGTTGCTGTGGAACATAATACCGTGTGCAGTGGCCAATGCGGGGCATAATACCGTGAGCAGGGGCCACTATGGAGCATAATACCGTGTGCAGGGGCCGCTGAGAGGCATAATACAGTGTGCAGGGGCCGCTGCGGGCCATAACACTGTGTAATACTGTGTGCAGGGGCTGCTGTGGAACATTATAGTGTGTGTAAATGGGGCGCTATAAACATGGGCTATGGCACCTGTTTATATTATACGCTGTATGTTTATAGTGACCGTGTGATGTAATTGTAGCCTTGTCACATACTGTAGACATGTACAGGACGAGGCTGCAGTTACATTACATGGCCTGTTCTGACTCAATAGCTTGGCTGCAAGTGTGAGGTTGTGAGAGTGTCCTGTAGTCTCTATGCTAACCAGCAATTTACACCAAGATATCTATCAGATAGTGTTCAACTCAACTGAGGAGGCGTAGATAAGATTCCAGATGCTTTAATCCAAGTAAATCTTGTAGAACCTCATACAGCAGTAGGTGAAAAATGATGAAATACCAGGAGCTGAGCAGACATGTTGCTTACAAAGAAGTGAAACTAAACTGAGGGGGGAGAGAGGAGGAGCTACAGCATCACAGCTAAGGATACAGAGAGAGAAAAGGGACAAACTACAAAGACAAACAGTATCACAGATACATGTCAGTGAATTAAACCAAGTCCTGGGACATGACACTCCCCACCTGAAATCTTTAGATTTCAATGAAAACAAACATTAAATGTCCTGAGATGTCCATAAAGTCCTCTTCAAACCTGAAAAACAAAAAAGAAACATGCACAACAAACAATAATCAACAGTTAGTCCAAATAAACCAATCTTCAGGTCGGGAAGCCGCAATTTGCCAACACCTCCACCGACCCACACTGTAATCCACAAGAACACGGTTTTAGTTCATGGAAGGAAGCTCCCCGCCATGAGCTGTGAATGGTGTCCTTATCTTCTTTTATGTGATGTCTCCTCTTGGAAGAAGAAGCACCAGTTCATTAATTGGGCGGAAGAAAACTCGCACTGAGCCTCCCTTGGTTACCTTGACCTCCACTTTCCGAGTCTTCCCATCATCACTAGGGACAACTTTAGTGATGAGACCCATAGGCCATTCATTCCGATGGACTTCTTTATCCCTTAGAAGGACGAGGTCACCCACCTGGAGATTAGGTTTTGAGGTCTGCCATTTGTGACGGCTCTGTAGCATGTGGAGGTACTCTGTTTTCCAGCGGTGCCAGAACACATTGGACAGGTGTTGAACTTGTTTCCATTGGCGTCTGTGAATGTCACTGTGATCTAAGGTACGTGGAGAGGTAGCAGCAGTACCAATTTTCTGAGTAAGAAGCGTTGCTGGGGTTAAGATAATTGGAGATTCAGGGTCTGAAGATACTGGGACAAGTGGCCTTGCATTGATTATCGCAGACACTTCAGCAAGAAAGGTTATTAACGTCTCATGGGTAAGCAGTGTCGACTTGTGGTCCATCAACATAGAGTCAAGGATTCTGCGTGTGATCCCAATCATACGTTCCCAGGAACCTCCCATATGGGATGAATGTGGAGGGTTAAACGTCCAAGTGCACCCATTGTTGGATAAGAAGTTGTCTAACTGCAGTTCTTTGCATGCTCCAACGAAGTTAGTGCCACAGTCAGACCTCAGTTGTTTCTCAGCAGGCAGTGGAGTGTTCCAGTCCATGTTCTCAGTGGTAAGCTGTCTTAGTAGTAGCTTGCCTTGAATGGTGATGGGAGCAATGAAACCAAGAGGATCATAAATGCTGTTCACAACAGATAAAACTCCTCGTTTGGTGAAAGGTTTGTCACAAGAAGACACTTGGAATGTGAATGTGTCTTGTTCAGTGTTCCATAGCAATCCTAGGCTGCGTTGCATAGGAGGAGCATCAGAACTGAGATCAAGATCCTTCAAGTTGATTGCATGATCATCAGAGGGAAATGCCTTCATTACCTCCATATTGTTGGAGATGATCTTGTGAAGTCTGAGGTTAGCTACAGACAGCATTTCCTGTGTTCTAGAGAGGAGATCGATCACTTCTTCACTTGCAGGTAAGGATTTAAGACCATCATCAACATAGAAGTTCCTCTCAACAAACTGACGAGCATCAGAGCCATACTCTCTCTCACCTTCATGGGCGGTCCTTCTCAGTCCATAAATCGCTACTGCAGGAGATGGGCTATTGCCAAAGACATGTACCTTCATCCGGTAATCTATGACTTCATTGTTGACATCATTGTCCTTATGCCATAGGAACCTGAGATAGTTTCTGTCATCATCCTTAACAATGAAGCAATGAAACATCTGTTGGATGTCGGCCATCACTGCAACTGGTTCCTGTCTGAAACGGATTAAGACTCCTATGAGGCTGTTGTTTAGGTTAGGACCAGTGAGGAGCAGGTTGTTGAGAGAGACGCCTTCATACTGAGCACTAGAATCGAACACGACCCTGATTTGGTCAGGTTTGCGAGGGTGATACACGCCAAATGATGGAAGGTACCAGCATTCTTCTCCTTCCTTTAATGGAGGTGCAGGTTCTGCATGATCTCTCTCAAATACCTTCTGCATGAACCCTACAAAGTGTTTCTCCATCTCTGGTTTCCTCTTGAGGGTACGTTTTAAAGAGGAAAATCTAGAAACTGCTTGCTTCAGATTGTTTGGTAGTTTTGATCTCGGGGAACGGAAAGGTAAGGGTGCTACCCAGCTGTTGGAATCATCTTGAATGAATTCCTTGTCCATAAGTTTGAGAAATTCTTTATCAGCTATTGCCGGTGCCAGCTTGTTGTCATCACTTGTTGTATTGAACACTGTTAATCCAAGGGTGTCGTCCCCAGGCAGGAAAGTATTCACGTTGTCTCGGTGATTATGCAGCCACTTACTGTTGCTTATCTTCTCTTTCACTTGGTAGTGATGTGGACATGGCTGAAAACAAGTGCTGCGACCGTTTGGTAACATATGCGTCTTAAATGAAGAAATATTGGTGGGCCTTTTCATCCTACCTATGCAGACGTTGCCAATGATAACCCATCCTAGATCGAGGCGCTGGGCAAATGGTGCATCATGCGGTCCATTAATTTGCTGGCGTATTTTGTGCAGTCTGAGAATGTCTCTACCTAGCAGAACTAGAATGTCTGCATTTTTGTCAAGGGATGGTATTTCACTGGCTATAGCCCTTAGATGAGGGTGCTGGAAAGCCGCCTCTGGTGTGGGTATCTCTTCTCTGTTTGATGGTATCTGGTTGCACTCAACAAGTGTGGGCAAAGGTATCTCCAAATTGCCCTTGAGAGAAGCTATTACGAGACCCCAGGCCCTTCTTCCAGAAACCTCTGATATGCCACTACAAGTACCCAAGGTATACGGATAGGTATCACCCTTTAAGTTAAACAGATCAAAGAGTTCTGACCTTGTAAGTGAGTGGTTGCTCTGGTCGTCCAAGATGGCGTACACCCTCAGAGCCCTTTCTGATTGGCCCTTGGGGTATATATTGACTAGGCATATCCTTGCACAGGACTTGTCACAAAGGTCTTCTCCGCAGACTTCTGTACATGAGGAAGATACTGTGGTAGTATTTGCTGCTTGATCTGTGTTCTCCCCGCCATGCTTAGTTGGGGAAGGGGAACCTCTAGGTGGTGTGGCACTAGGCTGGGATGGATGAAGAGCTTGTACATGGTTCTCACTGCCACACTCTATACACTTAATAGCAATTTTACAGTCTCTAGCAACATGTTCAGTAGAGGCACAACATTTGAAACATATCCCTAGTTTCTTTAGAAGCTCTTTACGTTCCTGGATTGGTTTCCTCCTGAAGCCAATACACTTCTTGAGGGGATGAGGCTTCTTGTGAATAGGACACAGACGGTTAGGATTTTCTACCTTTTCGTCTTGGTTGTTGTTGCAACTGCTTTCTTCTGGTGCTGATGTAGGTATAGGAAGAATATCAGTCTTTTTCACCGAAACTGGGCCTCTGCGGTTTCTGTAGTTAGAATGTGAGCTGTCATACTTAATAGGAGGTGAACCAGGAACACTGGGATCCCCATAGGAAAAGCTTGGGTCATTCTTGGATTCTGCAATGTTCTTGATAAACTCACAGAAGTAGGAAAATGGAGGAAAGGAGACTTGATTCTCATTTTTGTATCTTGACCCTACTGTGGTCCACCTTTCTTGAATATTATATGGCAACTTGGAGACTATCGGGTTTACCCCACGAGCAGTGTCCAGGTAACTGAGGCCCGGTAGGAGAGTGTCCGCCTTAGCCAGTAGGAGCTCCATGAGTAGGTCACTAAGTTCTTGAAATTTCTGATGATCCTTACCAGATATCTTTGGAAACCCTTGCAACCGTTTGAACAGAGCATTCTCTATTGCTTCAGGACTGCCATAGGTTTTCTCCAGTCTTTCCCAAGCAGCGGTAAGGCCTGCTATGGGGTTGTAAATGTGGACGGATCTGAGTCTTTTAGCACGTTCTGTGGACTGTGGGCCAAGCCACCGGATAAGCAAATCTAATTCTTCAGCTGCAGTAATGCCAAGGTCACTAATTGCAGTTTTGAAGGCACATTTCCAGCCTCTGTAGTTCTCAGGTTGGTCATCGAACCTTGTGAGTCCAGTCTTAGTAAGCTCACGGCGAACCATGTACCTTGCAAACTCTGACATGTCTGTTCTCTCTGACTTTAAATATTGAGTTGCTGGCTGAGTAGCGGTGATTACGTTGTTAGTGGGGTTCTGGTTAACAGAGGTAGGTAGTGTAGGGGCTGCGTAGGCATTCAGCCTAGGAGCTAGCTTAAAGTCCATAGGTTTAGCCACATATGGATGTGAGACTGGACGGTTGTTTGCAGTCTGGTAGTATGGTGTCACATTGGTGTTTACCTGAGTATCAGTATATTGCATTTGCTGAGGTGCAAGGCTTTGGGAATCCATGAAGGAAGAAGAAACTGGATGCTGGACAGGCAGGGCATTGTACTGACCTTGAATGCGGTGTGCTGCAGAAGATACTGTGCCCTGTTGCTCTGGAGAAATGTTGTCCCTGACAGGAACATTTGTGACAAATAGGGATTCACTGCTTTGGCTTAGTACATAGTCTCTTGTGCGCTTGAGGGGATCCTCTGCTTCCACATCACACAAACTGGTGCTGTCGCTTTCACTTCCACTGATGGCTTGTTCTAAAATGCTTAACCTTGCCATGGCTGCAGCGTGCTCATTCTGTTTCTCTAGAGCTTCTAGTTCTGCCCTTTTTTGAGCTGCATTAGCTTCCATTGCTGCTTTCTGTTGTGCAAAGGCTGCCTGTATCTTAGTAGCTTCCGCCTCTGCACGTGCTTTTATAAGTTGCTCACTGAGTGTGGAAGATTTTGAGGAACGTGACTTAGATGTACGCTTTGAACGCTTGGTAGACTCAGAAACATGGGATGCCATTTCCTGCAGTTGCGCAATTCTTGCCTCTGTCCTTAACTTAGTTTCATGTACTAAGCTGTCTCGTTCTGAATTGAGATGCTGGAAGCTTTGCAATTCAACTAAAGAATCGTCTGTATGAAGTTTCCTCAATATGCTTTCATACTCCTCAGCTTTCATTTTATAATGTCCATGCATAGCACAAAGCTGTCGCAGAGCTCCCTCTAGTGGTGATACATGGTATGCAGGCAAGCACATGGCAGATATCTTAGTCTGTATTTTCTGCCACCATTTTGAGAGTTCACAGGAAAGTTCATGCTTTAAACCTTCTAGATTGTCTCTAACCTGTTTAATTGAGCGTCTAGCCTTCTCACTGGGCTGCAGACTGAGGTCCATGCTACCTTGTGCTTCAGGGTGCCCTTCAGCCATGATGCAACTCAAACAGGATAAATATAACTTTGCTGGAGTGAGATGGCTGCTTGCTAGAATCTTCTATGCTGAGGGGGTCTGAGCTGCAGATGCAACTTACACAATGCTGATTCCTTCTGGCTTCAGGTAACTTGCAGTGACTGACTGTATGTCAGAAGTTGGTGAACTGTCTTACAGCCGTATCTGGCAGTCTTTATGCATCATTTTTCACTGTTCTGACTCAATAGCTTGGCTGCAAGTGTGAGGTTGTGAGAGTGTCCTGTAGTCTCTATGCTAACCAGCAATTTACACCAAGATATCTATCAGATAGTGTTCAACTCAACTGAGGAGGCGTAGATAAGATTCCAGATGCTTTAATCCAAGTAAATCTTGTAGAACCTCATACAGCAGTAGGTGAAAAATGATGAAATACCAGGAGCTGAGCAGACATGTTGCTTACAAAGAAGTGAAACTAAATTGAGGGGGAGAGAGGAGGAGCTACAGCATCACAGCTAAGGATACAGAGAGAGAAAAGGGACAAACTACAAAGACAAACAGTATCACAGATACATGTCAGTGAATTAAACCAAGTCCTGGGACATGACATGGCCGCTATGAGATGAATTACACTATGTAAACAGAGAAGCGGTCACGGCGCTTACACAGGTACCATTCAAACAGCTGGTCAGTAGGGGTCCTGGGTTTTGAACCCCACTGATTAGTTTATTAATGACCTGGAAAACCTTTTTAATTAGTTAACACCTGGGGTATTATTAATAAGGGGAACTATTTATACAGGGTACACACGGACATTATTAATATAAAGATGCACTTGGGAGTATTATTCATTATGGGGGGTTATATCATATATTATATAATTGGGGGTAGCAGCAGAATGGGGGCTTTGTGTAGGTGAGGACAATGTGGGTTGGATGCCTGGAAAAGTGAGGAGCCAAAGATGTCTGTGTTGCAACCTTTACAGAGACAAGTCACAGCTGGAAGAAGTGGTCATGGCGGTCCAGAGGGAAGAGAAGGGAAATGTGAAGGATTAGTCAGAGACGTCACCTGTAAGTCACAGAATGTTACTGCCCTGTATTCACCTAAATGATAGAGGATAAATACCTGATTGATGGGGGTCTGTCTGCTGAGACCCCCACTGAGCCTGAGAATTGGGTTTTTTCCCCCACTAGGTGGGAATCCAGCCTGGCTGCAGCCATATATATAGGTGTGTCACTTGGTGGATGGACGAACCCGCGTGGCTCTCATTCACTTCAATGGGAGTGCCAAAGATACCCGAAGTCCAGTACTCAGCTATCTGCGGCACTCCTATTATAGAGAATGGGGGCCACGTGGGCTCGTCCATCCACCAAGCAGAAGATGTGTGAAGTTACTTTCATTGTTAATGCCGTGTTGTTGATCTGATACTGAAGTAATACAGGAAGAAGAATTCTTAAAAACTGTTTTATAACTTTGTGTATTGTGTATATTGTGCGACGATAACAGTGTGTTAAACTAGTAGCATGGAAACTCAGTTTTTTTTTTGTTTTTTTTTTTTTTTGGGGGGGCGTCTTTCTATAGTCCGCCTCAGGCAGCAAAGAGGCTAGGTTCGCCACTGCTCGCAGTGGTTAGCTGCTGGAAAAATCATGGGCGCCTAACCCTCTGGTAAGTACAGTACCAGTGTCATGCCTTCAGCAATATGTAATGTATTGATTTCTGATAGCTCCATCTGGTGGCTGTTTGTGCAAATGGCAAATAATCTTACTATTCCCTGTATGTCCCACTAGAGCTACTGTAGTTCCCACCTATGACCTAATGACATCATCAAGTCAGCTCATCAGTGGCCATTTCATTTGGAACTTGCTGTGCAGCTAGCAGCATCTTATTCCATCCTTCCCATCTGGACCTACAGTAGCATCGCTGGTATGTTCCATCTGCTACCCAGCACTATAGTTTGTGTTTATGCACATTATTATGTTTGCATGTCTCCTGGTGTAATTTCCCATAGTTACCATAGCTGGAGACCATGCTTGTAGTTAGGACAGCACCACTCAGGAGCACATGTACAGTTTACATATATGGATGTTCCTCATGTCTGTAGTACCATAATGTACAATGTTCTTGTATTTAATGTACATGTCTTTGTATACATTGATTTGTATTATAATGTGTGGCTACATGCTTGTACGCATTAGTAAATGCATTATCTTTCTGTTTCCCAGTTTCACCCTATCCTTGTAATAAAAGTTAAAGTTTGGACATCACTCCAGAGTCAATGAATTACTAGGAGGGAGTTTAGCTGCATGTCGACTTATGCCTCACACATAAGGAGGACAGAACAGTGAAACAGCGGCTTCTTACAGGCCGGACAGTAGGATTCTGAACCCTGCATGGTGCTATAGTGCAGCATCACCGCTATCAGACACCCAAGACAGTTTAAGTGTACAAGCCTGTCCGCAGTGTCATCATGTCAGCGAGCGACAGCAGACCCTTTGAAACAAGGTCTTACATCTCAGCAAGCTCCAGGAGCTCAAAGAGGTCAGTGAGCAGCTCCACGGTTGCCATTGCCCGCGCAAAGGCCGAAGCCGCCAAAATACGCGCCACCTTTGCTGAGCAGGAAATGCAGATGAAAATAGAGAGAGCAACCCTGGAAGCAACCATTGCTGAGCAGGAAAAGCAGATGAAAATAGAGAGAGCATGCTTAGAAGCATCACTAGAGAAACTAGCAGCAGAAAAGGAAGCTGCAGCTGCTATGGCAGAAGCAGAGGCCCTAGAGGAAGCAGTGAATCCTACAAGTGGGAGATCTAGCAGCATACTTGGGCCTGAACCCAGTCATCGTGATAACACGCAGCGTACTTCAGACTATATACTACGACATGCCAAGTCAGATGACAGCCTGCATATTAGTCCAGAGACAGAGTCAGCCCCTGCTAATGTGCTCCAGCAGAATCCTGTCACACAGCAAGCATCGTCAGTTTACCATCAGCTTCCAACACAGTCTGTACCCAAACTATCAAATGCCCGCAGTGCAGTCATACCCTTTAAGAGGGAACAAGAAGATGGTGGCTATTACAGCAACAACACATTTAAAAAGCGCAATAGCCCACCAAGTCCTCTACGCAGTCGCTTCTCTCCAGAAGCAGCACATAAAGATCAAGGGATGTCTGACTTCTTCAAGTTCTTTGCACGACGTGATCTAATAACCAAAGGACTCTCAAAGTTTGACGACCGTCCTGAAGGCTACAGAGCCTGGCGATCTACATTCAGGAATACTATCAAAGATCTAGACATGTCTGCAAGTGAAGAAATTGATCTTCTAGTCAAATGGCTGGGAAATGAGTCAGCAGAGCACGCAAAGCGCATTAGAGACATCAACATCAACTACCCAAGCAAAGGGTTAAACGTGATATGGGAGAGACTTGACGAGTGTTACGGCTCACCAGAAGTCATAGAGAATGCACTCTTTAAAAGAATTGATGACTTTCCTAAAATCTCCATCAGAGGTTTCCAAAAGCTGAGAGAATTAAGTGACCTGCTGATGGAACTCCAAGTTGCCAAAGCTGAAGGAGATTTGCAAGGTCTTGCATTCTTAGACACAGCACGTGGCGTCAACCCCATTGTACAGAAGCTACCTTATAGTCTGCAAGAGAGATGGATCAATCAAGGTTCCAGGTACAAACAACTACACAATGTTTCATTTCCTCCATTCTCCATTTTTGTGGACTTTGTGTGCCAACAAGCAAAGACTAGAAATGATCCTAGTTTTGACTTCTCAACTTCTGACACTGCTCATCCCAAAACAGGTAAACCTGCATTGTTTCATAACCTGAAAGCTACACCAGTTGCTGTGCACAAAACCAGCGTGTCCCCTGCAAACTCCTCACGTGAAACTTGCAGTACTGCAGAGACTGAGAAGATCTCAGCAAAAGACCCATGTAGAGAGTGTCCTCTACACAAAAAACCTCACGCACTGCTAAAATGTAGAGGGTTTAGAGAGAAACCTCTTAAGGATTGCAAAACCTTCCTCAAGGAAAATCACATTTGCTACAGATGTTGTGCATCAACTTCTCATCTTGCAAAGGACTGTACAGCAAACATCAAATGCACAGAATGTGACAGCAAAGAATATAGTACAGCTTTACACCCAGGGCCAGCTCCATGGATTCTCACACCCTCAGAGCAAGATACAGAGCATGGCGGGGAGGAGAAAGCGACAGTACCTCCTGAAGTGACACCCCAGTGCACCCAAGTCTGTGGAAGAGGACTTAGCGGTAAATCCTGCTCTAAGATTTGTCTTGTTACAGTGTACCCCATTGGCCACAAGGATAAGGCGGTAAGGCTATATGCAATCCTTGATGATCAAAGCAACAGATCCCTTGCAAACTCATCCTTCTTTGATATGTTCAAGATTAAAGGACACAGCTCCTCATATTCACTTAAGACATGTTCAGGTGTGAGCAAAGAAACAGGAAGAAGAGCCACAGGCTATCAAATTGAATCTATAGCTGGCAAAACATCCCTGCCTCTACCTACCTTGATTGAATGCAATCAGATTCCCAACAACAGGGAGGAGATCCCTACACCGGAGGCAGCATTACATCATGGACATCTGAAAACTATAGTGCCTCTAATCCCTGCACTAGACTCAGAGGCCCAGATAGTACTTCTGCTCAGAAGAGACATCATAAGAGTCCACAAGGTGAGAAAGCAGATAAATGGCCCTCACAATTCCCCATACGCTCAGAAGCTTGACCTAGAATGGGTCATTATAGGCAATGTCTGCCTAGGAACTGTTCACAAACCAACCACTGTAAATGCGCTTTACACAAGCTTATTGGAGAATGGGCGTCCATCTCTTTTCCAGCCTTGTCCTAACAGGTTCCTCATAAAGGAGAAGCCCACTAGTGTTGTACATCCTGACCTTACAGAAACCATGAACTATTCCTATGATGAAGAGAGAGATCACTTGGGGTGTACGATCTTCCAGAGGACTAAAGAAGACAACAAAATAGCACCCTCTATTGAAGATGAGGCTTTCTTAAAGATAATGGAACAAGGTTTCTTCAAGGATGAAACAAATAGCTGGGTTGCACCGCTGCCTTTCAGAATGCAGAGACGCCATCTTCCCAACAACAGGGATCAGGCACTGACGCGTCTTTCTTCACTCAGACGCAACTTTCAAAGAAAACCAGATATGAAGGAACATTTCTTCTCATTCATGAGCAAGATATTTGAGAATGGCCATGCGGAGGTAGCTCCACCCCTAAAAGAAAAGGAAGAGTGCTGGTATCTACCAATCTTCGGTGTCTACCACCCTAAAAAGCCAGGACAGATCCGGGTAGTATTTGACTCCAGCTCACAATATGAGGGAGTATCCCTTAACGATGTTCTTTTGACTGGACCAGATCTCAACAACACACTACTTGGTGTCCTCATCAGATTCCGCAAGGAGTCCATCGCCATTGTTGCCGACATACAACAAATGTTTCATTGTTTCCTAGTCAAAGAAGAGCACAGGAACTTATTGAGATTTATTTGGTTCAGAGACAACGACCCCACCAAAGACATAGAGTACCGCATGAAGGTACATGTTTTTGGCAACAGCCCATCTCCTGCAGTCGCTATCTATGGACTAAGACGGTCTGCCCAGGAAGGTGAAAAAGACTATGGGCAAGATGTCAGGCAGTTTGTTGAAAGAGACTTTTATGTAGATGATGGCCTAAAGTCACTTCCTTCACCAGAAGCTGCAATCAGCCTACTCAGAAGGACCCAAAGTTTGTTATCCTGTTCAAACTTAAGACTGCATAAGATAGCTTCAAACAGCAAAGTTGTTATGGAGGCTTTCCCCACTCAAGATCATGCCAGCGATTTGAAAGATCTAGACTTGGCAACAGACTTCATACCCATGCAATGCAGCCTAGGGCTCAATTGGGACCTCAAAACTGACACCTTTACCTTTCAGGTAAACCAAGAGCAAAGGCCTTTCACACGACGTGGTGTCTTATCCACCATAAACAGCCTATATGATCCATTTGGCTTCGCAGCACCTGTGACCATCCAAGGTAAGACTCTGCTCAGAGAGTTAACTACAGACACATGTGATTGGGACTCCCCACTTTCCCCAGAGAAAGAAGCATTATGGGTAACATGGAGAGACTCTCTAAAGGTGTTGTCTAGCCTACATATACCTAGACCTTATGCCCACATCCCTCCTGAACATGTTCAGTCTAGGGAGCTGTGCGTATTCTGTGACGCCTCAGTAAAAGCTGTCGGTGCAGTTGCTTACCTTAGAACAAAAGACATTAAAGGCAAAGTCTCTGTCGGCTTTGTGATGGGTAAGGCAAAGCTGACACCTCGTCCAGAACCTACCATACCAAGACTTGAACTCTGTGCGGCAGTTCTAGCAGTAGAGCTGGCAGAACTGGTTATGTCAGAAATAGATGTGAGACTTGACAATACACTGTTTCATACAGATAGCAAAGTAGTGCTGGGCTACATTTACAATGAGACTAGAAGATTTTATGTCTATGTGAATAATAGAGTCCAAAGAATTAGGACGTCAACACAGCCTACCCAGTGGTGCTATGTACCGACTGACCTCAACCCAGCAGACCATGCTACAAGAGCTGTATCAGCATCTCACCTAAAAGACACTACATGGCTCACAGGGCCAACATTCTTGTACAAACCGATACCTGACACTCTTGGCGAAGGCACATATGAACTATTAGAGCCAGAATCTGATATAGAGATTCGACCTCAAGTTTCTACACTTACCACGACAGTCTCTAACACACAGCTTGGATCCAAACGCTTTAACAAGTTTTCTACTTGGAAGTCATTAAACAGAGCCATAGCTTGTTTGATTCACATTGCTAGATCGTTCAGAGCCACGCCACCATCATCAGGGCGTTGCAAAGGGTGGCACTACTGTCACAAAGCCTATACAGTGGATGAGTTCACACAGGCCAGAGAAGTTATCATCCATTGTATCCAACAAGAGACTTATTCACGTGAACTTGAATGCCTTCAAAATCAAAAGAGTGTTCCTAAAGACAGTTCTCTCAAGAGACTTGATCCATTTATAGATGCTAAAGGACTGTTGAGAGTTGGAGGGCGTATCTCTAATGCAAAACTTGAGAGGAATGAAACCAGTCCGTTGACACTCCCAAACAATCATATTGCATCTTTACTTGTGCAGTACTATCATGAACAGACAAAGCACCAAGGACGTTTGTTCACTGAAGGGGCTTTACGTACAGCAGGTTTCTGGATAGTGGGAGCAAAAAGACTTGTGAGTTGTCTAATATTCAGATGTATCACCTGCCGAAAGCTCCGTGGTATGTTTCAGTCACAGAAGATGGCTAATCTTCCTGAAGACCGACTTAGTACTGAACCTCCTTTCACAAATGTTGGTCTTGATGTGTTTGGGCCCTGGTCTGTCACCGCACGGCACACTAGAGGAGGCCATGCAAACAGCAAACGTTGGGCAGTCATATTTACCTGCATGAGTATTAGGGCTGTGCATATAGAAGTTATTAAGTCTATGGACGCATCCAGCTTCATAAATGCCCTCAGACGTTTCATTTCTATCAGAGGTCCAGTCAAACATATCCGCTCTGATAGAGGTACCAATTTTGTTGGAGCCTGCAAGGAACTGAGAATCTCTTCAAACATTGACAGTGACCATGTAGAGAGATATCTTGCTGACCAAGGTTGTACATGGACATTCAACCCTCCTCACTCTTCTCACATGGGAGGTTCTTGGGAGCGTATGATTGGCATAGCTCGTAGGATCCTTGATTCAATCTTTCTACAACTAGGAACTTCAAGGCTCACCCATGAGACACTCACAACTTTCATGGCTGAAGTAGTGGCCATCATAAATGCCAGACCTTTGACTTCGATTCCAAATGACCCGGAGGATCCTCTCTTGCTTTCTCCTTATACCCTTCTTACCCAAAAGGTTGGTACAGCTACAGCTCCACTTGGTGAGTTTACTACTAAAGACTTATACAAGAGCCAATGGAGGCGAGTACAAACCCTGGCAGATGCCTTCTGGGATAAGTGGAGGCGAAAATATATCTCTACTTTGCAGACACGGAACAAATGGCAAGCCAGCAAACCCAACATGGAAGTTGGCAACGTTGTTCTTGTAAAAGACTCTCAGTCCAAGAGAAACGAGTGGCCTCTAGGACTGGTGACCAAAGTGTTTCCAAGTGAAGATGGGAAAGTCAGGAAAGTAGAACTCAAGGTTTGCAAGCAAAGTGAACCTAGACTTTTCCTCAGACCAGTTACTGAACTGATATTGTTGTTCTCTTCATAGATACCTTAATGTGGTATCCTTGGGATACCAGGCGGGGAGTGTCATGCCTTCAGCAATATGTAATGTATTGATTTCTGATAGCTCCATCTGGTGGCTGTTTGTGCAAATGGCAAATAATCTTACTATTCCCTGTATGTCCCACTAGAGCTACTGTAGTTCCCACCTATGACCTAATGACATCATCAAGTCAGCTCATCAGTGGCCATTTCATTTGGAACTTGCTGTGCAGCTAGCAGCATCTTATTCCATCCTTCCCATCTGGACCTACAGTAGCATCGCTGGTATGTTCCATCTGCTACACAGCACTATAGTTTGTGTTTATGCACATTATTATGTTTGCATGTCTCCTGGTGTAGTTTCCCAGTCCATAGTTACCATAGCTGGAGACCATGCTGGTAGTTAGGACAGCACCACTCAGGAGCACATGTACAGTTTATGTATATGGATGTTCCTCATGTCTGTAGTACCATAATGTACAATGTTCTTGTATTTAATGTACATGTCTTTGTATACATTGATTTGTATTATAATGTGTGGCTACATGCTTGTACGCATTAGTAAATGCATTATCTTTCTGTTTCCCAGTTTCACCCTATCCTTGTAATAAAAGTTAAAGTTTGGACATCACTCCAGAGTCAATGAATTACTAGGAGGGAGTTTAGCTGCATGTCGACTTATGCCTCACACATAAGGAGGACAGAACAACCAGTGTAGTGGATGAAAACCACAGAAACAAACCTGCAGTGCAAACTGTATGGTGCTGTGTGTTTCAAACATGTAGCATGTTATTTATTGCTGTCATTTCATCTGTGGCTTTCAACCTTTGTAAAGCAAAGGTATAAGCTGGGGCAAACCACTCAGGAATTGCAGCTGAACAGCCGTTTTTGGCTGCATTTTTTGCTGCAACTGAATCAACTGCGGGCTGTCTGTTGTGGACATACCACAGTGGACCGGACATGTTGAGCCTTACACTAACCCAGTGACATACTGTCCTGTACTGCATATTACAAGACAGTATGTAGAGGAGAGGCAGGGACTTCGAGCATCATAGATAACTATACTGCTAAGGGTCCCTCTCCCGACATAATGTTCACAGGTGAAACTCGGCCATCTGAATGCGGGGTTAGGAACACTCTAATTTACAGGAACATCTACTGGTCTTATGAATCATTTTCATAATTGAAGAGTGCAAAACAATAGTTATTTCACCATTGTTTTATGTAATTTTTCTTTTTAACTACATGTATGAAGGTTTGTTGAAACTTCAACTATTGATTAATTTTATAAATTTGAGAGGGAGTATTAATTAAAAATTAAAAAAAAAAAAAAACAATTCTGGGTTTTTTTGTTTTTTTTTGCTGTTTACTATATCGTAGCTGTTTACAGCTAGTTAACTTTATTCTACAATATATGCATTTGTTATTGTGAATTCTTTTTGAAAATAAAATTATCTTTATTTGAATAAAGGCTGAAAAATATGTTTGATACATTTTTGATGGGAAACTTACTTAGCTTTGCTCACCTTGACTTTACTTTTTTGTGCCTCTCGGAGACTTGAAGCTGTCATCACTTCATTGCTTCTAATGGGTTTAAACAGCCATGATCAGAGGTTACTTGATCCTGACCATTACAGCAGAAACCCAGCTGACAGTCACCACCAGGTTACCATGGTAATAGCACAATCACAGCTCCTGTGCCCACCCAGTTACCATAACTTAACTGTACATCATGGTGCCTCTTTGTAAGAAAAACATTACTTACATCTACATTATGGTGTATTAAAGGGGTATTATCAACTGAGCTGTGTTTCTCCACAACACTTTTTAGCTGCATCTCGCTACATGTGGCCATAGCCTTAACGCTAAGGCTCCACCCAGCGAACCGATGCCAAATTTTGCTGCAGAAAAGAAAGAGGCCCAAACGCATTGCGTTTTTTTTTTCCGCAGCGTTTTTCACAGAAAGTCTGCAGAGTTTTCTCAGTGTCTATGACAGGGAGCAGGATAGAACCTGCTTTATAATAATCTGTGACATCAGAACAGAATAAGTCGGAAGCTCCCATAGACGTGAGTACATCACAGAATACACTCAGATGTCACTCCGAGTGTGATCTGAGTGCACGCCGCTGCAAACTCTGCCCCACATCGAATGCACACTCAGTCATGTGCATGGGGCCTAACAACTGCAATTCACTTTGAACTTTGACATAGATCTGCTTTCTACAAGCTTTAATACAAAAAGATGCCCAAGGTATAGAGATATTTACCCCAGATCTACTGACAGAAATGGCTCACTATTATACTGCAGCTTCCGTCCCAGGTCCACAAATTCATTGTTGAATCTGATCCCAATTCAATTGAGTGATACGTACAGTCTCTGACCAACACACTCTAACTGAACATATTTCACAAATGCCAAAGTCTGAGAAGGGGCATATCCCCCTAAACTACCTGAGTACAAGTTAAAACATGGTACCACAGAAAACAAAGTGTCTAAGGTACAGTAATTGTTATACATATCATACACCTGGCCAGTATATTTAATTTTTGTTTATTCTGTTACTTAGTGATTTACATATACATTTTACAGCTGTTGTGCCTGCTTTCCCTTGAGCTGTGTTTATAGGTGATGCTGCCATAGGCTCCAAGTCTGAATATGTCCCAAATTACCAGTGCATGTGTCCTTGTTAACTCTGGACATTTCTAAGTCGCAGTTCTATGAAAATCGCTATATAATCGTGATAAAATAGCTATCTGTGAATATACTCTTGTTTAGGCTCGGTTCACACATGCCATTGAGTACTGTATTTGTGGATTAAGAAATTTTTTCAAAGTACAGAGAACATTATAAAATAATAAAATAACCACTTTGTAACCCAAATACTCTGTTGCACCATTGCTGAGGCAAGGGTTGAGTTTTCTTCACACAGAGAATTTAGAGGGAAGGTTTCCACACAGCTTTTCCAACTTCTATAACACACAGAAGATTCTCACAGGTAAAATTGAGTATATTTATTTCTGCTTTTGACTCCATTTGGGCAGCTATCCATCAGCCTTCACTTTTTTGACAGACAGAAAATTGTATCCTACCACATCTATGAGGAATCATTTTTTTAACATTAGATTTCATTGTATAACAGATGCAAACAGATTGTGCGTTTTTATCCAACCATTATTTTTCTGGGCCAAAGTGTCATGACGTCGGTGCACCACACATATGTGCCCAATCACAGGCCTCAGCAATGGCCTGCTGCATGTCACATCATTCAGTGGACACAAAAGGAAAGAAGAGAACGCCAGGGGACCGCTGGACACTGCAAGGATGCCCAGGAGAGGTCGGGCAAGGTTAGTATAACTGTTTCAAATCTTGTCAAACAAGATCGGCCTGAAACAAACCAGACAGGGCCGTAACTCACGGAAATTTGTAGAAACAAATCTCATGAGGTTCCCCAATAAGGAATGGCCCTGTTCAACCAATTGTACATAATAAATGAATCTGGATTTAATGTCAAAAAGGTGCATATTTGTATTTGTTTTTACTATTAAAAAAGAGATTTGTTAAAGGATCTGCTGGATGAACAGCAGAAACGTTATCTGAATGGAGTCTATATTACAAAGCTCCTGATATTTATCTGTTCAATTCTTTAAATGCTACAGATTCTGGTGAAGTTGGAGGTTCTTCTCTAACCCCCACCATTCCCAAGCAATCATTTCTGTTAGTTTCAGCACTCAATATGTTAATTAGGGTCTCTACTGCCAGGTGGGCGGTCCTGGGCTGATGCAGATTAACATATTGGGTGGTGAAAATTTTCGACTGCCCAAGTATCAGTGGAACAGCTCCTACTGAAGGATGCAAAGAGTTGGAGTTGGTGGAAATGGTGAGAGATCCTTTGCAAGTATCTTCATGGTGTCACAAGTCCCAAAACGCTCCCAAATTAACAACCTTAGATAATAAATAATACTCATAACACAACAATTTTTGTGGATAAAATTATGGCCATGATGCCGTTATTAAGGGGATAACAATAAATGAATAATCATATAAAACATTAAATAGAATAATAATCAATGAATATTTAAAACCAATATAATTCATTTAATATTTGTGTTAAACCAACACGCATAGGGAGCCTACTGTGGTAGTCAAACAATACTGTGAGTCCGAATGACACGCACATGACAGGCGTCGCTCTTAGAATCGATGCACACTTCACTTATTTGGCCAGTTACTGGGCCAAAACTGACCAACTATCTCAAGTGTGAACTCTGCCTTACAGGTCCATGTTAGTGCCAGGCAGAAAGAACTGTGCAGAGGTCCAAGATCCTACTGTAGCGTGAAAAAACGCAGTCCTTTTACACAGTTGTCTGCCGATTCCACATAGATGTGGAGTTGGCAGCAGCATGAGGAGGCCATACAGTGACCCAGTGGCAGCAGCATGAGTAGGACATACAGTGAACCAGCAGTGGCAGCAGCATGAGGAGGGCATACAGTGACCCAGTGCCAGTGGCATGAGGAGTACACAGAGTGACCCAGTAGAAGCGGCATGAGGAGGCCATATAGTGACCCAGGGGCAGCGGCATGAGGAGGACATACAGTGACCCAGCAGTGGCAGCAGCATGAGGAGGGCATACAGTGACCCAGTGGAAGCGGCATAAGGAGGCCATACAGTGATCCAGTGGCAGCGGCATGAGGAGTACAGAGTGAACCAAGGGCAGCAGCATGAGGAGGGCATACAGTGACCCAGCAGTGGCAGCAGCATGAAAAGGGCATACAGTGACCCAGTGGAAGCGGCATGAGGAGGCCATACAGTGACCCAGTGGCAGCGGCATGAGGAGGACATACAGTGAGCCAGTGACAGCGGCATGAGGAGGGCATACAGTGACCCAGCAGTGGCAGCAACATGAGGAGAGCATACAGTGACCCAGTGGCAGCAGCATGGGGAGTACACAGAGTGACCCAGTGGAAGTGGCATGAGGAGGCCATACAGTGACCCAGTGGCAGCAGCATGAGGAGCACACAGAGTGACCCAGTGGAAGCGGCATGAGGAGGCCATACAGTGACCCAGTGACATTGTGGTGTCAGCAGCCTTAGGAAGCCATACAGTGGCCCAGTGGCAGAGTGCGGAGGTGGCAGAGGCATGAGTAGGCCACAGACTGGCAAGGCGATATAATGTGAAGGTAGCAGCGGCCATACAGTGAGCCAGTGACACAGTGTGGTGAGGCAGCATGGATCATTTAATCTGCTGCATCAGGCATTGGTGGGTGGAAATCGTCGTCCTCCTCGCTATTCCAGTTGCTCCTGCTCATTTTCTCCACCCATTTGGCTATACATTGCTTGTGCTCGAATGTCCTCCTCATCCTCCTCCTCCTCCAGTTCAGCCCCCACAGGGCTCATGTGGCCGTGAGATGTAGGCGCCACATCTCCAGTCCCCTCACCAGTCACATTGAAAAGCATCTTTTCCAGGATGTGAATCAGTGGAATGACGTTGTTCATTCCGTAGTCCTGGCAACTGACTAACAAAGCGGCCTCTTCAAAGGGAACGAGCAAACGGCAGGTGTCACGCATGAGCTGCCACTGGCTAACGTTAAAGTTACACAGGGGAGTACCTCTGTCCGCTTGGATCATCAAGAAATCGTTTATGGCTTTTCTCTGTTCATATAGTCGAACCAACATATGGAGGGTTGAATTACAACGGGTGGAAACATCACATATCAGCCTATGTTGTGGAAGGACGTTCTGCCGCTGCAGCTCAAGGAGGTTATGCTTGGAGGTGTACGAGTGTCTGAAGTGCATGCAAAGTTTCCTTGACATTTTTAGGATGTCTTGCAGATGGGTGGAACACTTAAAGAAATGCTTGACAACCAGATTGAACACGTGCGCCATGCAGGGTACATGGGTCAGCCCTCCTTGACGCAGCGCTGACACCATGTTCTTCCCGTTGTCGGTCACCATTGTTCCGAATTTAAATTCTCTTGGAGTAAGCCAGGATTCGATTTCTTGATTGAGGACATGGAGCAGTTCCTCCCCTGTGTGACTTTGTTCCCCCAGGCAAACGAGTTGTAGAACAACTTGACACCGCTGTGCCCTGCACATGTGATATGCTGGAGGAGCACTGTGAAAGGTCCCTGCAGTGGAAGCTGAGGAAACAGTGGAGGATGAGGTGGACATTGTTGTAGGACCAACGGCGTGAGAACGTGGAGGCGGAAGCGGCGTCACCTGGCCAAATTGCTGGTGACAAGGCGACAATGTGGAGTTGGCAGGAGCATGAGGAGGACACAGAGTGGAAAGGCGACATAATGTGAAGTTGGCAGCAGCCTTAGGAGGCCATACAGTGACTCGGTGACAGATTGTGGAGGTAGCAACAGCCTTAGGAGGCCATACAGTGACCTGGTGTCAAAGTGACCCAGCGGAAGCAGCATTAGGAGGACATATAGTGACCAAGTGACATTGTGGAGGTGTCAGCAGCCTTAGTAGGCCATACAGTGACCTGGTAACAGAGTGTGGAGGTATCAGCAGTCTTGGGAGGCCATACAGTGACCCAGCGGAAGCAGCATTAGGACGACATACAGTGCCCAAGTGACATTGTGGAGGTGTCAGCAGCCTTAGGAGGCCATACAGTGAACCGGTAACAGAGTGTGGAGGTATCAGCAGTCTTGGGAGACCATACAGTGACCCAGTGGAAGCAGCATTAGGATGACATACAGTGACCCAGTGACATTGTGGAGGTGTCAGCAGCCTTAGGAGGCCATACAGTGACCCAGGGGCAGAGTGAGGAGGTGGCAGCAGCGTGAAGAGGCCATACAGTCACCCAGTGGCAGAGTGCGGAGGTGGCAGCAGTATGAGTAGGCCACAGAGTGGCAAGGTGCTATAATGTGGAATCTGTAACAGCCTTAGGAGGCCATACAGTGACCCAGTGGCAGAATGAGGAGGTGGCAGCAGCGTGAGGAGGCCATACAGTCACCCAATGGCAGAGTGCAGAAGTGGCAGCAGCGTGAGTAGGCCACAGAGTGGCAAGGTGATATAATGTGGAGGTAGGAACAGCCTTAGGAGGCCATGCAGTGACCCAGTAGCAGATTGAGGAGGTGGCAGCAGCGTGAGGAGGACACGCTTCACCTTCTGCCCACAGACTGTACATATGGCCATGTTCACCTCTCCCGGCAGCTTAACCAAAAACTGCCACACCTCAGAGTAGGTGATTTTACCCCCAACACTCTGCACTAACTGACTGCTACTGCCACTGCCTCCGTGAAACCTTGCTCCACTGCTTTCCAGGCAGGTAGGCTGCTGAGAAGCGGGTGGTCTACCCCGGGCACGTTTAGCTCTCGACCTCCCACTGCTGCCACCTTCCTCATGCGCAAGCTGCAACCCTCTTCTCCTGATGACGATGAAGCCCCTTTGTCACCTAGCTCCAAATTACGATTGGATACATCGTCATCTACTACTGTCTGCACGTCACTGATGTCCTCCTCAACACCAGCTCCCACGCCACTCTCCTCATCACTACTTGCCCGCCTACCGGAGGAAGCGGCGGATGTCTCCTGCAGATCTTGGCTGAGCAGTAGCTGCTGACTGTCCTCTAGTACCTCCTCCTCACTGTATAGTGGATCTGAGCCCACAGCGTAGAGTACTTCTCTAGCTGAGGGAACAGAAAAGGACAGAGGCAGGTTGAGGACAGGTGAGGGCAAAGGGCCTGCTGCCGGGCCATGTCAACTAAGGGTTGTATTAAACAAAAAAAAGGGGTTGAATCCTCAGCTCACCATGTCCACATGCAGATGAATTCCATAAAAAACACCAAAGAATGCAAAGGAACGCTCTCCGGACTTCCTCAGAGCAAGATGTATTAGAAATGGAAAATAAAAACGGTTTCAGCATCCAAGAATTGTAATTATTTGAATAAAATATAACTTTTAATTCATAACGGATTAAAAAAGTAATAATTTACTATTAATCGAACCTATGCCTGCAATAATGGGACAAAGTGGAGGTGGTATTGTACCTTTGTATATTTTTGGTAACCCATGGAAGATGGGAACTACAGGAAAAACAGGAATTAAATGTCTAGATTGTAATTCAGTAAAAATACCCAACTTAACCCCTTCTGAGATAATATCTTGTAAATTCTGTAAAAAAATAGGAGAGGGATCACCTTCTAATTTACGGTAAGTACTAGTATCGTTCAATATTTTCGAACGACAGGTTATTATATCGGATGACGGCAATTTTTTGCCGCTCATCCTTTTGAATATAGTCATATGGAATATCACGTGATCTTTTTTGTATTGTATTCATGTGACCCTCTTTTGAATTTTATGGAGGGAAATGTGTTACCGTTATTGTATTGGACGACGGCATTCTATGCCGCTTGTCTTTTTGAATTTATTCAAGGGATGTATCATGTGATCTATTTCTTTGATCACGTGTTATTCTTTCACATGACTCTTTCCCTTTGAATTTTATGGAGGGAATTTGCCGTTTATAGTATATAAGGCTATTATATCGGATGACGGCAATTTTTTTTGCCGCCCATCCTTTTGAATATAGTAATATGGAATATCACGTGATCTTTTCTGTATTGTATTCATGTGACCTTCTTCCCTCTTTTGAATTTTATGGAGGGAAATGAAGAGAATGCCGTTATATGTTATACATATTGTTTTATGGATGACGACATTTTTCCTGTTTTTATTTTTGAATTTATTCATGGGATATATTATGTGATTCATTTTGCAATGTTCCCTTCGGATAATTAAATGTGTTATCTTTATTTCATTAAACGACGGCATTATTTGCTGTTCGTTTTTTTTTTTATTTACTTAGGGGATGTGTCATGTGATTTATTTGTGTTGATTATGTGTTATCTATTCACATGACTTTCTCTTTTTGAATTTCAGGGAGGGAATGTTGCTGTTTATAATTCATACAGCTATTACATTGGGTGACGGCATTTTGCCGCTCATCATTTTGAATAATTAATGGTCACATGTGATTTTATCATGTGATCTTTTCTTTTTGAATTTTGAATTTCATGGAGGGAATGTCGTCATTTGTTATATACATCGTTTCAATGAAACACTATATGTAAGTTTGTATTTTTTATTTTTATCTTTGTGTATTTGGGATATATTTATATGTATGTATTTTATATATGATTGAGGTTATAAAATCTTTTTTTATATATCATATATATATTTAAACACATAGATATGTTAATAGTTAAATCTGCTAGTGGGTGGAGATCCTTGATCTATTTGCATTTTAGATTCAGTTGTGTTTTGACCCTTATGTAGCCATGACTAAGGTGCTATACGTCCTGAAATGCGTAGGCTTTTCCGTGGATCTTTTTCCCATGTAACTGTTTTTACTTTTTTAATCCATTATGAATTAAAAGTTATATTTTATTCAAATAATTACAATTCTTGGATGCTGGAACCGTTTTTATTTTCCATTTCTAACTAAGGGTTGTGTCTGACGAACCCATGACTCTTGGCTGGGGGTGTCTGATGTGACTTGGGATGAAGTGGATGACCGAGTTGTAATGTCCCAGTACGGCCATTAATTGTCTGATTTTTGGGCCCTCGTGTGCCCTGGGCCGATGTGATGCATTAGGACATTATGTAGTGTTCACCCCTCCGTAACATTGTGCAAAGGCTTCACAATCTCTTTGTGAAAATGCATACTCATGTTTACATCTGGTTCCTGATCCACTGTCATTTATTAATACTGTCTTTCTATGCATATTACTGTGTGCTATTTCTCTAACTGTGATGTCACAAGCCTAGGTCTGGTCACATGATGCTGCCCAGGTAAGTCCAGCCCACAGCATCTCAGTGATGCCTCCAGAAAGTTCCATGAGAACTGTTGGGTTTCCACTCCTCCCTCTAGAGGGAGGGGCTGGATCTTATCTCTAGGGAGTCTAGAGCTGTCCTCGGACAGGATAACATCTAACCTACAAAGCTCTCCCCCTCTGGGATTGAGCTCCAAGCTACTACTACTCCTAATCTTCATTCCAGACTACATACATCTGCAAAACTGCATTTCTTCACAAGCTTACAAGATCTCTAGTAGTACCGGCTGAGGGATTTGAAATTGTCGCATCCAAAGGTCAAGCCTGGCCAAAGAGCTAACCTCTGATCCTGCGGGCGGCATTGCTGGAGCGCTACTTTAAAAGGGACTTGTTCATGCCATCTTTCTCTATCCCCCAGTCCACGTGGAGGAAGTATCCTTGTTCTGATAAATGTTGCAATAGCCAGTGGGGAGAACATTGTCATTGGGCCCCATTGCCAGCTCCAGGCCTTTAATGGTTCCGCCAGCCTGGGCATCTCAAAAGGACTACAACCACCAAGAGTGAGTCGAACCTTCTTTTTCCACGGTGAGCCAAGCCGTGAAGACTTCTTATCCGTAGTAACCCACATTGGACTGTATATTACTTACATTGCTGTTGCCCGTAGCAACCAACCCCCAAAATCTGCTATTTGCAGAAGATATCTAAGAAAGTGTGGCTAGACCAAGCTTGTGACTATCTCTTGCTGTGCTTTGATTTTGACTGCATCACCAAAGTGACATACTGCATGTGCCTTTACTTGAAAGTCTGGAGAACTGTTTATTTGCACTACTGTTTCAGTAAAGATTTATTTCCTGGTTTTGCCTCAACTTTGTGTCAGAAGTCATTAGCCTGCACACTGCACAAGGGTACTCCAGAAGAATTAAGATATGTGAGGTACTAGGAATACCAGGGCTGCTTCCACTCTGCAACGTGACACCGTTCCAGCTAGCCCGGTTACCCCTGGTTACCACAGAGTCAACCAGTCTACAACCGTTGGGGTGCTGGTCAAGACACGACCGCTACTTGACACTAGGAGCTCAGGCCTCTGTAAGTGACCCCTACTGCCATGCCCCCTTACTCTGCTGCGACCTATGCGCCAGAATCATTTAGGTCTGTGGCCCTCCCCTGTGCATGGCCTCTTGCTTCTCTGTCTGACATACTGTTCGATGAAAAAACGTAATTGCAAAGGAAATAAATTCAGGGCAAAAAGGCCTGTAATTTTCTACTTTGAAGAGAACGGCAAATATGCACCTTATTTCTTTCCCCACTAATGAACACCTGCAAAAAAAAGGGTGATAAAGGCAAAGATTAGTGGTAGAGAATTATTGATTTTTGCCAATACTGTATTGAGAAATGTCCTGTAACTTAATAATGGGAACAAAATGGCGAATATGGTCCTTATGTGTTTACACACTAATAAACACCTTTAAATAAGTGATAACCGTTAAGTATTATTGAATTATTGATTTTTGCCAATAGTGTATTGAGAAATGTCCTGTAACTTAATAATGGGAACAAAATGGCGAGTATAGTTCTTATGGGTTTCCCCACTAATAAACACCTTTAAATAAGTGTTAGGATAACAGCTAACTGCACAGGTCAGTGGCTATTATTGAATTTTGCCACTACTGTAAAGAGAAATGGCCTGTAATTTTAAACTCTGAACAAAATAGCGAATATGCCCTTTATTTGTTCCCACACGAATAAACTTCTTGAAAAAGGTGTTAGAACAAATAACTGCAGATATTAGTGGATGAAAATTCAGTTTTCCTTGGCACAATAGTACTGACAGATTGCCTGTAATGTTATGCTTTGGAAGAACAGTGAATAAGCCCCTTATAATAAACGCCTTGAAAAAAGCATTTATTACAAATAAGTGCAGATATTAGTGGATGATAATTCATTGTTTTTTTGCTGTACTTCACTGTGTTCCACCTTGAAGACACAGGTATGAGTAATGAACAGCAGTATAACGGCAGTGAGTACTGCAATGTATATTAAAATTCTTGCTGTAAATGATGCTGCAACCACCCCAAATTCTTCTTTCAATTCCTCCCTTTCCTTTCCCTACAGTTCTAAGGCTCTTTCCCTGAACTTCTAAGTCTTTCCCTAGCTCCTACTGACGTCTGTCCCTACAGGAAGAGTGATGTGAAATGACTGTGCCTAAAATGGTCAAGGGTTTTTATAGGGTTGTGACATCACGTGTCCTGCTGGCTGCTGATTAGCTGCACGCTTGGTATTGTGGATGATCCAATGTTCCCAGAGTCCCTTGCCCCTTGTTCTAACATGTGCTGCAGCCATTTTATAAAAAAAAATGCGATTCAATGCATCAAAGCATGAGGAAATCAAGAATCGAGGCGAATCGAAGATTTCCTGAAATTCAGATCGAATTCCACAGCAGCTTCATCTCTAGTCACATCCTTATGCAATTCCACCCACAAGGATTCCACATCCTCACAATCTTCACCCAAATTTTACTCTTACGCACTCATTTTCATGCCACGTCTGACATGCATAGACATTCCCTCTCCCTTCCTATTAGCCCTGTCTTTATGAAAGAGTGTAAAACCATGAATATCAACAGCCCAATCATGTGAGGAATCTAGCCACGTCTCAGCCACACCAACTGTATTAATGTTTTCTTCCTGGACCAGGGCCTCAAGCTCCCCCAGTTTGCTCGCTAGGATTCTGGCATTTGTGAACATACACTTTAAATTGCCATCCAAGTTCACACATTCATTACCCACACCCATGTGCTTTCCGCATCAGGGTCACAGCATAGGTGCATCGATTGCATGAATTTTACTACATCCAGTGGCTGCTTTGTGGCCTTTGACCTGGATTATACTGTTTTGTTTTTCCTAATCTTTTTTCTTTACTGCATGCAGTTTATAATAACAGTAGTGCCTAGCATATGTTGCTATACATAATCACCTGTATACGAACTAGCCATTAAACTGAAAACCTCTGGTATACTGCCACAGTACAAATAGGCTACTGAAAACTGCAATGAAAAAACACTCATGCAGCATAGCCTTTGTTCCCTTCTGCATTGTGGTTTCAGTTCATAAATGAAGGCGTCATACAAAAGACACCATTGACACCCAATGACTTTCTAATGAGGTCCACTGGGTTATGTTGAGGTGTCCACTGTTTTGGCAGAAAAAAATTGCTCTGTATTCAATATTTTGAGATGCATATAAATGTAGTATTTCACTTTTATTAATTTATTTTTACAGGTTGAATGGGTAAAGAACAGCAATCCAGCTATTGTTTGTGAGATTTTTTTTTTCTTTACATTGTACAGGATGTGTTAATGCTTTCTACAGGTAGTGATGACTGTGCCAATACCAGATCTCTGCTTACTATATTTATAACAAAAAAACTAACTAAAAGCCCTTGGCTTCCACAGTAAACCAGAAGCACCATAGCCATTGTATGGCAACTGTCCATGGCATATAAGGTGTACAGGCAGAGTTTACACCAATAATCCTATGCACTGCAGCAGGATGTAGGCCATATAGAAGTCAGAACCTGCTGCTAATGGAATTGGCACAACTACATGAGATTTGAAGTCAATTGCTTGAACTCCTTGTCTCCTATTTGCTCCTCAAATAATTCCTGAACAATATTTGCAGTGTGGCAATGCACTGGGTGATGCTGGCTGCAGACACTATGTTGCTCCTGCCAGCGTTCCTGCTGCATTGCGGATGGCACCAGTATAATATGGACTGTGCAATCCATATTATGTGCAAGAGCCACTGTGGAGCATATTATACTATGCAGGGGGCCAATGTGGAGCATATTATACTGTGCAGGTGCCACTGTGGAGCATATTATACTTTGCAGGGGCCACTGTGGAGCAAATTATACTGTATAGAGGGCACCGTGGAACATTATACTGTGCAGGGGCTTCTGTGGAGCATTATACTGTGCGGGGGCCACCTTGGAGCATATTATACTGTGCAGGGGCCACTGTGGAGCATTATACTGTGCAGGGGCCACTGTAGAGCATTATACTGTGCAAGGACCAATGTGGAGCATATTATACTGTACATGGGCCACCGTGGAACATTATACTGTGCAGGGGCCTCCGTGGAGCATTTTACTGTGCAGAGGCCACTGTGGAGCATTATACTGTGCAGGGGCCACTGTGGAGCATATTATACTGTGCAGAGGCCACTGTAGAGCATTATACTGTGCAGGGACCAATGTGAAGCATTATACTATGCAGGGGCCAATGTGGAGCATTATACTGTGCAAGGGCCACCGTGGAGCATATTATACTGTGCAGGGGCCACTGTGGAGCATTATACTGTGCAGAGGCCACTGTGGAGCATTATACTGTGCAGGGACCAATGTGGGGCATTAAACTGTGCAGAGGCCACCGTGGAGCATTTTATACTGTGCAGGGGCCACTGTGGAGCATTATACTGTTAAGAGGCCACTGAGGAGCATATTATACTGTACAGGGGCCACTGTGGAACATTATACTGTGTAGGGGCCTCTGTGGAGCATTTTACTGTGCACAGGCCACTGTGGAGCATTATACTGTGCAGAGGCCACTGTGGAGCATATTATACTGTGTAGGGGCCACTGTGGAGCATTATACTGTCCCAGAGCTACCGTGAGCATATTATAGTGTGCAGAGGCCACTGTAGAGCATTATACTGTGCAAGGACCAATGTGAAGCATTATACTATGCAGGGGCCAATGTGGAGCATTATACTGTGCAGGGGCCACTGTGGAGCATATTATACTGTGCAGGGACCAATGTGGGGCATTAAACTGTGCAGGGGCCACCGTGGAGCATATTATACTGTGCAGGGGCCACTGTGGAGCATTATACTGTTAAGAGGCCACTGAGGAGCATATTATACTGTACAGGGGCCACTGTGGAGTATTATACTGTGCAGGGGCCACTATGGAACATTTCCCACATTATTAGAGATGATCAGATCCAGCAGAGCATCCCCTCTAGCTGGACCATAATTTTATCCTGCAATAAGTTGATTAATTTCCCCCCCTTTAGAGGATGCAGTACCATGACCCCAGTCAATATCCCGGTAGTTAAGCGGCCGCCAGTGAGTAGTAATATTTTAGTTTTAATTTTCAAATACTTTTAATTAAATAGAAATATTTAACATTAAAAGTGAAATTTGTTATGAACAGATAGTATGTTAGTATATGAATAGGTGGTACTTTTCAAATGTAGTTGATTAATTTTTTTCAACAAGGGAAATATAAAATAAATCCACCCCTTCATACAACACCAACAATTCTTTTAGAATTTTTTTTTTCTTATTTTTGTATTACAGTGAAAGATGTCAAAGTGCGGTGGAGGTCGATCAGGGACTGCTACAAGAAGAAAGTCAATGCAGAGCAGCATGCGCCTAGCAACTCTGATGCCGTATCACAGCACCCGTACAGATACGCTGCTCTACTTGACTTCCTGAGGCATTCTCTGTGCACTTGACAGTATTATGTTTGATTTATGTCTCATATTTTAAGAGGTTTTTATTTTTGCTTCCATTTTACAATTTCAAACACTGTTAGGAATGTGTAGTTTGTTACAATAGACAAAATGCTTATCTTCCAAAAAAAAGCTATTCGAAATAAAATGTTAAATTCGCTTGAAATACAGTAGAATTACAGATTTAAGAGTAAAAATTTATTTTTAGTAATCACAATCACTGTAAAGTTAATTTTAATTATTCCATTTGCAGTATACAAAGTCCACAGCCCTTTCACAAATAATAATATTAACCCCTTAACAACATTGGACGTACTATTCCGTTCTGTGCGCTTGGTACTTCGCGCAACAGGGCGTATGCCGCCCGCTCACTATCTGTGCGGGCGGCATCGGAACCGGATGTTAGCTGTAACTGACAGCTAACTGACGGCTAACACCCTGCTCCATATCCCCCGGTCGTAACTGAGTTCCGATTGGAGGTTTTAACCCCTTGGATGCCGCGGTCAAACATGACCGCGGCATCCAAGGGGTTCCGCCATGTTGCCGCTCCGATCGGCACCCCCCGCTGCGAGGTCGGGGGGTGCCGATATCTATAATCTGCAGCCCGGGGTCTGCCCAGTGACCCCAGGCTGCCTGGAGACCCCACTACCTGGTTGACCCTGTCGAGACCTGCGGAAGTGAGCGCTATGCGTCTGCATAGCCTCACTTCCTGAATAGACTGCAAGACACTTGTATGCTTGTGTCTTGCAGTCTAAAGTGCTGAGCCAGCAATCAAAGCATTGCTGGCTCAGGTGTCCTAATGGGACACATGAAAAAATAAAGAAAGTGAAAAAAAAAAAAATAAAGTGTTTGAAAAAAAAATTAATAAAAGAATAAAGCCCCAAAAATTCCCTTTTCCTATATAAAATGAATTATATAAAAAAAAACCTAAAAATTAATAAAAACAATGCATATTTGGTATCGCCGCATCCGTAACAACCTGTACAATAAAACTGAAACAATATTTAACGTACACGGTGAACGTCGGGAAAAAAAAACCGGAAAAAACTCGCCAAAAGTAATGATTTTTTGCCATCTCGCCTTACAAAATATGCCATAAAAAGTGATGAAAAAGTCATATGTACCCCAAAACAGTACCAATAAAAAGCACAGGTTGTCCCGCAAAAAATAAGCCCTAAACCAACTCTGTAAACTGTAAAATAAAAATGTTACGCATTTCAGAAGATGGCGATGAAAAAACAATTAATTTATGTCCCCAAATGGGTTTTTGTTCTGCAAAATTAGTATCGCATAAAAAAAACAGTATAAATGAGGTATCACCGTAATCGTACCGACCCACAGAATAAAGGTAACATGTTACTTATGCTTTATGCTGCATGGTGAAAAATTTCAAAGGTAAAACGCAGTGCCAGAATTGATTTTTTTTTTTTAATCCAACAAGAAAGAGTTAATAAAATTTATTCAATAAGTTATAGGCGCCCAAAGATGATGTCATTACAAAATACATCTCACCCCGCAAACAACAAGCCCTCATATGGGTACATCACCAGAGAAATAAAGAAAATATAGTTCGTACAATGTGAAGACAAAAACCCCAAAAATCGCCAAATCATTAGAACATAACTGGCTGCGTCTGATTTAGAGCTTATGAGGGAAAATAAACCAGAAGTGACCCCCAGAGTGACCTCCCCAATAATAGGAACTACTGGGGAAATAGTAGGGAATTTGGTGTTCCTAATGTACTCCGCACAGCTTACATATTCACTTTTCCCCATTCGCTGTGCAGTCACGTCTGGGATACTAATGCTTACTACACCCCTTGATAAATTCTTTGAGGGGTGCAGTTTTCAAAATGGGGTCACTCCTTTGGGGAATCCACTGTTCTTCTGCGCCCTGCTGTGTGCCTAAACTGCAGTTTATGCCCACATGTATGACACTGGTGTACCCAGGGTAACGTACTTAATGTCATATGTGGGTATCAACTGCTATATGGACACAGCTGGGCACAGAGTGGAAGGAGCGCTATTTGGTTTTTGGAGCACAGACTTGGACGGTTTGGTTTTTGGACGTCATTGCATTCGCAGAGCTGAAACGCCAGTAAAGTGGAATCTCCTGACATGTGACCCCATTTTGGAAACTACACCCCTGAAGGAATTTATCCAGGGGTACAGTGAGCATTTTTAACCCCAAGTGTTGCTATAATTTATTATCCATAAATGAATACGCAGCTGATTGTGAAAGGTGAAAATGACAATTTTTCCAGGAATACGCCATTTCAGTGCGCAATATGTTGTGCCCGGCTTGTATCAGAGATGAACGCTCCAAAAGCTGTTGTGCCCGGGATCCCCGCTTAACAGTTTTTGGATTGTGTGTCTCTGCAGACATAAGCTGGGCACAACATATCGGGCACTGAAATGGCGTATCTCTGGAAAAATTTTATTTTTAACTTTTCATTATCATCTGCGCATTCATTTCTGGAAATTAAAAGAATGCAACACTTAAGGGTTAATAACGCTCGCTACACCACTTGATAAATCCCTTGAAGGGTGTAGTTTCCAAAATGGGGTCACAAGTCTGTGGATTCCACTTTACTGGCAATTCTTGGGCTCTGCAAAAGTGACATGGTGTCCATAAACCAAACTGTGCTCTAAAAACCAAAATAGCGCTCCTTCCCTTCTGTGCCCGGCTGTTCCCAAACAGCAGTTTATACCCACATACGGCATTGTTAAGTACATTATCCTGGGTACACCAGTGTCATACATGTGGGTGTAAACTGCCGTTTGGGTACACAGCAGGGTGCAGATGTGAAGGAGCACTATGTACTTTTGGAGCGCAGATTTAGATTGTTGGTTTTTGGACACCATGTTACATTTGCAGAGACCCTAAAATTGCCCCTACAAAATGGGGGTACTTCTTGGGGAATTCCAGTTTACTGGCACCTCCAGGGCTCTGCAAAAACAACATGGTGACCAGAAAGTCCCTCTAAATCTGTACTGCAAAAGCTAAAAAAACACAGTGCTCCTTCCCTTCTGAGCCCTGCTGTGTTCCCAAGCAGCAGTTTATACCCACATATATAATTTTTTTCCCCCGGGATAGCCCACTTAATAGTTTTAGGAGTGCATGTCTCTGATGCCACAAAGTGGCCGCAACGTATTAGGCACTGAAATTGGATATTTCTTCAAAAACTTCAATTTTCACTTTGTACATTAATTTTTGGGAAGCATTGTTAGGCTCAAAATGATAATACCCCTTGATACATTCCTTGAGGGGTGTAGTTTCTAAAATGGGGTCCCTTTTGAGGGGTTTCCATTGTATTGGTACTTTAGGGGCTCTGCAAATGCGACATGGCACCTGAAAACTATTCCAGCCACATCTGCCCTACTAAAGCCAAATAGCGCTCTTTCCATTCTGAGCCCCACCATGTACCCCTACAGCAGATTACAACCACATGTGGGGCATTTCTGTGTTCAGAAGAAATTGTGTAACAAACTGTGGGGTGTTTTTTCTTCTTTAACCACTTGCAAAAATTAAAAATATGTCGCTAAATGGACGGTTTGTTGGAAAAAAAAGTAATTTTTCATTTTTACGTCCCAATGATGATAAAATCTGTGAAACAGCTGTGAGGTCAAAATGCTCACTATACCCCTAGATAAATTCTATGAGGGGTGTAATTTTCAAAATGGGGTAACTTTTAGGAGTTTCCATTGTATTGGTACTTTAGGGGCTCTGCAAATGCAACATGGCACCCGAAAACTATTCCAGCAAAATCTGCCCTCCAAAAGCTAAATAGCGCTCTTTCCATTCTGAGCTCCACCATGTACCCAAACAGCAGTTTACAACCACATATGGGGCATTGCTGTGTTCAGGAGAAATTGTTTAACAAACTGTGGGGTCCTTTTTCTCCTTTAACCCCTTGTAAAAATGAAAACTTTGGGAATAAAGTGACGTTTTAGTAATTTTTCATTTATACATCCCAATGTTAGTAAAATCTGTGAAACAGCTGTGGGGTCAAAATGCTCACTATACTCCTTGATAAATTCTGTGAGGGGTGTAGTTTCCAAAATTGGGTTTATAGGGGGTTTCAATTGTTTTGGTACTTTGGGGGCTCTTCAAATGCAACATGGCACCTGAAAACTATTCCAGCAAAATCTGCTTTTCAAATGTCCAGTGTCGCTCCTTCCCTTCTGTGCACTGCCGAATGCCCAAACATCAATTTACACCCACATGTGGGGTATTTCTGTGCTCTGGAGAAATTGTATAATAAACTGGGAGATGCATTTTCTCCTTTAACCCTTTGTGAATGTGTTAAATTTAGGGCTAAATGAAGGAATTAGTGGAAAAAAATGAAATGTCTAAATTTCACCTCGATATCGTTTTAATTCTTGTGAAAATGCTTAAAGGGTTAACAAACTTCCCAAGTGCTGTTTTGAATTATTTCAGGGGTGCAGTTTTGAACATGGGGTGATTTATGGGGGGTTTCTAATATATAGGCCTTTATAATCCCCTTCAGAACTGAAGTGGTCCCTAAAAAATTAGTTTGGGAAATTTTCTTGTAAATCTGGAAAATCGCTGTTACACTTGTAAGCCTTCTAACATCCAAAATAAATCAAAGGACGATTAAAAGATGATGTCAATATAAAGCATAGATATGGTAGATATTTAGTAATGTATTTGGGTATCTGTCTGAAAAGCAGAGAATTTCACATTTTGAAAATTGCAATTTTTTTCCAAATTTCCATCAAATATCCTATTTTTTTTATAAATAAATACAAAAATATTGATTAGTGTTTACCACTAACATGAAGTACAATGTGTCACGAGAAAACAGTCTCAAAATCACTTGTGTAAAGTTAAAGCGTCTCAAAGTTCTTGCCACATAAAGTGACACGTCAGTTTTCAAAAACAAGGCCTGGTCCTTAACGCACTTTTGGGCTGTGTCCTTAAGGGGTTAATGATTAATATTTTGTTTGCATGTTGCTACATTTTTGTATTCTACAGTACCACTGCAGCATGAGTGCACCATCAGCCTCCAGAACACATCCTCCTGCGTCTGCTCCTTCAGCAACCAACAAACCTACTGCAGGTCCTTCTACTTCTGTCCGGAACAAACAACTCCCCTGTCTGGTCTTTCCCATTCGGCAACTCAGAGAGACTATCAACTCATCTTTTCAGGAGTTGTTGAGGCGGGAGAAAGAAAGCAGGAGACATCCAGTTGAGTTTGAGGATCTTGCAGGGATATTATTAGAACATTTAACAGGCTGTACATTCTTAGCTAGGTTCACACTTGCACCTGATTTTTTTTTTTTTTTTTTTTGTGGAAGATTAGAAATATGGTAGCCATGATATCAGGAAGGATAAATCTATTCGGAGCCAGCTTTCAGAAGGAGAGGATCAATCCTATCTATACTCTTCATTATATTCAGCCTGCTTGAAGTCATGTCACCTTTACACGTCACCTTCAGTTTTTAATACTTCACGGGAAGAAGCGACTGTAACAGGAGAGAGTAGAGATGTCGGTGCTACTGGGTACATCCCATAACATCTGGCAAAAATGTCACATGGTGTGCATGCTACACTGTATCAGGAGCTGCATCAACACCCAGACAAGTTCTTTTACTTGTGGATGTCTGTATCCAAGCTTTGAGAATCCATTGGCAGGACACACTGTTCCACAGATCAGTATCCACAGAAAAGCGGCTCATGGTAACTCTATGGTAAGTCTTGAATTTTTATTCATAACCCCCACAGGTCCTTTTACATTTTGTTTCCCCTAGTTCAAATTTTGTTCAGCTTCAAATGTTTTATATAATGTTTTTGCTATTTCATTTTTTTTTTTTTTTTTATTACATAGCATATATAGACAGGATATATATATATTTTTTTTTTTTAAATCTGTATGTGAAGATATGTTGCCCAATGTTAATGTATATTGTATTTCAAGTATATTTTTAGATTTATTATTGCTACTGTTTTATTTTAAATTGTGTACATTTTTCCCAAAAATTTTTTATCTTTAATCTTTTAGTTACCTTGCAACTGGAGAGAGTTACACTTCCCTACATTTCCAGTTTTGGCTAGGGAAGTTAATCATGTGTCTCATCGTTCGGAACACTTGCCAAGCCCTGTGGTATGCCCTTCCTGATGAAATCATCCTGAAACCATCAACCCAACATTGTGTGACTTGTCAAAAAGTTTCTGCCAGGAACTGGCTCTAAATTCTACAATTATAAAAAGTAGTTATCAATCATCCTCATGGCCATTGCAGGTGCCCAGCGCTGGTTCATCACTGTGGACATTGGGGCGTATACACAAGTCGTGGCTTGAACTATTCAAAACGGATCTTTAAATTACAGGCTTTCCAGAGACAGGTGACAAGTCGAATGTGCATTTGACATCCTGACTCAAAAGTGGGATCTTCACTACGCCCCATTCAGCTGGTACCACAGGGAGTTGATGATGTGGTCAAGGCATGTGTTGTACTCCACAATTACCTTCTTTCCAGAGAATCTCTTGAAATAGACTTCGAGGAGATTGTACACTGAAAAGCATGGAATCTGCTGGACCAAGGTCAATAGTTGCAATAAACTGGCTGAGGGACTAATTTGCTGAATTTTTTATTTCCAGTGCTGGATGGGTTGATTGGCAAGAGCGGATGATTTTAACTCAAATTTTATCTGAGTATGGACTTGAATGCACAAGTGACAATATGCAAATTTTTTGGGTGTAGCAGAAAAAGTATAGTGTGATTTAAAAATTTTAACGGTTACTTTTTTCATTAAGTTCCACAATAAATTTTTATTATGACATTTAATTAAGATGTTTGTTGATGTTTAATAAAATATCGTTGTTGATTTGTCTTTTCTTTTGGCGCTCTTTGGACCGACTTGTCTGTAAGCCAATTGTGCTGTGCATTCACATGACAATTTGGTATACAGATGGGAAGGAATAGAGATGTAATTTCTTAATACTGTATGTAGACTATTTTTTTTTTTTTTTTTGTCTCTGCAGCTCTCTAGACCAGCCTCTGCACACCCAGGGAAGCAGGAGAGACTGGGCTAGAGGTCTGCAAACCCAACAAATGCAAATATTAATTGTATAAAAATAAGTACACAAAATTCAAATTCAGCAAAAAAAACCCCAAAACAAACAGTTTTTATATAACTTGATTTTATCTTGTATTTTATACTCTTTTTATCATTCTAATTATATATGTATTTATGTACAAGATAGGATGTGGGAGGATACACTGTCCAAGAACTTCTAGCCCCTCTATGTTCTGAGGAAGACTCCTGTAAGGTCCTCAAAAAGGAGTTATGCGGTCTCGGAAAACCTACAGTAGGAAGGTGAGGAGTTTGGAGAAAGGATGACTCAGAGAAACCAGAGAAGGTAGTCCCACACCATGTTCAGCAGAGCAACCCTACACCCATTTGCTCCATCCAGGGGGCCAGAGTTAGGAGGAACTGAGAGGGGGCAGTGAGCAAGGAATTCCTCACGGAATCTTAACTGCTCCTCTCTAAATCTGTTCATCTAAAATATGGCAGCAATGTTTAGATCATCCTATACAGACATTATGTCCTGTTGAAAAAGGTCCAATTTAGGACCGAAATGTCCATTTGGACATGTCTGTCTACCACTAACTACTTGTGATGCTGCTATACTATTTTTGTGATAAACGATTGGATATATGTTGAATTAACTTTACACTTTTTTGCACTGATTTAGAGTTCGGTGGCTTTATATAAAAAAAAATTATTTCCACAAGCACCTAATAGACAATCCAAGATAGTTTTAGTAGTTTAATTAATGCAACAAAGTTAGATGGTTGAGGCATTGGAGGGGAAAGAAAACCCTCACGCCAACAGAGCAGTAAAGTTTATTGTCTTGACATTTGGCAAAAGAAAATCACATAGCAGTGCAAAATCAAATGCTAAACCTAACACTACACCATTCCTAGATTTCAAGGTCCTAGACCTATTGCCCAGCACCTGAAGACACATGGTTTCTTACCAACGTAATCAAGGTGGTGGCTCCTCCAGACTTGGCACTTTAAGTAAAGCACACCTCATTATGGAGCTGTTCCCTGCTAGGCCCATCAGATTTATGCAGTGATTGGTTTGGGAGCCTGCTCCAGCAACCAGACTCCTTTTTTGGGTTTTACACCTAACCAAATGAGAGTCTTTTGAGATGTGAGGATACCAATAGTCCATATAGTACATATAGAGGCACATTGATATAACTACTGCAGAGATTAGCTTTTGAGCTAGTCCATAATTACAACCTTCCAATAAAAACCACTTGTTATGGACACAAAAATATATAGATTACAGAAGCACTTAGACAATTTAGCAATTGTGATACTTTCAATGACCCATTTAGGACATCTTAAAGGAAGATCAGTATTACATGTATCTTGCCTAACTTTTCTGCTTGGCTCAATAAAAGGCTTGACATGTCCATGCACAAGATTAAATTTTCGAGCCAATATTGTGTTACAAAGTGATATCTGCTCATGAGTGAGCCCCAAGTGACTGTTGCGAATTGCAGGCCTTCATGGTTTCTTTTTGTTTGTTTTTTTAACCATGTCACCATCATTGTATTGAATTGGTTTCATAAGAAATTTAAGCTAAGAGTAGACACATCTGTATCATGTGTATAGAACTAGGCCAACATATTGGAGCTGATGTAGGGTATAACGCTACATTCACACAACAGAGTCATGCACTTGTCCATCAAAAAAGGGATCAGTGAACTTGTCCTGGGAAATGTTTTATTTGTTATTGGATCGTTTACATGGTCCTATGAATAGATCCTATAAAGTCTAGGGGCAGTGTGCTGGCTCTTAATACAACAGCTAACACATAACTGATGACCTTCCCTACCCAGAGATGAAGTATGTGACTATAGCCTCATTATGTGTGAGCACTCTGCATTGGATCTCCTATACTTGAATATTCTTAGAGGCTTTCCAGCCTTTTTTGTGCAGGTGGCCTGTCATTTATATTCTGATACATATCTACTGTCTATGTTGTTTTTGCTCTTTCCTTACTTTATTCATTAACTACACTGTGGCAATCTTAAAAATTCAGGCTTGCAAAAACTATGAGCCATTAAGACTGATGTCAAAAGGGTTTTGTCCTTACACAGTCTGGCAATGTTAGACAAATATGTATTGTCCAGCCTTGCACAATGATTAGTAAAATACATTTTTACTACATCTATAACAATAGAAAAGTAAACATTGGTATAAATATTCATAATTGTCCAATTTCCACACATGTATTAATAGAAAGAACCCTTATTAAATTGTTAAAAAAAAAAAAAAAAAAAAAAAGCAATGTGAAATAAGACACTGAACAATGGCACTTTCTCTTTATGCAATAGGATAAATCTGGCTTATGGCTTACATCAAGTGATTTTACACTTTAAATATATTCACTACTAGATAAACCTAGAATAGCTCATCTGTTTGTGACTATAAAAATGAGGCTGTCTGCATGTAACTCTGTGGTGCTTGTCAAGCACAAATGGACTATCAATTAGGATTGTAAACAGTAGGTTCTGCCTTCCTGATAGCTATACATCACTGTAAGCGGCACTGCCACTTATTGCAAGAGTCCTGTAGAGTATGATCTTAGGATGCCTGGTGTGGGCTCTATAAAACAGTCTACAACAAACCATGATAATGCATTTTGCAACTCCAAGCCACAATCCCAGTTCCAGAACGTTCTGCAGAGACATCAAAATGTCTAAAATTGATATTTTCTATGAGCCAGCTGTAATTGCTTCCCTTTGACACATCACTCTGTGCACTTTGCTGGCTGTCAGCAATAGTCCTTGGAGAGAGACGTGCCATTAAATTTAGGGACAACCACATATAGATGCTAAAAAGACACCAATGGTCATATGCAAGAGTATACATATTTAGCCACTGTAAATACTGCACTGCATATATAAGTGTGCCCATCATCATACCCACAGTGTACAGGGCTTCATAAAACACATATGCAGGTCTCAATGCATGCTGTTCTTTAAAAGCATAATGTGGGATATTTTTCTACCTAACAGTAGTTAAATCAGAAGGCTTATTTACATTCTCCAAGCTACTGTATCTAGTATGACACGCTCATGGTTTTACACTTTAGTGTAGTCTATGAAAGACAATGCGGTCTGTCATATCCACTGGAGTTTGTTATTGGTTTAACGTCTCTTAGTGGCTCCTGCTCAGTAACCTCATTCTCTGTTACACAAACACCGATAGAATCACCATCATCTTCAGTGCGATAGTAGTTTTTGCTTCCATTTGGCTCTTCACTTGCATCCGGATCTAGATCTGCTTTCTGTTCAGCTTCCCCTAGAGAGCTTTGGTATCCATGATCAATACTGTCCCTGAGGTCTGAATCATCTGATACATTAAGTTCCTTATCCGGCTCCTCTGCTGTCAAACTCTCTTTATGTGACTCTACTGGAGATATCGACACTGGGTCATATTTAGTCACTTGATCAGTTGGTATATACACACGTGACATGACGTTTGTGAAGGCCCTCTGTAAAATAGAAACAACAGTAAGTTTCAAAATATGGCAACATGTTAAGTGGAAAAAACACACTGCAAGTAACTAAATGAAGAAAGAATGCAGTACTCCTACGATCATAATAAAATAGAGCCTTTACAAACTGTGCAAGTAGCCATTCTGATGCTTTTTGGGTAGACACTGCCCTTGGTCATTTATTTTTTTTTCCCAGTTACTTGCAGTGTCTGTTTCTACTATGCCTAAGGCCTCCTTCACACAACCATGCGCAGTCTCCAGGTCAGCAAAAAATGGCACAGATAACACACAGATTGGTATCTTCACTTCGGCCTGGACACACAGCTTCAAAACCAACAGCTGTGTGTATGGATCTGTACTTTTAGCCACAATTGTGGATAAAAAATATGTTTGTGTGCAGGAGGCCTAAGGCCTCCATGTTCATTCAGGCTTAGGTAGAAAGGAGGAGTTACTTTTCTACACAATACAGCTGTAAACTCAGAATGTGCCTGTCAAACTGCTGGTACTGCAATGATCAGCTGATTTCTACAGATGCCACTCCTGGCACCACCTGCTTATCTTGCCATAACAACCATGTTATACAAGGATGAATCAAGTCTTTCAGAACGAGTCGCTCACAAGAGAGGTGGGTGAGAGAGGGGTGTGCTGAATAGAGGAGAGCCCTCTATGGCATCCATATGCACTTTTTATGAGGCTCATTCTTTTTACTGCATAGTGCGTATCATAACACCCCTGACATAATTTGAGGGGGGGGGGGGTTCATGCAGTCTCCCATAAAACATTAGTAAGAACTAAACAAAGCACTATATACACCCCAAAATTTTTTGTCACTCAAAAAAGAAGCCCTCATATTGTGAAAAAAAAAAAAAAAAGACTTGAAACTCAGGAAAAAAAAAAAAAAAAAAATCTAATGTTCTTAAAGGGGTTGTCCAGCTCCATATTTTCTTCTGGTGGAAGTCCCTGCTCCACGTGACCGTTGAGGCTAATCAGTGGCCTAAGGAAGGGACCCAGAATGTCACTCAGTCGGTGAGGACTTCCACAAAAGAAGACAGCCATGCAGCAAGAGTGGATCGCCAGGGTCAGGTGAGTATGCTTTTTTTTTTTTTTGTTTGTTTTTTTGCCCCACCTCCCTAATTTAAAAATAAAATTTTAGCCTGGACAACCTCTTTAAAGGCCCAAAAACTATACTCATCCTTAAGGGTTTAAATAAAACTATTAGGGAAAACAAAAATCTTCAAATACTGCAGCATTTACACTTGCCAATATGCAATTCAGAGAAAATGAGATGACTTAAAGAAGTTTGAGCCACAAACTGTTTTCTTCATACATCAGTATCTATCAGAGTTTCACACCCAGACCATGTAGATCAGCTTCCTTCAGATGCTTGAAGGTGCATGTGGATAGGGAATGAGTGCAGTATCACTCCTCTATCTCTTATATATATAAAAATGAGTTCCTGTCTGTGTCTGTCTGTCTGTTCTTTATGCACGACCAAACGACTGGACCGATCCTCACCAAATTTGGCACACATGTACATCAGGTGTCCGGGAATATTATAGACTGGGTCTCAGCTCTCTTGGACGTACCGTTCCTGAGGTACAGTATTCCCAAAAAATGACCAGCATTAGTCTATACAAGCCTGCAAGTCTTTCACTCATATTCCAACTGCCATACACAAGGTCACATGTCCCTTATCATCCAATAACAGCTCGCAGGCGCTTACTCTCCTCAGGCACACAGGTTTCCATAGCAACCAAGCTATGTATGACCTGTATTAGTCAATAGCAGTTTGCAGGACCTTAAATATTCAGTCATATCACGTGTATCAGCCAATATAAGTTCACATTTAAGTTACCAGGTTTCCATAACAACACAGCCATAAATAGACTGTACCTATACTGGACTCAGTGGCGTAACTAGCAATGGCAGGGCCCCAAGGCGAACATTTGACATGGAACCCCCCCCCGGCAACACCCCCACGCACAAACTGCATTTCTGCACACACTATTATGCCCCATAGTGGCCCCTGCATACACTATTAGGCCCCATAGTGGCCCTTGCACACAGTATTCTGCCCCATAGTGGCCCCTGCACACAGTATCATAGTGGCTCCTTCATATAGTATTATGCGCACTTCCCGCTACTTCTTCAATGTTGGACCAGATGTCACGTGAGCCAGGCATGTATCGCGACGCATAATGACGTCGGACTGGCCCACCGACATCTGGGACGCCACCAAGGAGGCTCGAAGCCTGCTGAAAAGACCCCAGAGTATAATGATAGCAGTGTTTGTGGGGTGCACGGCCCACAGGCCTTACTTAACAATCCCTGCTCCTGCTCACAGCCGCCTCTGCAGAAGGTGAAGTGCAGGCGGCCGTGAGCAGGAGTGGGGATCGGTAAGTAAATAGGGCCCGTTACCTGCTGGTGTTAAAAAAAAAAAAAACAAAAAAAAAAAAAAAAAAAAAAAAAAACACACATCAGAGGCCCGCCGGGTCCCCTAATGCCCTGGGCCCTGTTGCAGCTGCTACCACTGCTAAACCGGTATTTACGCCACTGACTGGACTGCCATACTGGATTTCAGCATTCTTATAAATTGAAACGTTTTTTAAACTACTCATGTCCCCTGCAGCAAAACGCATGGCTGCTGCTCGAGCTAATGAAAACTCTCAGCAGACCCAAGCCTGTCTCCAATCTGATAAGGTATGTTACAGACAACAGCGAGCTGCTGAAACTCCCCAGCAGACCCAAGCCCGTCTCCAATCTGACAAAGCATTGTCAACCACATGCACACAGCTGCACTCCAGGTTTCAATAACAACCCAGCCATTTTTCTTCACTGCTGTAGGTCAGCTTTAAAGGGGCAGGGCACTGTGGATGACACTGTTACACAAGGTCACATACACACAGCTTTACTCCAGGTTTTCCATAACAACCGATCGCAGGTTTTTCACTGATATCCAAACTGAGATGCACATGATCACATGACACTTATGGACCAATGGAAAATTGCAGGTTCAGTCTTGACATACACACAGCTTTACACCAGGTTTCCATAGCAACCAAGCTATTTATGTCCTGTATGAGTCAATAGCAGTTCGCAGGTTCTTAAATATTCAGTCATATGACGTGTATTAGCCAATGTAAGTTCACATGTCATTTACAAGGTTTCCATAGCAACACAGCCATAAATAGACTATACCTATACTGGACTGCCATACTGGATGTCAAGTGCAAAACTGGCCAATTCTTATGGGGTCACTACACAAACAAAAAATGAAATATACCCGTGCGAAGCCGGGTCCTTCCTCTAGTAATATATATATATATATATATATATATATATATATATATATATATATATATATATATAGAAAAAAGGGGACCAGGCCTCATCTGACATGCATCATTGTGTAGTAATAACTTTTAGACACTTTAATTTAGCAAAGTGATCCTGAGATAGTTTTTTGTGACACAGTACTTAGTATCAGTGGTACATTTTGGTCGATACCTTTTGTCTTTAATTAATAATACAATAAAAATTTCACTTAACCCCTTGTGAAGATGAGAAACTTGGGACTAAAGAGAATTTGCACCCCACATTTTGATTTTAAATATGCAGTCAAAGTTAGGGCATCATCCTTACTGCAGAAATTTGAGGATGGCATCAAAGTATCTCTTGGTCATGGCTATTCGATAGATTGGAGTGTTATATGAAATGTCTGTACTCCAATACTTTTTTTTTTAAACTATACCCATATGCAGCTCAAGACCCCAGAATATTTTCATCTCTGCTGCATTTACAGGAGTCCACCTCAGGTGCCTAGCAATCACTGTTGCTGGGGGGGTTGGTGTGGACAAACAATGTGCCTAGATTGTCTGATGTCATACTATTACTGGTAATAGTAAGGGGAATGTTGTCTAGGGGTTAATAGGCACTGCTCTCAGTTTTGGTTCCTAATATGCCATTTAGGCTGTGTACTGGCAGGCAAGAGCGCGTTTCTGAGCACAGACACTGTCTACCTATAATTAGAGTTCTGAACCACGCCCCCTTGTTTGCTCCTGTCTGACATATAAATAGCACATAAAGAACCAAAACTAACTGCACTGATCGCTCAGGAATGTTGGGGACTAGAGAAAAAAAATTCCAACTCTGTCAAAATCAGTTGAGAGACAGATTTTAAAAGAACTAAGAACTGGAATTGGTGAAGGTGGTAAAAGTTTCACTTTAACATTAAGAAATCAGCTATATGCCTTCAACCACCTGTCCTGTGTTTGGATTTAAAACAAATGGCTGCAGGAGGAGTTTCCCCCCTCTATTGTAGGGCAGAAGGAAGTATCAAAAGCTTTAGTTCCACACCCTCAGTGTTTCCCCAGCCAAAAATGGAAATTATCAGCAGGAGGGTAAATATTAATGTTTACTCCAGCGATTCACCCTGGGGTCTTTGATGCATATTTAAATTATTTACATCCTAAAATTCTAGTTGTTTCATCTGGGACCGTCTTACTACAATACTGATGTGTCATTGCACTACTTCCCTCTCTCTTCCCCTCCCTTTCACATAACATTAAGTTGCCTAGAGTACTTCAACTAGACAATGGAGAGGTCACCATTCTCTCCCAAAAGTAAAAGAAAAAAAAAAAAAAAAAAAAAAAAGGGAGGGAGAACCCTCACAAAATATAGAATAAAAAGGATCAAATGCATAATAGCCACCCAAAATGGTACCAATAAAAAGAACAGCCTGCAACCAGCTCCAACAAAAAGCATAAAAAAAAAAAAACAAAAACACTATAAGTTAGTGTTTTCTGGCCGTGTCCTTAAGGGACAAAAAATTGGTCTTACTCTGAGTCAGTATGATTACAATATTTATAGAAAATGTGTACAGTTTCTGCTTGGTTTTCTTTAAAAAAAAAAACCAAAAAAAAAAACATATCCTTTGCTTTGTGTCACCATATTCTAATTTTTTTTTTTTTTTTTTAATAAACCTAAAGGCTACATTCACATCTGTCTCAGACTCTCAATTTGGTGCAGGAGTAAGGATATGTTCACAGCTTGTCCGCCTGAAAATCTGCAGAGGAAAAAAGTCCTTTGCTGGTTTCAGTTTTTAAGATCACGGACGTCTTAAAATATTTAATGTTTAGCCCGTATTTTAGTACCGTGTGTTGTATCGTGTTAGCCATTGAAAGTAGTAGAAGAGTGAAGAAATCAAGTGATACCTTTTAGAGGCTGAGTATATTTGATGGTAAGCTTTTGGAAGTACTAGCTCCCTTCATCAGACATGGTGCTATAACACCATGTCTGATGAAGGGAGCTAGTACTTCCGAAAGCTTACCATCAAATATACTCAGTTAGCCTCTAAAAGGTATCGCCTGATTTCTTCACTCTTCCACTAGCCCGTATTTTGTCTGATGGACCAGAATAACAGAAGAAAACAATGCCGATGTGAACCCAGTCTTAGTTGTGTAAAGGCTTGTTTTTTTTCAGGATGAACTGTAGATTTTATTGATACATACTTTTTTTTTTTTTTTTTACTTGTCATATTTTTTGCAAGTTGTTAATACATAACAATACAGACTAGTCAACTTACCAATGACCCTGGGACCATCGGTTTGTCTTCGAATTTCCTCTTTATGACAAAAAAAGTTAAAACCAGTAAAATAATCACTATGACTGAGATGGAAACAATTATGGCAATTAGTTTGTTAGAATTTAAGGTACCTAGAGAAAGAAAAATAAATAAATTACATTAATCTTTCAGTCATTGACCTGTATTTGTATAACTAGTCAGTTTATTGACAGTTAATTTCACATACATACATACATACATACATATTGTACATGTTGATAATCGCAAATAAATATGAATGTGTGTGGAACAATGACGCTAGGTTCACATTAGCGTCAGCCTATCCGTACTGGTCAATTGAAGTATGAGAACAACGCTTAGATGGACCGCTACCCTTCTTCCCTGCATCTACACGGTCTGCCAGTAATTTGCTCAGGTTGTATTCCAATGGCTAAACCACTCTTACGCTGCAGAAACTGGAGATAATGCAACCTATTCTACAGGCTGTGCTCACAGAAGACAAGTGCAGCCATAGATTGTAATGAGCAAAGTATTAGGTTTACACATTTACAGTAGAAGCTGTATCATTGCAGAGAAGAAACGGGAGAGCACTGGAAACACCACCACTGTTCACATGAGGATTCAGGAGTCTGCAGTGAGATTTTTATTTTTGAAGGCTTGAAGTGCGCTCTTCATAATGTACTATCATAAGATCATGAATAATTATTGACTCCCCACCAATGCTGAGAACGAAGAAGGAGCTGAAGCATTGATTTAAAGACAATATCTCAAGATAAGTTTTGCCTGTACAGTTGTGTGGTCGGAAGTGCTGGTAGGCAGACCCTCACCAACCATAAACTGAAGGTATATCCTAGAATTTGCCTCCACTTTAGAAGATGGGAATACCAGTTTAGGAAATAAGAAATTCTGAGCATTTGTAAATATTCACAGCACACACACAAACATGTATTACAGTTGCAAGGCATCAACCCCCATTTCTGAAAACGTCGTTTTTAGATATTCAACTTTAAAATTATTTTGTGTATTTTTCTGAGCTCAGTACAAATTAGATATACAGTGGGTACGGAAAGTATTCAGACCCCTTTAAATTTTTCACTCTTTCATTGCAGCCATTTGCTAAAAGCAAAAAAGTTCATTTTATTTCTCATTAATGTACACTCAGCACCCGATCTTGACAGAAAGAAAAAAAAAAAATGTAGATACTTTTGCAAATTTATTAAAAAAGAAAAACTGAAATATCACAGTCATAAGTATTCAGACCCTTTGCTGTGACACTCATATTTAACTCACATGCTGTCCATTTCCTTCTGATACTCCTTGAGATGGTTCTACTCCTTCATTGGAGTCCAGCTGTGTTTAATTAAACTGATTGGACTTGATTAGGAAAGGCACACACCTGTCTATATAAGACCTCACAGCTCACAGTGCATGTCAGAGAAAATGAGAATCATGAGGTCAAAGGAACTGCCCAAGGAGCTCAGAAGCTATTTACAACAGGTCAAACAACAATCTGGAAAGTTGTGGTGCGTGACAGAGGGATCTGTTATCTGTTTGCTATCAAACAGATAACAGATCCCTCTGTCACACACAACTTTCCAGATTGTTTTTTGACCTGTTGTAAATAACTTCTCTACTTAGATTGTATTTTGTTTTGTTTTCTTAAGGACTCTAAAATCCTTTGAAGACCAGGTGTATAAAAATCTGTGAATTTTCAGTTCTTGTATAACACCATGTCTGATGAAGGAAGCTTGCACTTCTGAAAGCTTACTTATAAATATACTCAGTTAGCCTCTAAAAGGTATCGCCTGATTTCTTCACTCTTCCACTACTTTCAATAGCTAACACGGTACAACATTATACTACTACCAAGGAGCTCAGAGACAGAATTGTGGCAAGGCACAGATCTGGCCAAGGTTACGAAAGAATTTCTGCAGCACTCAAGGTTCCTAAGAGCACAGTGGCCTCTATAATCCTTAAATAGAAGAAGTTTGGGACAACCAGAACTCTTCATAGACCTGGCCGTCCAGCCAAACTGAGCAATCGTGGGAGAAGAGCCTTGGTGAGAGAGGTAAAGAAGAACCCAAAGATCACTGTGGCTGAGCTCCAGAGATGCAGTAGGGAGATGGGAGAAACTTCCACAAAGTCAACTATCACTGCAGCTCTCCACCAGTCGGGTCTTTATGGCAGAGTGGCCTGAAGGAAGTCTCTCCTCAGTGCAAGACATATGAAAGCCCGCATAGAGTTTGCCAAAAAACACATGAAGGACTCCCAGACTATGAGATAAGATTCTCTGGCATTAATTCTAAGCGGTATGTGTGGAGAAAACCAGGTACTGCTCATCACCTGCCCAATACAATCCCAACAGTCATGCTATGGGGGTTGTTTTCAGCTGCAGTGGCAGGACGACTGGTTGCAATTGAAGGAAAGATGAATGCGGCCAAGTACAGAGATATCCTGGAAGAAAACCTCTTCCAGAGTGCTCTGGACCTCAGACTGGGCCGAAGGTTCACCTTCCAAAAAGACAATGACCCTAAACACACAGTTAAAATAACAAAGGAGTGGCTTCGGAACAACTCTGTGACCATTCTTGACTGGCCCAGCCAGAGCCCTGACCTCAACCCAATTGAGCATCTCTGGAGAGACCTGAAAATGGCTGTCCACCAACGTTTAACATCCAACCTGACGGAACGGGAGAGGATCTGCAAGGAAGAATGGCAGAGGATCCCCAAATCCACATGTGAAAAACTTGCTGCATCATTCCCAAGAAGACTCATGGCTGTACTAGCTCAAAAGGGTGCTTCTACTCAATACTGAGCAAAGGGTCTGAATACTTAAGACCATGTGATATTTCAGTTTTTCTTTAATTTGCAAAAATATCTACATTTCTGTTTTTTTTTTCTGTCAAGATGGGGTTCTGAGTGTACATTAATGAGAAATAAACTCTCTTGCTTTTAGCAGATGGCTGCAATGAAACAAAGAGTGAAAAATTTAAAGGAGTCTGAATACTTTCCGTACCCACTGTATGAGCGCTGCCTTGATCAGCTGATCTATGCAGGTCTGGTTACTGAGGCCCCTGGTCAACAGATGACTTTGCAAAAGCACTGTTAATGCTGAGTGACATTAGGTTTGCAAATATTGCACTTACAGTTGTGCCTAATGATAGGGAGTGTAAACTGGGCAATTGCCCTGGGCCCACATCTACAAAAAGGCACCCACTGCTTTATTACTGGTGTTCAACTGCCCATCAGTGGAAGTAAGGGGGAAGGCAATTGAAAAGCAGTGAAAGCCATTGAGCTAGGGCTACAGGGGGCAAGAGAAGCACACCAGTATAGCTAGTCTCTTGTACCTGGCATATATTCCGGACGCTGCTGTATCTTGACATTATCCAGCATAATTTCATAGTGGCACTACGGCACAGAAAACATCTTGATGTTGGGCAGTGCCAAGATATAGTACAGTGCAGTGTCCAGAGTGTAAGAGATGCCAGGCGCATAGACATGCATACAGAATGGTTGTCTGGTCTGGTGTATGATTTTTCTGGATTATAATAAGGTGGTTTGGCATCCGCCTGGGGCTCAATGCTCCCAAAGAACCCATGGTCACCCATCAACCATCGCCTGACAACTGTTGCTGTCCCCAGGCTGCAGCTGTAATGGAGATGCTGACCTTCACTCCAGAACTGTTAAGTAGTGGCTGTTGGCAGCTACTTGCCACTACTAGCTATAGCCCCATGTGAATCCAGACCAACAGCAGCTTGTACTTAGTTGCTGCCTGTGTGCCCTAAGGTCACAGAGAGACTGAGGCTATGTACACACGTGGACAAAATTGTTGGTTCCCCTCGTTTAATTAAAGAAAAACCCACAATGGCCACAGAAATAACTTGAATCTGACAAATGTAATTTGCCAAACTACATGTTGACAAGCCACAAAGCTTCTGGGAGAAGAGGAGACAAAAATTGAAATTTTTGGCAAGGCACATCAGCTCTATGTTCACAGACGGAAAAATGAAGCATATTTTGAAAAGAACACTGTCCCTACAGTGAAACATGGAGGAGGCTGTTATGTTCTGGGGCTGCTTTGCTGCATCTGGCACAGGGTGTCTTGAATCTGTGCAGGGGACAATGAAATCTCAAGACTATCAAGGGATTCTAGAGAGAAATGCACTGCCCAGCGTCAGAAAGCTTGGTCTCAGTCGCAGGTCATGGGTCTTGCAACAGGAGAATGACCCAAAACACACAGCTAAACCCCCCTAAGAGTGGCTAAGAGGAAAACATTGGACTATTCTGAAGTGGCCTTCTATGAGCCCTGACCTAAAACCTATTGAGCATCTTTGGAAGGAGCTGAAACATGCCGTCTGGAAAAGGCACCCTTCAAACCGAGACAACTGGAGCAGTTTGCTCATAAGTAGTGGGCCAAAATACCTGTTGAGAGGTGCAGAAGTCTCACTGACAGTTACAGGAATCCTTTGATTGCAGTGATTGCCTCAAAAGGTTGTGCAACAAAATATTAAGTTAAGGGTACCATCATTTCTGTCCAGGCCTGTTTCATGAGTTTTCCTTTTTAAAAAATTCTGTTGAAGCATGGTTGAAAAGCAATGTCTGACTTTCATTTGTTCATTTTCATAGAAGTTTTATATATTATTACTTTTGTCAGATTCAAGTTATTTCTGTGACCATTGTGGGTTTTTCTTTCATTAAACGAGGGGTACCAACAATTTTGTCCACGTGTGTATATATTAGGGGCATTTACAATTTCTTCTCAATCAGAAATCTGGAGTAGACTGGAGTAGTTGTAGTGCATCTAATAAATTCCCAGTTAAGTTTGAGCGATAAAAAATTGTTAATAACTGTATAAAAGTCCTTTTGATTGTGACAGATTCACACCCCAGTGATTAGGCAGTCCCACTTCCACTCTACAGGATCATACAGTTAGACCTAGAGGACCACAAAAGTGAACCCTGCCATACATTTGGAGGTAAATTGATCTATGTTTTTAACAAACTTCCCAACTCTCCCATTCATTTCAAGGGGAGTCAGGCAGATTTTTTTTTTTCTCTAGTTGCTTTTTTTCTTCTAGAAGATAAAAGAAGAAGCATCAGGACCTATCTTCAGGCTTAGAGTAAGTGGATAGAGGGAGGACCGTTCTGTTTTCCCACAATGAATGGAGAGGGGAGGGGCAGTTTTTTTCTCATACCATGTCAGCAAACATAATTTTCTGTGCCCTGGGCTGAACATTCTGCACATCTCACAACTTACAATGTAAGAAAAGTCTACTTATGTATTTGTACCTACTCCTGGCTGATTGTGTGGTTATAGATAGGATATTATTCACAGACGGCAAGCAGCTTTACTGATAGATCCCTGACACAGGAAAAGAGCATTTTTAGCTGCATTATGCCTTCATGTATTTGCAGTTCCGTGTTCCTAGATCTCCTATATTATTCTCACTTGCGAATTTCTCAGCTATTTGTTTGCTAGTGTACAGTTACTCCTGGTAGAATTACAGGTTAATATACCAGTAGTAAATGTTAATGGATGGGAGCAGAGTGCTTCCTTATTGTACATGCCTACAGCCTCAGAGACAATGTAAATTGTGCTGCAACCATTATGTTACTATTAGCAGCAGAAAAATGGATAGGACATGTATGAAGGCTTATACAGCCATAGAACAGACTGCCCAGCAAGACTCTGCAGATATTTCAACTTTTCATGAAAACTCAGGTACCCTTTATCTTTGCTGACCAAACCACCAGACTCAAAACATTATTGAAAAAAGACTGCAGAAATTTAATTACAAAACCACATTTTCCACCACACCCAGTATACATAATTTACTGTTTAGAGGGCACTGTAATGCACTAGTATGTATCAGAATGGACACAAAGCCTTGACAACACAGGAATATCGCGGCATTCATTGCTTACCGTTTTCTACAGAAATATTTATACAAATTTCTTTAGATTTTTCTATAGTTATAGGAACACTATCCGATTTGCCTTCTGCCCAAAAACAATACTTAGTTTGGTTCGTAATTAAAATTTTGGCGCTGCATCCAAAATGATCACATTCCTCCGTTTCCTGGTGTAAAGATACAAATATTCATCACTCGTTGTACAGTAAAATATTTTAAAACTACAGTAACCAAGATGTCTACAGTTTGACACTTCCCTGCTGTCAGCATAGTTTGTAAGTGAATGAAATGGATGAACATCACTCACTAGCCTATCTGTCCACTTCATTCTGAAGCAGTGGGCTGGAGCAGGTCACTTTAACACAAGTTTCCAATGCAGGACCATACATACATAGTATCATGCACAAGCAAATGTGTGCATACTACCATGTGAGAGTGAAATATTTTTTCTAATTTGCGTTTGTAGGTTATTTTTATTCCATTTTCTGTACATGATTATGGGGGCTGTCATCTTTTCACCTTTTCCTCATTACCATTTAAAACAGACACTTCATAGCATACTCATGGTCTCAATGAGCAACCTCCAGACTTTTGCTGCCTATGGTCTATGGGAGAGTTTTATAGACATGCTCTGTGAATGGAGGGTGTAGGGGCGTAGCTAGCAAAGACAGTGCCCCATAGCAAACTTTTGACTAGGGGGCCCCCACCCCCACATGGCATAGCGCCACATTTCCTGGTCACCATATGGTAGAACGCTCCATTTACACACAGTATAACGTCCCAAAGTGGCCCCTCCACACAGTATAATGTCCCATAGTGGCCTACAAACAATATTATGTCCCACAGTATACTGTCTGAAGGGGCCACTGTGGGATATTATAATGGTCCATAGTGACCCCTACGGTGGTCATTGCAAACATTTTTTGGGGTTCACCAGCCACAAACTATTCTTTGGGGTCGAAAGAGACCCCAAAGCATAATATTATTATAGTTAATAATAAATAAGCAGAGGCCCAGGGGAGGTGATCAAACACTGATACTCACTCCTCCTGGGCAATGGCACCAGTCATCAGGACTCTTCAATGACATCACAGACTGCTGAGATCTGTAATTGGGCCTCAGCAATCACTTGGGTTACGTCGGTGTCAATATGCATTGTGATGCTGGTGTGACCCACATGACGTCATTGAAGAGGCCTTAAGACTGGCGCTGGAGCCCAGGAGAGAAGAGTAACACTGTTCTTATGTTTAATCACCTCCCCTGAACCTCCTATCATTATACTCTGGGGTCTGAAGAGACCTCAGAATATAAATAGTTTTGTTTCTGACGTGTTCGACTTGACAAGTGAACCTTGCAGGGTTCACCCAAATACTCTTGCCGCAACCCTAAGTTCATGGGTCCGGTAGCAGGGGGAAGTCAGTAATGGATGCAATGATGGGTGAATCAAGTTATCTATAGAGTATTTTTAACATAAAATTTGGTCTGAAAAAAAAAAAAAAAAAATAGGTTAAATTTATACATTCCCTTTAGACATTGATAAAGCAGCCAGAAAGTACATTGACAGCTTGATCATGCCCTTGAAAATAGGACACAAACTGGAGGCTTGAGGCAGCCTTTTCATTTCTCCCCATGCTAAACCAACCATGCTTGAGTATAGAGAAAAGTTACGATGGATAGTTGTTTAACCCCTTAAAGGGAATGCATCGCCAGGAAATGACCCAGTGTTTAAATCACATTTTTATTAACTATAGCCAAATTGGAAAGGGTTTTACTTATTTACTTAATTTTTGTTTTTACTGTCCCTGTGATCATTTAAACCCCTGCACCATATACTGCAATACTCCTGTATTGCATAACATGATATATAGCCTCCCTATGTGTAACAGGGAGTCATGGCAACCCATTCGAACCCCACAATCTCACCGTGGGGGACCTGAGCGGGTGAAGGGTGGCTCCCTCACCCCCTAAGCATTCAGATGCTTTGTCCCAGCTAGTCCTGCATCCCAACTGTATAATACAGCGAGGACCCAGATGCCATTTTGCAGGTACAACTCCTGTGCCTGGTACAGAACAGCGCTAAGTTGAAGGGGTTGTCCCCTTTCAGACCAATTTGGGAGACGAATGTTATTGTTTGTATAATAAAAAAGTTGTACAATTTTCCAAAATACTTTCTGTATCAATTCCTCACAGTTTTCTAGATCTCTGTTTGCGGTCATTCTTTATGCTTACCTCTAGTGGATTAAATTCTGAACATGGTCATGTGATGAGTACACAGGTGCATAGCTCATTATAGTCACAGCACAGTAATCAGACCATGACCATGGACCGTAAATCACATGACCATGCTCAGAATTTGAATGCCAGCAAGCATAGATTTAGAAAACTGGGAGGAAATGATACAGAAAGGATATTGGAAAATTGTATTATCTTTTTATTATAGAAACAATAACATTTGTCTCTCAATATTGGTCTGAAAGTGGCCAACCCCTTTAACTATGTGCTCAACTTGACGTAATAGTACAGCACTGAGTGGGAATAGTTAACAAATTTGGCAAAAAGCAATTAAAAGCAAGTTTGTCAGCAGTAAATTTGTTAGAAACCTAATCTCACTGCTTTGTAGAGGTGATTCAACCTTTGCCAAATATACCTGTTATTCAGCTTTGAAGACTCATTTTCATGTAAATCACCATTTTATTCATATGCAAGTGAAGGGAAACACCGGAAATCTAGAGCAGAGACCAAAGCCAGGCAAGTTAATGCACACCCCAAAACACTTTTCCCCTCATTTTCATATGAATAAAACAGTGATTTACATGGCATGTGGCTCCAAAGCTGAAGAGAGGTATATTTGGAAATTATAGAAACACCTCTACTATCGAAACATAGGAAAACAGATGGTCAATCTGACTAACCAACGTGATTTTTTATACACACAAGTTATTTTGGTTAGATTATTACAACATTTGCTTCCACCTGCAGTTTCCTTCAGAATGAACAAGTGGGTCCCTCATACATTCAGGAGGCCAGAAGCAGCTGAAGGTCCATGCCAGAGCTCAGGGAAGGAGTGTAATATAGATTTTATGTTTGCTCACCTCCCATGGGCCTCTGCCTTTTCCATCTCGGATTGGTTCAGTCCAAATAAAACCGTAAGGCATGTTCAACACATACTCACCTCCTATAGACTCCTGTGCCCGACAACAGAAATCAACTGTATTGGAGGATGACGACACAGGTGATTATGAGGTCAGATTATAATGGGGGTACCTGGGCTACAACGAATTTTGCTCTTATAATAATAATCTGGCACTGGGGGCTCGACTTTTTAAAACGGTTGTGGCATAAAATAATTAGGATTAATTATAACTGAGGTAGGTAAAAAAAAAAAAAAAAAAAAAAAAAATGCCCAATTAACCGTGATTTTGATTTAGGTCATAATTGCTTATCCCCTAACCTCTACTGTGATAAGGTTTATAAACAAACAGACTTACTGCTGACAGACTCCCTTTGACTGCTTCGTGACAAAGACAGCGTTTGTTTTTCGTTGTCATTTTTGTATTTTCACCTACCAAAAGCCCCATTTTAGTTATTTTTTTTTTGTATATTTAATGGCAAAAGTTACCACATTGCAAAATGCATTCAAAAAGGTTCAAGAAAAATAATTGTAGGGAGGGAGGGGAAAAAAAAAAAAAAAAAAGAAGAAGAAGGGGCATTCACTGTGTGGTAAAACTGACACATTAAAGTGGTTTTCAAGGAAAAAAAAAATCATAACAGATGCCTGTTATCAAAAAATGTCTGTTAGTGCTATTAATAGGTTAATAAGTGCAACCAAATTCCTTTAACAGTGTTTTGAGTGATTTCTAGGTTTCTCTGTGAGCTCCTGGCATCTTCTGCATTTGGTCATCTTCTGCATCACGGTCTTAGCTTAGAAAGGTCAGTTAATACCAGACAACCCCTTTAACTTTATTCTGAGAGTCAGCATGACCATGGCAATACAAAATTGATATCTGGGCAACTACTGTAAAAAATATTTTGCCTTGTGTTTCCATATTCTGAAACCCTTACCCATTTAATATTTATATATGGATAGTCGCAAAAAATAAAAATAAAAAAAACAAAAAATATGGGTATAATGTTTAGATATGCTTTAAATGTAATTTTCTAGTATAAACTGTTGAGCAACTTTTCATTTTCAGGCAGAGTTTGTGTCATTAATAAGTGTAATATTCTGTATTATTGAGTTTTTTTATCCTTTCTATGAAATCCTGCATTGAAATACACTTTTTTCTTCTATTGCCAGCAGGAATATGTACACCACTTCTCAATATTAGTGTGGATGGGTGGGCCATAAGACTTATAACTGTGGTTCTGGTGCGATATGAAAGATGAATTTAAGTTATAGCTGTATTATGTCCAGAGATATCACGATCTGAAAACAGTTGGGATTGGAATATTTATATGCAGCTGCTCCCAGTCCTGACAACAGGCATTCTACCTTCCATTAGCATAACACAGAGCTTTAAGAAAAAATAATCCAGGATTGTAATATTATGGGGAATACAATTATTGACTAAATACAGTAACATCAAGAGGATGTAGCCTAGTTTGGGGGTTAAGCCTATATCAACTCCACTTTGGATGATGAATTGGATTTTTAGAAGACACCATATTGCGGTGCATACAATATTTTGTTTAGCTTTTAATTATATTTATGGGGGGAATCCATGAAGAAGCCCATGCAATTGAGTCATTTTTTTTGTGTTGTGTTTTAATGACATGCACATTTAAAAGTGACATGATGTGCAGGGGCTCATTTTGTGGGGTGAGATGTAGTTTATAGGTGCAAAATTTTTCGCACGGATCATATTTTATAAATTGTTTTTTATAATAGATCATGCTTATATAATAGTATGGCACAGAACACCAGTCGGTTAAACAGATTTGTATTTATTATACATAAAAACGCCTAATTAAAGAGCGTAACTAAACTTTTGAAAAACTTGATTTTCTGGAGTGTTGGGAATGTTTTGTTTTACATTATATCATAAGTATTTGTAGTGATTGATATTAAAGATTAGAATGAGACAGTAATTAATCAGTCTGACAGAGGATGGAAGACTCCCCTCATGTGTGTAGACAGTTTTGTGATTTATATATGCTGAACACACAGTTATTGTTTATAAAAAGATAAGATAGCTAATGAATAAGTTATTCTATATGTCAGCATATTTTTCAGAATATTGTGAAAAAGTCAACCCATAAAATCATCTGACCAGTAAGGTATAAAAATCGGTGTCTATTGGAAGTCTGTGGGCAGACACACTTCAGCTTGTATACACTGCGTGTGTTCCTATTTGTTAACAAATAAAACTAATCTTATTTTGTTTTAGACCATCAGTGATGTCAATTTGATAAGGATTTAGAATTTTACCCACATGGAGTTCTTCATAAATTCTGTAATATACTTTATTTAGAAATTTGGTGCCTTATTGTGAAACCCTGAACTTCTTTAGTCTTCCCCTTTATTCAGAACTGTATGCTGCTTCTCACTGGAGTATAGGTGTATTAAACAGATCTCTCAAACATATAAAAAAAAAAAAAAAAAAAAAGCTTAGATATGACTTAGATCTTTCATGCAAGTTCTGTCTATATTACCAGTTAAAAACACATCTGCATCCATGTGCAGATGCTCCCAATCTCAACTGTGTGTTTAACTGGTGAGATCTCTGGAAAAATTACACACAGAACTGTGACTTGGAGTCATATGAATTATGAGAACCTCTACAGCACATGTTTAGGTTTTATAATGCTGGAAATGTAACTGATGGAATTGACACAAGGCCCCTCCCACAGTTCCAGCATGAGTTTTTCTGCCTTATACATGAGCACACCTCTCCACACCTAGTGAAAGCAGTGCACAGATTTCAGGGTAATAACTGGAAATAGTAAAGTAGTGCAGGATTTCTCAGAAAGGAGACAAATTTTGTTAGAAGTATGACTATATTTTATTAATAGAAATAATGCCTGAAAAACAAAAGTTTAAACTATGCTTTAGAAGAAGAATTTTCAACACCACCACCAACTCCAGTTCTTAGCATCTGTTAACAAGCAACGTTGGAATTTTCTCTCTGGCTCTCACTGTTCTGGAACAATCAGAGCTGCTAGTTTTGGAGCCTGATATGCTATTTAGATTCTGTAATGTCAGGATTGCAATTCTTGCCTGCTCCTGCCCACCTGACAGTACAGAGCCTAAATAGCATATCCAGGCACCAAAAGTCCCAGCAATTATTGCTTGGGAACAGTGGGGGCTAGAGAAAAAAAAATTCAAATTTTTAGTAAATATTACTATTATTTTTAAAAATATTTCCTATTTGTCGTTAATAAGCATACCTCCCTTTCATTTCCATAATGTATGTCATACGTAAGGTCCTCCAAATAGTCTCCTACATTCTTTTTTCCATTAACATGTGGTGCATCTGGGTACCAAACATCAACGTATATAAGCTTCCCTTCGACAGATGCATTTATTGTAGGAGGTCCAATAATACCTTAAAAAAACAAAACACACAATAAAAATGAAGAGTACTGCAACTTTCTATAACCCCTCAGCCCAGCATACTGCATCAGAATATAAGGTCTTAAAAGTTATGAAATAATATATTATTGTTGATCAATACCTGCGGTACTCTGTAAGGGTAAGTTCACAGAGTTTTTTGCAAGCTGAAAAAAAAGAATCTGCTTCAGGAATTAGGAAACCTTTGACGCTTTTTTTTTTTTTTTTTTTTAAAGGATGCGTTTTTACCACTTTTTTATGCATTTTTTTTTTTCCTCCAGTACTGTATGGACCTAGGCACTTCACAAAAAAAAACAAAAAAACAAAAACACACACAAACAAACCACTAACAGGTTTCACAAAAACTGCATCAAAAACCATATTGCGTTTTTTCCACCTCCCATTCAATGGGTTTCTCAAGATGTAATCTGTCTGCAGATGGTCATGTTGCTTTTTTTTCCCCCTCTCTAGCTAAAAAAAAAAAATCCACTAGAAGAAAAACTGCTACTGATTCCCATTGAAATGGATGGGAGGTGTTTTCTTGAGGCAGGATTTTGAGGCTGATTCTGCCTCAAAATCAGCCTGCAAAAAAACACAAAAAACAAACTCAGAGTGAGCATATCCTTAGAGCCGCAAGATTTTGTGTTCTCACACTGTATTTTGAAGAGGACCTGTGAGAATGAACACTTAAAAACAATATTTATTGGATACTATAAAAATGGGATAGATTAGCCAAAGCGAATTCCCTGTCTTAATCAGGCATACTACTCAGACATGTCGGCTACTATATGTCTCAATCAGTCCTCTGTGTATATTTACTACTGTAGCACACACACCAAGGTCTCCACCATGTAGCCCACAATAGCCCTGGGTGAAATAATATTGCTAATGTGAAGAGTTGGGTCTTTTACATATAGGCGCTGCGCCTTTGACTTTAGCACATGTCTGAGAAAAATAGACTAGTGTGCGTCAGTCTACTACAGTCCTATTATATGGTTTACCTAGTTACTGGATAGATCATTAATTGAAGCCTGGCAGTCAAACACCTGGGGCAGACCGCGACATCTGAGTGTTTAGACAACGGGAGGGGGCTCCCCCTGTCCGCTACAATGCAACAGTTGGGTGCAGAGGGGTTTGCATGTCAGCAGAAGGCCTAGTGAAGTACTCCAGGCCTGCCATCTTAGCACTGCAATTATATGCAGAAGTATTGCAGTGTTTTGTGCATGGAATAAAAAAACAATTCAACATTTAAGCCTTCTAGGAAAACATAGAAAAATAATGTTAAATAAAAAGTTTATAAAAATAGATAGATAAAAAAAAAAAAAAAGTGATAAAAACCCCACAAAATTAAAAATTTTAAACACCTACCCTTTCCAATTTACCAATTAAAGAAAAAACAAAACAAAAAACACACACAATTGGCATTACCAAGACTATTTTATATTGCATCGTGAAAGCTGGTGCCTTTTGATCACCTTTGCACTGACCCCTACAGTATAAAAGAAGGGTAGTTTGGAACTATGATCTGGATTGCTGTGGCCTCATCGCTACATACCAAGCACAGTGCTGCAAATTTTTTAGTGACTGTGCTTGATATTGAAGCTCAGCCACATTCTTTGAATGGGAATGAATGCAGCAGCATGACCATGTGACCAATGGCAAAAAAACAACTAAGTTCTGGAGGTTCAACAGCAAGAACAACTGTATTTCTGCATGCCTTGCAGTGAAAAGCTTGAAAGCTAAGGGAGACATAATTGACACACCTAAGCAGACACTGTAGATATCAGTCTTTTAGCCACCAGTGACTTCACAGTGGCTAACCTCCTTTAAATCACACCCTGTGGTTTTCTAGATTTACTAGGTTTATGCAGATTGGTATTTTCATATCCCCTGCAGTGAAGGATGGTGCACATCACTTAAGATGAATTGCACCCTCTGCCGAGCCATGAGCCTACAATTAAATGTTGTTCAAACATTTGTGACGTTTGTATCCCCCCCCCCTCCAATTTTATTTTTTACCAAAGCAACCTAGTGTGGGTTGAAGTTTGTAATAAAACTCTTTTCCCATTATTGAAATGTAAAGTTTGACCCTTAGTTTATATGGCTGCAATGTCTCCATATATACAAAGCTGGAGTATTTTTTATCTCCTTGGATTTATAACTGGCAAGGCATTAATGCCAATTTATAATAATGTTCTTCCTCAAACAAGGGTGTTTTACTCTCTGAAATAACTTGAAAGGGGTTGGCCATGATATCTTTGGTTGTTTTGCTGCAGCAATGACAAGTTATATATCCATGTAAATCACTTAAGCCAATTACTGGCCTAAATGTTTATGGCTGCTTGCACTGCATGAGAAGGATGAGGACCTGGTGGCTGCAGTGGATACAGAGTGGTGTTGGCCATTTTTTCCCCCATAGGCAAAAAAAAAAATTTAAAAATTTAAATAGGAGCCTCGGGCCGCAAAACAGGACAGGAATAGGACCTGTCCTTTCTGATGCGGTCCGGACTGTTGGCCCGCACACGGGACTGTGAAAATCAGTCATGTGTAAGGGTCCATAGAAAAGAATGGGTCAGTGTGCTCTCCGTGAAATACACAGAAACCACACTGACCCACAGCACGGTCATCTGCAACGGGCCTTAGTAAGAGGATGCAGTGCAGGTATGTATCAGGGCAGGTACTCTGACATTTTTTTCACTTTATTTTCTGTCCAATTCCAATTCCCAGAGAATCCCTTTAAGAATGACTGCTGCTTACCCCCCACCACCATTATGGCTGTAGTTTATTTGAAGATTACATGACGCTATTATATAGCAAGCTTCTGATTAGTTTATTCGTTAAGAGTAGTCTTTCTTGGACAATTTATCATAGAGATCACTGACGCTACTTACAATCACTTATCAGGTAGAATTCAGTTTTTGCGTAGTCACTCATTCCAGAGCCCACAATGGTTTTCACTCGAACATCATAATAAACATAAGGATCGACAATCTTTTCGGAAAGATCACAGTAATTACGTGAAGTGTTCACACACGTTTCTACAATCGTCCAAGAATTGCTTCTGAAGAAAATGAAAAAGTTAAGTTAACATTTTATTACATAAAAGTGTTTTCAGTCACTTAGTTACAGGTCCGTAACATACAAAGGTGTATAGTATAGAAATGTCAATTTTCGTACACTGTGCCTGTGGTGCAAAAAGAAGTACTCATCATTTTCAATTTCTATGGCACATCTGAAAATTCTATTTTGGACTTGTTTTAGCACTAGAAGGGAAAGCATTCAATGGCCTTCATAACTGTTTACATAGATCCTGACAGGTCTGTGATCACCAGATCACTAGACCACCATCTAGTAAAACAGGGATCGGGTATTGAGCCCCCTTCCTTTCTAAATAAGCACAGTCAGGGGTGTATAGAAGTGGCTTTACCCTACTCCCACCATAGTAATTTAACAGTAGTAACAAAATGTTACTACCGGTATTAACATTTCAGATGAGGTTAGGATCACACTTGTGCCAGGCTCTCTAGAGACTCTGATAGAGATGTGAACATAGCCTGACACACACATGGTCAGGTTTAAGTTGTAGTCAATGGAATGTTTAACTCTGCTTAAAGTGGTTATGCTACAAAGATTGTATCCTCAATTCATAGGATAGAGGGCAAGTATGCATAAACAGCCCAGCATATGCCAGAAGGACACTCATTTGTCATACACTTGGTTCGCAGAAACATTTGGTGTGAGCAAAAGGAGTTTTTGGAGGCATATACACTGAATATAAAGTAAAAACCTAATGTGATAAGGAAAATATAAAACATTTATAGAAATATGATAGCTGGTCCATTAAAAAAAAAATTTAAAGCCTCATGCACATAATAGTTAAAAATGGCCATGTGACAGCCCTTTTTAGGACACAATGGGGCAGATTTAACCCCTTAAGGACACAGCCCAAATATGCATTAAGGACCAGGCATCATTTTTCAAAACTGACACGTATCACTTTATATGGCAATAACTTTGAGACGCTTTAACTTACACAATAAATAAATATATAGTGACAACTTGGGGAATTAAACTCAAAATGGCGGCTTCTCCTGGTCCGGACAGCGGTGGTTCATGGTACTGGGCGCCGGAAAGATAGCTACCAGACGGTCCAAGTATAAATAAAAATGGCTTTATTCAGCTTAACTGCAACACAGCAAAACAAAAAAACCTAGACCACAGTTAGGGTCCTAACTCACTCCTTGAGCCCCTAACTGTCCTGACTGTTGCTCAGCTCCAGCAATAGTCCTCTGTGGACGCCAGCCCTTTTGGGACAGAGCCTCTCTATCTGTCCTAGCTGGTCCACCACCATTTCCTGCAGGATGCTCCAGCCCCTCTGGAGTTACATGCCACGCCCCAAAGGCGTGGCTGAGAGCCTTTTCTGGCCTGGGCCGCTCAACAGCGCCTTCTGGCTCACATACTTACATACCCTCCCCCTCAGCTCACTACCCATGGGGTGAGCTACAATGGGACGAGGCATCCTATGATGAAGTCCCTCTTCAACCAAGTATGCCTGTACAGTGTCTCTCCAGAAGTCCCAATCTGGCGGTCTCTTCTTCCAGATTCCGGTTACTCGACACTTCCGGTTTCTCATCACTTTAACTGCTATGCCAAGATCCTGGCCATTCTGTGCAAAGGAAAGTTTTTCTTCATCACCTTCACAATTCGCCATACAGGGGATCACATCATTTTCATCCCATTTCTCGCCATAGTCTTCAGCCATCCCATTGCATGACTTTGATCCCTTTAGTGAATAGCCGTAAAAATCTTCATCTTCACCTATCATGAATTCACAGGAGCTCAGAGACCAACTAACACGTAGTTCATGCACATCAATGTCTTTAGAGTATAACTGTATCACGGGAACTTTTTCTGTAACCTTCATCTCAAAGCAAACTTTGCCATCACCATCAAGGCTTAGAAGTTTAGGAGACATAGGCTGCTTGCTCTCCTCTTTGTTTGAGATACACGAGCTCTGTACTGCAATATCTTCTCCTTCTGCACGAGGGCCATACCATACACCCTCACATAATAGATCACGCTGAACTACATTTTCTGGCATGTCTTTAACAACTGTCACATCCTTGGTGACATGTAACCATCTCTTACTTCCTGACTCCCCCTTCACAAACAACATGGAGTCATTATTCACCGTTTGTCCACCAGACATTTAGCTAGAGACAGGCACAGCAACACCTTTATCCAGAATGGCTTCAGACACTTTAGCCGTTGGGACAACATATGCGTGGTCAGTCTTCTTACAGACTCTTATTCCACACTTTTGATGCCCTTCACCTTATTTATCATCTCACAGCCCTCTAGGCTTTGGACCTCATTGGTTTGAGGCTGGACCCACTCTGTCACAGGTAGTGTGTGACCAATCACAGTTTCTTCTTCTGTTGGACCTTCTTTGGCCTCCTCACATTTTGTAGAAAGTCCACCTTTAGCAGCATCTTCCTGGGGAACTATACCCTCTACTTGACGTTTTACCGAGTCACGTGGTTTCATCATAATGTGATCATTGGTATCAACATCAGTGGACAGGTCACTCATGTCTGTCTGACTTAATGATTCTCCTTTCTCTGCCTCTATGCTGGCAGCTTTTTCCAATTCTAACGCCTTCTGTAGCGCACAAATCTCTGATTCCAGCTCCAGAACTTTCTTCACTGCGACATTTTTCTGTGCCGCTTCCATCTCACTCTTTACTAGTGCACCTTGCAGCTCTGATTCTTTAGAGGTTAACAGGTTCTGCAGCGAATCCTTCTCAGCTTCTAGTGCTGACAGCTTTGAAGATAGGGCAGATGCCGACTGTTCAGTATTGGATAGAGACTGCTGCAATCGATCCAATTCTTCTCTTTTAGATTCCACTTCGGTTTTTAACTGTGCTATCTGAACAGTGCGCTCTTCCAACTTTATTTCTGACTTGCGCTTCACGTGATCCATCTGAAACTCCAGCTGTTCCTTGATGCGTGCAACTTCCTCCTGTTTGTCCACTTGCACCTTTAGTTTAGCAACAAGCATTTTTAGATCTACAGTCTCAGCAGACAAATTAGACAGGTTTCCCTCAAACTGAATCTTCATGTCTTCTATCTGGAGGTCCAATTCTCTCTTGGCCTTTTCCAGCTTGTCATAAGCATTAGCTTTGTTCTCATACAATATCTGCACAGATTCCAGGTTTTTCTCAACTTCATCCTTGGAGCTAACCAAATTCTCCATTTCAGTGCACAGTTGCTTGTTGAGCCTCTCTAACTCGGCCTTCAATTCAAGGGCCTCTGCTTCAGCACGGTCACGTTCTTCTGCATATCTAGCAGAAAGAGTCTTCTCTTCACCAAGCAGCTGATCAAACGTTTTCTGCTTCCTTTCCAAATTTGACACCATCCGACATTGATGATCAAGGTCTACACCTACATCTTCTAGTTCCTGCTGCAGTCTAATTTTCGTCTTCTCAAGTTTGTCATAAGCAGCAACCTTCTCCTCAAACCGTTGATTTGTAGCTTCTAGCTCCTTTTGCAACCTTTCCTTTAGTTCTTCAACAGAGTCCAAGGACCCCATACTATCCTCCATTTTTTCCTTCATATCAGTCGCCTGAGCCTGTAGTGTTGAAATCTGCTTTGTCAAATCTCTTTTTGCTATCTCCTCTTCCTCTAGTTGCTCAAGGAAACCATTTTTCTCATTTTCCATTTGTTTTAGTTTTGTATTAAAGGTCAAGCTTCTGACAAGTTTCTTCTTGCAAAAGTTCCTGAGTGTCCTGAAGCTGAGATTCTAGGGTAGAAAAATCTTTGGAAAGTTTGATAAACTTGCTGTCTGCTTGAGAAAGAAGCCCTGTGACATTATTCAATTCCACCTGTAGTCTATTTGCCTTGTCTAGCAGTTCTGCTTGAAATCTGTCCCCTTCTGTGACTTTTAGTTGCATCACTTGAGGTTGAGTCTCTACTTTTTTATGACTCTCCTGTAAGGTTTGCACTTTCTGAGCATGGACAGACGACATTTCCATCAAATCTTTGTCTTTATTTTGCACCAAAACAGACAACTTCTCATTATCTTCACAAGATCCTGACAGCGCCCTCTCCAGGCTACATATTCTAGCTTTGAGTTCTCTTTCTCTTTGTTTAGCAGTATCAAGCTCATCTCTTAATTTTTCAATGACACTCTCTTTGATAATGGAGTCTTGAACATGCTGCTCCTTTAAATCCTGCAATTGCTTCTCAAGCACTTGCTTTTGCTCTACACTCTGTATAACTTCATTAGATAGAGCACATTTCATTTCAGCAAACTCCTTCTCAGTGACACAGTCCATTCCAGGCAAACCCAGTACCACATTTTCACAATGACTAGAATATGAACTCCTCATAGATTCAAGATCTTTCTTTAACTTCAAGTTCAACTTAAGGTTCTCTTTTTCTAATACCTCAAATTGCCGTTTCCAATCAGATATTTTATCCTCATCAATGAACCTGATGGTTTTATTCTCATCTTGAAGCTGCTGCACCATAATATTTTCATCTTTGGCGCTTTGATGCACTCCAATATGAGACATGCACTCAGTAGGGACATATTCAATCATAGAACAGAGGTGCTTTAGAAACACTGAGTCACCATCATGCAACCCTTTATCTTTACTTGCATGTCACATGATCTGCTCCGGGTTTTGTGTCTCTGCATTCAGGCTGCTGCATTAATAAACCTGTGCATAACTTCTCTGCTTTTTTACAAGCTGAAATTCTCTTTTTCTTGCCCATGGTTTACTAACAAGATTACACAATATTCCACAGCAACCTTGGGTTCAAACGGCAGCAACTTTTTACTATCTTCTGCAGTCACCTGTATTCAAACAGTTAACTTATGTGGCACTACAACAACCAGCATTTTCTTCTGTCTTCCACAGAAAACACTTCACAGACTTCTTTGCCACAGTATACACAAAGTACATTCCCTGGATTCCTCTTCCAGAGTTTTACTTTCACCAGGTTTTACAAACACCTTGCTATGTTGCAATTCACTCACCCCCTCCTGGGTTTCTTCAGTTGAAATCACCAATTTCTTCCAGCTGTAGGCCACAATGCACACTTAGCAGTACTGCAATCACAAACCACTTGTCTTCCAGGACTTGCGTGGATCTCTTTATGTGCGCGATTCTCCACCATATGTGACAACTTGGGGAATTAAACTCAAAATGGCGGCTTCTCCTGGTCCGGACAGCGGTGGTTCATGGTACTGGGCGCCGGAAAGATAGCTTTCAGATGGTCCAAGTGTAAATAAAAATGGCTTTATTCAGCTTAACTGCAACACAGCAAAACAACAAAAAAAACCTAGACCACAGTTAGGGTCCTAACTCACTCCTTGAGCCCCTAACTGTCCTGACTGTTGCTCAGCTCCAGCAACAGTCCTCTGTGGACGCCAGCCCTTCTGGGACAGAGCCTATCTCTCTGTCCTAGCTGGTCCACCCCTGTGGACGCCAGCCCTTTTGGGACAGAGCCTCTCTCTCTGTCCTAGCTGGTCCACCACCATTTCCTGCAGGATGCTCCAGCCCCTCTGAGAGCCTTTTCTGGCCTGGCCTGGGCCGCTCAACAGCGCCCTCTGGCTCACATACTTACTAATATATATATATATATATATATATATATATATATATAAATATATACACACACACACACACACACACACACACACACACACACACACACACACACAGGAAATTAGATGGAAATTTGGGGGAAGAAAAAAAAAAAAAAAAAAAAAAAAACAATTTTCAAAATGTCAAATGCTCTGCTTTTCAAACAGATAGTCATATCACACAAATACATTAATACATATCATCTACCATATCTCTTCTTTATATCAGCATCATCTTTTAACGGTCATTTAATTTATTTTGGATGTTACAAGGCTTTGAAGTGTAAGCGATTTTCCAGATTTACAAGAAAATTTCCCAAACTAATTTTTTTTTTTTTTTTTTTTTTTTAAGGACCACTTCAGCTCTGAAGGGTATTATAAAGGCCAATGAATCACCCCATTTTCAAAACTGCAACCCTCAATTAAATCAAAACAGCATTTGGGAAGTTTGTTAACCCTTTAAGCATTTCACTGAAATTAAAACAATATGGAGGTGAAATTTAGACATTTCAATTTTTTTTCTTATCTTTGCTGCTGTAACACACTGAATTTCCCCATTGTGGGATTATTATTATTATTATTATTATTATTATTTAGCCCTAAAATCTCACAGTTTGTTATACAATTCCTTCCGAACACAGAAATACCCCACGTGGGAGTAAACTGAGGTTTGGAAACACGGCAGTTCACAGAAGGGAAGGTGCGACACTGGTTGTTTGGAAAGCAGATTTTGCTGGAATAGTTTTCGGGTGCCATGTCTCATTTGCAGAGCCCCTAGAGTATCAATCCAAAGGAAACCCCCCAAAAAATTACCCCATTTTGGAAACTACACCCTTGACAGAATTCATGAAGGGGTATAGTGAGCATTTCGACCCCACAGCCTTTTCACAGAATTTATTTACATTGGGATGTGCAAGTGAAAAATTACTAAAATGTCACTTTATCCCCAAAGTTTTCAATTTCACAAGGGGTTAAAAGGAGAAAAATCACCCCACAGTTTGTTAAACAATTACTCCTGAACATGGCAATACCCCATATGTGGTCATAATCTGCTGTATGGGAACATGGTGGGGCTTGGAGTGGAAAGAGCGCTATTTGGCTTTTGGAGGGCAGATTTTGCTGGAATAGTTTTCAGGTGCCATGTTGCATTTGCAGAGCCCCTAAAGTACCAGTACAATGGAAACCCCAAAAAAAGTGATCTCGTTTTAGAAATTACACCCCTCAAGGAATTTATCAAGGGCTATTATCATTTTGAGCCCAAGAGTGCATTTCAGGGTTCTGCAATAGTGTAATGGCGTCCAAAAACCAAACCATCTAAATCTGTGCTCAAAGAACCAAAATAGCTCTTTTTTTTTTTTTTTTTTTTTTTTTTTTTAAGGAGAGATGGTGAAAAATCATTATTTCTTTGCTTGATTAAATTTATTTAAATTTTTCATACACTTTTATTGATGTCCCACTAGGGGACCTGAACCAGCGATACACTGATCGCTGGTTCAGCACTATAGACTGCAATACACTTTTATTACAGGCTATAGAGGACGTCAGCGCTATGCAGACACATAGCCTGACTTCCAGAGATCCCGGCAGGATCAACCAGGTACTGGGGTCTTCAGGCAGTCACTAGCTGCAGAAAATAGCTATCGGCACCCACCGATCTCGCCGCAGGGGTGCAGCAACATGGCAGAACCCCTTGACCGTGGCATCCAAGGGGTTAAAACCCCCGATTGAAGCTCAGCTCTGACCAGGGGTTAAGGAGAGAGGTGATAGCTGTCAGATACAGCTAATACCTGCTCCTGATGCCGTCCGCGGCATTCAGTTTTACTTTCAACACTCAAGATGCTGCGGTTGCTATTGACCGCACCATCTTAAAGGTTAAACAGCGGGGATCGGCGTTATCAGATACAGCTAGGCTCCCGTAGTGATCACCGTCACGTACATGTACATGTGAATGTGGGAACTAACCACATTCCCTGACTGACATTTACGTGAAAATGCGTTAAGGGGTTAAATTACTAGTTACTAATGCCAATCTTCATAGCCCCTGAGCAGGCCACTTGTGACATAAAGGATTCATACCTTTCGCCCGGCTGTGCCTGTAGGAAAATGAACAAACATTTCTCATGTCATTCAGCCACAAAGTCATAAGTGAAATCTGACCTGCCCCTGCACACCTCTTTTTGGGAATTTTTTTTTTTTGTGCAAAGTAATTGCCACTTTTATCTGAAAAGGGAGGGGCATGGCAATGGTGTGAAGGGGATGGGCCCATCGGTCCCACCAGATTTATAATGCTGGAAATCTACACCAGCTATGAGCTAGCGCTGATTTCCCACCAGGCGCTAGTTACTCCTGCAGTCAGATCTGAGGTCACAGGAGGCATCACTAATAAGTGACAAGCTGATTAATTCCAGACTATTTCTCATTACTGAGGGGAGTGACACTATGTACCTGGATGTAGTTATACCTGCAACCAGTTCTGGGGTCACAGGAGGCATCACTAATAAGTGACACACGGATTAATTCCAGACTATTTCTCATTACTGAGGAGGTGGCACTATGTGGCTGGATGTTTCATTGTGTTCATCACTCCAGGTGTGATTTTTTTTTCCCCAACTACTGCAATAATCCCTTTAAGTTAAGTTCACAAAGCGATATGCAGCTAAAAACTGCTGCAGAAGAAACAGTGCAAGGCCAGGGTCCCACCTGGAGTAAATGCCGTGGTTTGGCCATGCTAGAAACAGCGTGGCAAAATCCTTTGCACTTTACAGTCCCTGCAAAGTGGATGGGATTCTAGCGAACCCAACCACGCAGAAAAAATACGCACAGTGGAAATGCTGTGATTTCCAAAACTGTTGCATTTTTGGAAAATCAAAGCATATCAATTATACCAGCGGAAACACCAGCGGTATCCCTTTAGAAGTATAAGTGAAGCAGAAAGTCCAGAGAGGAAAACTCTGCAGACTTTGTGAAAAGCGTGCTGCGGGAAAAAAAAACAAAAAAACCCACACACAAAGTGTTCCTGCTGTGTTGTTTCCCTGCAGCTCTTTTTCACTGCAGCCCGCTATGTGGAACATTAGTCTAAAAGAGGAAGCAGAAAAAAAAAGCTTACATTTTTGCCTCCCCCCATATCTTTATAACCGCTACATTTTCTGCAGGCTTTTTTCCACAGAGGAGATTAAATAAAATCTCATTCACTTTGTGAGGTTTCTGCACCTCCAAAAACTCTTCTCCACAGAGTGTGGCCTCAGCCGTAAGATATTTTTTTTAAAGTGTGGCTGAGTAAAAGGCTGGACTTTAATTGAGACCCCAGTCTTCATAAATCACCCCCCATTGATTTATATGCACCTAGTCACATGTCTGTTTTAACAGACTGTCACAAAATACGACAGGGCTTATTTTTGTCCATTTTCAAAGATTCATCAATAGACAATCAATAAATGTCAGTTTTACATTTGTGGGGCTTACGTTACAGCCACTTAATTTTTTATGTTAGTGTGCAGGAGGTTTAATATACCCATAGTCTCATACCCATAGTTTTTAAAACAGCCTTTTTTTTTCCCCGTCATGCAAATGTTGTCTAACTGATGGATGCAATGCTATCTGGTTATTAGTGCACAATACTTTATTCACTGTAAGCTACATTGCGTATCTACTTTTAATTTGTGCACAACCACCCATTAAAATGTTTACCTGTAATACCTGTATTCCACTTGAAAATAGGGAGTGACAGAAGTTACGTCGTAGTCCCAGTATAACGTAGTATTGAAATTATATGATATCTTCTTCAAGTTAAAAGGTTTCTGAACTAAAGACAAAAATGAAAATTATGTTCATGTTAGAATAGTATTGCAAAGTCATAACAATGACACTTATAAAGAGAAGACAGAACTGTTTTGGCTGTGTAACATTTTTATGTCTGAGGGCCAGGAACCAGGATACAACAAATCCTGGTTTTCCCGAAGTTGGTGAAGCTTGATAGGGCTGGAGCACATTTTAAGCAGAAGATATATTATGTGTCGCTAGCTGCATGCCGGGCCTGGTGAATGGTTTACTGGTAGTTCCGTCGAGGCCAGCCTGTAGCGGGTGAATCATAAGTCTGCCTTTAACCCTACAACCGTTAAAATTATTTAGGAAATTTGAGATGGACAACTGATCAAATAAAAACATTTTTGAAATAGAGTTCAAACTTCTTCATTTTTTTTGTCTTCTGTGATCAGATATCAAGATGCAACAGTTTAACCAATTGCAAAAATCTGAGTTAACTTTGATTCATCTATATATACCGGTAGTATGTATGACAAAATGTGAGACAACTACAGTATAAATATACTGTATATCTTTTTTTTTTAGTTTTTCACATGTTGCTCATACACTATATTCCCACAGACAATAGGCTGTTACTGTCATGACTCATAGCTCACTATTACACAAAAAAAAAAAAAAAAAAAAAAAAACACACACACACACACACTGAGTTTCTTGAGCAACAAACCAACCATTTAAGCCCAGCCTCACAGTCCGCTCACTCCCTGACATCACAAGGAAGATGTCAATGTCCAGAAGGCATGACTACAAGGGGACAACTTGATTAGGGTGTTGACACACTATATAATAAATGCAGTTATACTTGCAGTCAGTTCTGGGGTCACAGGTACTGTCACTAATAAGTAAGTGACACACTGACTAATTCCAGGCTATTTCTCATTACTGAGGGGATGACACACTATGTACCTGGATGTAGTTATACCTGCAGTCAGTTCTGGGGTCACAGGAGGTATCACTAATAAGGAAGTGGCATACTGATTAATTCCAGGCTATTTCTCATTACTGAGGGGGTTAAGTAGCAGAACTGAATAACTGCAACTTAGGTCCCATTCAAATGAATGAGAGCTGATCTGCAGTAACTGGTGTGGCCACTAAAAGAACAGAGCTGCTTTTAGAGTTTACTTTTAAAACCTGTATTGTCCAATTTTTTATTTTTTTTTTTTAATGGATGCCTCTGGATAGAATAGCACAGCAGACTCTTCTATACCATACAGCAGGAACAAGTACATACTATAAAGAGGGAAATGTGCTGGGAGGTCTTTGCAGTGAAAGCAGCATTAATATACAAAGCTAGATTTTCAAGAAATGACCAGGCCACCAGCACCAACACATTTTAGAAAGACTGCTGAAATCTCATGACAAAACCACATTTTCCACCACATACAAAGTATGCATAATGTATTACTGCTTAGAGGGCACTGTACTGCGCTAGTAGCTATGAAATGGACACAAAGCTTTGTTGACAGAGGAATATCATGGCATTCGTTGCTTACCATTTTTTACAGCAATATTTATACAAATTTCTTTTGATTTTTCTATTGTCATAGGAATACTATCCGATTTGCCTTCTGCCCAAATACAATACTTGGTTTGGTTCATAATTAAAATTTTGGCACTGCATCCAAAATGATCACAATCCTCTGTTTCCTGGTGTAAAGATACAAATATTCATCACTCAACATCCATTAAAATACAAAAAAATAAATAAAAATTATATATATATATATAATAATAATAATAATAATAATAATAATAATAATAATAATAATAATAATGCCACCAACAGGTCTGTCAGTAATAGTTTCTAGCATAGTTAGCAAGTAAATAACTTTACCACTTCCATACCAGATGCTTTACCCCGCTTCCAGACCAGGCACATTTTCAAGTTTTAGCCATGTTCCAGTTTAACTGCAAATTGTTTTTCTATTACTGTGCCAACCTACATGTATTTGGTCTCCTTTTTCTCGGAACATAACGGGCTTTCACATTTTATAACAAAATAAGCGATATATTGTACTTTTGTAAAAAAAATATAAAGTGAAAAAGTTTAAAAAAAATGCTTTCTTACATTTATACACGATAACCTCAAAAAAGAAATTGTAATAAAATATATATATATATATATATATATATATATATATATACACACACACACACACACACACACACACACACACATACATATATATACACAGTCATATGAAAAAGTTTGGGCACCCCTATTAATCTTAATCATTTTTAGTTCTAAATATTTGGGTGTTTGCAACAGCCATTTCAATTTGATATATCTAATAACTGATGGACACAGTAATATTTCAGGATTGAAATGAGGTTTATTGTACTAACAGAAAATGTGCAATATGCATTAAACCAAAATTTGACCGGTGCAAAAATTTGGGTACCCTTATCATTTTATTGATTTGAATACTCCTAACTACTTTTTACTGACTTACTGAAGCACAAAATTGGTTTTGTAACCTCACTGAGCTTTGAACTTCATAGCCAGGTGTATCCAATCATGAGAAAAGGTATTTAAGGTGGCCAATTGCAAGTTGTTCTCCTATTTGAATCTCCTCTGAAGAGTGGCATCATGGGCTCCTCAAAACAACTCTCAAATGATCTGAAAACAAAGATTGTTCAACATAGTTGTTCAGGGGAAGGATACAAAAAGTTGTCTCAGAGATTTAACCTGTCAGTTTCCACTGTGAGGAACATAGTAAGGAAATGGAAGACCACAGGGACAGTTCTTGTTAAGCCCAGAAGTGGCAGGCCAAGAAAAATATCAGAAAGGCAGAGAAGAAGAATGGTGAGAACAGTCAAGGACAATCCACAGACCACCTCCAAAGAGCTGCAGCATCATCTTGCTGCAGATGGTGTCACTGTGCATCGGTCAACAATACAGCACACTTTGCACAAGGAGAAGCTGTATGGGAGAGTGATGCGAAAGAAGCCATTTCTGAAAGCACGCCACAAACAGAGTCGCCTGAGGTATGCAAAAGCACATTTGGACAAGCCAGCTTCATTTTGGAAGAAGGTCCTGTGGACTGATGAAACAAAGATTGAGTTGTTTGGTCATACAAAAAGGCGTTATGCATGGCGTCCAAAAAACACAGCATTCCAAGAAAAACACTTGCTACCCACTGTAAAATTTGGTGGAGGTTCCATCATGCTTTGGGGCTGTGTGGCCAATTCCGGCACCGGGAATCTTGTTAAAGTTGAGGGTCGCATGGATTCAACTCAGTATCAGCAGATTATTGAGAATAATGTACAAGAATCAGTGACGAATTTGAAGTTACGCGGGGGATGGATATTTCAGCAAGACAATGATCCAAAACACAGCTCCAAATCTACTCAGGCATTCATGCAGAGGAACAATTACAATGTTCTGGAATGGCCATCCCAGTCCCCAGACCTGAATATCATTGAACATCTGTGGTATAATTTGAAGCGGGCTGTCCATGCTCGGCGACCATCAAACTTAACTGAACTGGAATTGTTTTGTAAAGAGGAATGGTCAAAAATACCTTCATCCAGGATCCAGGAACTGATTAAAAGCTACAAGAAGCGACTAGAGGCTGTTATTTTTGCAAAAGGAGGATCTACTAAATATTAATGTCACTTTTCTGTTGAGGTGCCCATACTTTTGCACCGGTCAAATTTTGGTTTAATGCATATTGCACATTTTCTGTTAGTACAATAAACCTCATTTCAATCCTGAAATATTACTGTGTCCATCAGTTATTAGATATATCAAATTGAAATGGCTGTTGCAAACACCCAAATATTTAGAACTAAAAATGATTAAGATTAATAGGGGTGCCCAAACTTTTTCATATGACTGTATATATATATACAGTCATGGCCAAAAGTTTTGAGAATGATACAAATATAAATTTTTACAAAGTCTACTGCTTCAGTTTTTCTAATGGCAATTTGCATATACTCCAGAATGTTATAAAGAGTGATCAGCTTAACAGCAATTACTTGCAAAGTCAATATTTGCCTAGAAAATGAACTTTATCCCCCAAAACACATTTCAACATCATTGCAGCCCTGCCTTAAAAGGACCACCTAACATCGTTTCACTGATTGCTCCATTAACACAGGTGTGGGTGTTGATGAGGACAGGGCTGGAGATCAATCTGTCATGATTAAGTAAGAATGACACCACTGGACACTTTAAAAGGAGGCTGGTGCTTGCCATCATTGTTTCTCTTCTGTTAACCATGGTTATCTCTAAAGAAACACGTGCAGTCATCTTTGCACTGCACAAAAATGGCCTAACTGAGAAGAGTATTGCAGCTAGAAAGATTGCACCTCAGTCAACAATCTATCGCATCATCAAGAACTTCAAGGAGAGAGGTTCCATTGGTGCCAAAAAGGCTCCAGGGCGCCCAAGAAAGACCAGCAAGCGGCAGGACCGTCTCTTAAAAGTGTTTCAGCTTCGGGATCGGGCTACCAGCAGTGCAGAGCTTGCTGAGGAATGGCAGCAGGCAGGTGTGAGTGCATCTGCACACACTGTGAGGCGGAGACTCTTGGAGCAAGGCCTGGTCTCAAGGAGGGCAGCAAAGAAGCCACTTCTCTCCAGAAAAAACATCAGGGACAGACTGATATTCTGCAAAAGGTACAGGGAGTGGACTGCTGAGGACTGGGGTAAAGTCATTTTCTCTGATGAATCCCCTTTTCGATTGTTTGGAACATCTGGAAAACAGCTTATTCGGAGAAGAAGAGGTGAGCGCTACCACCAGTCTTGTCTCATGCCAACTGTAAAGCATCCTGAAACCATTCATGTGTGGGGTTGCTTCTCAGCCAAGGGAATCGGCTCTCTCACAGTCTTGCCTAAAAACACAGCCATGAATAAAGAATGGTACCAGAATGTCCTCCAAGAGCAACTTCTCCCAACCGTCCAAGAGCAGTTTGCCGCTCAACAATGCCTTTTCCAGCATGATGGAGCACCTTGCCATAAAGCAAAGGTGATAACTAAATGGCTCAGGGAACAAAACATAGAGATTTTGGGTCCATGGCCTGGAAACTCCCCAGATCTTAATCCCATTGAGAACTTGTGGTCAATCATCAAGAGACGGGTGGACAAACAAAAAACAACAAATTCAGACAAAATTAAAGCATTGATTCTGCAAGAATGGACTGCTATCAGTCAGGATTTGGTCCAGAAGTTGATTGAGAGCATGCCAGGGAGAATTGCAGAGGTCCTGAAGAAGAAGGGTCAACACTGCAAATATTGACTTGCTGCATTAACTCATTCTAACTGTCAATATAAGCTTCTGTTACTCATAATATGAATGCAATTATATTTCTGTATGTGATAAAAACATCTGACAAACACACATAAAAACCAGAGGGCAGCAGATCATGTGAAAATATAATATTTGTGTCATTCTCAAAACTTTTGGCCATGACTGTATATATTATCAAAAGTTTGGGGTCACCCAGAAAATTGTGTTATCCATGAAAACGCACACTTATTTATCAATAGAAAACATATTGACAAGACATTGACAAGGTTAGAAATAATGATTTTTATTTGAAATAATAATTTTCTCCTTCAAACTTTGCTTTCGTCAAAGAATGCTCCATTTGCAGCAATGTCTGTGTTCTTTTGCCCATATTAATCTTTTTCTTTTATTAGACAGTCAGTCAGATATGGATTTTTCTTGGTCACTCTGCCCTGAAGGCCAGCATCCCTGAGTCACCTCTTCAATGTAGACGTTGACACTGGCGTCTTGCGGGTACTATTTAATGAAGCTGCCAGTTGAGGACCTGTGAGGCGTCAATTTCTCAAACTAGAGACTCTAATGTACTTGTCTTGTTGCTCAGTTGTGCAGTGGGGCCTCCCACTTCTCTTTCTACTCTGGTTAGAGCCTGTTTGTGCTGTCCTCTGAAGGGAGTAGTATACACTGTTGTAGGAAATCTTCAGTTTCTTGGCAATTTCTCGCATGGAATAGCCTTCATTTCTAAGAACAAGAATAGATTGTCGAGTTTCACATGAAAGTTCTCTCTTTCTGGCCATTTTGAGAGTTTAATGGAACCAACAAATGTAATGCTCCAGATTCTCAACTAGTTCAAAGGAAGGTCAGTTTTATAGCTTCTCTAACCAGCAAAACTGTTTTCAGCTGTGCTAACATACTTACACAAGGGTTTTCAAGGGTTTTCTAAGTAAACACAATGTACCATTAGAACACTGGAGTGATGGTTGCTGGAAATGGGCCTCTATACACCTATGTAGATATTGCTTTAAAAACCAGACGTTTGCAGCTAGAATAGTCATTTACTACATTAACAATGTATAGAGTGTATTTCTGATTCATTTAATGTTATCTTCATTGAAAAAAACTGTGCTTTTCTTTCAAAAATAAGGAAATTTCTAAGTGACCCTAAACTTTTGAACGTTAGTGTGTATATATTCTAAAATATACTATTTCTGCCATTTTCATAGATACCAAATGTAGGTGCATTCCTTACTTGCTGTGCCTACAGCAGAGCTTGCAATAAATGATGTGCAATAATGACAATAACTTTCATGTATATAGCACAAAAAAAAAAAAAAAAAAAAATCTGCTTTTATATCACAAATGTATTTTAGGGTGCATATACATGCAGCAGCTTTGACCGCATGCCAGACAGCCAGTAACAAGTTGTAGATAATAAATTTTGTGCCGCCAGAAGCGCTGCGTGTCTGCATCCTAAGAGTGTAAATCTTTATGGGTCACAAAAAAATAAAAAAAATATGAATTTATGTAAATAGAGAGATAGATAGATAGATAGATAGATAGATAGATATGGGAGACAGAGCAGAGTGGGAGGGGCACTGAAGGGTGGGGGGAGTGTGTGTATGTGTAGTGATTTTTACTTACCAATCTCCCTCTGTCAGAATCTGAGGAGAGGTAGATTGGTAGCCACTTTTTATATTTTTTTATTATTTACTAAAACTTTGTGTGAGCACTGCGACGGGCTGTCACAGTGCTCACATGTCCCAGAGACCACTATGCCCAATCAGGGTGGTCTCTGGGCAAAACTCCATGATCATAGCTGTATTCTGAGAGCTGACCACCGAATATTGCTGGGAGTGGAGGCAGAAGTGAAGATCTCCCTCTCTGATCGGCTAAGGAGAGGGAGATCGGCGTTCCACCAATGAAGTTTGTCACTATGTGACAAACTTCATTGTGATCGGAAGGGAGGCACAGTTGAGCAATCTGCTCATGCACAATTGTCACAGCGATCACATACCTGGAGACCTTACAGAGCGGTTTCTGGGCAAAACTGAGGTCTCCGTCATCTATTGACAGCGGGACCTCAGAGCTCAGTACAGTGGGGGGGGGGGGGGTCGCAGTAGAGCAAGTTCTGATGGACGTACCGATACATCCTTGCAGAACTAGACAACCACCTTCCAGACGTATATACCCAATGGGCGGTCCGGAAGTGGTTAAGTATGAACAAGGGCTAATACTGCACCAATCCAAAAACAATTGTGGACCATACGATAACAACCAAATCCAAAAAATCACAACCACTAAATAAAACAATTGCATTTTATTAATAAATACATGAAACACCACAAATAATAGAAAGGGGATGTGAAAAATGGAGATACCACATGATAAAGTCCAAATGAGAAATACAGGGGTATATAGATATAAATATAGGACAATATTGGAGCAGGGTCTGTGAGAACCACTTAAACATTAACAATCACAGTCTATCTAGTACATCTTTGGGAAAATAAGAGCCCCAAATACACAAATATATATGGTAATCAGTGATATACACGGGGGAACCTAGTGAATGACCTGCAGAAAGCTGGGACTAACATAACAAAGGCTACTGTCAGTAACACACTACACCGCCAGGGACTCAGATCCTGCAGTTCCAGACGTGTCCCCCTGCTTAAGCCAGTACATATCCGGGCCCGTCTGAAGTTTGCTAGAGAGCATTTGGATGTTCCAGAAGAGTATTGGGAGAATGTCATATGGTCAGATGAAACCAAAGTAGAACTGTTTGGTAGAAACACAACTCGTCATGTTTGGAGGAGAGTGAATGCTGAGTTGCATCCAAAGAACACCATACCTACTGTGTAGCATGGGGGTGGCAACATCATGCTTTGGGGCTGTTTCTCTGCAAAGGGACCAGGACGACTGATCCGTGTACATGAAAGAATGAATGGGGCCATGTATCGTGAGATTTTGAGTGCAAACCTCCTTACATCAGCAAGGGCATTGAAGATGAAACGTGGCTGGGTCTTTCAGCATGACAAATGATCCCAAGCACACCACCAGGGCAATGAAGGAGTGGCTTCGTAAGAAGCATTTCAAGGTCCTGGAGTGGCCTAGCCAGTCTCCAGATCTCAACCCCATAGAAAACCTTTGGAGGGAGTTGAAAGTCCGTTTTGCCCAGCAACAGCCCCAAAACATCACTGCTCTAGAGGAGATCTGCATGGAGGAATGGGCCAACATACCAGTAACAGTGTGTACCAACCATGTGAAGACTTACAGAAAACATTTGACCTCTGTCATTGCCAACAAAGGATATATAACAAAGTATTGAAATGAACTTTTGTTATTGACCAAATACTTATTTTCCACCATAATTTGCAAATAAATTCTTTAAAAATCAGACAATGTGATTTTCTAGATATGTTTTCTCATTTTGTCTCTCATAGTTGAGGTCTACCTATGATGTCAATTACAGGCCTCATCTTTTTAAGTGGGAGAACATGCAAAATTGGTGGCTGACTAAATACTTTTTTTTTCCCACTGTAACTCAGATCCCATAAAAACATCCCAGTATAATCTCACCTGGCCTGCGTGCCACCCCAAAGCGTGTTTTGCCAACAGGCTTCTCCTAGTGCTATACATACCAATCACTGTCAAGGATCGGCAGGGTTTTATATAGTGGTGCCATCCCCCATATCACTGCAATTGGTGGGCAGTATAAAATAATGGTTACAGTACCTGTGCTGCTTTGTGAGAGATATTGCTGTGTGATTCCTCTGTAGTTCCTCCAGGCATCTTCATCCATCCCTTCTTTCATCTTCCACGAACTCCTAATTTTATTTTGTCATTCCCTAATAAGCAGTCAGCAGTGTGTGTAGTGGGGGAGGGGTGGTGCATGAAGCCCACTAACCAGAACCAACCCCTTTTTGGGGAGGTTCTTTTTTTACTTTTTGTGGTGTGAGAGTCTTCTTTTCTAGCTCTCTTTTTTCTGTTTTTTTTTTTTTTTTTTTTTTTTTAACACATATAATCAAAATATATACATATAATCAAAATGTCCCAAAGCTCCCAAACGTCTCAGTAGAAGAGGTATATGCCTTACTGGCCTCTGACACTGATTTGGCCATCGAGGGAGAAGAGGAAAATGCAGCATGCCTCCATTTTCCTACCTCTGCTTTTCTACATCCGAAACGGCTGAACAAATGTGGACCCCACCCAAACAAAATTATGAGTGTCAGCTTCCTCACTTTGTGGGTAGGTCAGGAATCCAAATTGAGACTGAAGGCTTTTGAGAAATTGACTTTTTAAAAGTCTTTTAATCTGATGAGTTTATAGATTTAATGGTGGCCCAAACAAATTTGTAAGCCCAACAATTCAAAACAAAATGTCACCTCTTCATATGCCAGGCCACATAGGTGGACCCCAGTAAATGCAGCAGAGATGATTTTTTTGGGGGTCTTATTCTGCATATGAGCATAGTGAAGAAACCACAAACTCGACAGTATTGGAGTTCAGACGTCTTGTATAATACTCCAATTGAACGGCCATGAGCAGGACACATTTAGAAACTATCCTGAAAAATCTTACACTATAATGATAATGCACAGTGCCAGGCCCAAACTGACCGCCTATTCAAAAATCAGGCCACTCATTCACCACTTTAGTGCCAAATTTGCAGCTTCATACATCCCTGATCAGAACATTTCTATAGAGGAGTCTGATCAGTTTCAAAGGGAGGCTGAAATTCCACCACCTGCCCATTAAGAGCGCATGGTACGGCATTTAAGATGTACAAAATTGTGAGAGAGCAGCTTAGGGTAGACTTACAAATTTAGTGTTTATGAAGTTAAGGACAAGAATTGAGCCCCCAGAATGCCCCCCCCCCAATCGTAAGAATTGGTGGGAAAACAGTGTGGGAATTGCTAAACCCACTGCTGGACCAGGGTTATCACCTCTATGTGGATAACTTTTACACCGGCATACCACTCTTTCGGTGCCTCAGTTCCAGAGGGACAGTGCACAGAAATCAGAGAGGCCTCCCTAAGGAACAGATTGCGCAGCGCCTCAGAAGGGGTGAGAATAGGGTGGTATGCAATGAGAATATGCTCTTGGTCAAATATAAGGACAAGAGGTATGTCTTTGTACTGACCACAATTCATGGCAACTGCGTGGTACCAGTACCCTTACCCCCAAGCCAGACAGTATCCTGGCATACAATAAGTACACGGGAGGGGTTGATCTATCTGATCAAGACCTGAAGCGGTACAGTGCCAAAACACAAAAAAAAAAAAAAAAAAAAAGTGTGGTGCAAAAAGCTGACCATGCACATCGTGCAGATGGCACTGTATAATGCTTTTGTGATATCACAATCTGCAGGCAGGGCAGGAACATTTCTTCAGGTTCAGGAGGAACTTATCAAGGCTCTGATATATGGGGACCAAGAAGTGCCAGTACTTCTGGAACTGAAGGTGCCATTATTGTACCAGGGCAACATTTTCGCAGTGAAGTCCCACAAAATGCAAAGAAAGGAAAGACCTCAGAAAAGGTGCAGAGTTTGTTCCAAAAGGGGAATAAGGAAAGACACCATTTATCAGTGTGACACCTGCCCCAAAAAACCTGGCCTGTGCATGAAGGAGTGCTTCAGTCTGTACCCCACATCCATGGGGTATTCATTTTTAAATTTATTTTCCATGGTATATCCCCTCCTGATGTACTGCACAGATTTACCGTTCAACCTCTGTGTTCCATCATTTTCTAGAAAATAAATTAACCTGTGGGGTCCAAATGCTGACTATAATCCTTGATAAATTTGTTAAGGGGTCTAGTTTTCAAACCGAGGTCATTATTTGGGGGTTTTCACTGTTCTGGTTCTTCTGGGGCCCTGCAAATGGAACATGGCGCCTGGAGACTACTTATGGGAATTCTGCCTTACAAATAGCATACTATCCCTTCTAAGGCTCGCTGTGTGCCCATACATCAGTTTACATCCACATGTGGGACAATACCGTAGTCTGGAGAAATTACTTAGCAAATTGGGAATGCATTTGTGGAAAAAAAAAAAAAAAAAAAGGGTTAAAACAACATTTTATTTATTTGATATATCATGTTCCAAATTTACTGCTCAATTCTGAGAATCACTTGTGGGGCCCAAATGCTCATATACCCCTTGATATATTCCTTGAGGGGTCTAATTTACAAAATTGGGTCATATTCCGGGAGTTTTCATTGTTCTGACGCCTTGGGGGCTCTGCAAATGAGACTTGGTTCTTGAAAGCTATTTCAACAAGTTCTGCCCTCCAAAAACTGTTCTTTCCCAATGTGTGCCCATACATCAGCTTATATCCACATGTGGAGCATTTCTCTAGTTGGGAGAAAATACTTAAATTGTGGGCTGCATTTCTATTTCCCCGGCTCAATTCTGAACACCACCTGTAGGGTCAAAGTACTCAATATACTTTCTTGAGGGGTCTAGTTTTCAAAATGGAGGTCACATTTTGGGGGTTTCCACTGTTTTGGCACCTTGGGGGCTCTGCAATCATGGTGCCTGAAAACTATTCCAACAAAATCTGTCCCTCAAAAGCCAAATAGTGCTCTTTCCGTTCCGAGTGCTGCCATGTGCCTGTACATCAGTGTACCAGCACATATGGGGTATTGCCGTGTTCAGGAAAAATTGTACAACAAAATGTGGGGTGCAATTTCTCCTTTAACCCCTGGTGAAGATGAAAAATTTGGGGCTAAAGTGACATTTTATTGTACAAAAGTAATTTTTCATTTTTACGTCTCAATGATAAAAAAAACCTGAGAAACACCTGTAGGGTCAAAGTGCTCAATATACCCCTTGAGGAATTCATTGCGGGGTCTAGTTTCAAAAATTGATTCATTTTGCTGACTGGGAGAATCCAAGGTTCCGAAACGGACAGGATCCTTAGCCAGGTAAACCAGACTCTCCAAGGCCAAAAGGGGGCAATTATAATAACCCTCGCTCGATCCTCCCTGATCTTCCTCAGAACTGCTGGAATGAGAAAGAAGGGAGGAAAAGCGTAAACTAGATTGAAATCCCACTTGTGGCACAGAGCATCCACCCCAAAGGGGGATTCCTCTGGGTTTAGGGGAAAAAAAAATCTCTCCATCTTCTTGTTTGACCGACTGGCAAAGAGATCTATTTCCGGGACCCCCCAAACCCTGGTGATCTTTAAAAAGATAGACGGGTTCAATTCCCACTCGCTCTGATTCAGACTGTGACGGCTCAAGAAATCTGCCCTGAAATTGTCTGACCCCCTGAAATGCAGAGCAGACAAGAAGAGAACCAGAGGCTCTGACAGATGTAGAATCCGGGCCTTTATTTTCAGAAGGGGAAGGGACCTCATACCCCCTTGCCTGTTTATATATGAAACTGTAGTCATATTGTCAGACATGATCCTTACATGGCGATTACGAATACCCCGACCTATGGCTTTCAAGGTCTCCATTAGTTCCCTCTGATTTGAGCAGGCCTGAGAAAGACTCCTTGACCAGCAGCCCTGGAACACCTGATCCCCCATGTGGGCACCCCACCCCCAAGGGCTGGCATCCGTGGTAATAATTAGGGGGTCTGAGATCTTCCATTGAACTCCAATTTCTAGGTGACCCCTGACTAACCACCAGCCCAGGGTTTCTCTTGTTGGCCGAGACACCCACATAAATTTGTCAAAAATTTTCTTCACTTCCTGATGCCAGGCTGCCAGGATTTCACACTGTAGGTCTCGGGAGTGGCTCTGAGCCCAAGGTACTGCTGGAATACAGGCCGTGAGAGTCCCCAGGATGGACATAGCCTTTCTTATAGTGACCCTGGGGGGACTGGATCAGGATTTTTACTAGTGACAGAACCCCTTCTACTTTCTCTGGAGGGAGAAAATATCTGAGCTGTGGAATCTAGAATGATCCCTAGAATTTTTTTTCTGTTGAGAGGGAACTAAAATTGACATGTGCCCCCATTTCTGCCATTATTTTGGTAAAGACTCTTGGGGCCATGGAGATTCCAAAGGGGAAGGGCCTGATATTGGTAATGCTGAACCACCACCTCCCCCATCTCTACTGCTACTTGCAAGAACCGCTGGTGCCCTGGAAAAATTGGAACATGGTAATAAGCATCTTTCAGGTCTATCAACGCCATCCAGCAATTGGGGGGGTTAATCTCACTGCTGACTGCACTGTCTCCATCCGGAATTTCTTGTAAGACAGAAACTGATTTAACCTCCTTAGATTTATTATGGCTCTGCAAGAGCCATCAGGTTTCCTTATCAAGAAGGAATGGGAATAAAACCCCTGCCTCTCCTCTTCCTGGGGAACTGGAATCAGCACCCCTTTCAAGATCAGGCTCTTCACTTCCAATTCCAGAGTCAATTGAGAGGTTAGGGAAGTCTGAGTTCTGGTAATCTGAAAACTTGAAGGCGGAGGAGAAGAGAACTCCAACTTCAGGCCTACCCCCACTGTATCCAGGATCCAAGGACTTGATGAAATTTTCCTCCAGGCAGGAAGGAATTTCCTCAGTCTCCCTCCCATACCCGGGGCCTGGCGTCATTGCCTATTGGGTCTTGGATCTTTATTACGAGGCGAGTTGCCAAATAAGAACCCCTTTTGTTTCTTATTCGTTTCCGACCACTATTATCTCTGGACTTCACAAATTTCACAAAACACAGGGGGACCAGTTAATAAAAAAATAAAGGGTTGTCACGCAGCCACTTACATCCCCTAGAATACCCAGGAAGGCGGACCTTCATCTTGCCTTCCATCTCGGGGTGTTCCTCTTGCCAGCGGATGCTAGGACTGTGACTGCAGCTGTGGGTGCAGCTGCTGCTCTTCCATACTGTAGAGAAGTCTTCTCCATGCAGAGAGGGCCAGGAACTGCTTAGCAGCTCCACTGTCCCTCAACCTGCATTATATGGCCATTCAGCTGCTAGGCCACCAGAAGCCACACCCTCATTTCTAGCAAGCCACGGCCTTCCGTCAGAAGCCACACACCCTTCCTTCTGGGCTGGCAAGTCCATGTATCTCCCTGCAGGCCCGGAACTCATGCGGCCTAAAACAGAGGAAACACACTCCTTCTGCCTGGATACCAGAAACCCCCGAGCCCGGAACACCAGCGGCGCAAAGCTGAGGGGACGGCACCAACTCCAGACCGAGCCACAGCTAACAGCCACCCGTGGAAGAATAGAGGCAACCCCTACCAGGACCAACTCTTTCCTATACCATCAGGTAAGCCTGCTTCAAAAGCAGGCACGTTGGTCTCCCTCCAGGGACAGAAAACAACTGAGGGGTAGGAGAGGCTCCACCTTTTTATACCCTAAGTTTCCTGTCCCTGGGGGCAGACCCTCTCTCTGGGTGCTGTCGTAGGTGATGGTAAAAGAACAAAAAAACTAAACTGACAACTAAAAAAAACGGAAACAAACAGATGTTAACTGATGCTTAGGTGTTTTTTTTTTTTTGTTTTTTTTTTTTTACGGATCTGTTAAAAATACATGAAAGACTGACATAAAACTAATCAGTTAAGGTCCATTTTTTGTGTTTATTTGGTTGCCAGAACACCAAATGACAACAAAGACAATATAAAAAGCAGGAAGAAGAGCTGACAATTCAGCCTAGAGCCAGCCAACTTGAGAGGAGAGTATGGTTTCTGTGTTCCAGTACTACTTGTGCTGCTGCTTCATTTTTGAAAAGGATTCCTCCAACTATGCTTTTTGACCTAGAGATGATCAGGCTGAGGATGAAGTGGAAAAGAATTGCCAGGCAGAGGCGGTGGCGACGGTTCTGGTTTCATCCCATAACATCCGCCTGCACGACCAGGGAAGTCTATTCCAGTCTCTATGGAGAACTGCGCCAACATCCGGAGAAGTTCTATGACTACCTGTGTACGACTATTCCCACCTTTCATCAACTTCAACGGCTGTGAACCAGACTCTAGAGGCAGGTAAACTTTCAGAGAAGTGTAACACCAGAAGAGCGTTTGATAGATTATGAATCAGAAATACACTGTTAATGTGGTAAATGACTATTCTAGCTGCAAACGTCTGGTTTTTAATGCAATATCTACATAGGTGTATAGAGGCCCATTTCCAGCAATTCCAGTGTTCTAATGGTACATTGTGTTTGCTAACTGTGTAAGAATGCTAATGGATGTTTAGAAAACCCTTGTGCAAGTATGTTAGCACAGCTGAAAACAGTTTTGCTGGTTAGAGAAGCTATAAAACTGACCTTCCTTTGAGCTAGTTGAGAATCTGGAGCATTACATTCGTAGGTTCGATTAAACTCTCAAAATGGCCAGAAAAAGAGAACTTTCATGTGAAACTCGACAGTCTATTCTTGTTCTTAGAAATGAAGGCTATTCCATGCGAGAAATTGCCAAGAAACTGAAGATTTCCTATAACTGTGTATACTACTCCCTTCAGAGGACAGCACAAACAGGCTCTAACCAGAGTAGAAAGAGAAGTGGGAGGCCTGCTACACAACTGAGCAACAAGACAAGTACATTAGAGTCTCTAGTTTGAGAAATTGACGCCTCACAGGTCCTCAACTGGCAGCTTCATTAAATAGTACCCGCAAGACGCCAGTCTCAACGTCTACAGTGAAGAGGCGACTCAGGGATGCTGGCCTTCAGGGCAGAGTGACCAAAAAAAGCCATATTGGAGACAGGCTAATAAAAGGAAAAGATTAATATGGGCAAAAGAACACAGACACTGGAAGATTGGAAAAAAAAAAGTGTTATGTAAAGACTAATCGAAGTTTGAGGTATTTGGATCACCCAGAAGAACATTTGTGAGACGCAGAACAACTGAAAAGATGCTGGAAGAGTGCCTGACACCATCTGTCAAGCATGGTGGAGGTAATGTGATGGTCTGGGGTTGCTTTGGTGCTGGTAAAGTGGGAGATTTGTACAAGGTAAAAGGGATTTTGAATAAGGAAGGCTATCACTCCATTTTGCAACGCCATGCCATACCCTGTGGACAGCGTTTGATTGGAGCCAATTTCATCCTACAAACAGGACAATGACCCAAAGCACACCCTCAAATTATGCAAGAACTATTTAGGGAAGAAGCAGGCAGCTGGTATTCTATCTGTAATGGAGTGGCCAGCGCAGTCCCCAGATCTCAACCCCATTGAGCTGTTGTGGGAGCAGCTTGACCGTATGGTATGCAAAAAGTGCCCATCAAGCCAATCCAACTTGTGGGAGGGGCTTCTGGAAGCATGGGGTGAAATTTCTCCAGATTACCTCAGCAAATTAACAGCTAGAATGCCAAAGGTCTGCAATGCTGTCATTGCTGCAAATGGAGCATTCTTTGACGAAAGCAAAGTTTGAAGGAGAAAATTATTTCATATAAAAATCATTATTTCTAACCTTGTCAATGTCTTGACTATATTTTCTATTCATATTGCAACTCATTTGATAAATAAAAGTGTGAATTTTCATGGAAAACACAAAATTATCTGTGTGACCCCAAACTTTTGAACGGTAGAGTACATCATTTCAGGCTTCAAAGATAAAAATTTTTTACATTTTTTGGTGAAGAATCAACAACAAGTGGGACACAATTGTGAAGTGGAACGAAATTTATTGGTTATTTTAAACTTTTGTAAAAAATAAAAAAAAACTGAAAAGTGGGGCGTGCAATATTATTCGGCCCCCTTTAAGTTAATACTTTGTAGCGCCACCTTTTGCTGCGATTACAGATGCAAGTCGCTTGGGGTATGTCTCTATCAGTTTTGCACAGAGAGACTGAAATTCTTGCCCATTCTTCCTTGGAAAACAGCTTGAGCTCAGTGAGGTTGGATGGAGAGCATTGGTGAACAGCAGTTTTCAGTTCTTTCCACAGATTCTCGATTGGATTCAGGTCTGGACTTTGACTTGGCCATTCTAACACTTGGATACGTTTATTTGTCAACCATTCCATTGTAGATTTTGCTTTATGTTTGGGATCATTGTCTTGTTGGAAGATAAATCTTCGTCCCAGTCTCAGGTCTGTTGCAGACTCCAACAGGTTTTCTTCCAGAATGGTCCTGTATTTGGCTCCATCCATCTTCCCATCAATTTTAACCATCTTCCCTGTCCCTGCTGAAGAAAAGCAGGCCCAAACCATGATGCTGCCACCACCATGTTTGACAGTGGGGATGGTGTGTTCAGGGTGATGAGCTGTGTTGCTTTTACGCCAAACATATCGTTTTGCATTGTGGCCAAAAAGTTCGATTTTGGTTTCATCTGACCAGAGCACCTTCTTCCACATGTTTGGTGTGTCTCCCAGGTGGCTTGTGGCAAACTTTAAACGAGACTTTTTATGGATATCTTTGAGAAATGGCTTTCTTCTTGCCACTCTTCCATAAAGGCCAGATTTGTGCAGTGTACGACTGATTGTTGTCCTATGGACAGACTCTCCCACCTCAGCTGTATATCACTGCAGTTCATCCAGAGTGATCATGGGCCTCTTGGCTGCATCTCTGATCAGTCTTCTCCTTGTTTGAGATGAAAGTTTAGAGGGACGGCCGGGTCTTGGTAGATTTGCAGCGGTCTGATACTCCTTCCATTTTAATATGATCGCTTGCGAGTGCTCCTTGGGATGTTTAAAGTTTGGGTAATCTTTTTGTATCCAAATCCAGCTTTAAACTTCTCCACAACAGCATCACGGACCTGCCTGGTGTGTTCCTTGGTCTTCATGATGCTCTCTGCGCTTTAAACAGAACCCTGAGACTATCACAGAGCAGGTGCATTTATACGGAGACTTGATTACACAGGTAGATTATATTTGTCATCAGTCATTTAGGACAACATTGGATCATTCAGAGATCCTCACTGAAATTCTGGAGTGAGTTTGCTGCACTGAAAGTAAAGGGGCCGAATAATATTGCACGCCCCACTTTTCAGTTTTTTATTTTTTACAAAAGTTTAAAATAACCAATAAATTTCGTTCCACTTCACAATTGTGTCCCACTTTTTGATTCTTCACCAAAAAATAAAATTTTTTTATATCTTTATGTTTGAAGCCTGAAATGTGACAAAAGGTTGAAAAGTTCAAGGGAGCCGAATACTTTCGGAAGACACTGTATATCTATCTATCACACACTTTTTTTTTTTATTTCAAGGTATCTGGCAACAGGCAAAAGCTTCTCCGCCATGCACTTCCAGTTCCGTCTTGGCAAGTCAACTATCTCCTACATTGTCCGGGATACTTGCCAGGCCCTGTGGGATTTGGTGCGTGACAAATTTATCCCACATCCAACAACAGAACAATGGAAGGACATTGCGGACAAGTTATAGGAGGAGACATTTTCCAAATTGTGTAGGAGCAGTTGATGGAAAGCACATCCGGATTCAGAAACCTGCAAGGAGTGGCTCCCTGTTCTTCAATTACAAGAAGTACTTTTCCATTGTGCTGATAGCCATTGCTGATACCCAGTATCATTTAGTGGATGTGGACATTGGGGCATACGGCTAAACCGATGACTACAGAATCTTCAAGGACTCTGCAATGGGATGGAGACTATATTCTGGAAATTTTGGATTGCCAGCACCAAAGCTATTTCCTAGAATTGAAGGACCTCCTATGCAGTTAGCGGTTATTGGCAATGAGGCCTTCCAGATGTGCAGAAACCTTCTTAAACCATACTCCAGCCGTGGACTCAACTACCAGAAAAGAATCTACAGTTACAGACAGTCAAGAGCAAGGCGACTTGTGGAGTGTGCGTTTGGGATCCTCACTTCAAAATGGCGTATTTTTAACACTGATCCAGCTGCACCCAGAAGCTGTGAATAATGTGGTGAAAGCATTCATGGTCCTCCATAACCTTTAGTTAACAAGAGAACCCCCCTGCCAGTTGACACCCAGAAACTGAAGTCTGGGTTACATGGTTTCGACTCATCTGGCCCAAGATCAACAGTTGCTGTCAGCCGTATGAGGGACAATTTTGTAGCAATTTTTTCCCAATGATTAAATAAATAAAACCATTAGTCACTTTTGCCTGTTTGTGTTTTATAAATGGTTTCTTTAAAGATAGGGGAAGGATCCTCAGTGGTCAAAGTGTACATCAACACTTTACCCAACTGAGGCCTCCCTTAACACTAGCTTAAAGAAACCATTATAGGTCACCTTTGACTCCTCTTTTATTTAAAAAAAAAAAAAAAAAAAAAAAAAAAGCAAAACACCTATACTCTGCCATCTTGCTAGTCCACACAAAAAAAAAAAAAAAAATGCTACAAAATTGTCCCTCATGCGGCTGACAGTAACTGTTGATCTTGGGCCAGATGAGTAGAGACCATGTAACCCAGACTCCAGTTTCATGGTGTCAACTGGCAGGGGTTCTCTTGTTAACCGAATGTTATTGAGGACACAAAAGTCCTGCACCCTGGATTTTTGTGTCCGTGAAAAAAAAATGGACATGTGACAGATTTGTTGTAAACGGACAACAGGTAAAATCCCATTGAAATCAATGGGATTTTTAATGGATTGATGACGGGTCTTCTAGTTTCTGTTAAAAGCTTGCAGCGGACACTACTGACTGTCACCAACGGTAGTGTGAACGTCCCCCCTTCCTTTGGAGAGACCTTTCAAGACCCCTTCAGAACTGAACTGGTCCCTTGAAAAATGTGTTTTGGAAATATTCTTGAAAATTTGGAAACTTACTGCTTGACTTGTAAGCCTTTAATCACCCTTTTCACTTTTTTCAGTTATTACAAGTTTGATTGCAACATAAAGCATATGAGATATGGTAAATTATATTTAAGTAGTAATTTGGATAGTATGCAAGCCTTTCATATAGAAAATAAATTTCATAGTTTGAAAACTGCATTTTTTTTTTTTCCATACTACGCATACATGTATGAGACGTCACACTACACACCATTCATTTGAATGGGTTTTAAAAGCAATGCGAGGGTGTCCGATTGCACCCTCTGCGCGACGAATCCTTTTTTTCGTTGGAAACAAAGTCGGACATGCAGGACTTCGTGTCCGACGAAAAAAAACGGCTTCACAGCGCAGAGGGTGCAATCGTACACCCTCGCATTCGTTAAAAACCCATTCAAATGAATGGGTTTTTAACCAATGCGTCGCTGACCTGTCTGTATCCGATGCCAATCCCGTTCGCCGAGATTTTCACTCGGATTGGCAATGGACGGACTGAAGCGCAGGTGTGAACCCACCCTAAGCTGTAGTTTTTACGTGTACAATATTTCAGGTACTTCAGACTTTCTTGCATTGCTTATTTATTTATTAAATGTTGCTCATCACACAGGATAAATGCATAATAGTATGTGCAAAACACCAATGAGTTAAATTATGTTCATTACAGTATAGATAAAAATGCCTAATCAATATTTAGTAAATATTACTATTCTTTTTGAAAAATCTTTGATAATAGTCATTAATAAGCATACCTCGGTTTCATTTCCATAATGTATGTCATACGTAAGGTCCTCCAAATAGTCTCCTACATTCTTTTTTCCATTAACATATGGTGCATCTGGGTACCCAACATCAATGTACATAAACGTCCCATCGACAGATGCATTTATTGTAGGGGGTCCAATAATGCCTTAAAAAAAACAAATACACAATAAAAATGAAAAGTTTTGCAACTTCCTGACACCTCTCATGGCCACATACTGTATCAGAACACAAGGTCTCAATAGAGATCAAATCAATTTTGACTGATAACTGCTGTATTAATGGAGTACAGTTATGGCCAAAAGTTGACTGACAAACTTTGGTTTACACAGTTTGCTGCTTCATTGTTTTTAGTGAAACGTTTGTAAGATATAGTGAAGCTAATTTATTAGTATTTCTTTTTAAGCTATTGAAAAGTACATAAAGTTTATGCAAAGACTCCATATTTGCAGAGTTGCACACTGGCATACTGGATATCAGCTTCTGGGCCACATCCTGACTGATGGAACCCATGCATGCCTAATCAGTGTTTGGAGATCACCACAACTAATGGTGGGGAATTCATCATTCTCCCTACACCATTTTACTGGCATATTGGTATGATAAGGAAGTGCACGTTTGGCGCAAGTTTCTTTCTTGCGCCGAATGTGCGCCACAAGTCCCAATCTACTCCTTGCCAACCACACTGCACGAATTTGGGCAGAGATCTGGACTGGCCAAGGCATATTGGTTGTATGGTTTCTAACTTAACTTACTGTGCACTTTTGTATAGGGTGTTTTATGCACAGGCATATATAAACTCACGTAACATGCCCCTTCTGGAATGTGATGAATAAGGATTTTTAATGTGAAAATCCCGTCCACACAGGGCTGGAACACACACAATGGCAAAATTACTGCTTTTTGGTTAGCTCATCTTCCCCAAAAAATTAAAGATATAAAAAGTATGCTGAATTGGTACAAATATACACACACACACATATATATATATATATATATATATATATATATATATATATATATATATATATAGTACCCCTCGTTTAATGAAAGAAAAACACACAATGGTCACAGAAATAACTTGAATCTGACAAAAGTAACTTCATAGCATTTAAATGTAATGCTAGGATGCAAATAACCATTTCTCCTCCAGCAGCTCAACTCATGAATAAAGCTAAAAGGGTCTCAGGTTTGAGACAGCAGAGGAGAAAAAGAAGAGACACAGGGGAATGAGCGTAGCCATTCTCCTGTTGTCTCTCTAAAGAAATGTCACCAAATGACCATGGGATCAGTTTATGGCTCAGCATGGACATTATATGCAAAGCTATATGTGACATGACTCAGAACAATCCACATCCACGACAACTACACAGGAATGCTGCTTGGGCAGCCAAGAAACAAGAAATCTATGAAATTGTATTAACAGCAAAACAAGATTTTCAGACCTAACCCCCTTCTGTGGCAAAGTACAATACCAAAATATTACAGAACATGACTTGTTCTAACTTAATATTTTATATTTAAAGAGGATCTTCCCCATCTTGCTTGAGATCTCCCCCTTGTTCTAAGATGCATATATACACACGTGGACAAAATTGTTGGTACCCCTCATTTAATGAAAGAAAAACCCACAATGGTCACAGAAATAACTTGAATCTGACAAAACTGGAATTTGCCAAACTACATGTTGACAAGCCACAAAGCTTCTGGGAGAATGTCCTATGGACAGATGAGACAACAAAAAAAAAAAAAAAATTTTGGCAAGACACATCAGCTCTATGTTCAGAGACGGAAAAATGAAGCACATCTTGAAAAGAACACTGTCCCTACTGTGAAACATGGAGGAGGCTCCGTTATGTTCTGGGGCTGCTTTGCTGCATCTGGCACAGGGTGTCTTGAATCTGTGCAGGATACAATGAAATCTCAAGACTATCAAGGGATTCTAGAGAGAAATGTGCTGCCCAGTGTCAAAGCTTGGTCTCAGTCACAGGTCATGGGTCTTGCAACAGGATAATGACCCATAACACACAGCTAAAAACACCCATGAATGGCTAGGAGAAAAACATTGGGCTTTTCTGATGTGACCTATGAGCCCTGACCTAAATCCTATTGAGCATCTTTGGAAGGAGCTGAAACATGCCGTCTGTAAAAGGCACTCTTCAAACCCGAGACAACTGGAGCAGTTTGCTCATGAGGAGTGGGCCAAAATACCTGTTGAGTGGTGCAGAAGTCTCATTGACAGTTACAGGAATTGTTTGATTGCAGTGATTGCCTCAAAAGGTTGTGCAACAAAATATTAAGTTAAGGGTACCATCATTTCTGTCCAGGCCTGTTGCATGAGTTTTCTTTTTTAAAAAAATTCTGTTGAAGCATGGTTGAAAAGCAATGTCTGACTTTCATTTGTTCATTTTCATAGAATTTTTATATATTATTACTTTTGTCAGATTCAAGTTATTTCTGTGACCATTGTGGGTTTTCTTTCATTAAATGAAGGGTACCAACAATTTTGTCCATGTGTGTATATATAAAAACCACACACACACACCCCTACATCTAGAGAAAAACATTAAGGGTCTCCAAAATGGCAAAGCACTTAAAATAATTTAAAATAAATTTTAAGAGAAAATTTTATGAGAAAAATCACACTGATTCACAGTATAAAGTTATAGGGATTGTCCAAGACTAGAATATTGATTGCGGTGGCCTCTTCACTAATCATCAAGTACAGTGCTGTATGTTGTATAGTGGCTGTTCTTGGCATTGTAGCTCAGCCCCTTTCATTTGGATATGAATGAGCTGCAGCATGGCCATGTGACCAATGGACGTGATGTCACTAGCCTGAGAAGAAGTGGAGCTCAACAACACAGTCTTGGACAACCACCTTAAACAAGTAATTTTTACCACAGAGATCCTGAAAGGCAAGGATTAAATAAAAAGCAAAGAAAAACTGATTGATAAGGTGTTAAAGAAAAATCATTAAATTATCATATGAAAATTTCAATGAGAGTCGATGACAATATGTCACTGGCTGGCTAGAACCAATCATTCACTATGTTTGAAACAATCCATTTCCAAGACCTCAAATATATTCCTTGCATCCGATTATGAAATAATATAAAAAGTTAGGGACCATTCACACAACAGAATTCAGTGGCCGTGTCAATGGCCATGGTATTAATGCTGAAATAGACTTTAACTGATTTATTCACATGACCATTGTTTTAACAGTCCATGTAAATGATCTGAAGATATAGAACATGCAGTTTCTCAGGTGGACACATTGTCTGACAGGAGCCAAACCGCGGCTTTTTATTTTTTTTATATCCATAGGGTCCTTGAGTGAGCCATATCTTTTTGATATGCCACTGTAACGTCTACTTTTGGGATTTTATCCCAGTAATCAGAATCTTCAAAGGATTTTGAAACTGGAA